>JAPDNY010000010.1:14598084-15825942 GCA_029375565.1 Gekko gecko
CTTCCCTCCAAAAAAAACCTTCAGTAGTCAGAGAGAGCCTTTAATGCTGAAAGACAGAGAAGTGGGGCATCAGGCTCGGAGTTCTTATTTCATCTGAGGCCAGTCTCCCCTTGCCAACAAAAACCCATGGGCAGTCTTTGCCATTGCATATATGTAGCACCTTCGGAATTTATTTATATATTAACTGTTTTTTAATTGTTTAAATGTTTTATCTTGCTGGTGGCCTTGTAAAGCACCCTGAACTTGCTTTGGTGGGGAGGGTGGGGTATAAATCAACTAAATGAATTGTTATTGTTATTGTCATCATCATCGTCATCATCATCGTCATCATCATCGTCATCATCATCACTGACATTTTCATTCCAGTATATGCCTTTGTTATGGTTGCCAGCCACAGCCAACAACCCTCCGGGAGGAACTGGGCACTGGAGAAAAATGTAACAGGATTGTGCTGGCATCCGCTGTCACTTTCATAGCAGAACTGGAAGTGATGTCATCACATCGGGGCATTCATTGTCACTTTCAAAGCACAACTGGAAGTGATGTCAACATGTTGGGGCAACGCTCTAGGATTTGCTGTTTGAGGTATAAGTGATGGCATGGGCCAGTAGCCCCCCTCCATTTCCCCGTCACTGGTCTACAAAGTGCTGGCGGGCAATGGGGGGTAGTCGCCAGGAGGTCTCTCAGCCTTTGTTAGGAAACTGAGCTCTGACACTCTGGCCCAAGCTACTTTTTTACCCAGGAGAGCTGAGAAGGCGTTCTCAACACTGGTTTTGTTTTTGTTTTTAATTGAAATGCAGCCCCCCATTTTCTCAAAGCCATTCCCCCTCTTTAGCTGTTGTTAGCCTGCAGGGGAAACAGCTGAGAGGTGAGGCTTTTGATCGGTCGATTAGCATGGGTGGAGTGACAACTCTCTACGCCTTAGCAGTATAATTTAATTTTTTTGTCTCGTTTTGTTCAAAGGCCAGATCTCCGGTGTCAAGTGAAGTTTAATCCTAAGAGATTGTTAAGAGAACCTGACATAAGATCACTGATCGACTGGTTGCAGGTTAAAACTAACTCTACTGTAGCCTTGATCTTTTGTGTAGGTGGGATGACACTGAAACACAAAAAGGAGATATTGGTAATGAGATATTCATCAGTCCTACTAGCTCCAGGGCAAACAGACACTGGGGGTGAGGGATGGGATTTTGATCATTAAAGCTGCACAGAATGGATAACATGTGTAGCTGGGGTAAAAATAAAATAAAGATGCAAAAAAAATATTTTTTTTGTAATCACCCGCCAAAGGTTATTTAGCAATTAGTGGATTGCTAAGTAACAATCCGTTTACTTAGGTAAGTTACCACATTTCAAATGGTTTCTTTTCTTTTTCTTTTTTTTCCTGGAGCAATTTGCCTGTGCAATATTATCAAAAAAAAACCTGATGTCTCCCCTGAACAGCCGACAACAGTCACCAGTAGGACCAACACACCACACTATTCTAACTGGTCAAATAATCAGTTATGGGCCTTCTTTGATAACCAGCACTTCACCCTGTTAAGTTCTCCTGCGATAATCAAGCATGCTATATAACACAACACCTAAAATATTATTTCATTACTCAGTAACCCTAAAACTGTTGTAGAAGAGTCATAGAGTATAGTGGAGAATGCAGGCTCGAGTGAACTAAATCATGTTTCACAAAACACATAAAGCTCGTGCGCACGTACACAGAAGGGTGTACGCTGAATGTGTTTTGAGGCATGGGAGGATCGTGCCTTTGCTTGCAAACTGTCCTGCTGCTTGCCATGTGACATCTATCCGTGACATGTTCACATCTACTTCTGAGTGTGCTGGTCCTGAAACATGCATTCTGTACTTCCAGAAACTGGAGTGTAAACACCAGATGCCTCAATTTTAATGGCACATGCACTGCATTTTGACATCACAGCTTTGGTGGACACAAGATTACATTGCTTACTCAGGACATACTGGAAAACACATACACAATCCTGTTATGAAAGGTGCCCCTGAGAAGTAAACGGGTTCCAATTGCAAGCCAATGTTTAAAGAAGAGGGGCAGAGAGAAACGTCGAAATGTTCGCGAACACATTGTTTTTAAAAACAACAGTATATTCTTCAAGAAATACCCAATTTAACTTCTTCCATGTCAAGGTAGCAGCTTGATAACACTAATTTAAGGCAACCTAAAGGTGCATGCATTAAAATTAGCATTGCATTTGACAGTGCGTAAGCTGAAGTCTTCCACTCCCAGGAGTTATAATTATCTAAATATCAACAGCCACATAGGGCAGCATTTCCAGAGATTATAAGAGCTGGTTCATACACTCAGTTGGGGGAGGGGGCATGACATGTATGTTGGAGAGGGCACAAAGTCACCCCTTCCTTACTATGTGTATGATGTGATATTTCCTCCTCCTCCTCTCACTCTTTTTAAGTTAAGAACATGGTTTTCCTAATTCAGACCTCTGGACATTTGGGCATGTATGTGTCACATCTCACCAGATCTGTACAAGTGGAATGGAAGATGCCATCTCCTCAGTGACCATGGTCCACAGAACAGACAGGTTAGATCTGGGTCCCCATGCTGTGTTAGATGTAACTCATTCACATGTGAGCTATGGGTTCTCCTAATTTCCCACATATTATTAGGATAAGGCCCTTGCTGCATGTGGAGAAGGAGCTTCAGAGCCTTCCCCCTTCTGCCATTTTTCCAACCTGAAATGATTCTGGGAGGTGCTATTGAAGGAAACCCATACACTCATTAGGACACATGTAGGTTTCCCTAACAGATCCAACAGTAACTCTCTAGAACTGTTTCAGGTTTAAAAATATATATATATGGAGGGAGCCTATTCTCCACTTGCACTGTGGTCCTGATCTAATTCAGGGAGAGCTCACAACTTATGTTTGAGTCCAGTGGCACCTTTAAGACCAACAAAGTTTTATTCTGGATGTAATTTTGTTGGTCTTAAAGGTGCCATTGGACTCAAACTTTGTTCTGTTGCTTCAGACCAACATGGCTAGCCATTTGAATCCCACAATTCATGCATAATTATGTTACCTCAGACAGAGGCTGGGGACCGAGACCCCAACGATGTCCTCCAGAAAGTATGAGAAGACACTATTCAGGTGAGTGTGCAAACCAGCCCTTTCTTTTTGCAGGCAATTGCTGAGGTCAGATTGGCAGTTTGAAGCATGAGGGAGTCATAGCAAAAAGACCCGGAACAGGTTTGTTCTGGGTTTTCCCGGGCACACTGCACCAATATGGGAGCATACCGGGGAGGAGGCACATTTGCACTGTTGGCCCACCACGGTGGAGGCATGGCTGTAAGTGGCTTTTTATAATGTAATCTGACGATATGCGCTCATGTGCATAAGCACTCATGCATATAAGAGCATCCCTACCGGATCAGCTTGTGCACATTCACACTTCTGGGAAGCGGGATGAATGTGCTCTCCAGGGTTTGCTACCACTTTCACCTGGTATTTTTTAAACTCAGGAGGGAAGTGTTACAAGACGGGTTGAGTACGGCTGGGGAATGCCTGACAGATGTGCCTGTGTGAACCGGCCCTTTAATCCGTTTGTGAAACAGTTCTGAAACATGCCTATATTGGGCAAAACTGCCAGTCTAAACTCAGCCCATGTCAGTAGCAATCTACCACATGCCCGAAGATGGTATTTCCCTTGTCCGAAGTATCATTGCAGGATGAATCAATAGCAAATAGTAACCCAAATAATAAAGATTTTGAATTTTCATTTTACAAACTAGATAACATTTTCACAGCAAAATGGCCCATGGTCATTAAAGCAACAGATACAAGAATTACATAGGAGCAACTGGAAAATTGTCCATCAGACCAGGCTCAGATTCATCCCAAACAGAATGCTAATGATACATGAGTATTAGACGAGGGATGGAACATGACAGTGCATATGGAAAATGTTAGGTTTCCCTTTTCCCTGAAACAGCTGCTTCAACTTTAATTCAGAGCTGAGTGTTTAAACTTATGCTTGTATATAGCAGAAAATAAACATGAATATATGTTGATTATGTATACAGGGTCAATTTACATAGTATTAATGCTGTAGGCTTGTGAAATAAAAATACAAGCATTTAAATGTCTTGGAGCGCAACATTGTAAGAAAGGGGATGAATGTTTTACAGCGGTAGCTCCCACTCTTTCAATGGGGCTCGCATAGGAAAAATTACTTGTGCCTTTATCAATGTGTGTGTAAAGTGTTCAGAGAGCAAGGGTCTCAAATAAGACAAAATCTTATTATGCTCATCTCTGTTGCTTCAGCCTCCTACATATATAACCAGAGCCCTTTTTACCATGGGAAGTGCATCAGAAGTGACTCATTTTGAATGGGAAATTCAGACTCCTTCACATGAGCAATGGGGGCTACAAATCTCCAAGAATTCCCTTCCTTGCAAGAGATTAGCTGGTTTTGGCAGTTTCACATAATAGTTTATTGGCTCGGATGTGTCAATACTACATAGTCCTCAGCAAGAGCACAGTCCTGCCAACATTACAAATTTTTAGACTGCACCTTTTTCAGTGCAAGAGACTAATCTCTGGACTGGGCTAGTATCTCAGGAGGAGGAAAGCACACAGCAACCCCTAGGAGGACTAGATTTGGGCCACAGACTGCCAATTGTTGATGCCTCATCTAGTAGGATCAAGAAATGGAATTCTAGGCAGTGCTGTCTGTATGAAAGGCTAGGGTGATGGAGCAGATGCAGTTCTCATTAGCTCCTATTATTCAACGTTTATTCACAATAAAGGTGACAAACTCAAATGTACCATCTTACAGGTTTTGTGGCTCCTGAGTTTACTTTTTTTTTTGTTATTTCTTTTTAGCCAATGTGTCTTCACAGATATTCAGCCAGATATGACTGAACAGTTTAATGAGCTTAATAATTTATTTCAATACTGAGAAGGGTCAAGGCTTTTATCTACAACAGGCATGCATCCAAGTCACCAGAAGTGTACTTACACACATCTATTAACAGACGTGCTAGAAAATGGCAACATCAGAATTAAATCTCCGTTAACGTGGGATAAGCAGGAACACAATGAGGTCTTCTTGATGATCTGTGTCCCAATGTGGTGAGCCACTCGGGCTTCCAAAGAGATAGGCCTCTTCTAGCCTCCCTGAGTGGGGAGTTACCAGGGATGGAAGAAAATAAAAGCCTCCCACACTTAGAAATTTCCCCTAGTCTATGGCAAAGACCGCAGAAGTTAGGGGAGGCAACCTAAAGCATCACCTGGAAGTGACATCACATCCTTCCCACATTCTACCTTCCCAATGAATTGTCCCCCAAATCTCCCAGCATTTGGCAAGGCAGTGCTGGGAACACTACGAACAGAAGACTGAAATAATTGTAATATTCTTCCACATTCTAGCTGGAGTAGGAAACTCCCGGAGATTTGGAAGTGGAGCCTGGGTAAGATAGAGTTTAGGGAGAGGAGGGACCTCAATGGGATATAATGCCATAGAATCCACCATCAATAGAGGCCATTTTCTTCAGGGGAATTGATCTCTGTAGACTGGAGATAAATTGTGATTCGGGCAGATCTCCAGGCCTCACCTGGAGATAGGCAACCCAAGTTCCAACACAGCACCATTCAAGAACTGCTCACTGTTCATCTAGGTTGGCTAGAGATACTTCCTCATCTAACAGGAAGCCCAGCCCAGGAAGCAACCAGAGTCTAGCATTGTCACAGTATAACTCTCCAGGTCAAAGTTCAGCATAGGTACCAAACGAGCAGCAGGACAGGTCATTCCCCCCACCTCCTGAGGCCTCATCTCTGACCATGGAGCACCTCTATGCCTCAGTATGCTTTCAATGTGTCTGACCAAGCAGAACTCTCATTCTTCTTTTTTTGTAAAGAAATTTTATTAACAGGATATTTTAACATGGTCCATAATTAAAGACAGTTCTTAAGATATCCTTTTCCACAATTTTTCCCCCTCCCCCACTCTCATTCTTCTTCTCCCCTTGTGTGGGGCCACTCAGCCCCCAAAAGGAGCTACCCGATTGAGGTGTTTCCCAAAAGACCTGAACTTCTCAGGCTGCACATACAAAAGAGTTTGCACAAGAGCTGAGAAGCATCATTTTTCATGGCATATGCTCAACTCTCTTTTGCCTCACTGTCACCTCTGGGTCAACTAGTTTTTATTAATTGCTTTTGTCTTTTTTAATTAAAATACAAAAACTTGAAAAACTTGTTTACTAGACAGGAAAACAGAAGGCATATAAGCGCCATGAGCAGCAAGCTCCCTTTCAAACCCCCTTCAACTCTCTTGGTCCTTCCTGCTATTGTCTGTCCCCAGTTTTGAATGGAACAGTGGGAAAACAGGGAGCCCCATTAGAATGATTAGGGAAATGCTGGGCTCTTCCTAAGGAGGTTTGTCACAGCTCTGTGCCTGTGGCTGGGTCACACAGGTAACAAACGTCCTCTGGAAAATTAAACTGCACAGCTGTTCTTCGACTACCTCAGATGAAGAGGTGGTTCAGGAGAAGCCAGGAAGCAGGGAGCATCCTTTTGGAAAGCAGCTGTCTCCATCCCATTAAGACACTTCACTTGAAGCCTCCCACCATGTTGTCACTGGCCCTGCCCACCATGGCAGGTGTTTCAGGGCCATTCCACCTGTTAGGCAGCCCTAAGTGATTGCCTAGGGTACTAGAATGTGGGGAGCACCAGAGGCACCAAAAGCAAATAGACCCATGCCATACCACCACCACCCCTGTCCCCACACTGCCAGCCTTGCTGGTCAAGGTTCATTTGCCTGCTGATAGAGATGCAATGGGACAAAGTGGGGGAAATTGCACCCATATACAGAAGTGGCAGGACATGCGCTAGAAAACCCCAGTTCTCTGTGGTCTTTTATCACTGGGGTTTGGGGGATTACTAGAACAGCATCAATATGCAAGTGATCCCTGAGTTGACTGCGGGAGGGGATCTGCGGGAGGCTGAGCTGCCTAAACATGTGAAGGCTGACCTGCCTAACATGTGAAAAGCTGCCTCTGGGTCATTTTACAGCTGTTCTTCCCAAGGCAATGATTTTGCAGGGTCACCCTCCTCTCAGAATCCTGGAAGTGACTACCTGCAGGAGTCATAAGGTTGGGGACTTAAACATATGCCCAACATACAATCATTTGCAGGAGACATCCTCAAGCCCGCATTCTCCACCAACCCCTCACATGGAACATTAAAAAAAAACAGTGAGGAAATCCTGTTCATATGTGACCTACAAAAAATGTGCAGCTACTTATTTATGAAAATATTTACGTAGTTTATACATTAAATATTCTGTTATTGGGTGTCTTTGTGTGTCAGAGTCAGAATCGACCTTAGCATTCCCATTCAATGCAGAAAGGTCCCCTAAATCCAGGAAACATTCAAATTACTTCAAACAATGGTCAAACTACGAGTATAATTAAAGTTGCCAGATGGCAGTAAAACCATTACAGGAAAAGAGCATTCAGCAACACAGTGACATCACTTCTAGTCCTGTGGCTGGAAATGGCACCATGACATCACAGGATGCCGTTCCAGACCCTGCATTTCCCCACACCACTATTCACTGGAGTGAGAGCGAGGCTGGAGTTCCCACACCCCCACTTGGGAAATGGCAGCCCTAAGCATAATTCAGTCTACTACATGTCTTCATAGGAGCTGCGGTGGCTCAAGTGGTTAAGACGCTGAACTGCAGGCTCTGGCAGGTCAGTAGTTCAGCAGTTCGAGACCCAGGTGCCGCATGACAGGGTGAGCTCCTGTCTCTAGTTCCAGCTCCTGCCAACCTAGCAGTTCGAAAGCAAGAAATTGCAAGTAGATAAATAGGTACCACTTCGGTGGGAAGGTAACAGCGTTCCGTGCACCTTGGTGTTTAGTCATGCCGGCCACATGACCACGGAAATGTCTTCGGACAGCACTGGCTCTTCGGCTTTGAAACGGAGATGAGCACCGCAACCCTAGAGTCGGATTCGACTGGCTTTCGAGCAAGGGAACCTTTACCTTTACATGTCTTCAGACTTCTTTTCTCTTTTCTAAGGACTTTGCATTTGGTTTGAGATGCAAATGCTGAAGAAAGGAAGAGAGAAAAAAGTGTATGCCACACACCCTCCCACTCCCATTCATCTTTTCAATTGCTTCAGTATAATAATAATAATAATAATAATAATAATAATAATAATAATAATATATAATAATAATAATAATAGTAGTAGTAGTAGTAGTAGTAGTAGTAGTATTATCATATTATTTCCTATTTTATATAGAGCACGGATATGCTGAAAAGCAAAAATGGCAGACTAAAATGTCTATTAAAAATTAGAATGTGGCCACTTTCACTGACAAGCTAATTTATAAAAGTACTGCTATAGGTGATTGATGTGATTGCATTCATTTTCGGGGGGATAGATTTGGAAAAGTGCAGTCCTTTCTAAGACTGAAAATAGCAAAAATAAATAAATAAATAAACCTTACAACACTTCTGGCGCTAAAACTGTATGGGGCAGTACTGCGGCAGTCTGCTTTACAATGTGGACAAGAGGAAATAAGCTTTTACAATGCTATTAATGGTACTTATAACAGCCCTATCGCTACACTTGATAAATGAAGCCACAGGAACAAGATCGTAAAACCAATTAAAGTTCTGGCATATTCACCAGCATTTTTGAACATGCAATTAAAATATTTCAAAATGTCACTTTTGTTACTGTTCTGCATGGAAGGCATGCTGATTACGAATGCTTTATTTGACTAAATCACTTGGGTATATAAATAGAAAAGTCTTCCGTTGTTAGGAAGAATGGACTCTGTTTGACACAACATTCATTTGCAACCTTTATAATGATCATTCTTTGGCAGTTAGAGTCATCAACTTCGTACTTTTTCTTAATGGACTGTCAATTTTTCAACAATGGTTGCCAAGTCCCCCTTGACCACCAGCAGGGGATGAGGGGGTAGGGTTGCCAGATCTAGACTGGGAAATTCCTGGGGATTTGGAGATAGAGTCAGGGAAGGAGAAGGACCTCAGTGGGGTGCAATATCACAGAGCCCACTGTCCAGTGTATCCATTTTCTCCAGGGGAACTGATCTGGAGATGAGCTGTAATTCCAGGGGATCCCCAGGTCCCACCTGGAGGCTGGCATCTCTAATTTTAACAATGTTGGGTAAGACAAAAACTTGTGGGCAGTGCTCTTGAAATACAAAGCATGCATTATGTCTGCGTTTGCCCCAAGAATTCTATAGTTCCCATTCAGAAATCCAGTAGTGAGAAACTAATGATGCACATAGATGCACTCTGCCATGTTCCATTTGATTTGGCATGTAGATTTTGAGATCCACCCCCTAAAATGCTTACTATACCATCCGTACATTACTTAACTTAGTCTTGTTTCTTTCTCAGAAAGGACATTTATTGAGAGTTGAAGTGGATGAGATGCCAAAGAGGTGTTACTGGATTATTTTTTTTTTTTTTTAGCTTAGTTTTGAGCATACTGGAATGAGTTTTTAGCTAAACATTAGGAAGAACTTCCTGACAGTTAGAGCGACTCCTCAGTGGAAGAGGCTTCCTTGGGAAGTGGTGGGCTCTCCTCAGGGGTCTTTTGGGAGGGAATGCACCGGAGCACAGCTCCGGGAGCTCAGGAGCCAAGCCCCGCCCCCAGCCGGCATCCCGGGGAATCTTTCAGACAGCCGAATGTCAATTTCAGCTCCATTATATCCTATGGCCCATTGAAGTCAATGGTGAAAACATAGGGTATATTCTGGGGGCTGGAGGGGAGGGGTTTGAGGGAGAGGCTCCAAACTCACAGGGTAGCTGATGGAACCTCTCCCCAAGATACCCACCAAGTTTCAAGAACATTGGACCAGGGGGTCCAATTCTATGGGCCCCCAAACAGGTTGCCCCTATTCCCTCCATTGTTCTCTATGGTGGGATATAATGGGGCCGAATTGCCGCCAAATTTCTTTCATGCCCTCCTTTCCTTCTCTCTTGTTCCTCTTTCCCTCCTTCTTCTCTTCTGTCTTTCTTTCTTTCCCACCTTCTTCTCTTCTCTTTTTTCCTCCTTTCCCTGTTTCCCTCCTTCTTCCCTTCTCTCTCTTTCTTTCCCTCCTTCTTTCCTTCTCCTTCTTTCCTTCTCTTTCTTTCCCTCTTTCCTTCTCTCTACTCTCTCTCTTTCCTTCCTTCTTTCCTCCTTCTGTGGCCCAACTGTAGTGAGAAGGAGTTTAAACTTTAAATCCCTTCTCTCTTAGCTCCCCCACCCAGGCTAGCTAGGTAAGGAGAGGCTTTTGAAGATGCCTCCCCCCTTTTGCTTCTCCTTCAGACATCACTTCCGGTGATGTCAGGGGGCATGGCATATGCTAATAACCTAACAGCTCATTAGCATACTATATGCTAATGAGCTCCTGCAGCTGTTTTTCTACGAAAAGACCCCTGGCTCTCCTTCTTGGGAGGTTTTCAAACTGGGGCTAGATGGCCATCTGACATCAATGTGGATTCTGTGAACTTAGACGGATCATGAGAGGGAGGGCAGGAAGGGTAGTTTCAGAGCTTAGTTCTTGTGGCCCTTTCTTACATGCCCAGGGAAATGCTGATTGCCACTTTGAGATCAGGAAGCAATTTTTCTCCAGGCCAGTTTGTCAGCTTCTGGGCATGGAACAAAGGTCACTGGAGGTGTGGAGGGGGAGTTATTTGATAATTTCCTCCATTGTGCAGGGGGTTGGACTAGATGACCCTGGAGATCCCTTCCAACTCTATGATTCTATGAGTCTATGGTTATGAATGTCGCCTCCCTGCCATTTCATCAAACTAAATCTCCATTTCAGTTCTCTCTTGGGTGTATGGAACCAGCCATGTTTTATTTGAGCACAGTTTTCCATTTCCTCCTACTGAGTTGTCACACAACAGTGCGTGCATTTTGCAACATTTGTGTGCTGATTCTTTGGCCTGCATTCTGTACATATAACAATGTACATTGCATGCATAAATACCATTGGCACTGTGTACAAAAACTAAAGAAGGCACAAGCATCGTACAAACAAATCAACAGAACCAACAGCGAAGAACAGAGAGAGAGGGAAACTGTTGCCAAAGTTATGAACGAACCTAAAACAGAAATATAACAAGACACATTCGCTCAGCTGTAACTGAAGTGCGTGCAAATCAAATCCACGCAGGAAGGGAAGAGGGAGCTTCAGCCATCTATGCCTGCATGATTTCATACATTCAAAGTGGCTCTCCCACATTGTCAGTAGCTCTGGCAAAAAAAATGGACCCCTTTATTTGGACTTTTTTTAACATCTAAGGCCAATAGCATTGTGGGAAGGGTGATACAGTGTGGTAGTGGAAACAGTATATATGAAGCTGCTTTCTACTGAGTCAGACCGTTGGTCCATCAAGGTCAATATTGTCTACTCTGACTGGCAGTGGCTCTCCGAGGTCACAACATCACCTTTAACCTTATCCCTTCACCTTTAACCTTATCCCTTCTAGTTGGAGATGCTGGGGATTAAAGTTAGGACCTTCTGCTTGACAAGCCGGTGTTCTCCCACTCAACTACCACCCTTCCCACAAGCCCCTCTCACAAGGAAAGTACTTTTGTGCCTTCTTGGCAGCTACACAGTCGGCCATGGCAAATGCAAATGTAGTGTTTTGTTTTTAAAGCTGCAGAAACCCCAATCATGGATCCTATTTAGCAATTTGGTTTTCAGAAAGTGACAATGGTTAGAGGAAGGCACATAAGCACAGGGAGTGTTTCCATTTAAATGCTCAAATAACACAACTAGTGTTCCTGAAATCCCTCCTATATCTCTGTCTAGCTCTTTCAAAGCAGTGTGCCTTAACACGTGAATATATATATATATATATATAGGGTTGGATTTCTTTAAACAAATCAGTGCTTAATAAGGCTTGATCTTTGCGCCCTGAGGAAGATCAATGCTGCAAGTCTACCTGGATTCTTGGCATTTTGATGTTCTGCCCACACAAGGAAAGAATTTTCTCCAGGATGCCCCATCTGTGAGCACATGTGTAAAGAGAGAACAATAAGCTATTGATATTCCAGCACAGAACCAAGAATCCAATGCTAGTCTCTGGGGTGCAAGAAAAAGGTCTATTAATGGTGCATCATGAATTTATGACACTGCTACAGATCACCATGTTTGCAGACACAACTGATTTTCTTTCACCATGACACAACAAGCATGGAGATCTACACTGCAAATATCTTTCACTGCCCATTATTTGTAAACTGCCCACTTGGGTTACAGCAAAGCTTTGGGCAGCGTGTGATAAATGTAAGTCGGAACAGATAATATTATATTTATTAGCGGGCTCTTCCTCCAAGATGCTCCCCACAACCGGCACTCTGTGAGGTAAGCGGGGCTGAGAGAGTTCTGAGAGAGGTGTGATTGGCCCACGGTCACCCAGCAAGCTTCATGTGAAGGAGGAGTGGGGAATCAAGATTAGAGTCCAGATCAGAGACCACCACTCTTGAACTCTGCACTATGCTGGCTCTCAAGAGGAACGTGTGGAGCTACAGCCATTTTGCCCTCAATCTTTGTGCTATTCATAGCAAAGTTCTTTGTAACAGTAATGCAAATCACAACATCATCATCATGGAGTGCGCAATTGCATATATATCTGTCAGATTATTGACTCACTGTTATGTACACCAAGGTCCCGGTCACACATGCCAGATAACATGTGGGGGGGGGTTGAGGCTATTTGCTCTGTAGCAATTTGACCTGCATTTGTGTGATCACACAGTCCGTGGAAGCTGCGGGGGCAGCCCGCCACTGTGTGATCACATGCAAACCACGGGTGAATCAGGTTTTTTTTTTGTTGTTGTTGCGTGTTTCCGATGCACTTAAACGGGGGATTGATGAATCACATCTCCACACTGAGGGCTTCCTATGGCAGTACGTGATGATGCACATACTGGGAAGGGGGAAAAACCCAGCTCAGAGTCAGGATGGCCTGATCAGACCATCCCGATGCCAAGAGAGAGCGCTGGCATGATCACACGGGGAAAGTCATCCATGGCCCATAGTAACCCATTTGATAGTGGACTTTCCCTAGTGTCTTTTAACTCTGCTCTTGCAGCAGAGCAAAACGGCGCTGGCCAGATGTTCATGTCTGATCATGCCCGTTAAATCCGCCCAGCATTCGTGCCTATGGCACAGTTAATTGTGCATGTCATCGCAGCCCAAGATGGCCAAATTCTGGTTTGTACCACTGTTTTGCCCTGACCTAGATGACCCAGGCTAGCCCAGCCTTATCAGCTGTTGGCTGCTAAGCAAAGGCAGCCTTGGTTAGTTCTTGGATAGGTGACCACCCAAAAAGTCCAAGATTGCTATAAAGAGGCAGGCAGTGGCAATCCACCTCTGTTAATTCCTTGTCTTGAAGACCCTATGAGGTCACTAGAAGTCAGCTATGACTTTATGGCACATTCTCTCTCTCTCTCTCTCTCTCTCTCTCTCTCTCTCTCTCTCTCTCTCTCTCTCTCTGTGTGTGTGTGTTTGTATATGTGTGTGTGTGTGTGTGTGTAGACCTCACATAAGCATCTGTGTCTCTAGACCTTCACAGTTTCTGTTACCAAAACGCCAACTGCTTGTGAATGTCTTCTAACCATCATTTTGTATTTGTCTGAAGATTACAATGCCCACTCAGTTCCTCTGGTTTCCAAATGCCTATCACAACGGAATATTTTTTTAAAAAATGTTTAATATCTCCAGCCTGCTGCCTAACAATGACTCACTAAGTTGTTCAGCATTCACACTCTAGAAAACTGGTTACATTCTTTGTTGCTTAAGCAAAGGTTCATTAAGAAAGCTCAGGACAAAGTAGATAAGCAGTTCTCCGTGAACGGAGTTCCTCATCGTGCAAGCAGCCTAACTCACGTGTCAACCGTTTCACGTGAGTGAGGAAATCCAGGACTCAGTGAAGGCAAGGAAACGGGATTACAGAAAGCTCAGTTGGATCACATTTGCTCTAGATTTTCAAACCTCAATCCTTTCCAAAGTCTTAGCATGCTGCAAATTTTGCATTGATGCTGACATCAGGTTGACTAAGGCCTCTTGACGCTTTATGCCCTTTAGTTGACACCTACGGCCCTTGAAGTGTACCTCTACAAGATAAAAGGCAAATGCAGCAAAAACATACACCATCTCAGTGGTGTACTCTCCAGAGAGATAGGATCTGCTGGGGCCTCCTGTGGCAACTAACCTGATTAAGTGTGAGCTCAGTGGAACTTCCTACCCCTCCTTCCTTCTTAGCCAGTATGTTGTGACTTTTAGAAAGGTGGATATCATTTTGTGTATTTAGGGATCCTTTGGAACCGCTACAGGAAGGATGTTAGAAGCTAAGAATAAATCCCTCTCAACCCTCCTTTAGCACAGGCCTCAGTGGAAAGGAGCCACATATGTTATCCTGAGCGCCTTGGAGGAAGAGTGGGATAAAATATTCTCAGTTTGTGTGTGTGTGTGTGTGTGTGTGTGTATTATTTGTGCTCTCGATAAGCCTACGTCGCTCGCAAAACAACTTCCCCCCCAAAAAAGTGCAACAAAATCCTAAATCTCTCTCTCTATCTCATACTGCTTCTTAACTTATTAGTTTTAAGCAGATTATTAAAATACAGGGGGAAAAGCTAGACCCCGGGACTGTCATTCTCCATCCGTTGCTAACTGTGAAGTTTCTATCCTACTTTTTTGCTGATGATGTGGTTCTCCTATCAAGAACAACACCAGGAGTGTTCTCTCTGACAAAGGCTTTTGTCTCTTACTGTCTGGAAGAACGCCTGATAGTTAACTATCAAAAATCCAAGACTGTTCTTGTTGTTGTTGTTGTTGTTGTTATTGTTTTTTTTTTTTTGGGGGGGGGAATCTCATGTACACCAGAAGTGAAAAATTCATGGTAATTATATTATATTATATTATGTTATATTATTTATTTATTTCTTCAATTTATACCCCTCCCTCCCTGCAAGCAGGCTCAGGGCAGCTTACATTAATTGGTAAGATCATATAGAAAAGTTGAAACATTTAAATATTACACATATTGAGGATGTCCCCTGTTTTAAATACTGGGGTCTGGTTTGACCGGGAATTATCTTGGTCAGTGTAAGCTGCTCACTTTAAAGACTGGCTGTAGTAGCATCAAATATTATCTGTTGTTTCTTTGATTCACCTGGGGCTCAGTGTATGCCAGCTACCATCAAACTGTTTAACGCCAAGGTGAGTGTGCAAAGTTTATATGGGGCTGGTATCTGGATTGACAAAACAGGGGAGTCCTTTGATTCAGTTCTTCCTAAATTCCTGTGTTCTATCTGTGGAATTCCAAACTGTGTAATGGGGGTAGCCCTCCAAGCTGAATTGGGACAACCCTCTCTTGAACCTTGGGCCAGGATGAAGGCTTTCCCCTTTAAAGTTAAAATTATACACTCCAACATCCAATAGGGCTAACTCTGCTTAGTCAGAGAGGACTCTTACATTTCCCATTGACATAAACTTGTCGAGCAACGACTGGAGTTCCTCAGTCTTTCCTTGGACTCTCTTTACTCAGTTACTAGACAGGAAGCCGTAAGACTAATTAAGAAACAAAACCCTAAGTAAAATTCCAACATCTAAGTGGAACAATATAAACTGCTGCAAGAGGTCCATAAAACACAACTGTCCAGACACCTGAAGCTGCCTTCTGCTTTCTTTCCCTTGGCCAGTATTGTCTACTCTGACTGACCAACACTCCTTAGGGCCTCAGGCATATCCCTTACCAGCTTTCTTTGAGAGCCAGTCTGGTGTAGTGGTTAAGAGCACCGAGTCTAATCTGGGAGAACCAGGTTGGATTCCCCACTCCTCTACATGCAGCTGCTGGTGTGACCTTGGGTCAGTTGCAAGTTCTCTCAGAGCTATTCTCTCATGAGCAGTCCTCAAGAGAGCTCTCTCATCCCCACCTACCATACAGGGTGTCTGTTCTGTGGAGGGGAAAGGAAAGGATTGTAAGCCATTCTGAGACTTCTTCAGGTAGTGAAGGGAAGGGTGTAAATCCAATCTCCTCCTCCTCCTCCTCCTCCTCCTCCTCCTCCTCCTCCTCCTCCTCCTCCTCCTCCTCCTCCTCCTCCTCCTCTTCTTCTTCTTCTTCTTCTTCTTCTTCTTCTTCTTCTTCTTCTTCTTCTTCTTCTTCTTCTTCTTCTTCTTCTTCTTCTTCTTCTTCTTCTTCTTCTTCTTCTTCTTCTTCTTCCTGTAGTCTATTTTAAATGGAGCTTATGGTGAACTTGGGACTTCGTTCTTGCACAATTTTATCTTCAAAATAAAGCTGAGAGAAGTTGACTGGTCTACGGTCATGCAAGCAAACATCACGCCAGTGTATAGACATGAGGCCAAGTTTCCCAGATGCTGGGTCAACACTAACAACGTCTTTGTGCAAAGCATAAAGGGGTCCCCACTAGAGACAGACCCAACAGCTGACAAGAAGCCTTCTCTGAAGTAATTGGTTTGTACCACAATGCCTTCAGTCAGGATGTATGGTACTCAGATGTACCCACTACTTTTTTTTTTTTGCTGAATTTGCCTTTCTGCAAGTATGGCCCAGGAACACTTAACATTTCCTAAAGAGCAAGTAGGCAGATTCACATATATTTAACCTGACACCTCTGCATGTGCCAATTAACAGGCAAATGTGTGAGCACACTTTCTGACAGCTCTGGTGACCTAAAAGGACTCTGCTGTAATGTCTCTGTGGCAGCCCAGTCAGATAAAGGAAGCAGAGATGGCAACAAAAAAGGGGGTAAACTAACTTGCTCTTGGGCTTCTAGTGGTAATTTTAGAGGTAGCTGCAGAAATTAGCAGGGGAAATTTTGCCATGGTAGGGTTGCCAGCTCTGGGTTGGAAAATACCTGGAGACTTTGGGGGTGGATCCGGGAGAGGGAGGGGTTTGGAGAGGGGAGGGGCCTCAGTGGGGCACAATGCCATAGAGTCCACCCTTCAAAGCAGCCATTTTCTCCAGGGGAACTGCTCTTTGTCAGTTGGGGAATTAGTTGTAAAAACGGGAGATCTCCAGGCCCCACCTGGAGGCTGGCAACTCTATATCATGGTGTGGTGAGGTGCTAGGATCTAGGTGCCCTGGATTTGAATCTTTATGCTCACTGGGTAATGTTGGACCCTTTACTCCGTCTGTCAACACAATCTACCTTGACACAGAGTACTTGGGGGGCAGTGATGGCCCAAGGTTTTTTCACCCACTCAGCGAGGATACATTCTGGCACCCCCCATGTGGGGCAGGATGGGGGGGGGGTGCCAGAGCTGCAGCAGGTGGGCTGAGGGGGCAAGCTGCAAATGCATGCAGAGGGGCGGGATTGCTCGAGGGGAGGGGGGGCTGTGCCAGGCTGCAAAAGTAGCTCCAAAGAGGGGGTGGCAGAGGGTGAGTGGCACTTTCCTGTCGTCCCAGGCTGTTCCCCGCCCCTGTCCTCCCCTGCCTCCTTCTCCTTCTGTCTGGGGGGCTGCAAAGAAGGGAGTCTCTTGCCAGGGATGGAGCAAGAAGCTGGCAAGGGAGGCTCCCTGTGCAGGGTGAGGAGGGGACGAGGCCGGCCAGAATGGTGCCCTTGTCGAGCCATCGCCCTAGGCGACAGTCTAAAATTTAACAATAACGGGCCAGCTCTGTTGGGGGGGGGATAAAATACAGGCTGCTTGGAGATCCTTAAACAGAAGGCGGGATAAGAATGTACTAGACAGATAGACCTGGCAATAAAGAGAGAGGAGCAAATGCCAGTAAAAGAGAGACACAAAAACAGAGACACACCCCTGTGAGCCTGTGTTATTTATATTCCACTTTTCTTCCTCATGGGGACTCAAAGTAGGTTATCACATTGTTCTCCCATTTTTCACCTTATGCTCCAAACAACCACTTTGTGGAGTAGCCTAGGCTCTGTAAGAGGCCCAAGATCACCTGGGAAACTTCTAGGGCAGAGTTCAGAATGGGATTCAAACCCGATTGTCCCAGGTTCTAGTCTGACATTCCAAGCACTATGCCACACTGGCTCTCATCAGTCAGTTCCACTGCCACAAAGCAATGAATGTGCTTCTGGAATCATCCTGAATTCAAATAAACAATTGGCGGATCATGTACAAGAAGCGCAAAACAAGAAATTAGAGGAAGGGAAGTGATATCCACAACAGTGCCATGGTCCCTTTGATTGATTGATTGATTGATTGATTACTATTGTTTCTATTTTAATTTATTATTCTGTGTTTATATTGCCATTGTCATGTTATCGTAACGTTCCAGCCGCATTGTTGCTGTAGTATATTGCACATCTTGTATGCTAACTACTATGAGGGGCTAATTATTATTATTTATGCTTGTAGTTTATTATGTTTTATTATGTTAATATTGCTACTGTCATGTTACAGTTACTTAGTAAAATCTTGAACTGTAAAAAAAAAAAAAAAAAAGTCTCTCCAGCTTGAACCTCAAGGATGTTTTTGAAACCAGTGGGAGCTCAAAGAACAGTTTGGGGGCTGCAGTTGCAGCATCTTCTTCAAAAGCAGCTCTAGGATGAAATTTTAAAATATACATATAACACAAACAGCTGTCCCCCTGCATCCCAGCCATAAGATTTAACTGTAACAATACAGTCAGCTTTACTCTGGCACTGTAATAATGTGATTGGCTTTATTCTGATTTGGGGGGGGGGTGAACAGACCTAGGAAGTATTTCATACTTTCATCCTTTTGATGAGTTAGATACTCATAAATCTGAGGGGGGGGTATCGTTTTAACATATTAAATGGCCATTTTTTGATAGAGGCATACATTCTGAGCAAAGGAAAAAAAATATTAAACTTGCAGATATGAGTTTATTCCAAAGCTATTTGAAAACAACAACAACAGCCCTCTGCTTAGCCATTGATACTTTAACAGTACACAAGTGGTCAAAATCAGAAACGCAGTTCTCGGCTCACAGCTTGTGGCCATTATCTTCTCTAAGAGAGAGATCCAAAACAAGAGGTTATTTATACGTGGCATTCCATTTTGATCCACGGGACACCTTGATAATTCAGAACACCAAATGTTCATTGGCTTTGAGCTCCAGTGACACAGGCCATCGAATTATTTTGCAGTACCAGAGCTGCAGTTCAGTTGACTGCTACACCTACACAGAGTTCTCAGCTCTCTGCGATATATGAAGAACACCTCCCTTATGTTATGAGTTTCATCTTATGAGTAGAGGAATAATTCTGTGCCCACGGATAATTTGCTAATTGGTACAAGATTGCATAGCATCTTCTTCACCAAGAACCACAGATGCACATGATTCTAAGAGTGCAATTATGTCCTAGAATAGCTACATCCTATCTTTCTGGAAGGAGCTGCGGTGGCTCAGGTGGTTAAGACGCTGAACTGCAGGCTGTGGAAGGTCAGTAGTTCAGCAGTTTGAGACCCGGATGCCGCATGACGGGGTGAGCTCCTGTCTCTAGCTCCAGCTCCTGCCAACCTAGCAGTTCGAAAGCAAGAAATTGCAAGTAGATAAATAGGGACCACTTCGGTGGGAAGGTAACAGCGTTCCGTGCACCTTGGTGTTTAGTCATGCCGGCCACATGACCACGGAAACGTCTTCGGACAGCGCTGGCTCTTCGGCTTTGAAACGGAGATGAGCACTGCAACCCTAGAGTCGGATTCGACTGGCTTTCGAGCAAGGGAACCTTTACCTTTACCTTTTATCTTTCTGGAGGCACCAGTACATTTATTGGTAGAGGGACTTTACGGTGCAGCACAACCAATGTTCCCTCTAAGCTGAGTTAGCTTGAGCTGGCTCACAGTTTTTTTAGCCTCCAGCTCACACATTTTTGTCTTCACTCAGGAAGGATGGCTCCAGAACAAACTAATTTACACAGTAGCCAAATTGCTCACTCACAAATTAATGCAGGTAGCTCACAAAGTAGAATTTTTGCTCACAAGACTCACAGCTTAGAGGGAGCATTGATCACAATCCCTGTATGAATACATGAAGCTCTCTTATACCGAGTCAGTCCACTGCTCCATCAAGATCAATATTGCCTGCTCTCATTAGTAGGGCATCTTTGTGGTCTCAGGCATGTTTTCCCCTCCCCCCCAGTCACCTTCTGTGTCATCCTCTTAACCAGAGATGCCAAGGATTGAATCTGGGACCAGATGTTCTACCACCCACTGTCCCTCCCCATTCTCTGCTACATCCAAGTGGTTTTGCTTCTTGTCCACTGAGTTGGGGAGTAGTTAGTAGTACCGTACAGGAGCAGAAAAGACCCTCTCCCCCTGATCCAACTGTATTGGAGTCACCGTCATTGCAAAAAAAATCCTTCTCCCACCTAGCACGTGTGGTGAGATTTGCACGGCAATCTCTCCACGGCAATCTTCAAAGCCCTGCAGGCTCTCAAGCTGAAAGCGCACGAGTGAGCCCTCATGAAAGCTCACCCGCTGTCTGTGCATCTAGAAGCCGCACACGAAAACACACACCACGGTGTTTCACAAACCCAATATGGGTTAGCCCTTGGCAAGGAGCGAGACCAAATACAAACCCATAGTGGAATGAACGCAAGCCTGTTAAGAATTAAAAAATAACTGTCATGATACATACATTGGGGATCTTTGGTTAATATGGCAGACTTTGCCCAGTTACCGAACCGTGATACTGAGTGCAGTGAATAGATCTGCCATGAAGGTGATTGCAAGGGGTGGTGGTAAATTTACATTTATTCACGTAGATCCAGTTCACATGCAGTCTGCAATCAAAGGAAGACAAAGAAGCCGCCGTGAGCCTGTTTATAAATTGGATAAATATAAATAAATAAATAATCGAAAGGCCATTTTCCCTATCACAAATGGCCAGCGAATCTGGCATCACATGTGTGGGAGTATGAGGGCATTGTCTCTACAGGAGAAACCTGCAGAGTTGTGTGTCTCCATGGAAGGCCATGTGAGAACAGTGAGAGGACAAAGTGAGAAAGAGGGAGGTCAGAGGGCAGCTCCCCGGCTGACAAAGAGAGGCATCCTGTTTGAGGAGATAATACCTCAGCACACTTAACTTATGTCCCCCCCATCATGTCCAGGCATACTGGGTCACTCACTCCAATAGTATGTCTCTTGAGTCTTGATGTATCTCACGGAGGAGAAATAATCATTCAGCTGTTCCTTTGAGGACAGGATGAGAATCTGTGATGGAGCCATGAGAAAGCAGGCTGAATTAAAGAAAATTAGAAATGGCACAGAGAGAAAGCCAATGGAGCCACTGGAGGTTTTAGAGATAAGGCCGGATAGTTAAGATATCGAGTATCTGCTGGGGCATGTTAGATACAGGGCCGTCTAAGGGCCAATGGCTAGACTAAGAGAGCTAATCTTCAAGAGAACTTTTACATTTCTATCCAGCCCTTCCTCCAAGGAATTCAGGGCAGTGTATCAAGTTCTGCTTCCTCCACCATTTTATCCTAACAATTCTGTGATAGGACTGTGAGGACTGAACGAATTTTAAATCCCTTTTTGTTTTGTTTTCTTGATTGCTTTATCAAGGAGCAAAATGATGGGGGGGGGGCAGGGACTCTTTTCTCCCCTGTTTTTTTTCACAAAATACCCACCTGCCCATGCATACATGGGGCCACTCCGGAGCAATTTTTACTTCAGCTGGACAAAATCTGCAAAATCTATTTTCCCAGCTCACGGGTGGCTTTCTCCAATGAGAAAGTGGCAAGGGAAGAAAGGGTTAAGGGCTTTAGTCTCCTATCGGGCTCACCTCTTTGATAAAGGAATCCCAGAGGCTGGTTTTACAAAAACGAAACAAAATGAAAATCAACATAAAAAAGTGAGGGGAAATCATATGGTACAGCCCTGAAATACAATGGGTAGCCCAAGGCCACCAAGTTAATTTCAAGGTGGAACAGGACATCCTCCCCTAACTCCATTCGCCTCAAGCACCGCCTTCAATATATCTCAGAAGTTGCCACCTATAAATGAACACACGAGTTGGAAATTTCTGAAATGCCAGAAAGAAATAAGATTGTTCCTTTCCTAACTATAGACCTGGATTCTCTCTCTAGCTGTACTGCTCTGTACTACTTATTTTGAGGGAGGTGGAAGACACTCATTTCGGCCAGTGTCATACATAAGAACATAAGAAGAGCCCTGTTAAATCAGACCAATAGTCCACCTAGTCCAGGATCCTGTCTCACACAGTGGCCAACCAGTTCCTTTGAGCAGCCAACAACAAGACTTTAGAGGCCAAGGCTCTCCCCTGATGTTATCTCCTGGCTCTGGGATTCAGAGGATTAGTGCCTTTGAATGTGGAAGTTCCCCTCAGTCCCCATGGCTAGTAGCCACTGATAGACTTATCCTCCATGAATCTACCTAATCCCCCTTTAAAGCTGTTTATTCCTGCAGCCATCACTATATCATCTGGCAGTGAACTCCACATTTTAATCACTCTCTGAGTAAAGTAGTATTTCCTTTTGTCTGTGTAAAACCCAGAATAGCTCCCTAGTCATGATTCCAAGATGTTAAAGCTACTAGGGAATAAGCCCCATGGAACTGAGTAGGACTTGTTTCTGAGTTAGTATGGATAGGCCTGACCAGACCTGCCAGGCAATCAGCAGGCAACTGGGGAGGGGGCACCATTAGTATTGGTATGATATCACTTCCAGGAGAAAAAAATGGAAGTGATGTCACTCCTCTCTAGGAATTGCTGGAAACCTCTATGATAAAACTACAGAGTTTCTGTTGTTTCCTAAAGAGACATAATATCAATTCCCGCTTTTCCCCAAAAGTGACGTCACACCATTGGCCCTATATCCATTAAAAGAAAAATCTGGAGTGGCCACCCAGGCAGGATCAGGATGTGCATATTACTGTATAGAGCTGTCTTCTGTTTTGCTGTCTAGCTCAGTATAGTCTACTTTGATTGGAAGCAATTATCCAGCACGGCGAGTAGTTTTGTTTTGTTTTGTTGCCCGAATGCAATTCACTGAAATCCTTTAACTGGAGATGCCAGAAATTGAACCTGGGCTCTTTGGCATACAAAGCATGTGCCCTGCCACTGACTCATGAGCTTGCTCAGAAATTTACTGAAGTCAACAGGGTGCAGTCCAAACTCCCTGTGCATAAATTTGCAGCTTTATTCTTATTCTAGACCACGCAAACAGTGAATAGCTTCCACAAATGATGGCAAAACAGGGTAGCGGTGAGACAAACGTATGTCTGATTTATGCAGAAAATTACTCATCATTCGCTCAAAGCCAAAGCACCTGCATTCCCTATGAAGAGACAAACACATTATTTTTTTTTAAAAAAGCCCTGAAATTGATGCAATTGTCTTTCTGAAAAGGGACTTAAAATATTCACCCGGGTGAATTTCTGGATTAAAAATAGAAACACTCCGCTCCTATTTGTTTCTCCAGCCGTACACCTCGAAGACTGAACAAAGAGCAAAGTTATTAACAAAAAGAAAGAGAGACCAAGAAGTTACAAATTATTGCTGTTGGTAGAAAGATAGTGGGTGGTCTCTGTTTTTTTTTTAATGTCTTCGTGTTTACCAGTCCATCTGGCGAGTACAGACCTTCTGCACAGCTGTCTGCGTGCCACCGATCACTCATTTCCCTTGAACACCCCATTCCTGTTGTTTGACGTAGGCGGGTTAAAAGACAAAAAGCCTTTAGACCTATAAACTATGTTCAGCAATGAATCAACTGTAAGCTCAACCCCCCCCCCCGAATTCTGTTCAAGTTTATATATTTCTGTCCTCCTGTGGAGTCGACTAGGAACTTTTTCTGCTAGAGCCTGACGTGTTGATGTAGGTTTAAAAACACACACGCACACAAACACCTGGATGCTATGCTGTGTTCCACATCAAATATATATGGCCATCGGCTGGAGACCTCCCCCATTGAAAACCATCTGCCTTTTAGCCAGTTATTCAACCCATTAATGGACTGAATCTTTATACTGATAAAACATTATAGTAGGGTTACCAACCTCTAGGTGGGGCCTAGAGATCTCCCGCTTTTACAACTGATCCCCAGCTGACAGAGATCAGCTCCCCGGGAGAAAATGGCTGCCTTGGAGGGTGGACTCTATGGCACTGTACCATGCTGTAGCCCCTCCTCTCCCCTCCCTAAACCCCGCCCTCTTCCAGATCCACCCCCAAAGTCTCCAGGTATTTTCCAATCCAGAGCTCGCAACTCTACATTATAGGAGTCCGTTTCTGAGAAATTAAAATCAAAGTGGGGGATTCTGACTTTGTTCTGACATGCTTGTGTGTGTGTGTGTGTATGTGTGTGTGTGTGTAAGTCTAGTAAACCCTCAGCTGTGTGGCTCCTACCTCAGTGAGACATAGGCCTCAGTCATGACACTGTTATACCAGCTGGGCTTTTTCGAGTCACTCCTGAGGTGAATATTCGTTCCCTTCCACACACACACATATATAGACTTTCAGCTCTAAAGGGGGATAAATGATGTCAAGCAAGTAAAATACAGAGTGTGAAATTCGTTAATAACGGCTACTGATGGGATTACTGCTTCTCTGGCAGTTCTAACAGATGGCCAGATAATGCGTTATGATTAATAGGGAGGAACTCTCCCAGGGAACAGGCTTTTACTGATGGCTCTCCAACAGGTGGCTGTGATTAGCACGTGACTTCAGCCCCTTTCTGTCATCTTGGAAGATTTCTCAAGGCTGACCTTCAGGAACCTGGCCTTCAACCAGGAGAACTCTAAGTGGGCCCTAAGTCATTCTCCTGAAAATGAACGTTATCAGAGAATTAGAAGGCACATTACTCTATCAGAACCTGATGGCTGTGATTAGCAGTGGACAGGATGTGTAAAACCTGTATTTTCATGGATGGACTGCCTTCCTCCATGCTGGCAATGAATGTTTAGGGCACTTTCCCACAAAAGCATCACACAGTTTTCCAATTGTCCAGCATGTCCCCTTGATGCATATCACATGCCCAATGGCTTCCTTGTAAAACAGCGAGTTGGATCTAACAACTGCCTTCCAGTATGGCCCTTTCTGCACACACCGCTTACTTCTGATTTTCACTGAAGTCAAGTCGGTTGGGGTTTACTTCGAATGCTGTGCCTGCACTCTGCACCTTTTTCCCCTCTCTGGTTTTCTGTTGGGAATCAAGGAGTGTATATTCTGCATACCAATGAGAAAACCCAGATAGGGTTTGGGGTTTGTCTCTCCTGGTTGGTCAGTTTCACATTGGGTGGGTCTTTTGAAATAGGAGATTCTTCGAGCTGAATTTACTGTGGGGTCACCATTAGAGCACCCCCTATAGGTACTCTAATCACTAATCCAGGGTGGTTGGGAAAAAAGAATCATTGGCAGGGAACGCCTTAAAAGTTTAGCGAGAAGAGACACCGACCACCTGGCCAAAGAGACAGTGGGGAGGCAGCTATGTGGCAGCTTGGTGGAGGAGGTTCACAAGGGGAGGGAGGTGGAGATGTCAGTGCTTAGCAGCCCAAGCTCCTCATCCCAATATCATTTGGAAATGAGATGACAGGCAAAGAGGGAAAAGCAGATGTTGAGATGAACCAGAATTTCTTTTAAAAAGCTGGGCTGCTGCCCCAGAGCAGGTTCCACAGCATCATCCTCATGTCTGAAATGTTTGTTGCCAGAGTCAATTTAAAAGAGAACCATCCCCCCCCTCAAAAAAAAAAAAAAACCAGCCTGAATGGGGGATCAAACCAACAAACCAGACATTAATAGCACTGCATCCTAACCAACTGAGCCAGCTGGCCAATCCTGTAAAAAAGTCAGACGAAAGTGATTACTCTCCTAATTTCCTTTTTCAAAAGACACACCCCCTACAAAAACTGACCAATAAGAAGAGACCAACTGGCCTCTGAGGGGAGGGGGTAGGAAAAGTCCAAGGAAATGTGTCTGCTTTTAAATTACCTTCAGCTTGGAAGCAAAGTATGAGGAAAGTTAGTCACAAACCCAGGGAAACAGCAGACTAAAAGCGGGCTCAGAACTGAAGGGGGGAATCAATGCAGAAAGAAAAAAACAAAACAAAATGTGATTGGAATGTGCAGGGGAATGCAGAAGGGTGGGGGGACAACAGTGACGCACAGTGGAAGTGAGCGAAATAGACGTGCGGAAAGTGCCTATGTTGGATCCTTTGACTCCCTTCCACCAAGATCCCCTTCAAAAGAGGGGTGGAAGAGTTTCTTCATCAGGGGAAACTTTTCTCCAGTTATTCTCCACTGGAGGAGGTCATTACCCATTGAAGGAACACACGAGGCCAAGCTAGACGTTATGGCATTAACAAGTCTGACCCCTTGACACTGAACAATTATAGCGTAATTTTATCGTGTATGTTTTAAACTGATATGTTGTCGAAGGCTTTCATGGCCGGAGTTCATTAACTGTTGTAGATTTTCCGGGCTGTATGGGACATACAATGCCAAGACCATGGCCATACAGCCCGGAAAACCTACAACAGCTATGTTTTAAATCATTAACCGCTTTGGTGGCCCTTCTAAGGAGAGAAAACTAGGATATAAATTTTGTAAGTAAATAAACAAACACCACTTCAGTGCTGAATTCAGACAGCAGAGTAGCGGGGCCAGGAGATCTTGTTCCCCTGTGGCCCCCCCCCACACACCTGTTTTGGCACCTGAAAAAGCATGGAGCGGGACAAGGTTGCTTGGTTCCTCCACCCTGTGGGCATGATCAGGACCAGGCCCCTGTGGCAATTTCAAATGGCTCAGTTCAGCTCTAAAATGGCATCTGTGTCCATGGGTTGGACACCTGGATGCTGTAATGTCCACTCTGACCCATAGTAGTAGCAAGGCTGCCACCTTCGGGTTAGGAAGTACCTGGAGATTTTGGGGGTGGAGCCTGGGGAGGGTGGGGTTTGGGAAGAGGAGGGACTGCTGTGGGATACACTGCCATGGAGTCTACCTTCCAAAGCACCCATTTGCTCCAGGAGAAATGACCTCCATCACCTGGAGACCAGCTGTAATTCCAGGAGATCTCCGGCCGCCACCTGGAGACTGGCAACCCAAGTGTTAGAGACTCACAGGAGCCAGCTTAGCAGACAGAAAAAACAGGACTTATTTTTATTTCAAATAAGCTTGTTCCAAGTTCAGGGCACTTTTCTGCAGCAAGAAGAGTCCTTACTGTCTTGGGAAGAGAAGGGCCCAGCAAGACTGGCCATTCCTATGACACAGGGCACTTTTACACATGCTAAATAATGCATTTTCAATCCACTTCAGCGACCATTTGAAAGTAGATTTTGCCATTTCACACAGTAAAATCCAGTTGCAAAGTGCACTGAAAGTGCATTATTTAATGTGTGTGAAAGCGCTCTTGAGAAGACAGAAGCAGAAAAGGGAGCGGTGGCTTATTAGATAATCCCCCTGTCCACTACATACACAACTCCACACGTGTGTTTTGTCTCTAAAGATGACCACGCCTTGGGAATACCTTTTCAGGGACCACAGGGGGACTACTGGGGGGAAGTGAAGGCAGGAAAACATCTGCTTCTACTGGCAGAGTGTCTGTAGGATCCATATTTCTAACGCAAGCAATTGCAAAGGAAAGACTTACCGCTAATGGTCATTTGGAACTAGGCATTTTGGCAGGTGGGAGGGAAGATGGCCTTAGTCTTAACTGATCACCCTAGCTACTTCTCTTAAGGCTTGCATGGGTGGTATTCCCAAACCTCCCATCTTTTGCCAATTGTTTTCTTGATGTGACAGAACACAAATCCAGTTACTTTTTCCTTGCCATGTTGTGAATAAGAAATTCCGGTGATTAAAAAAAATAATAATAATAATCAGCGCTATGTATAGGAGAGTAATGAAACCTGTCAGGCACCACATTGGCACTAGAGTCTCAAGGAGATGCTTAAAAGGGAAAACACAATGGGGCAAAAAAATAAATAAATGTCGATCTCAGTCTAACAGCCCATCATTATCGTGAGATAATGTGAAGGCTGCTCCAACCACTAATGGAATAAAGGGATTTTCTTTGCTATAGATCACAGTGAATGTTTGCTGAGGAAAGAGGAACAGGCACCAAAGGCAAGACATGCATGTCTAATGTTGAAGAAAAGTGAGTTTGTATCTAATATGCTGGAGAAATTGCTCAACAGCGGTTCAAGCATGAAAGGGGGGGAAGGAAGACTGCTGAAAGTCTGCCAAGGTCAGGAGTACTTAGGGTGAAACGGTGGGTAAGTGCAGGTCACGCAACCTTAGATCGTTAAATCCTGTCATCATTATCACTGGGCCAGCAGTGAGCATTACGGATGGCAAATGCATTCCAACGGCAGAGCGTCTCCGAGCCTTACCATGATTTCATGATTTATTAAGCCAATGTCCAATGCTATTTATCAAGAAAATTAGTAGACCTGGAATGTGAAGAGAGCATAAAGGGAAATAATGCAGCAAGGGAAGGCACCAGGGAGCAAGCTGACACTTCGGGGTGCCAGTTCTAGGTTGGGAAATGCCTGGGGAACTTGAGGGCAGAGCCTGGGGAGGGCGGGATTCGGGGAGGGGAGAGACCTCAGCATGGTACAGTGCCATAGAGTTCACCCTCCAAGGCAGCCATTTTCCACAGGGGAGCTGATCTCAGTGGTCGGTCTAGAGCAATGCTCCCTCTAAGCTGTGGAGTCTTGTGAGCAATGATTCTACTTTATGAGCCACTGGTACTGAAGTTGTGAGAGAGCGAATTGGCTGCTGCATAAATTAGTATGCTCTGGAGCCATCCTTCCTGAGCTAAGACAAAAATGTGTGAGCTGGAGGCTAAAAAACTGTGAGCTAGCTCACACTAACTCAGCTTAGAGAGAACACTGGTCTGGAGATCAATTGTAAAAGCTGGAGATCCCCAAGCCGCACCCTAGGTCGAGGACATTTAAATTTCTTAGGGGGCAGTTGATTTAAGTTAATTAAATTAAAGTTAACCTCTCTGCAGTGTGCCTGCCCCTTTGGTGGCTGGGTCACATGACCAGGTCATCACATGACTCCTCCTCCCTGGCACAGCACAGCAGCCTCCTCACCCACCCACTGCCCTGGCAGATAGAGAGCCAGTGGAGAGCTGGCTGGTGGCCACTCGTTCACCTGCTGCCCTGGCGCCTGGCCAGCAGGTAGAGAGCAAGCCACTTGCTCGTTTGCTGCCCTGGTCAGCAGGGAGAGAGCTGGGCACTCGCTTGCCCGTCATCCAGTGTGACTTAATAAATATTACTATTGCTTTATTGCATTGCTTTTTGTGGGGCGTGGCTTTTAATTAAGGGGGCGTGGCCTCAAAATGCCCCACTGTAGCTACGGGCCCACTTGTCAAGTGTGTCAGCCATGAGGAGACTGGAATCACAGGCTTTCCTTGAAGAAGGTCAGCTCCTTGGGGGAAAAGCATAGGCCTCCGTGAGTTTGCCTATCTTTGTGGGCACTTTGCTTCCTAGCTGTGACTGGTCCCTTGAGTTTCCTGCACCTGAATCTGCTTCCTTTCTCCAGGCAGCACTCTTTGGATACCAGCATACCCCTGTTTGTTCCTCTGTTTCCCTGACAAAGCACATCTCCCGGGTTCCTCAGCCCTGCATCACTCAAGGTGGAATTCACCCCAGCCTCTGACCAAAGATTCTGCCTCACCTTTTAGTTTCTTTCTTCACAACGGGGTAGAGCACTTTAAACATTTCGGTTATCATTTTCAAAATGACCTGAGAGAAGGTCACATCCCCAACAAGGGGAGGGAGGCAGTTTCCGCCATCAACCCAGCCTCCTTCACTTTGCCTTTTAGATATCTTTGCTTCAGAAGAAACAAACAAACAAAAAAAAGATCTCGGCCCTTTTGTGCGAGCTCGATGCAATCTCTGTCGACTTCTAGCCTTGCAGCGTCAGCTTAGTCAACATCTGGCACAATTCAGCACACTGAGAAGTCTTCGCCTGAACTGGCCAGATTTAGGCGCGATGCCAGAGGAAACGGTGAGTCACCCGGCAGCACATCAATCTGATTACTGTTACATCAGCAGAAGAGGATTTTTGTTTTACTGCAACGTCCAACAGAGCCAAACGCTGATCTCCGGCGACGGGAGTCTCTCTCTTGCCAGTATAATCAGGTGTCGTGAGGGGGGGGTGCCTTAGGACCCTCTTCTAATACAAAAAGGAACACAAAGGACTGAAAGTGCAGAAAGCAGTCTCAGCTGAACTAATAACTGTGCACTGGAGAGGAAGACAGAAAAAATAACCAAGGTGGAATCTCCCGCATCAACACCCACCCTCTCAGTGGAAATGAGCGAGCCGGCAACATGTGAGTGTGAGCTGACCGCAACAGGCCCCTGCTCGAGATGTGCAGACAACTGGCTGATATTGCCACTGTTGCAACACACTTGCTGAACAACACGGCGCTCGCCCCTAAAACCAGTAATCCCCCCACCCCCCCGTAAAATGAAAATGAGCTTAGCTCAGCCTTTTTGGCTTTCTTTAAAGAAGATAATCAAAGGGGAAAGGGGAGATGTAGAAATGCCATAAACCCATCTCTGGAGATCCCTTGCATAAGCTTCCTGCCCAGATAAATTCCTTTCTTGTTTCTAAAAAAAATAAAAGGTTGGGGGGCGGGGGGAGATAGTGCTTATACAGTTGGGAGGAGTCCTTCCTTGAGGCACAACAGAACACCTTTCTATTCATCTCTTTTCACAGTCTCCAGAGTCTGTATTTAAAGGGAATAGTTAAACTGTCCCTTCAGCTTAAAGAAGGAATGTATATAGGAGAGGAGGATAATTGCTTGGAACATATCCTCTGGGAGGAACAGAACAACAACTACGCAGCTTGGAGACCAGTTCAATCAGGCCAGAGCAAACTTATTTATCTCCTTTATAGCCTGTCTTTCTCTCCCCGATATCTGCCCAAAGTGGCTTACATCCTTCTCCGGTCATCCATTTTGTCTTCACAACAACTGTGTGAGAAAGGATGGGCTGAGCGTGACTGGTCCAAGATCACACAGCGAGGTTCCACAGCGGAGTGGGAATTCATATCTGGGTCTCCCAAATCCTAGTCCAGGGGTTCCCAAACTTTTAAGCCTGTGGGCACCCTTAGAAATCTGACACAAGGTGGTGGGCACAACCATAAAAATGTCTGGCCCCAAAGGAGGAGCCGCCACTAAATGTCAGGGGGTGAGGTTATGCATAACTGTAACAGCAAACCTTTCACATTTCAGTAGGGTTGCCATGCACCCCCAATGGGGGGCTCCCCAATTTGGGGGGCCCCAATCCACCACCAGCCAGTTGGCTGGGGGAAGCTCTGCCCCCAATGAGTCCCGTTGTGCACAATGATGTCACTTGGAGGTGAAATTGTCACACTGGGCACGTCACGTGGGGGATGCGCTATCATTTGGCTCTATGGTGACCATAGCATTTCGGGGCAAATGCTAGAGCGTCCCCTGATTAAAGTGCCCAGAAGATCCTGAGCAGCAGCATGGAGCCCCCTGCTCCACCTACATTTCAGGCAGGAGCTGGATGCCTTTTAAAACAAGCATATCATTAAAAAAAAAAAATCTTGCATACACTCAGCCTGCCTCCAACTACCCGGGGGAAATCCTTGTGCTCTGGTGGCAGCTGCTGACGAAGCGATGCTTTTAAAAACCTGCACAGTAAATCCGATCAAAAGCCCCACTCATTACCACCCAAAAAAACCCCACCTGGCAGGTACCAGGAAAGGTGTTAGTGGGTGCCATGGACCCCACGGGCACCACATTGCGGACCCTGATCCTAGTTTAACGCTCTAACTACTACAGAACACAGGTCCACCAGCCACACCCTGGGGCCTGACAAATGTGCCCCAACACTTCTCCTTTCTGCAAAATCACAAAAGAAGTGTGTATGTGGTGGGGGGGGAATCAGTGCACGGGGGATCTGGCATGCTGCTGTATGCAGTTGGTGGGCTGCCTTCAGCTTGTTAGGCTGTGAGTTGAGCAGGCTGCAACTGAACTATTTTAAGCATTGTTTAGCAACTCCCCAGTGCTCAAAGCAGTAGCAAGTGTCAGGGGGAGGACAGCCTCTCATAGCATCTGTGCTCTCATGAGGAAAGGATGCCAGAGATTTATGGCAGTTTTGTGATAGCTGTTTATTTACAAATATACAAGAGGGGCACGCCGGCTATCCACTGTTGTTCACCCCGAACAGGCAGCACTTACTCTTGGCGGCTTCCCACACATGCACATGTCTTTCTCTTCTGCTGGGAACATTCCAACTTTCATACTGTTGTTTTCCAGAAACACACAATATACTCATCCTGGCCCCACAATGGCTAGCAAGACTGCTCAGTAACAGCCATCAAGATCCTGGGGGGAAAAATCACCTAGGAGATAACTAGTGCCCTATCACAAATGGCCAACTTGTCTAGCATCATGTGTGTGGGAGTATGAAAGCACTGTATCGACAGGGGAGACCTGCAGAGTGATGTGTCTCCATGGAAGGCCATGTAGAGGGAGGGAGAGGACAAAGTGAGAAAGAGTGGGTCGGATGGCAGTTCCCAGGCTAAGATAAAGAGAGGTAATCCATTCAAGGAGATAGCACCTATACACACTTAGAGTGATGTAGCACACACAGACACACCCGATGTCCAGGCATGCTGGGTCACTCACTCCAAAAGAGACACCATACTTTGCATCATGCCAAAGACACTTGACTGTAAGAAATAAAGATTCTACCTGCTGAACAGAATTTCAGATTTTTTCTTAAAGAGATTGCTACTGTGATTAGCCTAAGGAACAACATGGGATGGTATGTAGGGAATAATTATCTGGGCACTAGCAGAATGTCAGTACGAATAATTTGCACTTTTTGCATATTTCCATTAAAAAAAAATCAGCACCACACCATGTTCAGCTTTTCTTACCCCATCCAACAAGGGATGCGCTGGCAGGCGGGCAACACTTTCAAGATCAAGATAGAGTGCAGATGGGAAGGCAAATGTGAAGACAATCTGTTCCCATAAAACTCTATGAGTTGCATTTGGACACATGGAGACGTAAAGCTGTTTTATACTGACTCAGACCATCGTTTCATCAAGGCTGGTATTGCCTACTCAGACCGGCAGCAGCTCTCCAGGGTCTCAGGCAGAGGTCTTTCGCATCACCTACTATCTGATCCTTTCTACTGGAGATGCCAAGGATTGAACCTGGGATCTTCGGCATGCCAAGCAAATGCTCTGTCATGGAGCCTTGGCCCCTCCCCATTAATTAGGTTCACAGAGGAGCCAGGAGGCAAGATTTAAAGTGGCAGTGCTTTAAAACAGTTAGCACCTTATCAAAATTACACTTCTACCCTCCACTACACACCACTAAACACCAGCTTGATTTGCTTGTTGATCAATGTGATGCAACTTTTTGTTGTTGTTGTTCAGTTGCACAGCTGAGTCCGACTTTTCACAACCCCATGGACCACATCATGCCAGCCCCTCCTGTCTTCTGTTGTCCTCCAGAGTTGGCTTAATTTCATGTCAGTTGCATCTATAACACTGTCTAACCATCTCATCCTTTGCTGTTCCCTTCTTCTGTTACCTTCAATCTTTCCCAGCATCAAGGTCTTCTTCAGTGAGTGCTCCCTTCTCATTTGGTGGCCAAAGTATTTGAGCTTCAGCTTCAGTATCTGGCCTTCCAGAGGGTTGAATTCTTTTAGGATACAACTGAAACATGCTTAAATGGCACTCCCTTTTGACCAATAGGCACAGCTGTCCGGAAGAGAGACTAGTATCTTTCCTTCTATCAGATCACCATCTTCACATCACCTTGGCAGTGGCGAGGTTTCTCTCTATTGCTAACAGGGTTTGAGAATATAAGGTCAAAGCCCTGGTGGGAAGAAGAAGAGGAGGAGGAGGAGGAGGAGGAGGAGGAGGAGGAGGAGGAGGAGATTGGATTTATACCCCACCCTTCACTACCCAAGGAGCTGCAGTGGCTCAGTGGTTAAGACACTGAACTGCAGGCTGGAAGGTCCATAGTTCGAAACCCGAGTGCAGCATGATGGAGTGAGCTCCCATCTCTGGTTCCAGCTCCTGCCAACCTAGCAGTTCGAAAGCAAGAAATTGCAAGTAATTTGGTGGGAAGGTAACAGCATTTTGTGCACCTTGGTGTCTAATCATGCCGGCCACATGACCATGAAAATGTCTATGGACAGTGCTGGCACTTTGGCTTGGAAACGGAGATGAGTACCGAACACCTAGAGTCAGATTCGACTGGCTTTTGAGCAAGGAAAACATTTACCTTTACTTTCACTACCCAAAGGAGTCTCAGAGCGGCTTACAAACTCCTTTCCCTTCCACTCCCCACAACAGACAACCTGTGAGGTCGGTGGGGCTGAGAGAACTCTGACAGAAACTGCTCTTTTTCAAGAACAGCTGTGCCAGAACTATGGCATGCCCAAGGCAAGTGGAGGAGTGGGTAATCAAACCCGGTTCTCCCAGATTAGAGTCCATGCACTTAACCACTACAGCAAACTGGCTTTGTATACTTAAAATCTGTGGCTCCTGTGTTGTTGTTGTTTTCTTTTTCAATCTATGCCAATAAAGGTTTTGACTGACTGACTTTCCCTGCCCCTTACAATGGGAACTCTTGCACCCTCAACACCTACATGATGCCACTGATCTTTTCCTTCAAACCCCTCTTTGACCTTCCCCCCCTTGATGAAAACCAGGACTTGACCTCTTGGTCCTTAGTGGAGTTGCCAGCCTCCAGGTGGTATCTGGTGATCTCTTAGGACTACAACAGATCTCCAGGCGACAGAGATCAGTTTACCTGCAGAAAGTAGCTGCTTTGGAAGGTGGACTCTATGGCTCTATACCCCACTGGAGTTCCTCCCCTCCTCCAAACCCTGCTTTCCTCAGGCTCCATCCCCAGGATCTTCAGGGATTTCCCGACATGGAACTGGGCAACCCTAGTTCTTAGCCACAGCAGAACTCTTTTCATCTTTGCAACACTGCTAAAAGATCACTCCGCCTGCAGAGCTTTGATTCCCAGCCAAATATTGTTATGCATTGATTAGCACAATACTTCACTCAGTGGTCTGTTTCTCTCTTACATTGCTTCCTTTGGTCGTGAAATCATCTGCTTGTTTTATGTTAAAGCTCTTCCAGTGATTGGACCACATCATTCCTTCAGTTTATTTAAAATAGGTATATATATATATATATATATATTCTCAAGGTGGTTTCCATACATATATGAAGAAAGCTGTGCGTGGCCCTGCAGGACACATATAGCGCACTGGGATGTGCAGTTTTCCCCAGCAGAGCAAACAGCAACTTCCGGGGTCAGGAAAATGTGCACGTAGGTGATGAACCTACCGGTGAAATTGAATGAAGCTTGCAGCCTGCATTTTTTTTTACCAGTTTCAAGCCTTCCTTGCACATCAGGTGTTGGCCAGCGGTGTCCCAGAATAGCTCGTTTGATGAGTAAAGAGACATTCATTATCCGCAGAGCATCCAGAGTGTCACATCAGTCCGATAGTTTCTGTGCTTGTTTGGTTGTTGTTGTTTTGCTCTCCTACTGATGCTTCAGAAAGCATATTTCGCTTGGGCATCAGGGTACATTTACAGTCCATGCTTGGCCCTGATGACATTTGGCACCCTTCTGCAGTCCAGTCACTCACTGCTCGACGGCTGCTTTTTTAAAAAAAAGAAATCGTTCCTCAGCCATATTTGCGGCATGCTTGGTTTTTAATTTCAAGGCTGATTGTAAGGTGTTGTGGATGCAATAGCATTAGAATTCTGCCGAAGCAAACTCCTCTACAAATCACGGACAGGCAAACTGAGGACCGTGAAATGCAACTGGCCTCTCTAGAGACGAGTGCAGCGCAAACGAAGCTTTGCAGCTTCTAATCATGAAAGTTGGGCTCATTAGGCCCCGTCCTGAATCGCCAAGGAGCAGGCCTCTCGGAAAGGGTGGGGAACAAAAACAGACAGAGCAGTGTGGAAGCAGGCACAAGAAGGAAGAGGGGTCACACAGGAACACACATGAAGATGCTCTATACTGAATCAGACCACGGGTCCATCACAGTCAGTATTGTCTACTCAGACTGGCAGCGGCACTCCAGGTCTTTCTCATCACCTACAACCTGATCCTTTTACCAGGAGAGGTCAGAGATTGAACCTGGAACCTTGTGCACACCAGGCTAGAGATGCCAGACTCCCTGGTGGGGCAGGGGTCTCCTGGTGCCAGGCCTTACCTCTCCACAGCTGGCCAGTGATGTAGGCATGGCAGAGACATTGGGGGGGGATGCTCTAGGTTTTGTGTAAAAACTCTTTGGTAGAAGCTAATTCTACCATAGAGTTTTGCCCCCAAACCAGAGCATCACCCACCGACATCCCCAACATGCCTATGTCACTTCCACGTCATGAAGGCATGTTACTGAAATTCCAGGCATTCCTCCCTGCTCCCAGTAAATGCACCCCCCATTCCTCACCAACTGTTCAGAGGGACTGGGCAACCCTACACCAAGCAAATGCTCTACCACTGAGCCACAGCCCCTTCCAACAATACTAAGAGCCAGTTTGGTGTAGTGGATAAGTGTGCGGACTCTAATTTGGGAGAACCGGTTTTGATTCCCCACTCCTCCACATTGCAGATGTTGGATGACCTTGGGCAAGCCATAGTTCTGTCAGAGCTGTTCTTGAAAGAGCTCTCTCAAACCCACCTACCTCCCAGAGTGGGGAGGGGAAGGGAAGGAGTTTGTAGGCCACTCTGTGACTCTGAGTGAAGGGCAGGGTATAAAGCCAATCTCCTCCTCCTCCTCTTAACAAAACCAAGGGTTCATCCTGGTTTGAGGACCAAGTCTATGGCCAGCGGCCAATCAGAAGATCCACAACCAAAGCTGCCGGAAGGGACTGGAATGCCAAAGCTGAGCCACAAGTCAACACCCACTGCCGTAACTGGCATGGCCTACATCCAAGCCAAACATACCTCACTGTGATGCCAGCAGTACAGCAGTCAGTTGTCTCAACTTGATCCTGACTCACTGGGAACTTTCTCATTAAGTTCAACAGTCAGTCTACTCCAGTAAGGCTATGTGTCCTTCCCCTATTGTTAATACTCAGTATCCAGTAGTCAGATGTGGAAGGCTTCTAAGGCAAGTGTGTATTTAATGCTTTGACAAGCCTTTCATGCTTTGACACATCACACAATGTTCTGGGGTGGTGAGCAGTGTTCCCTCGAAGCTGTGCACACAAGTGGCTACTCATTAACACAGAAAGCCCCGCAGCACTGGCCCCAGGTGTTTTTGCATACTAGGCAAGGACAACTTCTGGCGTCCCCCTCCCGTGCTCTTTCCTTGGCAAGGGCCAAGGAAGGGAAGGAGGTTTAAACCCCCTTCCCTTCCATCTGAACACCGGCTTGCTGGGTGCCCCACAGCTGTGGGGCGCGCCAGCAAGCCAGGGAAGAGGTAAGGGTTTAAACTCCCATCTCTTCCGTCTGAGCGCCGGCAAGCCAGGGAAGGGGTGGGGGTTTAAACCCCTGTCTCTTCCATCTGAGCTCTGGCTTGCTGGCATGCCCCACACCTGCAGGGTGTGCCGGCAAGCCAGGGAAGGGGCAGGGGGGTTGGCAGGGCTTTTGGTGGGGGCAGTGGGCTTTTGGCATGCCTAAGGGCTGGTGCGCTCTAGGTGAATGCCTAGTTCGCCTAGTGAGTGAGCCAGCCCTGGCCCCGCTCAGCAGGAGTCTGGAACCACGCAGGGTCTTGCACTGCCCAATGCTCATTTTAAGAGTACAGCAGTTCTATTCTGCTCAGGATGTGAACTGTTCTACTCAGTAGGGGGGGAATTGAGAGAACATTGGTGAGAGTCCTTAGATGATGAAGATGATGATTTTGTCTTGGACAGATAAAGCCATGTTGGATTATTTATCAGTGCTGGGCCTAATGCATTTCAGAACATCTGAAGTCCTCCCAAATTATCTTTGGGCTAAACTGTCTATTTCAAACTGTCTCTTTCAAAGCCAGGTCAGCATGCGGCATGGCGATCGCCCAGCGTTCTGTCACTTGTCGGACCCAGACAGACACCGTATGCATCCTGTGTCGCTATATCGAGTGCAGAGGTGCCACATTTCCATTTTGGTTACACCACGTCGCTGATGCACAGCAGTCGCAAATGCCGACCTGCGTTCAGTATGGTGGTATGCCAACCAAGCCACGTCAACCTCACTCTCATCAAGTCTGGCCATTAAGAAGCAAGTGGCATTCAAAGCGAGTGTCTTTTCCGGGTCACAATCGCAAGGTTTTTCACTTCTTATGCCTAGCTATTTTGCAGCCGGAGGGATTCATGGGGAAACAAAGGCCTTCTGCTCTATCAGCCCTATGGGCTTTGGTTTGATGATAGTTGGAAATTCTGATACGGGAGAGCTGTTAAATCCCAAGCCTGTATAAGTCCACTCCCTCGACTGTCAAAAATTCAGGCTGCATAGCTCCTCAGTGCAAGAATATGTCCTTTTCTTCTTCTTCCCCCTTCTTACATTACCAGTATTACACAAAGGCAGTCACCAACATGCCAGCAGCAAGGAAGTTTTTCATTCTGGGAAATTAATTCCCTGGGGCAAAATGACACTCTGTTGTGAGGCTCATTGTGCAGGTATAAGCCCATTGATTTCAGTGACTCAAATGGGCTTCTTCCTGTGAAAGGGATAAGAATGCTGATTTCTTGTCCCAGCATGTGTATTGTGTGACTTATTTCTTAGAGCCCCAGGTAGTTCTCAGTGAACACCTCTGCTTCTCATCCCAGAGAAATGAGACCACTCTCGGCCACTGCTTTTGTGCTACCTAGCATAGCTCAGAAGTAGCAGAGATTTCCTCTTACAAAAGATTTCCAAATCCCGTGGCCAAAAAGATTCCACGGTATTTGGGTCGTCTTCTGTTTTTAGTTATTTTCCCTTACTGTTCCATGCACCATTTATCTAGACGTCTATTCATGCATATATCTACACTCCACTTCTCTCCGCAGCAGAGACCACAAGTGGCATACGACGTTGTCTTCCCATCCTCCAATTCATCCCAACAACAGCTCTGCAAGGTAGGCTAGGCTGAAAGATTGTGGCCGGCCCCACAAGCTTTCACGGAAGAGCATGGATTCAAACCTGGGTCTCCTAGACCCTGGTCCAACACTCTCACCACCACCCCACATTGGCTGTACGGACATGGAGTGAATTTTCTGTATTCGTTCCAGTACAAAAACGAATGCTCCTAATCTGAATGCTGAAATTTTATTTCATAAAGAGGCTACCATGTATTATTATTCAGCTGGACTCTTGCTCTTTTCTACTGCTACATACAGACTAACATGGCTACCCAGCTATTATTTGTTTATCCCCCCTCTTCCAAACAGCCATAGGGTTGGTCCCAGTCACACGAGCGAGATAATCCGGGGGGGGGGAGTGAGGCTTTTTGCCCCGGAGCAAAATGAAGTGCAGCAGCGCAATCAGACGTTCTCCCAAGGCTTCACGCTTAGGCCATCTGCCACCGACCACTCATTGATGGTGAAGTGTGGCAAAGCAGGGGGGGAGAAGTGGCATGGCACGATCACACATGTGGTGACTGCAAGCCACCACTTCTCGACAGGCTTCCCCCCCCCAAGCTGGAGTTCCCGCAAGCACATGACCATGGAAGCACATGACCAAGGAGGCTTAAAAAAAATCCGGTGTGAGACGGGATGCAGATGGGCGCCAGATGCGACAGGATACCAGCGCTTCCATGATCCGATGCCCACCCATGCCCCACATTTCCCGGAAAATAGTGCACTTTCCCAGGTATATTTTTACTCCTGATCTTCAGGTGACTGATATGGGTTGCTGACGGGTGCGGGGCACTTGCCAGATGTTTTCGTGTGATCACACCTGTAAAATCCACCCAGCATCCGTCCCTATTACGCAGCTAATTCTGTGTGTGACCGGACCCGGTTGCTAATCTACAGGCAGGATCTAGAGTCCTGAAATTACATCTGATTTCCAGACTACAGAGATCAGCTCACTTTAGGGTTACCAGGTCTGGGATGGAAAATACCTGGAGACTTCGGGGATGGATCCAGGAGAGGGTGGGGCTTGGGGAGGGGAGGAGCCTCAGCATGTTACACTGCCACAGAGCCCACCCTTCAAAGCAGCCATTTTCTCCAGGGGAGCAGATCTCTGGTCAGCTGGAGAACAGTTGTAAAAGCGGGAGATCTCCAGGTCCCACCTGGAGGCTGGCAGTCCTCGCTTGCCTAGAGGAAATGGCTTCCTTAGAAGATGGACTCTATGGCATCACATCTTCGTTGAGCTCCGTTCCCTCCCAAACTCTGTCCTTCCTAGGCATTATCTCCCCAAATCTCCAGGAACTTTTGAAGTGGATTCTGTGTGTGCTATTCTTCCACTCTGCATTTATCCCCACCACAACCATGTGCAGTAGATTAGGCTGAAAGGGAATGCCTGCAATGAGTTCTAACGCCTGTTGTGTACAAAATAGCAAATAAAAAGAGTTAAATGTGTTCTAATGGTATGCCTTTAATAACGTGATCACGGTAAGGTATGATTAGTATAGGAATTATCTTATTGTTACAGAGAATGTTGCGGTGAGATCAGTCTTTACAGCCATCTAACAGAAAAAGAAAAAATGACTACTATTACCAATTCCTGGACTGCCGTACATTACTTGTATTGCTACAAGGCATCAGGTACATTCAAGATGCCATGTACATTCAATAAGAGCAATACAAAATTTAAAAAAAAGACTATAGCTCAGAAATACAGCACATGCATGAAAAGCAGAAAGTCCCAACACTCAATCCCTACGATTTCTAGTATGTGGAGGGGGATCAGACTTTCAAAAGCAATGGCAATCACAACGGGGGGGGGGGGGGAGGAGGAGGAGGGGAGGGGAGGAGGAGGGAGGAGGGAGGGAGGGAGGAGAGGAGAAGGAGAAGGAGAAGGAGAAGGAGAAGGAGAAGGGAAGGAGAGGAGATTGGATTTATACCCCGCCCTTCAATCAGAATCTCAGAGCGGCTTACAAACTTCTTTCCCTTCGTCTCCCAACAACAGACACCCTGTGAGGTAGGTGGGGCTGAGAGAGCTCTGAGATAACTGCTCTTGAGAGAACAGCTCTGAGAGAATGGGAACTGGCCCAAAGTCACCCAGCTGGCTGCATGGGGAGAAGTGGGGAATCAAACCCAGTTCTCCAGATTAGACTCTGCCATTCTTAACCACTGCACCAAACCGGATCTAGAGTATACTAGGCCAGGTGGGTAAACTAGGGCAGGGGGGTGGGGGGGAGCATAGAAAATAGACCCAGAAATGATGTCACTGTGTCAGGATGACATTCAAAGAATCCTAGAGCGTTGCCCTAACACGATTCCAGATTCATGCCAGAAGTGACATCATGCCATTGGAGCACCTGTATTTCACGTGTTCTTGCCCCTCCGGTGTCCTTCTGGTTGTCACCCTAACAAGTAGAATGAGTCTGAGACACTGTAATGTTATCATTATTAGCATCCGTATAAACACACAAATTACTAATATACTTAATAAAGAAAGAGATCCCATGCCTTGGGATGGCCCTTCTTTCACCCAGTTCGGTGTGAACTGTTCACTGCCTATCCCACTCTCTGCAGAAACCTTCACCAAAATCTGTCTTTTAAAAGGTAAATTGGAACGCTGCTTTTATGACTGCGCTTGTCACAAGAATGGATCTTTTATTTCCTAGCAACTGTACTAAAACAAAATACTGTTGTGGCAATTAAATATCGGAATGTTTCTTCTTTGTCTTCATTCCCCTTTTGTTTCCCAGTTAACAAAGATGCGCAGATAGTCTGTGTCATCGCAACAGAACGCAAGAGAAAGTCCACTGCCAAACCAGTTAAGTCTCAAAAGCAGAGGGCAGAAGTAATACTCTTCTGACATTGGAAGTCATTACCAGTTATTTCTAGGTTGTTAACTCAAGAAGGGGTCTCTTTTTTTAACCTCAAGATTTGACGGAAATTACTACAGTCTCTTTGGATTTCTGCAATCTCCACATGCTCGAGATAAATGATTCCCCACTACTGCCTCTGTCTACAAGTTTGAGAAGGGCTGGACCTAGAGATGCTACCCTCCAGGTGAGACACGGACTGAGTCCACAGTGCCTGCACTTCCATTCATCCACGGCTTTCCCTGGTTTCTGCAGATGATTTTGCCCTCCCAGGTGTAAAAATTCACTTTCTCCCCTCTTGCCACATTGCATTCAATCCCCTGTTTCCAGGAAGTTCTTGTAGCCCCAGCATTGAACCTGAATCAATCTAGCGGAGAAATCTTTCTCATCCAGTGTTTTTCAACCCTCGGTCCGCCCTTTCCCTCCCCTCCACATTTGCATGTCCCACCTCCCAACCCACGTTACCGCGGAACAGTTTCCAGTTAATTAGCTTATTGTTTCCACTTATTTTCTTTGTTGTTTTTTTTTTAAAATGCTCTGAGACAATCACATTATTACGCTACTTATATTGTGTTCCAATGTTCATTCTCACTGCAGAATTTTTTTTTTTTTTAAGGATTTCACATTTCACTGTGAAGAATGCTGCACAAACCAATGTAATGAAGTAAATCTATTGGGGGGGGGGATTCACTTATGTGCAGTCTTCCCTGAGCATGTCTGGGGACTCGCAGTAAGCAATGGAAACACCACGGGAAAGACCCTGCTGCGGAAACAGTGCCACAGACTTGCAGCAATAAAACAGACTTTCCCGCGGAGCTTCCGAGTGGTAAGGACATGCCGCGGAAACTGTCCTGGGGATCCCCTGGAATTACAGCTCATCTCTAGTCTACAGAGGTCCGTTCCCCTAGAAAAAAATGGACACTTTGGAGGGTGGGGTCTATGGCATTGTACCCCACTGAGGGCCCTGTCCTCTCCAGGCTCCACCCCCAAATCTCCAGGAGTTTCTCAGCCTGGATCTGGCAACCCTACCCCCATCCCCCACCGGTGGCCAGGGGGCCTGGAAACCCTAGCTGATCCACACACAGCTGACCACCTAACACCTGTCAGGTCTGACAGCAGGAGGAGTAGAGAGGATTCTGCCCTTTCTCCAACCCCACTGCCCTGCTAGCCCCTCCCCCTCCATCCATCGCTGAGGACATTGCCTTGAGCACAGCAATACGCAGGGCCAAACCTGAGTTGCTAAATCTGGTCCTACTCCATTCCTCAGTGTAGCCTCCAGGACACAGGGGATAGATAAAGGAGTGCTTCCCACACAACCTTCTCACCCAGACAGTGCGTCTGACGCTAGTGAAAGAGACGGTGCTCCCAAACCCAACTCTTGCTTTGTTCTTGGTGTTACACCGCCTTGGGGTACATCTCCTGGGAAAAAGCATTGCTACATCCCAGCCACTTATGGCAGTGCATGGGTCATCCAGCACTGCATATTGTATGGTTCTTCAGCCCTCCACACTCTTTTGCAGCACTTTACTTTCCACCCAGGGCCGAGAGGTGGTGTAGCATATCACTTTTCTTTGAACGTTGTGCCACCATGTTACGCTATGTTATGCTTGTTGAACATCAGCACCACTCCACCAAGCGATTACTTTCCTACATTTCAGGAAGTTATGATTCCAAAGCATGTTGGACACGTAAAATGTTTGAGCAATGGTTTATGGAGGCCTAAAACAAGAGTCTTAATTCTCTGAAGTCCCTAAGTGGGCAAAATAAAAATTACAAGTTTTGATCCTGCACACCATCCGTATGATGGCACCCTTGGATACTGATGATTCCTACCTTCCCTTTCCCACCCCTCATGACTCCCAAAAGGCTGGAGCATCAGCAAAGAGGAGAAAATGTGCAAGATCACTAGATGGGCAGTAGTAGATTTGGGATGGACAAAAAGAAATATTTCTTTGCACATCAGGTGATTAAAATGTGGAATCCGCTGCAAGAGGAATGGCCATAAGCATAGACAGCTTTAAAAGGGGATTAGACAGATTCATGGAGGATAGGTCTACCAGTGGCTATTAACCATGGTGACTAACTGGAACTTTGATGTTCAGAGGAAGTAAATCTCTGGATACCAGTGCCAGCAGGCATCATCAGGAGAAGGCCCTGGCACCTGTGCCCTCACATTGGCTGTCCAGAGGAACTGCTTGGCCACTGCGTAAGACAAGATGCTGGACTAGATGGACCACTGGACTGATCCAACAGAGCTTTTCTTATGCTCATCACCTCAACTCCTGCTTCCACCAGTGAAAGCTCTTGCATCAGTGGAGGCTAGGGCTGCCAGACCATACCTGGAACCTCTGGGTCATTTGAAGGGCATGGACAGGTGTACCAGCATCATGCCGATGTGCAACATCATTTTTGGTGAAAACCGGAAATGACATTATGATGGGAGGCATTAGGACTTGCAAAAATGCTATGGTTAAACCATATGCTATGGTCAAACTCATTTTGTTATGAGGGTGGGACCTGACATAAATTAGACTTTGTTGGGCTGGGTGATGTGTGTCATAAAATGTAATGCCAGGTAGCGGAGATATAAACTTAATAAAAGACACAAACACAAAGGTGGGGTTTTTTTGTACTTAAAATAAAAACATACTTAAAACATTAGGACTCCTGCAATATTTCATTTATTCAACAGTGTCCAATAACTGACTCCTCTTGGTCTGAATTATTGCATCAAAATGTCTGTGCTGTTGCAATCTTGAGTATGCTGTTCAGGTGTGTATCTGTAAGCTGCAAACCTACGACGATGCAGCAGCAGCAGAACTGGAAGAAGATGCAGAAGACAGCCAGTTCCACTGTGGGCCTGATAGAAGCCCTCTGGGGGCCTGATCCAGCCCCCGGGCTGCATATTTGACACCCCTGGATTAAACCATAGAGTTTTCAGCCAGTCCTAGAGTGCCCCCTTCAACAACATCTGTTCTTGGCCAGAAGTGACATCACACTGTGGCATAATGTCAGTACCCCCCATTTTCCTCCATTTTTTTCCCCTTCTCATCAGCTTTTCATGCCAACAATGGGGATGACTAGGAGGTCTCCCACCATAGAGGGAGACTTGGCAAGCCTCCTGGAGACACTACTGGTGGAAGAAAGAGTTGGGAGTAATGGGGTGGATCCAACCATCTTTCAAGCAGCCTTCTTCCAGCCTAAGAAACCTTCCTCCCAACTACTGGCTCTTCTTCCAACAGTAGATCCACTTAAGTGAAGGAAGGCTCCTAGTTTGAGCCAAAAGAAAAAAGTGGGGGTATAAAGATTTTAATAAATAACTACATAGTAAACTTTTCTAAGTGAAGTGGTAGAAACAGGGTTGAATCCACCCAGCCTCAGTCCAGCTCCTCCCATGCTCCACAATATTTTATCCACTCAAATCCCAGCTCAGCTTTTGGGAAGGACAAAATGATACTTCCGTAGGAAAGATCTGCATCTCCAAAAGCCATCTGCTAGGGGACCATGGAAGGCAGATCCTCTCTTGCTGTATGCCAGTTCACTCTGGGCTGCACAGAGAACCACATTGCAAGAACTGGGGAAGACAATGGATGGCTAAGTAAGGCATTCCCCCCCCCCTTTGCTGGTTTTCTTGCAGTTTTGTAGCCCTACAGAGAATATTGAATAAAATTGACTGCCTTGTTTCCAGTCGTTGCAAATTCAAGATTTTACATCGTTCACACAGTCTGTGACAGGCTATACCAAAACATGTACTGTGTGCTTTATGGCAGTCTAGAGAACCCTCTAACTGCTTCTTCAGCAGAATTTGTGGTGCTTCTGTTTGTGTATCCAGGCCAGACTAACCAACTATGTGATGCTCCGGCATCATGAAATATGAATAACCACCCGCAAGAGCGTGTTTGGGTGAACGACGTATATAATGTGTGCATGCATTTTATCTTACAAGCAATTTCAAGCCAAGAGAAGTGACTGAACGTTAACGGGTAAAAGAGTTCCTCGTACAAGGCCAGAGGGAGCTCAGATTCCTCAACTGCAAGAATGGTGCGCTTTGTTTAGAAATGAAAGAGAGAGTCTAGAAAGGCATACGCCATACTGCTATGAAAGGCATACTTCAAAAGGGATTAGCTTATTCAACCTACTTCCTCAAATAACACACCAACAAAGGGAAACTCTTTCACCGAAGCAGAAAGGTGGGGAACTAAACACACACACACACCCCTCCGTTCGACAGTCATTTCTCAATATCTTCAGCGCGTAGAATATACTTTACAGTGCAGACTGCATTCCGGGTTCCCTTCATACACACCCGCCACAGCAAGGGGGACACGTTCCCCTGATGCAAAGCCAAGAGGCTGCACGACGCTTGTGCCCGCTGCAGGTGCATGTGTAGTAAGATTGCCAGCACTGCCTCAGCAAATGCCAGGAGATTTTGAGGGAGGTAGGGTTGCCAGCCTCCAGGTAGGGTCTGGGGATCTCCCGCTTTTACAGCTGATCCCCAGCTGACAGAGATCAGCTCCCCTGGAGAAAAGGGCTGCTTTGAAGGGTGGACTCTGTGGCATTGTACCCTGCTGAGGCCCCTCCCCTCCACAAACCCCACCCACTCCTGGATCCACCCCCAAAGCCTCCGGGTATTTCCCCTAGAGGGAGGTTCCTGGGGAGGATGGAATTTGGGGAGGATGTTACATCACTTCCAAGTGACAGTTTTAGAATTTCTCCAGGTCTGTATGGATGACAGGGGACCCCAACGTTTTAGAGCCCGTGGGCACCTTTTGAATTCTGACACTGGACGGTGGGCACAGCTACAGAATGGCTGCCGTGGAAGGCCGAGCCCACCACAAAATGTCAGGCAGTGAGCTTATGCATAACTCCAGTGGCAACTCACTCTTCAGTGTTTCAGGCAGCGGCTCTGTTTAACAGGATGACTTTTAAAATTAACATATTGTTCAAAAATATTTTCTTCCATAGATATAGCTCATCTTCACTTATAGGGTGAAGATCTTTGGTTTGTGGTGACAACTACTGCTGAAGCATTTTATAAAAAAAATCTGCACAGCCAATCATTTCTCCAATGGCCAATCAGAAGTTCTGCCAAGCAAAAGCCCCACCTACTTCCTAAGAACACTTGGCGGGCACCAGCAAATGAGCTGGTGGGCATCATGGTGCCTGTGGAGACCACATTGAAGGCCCCTGCTCAAAACCATATACACATGGGGGAATTCCTAGAGTGGCACTATGGAGGCCATTTCTTCTCCAGCTCCTCTGTTTCTTGAGGGTGGAGGATTGGGACTGGGGCTACGGGTGGGGATTTCCTCAACACAGGATGTCAAATGGCATGGCTAAAAGGTAGAACCAACCGTATACGTCTTTCTCAACCAGTTCTCACCAGTCTGGAATGGGGCACACCCATTGAGTAAGAAAAACCCACAGGGCTTGCCCCTTCAGTACGGTTACTCGCTTATGCACATTTCTTGGCAGTGAGGCACTGAGCTATGGGGAAGCAGAGTGCATATACATCTACAGGGGCTTGAGAGGCTTTCATTTTTTGCTCCCTGAGAGGTAGCTGTATTAGTTTGTTGCTGCAAAGGCAAAGTCAGGAGACCTGCAGCATTTTAGAAGGTGAACAGATTGATGGTAGCTTCTGCTTCCATGGGTTACATCTTAAGCATGTGTTAAAATGCTTCATTAAAAAAAAAATGAAATACTCACTTCCAACAACCTTCCAAAGTGGTTTTAGTTTACTTTTCAGACAGTTGTTTTGTTTTGAAAGAAGCCTAAACAGACTCTAGAAAGGTGAATGGTTAGTTCTCTTCAGATGAGATTAATAATCTACTTTCTGCTCAAATGCATTCAGGGTTCATGTGCACTCTCTAGAATATAGAGAAATATATACGAGTAATTTTTTTTTTTTTGTCGATGCAGCTACCTGAATAATTCCCTCCTATTGCCTTCAGCTAAAAATTATCATCTATTATAATTAAAACCACAGATCTGTGTGTGTATTTTGTTTAAGGCACTGTCATACTGTTAATTACACTGTTGCCATATAGTTATCTGCAGGAGGTTCTCTTATTTCATACGGCAATTTAAAAAAATTAAAAGGTGCAGCTGTGATGGTTAATAGACATTTCTGAAATGCCTCACTAAGCACAGACACTTTTTTTTTTTTTGGTCCCAAACTAAACTGAAATACAAACATTGGTCTTCCAAAAGTATATTAAATGTGTTATGTCAACCACATCTGTTAAGAAAAACCGTCCATGTTGGAACTCGCACCAAGCCACTATCTCTGCCGGAAAGTGCACAAATCCACATTGCATATTACAAACACACCTAGAAGGATGAGTCATCTTTGGCTCAATCACATTCCCTCTTTTCTTTTCTTTCGCATAACAAAGCACTAATTGCACCCTGCAAAATAATCAAGCTAGCCTGCTTGACAATCTCATTTACATTTCAGCAACCTCAGAATACAGATTTAAACTGTGTTTCTTAAGGCAGGTCAATGGGAATGAGGAGGAAGAAATGCAAGCAGCTCAGCTTGATGGGTGTGTGTATACAGAGAGACACAAAAGGGCCAATGGAGATTCCTGCCCCCCTTTAGGGAAGATGGGTCTCCTGCTATGGCAGGAGGCATCCTGGCCAGGTCCCCATTCCCTACTGCATCTCAACAAGGCAATGGGGAGAAAGTAGACATTTTGATGTCACTTCAGGCACAAAACTGGAAGTGACATCAACACTTCAAGAGGTGGGACAATGTTCTAGCATTCGCCTGAAGCTCTATGATTTTACCATAGAGCTTTGGGTGAATGGTAGAGTGTCACCTCGGTAATTTGGTATCACTTTCAGTTTATGTTAGAAGTGATGTCATGAGGCTGGGGATTCCAGAATTGGTAACCACCACCACCACCACCACTCATTTTCTACCTGTTGCCAGCCCTGGCCAGTTTCACGTCCAGTTACACAACCAATCTGAAAGATGAAGAAGAAGGAGTTGTTTTTTCTACCCCACTTTCCTCTACCCTAGGGAGTCTCAGTATGGCCTACAATCACCTTCCCCTCCCCTTCCGACAACAGACCCCTTGTGAGGTAGATAGGGCTGAGAGAGTTCTGAGAGAACTGTGGCTGGCCCAACGTCAACCAGCAGGCTTCATGTGGGAGAGTGGGGAAACAAACTCTCGGTTCTCCAGATCAGAGTCTGCAGCTACACCATGCTGATATATCTTTTGAGTGAATCAAGCAGTGAACGAGGCTGAATTGTTCTTAATCTTGAAGGAACTCCTTTAAGAAAGATGACAGAAGTGTCTTGCAGTGCCACCCTAAGTGGTGTTACACCCTCGCCAAGTAACTTCAGTGGACCTAGAAAGGCATAACTCTGCTGAGTTAGTGACTTCGGTCACTAGCCAATTAGTGCTGTGCAAAACAGCTACCGCTGCAGAAAGGGAGAACTGGATCTGGAAGGTATGTCTAACCAAAACACAGTGACTACATTTCCATAGCAGAATCCCTTTTAAAATTACATGTGTCTGGACACATGCTTGACCTTCAGGGGTACCCAGCAATAGAAGGCCGACCTTGATCTGACAATTGCATATAATCATTCACAAGAGCCTCACAGTGCTACAGCACTCTATAATTTCAATAAAACTGATTGACACATGCATGTCTAAGTTGATTAGATAGTGGCACTTCCTTTGGGGAAGATCATTAAACTGTCTCTCTTAACAAGGGGTGTTTCCTTCACAGCTGAAGGAAGCGGTGATTACAGCTCTTCATGAGAAGGCATCTTTGGGTAAGAGGGATGTGGACAAATTGCTGACCTGAGTCGAGTCCCATTTTCTGGGCAAGATGGAAGAATAACTGCAGACATTTCTGAATGAAACATCAGTCCTTGACCCATTTCAGCCTAGCTTCAAGCCGGGTTTGGGGCATCTATGAAACTAGGCACAACTGTTTTATTCCAGTGGGCATTTGGCGGAAGATAAACTGTTTTTGGATGATTTGTCTACATTCTTTCTATATTGCTACTGAACACCTGCCTTCTTTCTGAGTCTTTGCGGCTACCCCTGCTTTGTCACCTTGAGTCCAAAGAGGGAAAGCTGGACGTCAATATTTTAAACAGAACAAAATGCCTTATGATTTGATTTCTCACCATTTGGTGTTCAAGAGCAAATGTGTAAACTAACTCCAATGAAAATTATTTGCTCTGAACCAATAAATTAAATCTACGGCAGTTTATTTCACACAGGCAAGTCATCACCTGGTGCTACAGTAGGGATGCCAGCCTCCAGGTGGGACCTGGGGATCCCCCAGAATTCCAGCTCATCTCCAGACTACGGGGATAAGTTCTGTGGGAGAAAACAGATGCTTTGGAGGGTGGACTTTGAGGCATTGTACCCCACTGAGGTCCCTGTCTTCCCCAGGCTCCATCCCCAAATCTCCAAGAGTTTCCCAATCTCAGGCAACCCTACCCCCCATCCCTTGCTAGTGGCCAGGTGGATCTATCCACTCTGTGCTATAGTCAACAAGTGATGGGCATGGCTTTGTGAACTGACCCCATGCAAGGTCTGATCCAGCCCGTCAGCTGCAAAGGGACAAAAGTTGAACAAGTAATTTGTGTAGATGATGGGATGCAAAATCAGCAACTTTTAAGCAGCACGATTTTTATAACCATTATGATTATTGCTTACTCAGGGATTTGTGTCCGATTCCTGTTCTCCTCTGGAAAGGGCGTTCTTTGTTCCCAACATCCTTTTATTTCTCTCTCCTTCTTAACTAAGTCGTGACTCTGAATGGCTATAAATTGAGGCTGCAACACTAAGGTGAGCGTCACATATTTATAGCAGTGTCAGCACTGTGCCAGAGTGTTCTTTAGAAAAGATTAATATTCCACTACCTGAGCTGCTGATTAATCATTGATTAATGGTTTGCTTACCATTTTAATTAAAACATCATTTTCTCCTATTGCTATAATTAATTCTGTTTTCCCCACACAGGAAACTTTATTTTGACCTGAAAAATTAATGCATCTCACTGGCAAAGTGGACAACAGAAGGGAGAAGCCCAACAGAGAATCACCAGCAAACCTAGGTGGGAAACAGCATATTTATTTGTGCACTGCTTCCTTACCTTATTGTTCTTTTGACTCAGGGGTCTTCAACAGATTGATATCCAACCCTTTTACAGGCATTCACCACAAGCTAAATAGTTAGGAACTGCTAAGGTGGTTTTCCAATCCTCATCTACAAGGAAGAACTGGGCATTTTTTTGAGATGGTAAAGTCATATAACCCATTAAGAGGGAGATTATTTGTACATTTTATACAGCTTCTCTTTTCTCTCAGGCCACGTGGTACCAAAGGGAGGTAGCAACAAAAAAACAAAAAATAAATGGACTTCAGTCAACCAACAAAACTGTTTCTTTGAAACTCAGCAAACAGAAACTCAGCAAAGAAACTCATTCTTATAAATAAAACTAAGCGCTCTCAGGATAATTCCTTGACCCTCCCCCAAAGATGTCACATCTTATCTTCCCAGTGGGCCCCAAAGTTCTCTCAAAACTTTTTACACATTCTTTGGAACACAAACAAGCTGGGAGCTTTACCTACTTTGGAAAGCTGTTCTGAAGGGGAGCGGGAAAGGATCTCACACAGCAGTAGAAACTAGCCGAACATGCCACAGCAGAAGAGAACAGGGGACAGAGAGCAGGAGGAGGCCAGTCGAGTTCAGTGGCACCTTAAAGATCAACAAGATTTCCCAGGTCTAAGATTTAAAGAGCCAAATCTCCCTTCATCGGATACCTGTCAATACCTCAGAAATCTTGTTTGTCTTTAAGGTGCCAACAGGTTTCAAATCTTGGTCTTCTACTCCAGACCAGCACGGCTACCCACCTGAAACTAACTTCACAGATGACATAATCTTACTCAGTTATGTACAAGCTCACATCTCAGCTGAAATGTTAATGCAGAACAGAACAGAAATCTTTATTATGGTTCATAACCAGCACAAACAGTCCAACCATAGCATATTCCAAGCATATAAAGATCCAGCTCAAAATAATTCAAAACCATTTCTGAGATAATACACTGAATTAGCCTAAGAGTCTTTGAGTTATGCTTTTAAGAGATCTTTCCTAATTCTGTAGGCTGCTGCCAAAAATTTGGTGCATGCTAATGTCACCTGTGGATTGGTGTCTATCATTAGCAAAATACTAATATCAGAGTCTGAAAAGCCTAAAAGCCTTTCCTGTATGGGTTGGATAACTGTAGCTCATATATTTTGATAGACCCCACACGCAAGCAAAATATGATTGATAGTATCAGCCTCTCCAGTACCACAAGGAATCCAGTCAGCATTCAAGAACACGAGGCCAACGTAGCTCCCCACTCCACCCCATCCAGAACTTCACATCTCTTCTCTGGTGGGGTATTGATAGGCTACAGTCCTCAGCCTTCTCATTCTAGCACAATCCACAACAGAATCACTTATGCCCTGATGCTAAGCATGCAGGCATGGAAGTCAGCCTCACAAATCTCACTGGAATTTGTTTCATGGGAACTGAGCTTCAGCACCGTTTAAGGCCTCAGTTCAATGTCTGCTACTTCATGGGTTGAGTTCAGACTGGTAATTTGCCCCACTATAGCCATGTTTCAGCCATGTTTCCCAAGCGGATTAAAGGGGGCATTCACACAGGCACATCTGCCTGGCATTCCCCACCTGTAGGCAACCCGTGCTGTTCTGCTTTGCTCCTGGGATTAAAAGATACCTGTTGAAAGTGATAGCAAATCCCAGAGAGTACCTTTAGCCCACTGCATTCCGCTTCCTGGAACTGTGAACGCTCAGCTGAAAAGTCAGGAGCAATCCACGTTGTGCATAAGGCAGCAGTGATATGATTGGCTGTGCTCCGCTCTACCACCCAATGCGGTGCCATCAGAATGGGATCCTCCCCAAATCGTCTGGATGCCTATGTGTGTATGAGCGCATGAGTGCATATGCGCTCATACACACATAGGCATCCAGCTGATTAACCAGGAAAAAGCCGTTTACAGCCGTGCCTCCGGGCCAGCAGTCTGAACACTCCTGCGCGCCTCCTCCTGATATGCTCCCGCATCAGTCAGCCCCGTGTGACTGGGAAAACCCAGAACAGTTTGTTCCGGGGCTGTTTTGCTGCGACTGGCTCCCGCTTCAAACTGCCAGTCTGAACTCGGTAAGCCCCGCTGGGATATTGGCAATTTAAACATCCATACAATCAGCCGTGTTTCCCTTCCTCCTTCTCTTGTCATATAGAGTTTAACATTTTAAGCTTTGGAGGGCCCCAAAACTATCCATTTTACATGTCAAATACGATAATCTGAAATAAAACCAGCTGGCCATTGAGTAAGGCTAGAGGCGCAAAGAGAAATCAGATCTTCCTGTAGAGCTATACAGGTAACACCACTGGCCATGGATGACAGACAAGGGCTGCGGTCAACCGTCGAGCAGTAGATGTGTTTTGACAGATGTGACCTCACCTTATATAGATTACAGGTTTCTACAAGTTTATTCAGACAACAGAATGCCTGCAGGGGAACCGGGCCATCAGGCAATCGCAATGACACACATCCTCATTCTACATAAGGACGCTGCCTGCGGACAAACTCAGAGACACAAACACACACAAAGGTTTATGGATTTGCAAGCAACCACAACGATGATAATCCCTGGTTTGGCTGGATTGTTTCTTCTGGGGTCCCCCAAGCCCTTACGCGTTTTAGAATCATGAAAATGTTACTGTAAACTTAAGTTTAAAACATGCAGCTGTCAAGTGACAAGATGATAAGGGCCTGATAACTGGGATTCCACTGAGTGCAGTTTCTTGAAAAGAAAAGAAAAAGGGGTGTGCTGAAGCTGTGCTGAACAGGGCTGCCGGTCTCCAGGTGGTGGGTGGACACCTCTAGGAATTCCAGCTGGCCTCCTGCTTACAGAAAACAGTTATCCTGGAGAAAATGGCCACTTTGGAAGGTGGACTCTATGGCATTGTACCCTGCTGAGGTCCCTCCCCTCTCCAAACCCCACCCTCCCTAGGCTCCGCCCCCAAAATCTCCAGGTATTTTCCAACCCAGAGCTAGCAACTTTTCCTAGAAGCAACCAACTGTAGAAAAACCAAAACAGCCTTATTGAAATTTGCTTTCATTTCCCTTGACATTGCTAGATGTTTCATATTGACAGGAGCCTCCAAAATCCAACTCCAGTTTTGCCTTGGCAAATTAAGGAGCACTTGTCTTATCTCAGTTTTATGCGAACTGTCTAAATTCACCTTGGATTTCTCTTTGGAAGCAAAGCGGTAACTCTAGGGGACAATATATCTAGGGGAAAATATTGATATGGTTTGTGCTTTATAGAAAGAGCGGCTAATAGATATCCCTGATCTTTTTTTTTTTTTTTTTAAGGCAATCCCATCTTCAGGCTAACAAGGAATCTTCACCCCGCCAACTATTATGAGCTATTATCAGAGATGTGCCTTTAACATATTCTGTGATTTAGCTTTTATAGAGTCCTGTTCATTACCTCCCTCCGTTCCAATGAATCTGAAAGCATTCTGGGCAGAAGAGAGATGTATCAAGGCACATTGTTAAAACACGACTGGTTCATAATTGTCGACACTGCATGGCAAGAGGGCATTAACAACGGTTTTAATTGCCGTGGAGTATTACCAAGCCCTGCTCGGGTGCCCAGATGCCAAAACCTGGAGCAAAATACCTACATTATGCACAGCATGGGGAATTGGGGGGACGGCTGATGCTATTTCAAGATGCTTTTTTTTAAAACACATGCAAGTATGGGCAATTTTCTGACAGCATATAAGTAGTCTTGTGACCTATTTGCTATACTTGAACACAATTAATGACAATCCCTATTGTGACTAGCTGCAGATGTGATTAGCAAGGCAGGCCGTAACATGCCCCGAAAATGCCCAGGGCACCAAAAGCTGAATGTAACTTAGGCCTCCAGGGCACGGGGGGGGGAAGCAGGCTCTTTAACCCACTCGGAGAACAGGGAAGCTAATATTGTGCTTCAACAATCAGAATGAGTTCAAAACGTATTCCTGTATCAAGCACTTGAAGTTCTGTAAGAAGAAACAAAAAATGCATGCCCCCCTGTAAGAATGGTGTACAGTATAAGCTAATACCAGGACTCTGGAAGGAAGAGGAAAACATTCCTCCCCTTCCCAAACTTTCCCCAAGCTCCATCTCCCAAGTCTCCAGGTAAGTTCCAACCCAGAGTTCCTATGAAGTCATTCAGAGCCCCTAAGTCCATTATTGATTTGGTACCTCCATCCTTCTTGGGGATGGTGAACTATTGGGAGTAGAACCCTAGTCCCCAAGTGTATAGTGGTACCCTTTCTATAGCTTGTTTCTCCATCAGGGACCAATTTTTTTGTAATAGGACATTGGAAGAAGGGGTGACTATGAACACTAGACCAGGAGGTGTCTGAACAAATTCTATCACGTAGCCCTGGGCGATGATGGAGAGCCCAGGAGTCGAAGGTGACAATCCTCCAGGCTGGTAGAAAGGAGAGGAGACGGGTGGCTAAAAAATAAGATGGCTGGTGGGTGGGTAGTGGTTCTGAAGGAGAAGGGACTGAGAAGACAAAGGCCCTGTTTGGAGGTTTGGGGGGCTTTGGTCTTGCAGGCTGCTGTGGCGGTTGGTACTTGGCTTCATCAGCATAAGAGGATCTGCTGGAAGGGTTGTGATTGTTTGCCCCTCCAGGACAGGTCAGGCGACCGCCTACCATGTAGGCACTTGGGCCAGGAATGAGACCACATTTTAGATTTGTAAGGGTGAGATGCATGATGCTTCAGGCTCTTGTCCATGTCCTGCAGGACCATAGCCATGGTAGAGTGGACCAGACCTCAGCCATCAAATGGAAGGTCCTCAAGTTGGCACGAGTGTCAGTCTGTAAGGTGGTAGTCCGAAGCTGGGAATGGCACCAAAGGACAATGGCAGATGTCATGGCCTTGGAGAATGTGTGCAGAGCATGTTTAGAGGAATTAATTTGTTACTTGGTATGACAGACCCCTACTTCTTCTTCACTGTGAGGCAGATTTTTCCCGCCAAAATTCTTAGTTCCCTTCAGGCACTGAGCTGGCCCCCAGTAGTATGATAATGCTTGTGGCTTTATGAATCTGAATGTCCCACCCTGGGATAGAATCTGATTTGGCTTTTGCTCAGCCCAGGAGAAAAAAGGAGCAAAAGGATATCTATCTATCTATCATCTATCTATCTATCTATCTATCTATCTATCTATCTATCTATCTATCTATCTATCTATCTATCTATCTATCTATCTATCTATCTATCTATCTATCTATCTATCTATCTATCTATCTATCTATCTATCTATCATCTATCCCAATCAGAAACTAGGGATGTGTTCTCAGACACAAAGAGAAAGAGAGATAGGGACACACAATTTCAGTAAACTCATTCACTTGCACACATGATGTAAATTTAAAGGGGAGGGGGAAGTGTGTTATGCTTACGCCAGGCCTACTAAGAAACCAAGGAAACTGGAGCCTGCCAGCACTGCACCTCAGCCTGTTAATGGCTCAGTAGATCTCCTGTATTTGTAACCTGACTGGGAACATAAAAAGGGGAGTGCCAGGGACTGTAGTAAGAAGGGGAATTGGCTCAAGTTAAGTGAAAAGGCTGGTTGGGATCCAACCCATCTTCCTTTGGCACAGCAAATGATCTGCTTACTACTTAAATTTCTTTGTTCTTGCTACTGTGCATCCCTGATTAAACACCACTCATTCACATCTGAACTGAACAGCAGACCTCTATGTTCTTAAACATTCCATTCCATGGAGTCTCAGCACACTCAATACCGGACTTTCCAACACAATAGATCAGTAAATAGAAGCTTCAGGACCAAATACAGTGCTCCAAAAAGCACTGTATGACTTCATAGGGACTAACCAAAAACAAGATAACTAAGTAAACAGACTGTTCTAGGCTGGGGCTGGCCCACTGCCCACCCTCAAGGTGGACCTCACGTGAGATTGATCTTATGAAGCCTCATCATACCCAATATGGACCACTACAATGGGTTTATGATTACATCCACCTCTGTTCCATTAAAAGGCTGCAAATGAGAATCACAAAGCACTGGGGAGAAAACAGAAGTATGCAGTGCTTTTGGGAGGCTGATAATTAGGGATCTAAATTAGCCTGCTGTCCAGAGACTTGTTGCTAGATCCACTCTACTTCTTGCTTTATGGCTCTTGAAACCCAATTCTTCTTTTCTGGTCAGAAGATCTACCACATACTGGAATGATAAGGTCATAAAACCATGACCTGAAAAATCTGAGCATTTTTAATTCTTTTATTTTGTAACATCCAGACTGACTGAGAGCTTTGATGAACTCAAAACCTTGCAATCCAGCCCTGTTCACATGTACAGGCATGCATCCATTTCTACAGGGCTTTTTTGGTAGAAAAAATCCAGCAGGGATTCATTAGCATAATAGGCCACACCCAGCAGCAGAAACTTATTAGCATATTAGGCCACACTCATGACAGCCCAGCTCATTAGCATATTAGGGCACAACCCCATGTTACCAGAAGTGTGGTCATCCAGCTACACCCACCTTTTGCTTCTTATTCTGTCTACCTTGTTTGTTGTCAAAACCCAGGGCATTTTTTGTAGCAGGATCTCCTTTGCATGTTAGGCCACACACCCCTAATGTAGCCAATCCTAATGAGTTTCTGCTGTTGGGTGTGGTCTATTATGCTAATGAGTTCCTGCTGGGCGTGGCCAGCTCGGGAGCCAGCCGGAACTCCGTTCCTGTGTGTTCCTGCCCAAAAATAGCCCTGCATTTGTAAGAAAGAGCCATTTTACCTGAATAAAAGTGGCGTTTGTTTCCAATTTTCATCTGTACATGTGTTGGCTGTAACACAAGAATTACTCCATCCGCATAAAAAGAACAATCAAGTGTACACTGTACATGCACTGCATGTCCGTTCACCGTAATGTGAACAGGACGACTGCACTGAGTTATGGGGTTAGTCCTAATAAAAGGTATTAGATGGATTGTGTTGTTCAGCTCAGCCCTATATTTTATGACTCCCTCACCCCAACTTATAGTTGACTTGGAAACTGGGGTTACTAAAAAAGGTTAGCCTGTTCAGACAGAAAAAAAAATCTTTGTCCAAAACAAAAACCCTGGTTGTGATAGACAACTTTTTCCCCCCTATGTCCTTTTTAGTGTGTTCTCTTTGTCAGTGTTACTTGTAGACGCATGAAGGGGGGTGGGGGGAGAAATGAAAGAAGCTTGCATTATGACGGCAAAAGAATTAAAGGCACAGAACAAAATAAAACAGGAGGTCTCCTGAATGGAGGAGCTTTGTTAGGGTGGGAACCGATCTGACAACAGCTTCACGCCCACCTCGCCTGCAAGAAGGATGGTGGCCACTTATCAAAGTGGCGGAAAGGGCACTTTAAAATGACAAGAGTCAAAGGAAACGATGGAGAAGACCGTGGGGGGCAAGCTGCCAACCAATATCAGCACATCTAGCAAAGTGCTCCCTTTTGTGTGAGCTGGTATAGAAAAGTTTTTTTTTTTTTTTTTGAGACAAAAGCCAATTTCTTTATGTACAAAAATATATTCTCGGTGCCTTTCAGTTTAACTCCCGCTTGGGAACAGCATGAAGCCTCTGCTGAGCTCAACTTTGTCCTTGCAGATGCTAGGAAGGATATTTTATATACATTCTCCTTCCTCCCCCCCAGTTGGCTTTTAAAAATACGCCAGTAAACAAATGTTTCCATTATTGATTGGCAAGCTCCCCCCCCCAAGCTTGTGTCAGAAAACATTTCCCCCCAGACGTCTTCAGAAAATCTTTGGGTTGAAAGGAAAGAATGTTCAGAAAATAATAAAAGAGAAGATCCTCCCTGTCTGCCCTTCCCCTTTAATCAAATTGGGTGGGGAAGGCTCTGGATACTTCGAAGCAGAGAGGCAGAGGAACCAGAGTATGGTTGCCAGATCTCTGCTGGGGATGGGGGACCACCCATTTTTGCAGGGCACTTCCCCCTCACCAGCCAGCTGGCCCGCAGGGGAGGGAATCCCACTCCCAAATGGCCTGAAAGGCGACGTGATGATGTCACCCAGAAGTGATGTCATCACATTGCTGACATTACATGGCAGCACTCTAGTTTTGGGGCAAAACTCTATGGTAAAATCACCTACAAACCATAGAGTTTCCCCCAAAAACTAAATCATCACCCTCCCTGATGTTGGTGATGTGATGACATCAGAAGTGTGTGGCAGAAGATCCAGGAACTGACCCGGGATCCCGCTGCCAGCTCTCAGGTAGGACCTGGCAACTCTAAACCAGAGGTGGAGGGGGGCATTGGTGGGGTCAGGCATATTAGGGTTGCCAGGTCCCCCTCCCCAGGTTGGGTTTCCAGATCCAGGTGGGAAACTCCTGGAGATTTGGGGATGGAGCCTGGGGAGGACAGGGACCTCAGTGGGGTAGAATGCCATAGAGTCCACCCTCTAAAACATCCATTTTCTCCAGGGGAACTGATCTCTGTAGTCTGGAGATGAGCTGTAATTCCAGGGGATCCCCAGGCCCCATCTGGAGGCTGGCATCCCTAGGCCTAGCAAATTCCATCACTTAAGGTTGTCAGCTCCGGACTGGGAAATATCTGGAGATTTTGGGGGCAAAGCCTGAGGAGGGTGGGTTTAGCTAGGAGAACGACTTCAGTGGGCTATAATGTCATAGAGTCCACTCTCCAAAGTGGTCATTTTCTCCAGGCAAACTGATTGCTGTTGTCTGAAGATCAGTTGTAAACGTAGGAGTTCTTTAGCCACCACCTGGAGGTTGGCAACCCTACCTTTACTGAACCTTTACTTATGTTCAGAAACGTCATTCCCTGGATTCATAATGTTTGTAGCTCTCTGTGCCATCTAGTTGAAATAAATGGAACTGGGAGGCAAAGGGTCCTACAAATCCCACAAAACCCATTACCCTTCTGAGCATGCCTAGGAGTCTGTCTTCTTTCCACTTCCGATTATGTTCATTGCACCACAGATGATGATTTGAATGTGTCTCTTCCTTAGAATCCCACAAATTTTCCTTCTGGAGTGGTTGCTTTTCTTCATCACTCAGCTCCCAACCACAGCTCTGCCAAGCCTTTATTCCCAATGGCAGTGGTGCCAATGGATGTCTAACTGTGTCTGTTCAGATTTATCCCCTGTTACCTTTGAGTCTTTCTCCCAGAGGGTCTCTCCTTCCTGCCAGATTCTAGATTGTTAGATTCAGGAACCTATCTTTTTGCTTATGCTGTAGAGCATGATGGAAATCCACAGTAAAGCAAAACACAGCAACAACCAATATTAGCAAATAATAATGTCTAACAACAGTACGAATGATGTCGATGATCCAAGAGAGAGATTATAATATTTATTTCCAGGGGCAAGTGGTTAATTCAGCGGGGGTCGATCCATGCTCTGAGAGTGAATGGAGAGTCTCAGATATTTATTTATCTTGACATATTTATTGCTTTACAGCTGTTGACCTTATAACCTAAGCTTGTTATTTAATTCTGTTTTTGCATAGCTTAAAACATCGTCATCATGTTACATGTTAATTTGCTGTTCAGCCTGTCTATACATTTGAACCTTACCTCCCATTCCACTGTATTTGAAAAAGTGTTAGTGCACATGAAAGCTCATACCCTGAATAAACTTTTGTTGGTCTTAAAGGTGCCACTGGACTCTAAATTAATTCAGTGGGGAATAAGATATTCTTACCTTTGGCTGAACCATAGCCATTGTGTGCTATGTATGTATGTATGTGTGTGTGTGTGTGTATATATATATATATATATATATATATATATATATTGCTCAATATATATATTGCTCAAATGAGTTTGATGTTATATATGAATCAGAACCAATGGTCAGAAAGGCTCCCAGAACCCTGGTGGTGATTGTTTTTGCAAACTATGCAAAATTGAATTATTCAAGAGAGATCTTCTATGCCGGCAATAGAGTTGCACTGTACTAAAGGATTCACAAAGCTGCTTGGAAATAATTATTATGGACTGTGGTCTATAACATTGTGTTCAGCTTGCTGAAACCCGGATGCTACTATGGAATTTTTGCATCATTTAATATGTTATGTTAATTCCTATGCTTTGCTTCAGTTCTGCTTACAGATTTCTGGTTGGTTCTACAATCTTGATGCTATTGCATTGGTTATCAGATGTCCTATCCCATCGATTATATTGACTTACTCTGTATAATTTGCCTTGAGTCCAAGCAAGGTGGGTTATAAATAACAAAACAAACAAACAAAATAAACGTTATCAGAGACCCCTCAGATGTCAAAAGTGATCCATGATTCTGCTATTCCAGTATTCGTATTCATTCATTTCTTCATCCTCCCATAGTGTTGCTGCTGCTGAAATGTTCCCCCTGTTTGTGGTATTAAGAGTCTCAAAAGTGGATTTCATGCATGCTACCTGTAACAGCTGACCAAAAGTAATTACTTCTGGTCACTTCAGATTGAGGCTGGATTCAATTCGCTTACTATTTATCTTCTCTGTAATAGAGAAATTAATCTTGCCACTACAGCTTTCCTATCCACCTTCTCTGTAACAAAGAGCCTTCTAAATGCCTGCGGCAAACTGGCAAGAAAAATCTGCACAAAGCAGACAAAACACCCTCACCCCCCAAAAAAAAAAAACACCACCCTTTATCCCAGATAGAATAGCTTGAGACAGCATGAATTCATTTCTCCCACCAACTTCAGAGATGTTTTGTTTCATTGGCTTATTAATTTGTAGCATTTGTGTTTTCATGCTAGTAAAAACAGCAGCAGAAGGTAATGGGGTGGGGGGGAGTGTGCTTGATAAAGAGGAGGAAACAAAACACACAAATACCTGTGCATGCATGAGATCACAGTCAACATCGGATTTTGGCAACGCATCCATTGTTATGATGGATGGGGTGGGGGAGAAACCTTCTGATTACTGCAATGGACCCCAAGGCTAAGGGGAATATATCACATCTGTGCAACAGCTCTGTGTTTTGCAGCCATTCTGTTTTTTGAGCAGATGAAGTTATATATGTGTGTGTGTGTGTGTGTGTGTGTGTACATAGGGTCATTATTGGGATCGAGGATTAATTTGACCCACTAGCTGCAGTTTTTCCCTGCTATCAAGTCCCACCATGGGTTACATTTCTTGGTATCGCTACAGCCTAATGAAGAGGCACATAATGGAGACTTACAGACATGCAATCGCTGCCTATCTTTATCTGTGTCTCTATTTACATAACCCTCTGGAAATTGATACCCGTGTTGTATTATGCTAATGAAAAGAAGAGGTGTGTGGGAAGAGAAGTGCCCCGACTGTTCTTTTCTATGCTATTTCAGCTCTGCAAGGTTGCAGTCAAGGACTGAGGTATTTGTCTTTCCCTCAACATCCTCTTCCGTTCATCCCTGCTTGGATGCTGAGGGGGGGGAACAAACAAACAAACAAACGGTCTGAAGCTGTCGGGTATGACATGCCAAGATATCAGTCTGCATATGGATGATGTCGAACAAGGAAAGCCACAATTCAGTTTTGTGCAACAAATTCCATGTGTCAAGCTGAAGAAGGAGAAGAACTTCCTCAGTGAAATGTTTTGTCGTTTCTAATGTTGGGCTGCTACAAACATGTTAGTATTACAAATATTCAACATGTCCCTAGTCAGCAGGGGTGCCAGCTCTGGGTTGGAAAATACTTGGAGATTTCTTTTTTTGGGGGGTGAAGTGTGGGGAGGGCAAAGCTTGGGTAGGGAAGGGACCTTAGTAGGGTATGAGGCTATGGAGTCCACCCTCCAAAAGCAGCCATTTTCTCCAGAGGAACTGATCTTGGTCTTCTGGCACATGGAAGGGAGTAAGCTCATAAGGAGTAAAGGCTCCAGGTGGGGTCCAAGTAGGATGCCAGCCATGATTGGGGTTGCCAAGTCACTCTCTTCAGTGGGGGAGTCTTCATCCCATTCTGGGACATTTGAGTGCGTGCACCATGATGACATAGCCCAGAAGTGACGTCATCACGCTGGACGCGTTGCTGGGCAATGCTCTAGTAATCACCCTAAAAACTCTATGGTACCATAGCGTTTTCAGGGTGATTGCTAGAGCATTGCCTGGCAACGTACCCAGTGTGATGATGCCACTTCCGGGCTACGTCATCACGCCAGGCATGTCGGCCTGATCTGGCCACTTTGGGGGTGGGGTTCCCCTTGCTGGCCGGATCCAGACCGGCAGATTGGGGGCCATTTTAGCGGGGGAATCCCCACCCCCTGGGGGGACTTGGCAGCCCTAGCCATGATGTAGACTGTCGCTGTCCTCAACCGAACACCTGGCGGAACATCTTTGCTTTGCAGGCCCTGTGGAATTGCATAAGATCCTGAAGGGCCCTGATGTTATTTGGCAGGGAGTTCCACCAGGTCAGAGCCAGGGCCAAAAAGGCCCTGGTTGAGGACAGCCAGATCTTTCTAGGGCTGAGGACCACTGATAGGTTATTCAGTGAAGAGCGTAATGCTCTTCTGGGGGTGTAATAGAGGAGGCGGTCCCACAGACACATCAGTCCCAGACTACTCAGTCCTAGACCACTTAAAAATCAGTACCAAAACCAATGAGTGTGGCCAGACAGCCACCTTGACAAGAGAGGGTACCACAGCATGGAGGCAGAGCACATGTTTGGGCTATGGAAGGTCCCATGTTCAATCTGTGACATTCCTCAGCTGAAAAGGCTCTCAGGCAAAAGACTGAAAACAAGTCACCTCTGATGAAGGGAGCTTTGACTCTATTGAAATTCAGATGGAGGGAGCTTTGTTTCTTGAAAGCTTTACCCCCCTAAATTCTTGTTGGTCTCTAAGGTGCTACTGAATTCTTCTACTGCAGATGGCTACCCACCTCACACTATCTATATCACTTCCTTCTCTCAAATATGTGATGGTGTATTGTTAGTGATATTGTTTTAGATTCTTCAGGTTGGGATGATGTAGCAAGTCAAGATTTTTCGAGGACAACAGCCAACTGTAATAAACTTTGTATCTCTTCATAGGTTGATTCACACATTCCAGAATATCGCTTGATTTCTCTTCACTTGCTGATCAGTGGCTGAAGGTGTGAACCAACCGTATGGATAAACATTTGAATTTGCATCCCTGTGGGGCAAAACAGAAGTTCTGCCTGCAGTGTTGTAACTGTGATAGCCTATTCACACACATTATCACTTGATGAACCTGATGATGCAGTCACTGAGGGATGGAAATGAATGTGTGAACCAATCCTGAGAGCTGAAAGTGGAGCCATAAAAGGCCATCTGAGAGCCAGCATGGTGTAGTATTTAGAGTTTTGAGCTAAGATTTGAACCTGGGTTCAAATCCCCTGCTGTGCCATGAACATCACTGAGAGTAATTAGCCCAAATGTCTTTTTCAACCTGACCCTACCACACTGGGTTGTTGTGAGGTAAAAATGGAGATGAGAAGAACCGAAAAAGCTGAACTTCTTGGAAGGAAGACAGGACAACAGTGAGACAGACTGAGAGATATGAGGGGAATAATTTGGGGAAGTTTATTCTACTGGTCATTCTGACTCATTCTCAGCTAGTTCAAGCCAAGTTTAACACTAGCCAACTTCACTTGCGATAAAAAAAAAATAACAATCTCAACTGTTATAAGAAATGAAGTAATAGCTGAAGCATCTAACAACTTAAACTCAACCTTAACTGGAAAGGCCCTATTTGTTTTCATATGCGAAATTTCGTCCCTCGGTAAGACAGTGAAGGAACCAGGAAAAGCAAATGGTCCAAAGCAGCCACGTTTGCTAAGCATATAACAACATTCTTGGGATTTCTGTTTCAGTGGAATGTCGCACGGTTAAAAAGAGTCCTGATCCCAGAGCGGGAAGCTGCAGCTGCGTCAAGAGGACCACCAGCCAAGAGGATAAACCAGCGCTGATAGATTTAATGGCAGATCACGGGAGAGATTATTGTCATTTCCCAAGCAGTATAATGGGGAAATGTGCCTAATCAGGAGCCAGGTATGCTCTTCATTAGCAGCAACGACGTGGGAAACCGTAGCAGGTTTTGGGGCCACCCACATTGTTTAAAACATGCTTAGACTCTTCCCCCCTCTCCTTCTTTTTTCCAAATTGACATGCAAACATTGTATTAGCCACTCACGAGCACACAAATGTCATTTCCCTTGGACTACAAAAGGGGCATCGCACCCTCACCACACCACTTATATGTGTTGATGGGGGGGGGGAGACAGAAAAAGCCATTCTCAAGAGTAAAACCAATTAACCTTCTCTAATACAATCTACTATAATACAGATGGAGCGTTTGGAAAGATAACTCCAGGAGAAAGAGCAATGCTACAACTGTGTACTTCACAGCTTTCCAGAGAATTTATATACAAAGGAGCTGGGTAAGCCTCCCCCCTCCCCCCCGGAGGATAACGGCGGTCTTGTTTGCAAATTTCATAACCAAACAAAAAAATTACATTTGAAAAAGAAGGAATCATTTGATCAAGGAAGCAAATCATCCATTACCCCACAGGAAAAAAAATGCTTTAGACGCAAGCATGTCTTCTGCCTTGTTTATATGCAGTTTTAGATATGATTCACTTTGATTTCACTCCCCTTGCTGATGCAATAATACAGATTGCTCAGTAAAAAGAACAAGTCCCCCTGCAGGGCTCTTTAGGGTTGATTTGCTCCTTAGATATAGAGGGGGGAAAGCAGGTTAAGACAAGCAAGTAGGGAAAACCAGCATGGACCCATCTGCTTGCTTGTAAAGAACCAGGCAACCTTCAAAATAAATTAACACTACGGGGGCTAGACCTTTCCCAAAGCGTGCTGGGTTGCCCAAAGCCCTGGCTCTTTAATTAACCATTTCATCACATGCAAAAGCATCTAGGGCAGGAGGCACATGAGTTTTCAACACAGGCAAAGAATAGTTCCTTAGATCTGGGAAGACCCCTGGTGGACTTGCCAACTTGGACACACACACACACATACAAACAAACACAAATGTTCAGTTTTACACATTTCTAAATGCCTCCCCAATGTTCCCTGGGAAAATGCCGAGGAAGAGTTCAGCAAATCAGCTATGCAGTTGCAAGTGATAGTCTAGTTAGAAAAAATTAATTGCACGTGCATCCTAAATTTACTTCCACATGAAATGTGATGGTGGACTGAGAACCAGACAAATGAAGGAGCCTTGCGAACAGGCTTAAATTCCTCCATGGATTCCCTTGGAGTTCTTGGGAAAGTCCTTCTTTCTTGGCCTAACCCCCCCCCCATCCCCCTCATCTCTGTTTAACTGGCACACTAACTATATTTAATAATACTACCACTACTACTAATAATAATAAAAATATGCCATCAGGTGGCAGCCAAGTTATGGAGACCCCTCGTGAAGATTTCAACACAAGAGATGAGCAGAAGAGGTTTTTCATTGCCTTACACTGCATAACAAACCTGGTCTACCTTGCTGGTCTCCCATCCAAGTACTGACCATGGCTGACTCTGCTTAACTTCCAAGCTCTGACAAGCTAACATTTCTTTCAAGGACCTCAGGGTGACGCACACAGTTCTCTTCCCCTCCACTTTATCACCACAACCAGCCCTGTGACATATGTTCATCTGAGAGAGAACGACTGGCCCAGGGGCACCAGGCACATTTCATGGCAAGCGGGTATTTGAATTCAGCCCCCCTCCCCGGTCCTAGTGAAACATTTCAACCACTAGACCACATTAGTTAATGACCTAATATAAGTGCCATTCTGATATTAATTACTGCATGACATTATTATATTTTGAGCACCAAAAAGTGGTGTGTGAAATAAATTAAGTGTTGCTTCCTCCTCTTAATTCGATTAGTGAATCATTATTTCCCATCACCATTGTTTGGGGAAGGGGTGCTTGGGGAAGGGGGTGGGGGCAAGCAAACAGCACTTGGGGAAAGGGGCGGTGGTGGGGAGTCCTCCAGGTGGCCCAGAGAGTCAGAGGGCCTGGGGGCTGGATGGAAGTCAGGGGGTCTTGGCAGGAAGTCAGGGGGCAGACCCCCAAATGCCCCACTGTAGCTATGGGCCTGGTTCTATATATATAGGAAAAGGCTATAGCTCAGTCGTGGAGCATCTGCTTGGCATGCAGAAGGTCCCAGGTTCAGTCCCCGGCATCTCCAGTCAAAAACGGCCAAGCAGTAGGTGATGGTGAAAGACCTCCATCTGAGACCCTGGAGAGCTGCTGCCAGTCTGAGTAGACAATACAAGGGTCTGGTTCAGTATAAGGCAGCTTTGTGTACTAGCTCTTCCCCAATTTCCTTCATGACTCCTTCTGCTCCAGATCTTTGAATAATTATATTTGAATAATTATATATGAATGTTTATAATGTGATTATATATATATATATATAATGTAATAAAAAAGTGTTGTATATAAAATACAAGATGCAAATTACAGGAAACACAACCAACTTCGAGAACGAGGTGAGTTCAAATTGGATTGGGAAACACCTGGAAATTTCGGGGGGTGGAGCCTGGGGGAGGGTGGGGTTTGGGAAGGGAAGGGACCTCAGGATGGTATAATGCCATAGAGACCACCCTCCAAAACAACCATTTTCTCCAGGGGACCAGCTATTGGTCCACTGGAGATCGATTGTATTAGCAGGAGATCTCCAGGTGCCACCTGGGGGCTGTAGCAACCCAAGCTGCAGTGTTAGAGGAGTCAAGTAACAATTATATACACTGCAAAACCCTTTTTTTATAACTTAATATGTTCTATTTATAACTAACACCTTATTATATTCAGTATAATAACTTTCTTAAGGCTGCGTCTATGAACTTCAGCTGCTTAGTGTGCCTTTTGTCGGACCAGCAACAAACATCAATGTAAACATAAAAGAAAGCTTTCCCCCTTTGGAAGACTTCAAGCAAGGATAAGTGGGTGTATAATTCTGGAAACTCCCATTGGGGTTTGACTTTGAAAATAGTGATGCAAATTGACTGGTAGTTATTACACTGAATGAATTGATTGTTATTGTTTATTGCATGTAATGTATATACCTGTTTTAGGATATTATAATAGCACACAATGCACTTTATAAGATACTAGGAATAAGGCCCATTGTGGAAATAAATACAACGGGCTCTAGAAAGAGGCTCTGGGAGAGTGCCTCGGCTTTGGGCACTCAGTGACAATTTGCTGTGGCAATCTCAGTAGGGTATAATGACAGAGTCCACCATTTTCTCTAGAGGAACTGATCTTTGCTATCTGAAGAGTAGTAGTAATTTTGAGTGATCTCCAGCCCACCCCCAAGATTGGTAACAGTGGTTCCCCAGGAGGGAGTGGCTGGTTTGAAGGGTGGAGTCTATGGCATTGTACTTGTCTGAGGTCCCACCCCTCCTCAACACTCACCCTCTCCAGGTTCGACCCCTCAAATCTCCAGGAATTTCCCAACCTGGAGTCGATAACCCTATCTCCCTCCCAGCCAACCATCAACCTACCTTTAGTTTTCCATCTCCTCCCCCCTCCCTCCTAGAGAGCAGTTGTAATTTTGAGTGATCTCCAGCCCCTGCCTGGAGATTGGCAACAATGGTTCCCCATCAGGGAATGGCTGGATTGGAGGGTGGAGTCTATGGCATCGTACCTGTCTGAGGTGCCACCCCTCCTCAAACCTCACCCTCTCCAGGCTCCATCCCTCAAATCTCCAGGAATTGCCCAACTGGAGTTTGCAACCTGATCAGGACTGGGCCTAATGAGGCCAACATAGGTGTGGAAAGGGCCTTTTACTGACAGAGGAGAAAGTACAGGTGCCAACTCTGATTAGGGAAATACTTGGAGATTTGGGGGGGTGGATCCTGCGAAGGGCAGCATTTGGGGTGTGTGTAGAAGGACTCAGCAGGGTATAATGCCATAGAGTCTACCCTCCAAAGCAACCATTTTCTCCCAGGGAACTGATCTCTGTCATCTGGAGGTCAATTGTAACAGTAGGAGATCTCCAGGTCCCACCTGGAGATTGGCAACCCTAGGAGAAAGTCAGCCACACAGCGGGGAGTTGAAGAAAATGGTCTGATGGTTGCTGACCCACCTCATTAGCCAGCCAGCAATGCTGAAGCTAAGCAGGAGAAAGAGCCTTTTACCATTCATTCTGACAGGAAAGTGGCCACTGGGGAGGGGGTTATGAGTGGGGGAGGGGGTTATGCTGAAAGTCCTTTGTTTTTTTACTCACAGAACCAAGCTGGGTTGCCTAGCAACAGCCACTGAGGGGATAGTCCCTCACAGGAATCAAGAGAACTGTCTTCCTCAGGAGAGAGAGTTGTCTGCCAGTAAATCTGACATGCAAATCTGTCTGAAGGGGAGTGGGTGGGGAAGAGGAGCAGACCCAGCACCCGGCCAATGGCACGTGAGTACTCTTGAGCGGCGGCTGATGGGCCAATGGCTGAGGGAGGGCATTTTACAGCCAATGGGAGCGCATGGAATCTTATGAAACCAAAAGATAATTATTATAAGGAGAGATTAGTTATAAACAGAACACATTAAGTTATATAAAAAAAAAGTTTTTGCAGTGTATATATTTGTTACTTGCCACCTGGAGGCTGGCAACCCTACATGATGATACGTGCTGGGACCTCTCTTGCTGGGGCAGAATTTAATACAAAGGATACCTCCCCCCCGCGGGATGCTGCTCCCAAAGAGGTAAGAGTTCAACACTCCCTGTATTACCAGGAGGATTTGGATTTTTCTCTATTGATGAGTCCGAAACTGCCAGCTCGTGCCTCACGTATCGTGGCTCGGATGGCGGTTTTTGTTTTTGTACTCTGATAGGAGGGCCACGGATTGAGGCCACCACAGCCCCCCAGCCATACAGGAACTCCGGGTGCATGTACACATTCCACTGAGGAATCAGACCTTTCCTGCCTTGCACCATAATTGCATTAAAACCCGGACTTGCGTCTTTCGCAGTCACCCTGTGCGCTTTATTTAATTTCCTTTATACACAAAAGAAAAGCGTAACCATTTGGTCAAGCAGAGAGTTCTAATTGCCCGTTCACGTAAGGATGTCCAATAAACTTTCAGAGTTAATTCAAGCCTATAGCTTCAATTTCTTTTGGCTTTCCCCTCCTGCAAATTGCTCATTCTCCTCTCTGAAACCAAGGGATACCTAATCTCTTTTCAAAAGGGATTTATAGCCCTAACTCCCACTAAATTAGAAGAGAGTACTAACAGCTAAGCTTGAAGATCTTGGGAAGGGGAGGGAGGGATTGGTGCGCTAAAACTTCTTTTAATTGTCTAGCAGGATTCTTTGCCATCCATTCCAATTTTTTTTTTTTAACCTCTAACTCTCCCTCTACTTCTTTTTCTTCTCCTCATCAAGTCACAGCGAAACTGCAGAGAGAAAACCCTTCCGGACAAATCTGTACGGAGCTGCCAACGTGCGTGCCGAGACTTGAGGAAGAGCACGTGGCGAGAAGGTGAACTTTCTATACCACAGGCGGTTGTGCCCCAGCGGCCCCATAGCTGGCTTTCAAATCGGCTCGGTCTCTGAGATACCAAAGAGATGTTCTGTTTCACAATTGACTGGGGACCAAAAGCCACATGCCTTGGACACATTCCCAGCACATCAATGCCAGATCTACCTCGCATGTATTCCATTAACTGAGCGGGGATAAAAGTACAGTGTGTAATCACATAAACGTTTTAAGCCGGTTTGGTGTAGTGGTTAAGTGCACGGACTCTAATCTGGGAGAACCGGGTTTGATTCCCCACTCCTCCACTTGCACCTGGCTGGATGACCTTGGGCAAGCCATAGTTCTGATAAAAGCTGTTCTTGAAAAAAGAGCAGGTTCTGTCAGAGTTCTCTCAGCCCCACCTACCTCACAGGGTGTCTGTTGTGGGGAGGGGAAGGGAAAGGAGTTTGTAAGCTGCTCTGAGACACCTTTGGGTAGTGAAGGGCGTGGTATAAATCCAATCTCTTCTCTCTTCTTCTTCTCTTCTATAAAGGGTCCTCCAAGGCAATTGAGGCCAACACCCAGAAGGTTTTGTTTTAAATGGTCAATGAGCAACACCCGGAAAGACAAAAGGCTCCCATAAGAGTTGGAATAGGCAAGGTCTATAGTGCTGCCTTAGGAGCTGCGGTGGCTCAAGTGGTTAAGACGCTGAACTGCAGGCTGTGGAAGGTCAGTAGTTCAGCAGTTCGAGACCCAGGTGCTGCAAGACAGAGTGAGCTCCCGTCTCTAGTTCCAGCTCCTGCCAACCTAGCAGTTCGAAAGCAAGAAATTGCAAGTAGATAAATAGGTACCACTTCGGTGGGAAGGTAACAGCATTCTGTGCACCTTGGTGTTTAGTCATGCCGGCCACATGACCACGGAAACGTCTTCAGACAACGCTGGCTCTTCGGCTTTGAAACGGAGATGAGCACCGCAACCCTAGAGTCGGATTCGACTGGCTTTCGAGCAGGGGAACCTTTACCTTTATAGTGCTGCCTTATGAAGAAGATCGGAAGGTCACTCTACAGGGGGACAGCTGAAGGACTGATAGTCAGCTCAGCTAGATTAGGGTCTGCCCAAAGTTTCAAATTCTGTCCCTGCTGTCTCCTGATTGGCTCTTCTGGAGACTTTGTGCTCCTGCAGAGCTTCCTTCTTGTTGTTGTTCTTCCTTCAGCAATTAGGTTAAGTGGTTAAGGTTCTCTCTCTTCTATGCTCTATAACAGTTTTCTTCTTCTTTTTATAAACCTACTTTTTTTTCTCTAAACAGGCAGTGTTCCACTTCCTTTGTATATTTAAACTCTACCAATAATAAAAACATAGGAAGAACCCTGGCAGATCAGACCAGTGGTCCATCTAGTCCAGCACTGTGTTCCACACAGTCACCAACCAGTTGCCCTGGAGAGCCAACAGACAGAGCATGGCAAAGAGAAGAGAGAGAAGAGATTGGATTTATACCCTGCCCTTCACTCGAAGTCTCAGAGCAGCTTACAATCTCCTTCCCTTCCTCTCCCTGTTCTGTGATGTAGGTGGGGGCTGAGAGAGCTGCTCTTGAGAGAACAGCTCTGAGGGAACTTGTGACTGACCCAAGGTCACCCAGCAGCTGCATTTGGAGGCATGGAGAATCAAATCTGGTTCCCTAGATTAGAATCTGCCATTCTTAACCACAACACCAAGGCCATCCCCTGATGTTTCTCTTAGCAACAGTATTCAGAGGTTTGCTATCTCTGAATATGGAAGTCCCCTTAACTCACCATGGCTAGTAGCCATTGACAGCCCATCAATGCATCTCTGTTAATCTAACCCTCTCTAAATGTATCTGCATTGTGTGGGTACCGAAGTAGACTGGGAGGGGGGGAAACACCCCCCTGGAAAGGGGCAGGGCCCCTCCCTGCCTCACCCCCACCTACATCACAGCTGGGTGCTGCCTTCCCCCGTTCTGTGGGGCTTTCCTGGGCACTGCTGTTTTTGCCCCTAGGCTGACCCAGCCCAGGTGGAGGGGCCAGCTATTGACTCACTGGGACAAGTCCCCCCTATCACTGTAATGGCCAATTTGTCCATGCACGGATAGGCAATCGAGACACAAAGCATCCCCTAGACTCAGCAACAGGCTGTCACATAGGAGCTCATTTTATATTTCACCTTGCCTCTTTGCCACAAAGCATCACTCAGGTTCCCACATTCACTTCTATTCCCGCACTCGTTTTAATGGCAGATTGCTCGTGCCAGTACAGACCTGTAAGCTATATGCACAACAGCCCTCACCTGGATGCCACAGGCCAGCCCGGGCCTGTCAGATCTCGGAAGCTAAGGAGGGACAGCCCTGGTTAGTATTTGGATGGGAGACCACCGAGGAATACCAGGGCTGCTATGCAGAGGCAGACAATGGCAAACTACCTCTGTTTGCCTCTTGTCTTGAAATCCCTACAGGGCTGCCCTAAGTTGCCTGTGACTGGACGACACTTTCCACTACCACATATGCACAGGAGCTCCGTATGATTACTGAAGTATACGTGGGGCTCCGAATCAGGACACAATTATAAATACAAGCATGGAATCCTAGTAACAAAGCTTTTAAAAAAGGCAAGAGCGGCTTGTTGACACTGGAGTAACTCTAATTGAAAGCTGCATCCCTTCCATATAGTTTAAGCACTCTTGGTGATTTTGAAAGGAAACTGCTCAATATGAGGTATATGGAGTGGTGTAGGGTGGATTTGTCTGGGGCTTTTTTCCCCTGGGGGAACGTACCAGAACGGAGTTCCAGAACCTCTTTGACAAAATTATTTTAAAATGTTAAAAAGTCCGTGAGTTTTCAGTATACAGATTGAAACTTCAAACTTCATTTTCCTCTTGAGAGTTCTGGCACCTCCTTTTTTTTTAAGCCCTACTTGTGTCTAGTCCGAGGAGCCACAGGTAATTTGGGATGAGCAAACTGTTCCCTATTTTTTTGTCTTTATAAAGTCATTTATATTTTGTACAAGACTTTGGTGCTCTCGTTTTTTTGCTGTCAGTTTTATAGATTCATTGCTAGGGTACACTCAGCTGACTTTTTTTTTTTTTTTTTGTATATGAGTTTATACGGTGCGCATAAAGCACCCATCAGTTAGTGATTCAATGCAGATTCACTGAAACACAAATAATGCTGAAAGTTTTATGGGGGAAATCAGTGCAAGGAAACAGAAAATGGAATCACAGGTTCAGTTTGCAACAGATGCATTTGGGGGTGTGTGTGTGAGAAATCTAAAACCATCCCTACATTTGCTATTGGAATAACCATTGGGTGGTATAAGATTTGTACTGATCTACTCTTTATTTCCTTTTCTTCCTTGTTTGATAATTTCTAATGGCAGTCAGTGTGGAGTAATAGTTGCACTAGGATACAGAAGACCCAAGTTTGATTCCCCATTCCTCCATGGAAACTTGCTTGGTGATCTTGGGCCAGTCACATTCATTCAGCCTAACCTACCCCACTGGGTTGTTGGGAGGATAAAATGAGGAAGAGGAGAGCGGTATAAGCCATTTTGGGTCCCCATTGGTGAGAAAGGTTGAGTATAAATGAAGTAAACACAACAAAATAATCAAGAAAATAAGCTGTATTTCATAGAGGGCAGGTCTATTGATATGATCAGCCATAACATACTATTAAATTGTACCTCCGTGTTTAGAGGCACCGTACTTCTAATTACCAGATGCCAGCAGTGATTATTATGTTCATGCCTTCTTTAAGAAGTTCCAAAGGCATCTGGCTGGGAGCTGGTGGGAACAGAATGCTGTACTAGATGGACCTTTAATCTGATCCAGCAAAACAATTTCTATACACACAGAGACATACACATGTTTTGCACCTAAAAATCACCGTTATCACAGCAAAAGTGCTGGATGACCAAAGAAAGGCAAGGTCTTACTGTAATTATATGTAATACAGGATGTCCATGTTTTTTTTTTGTTTTTTTTTTAAACTTAAATGTGCAAATCCTGTATTTGATTAAGTTTGCATAATGTCTAGCTCAGTAGGGGCTTGGGCCTGGTGCATCATAATTAGTAACAATCACTGGAAGGAAGAAGGCATGTTCCCTTGCCCGTGTTCTGAACTTGTGCTGGAATTCACACCCCTGCAGAACTACCTCATTAGTTGAAGGATCTGAAAGTCCTGCTATGGAAAGTGTTAGCAGGCGGGTACATGTAGTTCTTTGGCATACCATTGTCAGAAGGATGCGGAAACTAAAAAAAAAGTTAGACTTGAAAGTCCCTGCTGATGGAGCTTTCCAACTGCTTCTGCTTATGGGTCACACAGGAAATATGCATCTATTTTGAGAGGGGAGATTTAAAATAAGACAACTTCAGAGACAGTTCCTTTTTCAGTCCTCTTGATACATGTAATTGCCATTTTGGCTGAAGAGGGGCAATGCATATTTTCAACCACAGCACATCTGTACTAGAACTGATACTCATGCACCAAGCCAGAAAATATCCAGTGTTTCTTGCAAACAAAATGGCAATCACATGTTTCAGGAGGCTCATATGTTGCAAGTTCTCCCCACAGATATGTGGTGAAACATAATGACCAGAGGGGCTACTGTAAACAAAACAGCTGCCTAAAAGAAGATGAGTTTGTTTTTACACCCTACTTTTCTCTACTTTATGGAGTCTCAAAGTGGTTTACAATATCATTCCCTTCCTCTCCCCACAACAGGTGCCTTGTGAGGTAGGTGGAGCTAAGGGAGTTCTGAGAGAACTGCAACTAGACCAAAGTCACCCAGCAGGCTTCATGTGGAGGAGTGGAGAATCAAACCCAGTTCTCCACATTCAAGTCTGCTGCTCTTAGCCACTACACCACACTGGATGAAAAATTACTCACTATAGGGTGATATATGCATTTAAACAGAAGGGGAGAAATGCTCAGAACTGACAGACTGGAAGAACAAATTAACTGAGTATGCAGCAATGGCAAAACTAACATCTTATTTACCTAACAGATTGAATTTAGAATGTCAAGAAAAATGGGATGTACTTTTTGACTATATAGCTGAACCCTAGGACTGAACGGTTAAAATGGAGAATGATTGAGAGAGAGAATTAGGCAATATATGTTTGTAATAATGAAATGTTAGATATGATGTAATGAAGAAAAGATAGAATACAGATAAAAAAGGAGTGAAAATTTAGAGTATACATGTAAGTAAATTTTACACAACGAAGTAAGTTCTGATTAACAATTGTAATAAATAGAACAGTGTGTAGTTTATTTAGGAATTAGTGTGTGTGTGTGTATATATATATATACACACACACACATATACACACACACACACACACACACACACACACACACACACATATATATATATATATATATATATATATATATATATATACTAGGAATAAGGCCCGTTGTGGAAATAAATACAACGGGCTCTAGAAAGAGGCTCTGGGAGAGTGCCCCGGCTTTGGGCACTCAGTGACAATTTGCTGTGGCAATCTCAGCAGGGTATAATGACAGAGTCCACCATTTTCTCTAGAGGAACTGATCTTTGCTACCAGAAGAGCAGTAGTAATTTTGAGTGATCTCCAGCCCACCCCCAAGATTGGTAACAGTGGTTCCCCAGGAGGGAGTGGCTGGTTTGGAGGGTGGAGTCTATGGCATTGTACCTGTCTGAGGTCCCACCCCTCCTCAACACTCTCTCTCTCCAGGTTTGACCCCTCAAATCTCCAGGAATTTCCCAACCTGGATTTGATCCCTATCTCCCTCCCAGCCAACCATCAACCTACTTTTAGTTTTCCATCTCCTCCCCCCTCCCTCCTAGAGAGCAGTTGTAATTTTGAGTGATCTCCAGCCCTCACCTGGAGATTGGCAACAATGGCTCCCCATCAGGGAATGGCTGGATTGGAGGGTGGAGTCTATGGCATCGTACCTGTCTGAGGTGCCACCCATCTTCAGACCTCACCCTCTCCAGGCTCCATCCCTCAAATCTCCAGGAACTGCACACCTGGAGTTGGCAATCTGATCAGGACTGGGTCCAATGAGTTTTCTCCCAAAGGCCAACATAGGTGTGGAAAGGGCCTTTTACTGACAGAGGAGAAAGTACAGGTGCCAACTCTGATTAGGGAAATACCTGGAGATTTGGGGGGTGGATCCTGTGGAGGGCAGCATTTGGGGTGTGTGTGGAAGGACTCAGCAGGGTATAATGGCATAGAGTCTACCCTCCAAAGTAACCATTTTCTCCCGGGGAACTGATCTCTGTCATCTGGAGGTCAATTCTAACAGTGGGAGATCTCCAGGTCCCACCTGGAGATTGGCAACCCTAAGGGAAAGTCAGCTGCACAGCGGGGAGTTGAAGAAAATGGTCTGATGGTTGCTGGCACACCTCGTTAGCCAACCAGCCATGCTGAAGCTAAGTAGGAGAAAGAGCCTTTTCCCATTTATTCTGACAGGAAAGTGGCCATTGGGGAGGAGGTTATGGGCGGGGGAGGGGGTTATGCTGAAAGTCCTTTGTTTTTTTACTCACAGAACCAAGCTTGGCTGCCTACCAACAGCCACTGAGGGGACAGTCCCTCACAGGAGTCAAGAGAACTGTCTTCCTCAGGAGAGAGAGCTGGTCTGCCAGTAAATCTGTTTGAAGGGGGAGTGGGTGGGGAAAGGAGCAGACCCAGCACCAGGCCAATGGCACGCGAGTACTCTTGAGTGGCGGCTGATGGGCCAATGGCTGAGGGAGGGCATTTTACAGCCAATGGGAGTGCATGGAATCTTACGAATCCAGAAGATAATTATTTATAAGGAGGGATGATTGTCTATGTTTATATCTATGCTTGTGTTTAAGTCTATGCACAATGATAAGTCTATGTAAAATTGCAGTATGTATTGTTTTTGTTTGTTTGTAAAAATTATGCTATCTTCAGCTCAGAGAAGGAAAGAAGCAAAGGAGAGAAGTTCTGCTTTGTGCTATTATGGGGGAAAGAGTTCCTACATATGCAGGGGCCCTCACAGATTTCAACAAAGAGTGGTTGTGGAATGCAGATTCCCACTGAAATGAAAGACGGGGATGTCTCTAGATGGAGATTCCGAGACACTTTTCAGAACTTCCTTACAACTGCTGGATCAAGCTTTAAGCAGGCCAATCTCTCTTCATCAGTAAACATAAGCTTTGCATTTCTCAGAACACCTCTTTCCCAGACTTCTAAATTCCTGTACTTCAGGGCAGAGGCCGACTACTAACTGAACGAGGACAGCACATTATCTGGCAGAGGATTTGTCCCCCTTTTAAATTGTCTTAGCCGGGTTTTTGTTTGTTTGTTTGTTTTGTTTTGTTTTTACTAAAAGTCATAAAGTCTCTGCTGCTGTTGTTAGACACAGGCACTGGGCTACTGTGTATGAGAGCTACTGTTTACCCAATGGTGTATGAGTAGTTCAAAACAAATGGATATATAACACACACACACACTTGCCATGGACACTGCTGTGTCAACTTTCCATTTAAATAGCTCCTTTTTAAGGCATGTGGCAATGTTAACAGAACTCACTAATCCTAGGCAAACACAGGAAACAAGTCTGAACAATTTAAAACTGATTGGAACATGGAGAAACCACAGGGATCTGTCTCATTGTGGAATACAGGTAGGACTTTATTAATTAAACATTCCATGTTAGAAATACCTTGCCTAGCAAGCCAGGGAAAGAATTCTAGACAAGCTTTATCCCTGTCCTTAATGTGTCAACTTCCCATGCGCTTTCCAGTAAGTATATTTGTCTGCAGATCAGGAGTCATTTTGTAGAAAAAGAGCTGCAGGAGTTCATTAGCATATCTAACAGGCTATTAGCATAAAAGCTCATTAGCATATGTCACACCCCCTGACATTACAAGAAGTGATGTCAGAAGGAGAAGCAAAGGGGGGGGCATGCATCTTCAAGGCAGGCTGGGGGGAATGAAGAGATAAGGGGTTTAAAGTTTAAACCCCTTCTCTCTAGAGTTGCACCGCAGCGGCGGCGCGATCTTTGCATTATATTCTATGGGGCCATAGAATACAATGGAAAGATTGCACCGCAGCAAGAAGGAGCGTGGAGGTGGGGTAGGGAGCTGGGAATGAGGCATGCCACCACTGCCATTTGTGCCTGTTCCTGGGCTGCCAGAGCAGTGCTCCGGCATGCTCCGGCCCCAAATGACCCCTGCTGCAGATACTCACTTACATGGTTCTTCCATGTGTATCCTAAAATGGTCCAGTCCCAGTAGGATTGTGTCATGTGATTATTCAAAATGGGCACATTACCCCCTGAATATCCATATAAAAACAATTCAAAATCAAAGACAAGCAGGGGTACCTGAATAGAGTTTACATCCTGATCTGCGGAACTAGGGGAACAATGGGACTTTCATATTGAACATGCTAGTAGTTAGTATTTCCCTCTGCTCTTTAGCAGGAACTACAGTTAATCATGTGTATAAAGCCTAAGGACACAATCCAGCAGCACATTCTCATGTTCAAATTCCAATGAAATGAAATGGAAATGACACAAGCACCCAACAGTGTTCTGAGAAAGCTCCCACATATTTCAATAGGATTTACATGGAATTTCTCAGGGGTTGTGCCACAAATATATACATGCATTTCAATCTGTGATCCAGTGTGGTGTAGTCGTTAAGAGCGGCAGCAGACTCTAATCTGGAGAGCCAGGTTTGATTCCCCACTCCTCCTCCACATGAAGCCTGCTGGGTGACCTTGGCCCAGTCACAGTTCTCTCAGAACTCTCTCAGCCCACCTTCCTCACAGGGTGCCTATTGTGGGATGAGGTAGGGAAGGTGATTATAAGCTGCTTTGAAGCTCCTTCAGGTAGAGAAAAGTGGAGTATAAAAACCAAGTGTTCTTCTTCACCTTTGCTCAAGACTCCCAGTATGGCACTGGTGCTGCAATTTGTTGCTGTTGTTTAGTGGCAAGTTCATAATTTGAAAACAGGCCATGGCTTTTGCTAAATTTGGCATAGTCTGGTGCACATTTGCATCCTCCACCTGAAGGGCTATAGTCATGAGTTGTCCTTCCTGACTAATGCCTGTGAATGCACACCTGGACCTACAGCAGTGAGAACCATCTGAGGAGTGCAACACACATCACGCCCATCCTCTTACACATATCACCTTTGCAAGCACAGGAATTGTCAGTGGTGAACTGGAGTGAAAGTATTTTTACTGAAGGAGACAATGGCGAGGGACGGTGTCATCAAGTCACAGCCAACCCACAGCCAAAGTCACAGCAAATGTAGAGTTTTCAAGGCAAGAGACAAACAGAGGTGGTTTGCCACCGTCTGTCTCCGTGTAGCAACCCTGGACTTCCTTGGTGGCCTCTCATCCAAGTTCTAACCAGGGCTGATCCTGCTTAGCTTCTGAGATCTAATGAGATTGCGCTAGCCTGGGCCATCCAGGCCAGGGCATAAGTGACAAGAGAGAAGTACATTTCCATGGAATAATTAGGAAATGTCAAACACCATTACCAATAATGGACACCCTTATCCTTCTGACCCTTCTCTTCCACTTGCTGAGACTGGCCTTTCTTCTTCTTCTGCATAGCTTGCAACACAAATATGGAGGTGGAGAGGAGCTTTAGATGACTGCCAGGCAAATTCCCTTCCCAAACTTTCCAGTTAAAATATATCCAGATAAACAAGTTAACATGTCTACCATTTCACTCTGTTTGAAGTTCAGCAGTGAACATCTGAAGTCAGAAACTGGCAACGAAGAGAGATTTCAAAAATGAAAATTTGGTTCTTGTTTGGGAGGAAGGGGAGGAATGGAAATCCAGTGTTTACCCAGATTTAAAGGTTGCCATGTAAAACCCCATTGACTCTCTGGATACTAAACAGACACAACACATGAGTGGTCAGCAGGCTTTGGTCCCCGTGTTTTCTACTATCCATTAATTCTAGAGATGGCAGGAAACAAAATCATATGCTGCACAGTATACTGCAGAGCCGGGACAAGTAGGCTTAAAAGCTGAAATTGAAGCATAGGGGGAAAACCCTCTCTCTCAAATGTCAAATGTTACATTTACAGCCTAGCAAATGTACACTGCCTCCTGTCCTGACATTACCTACAGGCCAGTGCCAACAGTAATTACTCGAGGCAGATGACATGCTGCGACAGAAAAGTCAAATTTAGACAGCGGCAAAAGATGGTCCATTCCAGTACAGCAGTGTTTTTATCACAATGGCTCCCACTTTCTGAAGGGCCCAAGTCAGTGTTTTGATACTTAGAAGAAGAAACGACAAGTCTCCACCTAAGTTGGGCAGCAGATGTGAAAAATGGGGAACCCACAAGGACTGGTTGGATCACTTCATTTTCCCTGTATCACTTTCCTCACACTATTTCCTCTTTCTCTTCTCCTGGCAGCCCCATATCTCCACCCCTCCCCCCTTTCCCTGCTTCCCTTTCTCCTTCTCACTCTCCAACCAACCTTACTTTTATCTGTCACCTACTCTTCATTTTTATTTTTTTAATTTACTTCGTTGATACTCTACCTCCCTCCCCAATGGGGACCCAAAGCAGTTTACATTTTTCTCTTTTCCTCCGCTTTATCCTGACACAAACCTGTGAGGTAGATTAGACTGAGACAGAGTGCGTGGCCCAGGGTCACTCAGCAAGCACCTGTGGTACAGCAGGGATTCAAACCTGGGTTTCCCAGATCCTCTAACTCTAACTACTGAGTTTCCCAGGTCTCTAACTCTAACAACTATATCACACTGGCTCTCAGTCCCCTGCCAGCAGTTTCTACCACAGATAAGTGGGTCCAAGTTGCAAAAGTTCTGTGGTGGCAAGTCCCTTAGGTGAGCTTAGTGGTGACCACTCCTGGGCCTGACCAAGTTGTGTAAATTGTGTGGAGGCTACTGCTGGACTAAGGCAAGCTGTATGTCAGGACCTTATCTAGTAGCCACTGTGGCACCTGGGTGAATCATGCAAATTGCCTAAGAGCAAGTTGCCTGGTGCTTACTGCTGGCCCTGGCCCTGATGAGTCCTTCCCCCAGAGCATGAGGGAAGGCACAAAGGGTAGATTGGGAGGCCAATATAGACCTGGAAGCCCTGCCCCCCATTTTTTTTACTGGAAGAAACCAAAGTTTGAAGGCTGGCAATATTGTTGTGATTGCCTAGCAACCCCCACAATGGCAACTGAGATTTCTCTGGCATTGATTTCTTAAAGGTATAGGCACTACCACTATTTGGGAGAAGGGGTTAACCCCAGCTTTTTGTTGTTGCTGTTTGTTTAAAAAATATTTTAGATTTTTCTGCAAACATTTCTCAGGTTTATAGAAAGCTCTATCTTGTCTGTTCATCAGCCTCTGGATTTAAGATGGGGCCATGCTCAGAATTAAATGTATTGATCCTTTATTATAGCTATGTCCATAAGGCTTCATAAGGTTACAGTACTGAAGTGACTAAAAACATTCGATAACTGCTGTAGACTGTTGTTTTCCTTCTCCCCCTTTATTTTACTTATTTATTTATTCAATTTATACTCCACCTTCCCCACAAAGGCGGCTTACATCAAAATTTAAAACAGCTAAAACAATACATATATAAAAAAAACAGTCATAAAGTGCTAGTGTGCAATGTTATATATTGATAGAGAGACATAACAACAAATCATCTTAATAGCGGATTTCTCATTATGTCTACAGCCTGGGCAAGTGGCAGCCATTACAATGCACCTGATTGGCTAAGAGTATCACCCAACCGAAAAGCTGCCTCTGAGTATCTTTTCCAAAAATACAAGGAACACCTCTCTTTCTAAAACATCTACAGAACTATAGCAGCCCACTCCTCCGCCCACCCTTGCCATGGAGGTCATTGCCTCTCTGCTCACTGCCATCACATCATTCTCGCACAGCACCAGTTCTGAGGCATTTGCACTGGGAGAAAGAAACAAAACCAAAAACACGAGCACCCCCATTTGGGGGGCTTGCTCATCTCTCAAGGGTCCATACCCATAGCATGAAGGAGGAGCACTTGGTTGGTTTTACTGCTCTTCGAGGGAAACAAGCTGAGATCCTGAGTAAGCCTTCCTCACAACAGATAAAAATGAACCACAGGAAACACTCGGAAAGCACACTGGATCGAGTCCAGTGCTTTCACGAATGGAGTGACTTTTGCCATCTTCCTCAGCAGGAACTTGTGCTCCCCAAAGAAGCACACCAGAGTTGACAGGGTTGTCAGGTCTGGGATGGGAAATTCCTGGAGATTTTGAGGGGTGGAGCCAGGGGAGAGCAAGGTTTTGGAGCAGGGAGGGGCCTCAATGGGGTATAATGCCATAGACTCCACCTCCTCAAGCCGCCATTTTCTCCTGGGGAACTGATCTCTGTCATCTGAAGACCAGCTGTAATTCTGGGAGATCTCCATTTACCCCTTGGAGACTGGTAACCATACAGGTGACCCTCAGGCATGCAGTGGGGATTCAGCCACCAAAGGAACAGAAAAACCAACAAAAGTTGTCCTCCTCTATTTGGGTGAGCTTCTGCTCCATTCATGGAGCTTCTTCCATCTGTGCAAAGTCAAGGTGCAGTGATTTTGTATGGCTGTCCCCTTATTGTCACACCTTAGGCTGGTGCCCAGGAACCCCTTCATCCCCACAGAAAGCTTTTCAGGGGGTTCAAGGGGCTGCTCAAGGAAGGGACAGGCAACAAAACCTCCCTCAATTCATGCAAAGAATGGATGCTCTTTTGCTCTTTAACCTTCAGTACAGCGGACTGGGCTCTAAACTTTGCCTGGACGCTTGTCTCCACAACTGAACTGTCTTTATCACTCATATACAAATCTAAAATTGCCCCCTACTCTCTGAAAACAAATACCACAATCAGAACCTTCAAAGATAACATGGCGTCCTTAAAGTAGAAGCTAAGGAAAGAACAACTAGCAATTCTTCTTCATTCAAGTAAGTTGTTGTTGTTGTTGTTAGGAGGTGATGGAAAAACCGCTTCATCCAGCTTCTCTGCTGTTTTACTGTTATTATTACTTCCTTTTCATTTATTATCGAAAATATTTGGCATTAATATGTCTGCTTGGGGAAAGGGAAATCACAAGTAAAAGCATTAAACTGCTGTTTTATGCCTCCCAAAGAAGCAAACAGAAATACAGAAAAGCAAAGAACTGAACCAATGCAGGATTTGAAGCGAGACTGATACATCAGCCACCCACACTCACATCTGCACAAATATCATTGGCACACATATTGTTTCGCTTGCAACTATCAGCCTGTGCTCTGACATTCGATAACCCAGGGCCTCCATCCAAAGAACAGCAAAATCAATGCAACTGACTTCAAAAGATTTCCGATCCGGGGAAATAAAACAAGAGTGCAGCAGGAAATTAAGCAGAGCTGCTCCACAGAATCCAATGGGTAAGTTTAAAAGGACACTGCTTTCTACCTAATTTTAAGCACACGGCAAAAAAAACCCCCGAAACGGCAAGACTCTGGGAGAAAAATCATATTCAACCGCTGGAAACATCAAACAAAATTAAACTGCTGGAAAATTAAGCACAGTGTAGGGAAATGTGATGCAAAACCAAAGTTTAAATGAGACATTCTAGTGGTATTTTCTACAATGGAATGGGAAATGCTTCCCTCCCCCTTAATAATGCACATGCCTTCAGAATGTGGCAATATAGTATATTCCTCTTATGTGTATATATGATACCAGAACTCTGCTACAAAAGACAGGCAGTGCAAATCCCTGATATAGCATTTACAGTCAATGGTTATCATCTACTGAGTACAACTGGAGCTGGGAATCTCCCATTCACCCATACGCTTACACTTGAAGATCTTTGGGCCTTCCACAGCAGACTGTGGCTAAACACTTTGCTTGTCATTCTCTCATCCCCCTTTGTCATAATACATTATCTTTGAATGAAGCAAAGTTTGAAAACGTTATGCATACATGTAGGGAAACGACAACATCTAGAGGGAGCCTTCAGTGCCTGTTTTCTTTTGGCCAGTGCTGAACACATACCATTCCCGAAGTCATAATAACAGATTGTTGAAAGCACAACCCCAAACAAGAAAACAAGAAAACTAAACAGAGATAGCATATCTCTTTCTCAGGGATATTTAAATAGGTTTCACCAGTTCTGGGGTGGTCTTTTTTTAGACGTATCCCATCTCTCATCAATGCTGTTTAAAACCCAAGTTTGATTTTTTTTTAAAAAAAATAAGTTGTACGGTTATTTTTCTATATTATTACATTTGGCCGTGCCATTAAAATGTTACAATTGCAACCAAGTCAGAGGTCAGCACACTGACATCTCAATGATTTCGAAGGGAAAAGTTAAACTAGCCGCCCCCGAAACCAAAGGGAATGCAAAGTGCTTCGATGTGGCTGGATTGCACTCTTTTAAGCTGTTTTAGTAGGCCTTCTTTTTCACAACTGACCTCTTGGAAAGTCTACTTTATGTGGACTTGCTTGTGTAAATCGAGTGTTGTGTTGTGTGTGTGTGTGTTGTGTTTGCCCCTACCATTTTCCATATGCTCTGCCTCACCAACACTGCCATCCGGCGTAGTCCTTTCGTAGTTGTCCTCTGGGAGTGGAAGGGCACCCAGCCTCGGCCCTGAAGAGCTCTTACTGCTTGGTGTTTCTGACTCCTCCAGGCCGCTGTCATAGCAACTCTGCAATGACCCTTGATGCGGGTCCTGAGGCTGACTCACAACTGAAAACGTCACTCTACGAAATGGCTGCAAAAGAAAAGATTCTGAATGTCACTTGAGAGGCAGGGTCTTCGAGAAAGCCATTCTTAACAACACACACACACACACACATACACACATACACACACAAACCCCGATCATGCAGAACACAAATCAAACCCCCTCCCCCTTCTCTGACTAGGGATCTAAACCTGCAGCATGAACCTTCGGTGTCGGCCTACAAGGCCTTCATCTAAATGCCTGGCACTTGTTGAATGACCTACAGGCACAGGTTCTGCATGCAGTGTTAATACTGAAAGGTACGCAGGCCCGTAGCTACAGTAGGGCATCTCGGGGCTAGGCCCCCCGACTTACTGGCAAGGCCCCCCGACTTCCAGCCCAAGGCCCGCAAGTGGTGGTGAATGAGGAGGAGGACTCGGGTATTCCTTTAATTTGATTAGCCAGTGCCCCCTAAGAAATTTAAATGCCCCCCAACTAAAAAAAAATCCTGGCTACAGGCCTGAAGGTATGGAAGATATAGGCTGTTCTGAAAGTGCGAAGCAGACCTCTCAAGGGAGATGTGAGGCTGGTTCACACACACATCATGTTACAGTCAGTTTGGTGTAGTGGTTAGGACAGGGGTGGCCAAACTGTAGCTCGGGAGCTGCATGCGGCTCTTTCACACAGTATAATTTAATGTTAATAAAAAGCAAATTTGCATATTTTCCAATAAAAATGTGTGTGTGATATTTGTTAATGTCTTGTGACTCTCAAACATCTGGCGTTTATTCTGTGTGGCTGTTATGTTAAGCAAGTTTGGCCAGCCCTAGGTTAGGAGTATGGACTCTAATATGGGAGAACTGGGTTTGATTTCCTCTCCTTAAAATGCAGCTGCTGGTGTGACCTTGGGTCAGTCGTAAGTTTTTTTTCAGAGCTGTTCTCTCAAAGACAGTTCTCGAGAGAGCTCTGTCAGACCCACCTACCACACAGGGTGTCTGTTGTGGAGAAGGAAAGGGGAAGGAGATTGTAAGATGCTCTGAGACTCCTCTCGGTAGTGAAGGGTGGGGTATAAATCCAATCTCTTCTCTTCTTTTAATTGATCTACACTGGACTACTGTTCACACAGGTGGGAAATTAATTGTGTGATCTGACTCTGTTGGGGGTGATATGAGAGGATAGGGAAGTTCTGTCTGTGGATCCAGATCTGTGATGGCCCATCCACTTATGCAAGCTGTTACTTGATATTGCAGTCATCACATGATGAGCATGCAGTGTGAAAGAAGCCCAAAGAGAAGTTTCTGAGACCATAAATCCTCCACTTGGATTTTCATACAAGAGGAACATAAGAGGTGCCCGGATGGATGCAGACCAGCATTCTGTTCATGCAGTGGCCAATCAGTGGTCTTGGAGGGCCAAATACAACATTGGAGGCCAAGACTGGAGACTTTTGATGGTGACTCCCTAGCACTGACATTCAGGAGCAAGTATCCTTCTTCCAGGGCACTGGACCTGGTGTGTGTGTGTGTGTGTGTGTGTGTGTGTGTGTGTGTGTGTGTGAGAGAGAGAGAGAGAGAGAGAGATGATGAATTTCACCACGGAAGCAAGAGCTCCTAAATGTTACTGGGGGAGGGGAGGGGCAGAACTCTCAATGGGATGCAGTTTCTGTTGCTGCAGACCCACAGAGGACATCATGTTTCTTGCGCCAGAGTGAGGAGACAGAATTTCAAATCTTTAATCCTTGCAGTTATCTAGCAACGATGCCTGGGAAGTGCCCCTTTACTTTCCAGAAGCTTTTTTGTTCCCGGGGTACTCTCCCAAAGAATCTATAAAAAACATGGTGATAGAATATGAGGTGACTCCCAACTGCTGGTTTTGTTTGACCCTAGGCTAAGAACATTGCAAGCAAGTAAAGTGTTGGGTCAAGGAATATAGAAATCCAAGTTCAAACCCCCCCCCACCATGAGACTCACTAGGTAGTCATGGATTTGGAGTAACCTCCCTCAGGGGTTGTTGTGAGGATAAAATAGAGGAGGAAATAACCATACGGAGCACCTTGACCTCCTTGAAGGAAGTTGTGATGAAAATGGAATGAACAAACACATCAGAACACGAAAGTCTCTGCTATAGTAGAACTATATCCAGTGATGTGTGAATGCCGCCAGTCATTCACAAGTGCATTATCCTGGGTGGACAAGCCAATCCAATTGCAAATGACTGCTATTGTACGATAGCTGGAGTGCAATATCCAACAATGTGTGAATACAGCTTGACTTCACCCTGTGTGTGGCAAGAGTGATTTAAAACAGTCTCTACCCTTTAAACAAATGTCTCTGAGCCTGACTACAAGTGATACTGGGAGTTATATGACTGCATGCCCTGATTTGTAGAAACAGTAGGGGGATCCTATCTCTGTGCTGTGTTTCCCCCTGCTAGAGCTAAAAACATCCAAAAGAGGGCATTTTCTAGCAGGAAAAGAGAATGAGGGGAGACCCCCACACACAGTGCCAAAGCACTGATCTAGGCCCACTGCACCCTACCATGCTAAACCAAGTTGTTATCTGTTGTTGGCTCGATTTCAGTTAAAGCAAAATTGGGGCAGAGATTTCATACAGTACATTTAAATCAATTAATGAGCCATGTCTGAAGAGCTCTAGCCATTTCAAACCACAGTGCTCCCCCCCCTTTCCACAGCACATTTCCCCCCATCTTTCGTGTGTGTGTGTTTGTTTAAATATTGGGTTATAGTGCTACAACAATATAGCAATTCAGTGCTTGCCATTGTCATCTGAATACTAGCAATAATGCATGGAATTGATATACTCAAGCGCTATAGCACAAAAGTTCTAATGTTCAAAAACAAACCAACAATCTGAAATAGAACATGCCACATAAAGGGGCGGGAAAAGACGTGACACTTTCAGAAGCCCCTCACACATTTCAAACAATACACTACAGCAATTCAGAAGTGCAAAGAAGACCTGAAAATGGAATAAAGGAGGAGGGTTTTTTTGGTTTTTTTTTAAAGGCTCAGCCCTGCATAGCAAACAGGACACAAGCATCTTTGCATGAAAAGGTTAAAAATAAAACCCTTTAGCTGCCGGGAGCAAAAATGGTTGTCTGAAATGACACACAAAAACCCGTTAGCAACTGGCTGCTAAAACAGATTATAAAGGCTGTTTGAAAGGGGTCCTATACACTGCCCCCCTGTTCCTCCCCAGAAATTGCTTTTTGGGGACAAAAACATATTGAGAATTTTGACTAGGGAGCACAATCATGTGTCTTTGACCATCAGAATACAGTGAACATACCGCCCCCCATAAAAAAAAAATAAAAATCTCTACCACACTGTAGGCAGCATTTGTCTTCACCTCTAGGGTGCAATTAAGGGACCTCTGGGGACGTATGTGAAGTCGCAGGTTGCAGTTCTGATGTGCAGCAGTTTTGGAATGAAGCCTGTCAGAGAAGTTTTCTACACAACACCCTCCCGCCGCCTGGCATAAAGCTCTTCTGAGGGTCTTCCCTGAACTGATATAAGATTTTATAGAGACCGTAAATGTTACAGGATAGTGCAGCTGCCAGTGGCACTAACACACACATGGGCCTTTTAAAAATCAATGTCTGTGGGTTTTGAAGCCAGACCACGTAAGGGAGAGAACAGAGGGAGGGAGGGGGAGAGAGAAAACGGTTCCGTCTCTCCCACTTTTTTGCCATTAAATTTAATGCTGGGAGACTGGGTGTTTGGCCAGCTGACTTAATAAAGCCTTCAGAACTGCACAACCACCACAGCTGACACCACAAGCTTCCTCTGGGACCGTAAGCCTATTGACTGTTATTATGGATTTGTGTTTATTCAAAATGCCCAGACAGCCCCAGGGAGGGGGGTTGGGGAACTGTCGCTGGAGAAGTGTATTCACTGAACTCTGACATTCAAAGGTACTGCCAGGAAGGGTGAGGAGTGAAATTTCTTGGTAAAATCCTTTCAACACTGTATGCAAACCCCGGGTGACTTAGGAGTGTTAGTTTCAGCCACCCTCTTCATTATGCAGAGCCAAGGAAATTTCTTCTCACACAAAGGAGGGTAGACTACATATTCAAAACGTTTGCAAACCTCAGTTGTGATGATGTTTATGGCCTGCAGGAGAGCGTACAAGTGATTCTGAAATGTAAGGTAATTCCTTTCTTTTACTTACTGCCACTTGATTTATTTAAAATATTTTTATGCTGCCTTTGCACCCAACCAGGGTTCACAAAGTGGCAAACATTTTTTTTTTTTGGAAAATGAAACATTTAGCCAATTAAAATACAGTTAGAATTATGAAAAAAATCAATTAAAAATACATAAATGAATAGAACTAGAAGAAAGGTGTGATGTACTGATTTCCCAAAGCAGTATGCTTAGTGCATCAAATTCAGAGAGATGGGAGATTAAAGGGCTAATGCCTCATTCTGAAGCACAGGTTGATTGACAGGCTGATGCCCGCATGCTCCCCTCGCCCTTGCTGATTGGTCAGTGCCAGCTGAGGAGAGCTATAAAAACAGTGGAGTGCTGAGGAAAAGGGTCTTTTTCACCTTGCTCACTGTCTGGCATGTCAGAAGCCAGACAGGTAGAGTTCGTGTGTCTGTCAGAGGGACACGGCCAAGGTCACTTGTGAAGTAAAGGGACACAACTCCTTGCCCTTACTGTGTACCATCAAATCTGAGGAAAAGTTCCAAATAAACTTTAGTCTAAGTCAAGCTGAAAACTGTTTATTTCACTGGGTCAAGAACTGAAGGCCAGTTTCGGCAGGAGGATTGGTTAGTAGTTTGAAGCTGCCAGTCCAGCCGAACAGGAAAGGGAATATTGCTTCTAGGAAAAGGAGAATACTTCCTTCTCAGTTGTTCAGTGGGTCCAACTCAGAAGGGACCCCTGGTTGGTGTGAAAAAGGAGTCAAAGGGAAAGCTGTAATCCCACAGGGAGGGAGAATAAGTACAGGAGGAAAGTACTGTTCTCCAAGAAACTAAGACAGTCATATGCATCTTTATTAAGACATATTGTTACGGTTAAGAAATCTCCAAGACAAACAAACCTCTCAGTGTTAAGACCCAAGTCTCTATGAAATTAAGCTTCAGCAATACTTTGTAGACTGTTCAAAATATGAATTTATAAATGCAATAAAATTTACCTCAGTTTTCTCATCCCCTGCCTATTCCTAACCCAATCTTGCCTGTTTAATAAAGTCATCATTCCTGTTTGAACTTTACTTCATGTCAAGTGCCATTTACAAAGGAAATAACAAGTGAACTCCTGCTTATCTACAATAAATCTCTGGCCTGAGCAAAAGTCAATTTCCTTCTCTACCACAGGGTGGGATGCTCAGAAAGTCATAAACAGTTTATTACCACACTCTACCAAGAGACTGCTCAGACAGTAAGGAACAGCTATTTAGCGTTTTGGAGGGAACATCTGCCTCACAGTAAAACAAGCAGTCAGGGTCCATCACAGAGGGTCAATAACTTTTCTGAGAGGTGTTCAATTGGGTCCCTAGCTCTGGGTTAGGAAATACCTGAAGATTTTGAGAGTGGAGCCAGGGAAGGGCAAGAACTTGGTGAAGGGAGGGACCTCAACAGGGTATAATGCCATAGGGTCCACCCTCCAAAGTATCCATTTTCAGAAGTGGAACCAATCTTGGTTATCTGGCAATCAACTGTAATAGTAGGAGATCTCCAGACAAAACAATAAAGTCTTCATCTTCTGGCAAGAGACACTGATCTCCCTGGGGAGGGAGAAAGCCCTTTCTCAGGTTGCCACCTGTCTAGCTTCAGATGACAGCCCTGATCTGGACAGCCCAAGCTAGCCCAATCTTGTCAGATCTCGGAAGCTAAGCATGGTCAGCCCTGGCTAGTATTTGGATGGGCAACCTCCAAGAAATACCAGGGTCATGATGCAGAGGCAGGCCATGGAAAACCACCTCTGAAACATCTCTTGCCTTAAAAACAAGTCTAGCTCGCCATCTAGTGGAGCATAATGCTAAAAGAACTAGAACTTCTGTTTGCCAGACAATCTTAGGATTTCCTGGCTATACTACACACACTGTCATGCAATAATTATTAATTATTAGGCAGAGGGAAATGAAGCAGGGCCTGCCAGGATGACAGGAGTGAGTGGGTAGGTTCATACAGGAGAAGGTGGTTCTTAAGATATGTTGTTTCCAGGCCGTACAAGGCTTTAAAAGTTTATACCAGCACCATGAACTGAGTCTGAAAGCAAATTGGAAGCTGGTGTAGATGGAACATGACTGGAGTGATATGGGCCCATTTCAAACAGCCTTTCTAATCTGTTTTAGTAGATGGTTGCTAAAGGAATTTTTGTGTGTGTCATTAGCAACTGGAGGCTAAAAGATTTTATTTACCTATCCATACAAAGTCGCTTGTGTCCGGTTGGCAAAGCAGGGTTGAGCCATTTTTCTGGTAAACCATTTTCTTCCATTTTCACCTCTTCTTTGTGGTTCTGAATCACTGTAGTCTGCTGTTCAAAATGTATGCAGTGCTTCCAGTATTGCTGCATTCTTCCCCCTGCTCTATTTTCGTTGCACAGTCTTTCTTGTTTTATTTTTTAATCATACTAAGTTGACTGCTATAGCGCTAAACCAAAATAGCACTTCAATGCTGTAGCGGGACCATTGAGATGCCTTGCTGTCATTTTGGTCTCATGCTAGAGCACTGAACTTAGAACATTTTTAAAAAAACAACAACACACACACAAGAAAGACCACACGATGAAAAATCAGCACTGAAATGGCCAGAGAGCTTTAGAGACAGCTCATTAACAGAATTAAAGTTGCTGTATGAAATTTCTGCCCCTCTATCGCTTTACTCCAAATCAGGCCAACAACAGATAACATCCAGTTCAGAACGGTAATGTGAAAGGGGTCCATATGGTCCCTACGACCCACTCCACTCAATGCTCTGGCCACGGCTTTCCAACTGTAGCTTCCAGACAGTCTTCAAGGGTGGCCCTACATAAGGCACACCTAACTGAGATGTTATCAGGGCATGTACCACACTGACAGGATCTTTTTCTGCCCAGGAAAGGCTGCAGCTGGCTCACCAGTCAAAGCTATTGAAAGGCACCCCTGACCATCACTGCCATCTGTTTATCCAACAGGAGGGTCAGAGCCAGGGTCATCCCCAAGCTGCAAACCTGCTCCTTTAGGGGGAGTGCAACCCCACCCAGAAAAAAAGGGGGCGACCCATTTCCTGGGTCAGTCCTCCCCCACACACACCAGTAACACTTCCATTTTGTTGGGATTAAGCCTCAGCTTGTTAGCCCTCATCGATTCCAAAACTGCCTCTAGGCATATGTTCACAATATCTGTAGCCTCCCTTGGGATCTGCTGGTAGCCCAAGGTAGAGTTGTATGTCATCTGCATACTGGTGGCAGTTCAGTCCAAATCTGTGGATGACCTCTCCCAGTGACTTTACACAGATGTTGTAAAGTGGGGGGTGGGCAACATGGAACCTTGGAGAACCCCATAGACAAAAGGCCAATAGGCAGAGCAGCAGTCCCCCAAGGCCGTTTCAGCCCCATAACCAGGCCTGAAACCAGAATGGAATGGATCTAAACAATCTTCCTTTCTTCAGGAATCTCTGAGACTTTAATTGCATTGCTGCTGTTTCAGGCAGGAGGGGAACTGTTACTTTTATTGTGTTTCTTTGGTTCTCTTATTGATTCCTTGTCAGATTTTCGAATATATTCAAATGGAGAAGTGCACTTTTATGTTTACGCTTCATGTAAATAAATACTTTTTTTTTTTAATTTCAGAGAAAGCAGCTGTTGCCTTGTTTGAGACCTGACTTCATAGCTTGCGTTTTACACAGCTCGTATCGAGTCATAACTTCTGCAGATGAAAACGACAGCTGGGATTTATTTTATAAGTCAGCTTTTAACTATATAAGCAGTTACAAAACCTGTCCCTCGGCTAATACTTGGATGGCCATGCTTCATATTTAAACACGAAAACAGAAACACATGAAGCTGTCCATCAGAGTCAGAATTGTCCACTCAGACTGGCAGCAGCTCTCCAGGGTCTCACACAGAGGTCTTTCACATCACCTACTGCCAGATCCTTCAGTGTTGGGGACTGAACCTGGGACCTTCTGCATGTCAGGCAGATGCTCTACCACTGGCAGAGAAGTGAAGGAGGAATGCCACAGGGCATCTCACAGCTTTGAGAGGGATAAAGTGTTAGAAGCCCTTCCCATGTAGTTTCCTTGATCATATCAAGACTTCACCAACTCTACAACCAAGGTTGTCCCTAGCATGACCAGGTACCCTAAGAATCTTGCTTATATTAAGGAAAGTATTTAATTTAGGTATCATGACCAACAACAACAACAACAACAACAACAACAACAATAATAATATACTTTATTGTCATTGTACATAGTACAACGAAATTAAACTGCAGTCCTCTCGGTGACCTACAACCCTCTCAATGATCTACAACAATAATAATATGCACTCACACTTAAAGTTCACATAACAACTGAACCACTGACGTCACCCAATCTGATTTCATACAGCATTTAAGGCAATGATGGCTCTCTTTGCTTTAATTGTCCTATGTCTTCTGCCCGAAGGCAGCAATTCAAACAAGGAATGTCCAGGGTGTGATGAATCCTGCAAAATGTTCTTTGCTTTTTTCAAACATCGAGAGCTATACAATTCCTCCAGGAACCGTTCAGGCCTGTAGCTACAGTGGGGCATCTTGGGGCCTGGCCCCCGACTTACTGCTAAGACCCCTGACTTCCCATCCAGCCCAGGCCCACCCCCCGACTTCTATTTTTTTATTTTATTTGTGGCGCACCTTGGGGGGAGTGCAAGGTGCCCCCCGACTTATTTAAAGGCCCCCTGAATTAAAAGATCCTGGCTACGGGCCTGGAACCGTCACCAATGTAACTTGCCTTCACAACCATGCCTAACCTTTCATTTTGCTCAGACTTTTTTTTGTTTAACCTGGAAACTGCAAGCACACTAGACACACATATGCGTATCTTCTCAAAGCAGCTCTGAGAACTATGAGCAAACATCCTATCTGGAAATGTAAAGGCAGCCTGGTTAATATATTATTGTCTCCGGTTGTCCCACCCTCCCCTTCTCCCTCCATCAGTCACCAGGACTATGTTTTCTGGGCAAGAACAAGGCTTCGAGGATTCGGCTGTGCCTGTCAGCTCTCGTGCAGATTGCATGAGGAAATTCTAGCCAGTTCCTAACTCAGGCCGATGTCACTGTCCATACTGGCAGAGAAGCGAAGGAGGAATGCCACAGGGCATCTCACAGCTTCGAGAGGGATAATGTGTTAGAAGCACTTGACAGAAGGAGAATATACATGTTAGCATAGTGAAGATGTGTACAGGAGGAGAGACCGAATTCCAACTCCCTCTTGACTCTAGGCAGCATTCATTGTAATTTTGGAAAGAGCCTACTAGCATGCAAACAGTACAGGCACAGGCTCTGCACACGCAACAAGAATGGTCAAGCACACATAAAACCCCTCTGTGCACAGATAATCTGTCTGCCCACTGACTCGTTCCAGAATTACACTGAACAAGCATAGAGCTGGAGGTGGTGACAGCCGCCTGATTCTGTGTCCTCAATGCATGGATATAGGTGTTGTCCCCAAGTACACGGATATTGCCTTCAGCAGGCACACTTCAGTCTAAAAGACACCAATTAAGTTTATTGCCCAGCTGTCTCTCTGGCTGTTTTTCTGGGGGTTTTTTGTGGATTTTTTTTAAGTGCTATTACTATTATTACTGCTGTTATTTGTTTTTATTAATGAAACCAGCAGCAGCATGGGGTTTCAGATATGTTGCAGAGAAATGGGCAGATAGGCTACATCTTGATATTCAAAACTACCGTTCTCAGGATGCAAAATAGCACTGATGAAGATTATTCAGGCACCTGCGACCCCATCTAGGTTAGTGTGGTGGAAAGTGCTATCAAGTCACAGCTGACTTACGGAGGCGTTCAGAGGTGGCTTGTCATTGCCTGCCTCTGTCTGGTGACCCTGGACTTCCTTGGGGGTCTCCTTTCCAAATACTAACCAGGGTTGTACCTGCTTAGCTTCCGAGATCCGACAAGATCAGGCTAGCCTGGGCCATCCAGGCAGGGACCTAGGTTATTTATTTATTTATTTATTTGGATTTAGAAGAAGAAGAAGGATTGTATTTATACCCCACCCTTCACTCGGAATTTCAGAGCGGCTTACAAACTCCTTTCCCTTCCCCTCCCCACAACAGACACCCTGTGAGGTAGGTGGGGCTGAGAGAGCTCTTTCCAGAACTGCCCTTGAGATAACAGCTCTGACAGAACTATGGCTTGCCCAAGGTCATCCGGCAGCTGCAAGCGGAGGATTGGGGAATCAAACCTGGTTCTCCCAGATTAGAGTCCACAAACTTGAGCACTACACCAAGCTGGCTTTATATCCTACCCTCCTCTTAACAGGCTCGGGATGGGTTCCAACAGTAAAATACAATTAAAACCACATTAAAAACTGCAATATAAAATAACATAGCTGATATGTACCATACAACTCTAGTAAAAAAAACCCAGATACCTCAGTGGTTGATGGTACTAGAATTTAAATTTGCTGGAGATCTATAAGATTTAGGATCTTGGATCCAGGCTAAAGATGGGAGCCAATCCAGGGAGGGGGATACCCGCTGCCTCAACCAAAAGCCCAGTGGAAGAGCTCCATCTTGCAGGCCCTGTGGAATTGTAATAAATCCTGCAAAGCCCTGATCTCACACGGGAGCTCATTCCACTAGGCAGGGGCCAGGGTCAAAAAAGCCCTGGCCTTGGTCGAGGCAAGTTGGATGTCCCTGGGGCCAGGGACCACCAGAAGATGTTGGTTGGTGGACCTTAGTGCTCTATGGGGCTCATATGTGGAGAGACGGTTTCAAAGGTATGCTGGCCCCTGGCCATATAGGGCTTTGAAGATAAGTATCAGAACCTTGAAACGGATCCGGAATTCAATAGGCAGCCAGAGTTGGTCATGCAGCACTGGGTGGCTGTGCACTCGCACAGGTGTCACTGTCAACACCCACGCTGCCACGTTCTGTGCTAGCTGCAACTTCTGGAGCAGAGTCAAGGGCAGCCCCATGTAGAGAGAGTTACAATAATCTAATCTGGAAGTGACTATTGCATGGATCACTGTAGTTAAGTCTTGGGAGGTGAAATATGGAGCCAACTGCTTGATCTGCATCAGACAGAAAAAGGCCAACCTGGCAGTGACAGTAACCTGGTCCTCCATAGAAAAGGTTCTTTACCTCCGATGTCAGGATCAATGGAGCCCTGTCAAAGGCTGGGAGCCTGATCCCCTGTCCCAGTCCCCCGTGGCTCAGGTACAGGACCTCCGTCTTAGATGATTTTAGCTTCAGTTGGCTCTGATGCAACCATCTAGCCATGGCCTGTAATGCCTCCTCTAGATCTCCAGGGGCCGTATCCAGGTGGCTGTCCATTAGTAGATAGATGACACCCCAGCCCATAACTCCAGATAATCTGGGCGAGAGGCTGCATGTAGATATTGAATAACATAGGGGAGATAACTGCTCCTTGCAGCACACCACATTCCAGTGGGTGTTGCTGGGATAGCTCTCCCCCAAGCACCACCCTCTGTCTCCTGACCTTGAAGGAAGGAGGCCAGCCACTGCAAGGCAAGCCCCCATATCCCAACATCAGTGAGGTGGTGGGTTAACACGTCATGGTCAACTATGTCAATTACTGCCGACAGATCAGCAGCACCGATCTGCCTCGATCCAGATGTCTCCAGAGGTCATCCACCAAGGGCGTCCAGCACCGTCTCCATCCCATAGTTGGGGTGAAACTTGGACTGGAAAGGGTCCAGGATCTTAGCATCCTCCAAGAAAGTCTGGAGCTGTGTTACTACTGCTCTCTCTATTACCTTACCCAGGAATTGTAAGTTAGACACTGGACGGTAGTTATTGAGGGCCATAGGGTCCAGAGAAGATCTTTTTAGGAAAGGACAGACCACCGCCTCCTTCAGTTCCCCTGGGAAGGTGCCTGTTGAAAGGGACAAGTTGATAATCTCCCTCAGGGGTATCCACACCTCATAAGCACAAGGTTTAACTAGCCACGATGGGCAGAGGTCTAGGAGGCATGTGGTAGGCTTCACAGACACCAGAGCCTTGTCAACTTCATCCTGGGAGAGCAGACTGAAGTGGTCCAGAAAGAGGGTAAATAGGGGCTCTCACACACCCTAATATTTCTCATTTGTACAAATCTTTAAAAAAGGATAAGTATCGCTGTCCAGGAAAAGCAGACTATCAGCTGTCCCTCAGATGAGTTATCATGATGCACTGTACCCCTTCAGAGAAAAGATGAGAATCAAGTGCCTGTATGGTTCTTTGGAGGCAAAAACAGAAGACAAAACCACCCAGTCTGTTCAAGACTAACATGGCAGGCAGAACAGTAGGCTTCTTTCAGACATGAAGACCCCTGCTGGATCAGACCAATGATCCATCCAGTCCACCATTCTGTCTCAAACATTGGCCTATCCAGGCCCATATCTACAGTGGGGCTTTTGGGGGCTCTTCCCCATTTCTTAAAGGTACAGCCCCACAAGGATTTCTCCTGTAAATACTTTTTCCCAATAATTTAAAAACATTTTTAAAAGGTGTGTGCTCCTTTAAGCAGACTGGGGTGCTGTAGTTGACTAATTCCCACACTGAGCAAGGGGGTTGGAGCAGGTGACCGCCAGGATCTCTTCTAACTCTGTGTCAAGAAACTGGTCTCCTTTAAAAGAGAGTTTTTATGCCTGTTAGCTTTCATGACTATAAAAGTCATCCCCCCCACCTGTTGGCTTGTGATCAGAATTGTTGCTTAGGCTGGCAGATGTGATTAACTTGCAGCAGCTGAGAACTGTCATCTAAAGTGGCTGACAGCTTGCGATTTAGAGATCTATCCCAGTAACAGCTTTCTATTGGCTAAATGGCTTTTCTCTCGGCACTGAGAACTTCAGCCCCACCAGGAAAAAAATGCCCCACAAGCTATAAAATCCTGGCTATGAGCCTGGGCCTAACTTACTCTGGAGGGCCAACGACAGGGTGTAGTAGCCAAAGCACTTCCCTGTTGTTGCCTCCTCACACTGGCATTCAGGTTCCCTTTAGTAACCATGGTTATCAGCCATTGATGGACCTATCCTCCATTAATTTGTCCAATGTTGTGTGTTAGTTCTTTACATGTAAAATTTTTCCCCATTTTAAATGGGAGGGGGCACCAAGAACTCTTTAACTATTTGGCTCCTTCCCCCCACTTTATGAAGTGGTACAATTTAGAAATTAAACAGATTTGTTACTGTCCATGCAATTTTATGAAGTGTTACCACTATCAGCCCTGCAGGTAAGTCAACAGATGCTACTGTAAAATGCTACTGATCATTCACATTCAATAAATCTGTCCACAGTATGTAGAACCCTTACCATGCACAGATTCCTAATTTCTTGTGGCAGCAAGGAAATTTTGGTTTGGTTCAGGAAGAGATCCTGAACAAGGGGGGAAAGGGAAATCAAATTTCTCAGGACTGAGAACTGATGGAAAAATAGATCAGCAAACTGGATTTAAATTGCATTAATGTATACATCCTGTAGCACTGCATCAGTGATCCACTTTAATAGCTTAAATAATTCAAAATTCTTTACTGGTGGGTGACAGTGTAGCTGCCCTTGAAGTCCTCCTATTTTGTCATACAGATGCAGTAATCAGATTGCCTGTACATAAATTGCCAGGTTAAAAGAGGAGTGGAAAACCTCCCTTAGCCAAGATTAAACTTAGCCTTAACATTTGCCAAATGACTCTGGAAAAGCAGATTTGTGTAGGAAGACAAAATTGCTGTGTTTGTTCTTATATTTATTGGCACAGTATTTCACCTGTTCCCAACATACTATCATAAGCTTCTTTGGCCCCATATAAAGGCAGAACAACATATATAAGTCAAGCAACGTAACCCCATGCCAGGTGTCACAAGCTTGGGATCAGACTGTCCCATAGCTTCTCTAAGGACTTTTCTGCTTTAAGTTCCTGCTTCTTGGGAGGAGGGGGGTGTTCAGTTTCACATGCTCCCTCCAGTGGTCAATTCAGTATTGCATTGCTTATATCCAGCATATCTCCCTGCAGGTTTAGGCTGAATCTGTCTCTGCTGTGTAAAGCAATTTTGGTCTGCTGCGGTGCATTGTACATTGTTCCCCTTTCCCTCCCATTCTGGCTTGGAATAAAGGCTAGTTATCTGTATCAGTCCTCCCCATGGCAATGGCAGGAGGGAGAGAGTGTGACGGGGGGGAACCTCCTGAAGCACCAGCAGGGCACTACACTGTGGGGAGGAAACGGCACCACAACTCCCCTGCAGAAAGTAAAGGGAGGAGACCTGGTGGACAGGGAGGCAGAGGGGGCTGGAAAGTGAACAAGCTGGGTAAAAAATAAATAAATACCCAGCGGTTGCCAGGCAGGGTGTTCTGGGGACTGCCATAGGAAATAGTAATGATTCAGGGGTGGGCATGCTTCTAACCCACCAGCATATATATATATATATGCAGAAAAATGTTCCCTGGCTACTTTTAAACATACAGATGACCAGGGGTGGGGGGATCTGGCTCCAGTTATCTGCTTTTTTGCTCACAGTGCCTCGAGGGTGGGGAGGAGCAATTGGAATTGCTTAAGATCAAATCCATATGATGCAGTAAGATGCCGTAGGGACCTTGGAGTCACCACTATAAGGCAATAAAATGATGCAGACAGCTGATGCTGAGACGATACAATATGGGAATGGCTGTGAGATGATATGCAGAGAGACATTTGTGAGACAATGTCGGATCGTTGGGACAGCGGCTGATTGGACCTTAAACTGCAGGTTTTTATGCCAGACATAAAACGATGTAATACTGCATTGATTACTAGAGGAAGCAAAACACATGCAGAACAGAATAAAAGCCATGAAGCAACTGGAACACAGAAGCAACTAAAATGAGAATGTGGAAAAGCCCTAAGCCTCATTGGCATTCAGCCACAGCCATTAACATTTCCTTTGCCATGAGGGACAGACTGATCCCAACCTCATTACACAGGTCTCTCTCTCTTCCTCTAGTACAATGGCCAGGATGCCACTAGACAGTTTGCTTCCCCCTGTCCATTAAGCATTAAGTCATGCTTCCAAAGACTATAATGACTGGCATGGTGAAAGCTGCTGGATCAACACAGGCATTGCTCGATCAAACCAAAAGCTATTCTAGAGTTTCAGAAAGGCTAATACACTTCTTAGAAACTAGTGCTTGGGAGCTGCAAATGAAATCCTGGAGCCTATTGAATCCCTAGGGTGCTATCCAGTTAAAATTAAGCCGTGCTAAATTCAATTTATGTCAATCCAGTATTTAAGTGACGGCTTAGTTCTTTTCTGTTGAAAACAATGGGACTATATGATGGTTGATGAGCATAGCAGGCTGTGGGAAGAGCACTCGTTCATGACACTGTGGGCAGAAAAGTCCTCTGTTATTATTATTTAAAAAATGTCATAAACATGGTTAGATTACACTGTGCCCTTTGTTTCCAGATCTAGGCTACACACTTGCATCTCCTGTAGAAGCCAGAAAGTTGTGGCATTCCCACACTTGCCAGGATTCACATCTCTGCCATCTTTGGGCCACCTCTTTTGAGGCCTGTCCCAGAAGAAGAAGAAGAGAAGAGATTGGATTTATACCCCGCCCTTCACTACCCAAGGGAGTCTCAGAGTGGCTTACAAACTCCTTTCCCTTCCCCTCCCCACAACAGACACCCTGTGAGGTAGGTGGGGCTGAGAGAACTCTAACACAAACTGCTCTTTTCTCAAGGACAGCTGTGCCAGAGCTTGTGACTGACCCAAGGTCACATCAGCAAGTGCAAGTGGAGGAGTGGGGAATCAAACCCGGTTCTCCCAGATTAGAGTTCGCACACTTAACCACTACACCAAGATGGATCCACCCTGTGGGCCTAGTCCTTCTGATGGACAAACTCCCTCTGAAGACCCATTTACACGCCATCTCCTTCCACGGCTGTAGTGAACACCACCCAGATCTGCCCCTACTGGCACATGGCCCAGATGTTTACTCCCCACAGGAGTTCCACCCCACCAAGGCAGAGCTCAAGTTAAGGGCTGACATCCAGGCAGGTCCTCCAATGACATCCATGGCTCCCTCCACAGCTGCTCCTGAGTTTCCTGTGCAACTAACATTCGTTGTATGTATCACCCACCTAAGTTTTCCCCTCAAAATATTTAAGTCAGTGAAAACTCCTGCTCCCCTTTTCAGAGGGCATAATTTGGCTGACTCCTGAGTTTTGAATTCATCACTACCGACTTGTATTGAGTTTCTAATTAAACCACTGTGAATGTGGCAGAAGGTGTAGCTGTAGTCTGCATGGCTCACCAGCCCTGTGGAGAAAGAAATTAGGAGTGGCTCCAAGCAGCTCTGTCAGAATATTCTCCTGATCCCATTGGAAGCACAGCTCTTTCAAGGAAGGGGGGAGACTATGAATTATGCCCTTTTTTGGAATTACTTTTTTACTGTTAACTCTGCTTGGCTAATTTAAGAAATAGAAAAAACCCCTCTCAAGCACAGTAATATAAATTCACAGAAAGTTAAGAATAAGTAATACATTTGGCAAAGTTCATTATTCTCGTTACACTGTCAGGTCTCACTGGCTATTCCTAGTGTTCTGGCATGGCCCCTGCTATATTTATCTCTTTGTATTACTTCCACGTAAGATGACCCACTTACTTGATTACTGTGGAGAGGAGATTTGATGTGGGGGGATGCAAGTATCATATTCCCTTAAGTCTTCTCCAGTTGCTAATACAATCCAAAACATGGATATAATGTGAACAAGGGTGCTGTACTGTGTTAAGGCGGAGGGAAGGGAAATTATTTGAGCTCATTACGTTACTATGCCACGTCACAGGGTTTCTTATGGGGGAAAGGGATATTACGGACACCTCTACCAGTGAAGATCTGGGCTGAGCTTCTGTTTTCCTTCATGTTGCAGGTACTTAAACCTGGGTATGGCAGAGGCTCTTCTGACAGGGAAGGTAATATTGGGATAGGGTTTCCAGGTCTACTTACCCCACTGGTGGGGGATGGGAGACAATATTCCTGCTAAGCTGTGTAGTCTTGTGAGCAAAAGTTCTATTTTGTGAGCCACTGGCATTAAAGTTGTGAGCAAGCAATTTGGCTACTGCATAAATTAATTTGCTCTGGAGCCCATCCTTTCTGAGCTAAGACAGAAATGTGTGAGCCGGAGGCTAAAAAAACTGTGAGCTAGCTCACACTAACTCAGCTTAGAGGGAACACTGGTGGGAGGAAGCCTTCTGGGAGTGACATTGCTGCATGTGACATTGTCAGTATGATGGCATCACATCAAAGTGATGTCATCATGTCAGACACTTTGCACAGAAACGCTCTAGCATTTTGGTCAAAACTCTACCATAGAGTTTTGACCAAAATACTAGTGCATTGCTAGGTAACATGCCTGGAGTGATGACATTACTTCCATGTGACATCATCGTGCCAACAACATTGATGTGGGGAGCTGTTTGGGGTGGGGCTTCCCCTGCCGGCCAGCTGGCCAGCAGTGGATTAAAGTCACTGAAATCAGGGGAACCCCACCCTGACTGGGGGTCTGGCAAGTCTATATTGGGAATGTGTCTGCCAGCTGCATAAGATCTGGACTGAGCTTCTGTTTCCCTTTCTGTAACAGGTATTTAAGACTGGGTGTGGCCATCAATGAAAACTTTAGCTCATGGCTGGCAGACATGGCTTGAGGGAGTGACCCAGTAGATCACAGACCAGACAGAAAGTTGTACTGTGGATTTTTCTTGCTGCTGCTGATGGTGGTTGGTTATCTACATGTTGCTTGTCTTTATCAGCTACTTTGAGTCAGAAGAATATTTGAAGCATACTGTAACTGGCAGGGCTGCCAACAAGTGGGGGACTAGGGGGACAGAATTTGGGGCCCAAGTCAGTTGGAGGTCCTTTGAACCCAGTCTCATGCTGCATCTAGCTGACTGTCTTTCCATTTTTAATGCAGTTCTGGCAGCAGTCACTAGGAGATCAGGGAAGTTGGAGCACTCTACTATTAGCTAGACTTGCCTTTCTCCAAGACTGAAGCAAACTTGCCTATCAGATCATGCTAAATCCATCAACCAAGCCAGGAGTGGAGCAATAGAAGACAACACTGATGGCTGCTACAGTAATTGCCAAGCTGTAGCCTGCTAAAAAGGTCATTTTCTATACTAGCCTAGCCTTTCTCTCTTCCCTTCCTTGCACCCTCAGCCAGATCTTGCAAAGCAGTACTTAAAACTACCTTTCCCTCTCCTTTAGGGATGCCAGCCTCCAGTGGTACCTGGAGATCTCCTGCTATTACAACTGATCTCCATACAATTAAGATCAGTTCCCCTGGAGAAAATGGTTGTTTTGGGGGGTAGATTCGATCATATTGTACACTGCTGAGGTCCCGCCGCCAAAATCCCACCCTCTGCACAACCACCACTACCCAAATTCCCAGGTATTTCCCAACCCAGAACTGGCAACCCCACTCTTCTTTTCCTAAATTTCTGGCCTTCTTTTCCACACTTTTCTCATTAATTTGTTTCCCTCCACCTATTTTTTTCTGTGTTCCCCCTATTTCTTTTCACTTCTTGGTCTCAAGTCTTCTCCTCCTTACTGTGCTTAGCAACAGAATATACTTAATAATAGTACAATAGCAGACCTTTGTTAATATTATGAACAGATAGGGTGGAGTTAATATTTCCCCATGATCTAACAAAGTAGCAAAAGGACACTTCCCCCTTCCTCCCCCCTTTAAATACATGGTAATGGAACATTAATTTATTTTAGTGGTTATACATGTGGAACAGAAGTTAAAACTCCCAGTTCAGGCACTCAGTTGATATCTTTATTCTTGTGTTAATGGAAGATCTAATAGCTCTTTGTAAAGGCTACTTTGTTATATGACAAATAACTTTTTTAAATTTTTCATTAAAATTAGATTTATAACAAATACTATACAAAGTTTGTCCTCCATTTATCCTCAAAATAACCCAGTGAGGTAGGTCTGGCTGAGAGTGTGTCACCCAGCAAGCTTTGGGTTCCCACTGGGGTGAAAGGAAGGATATAAATAAAGTAAGTAAGTAAATAAAAAGATACACCCGGAGGCTGATTCTTTTATTACTATAGATTTATGATAACAGCAAGCCAAGTGATCCGTTTTGTTATGATATTTGGTTTGGATCAGAGTCATATGGGGACCCAGCTGCAATCTTTCTCCAGGGGCCCATGGTGGCTCTCAGCAGTACTGGTAACTTGGCATAGTATGTTTGGCACCACTTAGTAGAACTTTCAAAAAGGCAACTGAAGTGGAATGTGGCATTAAGTGCTTCTTTGGGTATGGACAGGGAAAGAGAAGAAGAGTTACAGAGACATTGGATGGCTTCTGGCTTAAGAGAAGTGAGTGATACAGAGTGGTGATATATAGAGATGGAACCAACCAGTTTACGAGCCAAAATTCACCATGAACTTGACCTGGTTCAGAGCCCCTGAACCGATGTTTGGGGAAGGTGCCTTCCCCGAATATATACTGGACTTTTCGGCTGTTCGGGCCATTGAAATCTAACAGCAGAGCAGCGCAGCCCCACTGTTAGGCTGAAATGGCTAACAGCTATTTAAACCTAGCCGTGGGAAGGGTTCACCCATCAGCTGCTAGGTTTAAATGGCTGTGAGACAGTAAACTCATCAAGTTTGCTCTCCTCGCTTTGAAGCCGAAGGAAGTGAAATGGATGGATTAAATGACTACCAGCCACTTAACCCTTCCCGGGTGATCCCCCCACACCCACAAAGGGGATCCAAACTGGCTGGTTCAAGGCATTTTTGGCTTAATTTGAGGTTCAGTTTGGGGCCACCCCGAACTGAAGCAGAACTTTTAGATTTGTATCAGTTCCTAGTGATATCTGACATAATGTCACTCAAGGCACTGAAAAACCATGACCAATCCAAAGTGTGATCCATGAGTTGAAAAATTTCCCTAGTGTTGACTAAATCTACCTAATGCAAAGTGAAAGCATACTAAATAAGGAAGCCAAGTTAGGATACTAATTCCTTGAGACTATAAAATGGAAATGAAGGATACAAGCTAGTGTAGCATCAAATCTGATGCATTTACAGTTGAAAAACATATAGGACACAACTTCTCATCCATCCTCTCCAAATGGGTCTACTAAAAGTCATTGGGAAAGTACAGTGGATGGAGAAGAGTTAAAACATCCTTTAGAATGCATTTACATGGTTCTAACCTAGCAGTTCTACCCAATGAGCTACACATTAAGGAGATTATGGTACAGATGGTACACTACAACAGAAAAAGGTACTAACATAATTAACATCAACAGTGTTGTGCAGTGGGGTGGTGAAGCAGAGTTGTCTTAGAAAAGTAAGTACAGGCTATTTGCAAAGATACTGCAAGCCTTACTCCCATAAACTATTAAGCAGAGTTGGAGTCAACTGGCTGCAGTGATAGCCATACTGGATAATAATTGCATGGCTTTTTCCATTCAGTTGCAATCCTTCTTCCCCTGCAGGTTGCCAAGTGGTCAAGAAAGTGCCACATAACTGGCCAGACCCATGCAGGATGGGATGCCTTGATGGGTAACAAATGGTGCAGGCATTACATGTGCACATGCTTTACCCGGATACTCCCCATGTCAGCAGGGGCACCCAACATCAGCATACCCTCACACCCTTCCGCTGCTTGCTTGTGCGTGCCTGATCACTTGCGTTCCCATCTGCATAAGTGGCCAGTGCTGCTAGATAAGGACACATGGGGAGCAAAGCATCAGCATTATTGGCAACCGATGCCAGTAATTCATGCTGCTCACCCTCCACCTATATGCATGAACTGGTAATTTCCATTTCAATGTATCTGAAGAAATGTGCATGCACACAAAAGCTTATACCTTGAATAAAACTTTGTGGGCCTTAAAGGTACCACTGGACCCTGATTTTGTTCTTTTGCTTCAAACCAACACAGCTACCCACCTGAATCTATCCCAACAACCTTGTAGGGTACACTGAGAGTGACCGCCCAGGCTTCATGACAGAATGGTGGATCTGAACCCAAGTCTCCTGGATTCTAGTTTGCCTCTCTAACTGCACTGGTTTGGTTATTTAATGATTTTTTTAAAGCTGTAGGTAGAGGCTACTGGGGATGTGGAATGATATAGTATAGCCTGATCTCATCAGATCTCGGAAGCTAAGCAGGGTTGGGACTTGGATGGGAGACCACTAAGCTCTGCAGGGGAAAGCAACAGCAAACTACTTTTGCTTCTCAGTTGACTTGAAAGTCCTTTCTGGGCTCACCATACTTTGGTTGCAGATGGACAAGGACTACTTTTGTTCACTTTGCTCACCACAGAAAGCTGTGGAAAGCTCAAGTGTCGAGATTCTGAAACCTTCTTTTCATTTGTTTGTTTACTGAACTTTGTTAGAGAACTATGGAGCTTAGCTAACTGAAAATAAGGGAGAACTGTGAGGAACCAAAACCTAAGATCACTTCCCAGCTGGCTTGACCTACTTTGGAGACTAGCCAAATGCTCTAACTGTGATCTGGCTCCCCTTCAGAGCATACATGGCAAGGGGAATCTATCAGAGAGAATGAGGGAGCCCAGACGTTACTGCAAGCCAGGTCTTTCTTCTTCCAAGTATCTGGGTCGAGTAATGTAGTTTACTGACTTTATTATCCACCAGAACAGGTTGAACTTATCCATTTCCTATAATGGACATTTCAGACCAGGTCAAAATGGAGCTCAGCTATTAGAGGGGGACAGGGGAAATGCTGACCTCCACAGCCATTGATCCTAATCACCTCCGCCCCCCGATAAAAGACCGGAACCATTTTTTCCTCCCCAAATCACCATTAAAAACATAGCAGGATTCTCACTAGTCCTTTCCTCTTTTCCACCGCTGACCAGAGCACAGAATTATCTGACCCAAAATTAACACGCATAATGTTCAGCTTACTGAAGCAATTCCACAGAATTTAAATGAGTAGGACGTTAATACCGGCAAAGCCTTGCCCAGCGAATGATGTGCCTGCTAATTGCTATTTTGCAGCTTTTATTACAGTCCTAGAGTGACTACGGATCTGGAAAAATCTGAACTCTGCAGTGCACATTTCCTTTTCCCTAAGCAGCAAGAGTTTCTCAGCCTAATGTGTCATAAATTTCTCACGCTTCATGAAGCAAGGCCATGATGAAACAGACCTCAACCTGAATATATTTGCTATATGAACACTTAAAGTATTTGAAGCACCAGCATTAATCAGGTCCACAGAAGTTTGGGCATGGCCATGTGCATGGACCCTACCACTGAAATGGAACTGGTTTTACATACAGCTGTGAAAGAAGATATGTGTGCTTGTGCAACTGATTAAGCTGCGGGTCAATCAAACGTGCTTCACTGGAGGATGCACAGGAGACAGGAGAATTTTTCACAAGTTACAATTCGGGGACACTGAATGATTGTAAAGAGTGGGGAATCATGCTTGCCACCACCTCCCTTGTGCACATTTGGTATAACTTACAAGCAAGTGTAGGTGAATATACTTTATCCATGTGATCAGAAGACATGTTGAATGCAGGACCTCTGCCCATACCCTTCTGTGCTTGGGGGTGGGATCCCACTCCAAGTGTGTGTGTGTGTGTGTTAAACCCCTGACTAGAACACACTGAGAGGGGACCAAGCACAATGGGAGGGCGAGATGGGATCCCACCAGCTTTTTCACCCAGTCTGCCAACTCTCCTCTTTATTGCAACCCCACCCCATATGTTGTTGTTTTTTTGCCCTACGATCCCCGACACAGGCTTTTTAGCAGTCAAAGGCAATCCCTGCTCCTTCCTCTTCCAGCAGCAGAGAAGAAGGCAGAATCCAGCACATTTTTAAGGGTATCGAAAGGTAAAGTGTAAAAAAACCCCAAAACTGTTGGTACTTTTTCATATGCACATTCCTCTTATCCCAACATCTTCTCTAGTGCAGGAGTTCCTGATGTATTGCCTGCCAACACCTTTCCTGGCACCTACCAAGTATTTTTTAGAAACTGGGCAAGGCAAGATGGGACTTTTGCCCAGCAGAGCTTCCTATTGGCTGTTAGAAATCTAACTGGCTGATTTATTTATTTCTTTAAAAAAAACACCTGTTTTGCAGCAGCTGCCTCCACAGAATGATATGTTCATTTTTAAAAGGTCTCCTGTTAAGCAGAGTTTCTGTCTAAAATATTGAAGAGCTTCTATTAGAGTTATGAATAACCTCAACTCCCTGATGTTATGTGGTTGGCTCCACCTCCTGTGGCAAAGGTACCCATAAGGCCCCCAAAAGTTGGGGACACTCACTCTAGTCAACCATCTTTTTGCAGGGCCTTCACGAGCTATAAAATTCCTAAAAGATCCCCAGAGGAAGACCCCAAACTAGTATACCCAGCAACTTCTCCGAAGAACCATTTGTTTTAAATGTACATGAAATCTGGTGGCAACCTAAGGTAGTGAATATGTGCACATATAGAAATTCCACCAACGTTATTTGAACTCTTGCTTTTTCCCAAAATTCCCAAGATACTTAATTGTAGAAGAAACCCCCCACATTTCCCTCTAATCAGATTTCAGCAGCACCACTAAGAAAGTTACACCACTTTTGAGTGTGGCTTGGAAAGTTCAATTCCTGCCTAAAATATTCGTACTAGTCTTTAAAAGTTAAAGTAGGAACACCTGCGTGGAAGTATATAAAACACACACACCGAAGAGGAAGGAGACTAATTGGAACCACCTCATTATGAGTGGTTCAGAAAACCACCCTGCCTCCTGGTGCTTTTATATTATTTATGGTGCCATCCTTTGAGTTTCTTCCTCAATTTTCACACAATTATTAACTTCTTCAAAAATCCAATACAGGTGCATGTTCATCCTTATCTCTCCAGTGGATGCTGAATTGGGAAGTACGTTCGAGATCTAAGTAATTCATAGGAGAATGATTGCCAGCATTTTTTTTTTTTTTTTGGTCAGCAATTGCAAGAAATCTAGCCTTGGAGGGCTAACACAGCAGCTTTCTAGTAGCTACTCACATCTTTCAGTGGCTTTTCCTGTGCATTTTCAAAGTGATGATTTTAATGCAAGGCAATACATTTGATTATCTGTGTGAAAACCAAAACTCATAGAGTTCCAGTAGTCTTGTCAAATTTTTATCTGCATTCCTCAGCTACATCACCCAATCATGAACCAGCAAATTAACTTCCAAATTTTGCTCAGTTGGAACCCACTGCCCCCCACAGTTAGAATCATAGAGTTGGAAGGGACCTCCAGGGCCATCCAGACCAACCCCCTGCATAATGCAGGAAATTCACAAATACTTCCTCCCCACCCTGGTGACCCCTGTTCAATGCCCAGAAGATACCAAAAAACCTTCAGGATTCCCAGTTGTTTGTTGTTGTTTTTGTCATCAAGTCACAGCTGACTTATGGTGACCCCATGGCATATAAATGTAAGTTCAGAGATGGTTCGCCATTGCCTTCCTCCACATCACAACCCTGGTATTCCTTGGTGGTCTCCCACCCAAATACTAGCCAGGATCAACCCTGCTTGGCTTCTGAGATCTGACAAGATCAGGCTAGTGTGGGCTAGTCTCATAACTCTGTGCAGAGATTATTGCCAGTACTCACCACCCCAATACTTTGGATGTTCTGAAAAATGATTATGAATGGGTAGTGATGGATGATTAGTATTCACAAGTAAATGCAAGGAAGAGTCTCACAGTGATTGATCTTCTGCTGTCATGTCCTAAATATGGACATCAATTAAAATGTTTTGTGTAACTTTTGGAAACAGATTTGTTATCCCTTACCATACATTATACATTCCTTTGTAGTGCACAATGCATAGTGTTCCAGATGCAGTGGGATGCATCCAACTAGCTTTTCTGTTGGTGAAAAAGGGCAGAGGGAGTTCCCTCTGACCACTCAAAAAGGACTCCCTGGAACTGCATAGACAAAAGCTTTTGGGATGAGTAATAAAGAGGAGGGATGTACAACACTGAGCAAAAAAGGTAGATGGATGTAACCCATTATTTAGATGTCACATCCCAAAATTTGTTTGCATCTTTCCTCCCCACATGGAAAACACATGTGCAGACCAACATTTATTCCTATACCTTCATTCAATCAAATCTTAGTCCTCTCCCATCAAACTGTTGTTTGGATCGCCCTGACCTGGATAGCCCAGGCAAGCCCGATTTCATCAGATCTTGGTAGCTAAGCAGGGTCGACTTTGGCAAGCACTTGGATGGGAGACCTCCTTGGAATACCACCAGATGGGAGGACAGGGCAGGTTTTATTCAGCCTGAATATCCTCCAGGCCCCCAGTAGGGGTCAGTCACCAGAGATTGCCATGACTTCCAGGTGCACACCCAGTCAGTCACCAGAGGTCTCCATGACTGCCAGGTACACACATAGTCACACACATACATATGCACATCTGAAAAATAGCAAAAAATACCTAAATCCCCCCCATTGTTTGGATCAAAACCTGATCTATGGGAGAAGTAATGAGCAGTCCAAGAAGGGTTCAGATTTTGGGATTATTTTCCATTTCCCCCCTTCATTTCTCTGGTGTATACAGAGAGTATAGGCACTGCTTTTATTTTATTTTAAACGATGCCATGAGATTTAGGGATTCCATGAAAAGTGTAATTGGACACTGTAAAAGACAGAAGAAGAAGACGACAACGACAACAACAACAACAACAACGATGCCGCAGAAGAAGAAGAAGAAGAAGAAGAAGAAGATTTGGTACTTCTCTAAAATTAGCCCAATGTTCACCAAAAAGTCCTTCATAGCCTGGGACCCACATCTATCTAGTGAACCATCTTTCCATATACAATCCTGGGTGCCAACTAGTTAATCAGGCCACTCACTTCTGATGGTTCCCTCTGTTAGGGAAGTCTGCTCATCTACAGTCTTCTTTTCAGGGGCTACAGCCACACTTTGGAACAATCTGCCAGGTGTGGTATGGAAAGCTCCTACACTCTGCTTCTTCCATAAAAGGTGCAAAGCAAAATTACTCTGATGTGATTTTAGTGGAAATAAGTAATGGATACATCTGGCAGCTGGTAGCAACAATGTTGTAGTTTTAACTTGGTGTGTTCTAATTCACCTGTCTAACTAGGTTTATAATTGTGTATCTTTCTATTTTGTAAGCTGCATCGAGCATTTTAGAAAGCAGGGATATTAATATCTAAAATAAGTAAAATAAGATATTTAAGAGCAGAAATCGGTTAAAAAATTCCCCACTATCTTTTATTGTTATTTTTTTTAATTGCAGTCATGTAATGGTTTTATGTATCCTGGGCCAGCGATCCTGTAGTACAGCAGGTAAGGGAGCCCCTCCACACCTATGCAGATATCTGTAAATACATACCTTTGAAGGGGGAAGAATGACACTACTTGGGACTTCAGTATGATGCATTAGGTCACATTTCAATTATGCATGTTGTAAAGAGAAGCAACATGTATAAGGGGCACACACTAGTACCTCACCATGCAAAGAGGATTGCTGGTCCCAGTGAACTGAACACTAAAACCATCACACCACATCAGCGGAAGGGGACCCAATGTATCATCTTATCTAAAATACCATCACCCGCTGTAGTAGGCTATCCATTTCTCTGGTGATCCCTGTCAGAAACTGGGCCACTATTGGAATGAGGTTCCCTAACACCTCAATGCAGCTTATATCGATAGGAGATCATTGCATGTCTATCTGTCCCCACTGGCTGACACCCTGACCTTCAGTGCTCACCCTTCAAACAGCTCTTTAGTCAATTTCACTCCCATTGGAATCTAGTCTAGTCAATTTCATCATTCCATTTTCCCTCAAGACAGAAGCGGCTGAAATTAGAATCAGAACCTGGTGCTTCTGCCCCCGTTATGTTGATACCGTTGTCCACCTTCAGATGTTGGATAGGAGAGGTACCATGCCAGCACTGAAGGAAGTTGTTTCCATTGCTCTTTGGAAACCATCATTTTGTATACCGCCACAGTTGTCAACAATGCAAGAATAACTCTGCTCTTCTCCCTCTTCCCCTCGCACTCCTTAACAAAATCTAATTTCTTCTACTGCCACTAGTCTTTATCCAATCACATATGCTCGACAGCTAAACAAAGTTGTTTTGACACAATTGCTATGTGTCTCACAGCACTAATCAGTGAGGGGGGGGGGAAAGTCTTGTGTGAGATATAAACAGGGAGGCTTTGAGTCATGTAGAGGGGTACATCTCCAGAGGAGGGAAGGAAAGGGGCAGGAACCAATCGTACGATTTCAAGGTATTTCTTGAAAGCACTGGGAATATTTTTTTTTGACAAAAACATGTCATTATCCTTCCCTTTGTACCCATTCTTAATTGCTAGCCGCCTGTTGAAAGACTAACAAACAAAATATTAATGAACAATTGCTCTCCACTCATGCAGAATATCAGCCCACACAGTCCTTTTCTCCACCTACAAGTCTCACATTCCTCGTAGTTTCTGCAATCCTGTTATTGTGTCTCGGTGTATAATTGGCAAATTAAGCCGGCATTATTTTTGTTCCAGCAAGAAAGGCTGTTACCACTCTTGAAAGTACAACAGGAAGTGAGAAGATAAATATGTTGGGAAGAATTTTTTTTTTTTTTTTTAAGAAAACTTGGTTTAGGCCCGGTAAGTAGGAGAAAGCAACATAATTGAAGGTTTGTGACAATACTTGAATGAAAATGCCAGGGAACCCCTGGGAAGGAAAAAGAGATGTTACTGAATAGTAAACGAAGCTTTCCCTTTCGCAGATCATCTTTAAATTATCTCCAGGGGCCTGGTGCGTGCCAAGAGCTGTCTGTCTCCTTTCCAAAGTTCTTAGGGACTTTCAGACTGCCCAGTATTGCTTTTCGAGGCCCTGGACAACTTTTCAAAACCTTCCCATATCTGTTATACTTTTTTTTCTCCTAGGAGAACTGGGCTTTGTTCCCCAGTATCACTTTCCCCAAATGGTAGCTTGTGAGGAGACAAAGCCCTATGAGGAAAAGCTGAGGGACTTGGGAATGTTCAGTCTGGAGAAGAGGAGGTTTGGGGTGGATGGTTGTTCTCTTTAAGTATTTGAAAGGTTGTCATTTAGAGGAAGGCAGGGATAGGACCAGTGCTCCCTCTCAGCTGTGGATTCTTGTGAGCAAAAATTCTACCTTGTGAGCTCCTGGCATTAAAGTTGTGAGCAAGTGATTTGGCTGCTGCATAAATTAGTTTGCTCTGGAGCCCTCCTTCCTGAGCTAAGACAAAAATGTGTGAGCTGGAGGCTAAAAAACTGTGAGCTAGTTCACAGTAACTCAGCTTAGAGGGAACACTGGGCTTGCAATAATGGGTTTAAATTACGGGTGGAAAAATACCAGCTGGATATTAGGATTTTCTTTTTTAACAGTAAGGCCGAGTTCAGACTGGCAGTTTGCCCTGAGAGAGGTGCATTTCAGCAATGTTTCACAAGCGGATTAAAGGGGGCGTTCACACAGACACATCTGTCCGGCGTTCCCTAGCCATACTCAACCCGTCTTGTAACGCTTCATTCCCGAGTTAAAAAGATACCTGTTAAAAGTGGTTTCAAACCCCAGAAAGCATGTCTATCCCACGTATATCCCACACCAACACAGTGTGAATGCTGAAATCCGCAATTTTGATTGTGTGCTCATGCCCATATGCACTCATGCGCATAAGTGCATAGCTCCAGATTAGCGAAACAGAAAGCCACGCCTTACAGCCACACCTTTGGGCCAACAGTGTGAATGCTCCCTCATGCCTCCTCCTCAGCATGCTCCCACATCAGTCAGTGCAGTGTGACTGGCTTTTTTTCCACAACTCGCTCCCGCTTCAAACTGCCAGTCTGAACTCAACCTAAGAGTGCTTCAGCAGTGGAAGTGGCTGCCTAGGGAGGTGGTGAGCTCCCCCACACTTGCGTTCTTCAAGCAGCAGCTGAACGAACACTTGTCAGGGATGCTTTAAGCTGATCCGACATTGAGCAAGGGGTTGGAGTAGAGGGCATGTACGGCCCCTGCCAACTCTGTGATTCTGTTCTATAACTCCAGTTCTGGAAGGGCAGGCATTTTTTTCACCAATGGCAAAGGTTAGCTCTGGAATCGGTAAAGTTAGGCCAGCATTCATTCACCTCAGTTCTCAGAGAGAACCCAAACATCAGGGAATCTGTGTGGTCATTGCTGGGTAGACCTATATTTTTTATTACCCACCCTGGAGCTTCTTCTTTTTCCCCCAGTTTTCCCAGTGGGGGGGGGCGGGGGAGAGAGAGATTGTAGAGCACTATTAAAAAGAAAAAAAACCTCCTGTGAAATATCTTTGTCCTTTGGAATGAGGAAAATGGTTTTTAAGACAAAGTTTTACTCACCCCAAAGGTACAGTGATCATTCCTGCCTATACAGCATTTAAGGAAATGTTTATTCAGATGTGACCAATTTTGTTCACAATTAATTTGCTGTGATGTACACAGGTTATGAAGAGTCCAATGTTTTTCAACAGTATAAATCTCAAATTGCTGTCCAAACATGCTGCTAGTTTAGTTGTGGTGGTATGTGACTTCCTTTCATTTACAAAAAAGCAATTATTTTCTCCTGCCTCTGTGATGGCAAAACTAAAATACTGGCTTTAAGCAGCAGCTGGACAAACACTTGTCAGGGATGCTCTTGGCTGGTCCTGCACTGAGCAGGGGGTTTGGCCTAGATGGCCTGTAGGGCCCCTCCCAACTCTGTGATTCTAGGATTCTGTGAACATACAATATTGTGAATATACCCATGCTGTATATTCAGCAACTTAGGGATATTCACAGTTTTGCTTATGGAAAACTGAGGCATTCATACTTTTTAAATTTCATAGTCATGCCAAAGCATTGTGCTTTTTATGCTGAGTTATAAATTGAACAAAGTTTGAGTCCTAGGGTTGCCAAGTCCTACTGTAGCTGCAGCGGGGCAAGTCCTAGCCCTCTCCGGGAGGTCCTTGGAAGTAATGTCGTCGTGTTGGGCACGATGGAGGTGGGACCACTATCATTTGAGGGAAAACCATAGAGTTTTCCCTCGAATGATAGAGCATCCCCCCGCAACATGCCCACCATGATGATGTCACCTCCGGGCACATCTCCCCAATCCCAGAACTTTGGGGGTGGGGTTCCCTCTGGTGGCCCGATCCGAGCTGGCAGGTAACGGACCCATTGAATATGGGTTTCCCTGCCCCCCGGGGGACCTGGCAACCCTATGGGGTCCAGTGGTACCTTTAAGACCAACAAAGTTTAATTCTGGGTATAAGCTTTCATGTGCATGCGCACTTCTTCCGTTACACATTATCCATTTTGTTATTAAGCCAGTAAAATAAATTTAGGCTTGATACCAAAGGAAATATTGCACATTTAACCTTTCCCCCCAAAAAAAATTTCTATTCCCCCAGACCATCAGAATTCCTGGGAACTCAGAGCAGGTTTTTCATACTGTTAAACTGAACAGAGGAGTACTTTGAACATGACTTGGACAATGAAGCTGCCATATACTAACTCAAATCATCAGTTCATCAAAGTTAGTATTGTCTATACAGACTAGCAGCAGATCTTTCACACTGCTTGAACTGAAGGTGTCAGGGACTGAATTTGGACCTTTTACACATCAATCTACCATTGAGCTATGGCTTCTCCCCTTAAGCAGATAGAACATCTATACAAACAGAAGTATACATGAACTGCCATGTCCAGCATATACACAGCAGCCTATATCAGTATGACAAACACATGATTCCTGCCTGGAATAGTATACGAAAAACCCACAGATTTTTGTCTCCATGTGTAAGGAAACACTTCACTTCATTGGTGCATCATGCCACACACACTAAACAGCTTCATCTAGTAGTTCTCAAAATGGTGGCCTGGGGACTTAAAAATGGGTTGAGAATCTTACAGGTGGGTTAAGAGGCCAGGAGGGAGGAAAAGGAACAGAGCGAGCCGGGAAGGTGCATCTGGGAGACTCGGTGAGCAATTTGTCTCTGCATGATATGTGAAATGACTGCAACATTCAGCCTGTCGTTCAATAAGACTGTGGCTATATAAATACAGCCAGTGAAGAATGTCAACTCAAAGCTCCTCCTTCTTCAAAAAGTTTGAGATCCTGGCTTAGAGTGATTGTTTGAAGGGGGTGGGGGAGAGATGCAGACAGAAAGGAAATAAATTGTTTTAACGAACAAAGAAAAGAAGTGATATCCAAGAGCCGAATATTGAAACATACTCCAAATCCACTACTGCATTCCACAGTCAAGGCAACATGGGCTATCAGCAGCAGCTTTCCAAAGGTAGAATTATCTTTCGGGGAGGTTCATGTGCAGACTGATCACCATGCTCCCAAGCAGCACATCAAATAAGCGGTCTATTTCCTAGAATGGCTTGTTGTATTTAAGTGCCCCGTAATTATGTTTCCATCGATTTCACATTACATTTGCATTTCTATGGATATGTTTCTCCTTCTTAATTTATTTATACTGACTGTGTCTCATTTTACCTATTGCGGATCAGTATTTATTTTAATTAAACCTCTTCTGAAAAAAGGCACAGATTGAGGTTGGCATGTGTTTGCCCTACATTGTTACCATACACAACTGCAGGAATGGAAGTGCTGTTTGGGCTGAGGAGGTAATTTCCCTTTACCAGTGAGTTAGCCAACGACACTGAATGGACTGGAGGTTCTGAAGTCAAAAAAGAATGTGGCTGAGTTCATTCTGGCAATTTGCCCCACTAGAGCCACGTTTCAGCCACATTTCCCAAGCGGATTAAAGGAGGCGTTCACACAGGCACATCTGCCTGGCGTTCCCCACCTGTAGGCAACCTGTTCTGTTCTGCTTCACTCCCATGTTAAAAAGATACCTGTTACAAGTGGTAGCAAATCCCGGAGAGTGCCTTCATCCCACGTCAGTCCGCTTCTGGGAAGTGTGAACGCTCAGCTGAAAAGCCGGGAGCAACCCACATTGCACATAAGGCAGTAGCGATATGATTGGTTGTGCTCTGCTCTACCACCCAATGCAGTGCCGGCACAATGGGATGCAAATTGACCATAGAGTTCACCTTCTAAAGAGGCCACCTGGAGATCTCTTATAATCCTAGGAGCTCTCCAGCCACCACCTGGAGGCTGGCAAACCTAGGTTCACACAAGGAAGGGGGAAATCAAATTGGAGCCTCCCTCTTTGAAACAGTAGGGATGGAAATCTGAAAGCTTCTCTGGATTTAGAACCAAAAATTAGATCCACAGTGAGATCAGTAAGGATCCACATATGCCAGTTTGGTGTAGTAGTTAAGTGCGTAGACTCTAATCTGGGAGAATCGGGTTTGATTCCCCACTCCTCCACTTGCACCTTGGGTCAGTTACAAGCTCTGGCACAGCTTTTCTTGAAAAAGAACAATTTCTGTCAGCGCTCTCTCAGCCCTACCTACCTCACAGGGTGTCTGTTGCGGGGAGGGGAAGGGAAAGGAGTTTGTAAGCCGCTCTGAGACTCCTTTGGATAGTGAACGGGGGGGGGGTATAAATCCAATCTCCTCCTCCTCCAAGTGGGCCTGGAGCTGAACAGTCATCACATGTCCCATTGCTTTACCCAAGAGTAGTAAAGTAGAAACTACACTCAAGGGAGGAACAGGCATTACTGATTGATTCAGCTACACTGCTCAGCAAAATCTGAACCATTCTTCCAGCCTAAGAAGCAACTTGCTCAACCTCAGCAGATCTCAGAAGCTAAGCAGGGTCATCCCTGGCTAGCATATGGACAGGAGACCACCAAGGAATGTCAAGGTCATGATGCAAAGGCAAGCAATGGCAAACCACCTTTGAACGTCTCTAGCATTGAAAACCCTAAGGGGTCACTCTAGATCAGCTGTGATTTAATGGAAGAAGAAGAAGAAGAAGAAGAAGAAGAAGAAGAAGAAGAAGAAGAAGAAGAAGAAGAAGAAGAAGAAGAAGAAGAAGAAGAAGAAGCAGCAGCAGCAGCAGCAGCAGCAGCAGCAGCAGCAGCAGCAGCTTAAGTTGGAGGAAGACTCCACCTCATTGGCTCACAAATGCTTCCTTCAATGGGACAGGAACTATCCCTTCCCGAAGGTAGAATTGAACACCTTCCAGATCTCTAGCCAGGATGGGTAAGGGGACTCAAATAGTTGGCTGGACCTCTTCATGAAAAGAATGCAGATCATTACACTAAAACACCAGTTAAATCTTTTCAACATAATAAGAAACATACTGACTAATATTTTTGCTAGGGTTTTTTTATGTATAAACAATGTTGCCAGCTTTGTCCATCAATTTGCATGTACGGGCTTTGGCTGGTTAGAATGTATGCTTCTTTCATCTCAGACTTAAAAAAAAAAAGACAATAAAGGGCAAAAAAAGAGAGAGACTATATTCTGTTTCACAACTATATCCAGCACATGATTTATGAGGCACTTTGTTTTATGCATCTGTTGAAGGATGAAATTCACATTATAGTTCAAAGATTAATCGCTTGATGATCGTAAAGCCTTCCAACAACCATCACTGTCAATCAAATGTTTATAGACATATTTAGCTATAAACACATTATCAACTTTGCTCAGGAACAGATCAGGGGGGAGAGAGAGGGGGAAAAAACTTTTAAAGACAAGTTCGTAAACTTTAATGTGTATCCCTTGACGCTACTGCTGCAATTTCGTCTGGCCAATTTCAAGGTTGCAAAGACAAGGAAGCCAGCAGTTTGATGGATATCCTAGGGCAAGAGACTAACCTACGTGAGTATTTTGTGATTGATTCGCATTGTCTTTCCAGAAAGAAGATCAGATTTCATCTAATGTGTTCAAATATTCATTTTAGTGTGTTTGAAGGATCAATGCTTTTGAAATGTGATTCGGGGACCTCATGCTGGTGTGATCAGCAATGAAGACCTCATTTATCCCAGCAAAAAGGAATCTGAAAAAAGGGGTTATGATAGAAAGGTTTATAAAAAAAAAAGTTAAATGAGCACAGAACTATAATGGTTATCCAGAGTGAATCTAGGTAACAAAGACACATGGATAACTGAAGCACGTACCAAAACTTATGGTATTCTATAAAAGATAATGTGTTGAATCTCTCACATATTTCACTAGTTCCACCAAAAGTCCTTTAGCAGTTTGGTCCAAGGAAGAGCTTCCAAATTCATTTCTTAAATGTCATCTCAGTCATGACATCAGTGGCCATTCTGAGTAACATATTAAATGACATTCACAAGACTTCAGGCTGTTCCTTCACACAAATGCTGACCCATCGAATGTGTAACACAATCACTATGTGTACAAACTTCAAAGAGAGAACCAGACATGTTTTGAAAAAGTCTTCCTCAGTGGTCAACTGAACGATAATGGCTTTATAACACAGAATTGTCAAAATGCTTCTGTGTTTCAAACCAGTTGAAAGTCTGGCCTTTTCATACTAGATATTTTTTTTATAATTTCTCCCCAATCTCTCTTTATCTCTCTTCTGTTGTTCTGGGTTCTGCTTCTTCACAAAATACATAATTAGCATATGGAATCTGTCCCGTCACAGGGCAGTGATGGCTGCACATCTAGATGTTTTTTTTTTCCCAAAAAGGATTACGCAAACTCACAGAGAATCTGTGTTATCAGTGGCTATTAGAAAGAACCAATGCCTCCTCTAAACTGTGGAGTCTTGTGAGCAAAACTTAACTTTGTGAGCCACTGCCATTAAAGTTGTGAGTGAGCGATTTGGCTACTGCATAAATCAGTTTGCTCTGGAGCCATCCTTCCTGAGCCAAGACAAAAATGTGTGAGCTGGAGGCTAAAAAAACTGTGAGCTAGCTCACACTAACTCAGCTTAGAGGGAACACTGGTCAAAGAGTGCCTCCATGTAGAAGGCTGTATTCCACCAACCAAGGCTGGCACCAGCATATCCTGAGGTGAGGGAACTGCCAGGGCCCAGGACTTCTGGTGGGGCTCACTGCTGCTGACCCCCATCTCCCCTGTCACCTCTCTGTACCCGTGCTCTCAAATGCCCAGTGTCATTAAGGATGAACATGTGGGTGGTCCACTGTGGTGGCACTCCTGGTGGCAATGTCAGGTGGTGCAGGCAACTGAGTATGGATGATGGGAGGACCTGTAAGTAAGAGGATGCATAGGCAATGGGGGGCATGCAGGTGTGGCGGTGGAAAGGAGACCATGTGCCCAGGGGCCCTGGTGGTAGGCAGATGGGGGCCCCTGGGCACTCTCTGACCAAGGCCCCCAAACCTTTAGATTTGAAAACAAAATCAGAGAAAATGATTGCTGTTGTGTAGTAGGTACAACGCATTAAGGAGTCAGGAAACAGCGTGATAAACTACACAAGGTTTACTGGTACCCAACAGAACAACAAGTACTGACCACTGGCCAACTATATACAGTCCCCGTCGACCACCCCTAGTTCCCACTGGTGGATTTGAATTTCCCGCCAAGGTTCCTATTGGTGCCCTGTTTGGGGTTTCAGGATCCTAGTCCCTATTGTCTCTTGAGCTCCAAGCTCTGGTAAATGTCACTGTCGCCTGGTGGCGGTCATCGGACATAATTACCTTATTGAGAGGCTTGTGAGTCCCAAGAGGAATATGGGGTGGTCACCACTGAAAACAAAATGGCAGACCTTGGTCTGATCCAGCAAGGACATTCCTATGTTCTGTTTCATCATATTGCGATTGTAACTGTACCAAAGGCAGAGTCTCACTGAGAAGACAGAACAGGCTATCTTTTTAGCCCGACAAAACAAGACAATGTGTGCTTCTATGAGACATGCTGTCATTAGTTAGGAAAGTTTCTTGCCAATACCTTCTAAAAAAAAAAAAAAAAAAGTCTGGATAACATTCAAAGCTCAGCAATTCCCAGGTCTTCAGCCAACAGCCTCATGCCCCAGGCTGGAATTAGCTACCTTAGGTCCCACTGATTCCCATTGCACTATAAGAACAGTCTTAGGGCCATCAAATGAAATATAAGCATTGCCTCCATCCTAACCACTCCCCACTTTTCAGAATAAATACAATTTTACTTTATGCTCCCCATAACCACGAGAGAAGAAGCTATCCTTTTGGCCCCTGACAAAACAAAGCACTGTGTGCTTCCAGGAGGCCAGCTGGCATGAGTTGAGAAAGTTTCTGATCAATGCCCTCTAAGATAATTAAAAACAAAGGGGGGAAAATGAACTTGCCATCAGGAGCTCCATATTGCACGGCCTGGAATTCAATGTAGATCTCCCACTTGGCTGCTTTTGTTGCTCCCGCTAAGCCATCTGGCTTGTAGGATTATTTAGCACAGTTATCAGTGTTGTGTCTTCCACTTCTGCAGGACAAATATTCACATCTCCATTTCTGCCTCCATCAAAATAGTCATGTATGGGACGGAGCAGAATTTTGTTTTGGAGAAGGGGAAGACAAAAGCTGTCGGACAAAGAAGGTCCAAATGATAGTGGGGTGATCAGGCTGGCCTTGAATTTATCTTTGCTTATCGCTGCCACTTCTGGAAATCCACGTCCAACATGGGGAAAAAAAATGCCTTATGGATTTCCTTTCCACCTGCAAAAGGGACATTTTTATTATTGCATTTTATTTCACATATGCACTCCCTCCTTTCCCTCAAATGGCTCGCAGTGACATCACTGGGTTAGACTGAATATGCACAAAAATGGATATATAATTTCCACATAGGTAAAGTTCTCCAAATGTTTAGTTTCCATCCTAGTGGGTGGGGGTGCATCGTTTCTGCTCAGAGTGCTCGTTACTCTTCCAAACATGGCTGCTACTCAAAGCACCGGAATGAGGCACTGGGCTTCCCTCTGCCATTTTGTGGCGTAGGCTGAATCATGTTAAGTGTCACTTGTCTATCAATTCATAGATTTGCAGTAGCTGTTCAGAAACCTTTTGGCTTCATTATCTTGGTGATGGTTGATTGGCACTGTACCCCTATGCCTCATTTTAAGTGTTGTCAAGTTGCAACTGACTTATGACTAGGGTTTCCATTCCCCCAATGGGGGCGGGGGTTCCTCCATTTCCGGGGGGCAATCTGCTGCCACCCAGCTGGATGATGGGCAGAGCCCTGCCCTTGAGCAGCCCCATCTGTGCCCAACATGCCCAGTGTGATGACATCACCCAGAGGTGATGTCATCGCACAGGGCACAGTGCACAGAGGGCACCCTAGCACCTCTGGGTGACATCATTGCAGCACGAGAGTGAAGGCTCAAGGAAGAAGACTGGAGCCCATCACTGGAATGCAATAAAGAACCAGCAACCCTACTTATGACAACCCCTCACATTGTTTTCAAGGCAAGAGTGGTGGTTTGCCATGCCCTTTCTCTGTGTAGCAACTCTGATCTTCCTTGGTGGTCCCCCATCCAAATACTAACCATGGTCAACTTTGTTTAGCTTCAGAGCTTGACAAGTTCCAGCTATTCAGCCCTATGCATCTCATTTTACACAACACTATTTTATTTCTATAATCAGTGCAAGGGCATTAACAGAGATCCAGAAACTCTGCTCACCCACCCACCTGCCCGCTCACCCACCCATCTGTCTGTCTGTCTATCCTCATACAGCTATAGTCTTGAGCAGAAAATAAAATAAAATAATGCCTGACTTGATATTCTTCTGTTGCTGTTTAATTATTGACCCTAAAAATTTTGCCACAGACAGAGTAACATAATCATTTGTAACTCATAATAACCACATCATCTATGCCCTCGTAGTAGATCTGGGAAGTCCACTTAACCTTGTGCAAAGGATTCTTGTCAGGCCTGAAGAGACTTGACATTTGTCTGCCCACAGCGGGAAAACCCCTGCTCTCAGCCCCAATCTCCTACCCTCAAGAAACTGAGGGGAAAATGGCCAAAAGAGCCCCTCTAGGAACTTCCCCATTCTCTATGGCCTTTATCACATAGACTAGGGGAAGTTCCTAGAGTATCACCTGGAAATGATGTCACTTCCCAGAACAGAGCTCACAACTTTAATCCAGGCAAAGATCCCTTTTGTCCCAATTAAGCACATGCGCTTGGCCCTTTGAAATAAACCTGCTTTGTTTGGGCTGTAATTGTGAGCTACTGTTTCCCCCCTTTATTTGCTTAAAAGAACTACCTTCCTTCCCTGTGTCCAAGGAAGCTTCCAAACACAGCAGAAGACACTGATTTAGAAACTACCAAACTTTTTTTTTTTTTTAATCTTTCTAACCTGCCCCATCCCTCAAGCCAGTGACTCACAGGCCTGTTCATTTCCTAAAGGGCAGGAAGGAAGTCCACATCATCTTGAAGCCGCAAGGCAGCCCTGGGGCTATCAAAGTAGAGAGCCCTGCTCCAAACAGAGGATGTTCCGGCTTTGTGAAGCAAAGCCACCCAGAGACATGATGGATCAAGTAGGCCTCTTAACAGAGACCTACGACTGCACAGGTTATTTCATAAGCCAAACTCCGACACGTATGGCAGGTTCTGCATCTGTATTCCATATACAGTCCCCTGCTCACATCACTGCACAATCCTTGCACTTTATTCATCAGTGTTGCAAACACCTTTGAGATGTCCGGATGGAAGAAGGTCAATATACCATGTTTAGAATCATTCGGGGACTAGTGGCAATACTTTATGAGACTCAGTACTTGGAAGAAACAGGACAAATGTGCAGATTTCCATCTGCTATTTATCTTCCAGAAAATTGGAACAAGAGCATATGTAAACATCTGGGTGGTGACAGCATTATAAATGTGCAGAATTAACTCTGACCTGATCCCTCTGGTATTGCAGGCAATCACAGAAATGGCCTTTTCACTGTTTGCCAGACAAGGGTCCATGCCAAATTATATTACACACAAAAGTTGAAATCAATCCGATCTGTCATATTCCTTCAAAATATGAGGCCATGGGTCTGTTCCAACAAAAAGCATTTGGGTCCCATCCATTTCATATGCGTGCTGACCATTCTGACACTGAAATCAGGGGGACTTTAAAGCACTTCATCATGTCCAGTGTTGTTCCTCTGGATTTTGGATACCTAAGAATCCTGGATGTGCACAGTTCACTAAACAAAAATACACTCACATCTCAGTCACTCTTAACCTCCCTTTTCCCATTTCCCAATAGTCCTCTATTACCATATTTGTATTCACACTTTCTCTTATGAATTCACGGCAACATAAATCCCAACCATTTAGCCTGTTAATGACCCTACTGGATAGTCACAGTTTACAGCACTGTTTCCTGTCCTGTGGGTCCTGACCCCAAAATGGTTTGCTAAGCCTATGAAAGTGGGTTTCTGGCTTTTGCAGTTTAATTGATGTGTGGATGCTCTTTTGAAGTAAGTAGGTCACCATACCAAGCAAATTTGTACTTGTGGGTCACCATGCTGGGGGGGAGGGGGCTGGTTTAGAAACAGTGATTTCTGCAAAAATCACCCAATGAGCTTCATGGACAAGGAGATTTCAATCCAGTACTTTCTGTTGAGATCCCATTGCACTACAATGAACTTCTAAAAAGACAGAACAAAGCTTGAGTCCAGTGGCAACTGTCAGACCAACAAAGTTTTATTCTGGTATAAGCTTTTGTATGCATGCACACAGGTATTGAAAGCTTATACCCAGAATAAAACTCTGTTGGTCTTAAACTTTGTTCTGCTGCTACAGGCCAACACAACATGGCTCACAAATGACAAATGTACAAGAACAGGTGAGATACACAGTGAAGAAGCACAACCAACAATAACTGTGAATAAAGCACATTATGGATACAATCAATGGAATGAGATTTAAATCTATATTAATATATGAAAATGAGAACCTCAAACATCCATATATGTAGTTTACAATTTCATAGAAATTGTGTGCATTAAAGAATCATCACAATCGTTGTACGAGTAGGGGAATCAACTGCCAAATAACAAAGCTGCTCTAAATACAAATAATAAAACTAGATTCCTAGGGAATGTATTAAAATGGTTTTAATGATTTGATTTTTAATCTGGTTTTTTTATCTGTGTGAGCTGCCATGAGCCTGCTTCGGCAGGGTAGAGCGGGTTATAAATTGGAACATAAATAAATAAATAAAACACAGTCCAGGCACTTATGCCTCTCTAGTCCTTCAGAAAATGTCAATCCACATCTTTTCTTTTCTTTTTTTTTTCCTTTCTCTTTTTGGTCCATAATGAATAAAATTAAAAGATTCCCAGGTCTTCAATCTGTAACCTCCTGGTCTGAGGCAGGAATTTAACTACTTTAGGAACCACTGGTTTCAACTGCATTTTAAGAACAGTTTACGGTTGTGAAATGAAACATGAGCATTGCCTCCACTGCCTTACTCCTAACTGTCCAATGCTGACCTGAATAAATGCAATTGTACTTTGCTCGCAGAACACAGTAGGTATGCTTAAGAGAATGTAGAAGACTCAAAGAGGAGAGTTCCCAAAGCAGACCACATCTTCCAGTCACTTATCTATGTCCGTTTGTCATTGGGACTTAATACATGAAGGGCACCACAGTCAGATTTTGGGCTGCAGCGGAATGGATAACAAAATTAAGAGACCTTATAGGGATCCGGTCCATTGTGGAACAAAATTTATACTTGTCCAGAAGAAGCTACCAGAACAACTGCCTCCACAGCACAATGGCTCTCTGGTTCAAATCTACCTGTGTGCCAGCTCTGCTTGATAGTCAGGATACTAAATAGTCAGAGTGAAATTGTGAATGCCATTATGTGCCCACTGTCAAATAACATCAGACTGCATCAGCTCTCAGTCACCAAAGGCAGAGATAAAATCCAAGGTCAAATATTGGTGATATCAAATGTAGGCACCCAGTATTCACTGAATATTTGAATATCCAGATAATCTGCGGTAAATATTCAACAACCAAGTTCAAAGGAGAATCTGGGAGGAGAAACAGTTTATTTCAGTCCTAGAAAATAGGATCCAAAGTCTAGTCCAGGATCAAATTAAACCCCAAATGCCTTCTTGGATTTCCCAAGAGGAAATATTTCACAGAACTAGGAACATTTTGCATACTGTATCCTTTTTTAAAAAATTGCATTTCTTTAACCTTCCAATGAGTCTTATTTTACTAATTCAGAAATATAATGGATATAATAATAGGCCCTGTCATTCCACGATTCTTCACATATTTGCTTCACTGAAATTAACTACGCTTATCTTAATGAGCCTGTCTCTTTTCTTGTTGACATGCCTGGGTAAATTGGGATCCCCCCCCCCAACTATACCACACTGTTAGATTGAGGATGCTTGTTGGGCCAGGGGTCTTTTTGGGGGGAGCGCACGGGAGCGCAGCTCCGGGAGCTCAGGAGCCAAGCCCTGCCCCCAGCCAGCGTCCCGGAGAGTCTTTCAGGCAGCCGAATGTCAATTTCAGCTCCATTATATCCTATGGGCCATTGAAGTCAATGGTGAAAACATAGGGTATATTCTGGGGGCTGGAGGGGAGGGGGTTTGAGGGAGAGGCTCCAAACTCACAGGGTAGCTGATGGAGCTTCTCCTCAAGATACCCACCAAGTTTCAAGAACATTGGATCAGGGGTCCAACTCTATGGGCCCTCAAACAGGTTGCCCCCATTCCCTCCATTGTTCTCTATGGTGGGAAAAAATTAAGTTTTTTTCCCACTATAGAGAACAATGGAGGGAATAGGGGCAACCTGTTTGGGGGTGCATAGAATTGGACCCCTTGGTCCAATGTTCTTGAAACTTGGTGGGTATCTTGGGGAGAGGCTCCATCAGCTACCCTGTGAGTTTGGAGCCTCTCCCTCAAATCCCCTCCCCTCCAGTGCCCAGAATATACCCTATGTTTTCACCATTGACTTCAATGGCCCATAAGATATAATGGGGCCAATTGCCGCCAAATTTCTTTCATTCCCTCCTTTCCTTCTCTTTTTCCTCTTTCCCTCTTCTCTTCTCTTCTCTTCTCTTCTCTTCTCTTCTCTTCTCTTCTTCTTCTTCTTTCTCTTCTCTTCTCTCTCTTCTCTTCTTCTTCTTCTCTTCCTTCCCTTCCCTTCCCTTCCTTCCTTCCCTTCCTTCCCTTCCCTTCCCTTCCTTCCTTCCCTTCCTTCTCTTCTCTTCTCTTCTCTTCTCTTCTCTTCTCTCTTCTCTTCTCTTCTCTTCTCTTCTCTTCTCTCTTTCTTTCCCACCTTCTTCTCTTCTCTTTTTCCTCCTTTCCCTGTTTCCCTCCTTCTTCCCTCTCTTTCTTTCCCTCCCCTTTCCTTCTCTTCCTTTCTCTCTTTCCTTCCTTCTTTCCTTCTCTCTACTCTCTCTCTTTCCTTCCTTCTTTCCTCCTTCTGTGGCCCAACTCTCATGAGAAGGAGTTTAAACTTTAAACCCCTTCTCTCTTAGCTCCCCCACCCAGACCGGCTGGGGAAGGGGAGGCTTTCAAAGATGCCTCCCCCCCTTTTGCTTCCCCTTCTGACATCACTTCCGGTGATGTCAGGGGGCGTGGCATATGCTAATAGTCTAATAGCTCATTAGCATTCCATATGCTAATGAGCTCCTGCAGCTGTTCTTCTACGAAAAGACCCCTGTGTTGGGCTAATGTGTTTGAAAAATCTGACCTGGGATTATTCCTGGGCCAAAACAAAGCCGTTTTAACTAGGCAACTTCCACACACCTTTGGGATGAGCAGCTCCATAAATCTATTTCACTGCCTTCTCAGTCACCTTCGCTTTATGTAGCAGTGGGCCATTGCGTAAATAATACACACCTAACATCAACAGAGAAATGGAGTGCTTATCTGTTTTAATTTCTCATTCCATGTAGGTATACACCAGACATGACAGGCATTTAAGAAACTTCCCTAATTTTCCCTAATTAATGGTCCCCTTGACTCTTCAAAATGTCTGGCAGCAATTTGTTCTACTGGGAGGGGAAAAAAACAACAATGTTTCTTCAAAGGCCATTTCGCTCCATGGGCACTGGAAGCCTAGCCATAACAAAGGGCACATGATCTTGGGGGTGGGAGGGAAGTGATTAAAGGGGAAAGGCCTGAATTTATATCCATCTCTGGTCCTCAGCCAACTATAAACTGAGATACAAAGATCTATAGTTTGCTTCCTTTTTTTGGCCTTCCACATCTCCCTCCTGGCTGTGGACAGTCACTCCCATTGCACTACCATCAATGGTCAAACTGGTGTCTAAAAACTCCCCCCAAAACTAAAACAGCTCTAAAAAAATAACTTGGAGGACCAGTGTGAAATTTTGAAGTCTGGGGCAAGACTCTTTCACCCAATCTTTACATATGTAGATGGGAAATGAAGAAGGCCGCAATTTGAAAGAATGTAAGAGCATATCACAGGCTGCTGGTTCAGGATGGACCACAGGCCTGTGTTTTGTGGAGCTACCCCAATCAGTCCACCAGGCCTAAATGCTAGGGATGCTGGCCTCCAGGTGGGGCTTGGGAAACCCCCAGATTTACAGCTCATCTCCAGACTATGGAGATCTGTTCCCCTGGAGAAATCAGTTGCTCTAGTGGGTGGATTCTATGGCAATGTACCCCACTGGGGTCCCCTGTCCTCCCCAGGCTCCACCTCCAAATCTCCAGGTTCCCAACCTGGATCTGGCAACCCCAAACCCCCTCCCCTGTCAGTGGCCTGGAGGAACTTGATGCTTTGAATCCCACCACTAGCTGGACTCACAGTGCCCCCAGTGGTGGAAAAAACCATTGCAGGAGGCAGGTGCTGCAGACATTTCCCCAGGCTTGGAAATTCCTGGAAATTTAGGTATGGTGCTTGAAGAAGGCAGAGTCTGGGGAGAAAGCTCAGTGGGGCTGTAATGCCACAGTTTCTGTCCTCTAAAGTTGCCATTTTCTCTAGGAGATCAGTTGGAATTCCAGGAGAACTCTGGGCCCCAGCCAAAGGTTGGCAAACCCTACTGCTGCTCCAGTGAGGAAATGGGTTACGCAAATAAACAAACCTAGCAAAGCGACAGCAGACAGTAACAGCCAGCAGTAAGAATCTTCCCACAACAGGCCTCTGGGACAACATCAACACCTTGCTGTAGAGATGGTGCACCGGTACTTGACATCAGAGTAGGGTAAGAAACCCGTATTCCCCTAACACAGGATGCAATGGCACTACTGTGACACCACCTCCAATTCTCTAGTAGAAAACATGAACAAAAACACACGTTTTGTCTATTTCCAGGCCATATCCTAACACTTTCTCTGCAGAATCTGCTGCAGGCAACTGTCAGACCGCCGTTAAATCGACTGCTAGTTCTTAGGTTAAGAGATCAGTGGCCTGAAGAAACTATCAACCCGAAGCGGTGCATGCAAAACGAAGATAACACTTCGGATAAGCTTACCAATAAAGACAGCTCTCTACTCAACCGGATGGCAGGAAGAAGGAAGAACACAGAACGTACCGAGAGCATGTTTAATTAAAATGCTATTTCTTTTTGTTACCAGAAAAAGAGGCAAGAACTTAAAAATAAAGAAGACCAAAGGCAGTAGCACAGGCCCATCTGTTTCTAAGCTCTTGTTTATGTACAACTTGACTGTTTGTCTTGCTCACGGATTCTTGATACTTGCTCCCCAAACCCACAATACACTACATTGCCAAAAAATATGATAAAGTGGGTTAGATGTGTTTAAAAACCTCCCGTGATTTTGTCACAGCTGCTCAGCTGCAAGACTCAAAATGCAGGGGGGGAGAAAAAACCTTACTACAAGACGGATTTATTAATACAGACATGTATAACGAAGAGAAGGAAAATTATGGCATGCTGGGTTTTTTTTCCTATGCGCAGCTGAAATTGTTATTGCAGCACTGCCAGATTGTTAACACACAGTCTATACAGCAGCTGAATGCATTACAACTATTAGCAGCTTGTAGGTAGCAATTCAAGTCAGCTTATATAGTTGATGCACATTTGGTCATCGCCCAGAGCACAAACAGCAGCCAACTTGAAGATACCTAACAGTGGAAAGTTATTCTGCAGAGAACGCTTCTTGGTTTTATTAGTGCATGCATATAATTTACTTATTGCATTTATATTTAGGGTTGCCAGGTGTGTCCCCCGGACACCAGCGGGTGTGCCTGCGTAGGGGGTAGGAATTGCCAGATCCAGCTTGGGAAATTCCTGGGGATTTCGGGATGGTGCCTGGGAAGGACAGGGACTTCATGGGGGTACAGTGCCATAGAGCCCACCCTCCAAAGCATCCATTATCTCCAGGGGAGCTGATTTCTGTCATCTGGAGATGAGCTGTAATTCCAAGGGACCCCCAGGTCCTACATGGACACTGTCATCCCTATTTATATTCCCCTTTTCTCTCCAACGGGAATCCAAAGCAGCTTCCATCATTCACAACAACACCAGTGAGAGTTTTAGGTGAACACCTGGATACATAAAGGCATTTGGACACGTGGGGTACTGAAAACAGGCAGCACAAACGCTGCCACGAAAAAGCAAAAGAAATAAAAAAATACACACAGACGTGGGTAACCCATAAGGAACGGAGGGAGGTTTCACTCCAGTTTCTTGGGGGTAGTTTCCTTACCAATGGTGGCAAGGGCAGATCAGTTCCTTTGCCCCATAATTTGGTGAACCAACTATGCTAAAAGCAGCTCCGATGGTGTCTCATCAGATCTCAGAAGCTAAGTAGGGTTGGCCCTGGTTAGTAACCTGGGCAGCAGGCCACCAAGTAAGTCCCAGGGTTGCTGCCCAGAGACAGGCAATAGCAAACAACAACAACTCTTGTTCATCTCTTGCTTTGAATAGCATACAGCAGAGGTGTCCTTTCACACGCAAGACCCTTATTGGCACTGAAAGCACAAAATGTCACGGAAATACAGCAGAGGTGTCGAAATCATATGTCCTGAGGGCCGGATCTGACATAAATGTCACTTTGTTGAGCTGGGCCATTTGTGCCATAAAATGTAATGCCAGGTACCGGAGACATAAACTGTATGAAGGACAGTAGCTGGTAAGATCCGAGTTGGTGTATCCTCACTGCAAAGCCTCATGGGCTGGGAAGGAGGTGCAAAGGAAAACCCATAGGGGCAGACTGGAGAGCCAGCAGTGCAGCACGGGGCAGACGCTCCCACACTGCTTGACTGCTGCAGACGAGGTTATTCTGCCACGCTGAAGCCACAGTTGTACTGGCTCCTCCCACTCCCCCCTCGAGCAGTCTCCTGTTCCCTCCCTTGTACTAGTTACTCGTGGGCCACATAAGAGCCCTGGGTGGGCTGGTTCCGGCCCCCGGGCCTTATGTTTGACATCCCTGCCGTACAGTATCACCATAAGTCAGCTGTGACTTCCACCACCAAGATTATTATGGGGAATCAAACCCGGTTCTCCCAGATTAGAGTCTGTGCTTTTAACCACTACACCACACAGGAGCAATGTCAAGTTTAAAACATGGTATATCACATAGTCAAAGAGGTGGAGACTTAGCACTGCCAAGTACCTCTGACCACTCCTTAGCATTTAATTTGCCAAAACAAGACATTCATCTACTCTCCGTGATCAAATTCTGCAGGTCTCCTCATACATGTCCACTCATTTCAGTCAGCCAGGATCACCTTTAGGGCAGGAATTAAATCCATCTCAGTTTGTGTGTGGGGTGTGTGTTTTTTTCTGTTCTTTGGTCGCCACCAACCCAGACTAGCTCCAGCCTTTTATGTTTACTAGCAGTTCAGGGTGGGGGGACAGTAAAGGTTGAGCATGTGCATAGGGCAGGGTTTCCCAACTGCCACTCCCCTTTCTCTGTGTGCATATTGTGAACATCTCAGGAAGTAGATGAGTATTTGAACACATTCCGGTTTTCTAAATAGGGAAGACCTTATTGATTACAGCTAAACAAACTAGAGCACATCACAAGGGAGAGTGACTGTTATAAACAACAGGCTACAACAAATCTAAGAAAAGGAAAGGACCATTCACATTTCTGGCCTAGCCTTCATGTTAACAGTTGTTTACATTGGCATCCCTGCTTTGAACGCATCATGGAGCAAACGCTGATCCAGGCTCCCAACCTGAGCCCAGCCCCTGAACAACTTTAAAGGGTTGTTCAGACATTTTTAACCCTCTCTGCCCTAGCTGGTTGGAACTTCCTTACCCAGTCCAAAGTTGGGGAGTTTTCTTCCCTGGCACAGCTTATGACACACACACTGCAATACTCAGCTCATGTTTTGGCAACAGCCATGCGTCTTTCCCTTCCTGTAAGTTTCTTGCCACTTTGTGCATTTGGGGGGAGCTTTTTTCCATAGGAAAGTGTGCTGTTCCCAGGGCACTGTGGGACCCCCTTGATGAAATCCAAAGTACCCTGCACCTCCCATCCATGACAGACACCACTAGTGTTTTCATTTTACACATCGTTCCTGATTTTTCCAGATTCTCCCCCCACCCCTTACCATTGACTCACTACATTATTTCAATCCTGGTGAATAAATCAAACAGGAGCATAAACATGCAATTTTTGCATGCCACTACAAGCCAGTTTTATAAGGTCGTCATGTCAGGGCTATAGCCTGGCTTCCTCATCGGGTGAGGCGATGACATTTGCAGATAGGACCAGACCCTAGCAAATTCGTAGGAGAAACAGGGTTGTAAGGCTTGCTGACTGGACAAGTCCAAAATAAGGATCAGGTTGTGAGATCATGAGAAAAGTATGCATTACATCTCTCGGAACACTGCCAGGAATTAAATGTAATGTGTTACGAGAATGGTATGTTTTTATAAAGTTGTTCTTGGCAGTTATAGGGCGTAAGTCTCTTTTCCATAAGTATTTCTGATATAAAGAACAGTTCCTTGAAATGAAGAATGGCTGACAGGCCCGGGGAGCAGTGATATCAACACGGGGGGGAAGTCCCACACCCAAACACCTTGGCCATGGAGGATTCAGCTCCTAAGCTGGAGCAGGCAACTATTAGGGTTGCAAGGTCTCTCGCTGTTATATGCAGTGAGTAACATCTATTTGAAATGCATAAGAACATAAACAAACATAAGACAATCCAATGTTGGATCAGGCCAATGTCCCATCCAGTCCAACACTCTGTCACACAGTGGCCAAAAATACCAGGAGGTCCACCAGTGGGGCCAGGACACTAGAAGCCCTCCCACTGTTGCCCCCCCCCAAGCACCAAGAATACAGAGCATCACTTGCCCCAGAGTCCCTATTTATACCTTGTGGCTAATAGTCACTCATGGACCACTGCTCCATATGCTTATCTAACTCCCTCTTGAAGCTGTCCATGCTTGTAGCCGCTGCCCCCTCCTGTGGCAGTGAATTCCATGTGTTAATCACTCTTTGGGTGAAGAAGGACTTCCTTTGATCTGTTCTAACCCGACTGCTCAGCAATTTCATTGAGTGTCCACGAGTTCTTGTATTGTGAGAAAGGGAGAAAAGTACTTCTTTCTCAGCCTGCTCTGTCCCATCCATAATCTTATAAACCTCAATCATGTCACCCCTTAGCTATCATTTCTCCAAGCTAAAGAGCCCCAAGCGTTTTAACCTTTCTTCATAGGGAAAGTGTACCAACCCTTTTATCATTCCCATTGCCCCTTTCTGTACTTTTTCCAATGCTATAATATCCTTTTTGAGGTGCGGTGACCAGAACTGTACACAGTACTACAAATGGGGTCACACCATTGATTTATACCGGGGCATTATGATACTGGCTGATTTGTTTTCAATTCCTTTCCTAATAATCCCCAGTATAGTGTTGGCCTTTTTTTTATTGCAGTTGCACACTGTCTCAACATTTTCATTGAGTTATCTACTACAACTCCAAGATCTCTCTCTTGGTCAGTCTCTGCCCGTTTGGACCCCATCAATGTGTATTTATATTTATGACTTTTGGCTCCAATGTACATCACTTTGTACTTGGCCACACTGAACCTCATTTGCCATGCTGACGCCCACTTGCCCATCCTCGACAGATCCCTTTGGAGTGCCTCACAATCCTCCCTGGTTTTCACCACCCTGAACAACTTTGTGTCATCTGCAAATTTAGCCACTTCACTGCTTACTCCCAATTCCAAATCCAGAAGTTCATTCATGTGTAGTCCCGTTCACGTGTACCAAGGCTGAACACACATGGTAAATACAAGCACTGTCGTCATTCAATAGCATTGCAACCACTTGTATCAAGAGGATCGTGCATTCCTGTTGTGTGTCACTGTATCATCTGAAAAGGTCTATAGGGAGTAGGGTTGCCAGCTCTGGATTGTGAAATACCTGGAGATTTTTGGGGTGGAGCCTGGGGAGGGGAGGTACCTCAGCAGGGTACAGTGCCATAGAGCCCACCCTCCAAAGCAGCCATTTTCTCCAGGGGAACTGATCTTGCTCATCTGGAGATCAGTTGTAACAGCAGGAGACCTCCAGGTGCCTCCTGGAGATTGGCAACCCAGGGAGCATTCAGTGTGGGAGCATTTGTCCAGCAAAAGCTGCCACCACCCCCTCCTCAAACACAGAAGGTATGTCAGTGAAGAAAAGAGATTCAAAGGACAGTGAACACTTGAGATAATTAGTATCCGGCTAACAGAAAAGCATTGCTGCAGATAATTTGGAGCAGGCTAGTGGGGGGAAAAAAAGATTAGGCAAGGCTACTGGATATCAGGTACAATAAAAACAGGCATTTGATTGTGCATGTTGTGCATTATTATGACGACTTTGCAGCCCATGCCTTGTTATTTTGTGACAGGTTGTTACTTATTGGGATTTCAAGGGGGGATTCAGAGGTCTGGGTATTTCAGCCGCTCCCCGCTTCTTCCGGCTAATGAGGAATTTTCTCACCAGCAAGAAGAGGAGGAGAGAAAGAGAGAGGTATGTGCACCATCAGAGTGTGATTTCCATCACCAATGTGCCAAGTGTTAAAAGGGGCTCATGTTAATTTACTTGTTGGATATCTGTTTACATCACACCCCTGGGTGAGGGGCCACCAAAGGTGTATGTGGACCACCAGATACGGGCTGCTGCCTGAAAGATGGTGTTTCCCCCCGCCCCTGGTCCCAGGCAGGTACCAGAAATGGGAGCTTTATCAAGACCCTGGCAGGCTGCCATAGCTAGCTGTTCGGCACTACTGGTCACAGGTTATGCTGCCCTGATTTATACTGAGTAGTAGTAGCTAGATAAAGGTGTTTACCTCTTCAATAAATAATCATCGGTTCGAGAATGCTATGTTGCATTCTGCATTATGTATTGGCATTTATTTATTTATTTGCTGGCAATCCCAATCAGACCCTGGGAAAAGACCATACCTGCTCTCGACAAGTGAGCACAAGCACGTATCGGTGAAGCCAAGCACATCTGGTCTAGGGATAGTTTCCAACTTCTCATCCTGGTTTTGACCTGGAAACACTCGTTGCAGTTTCTCTTTTCCTTTGTGTCACTGAACCCACCATTCCTTATTTTCATTTCTTTTTTCATTTGTTTCATTTTTTCTAAAATGTGTATTGCAACATTTACGGGTGTCAATAAACCAGCACTGTACACGATGATGTACGCTTTCAGAAGAAATACTGGATCAGATCTAGACCACTTTTTAGCATAGTCTCATCCAGTTCTTCTCCTAAGTACATCCCCTGCCCCTCGTGGCTTTTGTCCTTGCAGTTCCCACAGTCCCTAGTCTAGACTTCTGGGTGGTCAAAGTGGACTCCCTCCTCCCTTTTTTACTAGCCGAAAATGATGGTGAATCAATCCATTCTAATGTACTAGTTACATACAGAAGCCATAATATATACACAAATGCAAAACTACCTTATCTACAAGCCAACTGCAGAAAGTGGAGACCAGAAGCCACTAATCTCTCCTTATATATAATTCTGTTTTGGGGTGAACGTTCCACACGCTCCCACAGCATTTGGCTCACTGACCTGTCACTCCAACGGTTTGCCAACGGTTTGCCAATCCAGTGGCTGTGTTGCTGGGGTCCCACCCACAGAAAGTGTCCCAGCCTCAGTGTCGTGCAGGTCTCTCCAAGGTGGCGTGCGGGAGCTGGCCCTGCTCACCCCAGAGAGACAAAGGCTCCGAGTGCGCAGGCCTCACCAGAGCAGCAAAAGCCTGGCGGCCACTGATACATACCTGGAAATGAGCGGCCAGAAAGTGAGAGGTGGCAGCAGCACTCTCAATGATGGATGAGCACCAGAATATGTGCTGGGTAACGCCACTCACCTCTTTGCTGTGGCATGCTCGGAGGAGGCTAGGACTGCCTGGAGGTGGCGGCGGCTCTGCACGCCTGCTTTGGGGGGCAGGTCCTCTTTCTAGAGCTCGTTGTATTGCTTTTATACAACGGGCTTTGCTCCTAGTAGAAATATGAATGCATATGAAATGACATAAAATATGGGGGATTTACTCAGCCCTAGCAAAGTCCTGTAAGTTTCCTGGATGGGAGTCTATCTGACACCCATACACAGTGCTGGGATCACAGGACAAATATCATAAGGCAGAGCCTCAAGAGGACTCATTGCTAGAGGGGACAACTTCCAGGTGGCACCTGGAGATCTCATGCTATGGCAACTGGTTTCCAGACTACAGAGCTCAATTCCCCTGGAGAAAATGCCTTTTTTGGAGGGTGAACTCTATGGCATTATACCCCACTGAAGTCCCTTCCCTCCACAAACCTCACCCTCCCCAAGCTCCACCCCCCAAATCTCCAGGTATTTCCCAACTCAGAGCTGGCAACCATACAGTCATTGCTGCCCTCCAACCTACCCCCATGCAACAACAGCCTCTCTCTGGACCTCAGAGGGTTTAGGGTCTTCTGGGTAGTTTGGGTTCTTGATAAGACCAGGCCATAAAACATAACAAGCAACTTAGCAGAAAGTTATCATGGTAGGGGAGGGAATAAAGAGAATGCAGCCATCAAGGTCAAGACAGTCACCTAAGCAACATCCAAGGTCCAGATGTCCTTTGCTGGTCAAGCACAGGTCAACTGCAACATTCGTCACACAAGTTTGTTTACAGGTTCATGGTTATTTCCCTACATCAGGGGAGACAAAAAAAAGTCCTTTGCAAAGCAGCCTTTAAAAAGCAAATCCATGGGGGCTGCCAGTGTGGTGTAGTGGTTAAGAGGGGTTTGATTCCTCACTTCTCCACACAAAGGTTGCTGGGTGACCTTGGGCCAGTCCTAGTTCTCAGCCGCACCTACCTCCCAGGGTGCTTGTTGTGAGGAGAGGAAGAGAAAGTGGTTGTAAGCTGCTTTGAGACTCCTTCGGGTAGAGAAATGCACTGTATAAAAAAAATGCTCTTCTTCTTATACCTGCATTTTTTTTTAAAGAAGCAATGAAGCTGAGTCAGTTGCCAAGGAGGAGTGTTTACCTGAAGCCAATATAATCCAAAGGAAGCTGAGTTTGTATGTTGGGGGGGGTGATCAATCAGCACAAAGAAATGTAACAGAAAAAGCAAATAATAATAATAATAAGTAGTAGTAGTTATGGGGCAAAAGAAAGGAAAAGTCAAGGACAAAGCACGGTACACACCAAATTTGCACTACAACAGGCCACTTCTTAGCTCACAAACCAGATTATATTTTTGCTTACGATACAGTTATCTCATGAATGGAGAACACTCTCTTGTTATCTGAATAGCCAGCTTGAACTTCCTTTTTCTTGACGTTTATGTCCTGCCATGTGTTTACTGCCCGTGGCTTTCGGAAGCGGCCAATTTTGACGTCTCGCTGTTCTTTGCAGTAAATAAACCAGATGCACTCGGCGGATATCAAAGTGCTTGGCATTAACTGATCTTTTTTGAAGGGCATTTGACAATCCAAAGATTCCCACCATCCCCATCTTGCACTTTACCAATAATAAAAACCCCAATCCAAAGGAGTTAAGTATCAAGGCAATACTGATTTTTCCCCCCCACTCCTATTTCTTCTGCCTGCTCAGGCTCAACACACAATTCCCATGGTAAATTAAGAACCACAGTCAACAGTTATCGTAACATGTCCTGTGGATATTTAAACACAACCGGGAAAGTTAATCCTCCTTGTAGTTCACGCCCAAGACTGTGTTCATGAGTCCAGCTTATAAACAAGCACAACACAACTCTGATTGCTGACTTTGTCAGAATATGAATAAAGCCCTTTGTTCTTATTAGCTGGGAGATCTATTGATTGAAATACCCCCTGCCCCAATATCCCCGGTGGCTGACTGCTCGGTGCTATGCTTTCTATTCTTGGTAGCATTCTGAGGCCTACAGATGGCCCAAACGTGATCTTTGCCAAGAAACAACTATGAACAGATTCATGAGCTTCAAGAGATACGCACACCCGTCTAGCATGGTGACACAGAGAACAAAAATACCACCTCTCCCCAGGACAAATCTCCTCTAGATGGAGTATAATTTGCTTTTGTAAAAGTAAAGAAGCCTGAACATTACCTGGGTGACACAGAAAGCAGAGGAGACGCTTACCACTTTCAAGCCAGCAACTGACGACAATCTTGCCAACATTCTCTTCCAAAGCAACCTGGTTTCCCAACCCTTGCTTCCCCTAGCTATCACTGTTATCTCCCCCTTTCACCAAAGAGCTTGCGGCAATATATATGTAGGGTTGTGGGGCATGCAAAAAAAAAGGGGGGGGGAATCTAAACCAACCAAGCACAAACCTCCAAAGGAACTTTAGAAAACTTATAGAGGGCCAAAAGATAAAAAAACATAAGTATACAAATAGGGTTGCCAAGTCCCATTGTAGCTGCAGTGAGGGGAGTCCTGGCTCTCTCATTGCATCGGGTGACATCATCACACAGGGCACGTCTCCGTGATCCCGGCACTTTGGGGTGGGGTTCCCCCTGGCAGCCCAATCTGGGCCGGTGGGTAACGGACCCATCGAGCTGGGGTTCCCCTGCCCCCCTGGGGGGATCTGGCAACCCTATATACAAAAGAGTGTTTATTTCAAAGACATATAAAAACCCTGTAGGTGCCCAAATAAAGCCTCATAAAATGTTCAGAGTTACAGATATACAAAAAGGAACAGTGTATGGCCTGATGCGTTTCGGCTCACAAGAGCCTTCTTCAGAGGTCAAATAATACAAAATACACCAAGCAACAGAATCCTTGTAACACATGTAAGGTAATAAACAATAAATAAAATAGGACAGAAGTGACATCATCATGCTAGGCATGTCATCGGGGGGCGCATAGGGTTTTTAGGGTGATTGTTAGAGCGTCCCCCGCCCCAGCGACGTGCCCAGCATGATGACGTCGCCTCCGGGTGACGTCATTGTGCTGGGCATGTCACCGTGATCCCAACATTTTGGGCATGGGGTTCCCCCTGCCAGCTGAAGCCAGGCCGGCAGATTGGGAGGCCATAAAGTGGACATCCCCCCACCCCCTGTGGGACCTGGCAACTCTAGATCAGTGTCATCATATATGGCACTGACCATCCTCCATTATGTCTCCCGGAGAGTGTTACGCTGCTCAGATAACAACTTGCTGGTGGTCCCCCGCCCTAAAGCTGTCTGGCTGTCCTCAACCAGGGCCAGGCCCTTCTCAGTCCAGGCCCCAACCTGGTAGAACTCTCTGCCCAATATCATCAGGGCCCTGTGGGACTTCATGAAATTCTGCAGGGCCTGTAAGGGAGAGATGTCCCACCAGGCTTTTGGGTGATGGCAGCAATGGTTTCCATCCTAGCTGCCACCCTTTTCAGCTCCTGCTGCTTTTTATATCTGCCTTGCCCTCCTCTCCCCTGCCCACGAAGCAGCCAGCAGTCTGAAATTAGATAAATTAGTACCCACCACCTGATCTGTTTGAAATGTGTTATTAATGTTTTAATTGTTTTATCTTGATATGTTTTTATAAATGTTGTACATTGCCCAGAGCCCTGCACCAGCAAGGACTGTGTGATTAACAAATTTAATATAAAAACAAATAAAATAGGAGGAGGAGATTGGATTGAGACCCCGCCCTTCACTCAGAGTCTCAGAGCGACTTACAAATGCCTTTCCCTTCTCCTCCCCACAACAGACACCTTGTGAGGTAGGTGAGGCTGAGAGAGACCTGAGAGAACTACTTTTTGAGATAACAGCTCTGACAGAACTGTGGCTTGCCCAAGGTCATCCAGCAGCTGTAAGTGAAGGAGTGGGGAATCAAACCCGGTTCTCCCAGATTAGAGTCTGCACACTTAACCACTACACCAAAGTGGTGTATTTTTTGCACAACTGAAAGAGGGTTGTCCCATAAAGATGAGCAATGCTCATTTCTTTTGGTTTGTCCCCCCACCATTTGTATATCTATCTACTCTGTTAGTTCTGCCCCCGCCCCGGTTGGTTTTGTAGATCTGTTTGCTTCTGTACCCCATACTGCATGGTTTGTATATGTGATATGTATAGTACCTAGTCACACAACTGTCAATACGACCCTGATTTATGGATATACAATGAGCGCTGAAAAAGTATGCAATGAACAATGTGTTCCATTGGTTGGATCCAGCTGTAATTTCCACTGATGAAAGGGATTTCTGTCAATGGAATAGGATTTCCTTGACTCTTGTCCAACTTCAGCCCACAATGCTGCTCCAGGGGGACAGGTAGGGATGCCAGCCTCCAGGTGGGACCTGGGGATCCCTGGAATTGCACTTTGTCTCCAGACTACAGAGATCAGTTCCCCTGGAGAAAATGGATGGTTTGGAAGGCAGACTCTATGGCACTGTACCCCACTGAGGTTCCTGTCCTCCCCAGGCTCCTTCCCCAAATCTCCAGGAGTTTCCCAAACTGGATCTGGCAACCCTAGGGACAGGGGAGCCTCAGGAATACCATGAGGGATGAAACAGAGGTCTACAGTAGATGAATGGATGCCCCTCAATCAGAATGTTACCAGCAGATCAAATCAAATTGTACGGAGAAACAAATGGCAGGGAACCAAAACCAGCCAGAAAATGAACACACTCTTGTTAGTCTTGTTCAAGAAAGAAGCAAACTCAAAACAGAATTTGGGGTTCAAGACAGCAGGGGGTAAGAACGGCAAAACCTTCCCAGATGGAAAGCCATTGTCTTCCCTCTGTACCGCCCCCACCGCCTTGATGTATGAACATGAAGACATGATCTCACACCCTATTAAGCGCTGCCAGTTTCAAAAGGAAGCTCACTTTGTGTTTCGGGTGTCAGATTTTCAGTCTGGAGGTGGACCAAACAAGAGATCCAAGCTGTAATTATACTGGGACCAAGCCTGTAGTTTCTTATTTATTGCAGTCGCATCTTCCCCAAAGCTTTAAGAACAAGAGAGAATAATGGGAGCGTTCCAACCAGCGCTTTAGCAATTCTGCCTCTAGGACACTCCCACATTGATGTCTTCTGGCAAACATTTCACTTCCCATGGAAAGACAGTCTCTCTCTCTTTTCTAATTAAAGCACTCATCTGCTAGAGGACTTCAAACATGTCTAACACCACGGCCCTTTAAAAAAAAAAAAAAAAAAAGCTCCATTGATCTCAGTGGGAATAACTTAACAGACACATTTTATTAGATTTTTTTTTTAAGAAGAATGCATGTGGCAGGGAAATACAGGCAAGAAGAACCAGAAAAAAGAACAGTACAAAGCTATGAACAGCCTGATCTTGTGCAGTAATTAGGCACACCAAAAACGCATGGAAACGCCACACAGAATTGGGGTCGGGAATGGACATCATATCTGTATGATTCAGGACCAAAGATACAGTCTAACGCCTTGAGTACAGGATCCTAATCTGGCCCGTTGCTAACATGGGGCCCACGGGGCCCGGCCCCCTCGTGTTTCCTCTGGGCCCCCTCCCTCCTGGGCTGCCCCCAAAGTGCTCCAACTTACCACCTGCACTGTACTTTCATTTAATTAGCTGGCGGGCCCCACCGAGGCCCCCTCCCAAAGAATTCCATAGCTACGGGGCTGATCCTAATATATGTTCAGAGTCTGCCACCTTTCAGTTGGCAAGGCGGGAGAACCAACTTGCAAAATAATCCACCCTTTGGTGGATTCTCTGGTTTCCCACACTCCGTCTTAAGATGCTTTATTAGAAATATCCCCCACACTTTTGCGGTTAAAACTGCAGTGCCAGCTTAATTTTCTGGGCCGCACTGAACTCAGGCACGGCCGTACGTGATGCTGGTTTGCTATCCTCCAAGTGGGGCCTGGAGATCTCCCTGAATGACAGTGGATCTCCAGCCTACAGAGATCTCAGTTCCCCTCTAGAGAAGAAGCCTGCTTTTGAGGGTGGACTCTATGGCGTTATTTCCCAGTGAGGCCCCTCCCCAGGTTCTGCCCCCTAAATCTCTAGGAATTTCCCAACTCAGAGTTGGAAACCTGATGTGATAAATCAAGCTATACTACTTCTCCCCACCCCAACCTCAAACTAGTTTTATTTTTTTACAGAATTGCCCCTGGACAGCATACAGTGCCGCAGTTCAAAGAACACGTTCAGCGATTCCGCTGTTCCTTGCATGACCATGAGAATATAGGCAATCAAACACCATGTAGGCAAGCTGACTGGTTGACAAGTAACAGGAATAAAGTCCTGAAAAGCAAATGGGATGACTGGGGTTGACAACTCTTTGGCATAACAAAGCTGCCATCTCAGGCTGTGCGTACTAGTCAGGCAGGGAAAGGGCTTTGCTCGTATCCCTGCTGGGGTGCACAGAGTGAGTTTCTCCTCCAGAAACATATTCTATGATTGCCATGTCATCCAGGTATGTCCTGACTCTTCCTTACTGTTTCACCATTATTATTATTTTTGTTTGAATCACTGCAGCATGTGTTTTGCTTCCGGAATGTTTTTTTTTTTCTTCTCCCGCACAGAGAAATGCAGACAAAAGAATCAAGCTATACTTCATCCTTCCAGATGCTGGACAACTATCCTGTTGTTGTTGTTTTTTAGTCAACAGATAAGTGTTGTGTGCTGTTGGCAAGCGTGTTCACCTGAGTGGCTCGCTAAGTGCATAGACCTTCCCCAGAAAATCAGGACCATATGTGGCTGGATCCTTCTGCTCACCCAAGGAGCATGTCTATTCATGTTAAATTTGTGTCAAGTCCCCCTTGCATGGTTTCCAGGCTCTGCAGACCACCAAGGTTGCACTTCAGAAATCTCAGCAGACTGTGCAGTGGGAAAGAGGAGGTGGGAACACAGCATTCCAAGAGTCCATTTATACTCCCAAACGATAGGATCCAGGCCTGAGGTCACTACTTGGAATGTGGCCATTCTCACGTCCACTCATCTCTCTCTCTCTCCCAGGACTGTACTAAAAACTCCTCTTTTAAATTATAAATCCCGTTGTGCCCTTAATTGGCATCATCTGTCATGTGCATAGACACAAGAAAATATACAAGGATATGCAGAGACCTACCATGGATCTTATAACTTTCCTCAACATTCTTCGGCTATTATCCCCAAGGGGAAAATTCATGTTGATTTAGGCATGATCAGGTGAGACAACTTGTTGTTGTTGTTGTCATTCAGTCGCACAGTCGAGTCCGACTCTTCGCGACCCCATGAACCACTTCATGCCAAGCCCTCCAGTATTCCGTCATGCTCTGTTCGTTGCCTCAGTAACACTGTCTAACCACCTCATCCTTTGCTGTCCCCTTCTTCTTTTGCCTTCAACCTTGCCCAGCATGAGGGTCTTCTCCAGTGAGTGCTCTCTTCTCATTTGGTGGCCAAAGTATTTGAGCTTCAGCTTCAGTATCTGGCCTTCCAGGGAACAGTCAGGGTTGATTTCCTTTGGGATTGACTGATTCGATCTCCTTGCAGTCCAAGGGACTCTCAAGAGCCTTCTCCAGCACCATAATTCAAAAGCATCTATTCTTCGGCGCTCGGCCGAAGACAACTTAGGGATGCGCAGAAACCGTGTGAGAAATTTTAGTTGTCTGAATTGCTCAGAGCCCATATATCGTCTTGGAATTATGTAGCTGCAGGTCTGTTGGACATTTAGTAAAGCTGGGAGGGGGAGTACTGAAAGAAATCCCCCAATAAATCCTTGAAAGTAACGCACGTCTTGTCTCCCCATCTGCCTTGATTGATCATTCACTGGAAATGAACCTATCCACCTCGGGGGATGTAGAACCCCTCCGAGTCTTTGTATCCTGTTTTTACCTCCTCCTCTCTCCTTGCTTTAAGCACTACTGTGAGCAGAAAGTCCCTTCTGCCCTCAGCCCAGACTGCTCTCATCCATTCCAGATGATTCCATTGCTGACACCTGGCAGTCCAGGGTCACTTCTCTCTCTCCTTTAAGGCACCACTTGTGACTTGGGTTTTAAACCTTTCCATGTTCCTTGTTGTATCCAAAGCAACTGAGTAAGGATAAGCAAAGGCTTTCTTGGGTTCTGAAGCCAGCCCTGTAGCCATGGTTTTGTGGCTTGTGGGGCATTTTTTTTCCTGGTGGGGCTGAAGTTCTCAGTGCAGAAAGAAAAGCCATTTAGCCAATAGATAGCTGTTACCAGGACAGATCTCTAAGCTGCAAGCTGTCAAACAACTTTAGATGACAGCTCTCAGCTGCTGCAAGTTAATCCATCCTGCCAGCTGAACCAACAATTCTGATAACAAGCCAGCAGGTGAGGGTGATCACTTCTATAGTCAAGAAAGCAAACACTTAGGCAGGAAAACTCTCTTAAAGGAGACCAGTTTCTTGACATAGAGTTAGAAGTGATCCTAGAGGTCACCTACTCCAACCCCCTTGCTCAGTGCAGGAATCACTCGACTACAGCACCCCACTCTGCTCAAAGGAGCACACACCTTTATTTAAAAAAAATGATTTTTTAAAAATGATTTACAGGAGAAATTCTTGTGGGGCTGTGCCATTAAGAAAGGGGGCAGAGCCCCTTGGAGCCCCGCTGTAGCTACGGGCCTGCTCTTAAGCAAAGTCACTCATCGCTGTTCACAGATAGCGATTACTAGAACATTGTCTTTAATTTTAACACCACTGATGGATTAAATATTTTGCTGGTGGCAATAGGTGGGCTGGACTTTTAAAAAAATATTTAACCTCTTCATAATGAAAACTGGGGGTAATAAATCACGTATTTCCTAGCTGAAACAGAAAGGCAACTGGATTAGGTTCCAAAGGTCCCTGTGCCCAAGGTTCTCTGTGATGTATAACCACGTTCATTGACATAACCTCATCATTACAGACTCATTGTTCAGGCTCTTGGTAGTAGAACACCAATTCAAAGAGCAGCCGACCTTTTCTGGGAGATATGCTTTCTCCAGTGGTTGCGGCAACCCTGACAGCCATGGATTCCCAGAAATCTCAGCACAGAGGTGATGACCAAATAGCAAACCAAATACAAACAGCTTTCTTTATCTTTGGGGAGAACACTACACCATGCTTTATCTTGCCCATCACCACCTGGTCCCACCTGGTCCCATTTCATGTGTGTGTCCATTGTACGTTGCAGGTAACTTCTGTTAATGCACGATTCCTCCACTCCTCTGAGGACACGAGACCAATTGTTTCTCGAAGACAGTGCCCAAGCTAGATCCATTCAGGGACAGCAAGAGTGCCCCCCTCTTTCCCAAATCAGAGTTAGCTGCCAAGCTGGACCGACCCGGTATCTCAAGAGTTCAGAACCAGAAAGAGCTGAGGGCATCATTGTGGCCCAGCTGTGGGCAAAATCTCTGACATGCTACATGGTGGCAGCTCTTCAGTCCCTCCTCTTCGTCCATTGCTCCCATGCTCCCATTCCTTCATATTCTCTCTTTGAAATCACTTGTCTGAACCACTCCTTTTTGCCAATTTCTGCTTTCCCTACTTTCCATCTCCTACCCCTGCCACCCTCTTCCTCAAGTGACCATTCTGGTTCCTGGAAGAATCCCTTCTTCCTCTGCCCCACCTCCTCTCAGCCTCTCTCTGTTTCAGTTCCACTTTTCCCTTGAGCAAACTGAATTCTGGGGTCTTCATTTTTGTGCCACTTACTGCTATTTCACACTGTCCCCCCCCCGCCCCCGGTAAACAGTAGGCTGTTTTTGACATCACTGGAGTAATGTACATATTAAGGACTTACATTGTACATATAATCTCTGCATACATAGTATATAAAAAAAGTACTTGATGCTTATACAACGCAGACAACTATACAAACTAACAACACATCAGGGAACTGACCTGCCTGTCACAAATATAAACCAAGAGACAGGGAATGTTCATTCATCCCTATCCAAAGGCAGTGAGAGCAAATGACTGGTGCAATGTTCTGCAGATGGCTCTAACCCTTGAGGAGTAGGTGGTACTAATTTCAGCATAACTAACCACTACAGCAGGCGTGTCAAACATGCAGTCCGGGGGCCGGAGGGCTTCTATCAGGCCCGCAGTGGAACTGGCTGTCTTCTGCTTCTTCTTCCCGTTCTGCTGCTACTGCGTCACTGTAGGTTTGCAGCTTACAGATACACACCTGAACAGCATACTCAAGATTGCAACAGCACAGACATTCTGATGCAATAATTCAGAGCAAGAGGTGTCAGTTATCAGACACTGTCCAATAAATAAAATATTGCAAGAGTGGTAATGTTTTAAGCATGATTTTATTTTAAGTAAAAAAACAACAACAAACCTCTGTGTTTGTGTCCTTTATAATGTTTATATATCTCTGTTACCTGGCATTACATTTTATGACCCACGTGGCCCGGCCCAACAAGGTCTCATTTATGTCAGATCCGGCCCTCGTAACAAATTAGTTCAACACTCCTGCAGTGCAGGATGCATTTGCGCAGCACATCAGCCTGCTGGAGCTCCTCAAGGGAGGCTAATGAGGGACCCAGGCTACCTTCCCACAGAAGTCTCCTGACTTACCTCTAAAGTTCAGGCCCTTCTCTCCCCCTGCCAGTTTACAGTACCCACCTGGTAGCATGGAAAAAAAATGGTCATCAGTTGGGTACGGACCTATAAGGCTTGGAGCGGTCAGGGACCGACGTATCTACAGGACCGCCTCCTCCGTCATGTCCCCGGGAAAGTGTTACGCTCCTCAGACAACAACTTGCTGGTGGTCCCTGGCCCTAAAGACATCTGGCTGTCCTTGGCCAGGGCCAGGGCCTCTTCGGTCCTGGCCCCAACCTGGTGGAACTCGCTGTCGAATACCATCAGGGCTCTGTGGGACCTTATGCAATTCCACAGGGCCTGTAAGGCAGAGATGTTTTGCCAGCCTTTTGGTTGAGGGCAGTGGTGGTTTCTGTCTTGGCTGGCACCCTTTCTCATTCCCTCTTCTGTTCATATTTGGATGCCCTCTTCCCCACTTCCTGCGAAGTAGCTGGCAGTCAGAAATTGGATTAATCAGTATTTGCCATCAGATCTCCCCCCCCCGAAATGTGTTGTTAATGTTTTTAAATTGTTTATATTTTGCTATGTTTTTAAAGATATTATACATTGCCCAGGGCCCTATGATAGCAGGGATTGGGCAATTAATAAATTCAATGTATAGATAAATAAATAAGATGTTCCCCAAAACTACAATATAACACCACATGCAGCGGACAATACCCATCCCCCAACCCTGAATTGTGTGTGCCCAGCTTCATCTCAAATTAGCTGAATCCAGAGCAGAGGTATTGAAAAAACTTGGGAGGAAGAGAAGGAGAAGGAGGAGGAGATTGGATTTATACCCTGCCTTTCACTACCTGAAGCAGTCTTAGAGCAGCTTACAATCCCTTTCTCTTCCCCTCCCCACAACAGACCCCCTGTGAGGTAAGTGGGGCTGAGAGAGCTATGAGAGAGAACTGCTCATGAGAGAACAGCTCTGAAAATACTTATGACTGACCCAAGGTCACACCAGCAGCTGCATATGGAGGAGTGGGGAAACAAACCCTGTTCTCCAAGATCAGAGTACGGGCTGCTAAACCATTACACCAAGGCTGCGATCATACACATAATTAGGTGTGAATGCTGGGCGGATTTAAAGGGCACAATCAGACAACAACACCTGGGAAGTGTGCTGCAGCCGTCGGCAACCCATTCTGCTCCGCCACAAAAGCAGAGTTAAAAGAGACTGGGGAAAATCCGGTAGTAAATGGGTTGTGATGGGCCATGGATGGATTTTCCCCTGTCTGATCGCTCCAGCGCACTCTCATGGAGTCGGGATGGTCTGATCAGGCCGTCCCGACTCTGTGCTGTTGTCCCCCCCCCGCTTCGGAGTATGCAGGTCATTGCAAACTCCATAGGGAGCCCTCAGTGCAGAAGTGTGATTCATCAATCCCTTGTTTAAGTGCATGGGAAACAAATGGCACAAGCCCCCCCCCGACTCACCCGCAGTTGCATCTGATCACACACTGATGGACTGCACCCGCGGCTTCAAAGGGAGGTGTGATCATGCAACTGCAGATCCAATTCCTCCGGAGGAAATAGCCTCGCTTCCCCCCCCCTTTTTTTTTTCTGGTGCGTGTGACCACAACCCAAACTGGCACGAAACTTCACTTGGTGTTAAGCACCACATCTCAATAACTACAGGTTCCTGGTGGAAGGGGACCCAGAAAATTTCACCCTGCTCCCAGTGACTAAAGATGCTGTAGGGATAGTTTTCTCTTTGGGAAAGAAGGTGTCGGCTGCTGGAAATGAAAGTGCTGCTCTGCTGATCAGATGATGTGTTAGGTGCACTGTACTTAGCATTCCAGGTTCAGGGTCGGGGGGGGGAGAGCTAAGGACAATATTTCCAAAGGAAGATGCTGAAGCTGGGGCAGAGGGAGGTACTTGGGCAGGTTTTCCTAGTACTTTTGGAAAAGCCACATCAGCCGTGTTGATTTATGTTCTGTATCTACTAAGACAGGTTGATTAAATTAGGAGGTTCAATTACTCTGCAGCGCTGCTGCATGCACTCCGGCAGGCTAATCAAAATACCGCATCCTTCTGACACCGCCAGGAAAGGATGGGACGGCTTAAGTGATTTGCAAACGTTTACCATTATTCAGCCTTCCACAAAACACATCAAGACTACAAGCGTAAATTGCAAGCCTGGATTCCAAAGAGGAACTTGCTGGCATCAGCACGCTGGAAAGGAAACGTCTACGGACTGCCAGGAACCGGGGAGAGTAGAGTGCACAGCAATGTGCACTGAATGGCTATGCACAATTGCCACGTTGCTTTGTTACCTTGAAATGTTAATTAGAGCAGCGATTCCCGATAGCGTGCGCACAATTGCTCCTCTTTGGTGACAGGTTACAAAATAATGCTTTCGTTCTTTTACCGCTGTTGTTGTTACAATGCATCTGTCACCTCCCAGCCCATCCATAGGCCTTATCGCTCACTCTTCTCCACAGCCACAGGATGCCTTCTTTTTAAGTGGCAAATTAAAATCGCTGGCCCGGTTTTAGGGTCTTTGCATTCCTCACAGCAAAGACAAGAGTCACTTGGGAAAATCCCTATAAAAGGACAGCACTGCAAGAGCGCTGGCCACTCGGCCGCCCCTGCTTGAGTCTCACCTCCACGTTAAGCCAACGATTCATCCTTAACCCACAGAATTCCTAACTACATCCGTGGTTGTCTCAGTTGGGAACCTGAGCACTTCCCACATCACCACAGCTGTCCTCGACCCACAACAGAAGGAGTCCATTTCCGCCTAATATAGACTGCCACTTCCAGACAGGAGAGGTGGGGAGATGGCATTTCCTTTGTGCTTTTCATTCCAGACCATCCCATCCCATCCCACAGTCAAACTATTTTGGAAGCCTCCTCCCAAAAATTCCTTCAACCCACTGCAAGGTCACATTGGAAAACCCAAGCCGGGAAGGCCTGCTTGCAAGGAACTCTGAGGCCACCCAGGCAAGGCAGCATTACCCTTTACACAGCTTCTCATTGCGTAAAGATAGACATACATCGGATACCTTCCCTTGTTATTAAATTCTAAACCTGACATCTGATAGAGGCAGGGAGAACCGATACATTTCTTTTTCCAGCAAACCACCAATGACATTTCCTACACCTACACACACACACACACACACACACTGAGAGAGAGACAGGAGGGAGGGGGGAGGAGGGGGGTTAGCTCCTTAATTGTACAGATTTTGCTGGCATCAACCACACAGGATGTTTGAAAGGTTCCTCACATCAGAAATTCTCTTCTCATAAAGCAAGTTTTTAAAACACGTCTTAAACTGAGCAGGTTCCATTATTTGCACTAGGGTGCACAGCCAAACTAATCCAAATAGTGAATCCTCCTGTCACAGCCAGTGAGAATCCTGCTCTCTTATGCTAGCTTCTTAGGGAACGGGGAGGGGTTTTCCAACAGGGAACAAGTCCAAATAAGGGACCTACCACACTGTGAAATGGACAGCCCCTGCAGGGCTTTCTCAGTGGTGGCACTGCAAGGCAACTTTATGATTCAGTTTTGGACATCAACTTGAGATGCTTGAGTTATCCAACACTCTTGATATGTGAAAATAGGGCCAATGCATGTTATAACAATATAGAAAAAGATGCTGGGAAAAGATACTGGGGAAAAAAATATGGATAGCAACTGTACTTATATGAAATCTTAAACATTAAAATGTACCCTTTCCTTCAGGACCTTTGTTTGTAATAGCTAAGGCTATTTGCACACATTTCCAACTTCTCTTGTAAGTAAATACAAACACTTTTAAAAATCAAGATTTTTATTATCCTGTCTTCCTCTCCTCTCTGTTTTATGATCCAAGGTTCATACTTATAAATACAGACTTCTGAATGGGCACGGCTTCCTTCTTATACTCATGGAAGACACGTGTTCACCCTCCTCAAAGGAAAAGGCCACCATAATACAACAGTTTCCATTTTCAGCCTGTTTCTGCTTTCTTCAACCCCTTACAATGCCTCCTAGATGCAGATTGTTTCCACAAACACAGAGATACTACTTTATCCGCAAGACCTTCATGCAAGACCTGGAGAGTGTGTAAGCAAGAGGCAACAATACCATCCTGTGGTTTCATAGGAATTATTCTGTTTTCTCCGCATTATTATTACGTGGAGGTAGCTTAGCAACTCGCCTGTCCTCCCCAGTTTCACCCTTCCACCCCAAAAAGAGAGAAAACAGTCATACACCGCACACCACATCAGATTTGATCAACATCAAGCTCTTGGGATCAGAAACTATGGTCGAGTTCAGACTGGAAGTTTGGCCTGATATAGGCACATTTCAGAACCGTTTCACAAACAGATTAAAGGGGCCGGTTCACACAGGCACAGCTGTCAGACGTTCGCCAGCTGTACTCAAACTGTCTTGTAATGCTTCCCTCTCAATTTTAAAAAGGACTAGGTGAAAGCGGTAGCAAACTCGGGAGAGCGCGTTGATCCCGCTTCCTGGACATGTGGACGCTAAAAGCCGTGAACAAGCCACCCCAATTGCTAATGCGCATAAATACATGTAGCTGGATATTTTTTAAAAAGCCACTTACACCCACGCCTCCACCAGGGGCAGCCCAACAGTGTGAACGCTCCCTTGCACCTCCTCCCCGGTATGCTCCTGCATCAGTCGGTGCAGTGTGACCGGGAATACTCAGAACACGTTGTTCCGGGTCTTTTCGCCATGACTACCTCACGCTTCATACTGCCAGTCTGAACTCAGCCTATAAATTCCTGGAACCCCTGTCTACAGCAGTTCCTCTAGTGCCTTGGACACAGATTCTAGATGGGAATTCTAAGACTGGGGCAGGTGATGCACTCTATTCTTGGTGCTGGAGGGGGCAGCAGTGGGAGGGCTTCTACTGTCCTGGCCCCACTGCTGGACCTCCTGATGGCACCTGGTATATTTTGGCCGCTGTGTGACAGAGTGTTGGACTAGATGGGCCATTGGCCTGATTCAACATTGGCTTCTCTTATGTTCTTATGACCCTGACTTGGTACAAGAAACCCTTTATGTGCGGATGCCGGGGGCTGAATTGGGATCTTCTGCACAAAAAGCATGTGCTCCATCAGTGAACTATGAGCCTCCCTTTGGTTATCCCTGGTGTGTGAGTGGACTGCATCTATGGACTACTGTAGGGGTGGCCAAACTCGCTTTATGTAAGAGCCACATAGAATAAACATCAGATGTTGTTGTTGAGAGCTGCAAGACATGAAAGAAATATTGCATACATGTTTTTTTAATTGTAAAATATGCAAATTTGCCTGTTATTAACATTAAATGAGACTGCCAAAAATAAAACCCAAAGGGGTAAAAACAGATATTGATAATGATATTTATTTGTCCAATGATATTTGTAGGCTTGATGGGGGATGCTTTGAGAATACATTTAAAGTTGCCTTCTTTCTCTGCTCCCCCCCTCACCTCAAGCCTACCCAGGGAGGGGAACACGAGCTGGGGAAGGGAAGACCGATCGGGGAGGCATGCCTCCCCTTCGCTTCCCCAGCCACCCCGCAAGGAGCCACACAATATGTGTGAAAGAGCCGCATGTGGCTCCTGAGCCACAGTTTGGCCACCCCTGGTCTAGTGCTACATCGTATAGTGGGCAGCATGGGAAGTTCACAGTGGAACACACCTTCCTAAGCAATTGCTTGTCTGGCAAAGATTCGGCTAATTGGTTTTCAACAACCATTCATATTTCGCCTCCATCAATTTGCATGGCCATCCGTAGGCATATGTCATCCATGCACAGAGACACCTAGATCACAATTATGGTTAGAATTAGCGGAGACACAGCGTACAATGTTTTAAATAAATAAATGCATGTGCAAGTACCTAAACAGGACAGTGTTCTGATCATGGATAACACTTCCTAGTGCAACTATTCTACTGTAGGGAAACGAACAGCTCAGTAACACAAGATGGCTGGAATGTTTCCGTGTTCGGCACTTAATGACTATTTAAAACCCTGGGAAGAGGTTCTCATACCACCTCAAACCCAATGCTTCCCTGCCCCCCGCCCCAGTCAGGTCAGGTCAGATTGCAATTCAACCACACAATATACACATCTATTTGAACCAGCTTGCTGTGAGATGCGCAAACCAAAGAAAGTTTAAAATATGACAACTGAGAGTTAAAAGTCCCACTTCAGAAATGCCTTGGTAAAGTTCTAGTCCTGTATGCATATGCATGTGTGGGTAATCTCTCCAGAGACAGAAATATAGGTAAATGTTGACATAGAAGCCAGATAGGTATAAAAACACCCTCGATTTAAAAAGAAAGGAAAATCCCACTGAGGGGTGTGTGTGTGTGTGTGTGCTTTCTTGGCATTTGGAAGTGTTCTTAATGAACAGCTGTTTACCAAAGGTTTATTAATTCCTTAACGAGACTACCTTTCCATTCTGCAAATTTAAAAGCACTGTTCACTTATCACACCAGTACGTTAAGTATTTTTTTTTTAACGTTGCATGCAACAATTGATACGTCCCTGCCGCCATTAAAGCACCTAAAAATCAATTCAAGAGGCTTTTAAGAGGGTGTGAAGGACAGAACGGGGTTATAAATGGAATTGCTGACAGGCCTTATCGCTGTGCCCTGAGTGCTGTTGCGGCTGGGAGATCCGTTCCAGCTTTCAGACTCAGAAGAAGGAGGAAAAAAATAGAAAAGTCCTGAACTACATGATTCACAGCATGGCAATCCCTAACCTAATCCACAACATCTCCATTTAGCCCCATTTCTATCTCCTCAGATCTTTATTTTGTCCTTATTGTATCATGAAGTAGGGTTACCAGGACTGGGGGCAGCAAAATGAAAAAAATGTGGCATTTTTGAACTCCAAAACTAAACTCCCTCAAGCAGATTAAAAGCTGGAAGAAATCAGTACAATGTTAGAATGGGTGCCGGAGATTTCAAAGCACTTCATATCCACTAAACAATCCTGACTATTCGGGCTTTCCCCCCCTTTTTTCCCAGAAAAAAGAGGTGCCGGAACTCTCAAGAGGGAAACGAAGTTTCCACTTTGTATACTGGAAACTCATTAACTTTAAAACATTTTTTTAAAAAAATGTTGAAGAGGTTTCAGAACTCCATTCCGGTACGTTCCCTCAGGGGAAAAAAGCCCTGCTGACTACACTCCTGTCAGGTAGGCCAGTACTATTATCCCCATACTGCTTATGTGGAGACATCTCTGTGGTTTGTCTGCTGAGCTTTATTGTTTTGAGTTCATTCATTCAGTCATTTATTTGGATTACACACCCTGTTTCCTAATTCCATGCTGGGACAAAGGCAGATAATAAATACTTTATTAAAGTATTTACTGCAGTGCAAAACTAGTTTCACACCCCCCAGCTATGTAATAAAACAAATACACATTACAATTATGTCCACTTTTTTTTTTTGTCTGTATAGCTTCTTTCGGAGGAAGTTGTCTTTCTTTTGGGGTCTCCTTCCTTTGAAGTAAATACAAGAAGTCAATAAATCGTGCAGTTGGGAGCCAGGACCGAGAACGCTGGAGATTACAAACCTAATCCCTAGTTTCCCGCAATTTCTAGAGCTACCCTGTGTCAAGTTGTCAGCCAGAAATGATGTAATGGTGTATGTGATGTCACATTCACCTAAATTTATTTATTTACTCAGATTTTTACCCCGCCCTCCCGGCCAAAGCCGGCTCAGAACGGCTTACATAAAAACATATAGTTACATTAAAAACATAAGTTGCAATTAAAACCAATGATAAAATCATAATAAAGTGCTAGTTGTTGGTATTCATATGACGGTAGCAGCCAATAACCAGTGTGCAAAATTCTCAGCATTCTCTCCAGATAAAGAGCTGGGCTTATCCCATTTGCAGCCACAGGAAGAAACTGCCAAGACTAGAGGTAGAACAAAGTTTGATTCTAGGACCAAAACTGAGGAGGAGACATGGGATGAGCTCGGTCCTCTGCCAGTTAGACAGATGGCAGGAAGTCACCCCAAGCTCCCTGCTGTCTTCTGCTACCATTCAGGACCCCCTGGATAGCAGGCACCAATACACCCATGGGCACCACACTGGGCATTACTGCTCTACTGACTATGAACAAAGGGAACCCATTTCACACCAATACAGGTACACGTGGAATAAAAGCCAGCATCGGGACTAAGACTGTGAAGTTCAGGATCATCTGGGAATGCTTGTGAATTCCCTGCCTTTTCCAGGCCATGTTGACCTGTTGTTGCACTTGGACTTATGGAGACAGCAAGGTGGAAAATTTGGAAGGGTTCATCATAGGGCTTCCAGTTCCCTCCAGCAGCTATCGCAGTTTCACGCTACCAACCCACATTCCTGGGGACAAGTTTTCCCACACAGTGGTGGACCCCATGTGGTGAATGTTCATCATTCACACAGAAATTCTGCAGAGCCCATAAGGCACAGTGCCATTCTTGCATCCCTTCAAGGGTTCAAATGTATAATAATGAGACTGCTCTTCCTTGCAGGTGTTACTCATTAGTTTTCCAGCCGGCCTGGCACCTTATCATGTTCAAGGCCAGAGTGGAAGCGGATAATTAGCTTCCCTTGAAAGCATGTCTTCAGTGATGGGATGGAGGAAGACCAGGAGCAGTGATGTAATTTTCCAGAGCTTTCTCCTGAAGATGTGTTGTGATTGGATGCCCATCTGCACCTGACTTGGGGGTCAAAAATTATAACTGCAGTATGACTCCGGGGGAGGGGGGGTAGCTAGCTAGCTGAGATGTTCACGGACAGCAGGCCTGATCCTATACATCACAATTCTTGAGAGTGTAGACCACGCCAAGTAGAGGCCTTCTTCATCTGGATGTAAGTTTGTGCCACCTTAACAGTGTTAGGCAGATAAAGTTAGCTTTTTTGTTATATCTGCTGTTTGGTAATCTGTTGGCTATATTTTCATTAAATGGTCTATCTTTATAGTAAATCACACACATATATATATATATATATATATTTAAAATAACATCAGTCTGGTTACTTGTGTGCAGCTACCCTGGAGGCCCATGGAGTCAGCCCTTGACACACCCATCCCTTCGATGGGGAGACATACCACCCAGCCCTTGACAGCTACAAGCCAAGAAAAAGTTTTAGTGGAAAAGCAGAATCAGACAGCAAGCATTTTTATTATTCCAGGAAGTTATATGCTATTTATATATTATCAAACAAAGACTCCACTGAAAGGATTTTTTTTTTTAAAAAAATCAACACTGCCAATTCCTTCTGTGCTCCTGTGTTCAGCTGAAGTAACCCCCCACATTGGGGTCACTTCCCACAGATTTATGACTGAAGGCTGTAGTCATCAAGTCCATTCACCATGAGCAGGTCAGCTGAATTTTGTCTCCCCTGGCTGGAGGATACGACTGTTTTATACAAATACTTCTAGAACTCCTAGAGACAAGGGGACTTCATTTCTTGAAGGTGGGGGGGAAGTATAGTGTTTTCTTCTTATTTGGCATCTCTTAATGCTGTGTGGGGAGAAGAAATCAAATTATGCTGATTCTTCTCCGCCCCCGGTTCTACTTGGGAGTTACAACTCTTAAAACTGTATTGATCTCCAGGACCTGGTAAGCGGGAATGTGTTGTCTCTTCTAAAAAAACAAAACCAAAAAACTACGCACCAAAATCTGTATTCTTCATAGTTAGAATTCACAAAGGAATATCACAAATTGCAACATACACTTCAAGGTGAGTGTATCAAAGGAATGCCACAAACTCACCACAGTGGAGGGTCTTATCCCCCCCCGCCCGCCCCCACACACACACCAGAAATAGACTTATAGGACAGGAAAGCGGTTAACAGTTCTCTCATACCACTTAATCAACATGGGCTTTTAAATCATTTTAAGAATTGATAAAAGGAAGGAAGGAAGGAAGGAAGGAAGGAAGGAAGGAAGGAAGGAAGGAAGGAAGGAAGGAAGGAAGGAAGGAAGGAAGGAAGGAAGGAAGGAAGGAAGGAAATGTATATCAAAAAATAACAGCAAAAGCAAACAGATTCCCCCTTGTGCTGCACTGCCAGGAAAATTCTCTAAGGGTCAACCAACACATTTGGGTGAAACTTCCCCAGAGCCATACAGCAGCTGTGAGAAATGGGTTTTTTAAAAAAAAATCAGGGAGAGCTCAAAACAAGATCAGAACGCCAAAGGGGGTGGGGGGGTAGAAGGGCTCCGGCTTCGCCCCTAAGCTGTTTTCCTTTACTGAAACAGTACCGAGGGGGAGTTACTTCCCCCTTTTTGCTGCTGCTCCATGCACCGCCAGCATCATGGGTAGGCTTAGGGGTGGTCACTTGCTGGTCAGTCAGAGCTGCTGGAGGGCCCACTCACAGTTGTGTCTTCTGGAAGTGAAAGGAGGAAGTTTGGAGGAAACCACTGAAGGCGACAGAGGGGTTGCCTCCATCTCAGCCTCCCTCTACCCCTCCCTGCCTCCTTCTCCTCTCTCTTCTCCCCAGCTTTCCCCTCACAGTCTGCCTGAAGGTCCACCAGATATGATGGGAGCCAGGAAAGCCAATCAACTTGCATGGACTCCAGTGAGATACAGAACAGCATGCCAAAGTTGCAAAGAAAATGCAAAATGGGTTTTGGATGAAGGTCTCTGGGACCAGACTGCCTGCGCTGGTTGCCATTTGCCCACTGGGGGCAGGGGGAAAATAGGTTGCTTACCTGTAACTGATAATCTTCGAGTGGTCATCTGTGCATTCACACCCATGGGATTTAGTGCACCTGTGCTAAACTGGCCGGGATCATAGCAAGCTCCAATGGATTTTCGTGCCCAAACCCCAGGCACGTGCAGGAACCCCAACTGTGCATGCCCAGAGGGAGGGGCATGGACATCCCACCAGTTCCTTCTGACCTCCACAAACTGTATCAAGGACACAGAGTCTGACAGCAGTGGGGAAGGAGGGCGGGTGATATGAATATACAGATGACCACTCGAAGATCATCAGTTACAGGTAAGCAACCTGTTTATCTTCGATGTGGTCTCTGTGCTTCACACCCATGGGAGAGTAGCAAGCAGTGTCCTACCTGGTAGAGGGTGCTGGCAGGCAATCACTGTGAAGCAGAAGATAGAATACGACGCCCCATGTCCATTTGAAAAGATTTGTGGACATCTAGAGCGTAGTGCCTGATGAAAGTGTAGGGCGTAGACCAAGTGGCAGTGTTGCAGATGTCTGACAGGGAAACATCCTTGAAAAAGGCTGTTGAGGTAGCAACAGCCCTGGTAGAATGTGCCCGAATTGATTCTGGTACGGGGCATTTGGCAATAGTGTAACAGAGTTGGATCAGTTCAATGATCCATTTTGAAAGGTGTTGGGCCGTGATTTGAGCACAAAGTTTAGGAGGAGCATAGGAAACGAACAGGCGAAGGACATGTCTAGCCAGGCGAGTCCTCTGCAGATAAAATAAGAGTGCTCGCTTTGGATCCAAAGTGTGCAAAAGGCATTCCTCTGGAGACTTCGGAGGGGGATAGAAGTCTGGAAGGAAAACCTCTGCCTGAAGGTGGAATTCTGAAATGATCTTAGGTAGGCAGGAAATATCTGGGACAAGACGGACCCTGTCTGGCAGAAAGCGGAGATATGGAGAATCATGTTGGAAGGCAGGGAGTTCACCAACCCTTCTAGCCGAGGTAATGGCTATCAAAAAGGCTGTTTTCCATGAAAGCAGTTTCAAGTCGCACCTTGCAAGCGGCTCGAATGGCTTCCTAGTTAGTTGTTGCAAAACCAAAGGAAGGTCCCAGGGTTCCACTGGACGTCTAATGGGAGGGCTGGGGTTCACACTCCTGGAACACCCCCCATCCCCCCACTAGCAGATGAAAGAGACCCGGCAACCCTTGACTGGAATGATGGCCCCTCGGAGTGAAATGATGGCCTCCGGGGGTAGCATGAGTGCTCTGGGACTGAAATGACTTGACCCAGAGTGGAATGATGGTCCCTGTTATTGAAATCAGTGTAAGGTATTTCATTCCACTCTAAAATTTGTGATTGCAGGTGCAGAACACTGATTTCCATCGCAGGGCCGTCATTCCTCCCTTGGGCCTGTCACTCCAGTCCCAGAACATTTCTGCTACTCCCAGGGACCATCATTCCACTCTGGGACCAGTCATTCTAGACCCAAAACACTCCCCCTACTCCAAAGGGCTGTCATTGCACTCTGAGGCCCGTTATTCCAGTTGCGGAAGACTTCTGCTACTCCCAGGGGCTGTCATTGCACTCTGGGACCTGACATGTTCAGTTTGTGCAGGTAAAGACCAGAAATTCAAGTCTCTCTACCTTTGACAGTGAAAAGCTGACCCAGAGCAGAGATGGCTTGGTGCTACTTGGTGATATTCCTATATTCTTTCACAAAAAAGGGCCGAGATTTTCTGACATGTTGTACTTTTCAGGCTTATCAAAACCTGAAATTACATTCTGAGGTAATTTTAAATTTCAGATCCATTATCAAATCCTGAGGAAATTAATTTTCAAAATAGAATTCAAAATCCTGCCATGGCTTTCAGTCCTAATAAACTGGGCCTTTTTCTATTGCTTCTGTTTAATCTTTGTTTAATGAGCTAGCATGGCCCATGAGATCTAATTTCTGCATTCCAAGTATGAACAAAACACCGTGCAATCACATTATTTTCCACGTCCTAACAAAACACTGTCCAGTAATTACCAGCCTTTGCACTGGTTTACCTCAGCATGCCCTAATATTGGAACTGAAAAGCGATTACTGAGAACCACTTGATGATAGTGTTAGTAGGGTTGCCAGCCCCCGGTGGGACCTGGAGATCTTCCACTTTTACAACTAATCTCCAGCTGACAAAGAACAGTTCCCCTGGAGAAAATGGGTCCTTTGAAGGATTGACTCTATGGTATTGTACCATGCTGAGGCGCCTCCCCTCCCCTCCCCAAACCCGTCCCTCTCCTAGATCCACCCCCAAAGTCTCCAGGTATTTTCCAACCCAGACCTGGCAACCCTATGTGTTAGGCATGGATCTTTGAGGCTGGGTTTTATAAATTCATCACTCAGCCTTAATTTAGGCTCACTGTGTAATCTGGGCCAAGTCACTATAGCTTTTCCTAACCTACCTCTATGTTGTTGTTGTTGTTTTGTTTAGATGTTTGCTTATTTACATCATTTCTACCCTGTCTTTCTTCCCAACAGGACTCAGTGTGGGAAAGGGGACCTGGTTATGCTCTCTCACCCCAGGGCTCACAGAAAACTTGGAACCCGCCCTGTCCCCGTGGGCACAGAATACTCCGTGGGAATCAGTGAAAGGGAAGAAACAACTTCCCCCAGCACTGTTTCAGTAAAGGGAAATGGCCCTGGAGGACTCAGGACCCCTTCCTCCCCTGGGATGGCACCATTCTACCACCTCAGAGTCACGCCACCTCATTCTCCTGCCTGCGTGAATCAGGTCTTGGTCTTTATATATGGCCTGGATCATGTGTGATGCACATTATGTTGCTCCTCTCAGATTGCCAAACCTCCAGGTAGGGCCTGGAGTTCTCCCAGAATTACAACTGATCTCCAGTTGACAGAGATCAGATCCCACGGAGGAAATGGCAACTTCAGAGGCTATACTATAGATTCCAGATGAAGTCCCTCCCCAGATACCACCCTCCAGAGGCATCACCCTCCAAGTCTCCAGGGATTCCACAACACTGGAACCGGCAGCCCTACTCTTGCCCCAGTGTTTGGCCTCAAAAGGACAGTTCATAACATGCAACTTGGATTCAGCAAGGTGAGCTAGTAAGTTATAAAAATATGGACTCAGAGAAGCACGAGTCATTACATCAAAATAGATAGCTATACCCTCTTCCCCCCCTCAAAAAAACCCCCAACCCTGTTGCATATGTGGATCCACTGAAAAAGGAGCAAAGCACGGTCCATGCAGGCTGACTTTCCAATTGTAGCCTTAACCGATTCCCCGGGAATCAGCTTCAGTGGGTCGGGAACTCACAGGGAAGGGTATTAAATGAGGCTCTAAGGCTGCAAACGGAATGGAGAACTGGCAGAATCTCCCCTCCCCCCATTCCCTACACCTCTCTCAAGTCACTGAAAGAAAACAGAACCCAAACGTGCAGTCTGTGTTTTAAAATAATAAAATATATATTTTTTTAAAAAAACAACCCAAATGTGCAGAATATCTTTCTTGTAACATGAGAACATTGTGTCTTGGGAAGAACAGGGGACCAATTAACTTCCAAAGTGGCCACTCTTGAAAATGTTTAAATTGGGTAGGGCCACTACAGTCCACTTAAGAATTCCACAGAGGTAAGAGGAAGCCTAGGGCAGCAGTGCCCAACCTTTTCAGCACGGTGGCCCAAAAGTCCAGATTTATTTGGTATGGGGACCCATTCAAGGCTGACCCAAGTTTTTTGGGTGCCCTAGGCAAGCTATGACCTTGACAGCCACCTAGATCACCATTCCATTTTCTACAGTGGTTAACCAGATGTTTTTGAGAAACCAACAGACATCACACAAAGGGCACAGCTGCCCCGACTTTGAACCCCAAGTAAGTGGCACTCCGACATATAAAGCCTTTGCAAATGGAAGTTGCATTCTAGCCTTTAGCCACCCTCTCCTTCTCCATTACTCCACTACTCCCTCTGATTCCCCCTAAGATTCTGAGAAACTCACTCTATGTAGGGATGCCAGACCCCCTCAATGGGGGCAGGGGTCCACTGCTTTTGGGGCCCACCTCTCTGTTACCTTTCTACCCTCCCCTGAACAGGGAGGAACACTGAAAATAAACGTGACATGCCTACATGACCTGAAAGTGACACAGGCATGTCAGAGACATTGGGGGGCAACACTCTAGTTTTGGGGCAAAACTCTATGGTAGAAGCTAATTTTACCATAGAATTTTTGCCCCAGACTCAGAACATTGCCCCGTTCCAACATCCTCAACATGCCTATGCCATTTCTGGTACATGTAGGCATGCCGTGTTTATTTTCGGTGCCCCCCGCCGCTCCCAGTAAGTGCATCCCATTCCCCACTGGCTGGTATGAGGGACCTGGAAATTCTATGTATATGCAGTAAAGAAAAATGCCATCCAATGCATTTGTGAAGTCAGATCTTGGTTTCAAAAATACAGAGGAGAGCAATGGAAACGGTGGGGCGGCCTTTAAGGAGGGCTGGTCCGTGACCCATTCTCAGAGATTCTGTGACCCTCTTTGGGGTCCCAACCCAAAGGTTGAGAAACTCTGGCCACCAGCTGTGCCTCTGGTCACAGAGACACATAACAGAGCTTCAGGGAATGAGCTTTTCTGCCTCGTCTACAGAGTTTCTGAAATCTTATTGCTCTTACTTGGCGGAATTTGCAACCATGATATCTCAAAAGGCAGCCAATTACTATTCCATGAGTGCTTTCCTTTTTGAAAAAAATTCCTCTCTTTCCACTCTTACTTTACAGCTAAGCACAAAGCACCATTTTGAGCCCCGGGCTTTGCAAGTAGGCAGTCGCCAAAATTATTGGCATTTTACTCCTCTGAACTCAAAAACCCATTTAATAATTCTTTAGTTTGCTATGTACGAGGCAGAAATACAATAAATATATCATCTTAAGAGAGCTAAGGAGCGAATCTCTCTCACTTAAGGCTTCTAGCCACCCCTTTCAAATGCATTAGTTATAACAAGGGATTGTAGATGAGAGGGTTTTTAAAAAAGCATTCAGAACTTTCAACTTGATCATTTCTTCCCCCCCAAAAAAATTATACTTTCATTAAGATTCTAAGGAAAGACTGACAGCAGGTGGTACTGACAAAGTTTCTAATGAACCAAGAGTTTAGGATTCAGCATTTACTGGGTTTACCCCTTAGATATTTGGGAATTCCTAACAAACTATTCACACATAGGAACTCCTTGGGCTATAAATATTTACTGCCACCCATCCTCATGGCAACGGGGCCTCTTTTGTAAAATCATCTCCACAATCCTCCAGAGCCTTCATCTTAGAAATAAACTGTTTGTAAGCTACCCAGATGCTCTCTCTTCTGTGGCCGGTCACCTGACCACCACGTTGAAATAACCAGAAAGTCCAGCATGATCACATCCCACTGCAAAATTAGATTTAAGGGAAAGGAAACTGAAATTAGTTTCAGATCTGTTCTGAGTATCGATGGCTATTGAAAATAGTAATGTGGGCACGCATTCAGCCGGTGCTCCTCCAATTCCACTGGCTACCAATCGGGTACTGGATCCATTTCAAGGTGCTGGTGCTGACCTTTAAAGCCTTATGCAGCCTGGGACCAATATATCTACGGGACTGCCTCTCCCCATATGTGCCCTGAAGAGCCTTGCGCTCTGGGGATAGTCATCCGCTGGTTGTCCCCAGCCCAAAAGATGCCTGCCTAGCCTCAAACAGGGCCGGGGGGGTTCTGACTGAGATCAGGACCCTGTGAGATCTGTTAGAATTTTGCAAAGGTAAAGGTTTCCCTTGCTCGAAAGCCAGTTGAATCTGACTCTAGGGGGCAGTGCTCATCTCTGTTTCCAAGCCAAAGAGCCAGCACTGCCTGAAGATGTTCCCAAGGTCATGTGGCCAGCATGACTAAATGTCGAGGTGCACAGAATGCTGTTACCTTCCCACCAAAATGGTACCTATTTATCTACTTGCAATTTCTTGCTTTCAAACTGCTAGGTTGGCAGGAGCCAGGGCCAGAGATGGGAGTTCACGCCATCACATGGCACTAGGGTCTCAAACTGCCAAACTCCAGACCTTCCGGTATGCAGCTCATCATCTTAACCTCTAAACCACCCGACAGGTTTGTAGGACCTGCAAAATGAAGCTGTTCTGCCAGGCCTTCGGGCGAGGCAGCGGGCATCTACCAGCTGGCCTCCCTATTGCTGCTGCAGGAGATCATTACGGCTGGTGCCGGATCATCCAAATACAGCTGTGGGAATTGAAACAAATATACTGCACCTGCCCTTTTAAATGTTTTAAATTGGTTTTATTGTATTGTTTTAATATTGTTATCTATTATTTCTTGACCTAGTTTAAGATTGTACTGTGTTTGTTGTTGTGAGCTGCCCTGAGCCCGCTTGCAGGAAGGGTGGGATATAAATCAAAATAAAGTAAATTAAAAAAATAAATAAATAGTAGAAGCTCATATGTGATGTGTGTAATAGACCTGAAAGAGTCTATAGTTGTCCAAGAGGATGCCAGTACACTTAATAAGTGAAATTAAAAATGCCAGATTAATCAAGATTTCTTTTCTTTTCTTTTTTTAAGAAAAGGGAGAGTCTTACCCCAAAGAGGAAACGTAAACTGATAATAAGGCAGGCAAAAATGAATTTAAGCAGAGGGCTAGGGTTACCCCAGTGGTAGGGCCTGCTCCGCAAGCAGAAGGTCTCAGGCTCAATCCCCAACATCTCCAGTTAAAAGGATCAGCCATTTTCTCTAAGGGAACTGATCTCTGTCATCTGGAGATCAGCTGTAATTCTGGGATAATATCCAGGCCTCACCTGGAGTTTGGCAACCCTACAGCTTATACATGCTTAGGTTCCTAACATCCCTAGATAACCAAATGCACTGTACCCTCCAAATCAGCCCAGTGTTAAAAAAAGTACCATATTTTTCGCTCCATAAGACGCAGTTTTCCCCCCAAAAAAGGGGGGGAGTGTGTGCGTCTTGTGGAGTGAACACTGCAAAAATGAGTGCATGTGGGGGGGGTGAAGCACTGGCTTTCCTGGGCGCTCCGCAGAAGCAGCGCGCCCAGGAAAGCCAGGGAAGGGGCGGGCATTCTAACTCCTGCCCCTTCCCTCCCAGCTCCAGCACTGGCTTTCCTGAGCGCACCACAGAAGCTGCACGCCCAGGAAAGCCAGAGAAGGGGTGGGTGTTCTAACTTCCGCCCCTTCCCTCCCAGCCCCAGCGCCGGCTTTCCTGGTGCGTCTTATGGTCAGGTGTGTGTTATAGAGCAAAAAATACAGTACTTTTAGTTGACCACATCCCACAATACTAATTATTCTATAACTGAGATCAAACGTGTGTGCTCCTCATTGACAAACTCCAACTAGTCCAAAGCTGCCAAAGCTCAAGGCTGCCCACCTTAAGTCTTATTGTGTCAATGGAGTTTAAGAGCGGGCGAGCAAGACAGCAGCCCAAATGAATGAAGTTGGATATAACTTTCTCTCCTCCAGCTAGGGATTTTTCTTTCTTTCTGGGGGAACAGGCCAGAACAGAGTACTGGAACCTCTTTGACAAAAATTATTTTAAAGATGTTTAAAAGTCCATAAGAATATAAGAGAAGTCAATGTTGGATCAGGCCAGTGGCCCATCCAGTCCAACACTCTGTCACACAGTGGCCAAAAATACTGGGTGCCAGCAGGAGGTCCAGCAGTGGGGCCAGGACACTAGAAGCCCTCCCACTGTTGCCCAAGCACCAAGAATACAGAGCATCCCTTGCCCCAGACTGAGACTCCCTATCTATACCTTGTGGCTAATATCCACTGATGGACCTCTCTGCTCTGTATGTTCATCCAATTCCCTCTTGAAGCCATTTGTGAATTTTCAGTATATAGATTGAAAACTTCATTTCCCCCTTGAGAAAAGAAAAAAAGGGGAAAAAGCCCTGCCTCCAACCCAATGAAAACATTTTTTTCCCGCAGCAGCAATGGCTATTGTAATCCTTTATTGTGATTCTATTTAGCAGGGTAAAAACAAACAAACAAAAAACACTATTTGCAATCTTCTTGTCTTCAGTATTGCCATCTCATTTTTAAAAAACATTCTTCAAACCAAAAGGCTCCCCTTTTCCCCATGTGTGAGGCTATTCTAGTCATCTAACAGTGCATTGTGGGTACTTTATCTAACAAAAGTTCCCTTTCACGTAAGCTTCCGCTCCATGCAAGCATCTCTCTGCTACTGGGCTGTCCAATTCAACATTAGACAACGGTGCATCTTCTGCTGTTACGAAGAAGAGTTAACGGAACTAGTTGGCACTGTAGTGGGGGAGTGGTCACAGTGACATTTCAGTTATTTCTGGGCCCACATAATGAAGATGAACGCAAGGTATCTTTCGGTATTGGGGGTGGGCTTTCTGCTCATCTTGCTCATACAATTGCTCATCTTCTCCAATTTAAAAATGAGAGACAGAAGATGGTGTGATCATCTTTTTTTATTTCAACAAAATAAAATCCCCTTCTTGTACTGTGATCTACAGTGTGTGTGTGTGTGTGTGTGTGTGTGTGTGTGTGTGTATGTGTGTGTGTGTGAGAGAAAAGGCCAAGCATTTCCTACTGAGCTCAGGCAGATGACCCCGGTATGCCAAAAGAACACCAGCCACAAACAGTTCCCCCCCCAAAAAAAAAATCTCTCCCCCACCATGATGGAAGCAAAAAAAAAAAAGCTTTCACAATTTTTATTCAGACAGTAACGAAAAAGGGAAGAGAGTAATCAGCTTGGCTTTACCACTCCACAGCTTAAAGGAGAATATCTTAGACTCTAGAGCTGGTACACGGGACGTGGCGAGAGGGCCATCCACACTCGTCCCTGTAATTATAGAAAGTTATGCACATCCCATCAGATTTACCGTATCAAAGTCTTTGCCGGGCCTATTTGACAAACTGCTGCTCAGTTATGAACTTGCACAGAGGTGGAATGGTGGGTTTAGAAGATTTAGAAGACTATAAAAACATGAAGAGACAATACAAGTGCCAGTTTCTCTGCTATTGTTATTAATTGATTTACTGTTTTTTTTTTATTGTTCTTATGTTGTGAGGCACCCTGAGCCCTTTTTCTTGGGGTAGGGCAGGGTATAAATATAATAAATAAATAAAAAATAGTATTAAGAGATCAAGCCCTTAATTAAGAAGCCGGGTGAACAGATAGGTTTTGTCATTAGCAGGAACTCATTAGCATAATAGGCCACACCCAACAGCAGAAGCTCATTAGCATATTAGGCCACTCCCCTGACAGAACAGTTCTCTCCCAGGATTGGCTTTCCCAGGTGCCCTGCGGCTTTTGGGGCGCATGGGGAACCCGAGGGAAGGAAAGCCATTTCTGGATTGGCTTCTCCAGGCACCCCGAAGGGAACCCTAGGAGGAGAGGCAGTTTAAACTGCCTTCCCTCCCGGAACTGGCTTGGCTTCCCCAGGTGCCCGGTGGCTTGTGAAGCACTTGAGAAACCTGGGGGGAGGGAGCTGTAGGCATTCCTGCCCAAAAATAGCCTTGGGTTTTGTCCTGGTGCTTAAAAGGAAGCAACTTGGACACCAGGCAAACCTCAAGGGGAAAGATCACTTCAGACCAGTGGTTCCCGACCTTTCCCAAACCCCCTCAAAAGCCCTGGGCAACCTTGAAATGTCCCCTGAAGACCTCTAAGGATGGGGGCTGATCAATTGTTCAAGGAGCCCATTTCCAGGGAGCCACAATGGGAAAGCCCCAGACTCTGGTTGATGCCAAAGTCAAGAAGTAGTGAGGGCCACACCAGCAGTAGCAGCAGAAAAGAAAAACAAGGGGTCTGGTCACACGGAGAATTTGCCGCGGGAGAGCCACGAATGCCAGGCAGATTTTATGGGCACGATCACATGGGAACATCTCGCAAGTGTCATGCACCCATCTGCAACCCGTATCGTCCCATTGAAGATACGGAGTTTAAAAGTACCTGGGAAAGTCCACTATCAACGGGTTGCAATGGGCTGCAGACAGATGCTCTCCATGTGATCACGTCCCTGCTTCCTGGTTGGAGCATGCCCGAAACATGTGCCGATGGAAACAACGCCAGTTCACCGCCGTCGCATCTAACTGTGTTGCGGCGCATCAAATTGTGATGGCACAAATAGCCTTCCCTCCCTTCTGCATTATCTGGCACGTGTGACTGGGGCCAAGGTGTAGAAAAACAATTTATTCTTTCTTGATCCCAATGCATTTCACCTGCAGCTTCATGAATGGATCCCTTATATCCTGGGCTTTCAATCACAATTCGATTGGATGTGTCTAGACTCTAGGTAAGGAGATGGTTGACTAATGAGAGGCAATGGATAGAAAGCACTCCTGGCTGCCTTGCCAACCTGCTTTTCAAAGAGCAAGGCAGGGTTTGTGAACACTCCAGCACCCCCAAGCTCTTAACCTGCTCTGAAAAAGCCATCTAGGTGAAGTGGATTCCGTCCCTCTAGAATATCAGCCTTTCCAGCCAGCATTACTTCTGTCTTCTCTGGATTCAGCTTCAGCTTCTTCTGCCTTAACCTCCTTACCACAGCCTCAAAGCACCGCTTCAGTACATAAGAACATAGGAGAAGCCATGTTGGATCAGGCCAATGGCCCATCTAACCCAACGCTCTATTTCACTCAGTGGCCAAAACCCAGGTGCTATCAGGAGGTTCACCAGTGGGGCCCCAACTCCAGAAGCCCTCCCACTGTGGTCCCCCAAGCACCAAGAATACAGAGCAGAGCATTGGTGACCCCAGACACAGTGTCCCATCTGTATGCTGTGTCTAATAGATACTGATGGACCTCTGCACCAGGTTAAAATTTATATTTACTTCTCACTTCTCCATAAAATATATCTGAAGCTGTTCAAACCTTGATCCACGTGTACATACAGTATACAAATATATTCCTTGTCCAGTTCTTTGTCAATGTATACATATGCACACATGCACAATTATAATGGGGGGTGGGGAATACACATGAGCTGAAAGATCTAAAATGGCAGCAAAGTGCACGTGCACACTTTAAAGTTCCAGAACTAATTTGATTTGTAATTTCAGAACTGCTCAAACTAGAATTCAGAACACAGGACAGAAAGAAATTATGAAACGATAAAAGAACTTCATTTTATCCTACCCCTTAGTTATAAATCAAAGTGGTAACCAAGTCAGTGGAATCAACAGCCTGGACATATGAGAAAAGGGGAAGCTGCAGAAATGAATTGCTCCTAGGGAGAACGGAACAGGTAAATCAGCTATGGGTCTGGTCACATGCAGAATTAGCCGCACAATAGGGACAAATGACGGGCGGATTTTACGGGCACGATCACACAAAAACATCTGGCAAGCAATGTTCCCTCTAAGCTGTGGAGACTTGTGTGCAAAACTTCTACTTTGTGAGCCACTGGCATTAAAGTTGTGAGCACGCCATTTGGCTTCTGCATCAATTAGTTTGCTCTGGAGCCATGCTTCCTGAGCTAAGGTAAAAATGTGTGAGCTGGATGCTAAAAAACTGTGAGCTAGCTCACACTAACTCAGCTTAGAGGGAACACTGCTGGCAAGTGTCCCACACCCGTCGGCAACCCATATCACCCCGCCAAAGATGCAGAGTAAAAAGATTCCTCGGAAAGTGCAGCATTTTTAAGAAAACGCATGGCACAGGTGGGCATCAGATCGCAGAAGCACCGGTATCTTGCCGCATCCAGCGCCCATCTGCATCCCACCAGATGATTTTTTTTTTTTACGCCTCCATGGTATGCACGCAAACGTGGAACTATGGATGCACACAAACACATTACTGCTGAACCGCCTCGCCCTTCTGTGCCACGCTTCACCATCAGCATGTGATCGGCGGCTGACGGCCTGAGCACAGAGCCTCAGGGGAACGTCTGATCGCGATACCGTGCTCCATTTTGCTCTGGGGCAAAAAGCCTCACTTCCCCCCCGGATTATCTCGCTCGGGTGACCGGGACCTATGTTTCCAAATTAACTTCATGTTTTGCTTTAAGAGGAAGCTGATAATCTAGTAATCTTCCTGAAGATTTTCACATTTCTTAATAAAATTGCTCCGGTTTCCCACCAAAGCCCTCCGATTTTCACAGGAAGAACCCAGAGGTTTACTTCAAATTTCCTTTTAGGCAGAACTCCAGTGGTAACATATTGCTTATTCGAGTGCAGCTCTCACCATGCCCCACATCTCCAGGCATATTTCCCTGCACATCGAGAACAATCCTGAGTAGACCTGCTTAAAGTCTACTCAATGGGTCCTACTCCTAGGAAAGTGCCCTTGGGATTGCACTGTTCATCTCCCGAGCCAGAAAGCTTTGGCGTCAAATGTTAATACCTGCCGCTTCTTAGTGGATGAGATTATGTGTAGCTGCAGAGCTCTTCAAGTGGAACGCAGCTTCTGTTCAGAATACAAAAAAAAAAAAAAGTTAAATAAAATAAAATGAATTATAAAGCATAATGTTTCTCCAGGGGAAGAACAATTTAATAGAATTCTGCCTATGTGCAAGCAGACGGATTGAAATGAAACTCTTTAAGAGCCAATAGATGCAGAAGGGAGTTGAGCATTCGGTTGCTTTCCATTTTGGCTGTTTTTAATTTTGTTTCATTTTAAGGATATCTTTAAAAGCAGAGAACACGGTTATTTCCCCCTACGGGATTCCTTTATACAGAAAAGAGAGAGAGAAATAGAGAGGTTTGCCATTCACAAATAAGTCAGAATAAAAAACAAAGGGACGTTCCAGTTGGCCTTTGGAAAGCCTACCTTTAAACTCCTTAGGATAACTACCATGCTACTGTCATGCTGAGATAAAGGTAAAGGTTTCCCTTGCTCGAAAGCTAGTCAAATCTGACTCTAAGGGGTGGTGCTCATCTCCATTTCCAAGCCGAAGAGCCAGCACTGTCTGAAGACGTTTCTGTGGTCATGTGGCTGGCATGACTAAATGCCAAGGTGCACGGAACACTGTTACCCTCCCACCAAAGTGGTACCTATTTATCTACTTGTAATCTCTTGCTTTCAAACTGTTAGGTTGGCAGGAGCTGGGGCCAGAGACGGGCACTCACTCCGTCATGCGGCACTACGGTCTCAAACTGCCGAACTACTGTCAGTCTATCCAGTCTGAAGCTCAGTATCTTAACCCCTGAGCCACTGCAGCCCTCATGCTGAGATACACAAGCATAATTTGTAGCTTGCCAGGTCCCTACCTTTTGCTGGAGTGTGTGTGTGGGGGGAAGAAACTCCTCTTCCAGGATCTTCTGGCACACATGCTATGTGCGAGCACGGCAATGACATCACCCGGAAATTCCACATAATTATATTTAATTATAATTAGGAAGATAGTTTTAAAATTCTGCTTTAGAATAAACCAGAGGAAGAGCCCTTTTGTCGCAATGCCAACACAAGATACACTTGAGTATTCAATGATTCCCCCCCTTGTTCATTTCTAATGCATCGTTCCAAACCAATCAGTTAACCTATCTCTGACCTACCAAACACCTCTTCCCATACCAGAGCACAAGGCGAGCATTGCACAGTGCTGAAAGCAATTTCCCACAGATGGAAAAAAACAATAAAATGTGATGCCCAGTTCTTAAGACTGATGTATCTGTAACACGGTGCAACGGACCAACCGTCTGCTGTATCTCCAAGCACGGTGCAATTGACAACAACCTCGTTGTGGCACAGTATGCATTGCACACCATTACATCATGACAGTTTCCCCTGTGTTTTGGGAAGGCACTCTCCTGCAGTCTCCAGCAAGGGAAAAAAAAGGGGGGGGTACCACAATTTTTGAAAAACACAATTCAAAAAGGTTCTACAGGCAGGGTTCCCAGCAATGTCTGGCTCCATGCAATGTTCTTGGCAGCTGCATCTTCTTCCTCTGGCCTCGCCGATGGCAGACCATGACTGGGGGAAGGGGAAAGCATAACCAGAGCTGGATCCAGGTATGATGGAGGAGGTTGTAAATGCAAAAGCCAAACAGATGCTGGAAAACAGAATGCATTCACCTCCAGACACTGGACACCCAAGTCCCATTAATACAGAAGGCATTCCACGCCATCGCTTGCAGATGGAGGTCTGAATTAAGGCGCATGTCGCGGGTTGCCTGCTACTTAGAAGCAAGAAGATAAGTAAGAGGAAGCTGCACTATTTCATGAGTTGGAATGCATGCGAGAAAGAACAGGGAGTTAACGTCATTCTCGCACTGGGGCTCAAATCTGGCTCGCTTATCTTCCCCATTTTTTTTTTCCTTGCTCTAAGGAGCAGGGAAACTATTAGGTCCCCTCCCCTTCCTTCTCAGAAAGGTCCCTTTGCCCACTCCCCCAGGCTTTTCTGTTCCAGGTGTAGGCAGAACAAGTTTCATTTGATCCTTGTAAGTTGCTGCTCGCCCAAGGATCCCTCAATGTTGCATAACCAGAGATGTCAGCTGCATTGGTTGCCAGTTGTGTACTAGATTCACTTCAAGGTGTTGATAATCACCCTCAAAGCCTTATACAGCCTGGGACCAACATACCTAAGGGACCGCCTCTTCTCATATATGCCTCAAAGAGTGTTACGCTCTGAGAGTCAACATCTTCTGGCGATCCCTGGCCCAAAGGACATCTGCCTAGCCTCGACCAGGGCCAGGGCTTTTTCTGCCCTGGTCCCCACCTGGTGGAACATGCTCCTTACTGAGATCAGGGTCCTGCAGGATCTTATTTGATTCCGTAGGGACTGCAAGACGGAGTGGTTCTGCCAGGCTTTTGGCTGAGGCAGCGGGCGTCCACACATCCCCCCCCCCCCGAGGTTGCTGTCTCCCACCCACTGATATCCAGACATACCTACCTACATCAATGGGCCCGACTCTCCCTATGGCAAGCTATGATGATTGATTTTATATGCTTATAATGTATTTTAAAATCTTATTGTATTTATGGAAATGTTGTAACCCACCCTGAGCCTGTTTACAGGATGGGCGGGATATAAATGTGAAAAATAAATAAAAATAAATAAATTTGACACGCCACCTGCGGCTCTTCTCAGCACTGTTCTCCAAAGTGCCCTCTGCCCCATGTTTCAGGAAAAGTGACCAAGGCCCTTACCCAATGGGGCTTGTGGTTGGCATTTACCTCCCACCTTGAAACAGCTGGTGGGGCTGGTGGAACAGGTAAGCTGAGAGCCTCCCTGAAGTGCAGGACTCATGCCATGGATGGAAGGAAATGAGGCTCTTCTTATTTATTTATTTATTTATTTTATTGTTCCAATTTAGACCCCGCCCTCCCCGCAAGCAGGCTCAGGGTGGCTTGGTGAAAAAGCTTGCAGGCCCTGCAGAACTGTAAAAGATCCCACAGGGCCCTGGTCTTTTCCAGGAGCTCATTCCACCAGTATGGAGCTGCCACTGAAAAGGCCCTGGCCCTGGTGGCAGCAAGCCTGGCGTCCTTCGGGCCTGGAATGGTCAGTCAATGTTGTGATCCTGACCGTAGTGCTCTCTGGAGTATATATGGGGAAAGGCGGTCCCACAGGTATGTCAGACCCTGACTATATAGGACTTTACAGGTGAGTACCAGCACCTTGAAGCGAATTCGGTATGCTATTGGCAGTCAGTGCTGTACCTTCAGCGCAGGCCGGATGTGCTCCCATTTAGGGAGGCCCAGCAAAAGCCTGGCCACGGCATTCTGCACCAGCTGCAGTTTCCAGATTTGCAACAAGGGCAGCCCCATGTAGAGAGGGTTACAGTAGTCTAGTCTTGAGGTGCCAAGGAAGGGAACCGAATCAGCCGAAGATGGTAAAAGGCTGACTTAGCAGTGGCTACTACCTGGGCCTCCATTGTCAAAGAGGTATCCAGGAGCACTCCCAAACTCCTAACCTTCGGCGCTGGCACCAATGGCATCCCACCGAAGGTCGGGAGTGGGATCCCTACCCCTGAACCACCCCGGCTCATGCACAGGATTTGCTGGATTCAACCTCAGCAGGCTCAGTCTAAGCCATCTAGTCACGGCTTGCAAAGCCCGGTCCAGATTTTCTGGTCCGGAGTCTGACTGGCTGCCCAACATCAGATAGAGCTGGGTGTCATCAGCGTACTGGTAACACCCCAGCCCATGCCTCCGGGCAATCTCTGCAAGCTGTGGAGTATTCAGTAATGCAATTATCTGCAAGCTGCAGAGTATTCAGTAATGGACCATACCAAGGATATACAATAGACTGAGGGGGGGGGATATCAGTGTTGGGGAACACTCTGCAATCTACTCCATACTGTAGCCACCCCTCTGGGCAACTGGACCAAATACATATTGCAACCACATGAGGATTGCCATCCTCCAGGTGAGGTCTGGAGTTCTACCAGGATTACAGCTGATCTCCAAGATACAGAGATCTCCTGCAGGAAATGGCAGCTCTGGAGTGTGGATGCTGAGCTCCTCTCCAAACTCTGTCCTCCCCAGCTTCTACCCTCAAACCTCCAGGAATTTCCCAAGTCTGAGTTGGCAGCCCTAAAACCAAACAATGAAACATTTGTAAACTGGAAGAAGATCTGTTCTTCCTTCTCCTTTCGGGCCTGCAGACCACCGCTGGTTACATAACACACAGGGGGACGTGGGCTAGCAGATGATCTATGAAGCCGCCACTGCCGGTTGAAGATGTGCATCTGAGCCCCCTAGTCCAGGAGGCAGGTAGACACGGGGTCTTCTCTTGGGTGGCACCCTATTTATGAACTGGCCTTCCCAGAGCTGTGGCATCATTTACCAACTTTAAATAAAATGTAAGGTTTATATGCTTGCCTTTCGACTTTAAAAAGCAACCTGGGCAGTTTACAAAGGAATTAGAACTGTACTGAATAAATAACAAATTTAAGGGGGGGGGGTTAATTAATTAATTTATTTAAAATTTATATCCCGCCCTCCCTGCCAGTGCAGGCTCAGGGTGGCTGACATGAAGTATATAAATCAGCTAAAACAGACTTTGAATAAAATCATAACAATACAATTATAGACATAACATAATATAAAGTTTATATCATGATGGCGGGCATTAGCAGCATCCACAGGCAACAGGCAATTAAAAAAAACAAAACCACAATGAATATGAGGAAACAGGGGCAATTAAAATCCCTTCAAGAGTCTGGCCAAATCTAGCTTAATACACAAGGTTGCCAGTCTCCAGGTGGTGGCTGGAGATCCCCGGGGATTACAGATAATTTTGAGGTAACAGAGATCAGTTCACCTGGAAAAAATGGCCACTCTGGAAGGTGGACTCTATGGCTTCATACCCCGGTGAAGACCCTCCACTTCCCAGACCCTGCCCTCCTAGGGCTCCATCCCCCAAATCTGCAGGTATTTTCCAACCTGAAACTGAGAAGCCTATTATCAGAGTTGTCAACTTCAGACTGGGAAGTTCCTGGAGATCTGGGGGCAGAGCATTATGCCAGAGAGTCCGCCCTCCAAGGCAGCCATTTTCTGCAGGGGAGCTGATGTCTGTAGTCAGGACATCAGCTGTGATTCTGGGAGAACTTCAGGTCCCACCAGGAGGCTGGAACCCTAGAACTTGAAAACCAGGTCTAAACTGCCAGATCTAAACTGGCTGCCAGCAGGGGGTTCCAGCCCAGGTTCTGGGATCTTCTGGTGCACGTGCATAGTGCATGCGTGCCATGGTGACATCATCCAGAAGCTACATCATCGCGCCAGGCACATCGTACAGGGGACACTCTAACATTTGGCCCAAAACTCTATGGTCACCATAGGGTGTGTTTAGACAGCATGCTGGAGCGGTTTAAACTGCTCCGGCACGATGCGTTTTTTTTTTTTTAAACTGGAGAATCGCGATCAGACTCACCTCCTCCTTCCGAGCTCCCCGCCGTCCTCCTGCAGGTGGGGGGGGTTCCCCTCTCCTTTGAGCATGCGCACAGGCAGCCCTCTCCCGAACAGGAAGTTTGGCGGGTGCGCAGAAGAGTGATCTCAACAGGTCCCTTTAAAGTTTAAATGAAGACTCCTTTTTAAAATGGCCTCCCCGAGATCCCGGACTCCTCTAAATGCCTAAACTAGGCACCAGTGAAGCTTTTCTTTTTTAACTTAAGTGCGGAGCTCCGCTCAAGCGCACACCGCTAAGGAAAAAAAACAAATGGCGGACTGAAGCCGGAAGCCGGAGGCAGCTTCCCAGAGGGGAGGGGGTTGAAGCACCCGGAAGTGGCTGGATGGAGCGATCAGACAGGGAAAAGTGCGGCTTGAAACGGAGAATCATGGAAAACACCACTTGGGTAAGTGGTGTCAAAATACTCCGTTTCAAAGGGGGTTTGCTCCAGAAAGCGACGGCTGGGGATGGTGGGCAGATGTTGGGCGTGTGAACGCGCAGGTAAAAGCCGTTTCTGAGCCGTGCCGAAAACGGCTCAAACGGCGCGTCTGAACGCACCCATAGAGTTTTTAGCCAAATGCTAAAGCGTCCCCATGTACCTGACATGAGGACATCACCTCCAAATCCCAGATGGCAGAAACCTGGAGAGAGAGGACCAAGAGGCTCCTTCAAATATTAGGGGACTGGCCAGGCTCTGCAGTCATTATGGGAAGTCCGTCTGCTACACTAATATGTGCTCTGGTCCTCAGTAACCTCCAGGTGATGTCATCCACAGTGGTGGATTGGGGGCCCCAAAAGCAGAGGGAAGCCCGCTCCCATTGGGAGGGGTGGCAACCCTAAGTGCAAATGACTTTTTTTGTGTATTTGTCTTACTGCTTTCTGCTGTTGCTATCTGGACTGACTTTGGGGGGGGAGATAAATAGGGTCACCAGGTCTGGGTTTGAAAATACCTGAAAACTTTGGGGGTGGAGCCAGGAGAGGGTGAAGTTTGGGGAGGGGAGGGGCCTCAGCATAGTACAATGCCATAGAGTCCACCCTTCAAAGCGGCCATTTTCTCCAGGGGAGCTGATCTCTGTCAGCTGGAGATCAGTTGTAAAAGCAGGAGATCCCCAGGCCCAACCTGGAGGCTGGCAGCCCTAAATATAAATCTCAGTTCATCCATCGCAAGCCAGCTCAGAGGTTTCAACAACGGAAATGCAGGGAGCATATTTTTAAATAAAACACATTTCGTTCAGTCCTGAAACTCTTATTTGTACCACCTTATTGATTTTGACAACAACAACAAAAATCTACTCATTATGTGCTGCGGATGAAAAATCTAATCTTTTTTTCCAAGCACATCTTTACCGGACTTACTGGGCCTAAGGCACTGAACAGCCCTCACAGAACATCTGACAGTTTTATCCCTTTTCCGCGTATCCTTTCAGTTATAATGTCGAGTACAAAAATGCGCAGAAGAAAGGCAGGGGGAAGTGGAAGGTTTGTTAGCCAGCAAAAAACCAAAGAGGAACATGAGTGATAGGTTGTTTTGTTTTGTTTCCCCCTTGCCCATTAAGTCGGGTTGGATACTGAAAATATCCCTGAAGGGCTTGGCAGAAACCACAAACCATTAATTCCTTCTCATGATGCGGGAGATTCTAGCTGGAACGGAAAAGGGGCCGGCACCACGGATACCACAGTGAATACAACCATAACTGCCACACATCGAGCCGTGAAAAAGACTACAGGACAGAAGCACTGAAGTAAAAGAAGAGTAGAACGTGTATATTATCAGGGCTCATTTCCCGCAGGAGCGCACAGGAGTAAAGCTCCAGCAGTAAGAATTCCAGGGGGCGGGCACATGCAGCAAGTCCCGCCCCCTGTTCCCAGCAGCCCCCCTCACCTTTCCCGGCCCACTGGCTGACCCAGTGGAGCACTGCCACAAGCTGGCCCTTGAGCTGCTCCGCTACTGCATGGGCCATGGCACTCAGCCTGCCCAGGCTCTACCTGTCTTCATACTGGCCCTGGTGCAGTGCCTCTGCAAGGTGGGCCCTGGCGACTCCTGCGAGGCCTGCGAGGAGCTGCGTCCTGGCCTCCTGCGCCTACTCAGCCTCCTCCTGCACCTCTGCCATGCCATGGCCCTGGCCCCCTACCTGCTCAAGGCCACGCACATCCTCTGCACCACCCTCCTCGACCCACAAGCAGCCACACACTTTCCTGCGCTTGCTGGCCATCCAAAAGAGTCCAGTGGCACCTTTAACACCAAGGTTTATTCAGGTACAAGCTCTCCCTCCTCTCTGAGGGCAGATCTGCACATTCCGCCCCCCATAGCTAGCGATCCAAAAGAGTCCAGTAGAGCCTGAGCGGTGGGTGCTGCCTTCTAACACACTTCCAGTGATGCCAGGGGGTGTGGCATATGCAAATAAGTTATGCTAATGAGCTCCTGCACCTCTTTTTCTACGAAATGACCCCTGCATATTATGCATGGACTAGCTTTACAAGCAACATACACCACAACTCGACGTTTAGTCATTAAGCAGGCTTTTCTCTGTTTTTGCAGATTTGTTTCTGAGTGCTTGCTGGGTGCAACACAGTCTGTGGCCTACCATAAGCATGGAATAGTTATTTTCAGCAAGTCACCTGTTGTCTTCTGCTGATGCTTTATTCATCCCTTCTTATTCCTCACCGTTCACTATTTCCTAGCATCGTTTTATAAGGATCTGGAGGAAGATTTTTTTTTTAAAAAAATGCTAAAAAACACAGATCACTAACTTTGCATTCACTGGAGCCACTCTGTTCTCCAGAAAAAGGTCTGGGAGCTAGAAGTATACTCTGTTGCCACAAAACTAACCCCCTTCATAATATTGTTGGTACCTTCTAGTAGCTAGAACTTTCCAGTTATGAAGCTCATACTCTCAGGCATTACTTGTAAGGTTTCCAAACCCCCCGTCCATCCAAGGGTTCCCCTGATTTTCGGGGCTTCAATCTGCCACCGGTCACATGGCCAGTAGGGAAAGCCCCACCCTCAAACATGGAAGTTGCTACATGATGCACCTGTCATGATGACATCACCTGGAAGTGACATCATCATGTTGATGACATTGGGGGGGGTCTGCTCTAGTTTTTGGGCAAACTCTATGGTTTTGAGGGCACACACACGCTCACAAGAAGATCCCGGACGGCAGAAATCTGGGGAAAGAGGGCCAAGAGGCTTCTTTGGTTACCAGAGAAGAAGAGGAGAAGAGACTGGATTTATACCCCGCCCTTCACTCGAAGTCTCAGAGCAGCTTACAAACCCCTTTCCCTTCCCCTTCCCACAACAGATACCCTGGCTTTCAAGGACAGCTCTATGGCTTGCCCAAGGTCATCCAGCAGCTGCAAGTGGAGGAGTGGGGAATCAAACCCAGTTCTCCCAGATTAGAGTCCACACACTTAACCACTACACCAAACCGGCTCTATCGGGGGACTGATTAGGCTCTGCAGTCATCATGGGAAGTCTGTCTGCTACACTAATATGTGCTTTGGTCCTCAGTGACTTAAAAGATATTACATGTCACACAGAGAGCATTTAGAAAGACTCAGTATCACCAATGTGGTGAAGACAGAGATTAGGCTTTGACAAAGGAAATCACAGTTCAGACCTTCACCTTCACAAAGCTACTTCACATGGTTGTTGTGGGGATAAAATGGAAGAGCACATGCAGGAGCCAAGAGGAAAAGCAGGGTACAAATATTTTAACAACAAATAATGTCCTCCACTCTATGGAGGAGCACTGAAAAGCATGAGAAGTTGTTCTGTGGGCCAAACACTTACCATTTGACAAAAATGTAGACATCCTGGAATATTTGTACCAACCTTGTTCTTATATCTACTACTGACACAATACAAAAGGTTCTTCACTACCTGAGAGATATGGCCTTAATTTACCCAAACTATTAGGTTGGATGCACAATGCTGGCAACCAGTGGGAGACTCACCCACCCACGTTTTTCCTGCTTTCAAGACCCCCAATCCGCTGCTGGCCAACTGGCCGGTAGGAGGAGCCCTACCCCCAAAGAGCCCCATTGTGCTTGACATGCCCGGCACAGTGACATCACTGGGCATATTGTGTGGGAAACACTCTAGCATTTGGGTAAAATCTCTATGGTGACCATAGAGGTTTTTACCCAAATGCTAGAGCATCCCCTGAATGACATGCCCAGTCTGATGACATCACGTCTAGGTGACGTCATCATGCTGGGGATGCTGGACACAAGTGGACTGTCTGGGAGTGGGGCTGGAGACCCCACCAGGACACAGGTTAGCCCTAGCAACCCTACCTACTCTGGTGGGGCCTTGCTGGCAACATAGTGGTCCCTGGCACCATGATGACATCACTTCTGGTCATCCCAGAAGTGACATCACTGCATCCCACCTCCCTTTGCCCCCCCCCCAGCTGAGTGGCAGTGGGTAGGGGCAGTGCAGGGCGAAAGGGCTCCTGCTGAAGCAGTCGACCTGGCAAACCTTTGCACTACACAAAACGTACCAACCTTGTGTCGTAATGGTTAGAGTGCTGGACTAGAATATGGGACACTCCGGTTTGAATCCCCGCTCTGCCATGCTAGCTCTCTGTGTGATCTTGGGCCAGTCACTTGCTCCCGGCCCAACACACCTCTCAGGGCTACTGTTGGGTGGTTAAAATGGAAGACCAGAAAACACTGAGGGAATCTGCTTTGGGTCCCCCCTGGAGAGCATCTAAAAATAAATAAACCAAACAGACACTCCATTGCCAAAAACCTGGGGAAAGAGGAACAAATGCTTAAGAACAGGAACTCCTCATTGCCCTGACCTAGATAGCCCAGGCAAGCCCGATCTCATCAGATTTCGGAAGCCAAGCAGGGCCGACCCTGGCAAATACTTGGATGAGAGATCTCCAAGGAATACCAGGGCCAGGATGCAGAGGCATGCAATAGCAAGCCACCTCTCTGAAACGTCCAAGCCCCACTAGGAGTCAACCATGACTACCAGGCACACACAAACACAATACTCACAAAAAACCCCACCAAGAACAGCAATTCTTCATTGTAAGAGGCATCCACACAGCTCTCCAATTGGTGGGAGAGTGAACAGAACAGTGGTTTTACCCAAGATAGATCCAAGAAAATTTGAACCATCCATCCTTAGGAAACAGTGACAATTCAAGCACATGTTAAAAGCTGAACATAACTACCAGCACCATAGGTGTCAACTTCTCTCTATCAGACATTAGGAGATATCCCAGGACTGAGAGTTCATCAGAGACGTCCCGCCATAGCTGCACCTGGCAACATTTATACAGTGCAGGTGCACACCTTTCGATGTGTGGCCGTCGCAGACGACAAACTGCTGCAGCCTAAAATGTTTGTTGTTAGCAATGGAAAGAGGCGGCATGCTTCGAGGCAAGACAATGTATCTGACTGCATGGGAGGTGTATGAGGAGAGGAGAAATAGCTACTGCAAGATGGCAAATCGTACCCCTGAGGAATGCAAAGCTGCTGCTTAAGACAGGCAGCACAATTCCCATTATCTCTGAGAACACAAAACAAGATTTAAAAGCAGGCTCACTTATAGGACACGTCACACTGGAAAACAAAATTGCTGCTGTTTTAATACTGCATAGCAATGCAAATGGCTTCATAACAAAGTCTTTTTTTTAAAAAAAAAATGCATATTAAGCATGCACCAGACTCTATACCCCTGAAGTAGCATCTTAATCTGAACGAAATGTTTAGCAACATTGTGTAGGGCTTCGATAGCCATTAAAATCACTGCTTACCGTAGGGATACCATTCCCCCCATTGGGGGCAGGGGTTTACCCACTTTCAGGGCCCCTAATCTGCCATCACCCAGCCAGCTGGGGTATAGTGCCATAGAGTCCACCTTCCAAAGTGGCCATTTTCTCCAGGTTGTAATCCCAGGAGATCTCCAGCCACCACCTGGAGGCTGGCAACCCAGATTGTAGATTTATTTTACTCATGCTGTGCCCAGCACCTAGAAAGATATAAAATTAAAGGACCATGCCATGCTCACATCCTCCTAGGATTAACTAAATTGAGGAGCTAATATGACAGAGCCCCAAAATAGTAGACTGCATGTTCTCCACCCATTCGCATCTTATAAAGGTCTTTGGGGTCTTGAATCAGGGAGTGCCATGGTGGTGGGAACTAAGAAACCTACTTTCTGTGCAGAAATAGCAGTTTACTAGGGTAGAGGCTGCTCACCTCCTCTGTTGGACTTCAAGGCCTCCACGGCCATTAGCCACAGGTGGGGTCACCAGCCCACAGGTCCGGGGGGGGGGTTTCCCCCATTTCTAGGGGCTCCAATCCACCACTGGCCAGCTAGCTGGTGGGGAAAACACTACCCCCATGCCCCACCCTCAAGAGCAGCCCCCCGTTGGCCACCCCTCTCCCTCCCCTCCTGCAGAGACTTAAAGGGCTTCAGCTGATCAATGGGGAGCATGTGGCCTGTCGATCAGCTGGAGGGCCCTTTAAATCTTTCAACAGGGAGGGAGAGGGGCTGATGCCAGTAGAGGTCCTAAATAGGTCCCCCACTGGTGACAACTGGTTTCCAATAGCAACCCTTTGAGTCTGTTCGGTGAGGAATAATTTGAACCAGTCCAAGGCACATCACCTGACAACCTGCTTCTGCCTCCAAGTGTCTCAACAAGATGGCATGCCCTGCTGTATGAAAGGTCACAGATAAACCCAATAAGAGCAATACCATCTCTCTAAGTTTAGCCTTACTAAAATCCAACATTCATGTCTGAATATAAACTCTCTTAATATCCCATAAAAGAGTGAATTCGAACAATATACTGTCACGACCCCCTCATGTGCCCACCACTCTCATTTCATCTACCAGTTCTTCCCTATTAGTTAGAATCCAATTTAAAACAGCTGACCCCTTAGTTATCCCTTCTGCCTTTTGGAAGAGGAAATTATCCTGCAAACAAGTCAAGAAATTATGTGATCCTGACCACATGGCAGAATAAGTCTCTCAAAACAAATCAGGGATATTGTAATCCCTGATAGTCATTAGATTTGGACACATTGGCCAGTTGTCTCAAGAGGAGAGACTCCTCCTCTTCCCCCTGCTCACAATGCCATTGGTCTGTCCCAGGGCTCTTTTTGTAGCAGGAACTCCTTTGCATATTAGGCCACACACCCTTGACGTAGCCAGTCCTCCAAGAGCTTACAGTAGTCCCTGTAAGAAGAGCTCTATAAGCTCTTGGAGGATTGGCTACGTCAGGGGTGTGTGGCCTAATATGCAAAGGAGTTCCTGCTACAAAAAGAGCCCTGGACTCTGTCCATTCCTTATTCTCACCGAGACACTTTCCACACAACCATCACAATCATACTCTTGCCTAATGTACAAAGCCACACCTACTCCTCTCCAACTCTTTCAGTTCCTTCTAAAGAACTCATATCCCTCCACTGCCACACTCCCATTATGAGAATCATCCCACTTAATATCCCTAAGGCTTATTATTAAATCATATCCATCTGGAATAGAAATTGAAGCTCCTACTTGTGTCGTCCCCATACTTTGGGCATTAATATATAAACACCGTAAGCCTCATGCCCCCAGGCCTGACATCACCTGTATCTCAGCATTTTGGCTCTTCCCAAATGCCTTCCCATTATCATATCCCCCTCTAAATCCAAAGTCACCAGCAGACCTCTCCAGCCCCCTCCAGCATCAATTTAAAGTCCTCCCAATGAATCTAAACGAACTCCGATCAAACACACTCTTCCCTACCCTTATAAAACGGAGCCCATCATGTGCAAGCAGACCATCCTCAAGGAATCCCAATCCATAACCAAACTGCTCCTGCTGGGACCACCATCTCAACCACTGATTTACCTCCAAAATCTTCTGGTCCCTCTGCCTTCCTCTTCCTCTAACAGGGAAGACTGGGGATAATACCATCTGAATTCCCATATCCTTTAACTGCCTCCTGCAAACCGCGTCATCTATTTTAACACACTCAACAGTTACCAGCCACATTATTTGTTCCTACATGGATTATAAGAAGGGGATGATAATCACTGGGTTTAACAGATCTCATCCTCCTATCCATGATGTCCCTAATCTTTGCCCCAGGCAAGCATCACAGCTGCCAAGTCAAGGGGTCTAGTCCATAAACATAATGTTCCAGCCCCCTTTGCATGGAATCAGTGATGACCAACACTTTTCCTTTTCTCGCTCCACAGTACATAGCAGATCTCAACTCCATCTCCTCACTTCTGCATTCAGGCCCACGATGATCCACTTCTGCCAAGTCCACAGCAACTGAATCTTCTGTTACCCTGCAACTGATTACTCAGCTTCAGTGGTATAGAGCGCCGTCTAGCTCTTGCCTCCTGGTGTGAGCCATAATCCGCAAAGTGGGCTCCCTCAGTGAGGTCTCCAAATCATTATCCTTCTCTCCATCTCTTTGTAGAGCATCTTGGGTCTTATCAAGGAAACCTTCCTCATTCCTAATCTGTTGGAGGGTAGCAAGACGTTCCTCTGGTCCTCCTGTTTTCTCCTCCAACAGAGCTACCAGCTTATGCTTCTAGCAAATAGAATCCCTGTTATCCTCCAGGAGGAAAACAAACATAGCACATACCTTACAGGTGACTGGCAACTGACCCTCTCTATCCATCTATAGCATTAACTCTGTTTCTAGGCTATTCCACTCTGAGCCTGAACAGGAAGAAATAGCAATTAAAAAGACCTCTGTCCTTGATTTTTTTTCTGTTCTTCTTTCCTTTTTCTACAAAGCTATCTCCTCATTCTCTCATCAGTGCACTTTTTAAGACCTTCTCTGCCAATCCCAGCTGAAGTGCCTTGCTCTCTAGGGGGTACCTGGTAGTGGAAAGTACTGTCACGGGCTGGGATGAGGGGCCAGGTGAGCGTGCGGGTGGTCAGAACACAGTCCGAGGTTGAAGCCGAGTAACACAGTTCAGGGTGCAAGACAGGTGGAGTGGTCGAGAGACAGTCCAGGGTCAGAAGTCGAGCAAGCCAAACAACCAGAGTCCAAGTCACAAACTGTGAGTGTTGTCAGGAGGTTCGAAAGCCGTGGATCGAGAGTCTGGGAGCCAAGGGTATGAAGTGCAGAGAAAGTGAGGTCGAAACAAGCCAAGGTGAGGAAGCCGAGGTGCAGGGTAGCAGAGTCAGACAAGCCGAGGTCAGGAAGCCAGGAAAGTCAAACCAAAAGTGAGGTGTCAGGAACTCGAGCAGGGTGGTGCAGAGCTTTGCCATTGCGACTAGTTGCTGGCACGAGTTTGTTATCGTGCTAGCACAGGCTAAATAGTAATCCCAGCAGCTGGTAATTAGCATGCCTCAAACATGGCCCGGCTCCAACTAATACTCTGGGCTAAACGAACACCGGGTGCGCATGCGTGCTTCGTGCCACCAGTCTGCCATGTCCTGGCGGTGCTGCTCGGTGGCAGCAAGTTGGGAGACGTGGTGTTCAAGCAGGGATCTGTCCCAGCTATTGTTGGGCCCACCCCCGAGCTCACCACACTGTCAGGTGTGGAGGCCTCTGGCGGGAGGAGCTCATCTCTGTTGGCACTTAGCTCCTCTACGGCCTCCGAGGGCTCAGACGCGGCAGGAGCCATGACAAGTGCCTTCAAGTCACAGCTGACTCATGTCGACCCCAAGGGTTTTCAAGGCAAGAGACATCCAGAGGTGGCTTCCCATTGCCTGCCTCTGCCTCATGATCTTGGTAATCGCTGGAGGCCTCCCACCCAAATACTAGCCAGGGCCGACCTTGCTTAACTTCCAAGATCTGATGAGATCTGGCTGATGTGGGCTATCCAGGTCAGGAGGGGGGGTACTTGGCATTGTTTTGATCACTTAGATTTGCTAATATCTCTACCCCAAGATATATATTATTCCCCTTAAAAAAAAACAAAAAAACCCTCATTTGTAACTTCATCTTATCTGGGTCTCAATACTCCTTCCACATGCGTGGTAAAGCTTCGCTGTTCAGCCAGGTGCTTCCTCATTCAGTGTAAGTCACAGCATAGAACGTAAGCACTAAATCTAAGTCGATAGCTCCCTGGGTACAGAGTAAGACCTGGGAAAGGAAGAGTGCTTCTTTGTGCTGGGACGTTTTGGCGTGGGCATGCCCTCTAACTGAAAAGCCGACTAGATTTGTACCATCACATGTCTAGGGCGTGATCGCACATGACCACACTGAAATTGATCTCACAAGTTTTGGTGAAACGGGACAGTGGCAGAGGCAGGAGAGAGCCCCCAAGCAACACTGCCAACAGCATTTGTTCCAGTGGCCAGGCAGTTCATACTACGCGGCTGTATTCAAGAGGCAGATCTTTCCTGCTGATTAGGCATTCTCTCTACAGCCGCAACAGCTTTTTGAAATATCAGCCGCTCTTATCAACATCTGATAGACCCCTTTGATGTTATTTTTGTTTAAATCATCAGTTTATCTGTTCCTTAATTTACCAATTAATGCAGCCTGAACATTGAGGAATAGCTCACAAGCTTCCAAAATGATGCCTTCGGGATATACTTTTCATCTTGCTTGTGGTTTCTGTTCCTGTTATATTGGGTATGTAGCAATTATCACAGTGGGATGTCCCTTGGCACCGCTGCCTTTTTTTTTTTTTTTAAGTAACTCATCCTCTTGCCATAAGTCCGAGGGGGCCATTACAACATACAAGCCAACTCCAGATTGCTGCATGCCCATTAATGGAAATCACTGGCTATAAAAGATTCATTGCATGGTGGTGGTGGGGGGAGAATGCACTGTACAAAAAATTGCATTAATAATAACCAGGAAGACGGATAACCCCCACCTCCCTCGAAGTTGTCATTCATGCACATCCACATAATAATAGCTTGCTTATGGATCCTTTTAGCTACATGAAGTCTAATACTAAGTAATTAGCTATCAGCCAGTCCTGGTTATTGAGCCGTTGCAGAACTAAAGCTTTTATGCTGAAAACACACTTTGTTAAGGAGTATTTGTAGAAGGAGGCCAAAGCAGGCATCGGAAAAGGCTCTACAGCTGCCATCACATTACGAGACGCAGGATTGGGGCCTCCTTTTGTTTCATTCAGTGCTTGCATTTGTGGTCTGGTGGGCAGGAGAGCGATGGGGGTGAAATTGGCAGAGGAGACCAAGGTAACAAGGACTGGTAATACAAACAATGACTGGGAAACACCAAAAGGTTGAAGCACATATGCTCAACATACAGGGGGGAGGGGGAGAGACACCATTCACACAAAACCCCTGCATTCTACGTGACTTACACCATGTGAAAAGAGCTAGACAGAGAGGAAATCTGATGGGATGGAGCATTCCCCTGCTCCCCAAGATTAATAAGGAGTCCCGGGCTTTTTTCTTTTTTTTTCTGCGGGAATGCACTGGAATGAAGTTCTGGAACTTCTTCAACAAAATTCTTTTAAAAAATGTTTAGAAGTTCAAGAGTTTTCAGTATACAGATTGAAATATTCATTTCCCTCTTGAGATTTCTGGCACCTCTTTTTTTTTAAAAAAGCCCTGTGTAGTCCTACTATATTGCTTTATTAGATGCCTCACCTTGTTTATTGCATTGACTTGCACTGTGTAACTCACCTGGAGGTTCTCAATGAGAAAAGTGGACTATAAATAAAATATGTTTTTGCTGCTGTTTAATTTCAGTTATTTTATTCTTTGTCAATTAAATGTTCAAACTGCTTTTTAAAACCGGTATATGGTATCAGCCTTTACCTGCCAACTTTTACTGCTGCGGACTTCATTATGATTTTACAAACTTGCTTGGATAAATGATTAGGGACTGTGGTCTATACTGCTGTGTTTAGCTTATCGTAAGTAGGACCCTATTCATGCACTGCTTAATGGATCATGTGAATCCTTACGCTGTGTTTCTTCTAATGCATTGCTTATTAAATGTCCCGTTTTGTTGAGTGTACTGACTCGCTATGTGTAATCCACTTTGAATCCCTGTGAGAAAGGTGGACTACAAATAACGCAAATAAAATAAAATACAAAAATGATGGGACTTGGCCATTTGTGAAGCAGGGAGGGAGGGAGGGAGGGAGTCTTGAACCCAGTACTGCCACCATGCCAACCCTAAACTTTGTTAAGAGATATGGATTGAATGGTAAAGTGGAAAACTTGGAAATAAGCATTTAACTTCAAGACCGTGATCAATGGTTAGCCACCAGAGGATTGTATGAACAGATAAAGCAACCTGGCTGCAATGCTTACTAGAACTCACTGAGAGATGAATGTTGCAGAGTGCCTGGAGACCACGAGGAGTCATGGATGGGACTCTTAATGGTCACAGAGGGACGTCTACACTAGACTTAATTTAGGGATCACATCGTGGTTCAGTGGTAGAGCTAGGGTTACCAGCCTCCAGGCGGGGCCTGGAGATCTCCCATTTTTACAACTGATCTCCAGGTGACAGAGATCAGCTCCCCTGGAGAAAATGGCTGCTTTGAAGGGTGGATTCTATGGCATTGTACAATGCTGAGTTTCCTCCCCTCCCCAAACCCTGCTCTCTCCAGGATCCACCCCCAGAGTATCCAGGTATTTTCCATCCCAGAGTTGGCAACCCTAGGTAGAGCATCTGCTTTGCATGCACAGGGTCCCAGGTTCAATCCTTAGTGCATCTCATTAAAAGTACAGATAACTGGTGTGGTGAAGGACTTCTGACAAGCTGCTGCCAGTCAGAGTAGACAGGACTGACCTTGACAGAAAAATGAAGGCAGCTTCTTGTACGTTAATTTGTTCTCGGTCACAGACCAAATTTGGATTACTCCCAACAGTAAGAAAGCACTTGAATCTATGTTCCCAAACGATGCCAATGCTTCTCACCACTACGGGTTTCAGAGCAGTTTACAAATTGTTCCTTATGAAGCTCTCCTCCTTAGGCTATGCTTTCACTGGAAAGCACGGGGGTGCTGTTCCAGTGGATGAGCCACATAGGTCTGGTCTGGGACCTATTTCTTCATCTGCATTAAAAGAAAATGCTAATATTGTTGGAACTGGTATAATCTGCCACGAGTTTCAACAAGACAGGTGGACTACAATATATAGGTGGACTACAATATATAGGTGGACTACAATATATGCACATACATATTTTTAAAGATGGCTGGAGCTGGCTAGTGCAGGGGTCAGTGCCCTGTTATAATTAAAGAGCCACCAAACCATGTCAAAAATCAGAGCATGAGATCAATAAAGATCCAGTTTAAGGAAGCCCATGTGTGTAGCTGAAAACATACAGCTTGCCAGGGCTCTTTTTGTAACAGGAACTCCTTTGCATATTAGGTGACACCCCCCCTAATGTAGCCAATCCTCCAAGAGCTTACAGAGCTCTTCTTACGGGGGCTACTGTAAGCTCTTGGAGGATTGGCTACATCAGGGGTGTGTCGCCTAATCTGCAAAATTGTTCCTGCTATAAAAAGAGCCCTGCAGCTTGTCAGTAATGTCAAATGACATGCTGATTCTCGATCCATAAAGTTTCTGCAGTCCTAAATAGTGGGGTGTCACGAGTCCTTTATTAGGAAGTCGCAGACATAGGAATAGCCAATGAGATGTTTTAATGCATTGGTTTAAACCTGTACACGTTTTGCACTTGGAGTACTAGCAGCTGCACTCTTCTGTCACTTCCTTATCTTTAAAACATCTCTGAGAAGCACTTTAGTCCCATCAAAATCTTTGCCTGCCATTCCCTTTACATGCTGGGCATTCGATCGTCCCACCTGCCCCTCTAGTGTACCATGACTCAGATGATTCTGTTTTCTTTTTGAGAGAGCCGTATTTGTTTTCATACTTAGCCACAGTTGGTGAGCCAGTTTGCTGTAGTGGTTAAGCGCGCAGACTCTAATCTGGGAGAACCGGGTTTGATTCCCCACTCCTCCACTTGCACCTGCTGATGTGACCTTGGGTCAGTCACAAGCTCTGGCACAGCTGTCCTTGAAAAAGAGCAGTTTCTGTCAGAGCTCTCTCAGCCCCACCTACCTCACAGGGTGTCTGTTGTGGGGAGGGGAAGGGAAAAGAGGTTGTAAGCCGCTCTGAGACTCCTTTGAGTAGTGAAGGGCAGAATATAAATCCAATCTCCTCCTCCTCCTCTTCTTTTTCTTCTTCTACTTCTTCTTCTGCAGTAACAGGCTGCAGACCCCCCCAGTGCACAGGGAAGATGCACCATTTGCACAAAAGGAGAACCAAGGCAAAAGGAAGCCTGGATAAGACTGTGCAAATGCCAGCACATATTCAAGTCTGAGATGGTACAAAACACCATTAATATGCATTTGTTGCCTCAGTCATTAACATTCCAAGCAACACAGCCCTTTCCTCAGTTCTGCTTTAACAAAGCCCATCTCTAAAATTGTGACCTTAACTGTGTTTTAATTAAAGATACGTGCATTTTTTAAAAAATCAAATAAAAAGGACAGTGCGGATGACTCAAGATCTACACCACAGTATTAACCATTTTTTAAAAAATACAAAAACAAGTATTAGCCGATGAATTAATTTAGTAATTTATTTTTGGAATCGTCTCTGGGTGATTATGATAGTGTTGGGGTGGAGCAGATGATTAATTAAGTGCAGATGGCTTTGTGGTTATACAAGTTGCATCACATTGTGAAGGGGGAAATTGAAATAGACAAAGCAAAAAATAGAATTATTTGTCTTCTTTTTTTTTTTTTAAAAAAAAGGCACAGATTAAACAATTTGTTTGCCGATCATGTGCTCCTGTCATTAAGGGGCCAAGGGTGTTGTATTATGATAATTCTTTGTATAATTAGATTAATTGTGTGTATGGATTCTAGCGGTGGTTTTCTTTTCTTTTAAATGTCATTTAATGTGCAGTCCATAAGATGGGTCCAGGTGCTGGAATGAATGACTTTGGAATTGCCCAACAGGTTTGAAAAACTCCATCAGATAAACAGTTGGGGTAAAATTTGAAAGAGCCATCTCCTGGTATCACCAGATTTAGTGACTAGGTACCAGACTGATGATTAAATCCCAACATTCAGGAGACAGCGTATACTTGAGCCCTTCCCACCTACTAGTTCCTCCTGAGGTCTTCCCTGTTGTCCCTTGTCCTCCCCATTTTGAAGGCTAGAAATAAGGAGGGGGAAAGGCATGGGAAAGGGGGCTGCTGGGAAAAGCTGTCAGGCAGCAATAGGATAACCACCTTCTCTCTCCCACCAGTTCTGCCCTGAAGAAAACAGGGTTGCATGACGATGCAGGTACATGTTAATTTGAGGGTGAAGGGGAGAGGGTTGTGAAGTAACACGACGTTCCACCATATAACACATACGGAGATTAAAACTCTGTACTCACTTATCTAGAAACAGCATTTGCTTTTCAAGTAAATGCTCTTTGGTCCCTCAGCCCCAACTAATGACCTGGCCACAAGCTCACTATCTCTTTCCCCTTCCAAGAAGGGAAACAAAAGGTGCCAAGCAATGCCAAAGAGCTTTCTTTCAAACACAGGTAACCAGAGCCGGCGCTATCACTAAGCGAAGTTAGGCACCCACCTATAGGCAGAGACCTCACAGGGGTGCAGAACTGTTTGCTTTCCCTCCCTCCCTGAGCCACACAGCAAACCCCCCACATCACATGCAGTGAACAGCAGCACACCTGCCTTCCAGCAGAGCTCTGTGGCCATCTGGTGCACTTAACCCCCCCAATCCAGGCTAACCCCCTTGAGCACAAGTGGGGCTTGCAAGCTGGGGGTGGGATGAGGGGAGTGGGAGGCAGGCAGCAGGAGAGCGACAACTTTGGAAACTTTCCCCCCACCTTGTAAACATGTCTCTGGCATGCGTGCCCCCTTCTCAGGGGGATGGTTTGGCCGGGAGTCTGTGAAGGCAGTGGGAGCCGAGGGAGGCGGAGAAAGTAGGCGCGCCCCCGTTGATTTCTCAAAGGTTGGCCTGCACTTAATTGCGCCCCTGCGAGTTCTCTTTTCTGTGCCAGGTTTGGACCTCAGTGGGGCGGGGCTGCAAAAATCAGCTGCACAAGGGCAGGCACTGCTTCCTGCACCAAATGTGCCAGCAGCCGGGAAGGTCCATGAGAGCAGGTCGATGCTCATGTGGGGCTGACGAGGGCTTGTGCTCTTTCTGGCTGCTTTGGGAAACTTAAGTTGCAATCCTTAAAAGTCTTTCCTGGCAGTAAGCCCCGTTCAGTAAAATGGGACTTACTTCAAAGTAGACCTTTTAAGGATTGTTTTCCTATCTCTGCAGTGCACTTGAAGGGCTTAAAAGCAGTTGGAGAGATGGGGAATGCTTTTCCTTTTAAAATGGAATACTTCTTTTAAAAGCAGTTTTAACATCTAAACCTGAGCCAAACATGGATCTTGTGGCATCTTAAAGGAAAGGTGACTGATTTATGTGAACTGTTGAAGGCCAGATCCTAGGGTGGTTGTTGTGAGGATGGGCTACTGCTTTTTCGCCTTTTGAGTTTGTGTGTATGCACTATTGTAATTCATCTGCTGGCCTTTCAAGTGCCTTGAGACACCTTTTGGTTTCTGCTTTCTTTAATTTGGCTGGTGTAGACGAAGAGTTGATTTTTATACCCCACTTTTCTCTGCCTAGGAGCTGCGGTGGCTCAAGTGGTTAAGACACTGAACTGCAGGCTGTGGAAGGTCAGTAGTTCAGCAGTTCAAGACCTGAGAGTGCCGCATGACGGGGTGAGCTCCCGTCTCTAGTTCCAGCTCCTGCCAACCTAGCAGTTTGAAAGCAAGAAATTGCAAGTAGATAAATAGGTACCACTTCGGTGGGAAGGTAACAGCATTCTGTGCACCTTGGTGTTTAGTCATGCTGGCCACATGACCACGGAAACGTCTTCGGACAGCACTGGCTCTTCAGTTTTGAAACAGAGATGAGCACTGCAACCCTAGAGTCAGATTCAACTGGCTTTCAAGCAAGGGAACCTTTACCTTTACTTTTACCTTTCTCTGCCTTAAGGAAGACTCCTTAAGCAGCTTTCCCTCCCCCTCCCCACAACAGGTATCTTGTGAGGCAGGTGGGGCTGAGAGAACTGTGACTGGCTCAAGGTCACTCAGCAGGCTTCATGTGGAGGAGTGGGGAATCAAATCCAGTTCTTCAGATTAGAGTCTGCCGCTCTTGGCATGGCTCTTGGCGCAGGTTGAAGTGCTTAGAGTAAAATGCAAAGTGTCCTGTGGTCTTTACTGCATTTAGAGTCATTGACCCCAATGCTTGATCTGCCTGTGAACTTGGACTTCTGCCTCCCAAAGTTTGGTACAGCTGCTGTAGTCTAGCCATGTTCATAAACTACCATGAACACACATACAATCTGTGTGTATGTATACTTTAACTTTCTTTATATGTGTGTTGAGTAATTCTCATGTGACATTCAGTGCCATGTACAACTGAACACTTAGCCTCAATAACTAAGTGGATGTGTGTTGGCTGTTTCTTACAAACAAATGTGCTGTAACATGTGAACGTGGTTCATGAGTCACTGGCCCATTCAGGTCAGTCTTGTCTGCTGTGACTGGCAGTGGCTCTCCAGGGTCTAGTGTCAAAATATTTCACTTCATCGCCTATCTGGTACCTTTGAGCTGGAGATGCCAGGGATTGGACCTGGGACTTTTGGCATGTTAAGTAGATGCTCTGCCGCTGGAACCATGAGCCCCTTCCTTTGGTGGCTTTGATAAGTGGTCTCAGTGAGCTTTCTGGTGACAGGCCATTGCATTGGCATAGGTAGGCATACAGATTTCTTTTCCTGCCTTCTACCTATTCAGTCTCCCTTGCTTCTGGGAACACCAATTATTATCTTGTATTTTATCAGAGGGTGTGTTAACCCTGCCTCTTTCTCCAAGGAGATGAAGTGTGTGGCGTACTTGGTTCCTTCAGCTGTATTTTGCCCTTGCAGCAAAGCTCCAACCCTTGCTTTGAGGTAGTGATTAGATAGAGATCGCCCAAAGAGTTCAGTGGCTAAATGAGCAGTTGAACCAGTGTAGTGAAGTGGTTAGAATGTCAAACTAGAATCAGGGACACCAAGATTCACGTCCCTAGTGTGCCATGGAAGCCAGTCTGGTCATATGTAGTGGTTAAGACCAGCAGACTCTAATCTGGAGAACCAGGTTTGATTCCCCACTCTGCAGCCAGCTGGGTGACCTTGAGTTAGTCATAGCTCTCTCAAAGTCTAGGCCACCACAAAGAGTATTTCTCTTCATACGTCAACAAAAACTCCAGGACAGTGTGCCTAATGTTTCTGTTGCTCTAAGGATCCTTCTCACACTTCCAGTGTCAGTGGCAAGTGGTGACAAAATTTGCTAAAGAAAAGGCATGCAAAATGAGATTCTGAGGTGCGTGAAACAGAAACATTAAAGAGACTTCAATTTCAACTTCACAATTAACAGAATTTTTCAAAATGCTTTGTGATTTGTGTTTTTCTGTTTGAGAGGGAAAATCAGAGATTGCATTACTTGTTCTCACAATTTTTTTTTTTAAAAAATATATAAATTAGCAATTTCAAATTTTGTGTTTTTCATTCTTCCTAAAATGCATTTATGTTTGAAAATTGGTGGGCACATGGGGGGAGGGGGCGCCAGAAGGTAGCCTCGCCTAGTGTGCAAAAAAACCTGTCACTGGCCCTGCAGGTAACCAGAAAATCTACGGTGATGATGGAATCAGGCCAACTCGTCCCCCTTTTTCTTCTGCTGCCTCAGCAGTGTTAGGGCTTAGGGCCAGCGTTCCCTCTAAGCTGAGTCAGTGTGAGCTAGCTCAGGGAGGATGGCTCCAGAGCCAACTAATTTATGCAGCAGCCAAATCGCCCGCTCACAACTTTAATGCCAGTAGTTCACAAGGTAGAATGTTTGCTCACAAGACTCCACAGCTCAGAGGGAGCATTGCTTAGGACTAGACACACACACCCATCTCCGCCATTCACCCTCACAGACTCCTAGGAGAACCTCTACAGTTGGGCACCCTTCCTTCCCTGCTTATGCTTCTCTGGAAGCCCACTGAGGGAGGGAGGGAACAACCATCTCTTCCGAAGCCACCCCAAGGCATGCTGCATATTTATTTATTTAGGGCATGTATCCACTCTGCCCTGTCTTGGATGGCCAGACTAGCCTGATCAGGACTCAAGGCAGATGGATGATAACAATCTTACCAACAACAGTCTATTAAATTAACACAATAACTAAAAAATCCCATGTAATTATAGCTGTTCAGCTACAGCCCATTCAAGGTGCCCGTAAACTCCTCAGGAATTCTGCCTTACAGTCTCTCTGGAAGGCCCTCAGGGTAGGTACCTGCCTCACCCTTTCCGGGAGGCTCTTTCATAGCAGAACTGCAACAGAAAAGGCCTGGGTCATCACAGACTTTGCCTGTGAGAGGCAGGGGACTGTTAGGGAACCTTGTTATGAGGGGCACAATGGCCACAGAGGTCCAGATTAGGAGAAAGTATATGGACCCCAGGACACACTTTAAAGGTAAGCAATGGCAGCTTGCCTTGGATTCAGTCTGGAGAATAAGCCAGACCCATCTCCTCCCAGATGGTGCCTCCTACTGATTTAGCACACACACACACACCCCGGGGTGACTGCTTGGGTGGTGAAACTGCCCTGCCAGGAACTTGAATCTCAACCCAGTTCGAGTTCTGCCACCGCCTGTATCTGTACACAGCTGAGGAAATGGTTCTTCATAAGTGACCTGGACATTAACGATCCATTCATTCAGAGACGTACCATGTCAGAACATTTAGCAAGCGCCTGAAGTCAGGCACTGCAGGACTCTGGCTCACCCCAGTGTTCATCAACCAGGGGACATCAGGCCCATCTGAATATAGTGACACCAATTTGGACACCCAGAGGGAACAGAATAAAAAGCCGGAAGAGAGTCATGAGAGTTGACCCCCAACTGATCCGACCACTCACTGACTGTACCATTTTAAAATGAAGGGGGGGGGGATTTGCATGTCCATCCACTGTATGAACTCCCCATGGAAAGCTGGCAGGTTAAGAAAAAGGATTCTAGCCATTAGCTCTCTTTCAGAAGGTATTTTAAAAGTGGGAACACTTGGACATGTGATCTCTCCACACCTGCCTAGTTCTGTGTTTGACGACTACCCTGTGATGTAGTTCTGAGCCCAAAATTGGTTTTGAGCTCAGAAGATTCACAACTTCTCTCTTACTTCATGTGGCCTGTATCCTACCACTGCATATAGAAAAATCTGAAGCCGTTCTCCACCCCTAAGAAACTTTCTTCCAACTTGGCTCTGAAACTGGAGAAATGTCCCTTAGTCTGGAGGAAGGCTCTAAAAAGCACTGAGCAGAATGGTAGGAAAGAGGCAGGGAGTTACCAACCCCAGCAAAACCATGCTACATTCTTTTATTCAGCTAGCAAACAGGGCTTAAAGTAGCCATGCAGGTCCCCCAGCACCCCAAACACAGCCAACACAAAGGTAACTTTACTTGGAAAGAAGTTGCATTTCAACTGATGGACTCTCTTTTTCCAGGTAGGTTAAGTATAGCAGGGATTTCCCTTCCTTTCAGAACAAACAAATAGGAAGCCAATCCTACATTTGCAATCCTACATTTACCTGGTAGGAAGTAAGATACTGCATCCAATGGTACTGGTAGAGATGGTTAAAAGAGACCCCAACGGCCCAGTAATATTAGTTCCCGATAGACTTGCCAATAGGATGAGAGTTACAGATGCCCTCTACTGGCAACAAAACAAGTACTACCTTTGGAAATAACATGGAAGACACATGTCTGAATCGGCACTTGTCGCTGGCCTTGTCAAGAGCTCTCAGAAGGACCTACGTCCATGTCTATTCCTTCTTTGATAGCTCTGGAGTGAGGGCCATCACACACTGCAAAGGAGAGCATGAGTCTTGGGTACAAGGTTAAAAGGGATGCTGTGGTGAAAGAAGTGGTAACTAATTCAGGCATTTGCTTTATTTCCCATTCAGCTGTTTCTGCGACTTTCGTGTTGTTCGAGGCACACACCGTTTTTGTACAATGCAACATGCTCGGAGCTGTGACCCGGCTCTCTCTCAACCCTGCCCCATTGGCATTTAGCCATGTGCTGTTCTAAAGAGGGGAAAGAAATGCATCATTCATCCTACAGTGCTTGCTTGGGGTGCTTTTGTCCTTCACGTGGAGGTGACTAACTCTCGTCTTGAGGCTCTTCAGTCAGCAGTGGAAACAGATCTACAATCAGACATCAGTCTCAAGAATCGAACTGCTGCCTCTTAGGGAAGAATGTCCCCTCCCCCTCCCCACCTACACAGAGTTAAAAAAAAAAAAAAGTAGAGTGGAAGGCAAAATACAATTCAACTGGGAGCATTTATTCATGTGCATGCACAACTTAATTTTCCTGTGTTACTCTGTAATATGCAGATGTACAAGAGATGTGTTCAAGAGGGATAAGTTATAGTCTAAACATGAGAACCAGCTACTGCCTGTCTACAACCTTAAAATTCCTAAAGCTTAAAGGGTAGGACTTGGAATGTTCATCCTTGCTTGTCTCTGTCTTCCCAGCCAAGGCATTTTTAAGCCTTTCACTAACAGTTGAAGATTACTGTTGTCCACCCCTACATCGAATTTGGTTTCTTCTCTCCCTCATAGCAAAGGTATGGGGTTTTTTTTGCCTGTTAAGATGAGGTGGGTACATTCAACTTCCCTCTCCACCACAAATATCACTGGTGACCTAGAAAAATCACTCCTTCTCCAATTCACAGATTACAAAGACATCTTCTGGGGCCACCCAAGAGCAAGTGAGCCTTCAGATCAGAACCATGTGAAGAGGGGGCTTAAACCTCCTTCTCTCTTGAGAGCCAGTTAGGCATAGTGGTTAAGAGTGCAGACTCTAAGCTGGGAGAACCAGATTTGATTCCCCACTCCTCTACACGCAAGTGCTGGTTAAGAGAATTCTCTCATAAGAACATTAGAGAAGCCGATGTTGGATCAGGCCAATGGCCCATCTAGTTCAACACTCTGTCACACAGTGGCCAAAAATACCAGGTGCCATCAGGAGGACCACCAGTGGGCCAATGAGGGCCAATTGTTCACCTTCTGTTTCATCTTATATAGGACCTCTCTTCTTTCTCTCTTACCTGGGCTTGGAGCTGTAGCAAGTTAAACCTTTTTGAAGTTAATCTGTTCACAATAAGTCGAATGTACCTACATGAATATGTCATGTAAGATATGCTTCTATTTTTATACGTAAATTCTTTCTCTCGTTACCACTGGAGTCCAATTATCTTTGTAACCCAGGATACTGCGTAAAGCTTCTGTGCTTCCATGACATATGTGTGTGTGTGTGTGTGTGTATACTTTTAACGCAATAGTCTTGCTTTTAGGGAAATTGATATTGCTTTGATCCTCAGTGTGGTACCCATTGATGCCATGGAACCTGATGATGAGCTTCCTGGTACCCACTTGCTTCATCGCCAAAGTGTCTCTTCTGTAAATTTTGAAGTCTATTTGAAGTCTAGTTGCCCTAGATAAGCATATGGAGCAGAAGTCCATCAGTGGCTATTAGCCACAAGGTATAGATAGGAACTCTCAGTCTGGGGCAAGTGATGCTCTGTATTCTTGGTGCTTGGGGGGCAACAGTGAGAGGGCTTCTAGTGTCCTGGCCCCACTGCTGCACCTCCTGATGGCACCTGGTATTTTTGGCCACTGTGTGACACAGAGTGTTGGACTGGATGGGCCACTGGCCTGATCCAACATTGGCTTCTCTTATGTTCTTATGCCCTCCATCTTGTTGGATCAGGAAGTGCTTCAGAAGATCCCAAGAGACATCCTCTTTGGATATGCAGGAGACACCCACTCAGAAACAACTGACTTCATCATAGGGCAGCACTTGGCTTAGAACCTTCCAGCATTTGGTCCTTGATTCTCAATGACATTCATTTGTGATTCTCAAGGAAATGCAGGATTAGCCATTTTGTGGCAGTGCCTGCTGCTTTCCCCCTCAAATCCCTGAAGTGTCCACAGGCCCATTTTAAAGACTAGCTGGTTCTACTTGCCTGCCTGTTTTACCTTTGTTCATCTTAGGCATTTGTAGATTTTAAAAGATACAATAAAACCACTTCAAGTCTCACTCCTCACAAGCAAACTGACTGTGGAAAGGACTTTGAGGAACTGGGGAGCCATAAAATCAAAACATGGGAAGAAGATGAAGAAGAAGAAGAGAAGGAGGAGGAAGAGGAGATTGGATTTATATCCTGTCCTTCTCTCAGAGCCTCATAGTGGCTTACAATCCCTTCCCCTCTCCACAACAGATGCCCTGTGAGGTAGGTGGGGCTGAGAGAGCTCTTTCCAGTACTGCTTTTGAGAGAACAGCTCTGAGAGAACTTGTGACTGACCCAAGGTCACACCAACAGCTGTGTGTGGAGGAGTGGAGGAATCAAACCTGGTTCTCCCTGATTAGAATTCCATACTCTTCACTACAACAAACCAGCATGTAAACTATACATACCTTAGCCTGACCCTTCCCCCACTTTGCGTCCCATGTGCAACTCAACCCCAAGTTCTCACTACGGCTGCTAGTCTTGAAGTTTTGTATATTCATAGCCACATCCATGGGTAGGAATGTTCTGTGATTCTTTGATTTAGCAGTTCACTAGAACCAAACAAAGACAAGCCGCAGCTTCTCTCATGTTTGTTAGAAATAAACCATGACTCAGCTTCACGGTGCTTTCAGAGAGCTCAGCATAGCACTTCAAGGAGGGGCTATTGAGCAGACATAGAGTCCCACCCTGGGGTATCGGCATGCTAAAGCTTGGTCACCACCGTTGAAAGAAGACGATGACAGACAGGAAAGGATCCAAAGGATACCTACACGGTTGATAAAAGGCCTCAAGGTAAAACATGCAAAGAAAGCCTGGGAAATGGCTCGCCTTACTCAACAATTAAAAAGGGAGAGAAGAACACCTACAAACACACAAGAGTCACAAAGCTGGAATACCCAGCGTTTACTGGAAGAGCTGGTCTCAGCCAATTGCCTGCCCCCGCGCTAAATGTTGAAGGAGTGGATTTTGCTCTTTACCTTCTCTAGGCAAATCTCCTCCCGGCTAAGCCAGTGTGTGGAGCAACCGGCAAGTTTTGAAAACTCAGCTCTCAGCCATGGGGGTTCCCACATGCCTGAGAACTGAGTCTAGGTGCTCCAAACACAGAAACTCCCAGAGTGCATCTGGTTTAGCCCCACATGGAATACCTACCTCTGGTCTTTGAAGCCCAGGCTGCTAAAGAGGAAGGGAATGGCTGAATGGAGACACGTGAGCAAAGCGGGGAGGGGGAGCAACCGGAAATCAAGGAGAAGATGCTACACCTTGGTGCTTCACTCCCCTCAGATATTTCCACAAAACAGAACTGCAGTAGCATTTAGTTCAGGAAGAAGTCCTTTTAACGGAATACGACTGTGGTCTACTGCAATGATCACTGTGATCATCTTGCTATTACTGCATTTGTCTTGTACCTTATTAATTCCTCATTTCCTCCTGTGTTGTTTATATTATACTTCGCCTTAGACAGGTCACTGTTCTCAGTGCTTTCTAATTCTGTAATCCTAATCCTATTACATCATTCACTGATTGTTTTATGTTGTCTGATTGCATTTGTTCTGTATTCTGTAATCCACCTTGTGTCTCAGTGAGGAAGGTGGGTGAGAAATGGAGTGAATGAGTCCATGCCTGGACAACCATTTGCCATAACAAATGAGAAAATGGACCAAAAAAGTTGAACAGTGAAATCTCATATGGGAGCAAATAAAGGTATGCCCTTGGGGTACCATTAAGAGCAGAGAGATTTAAGAGAGATAAGAGACTGGCTTTTTACCCTGCCCTTCACCACACAAAGGAGTCGCAGAGCAGCTTAAAATCCCTTTCCCTTCCCCTCCATAGACATCCTGTGAGGCAGGTGGGGCTGAAAGAGCTCTCTGAGAACTGCCCTCGAGAAAATAGCTCTGAAAGAACTTATGATCGACCCAAGGTCACACCAGCAGCTGCATGTGGAGGAGCAGGGAATCAAACCCGGCTCTCCCAGATTAGAGTTCACGCTCCTAACCCCTGCACCAAACTGGCTCTCGTTAAGTAGGGATACAGTTCTGTCCTTGTATGTCCCACTAATCACTCAGACCCAGGCCTGCTCTCTATGTACATAGCTCTGTACAAGGCTCCCTTTCATGAGATAGAACACCCACATTTTTTAATTCAACTTCTATTGCAAGAAAACATATTGAATCCTAAGCAATTCAAAGAAATGTACATATATTCTGCATAATTTACTTTGCTTTTGCTAACGTTGGGAAGAGCAGGTTGCTTCTTGGGAATTCCAGTCACCATTCAACAAAGCTTTGGCTTCCTTTGTTACCTCTCCATTCCTGTCCCTAATTCTTTACCCGCTTTTGATATTTTACCACCACATCATGAGGGCTAGAAACATTTGATGACTCCATTTCGACCGTGCCATTCTCTTCCACAGGAACCCAAAGTGGCACACACCGTTCTCCTGTCTTCCATTTTATCCTCACAGCACCCTGTGAGGGAGGTTATGCCAAGAATGTGTGACAGGCCCAAGGTCACCAAGCAACCTTCCATGACAGAGCAGGGACTCACACATGGCTTTCTCAGGTCCTTGATCTGTCAGTCAGTCTCACTACTACACCACATTGGCTCTCACACTTGTATTTTCTTTTAAAATGAAAGCTAGGGTTTCTGGTTTCAGATGCCCCCAAATGTTCCTCGGGGCCAGACTACACATTACACAGACTTTCATGTGTCTTCTCTCTGAGAGTGCAAACAGGAAAAGAAGGTGGGGAGGGGGGCTTAGAGCACTGACCTGCTAGCGATTTCACTCTTAGTCACCCCCCTCATACACACTTCTTTTTTTCTCTCCATAAGGAAAAAAGATGAAGGTCCCTGCATTTTTTTCCCCTTCAGGGAGAAAAGGCAGCCTAAATATATATAAATGGCTGGCAGAAAAAGGTTATGTATCTCTCTCCAGCCTCTTCTTGACTTCACACACACACACACACACACACAAAAAGCTGCTTACACACAGAGAAACACACATGGGGGAAAGGATTCTGTGTAATGTGTTTTGCCTCTCTTTTTTCCAGCAATATACTATGGCAAGAAAAGGCCTTCCTTCTCTTAATTTGAATCCTAATTATTTCCAATTCATGCTGCTTTCTGAACGCAGAGCCAGAGGTCAAGCCAGTCTGCCCTCAGGCTGCTGGACCAAACCTGAGAATTCTCTGAAATGAGGTAAAACTAATACACGATTTCTCAATGAGCTGAAAGACACCCACTGGAAGGAAAACAGTATATCATCTTACAGCAGAAATAAAGAGAGGATGAAGGGCTATTGTGTTCCATCATCTTTCACACGTACACATGCCCTCATATGCAGTGAAGGGTAAAATGAGCTAGCAGAGAATGCGACTGGAAAAAGAGGAAGGAAGAATCAGTGTGGCAGCAAGATCCCCCCCCCCCCCGATGTCTTAAGAAGCAAAGCTGCAAGAAAATTAATGTAGACTTGACAAAGCACAGAGATTTTTTTTTATCTAGTCCATGTTAAAAATTAAGTATTCTCCTTGCCGAATCCCTTCGATAATTCAACTGGCTCATAATTTCCCCCAAACCAAGATCTGCTTGAATACCCCATTAGCATTGTAGCTTATGGCTCTTCCCGACGAATCTACATATCCATTATTGGAGTCTGCAAATCCTTCAAATCATATTCAAAATTTCTATCCTTACTTAAACATGAGGCTTTTTACATTCTTCATCTGGGTCAAACATTCCGACTTTAACTTATCAAAATGCTGGCTCGCTTCCTATAAGAGACCGAAAAGTCCTTGGGAAGGGATTTCTGTTCTGTTCCCATTCGCAGCCTGCTATGCCCAGAGGCCAAACCAAAAAGTAATCCCACCCCAGCCATTTTTAAATGTTTACTTAGGTTGCTTGAAATGGAGAAGAGCTCCATTAATGCAAAGTGGTTTCCTTACAGCTAGACCACACCATTTATGTTTCATTAAGGCATTTTCATTCCCCCTCCCCCCCTTCCACCAAGGTTTAAGTAAACGTAAGACAATTAAAGAATTCTAAGGTATATTTACCGTTAAGGACATTCAATCATTTTCCCCCTGACACAAGAATTCAGCAACATACGACATAAAAACCACATGAACGCATGAAACTGCTTTCGATTGAGTTGCACCAGGGCTTTTTTTGTAGAAAAAGCCCAGCAGGAACTCATTAGCATAATAGGCCACACCCAACAGCAGAAATGCATTAGCATATTAGGCCACACCCCTGACAGCACAGCTCATTACCATATTAGGCCACAGTCCATGTTACCAGGAGTGTGGTCATCCAGCCACACCCACCTTTTGCTTCTTATTCTGTTTACCTTGTTTGTTGTCAAAACCCAGGACTTCTTTTGTAATAGGAACTTCTTTGCATGTTAGGCCACACACCCCTAATGTAGCCAATTCTAATAAGTTTCTGCTGTTGGGTGTGGCCTACTATGCTAATGAGTTCCTGCTGGGCGTGGCCAGCTCAGGAGCCATCCGGAACTCCGTTCCTGTGTGTTCCTGCCCAAAAATAGCCCTGGGTTGCACCCTTGTCCATCAAAGCCAGTACTATCTACTCAAGACTGGCAACAGCACTCCAGAGTATCAAGTAAAGGTCTTTTGCATCACCTGCTACCTGATGCTTTTACCTTGTGATGCCAGGGATTGAATCTAGTAGCTTCTGCATACAAAGGAGATGCTCAACCACTGAGCCATAGCCCACAACTCTTCCCAAAATGTTTCAGGAGAGAGAGAGAGAGGGGGGGTGGAGAGAGAGGGAGAGAGAGAGAGGTTTTGTTATATTTCTTACATTGCCTCAGTATCCACTGTGAATAGGAACTGAAATCTGGGGAACACTATCAGTAGACAAGTATATATAGGCCTTTACATTCTCCAGCTCAGCTAATAGGGGCAAGGATTCCAATACAGGAAAGGCAGGTTCTGAGATAATCTCCCCTCCCACAAAAGCTTCCATCTTTCTCCCTGGACCTGGCCACTCCCTGCTCCAATGCTTCATGAACATGTCTGTGACATGGAACCTGCCCGCACCTTCTCTCTCTCTCCATCCCCATCACAGTCTTGCACATCACACGTGTAACCATATTTTGGCTAGATTGCTAAGCCTTGGCCGAACCCAAATGCAGGTGTAGGCCATCTGGGGAATAAATTCACATGGTAGCTAGGGAAATTCTTGGTTATGATCCACCACTGGAGACTAAGGACTTAGGGTTTTTGAGAAACTCTTCTGGCATCGACAACAGAATCTTGATTGTTGCAGCCAGAATATGCATTGCAGAAGCATGGAAAATTAAGACCTCAATATCAGTTATAGACTGGTGTAAGAAAATACGGACCACAGCACCTCAACAAAAAGGCAGTAGAAAGACTACCCACAGCCATCAAACAGATTTGTGAGGAATTGGATGGAGCACTGGAATATGGAATTCTCTCTCTTGTTGCCAGAGGCACTGCCTTTTATTCTTGGGTAGCCCCAAAACAGGGGTGCCCTACTTTCTAACTTGAAGTCCAAAAAGCTAGGCACTCTCAGCTTGACCACAGAGTCGGGCTGCAGGTGGTCTGCAAAAAGATTTCATATTCAGGTTTCATAAGGTGACCTCAGAGCAAGCCTCCAGTCTTCCCCCTCCACCCAGCAGAGATTATAGGGAATTTCAGACAGATGATATAATCCGGAAGAGGAACGGTTCCCAAACGGTTTCTGGTCTGGCATTTCAGACAGAACCGTTTTAGAACCGGTTCCCTACCGGAATATATTTGTAATTCCACACAGAATCGCTTCTGTCCCGTTCAGGAAACGGGGCTGAAGCGTTTTACCTGTCAACCGCTTCCAAGTAGTCATCAGTTTCTTCTCCCGGATCCGATACGCTTTTTTCGCCCACGCGGGCGATCTCCGGCTTTTTTTTTTTGAACGTTCGCTTTAGAGCGCTATAATGCTATAGCGGTATAGTGCTACAGCGCAATAGCATCATAACAACTCCATTGGAATGCCTGCAGTGTTGTTTTATAGCACTATGGTGCTATAGCGCTCTAAAGCGAACATTTTTTTAAAAAAAAGGCGCGGCAGGAAACGGCGGGAAAACAAAGCGGTGCAGTCTGAATTGCCAAACCGCTTCTGATTCGGCTCTTTTCCAGTCAGAGAAAGCCATGTGTGAAATGGCAGCCCTGTACCGGTTTACTTCAAGACGAATCAGAAACGGCTTCAATCCGGCAGAATCTCAGTAATGTGAAATTCCCTCCTGTTTATGGAATAACAATGAGTTCCAGAGGTAAGTCTTTAGAAGCCACCTGGCACTCTCCAGCACCTCACCCAGCCTTTTGTGTCCTAAGTGTAAATTCTTTGTCTTTCTTGCCTCTGTCCCTCAAGATACCGGGATAAACCAATCAATCATTCAAATATTTAGCAATCCTTCCTGACGCTAATCAGGGATGGCTCCTACCTTTTGTCTACCCCAGGCCAGGACCATTAGTGAGTCAGATAATCCATTTAACTAGCCACCCAACACCTGGCTTCTATTGTTAAATCCAGACCCTGCCTCTCTGGAAGCTCATTGGTCATACCTAAGGTCTGCCCCTATTGGCATCACACACCCCTGGGACTCAACATTGGTCCAGGTAATCTATTGTTCTCACCTGAGACCAGCTCCCAGGGCCACCCATTGGCCTGCATTCTTTGCTAGTGCCTATATCCCAGCACACAGTTGGCCTTAGACCGTGTGTTTTCTGCCATGATCCAAAATGGCAGGCCACCCCTGAACTCTGAGTTTAGGCCAGAATCCATGGACCTCTGCACATCTGAACAGGTTGTATCACCCCTCTATAACCCATCAATCACCTCTGCTTTCTTAGTGCTATATTGTGTGAACATTGTGTGTATGTTTGAGAATATTTAGTAAAGAAATCATTATTTTAGCCACCCAATTTCTGTGTCTGTTCCTGGGTGCTTGGGAATTCTAACTCTGGTATACAAAGGTCAGGTCCTATAGATAAGCCAATTGCGTATTAATAATTATAATCCCCCATCTTTATTAAATAATAGAGCAATTTGGCTCTCTCTCTCTCTCTCTCTCTCTGTCTCTCTCCCTCTCCAGGACAAACTTTGAGGGTTAGAATAAAGTAAGTGCAAAGAAAGCAGAATCCAAGGAGCAATCTAGTGGCACAGAGTCTTCTAAAACTTTGCTTTCTCTGGATGTGGGGGGCAGACGGGAATGACACATTTTCATTTAAGGGCCTCCCACAAAAGCCATTCTTGTCCTTTTGTGATGGTCAGACGTGTGGTGTCATAGTTCTATTAATATCTGCCTGACCTTTGCTTTTGTGCAATGCTTCTGCCTTGCACATTCCTAGCAGTCTCTCTGCAGAAAGAGTCCTTCATCTAAAGAACTGGACAAAGGTAACCAACCTGACCACTAATCAGCTCTGCAGGAGGAAGCAGACGGCCCTTCAGTGAAGAGATCCCGGCACAGTTACTTGTCTAATAACAACAATCAATGCCCCCTCGTATTTTCTTTCTATGCCTGTCGATTTGACAGCGCCGACATTGATACAACTTAGATTCTGGGCAAATAAGTTGCCTTCACAAAATGCAGCATTAGTGCGCAGAGTTCATTTGCATGAGACGCCGCGATGGATGCTAGCTTGGATAACTTTCAAAGAGGAAGAGAGAAATTCATGGATGAGAGGACTAGCAATAGCTATTAGCCACAATTGCTAAAAATGGAACTTCCACATTCAGAGGAAGTGTACTTCAGAATACCAGATGCAGCTAAACAATGGGAGATGGCTGTCATCCATACATGATTTGCCTTTCAGCTCCCCAGAGGACATCTGGCTAGTCACTGTTGCTAAAAGGAGACAGCACTGTACAGACCTTTGGTCTGATCCAGCAAGGCAGTTCTTATGTTCCTTTGCTATTAATGGCTGGAGACAGAAAACTGGTATGACTCCTGCAGAATTTTGTGCACACCTCCTTTAAAAAAATCCCCAGGTTCATCTGCAAAATTGTCAAATTTAGCTTAATCCACCAGCAAGGACAATTCTTCTGTAATTGCCCTAGGACAATTACCAACCATCATGACATACTGTGGGGAAGAACAGATTTCAACTTTGGGACCGTCCTATTTGGCCCATTTGGGACTCTGACTAGCTATTCTGGGTATTAAAACCCTATTCAAGAACAAATATTCAAAGCAAGTGAGGCAGTCTCTTCCTTTAAAAAATGGACACAAAGTGTTGCGTCTTTAGTTACACATTTCAGATGAAATAAATTTGATTTACACGCATGCTAAAATGATACCAAAAATTAACAAAACACTGTTTGATACAAGTATTCGTATCCAGTCAGGCTGGAGGTTTTCCAAGATGCCTTAAATGTCCATTGTTTAGTTAGTCCAGGACGGAGAGACTGACCAATATACACTTGTCGGACCTGATCTTTCTCCATCACTTACAAGTCCTTAAAACTGGCTTGCCATTAACTCAGCAAGTCAGAAAGGGAATAAAATCAGATTTTTTTTCTAACTAAGTTGCCACAGAAACACACACAGGATTGACTGTTCTGTCGACTCTCAAAATGGAGTCTTAGCACTATGGTATTGTAGCCGATGAGCCAAGTGAAGAGAAGATCACTGCGCATCTGTCCTTGGAAGTGGAGCCGAAGCAATAATCCCAGTTCATTTCTGAGACTTTATCACAAAGTCCTCCAAAAGCAGGCTATGAAAGTACACAGAACAATGGGCAATAAGCTCCCAAAGACAATGGCGCATCGTAGCGAAACTATCACATTGAAATCCATAAGCAAATAGATACTGTTTACTTTTTAGTTTCTAAAAGAGCTCTTTATGTGAAGGGGTGGAGAGAGAGAGCTGCATTCCCTCACATGCTAAAGCAGCACAACTATGGGGGATAAAAACATAGAAAGAGCCAAGAAAGGACATAATGAAACATATCTCTTAGGATATTCAATAACAAAGCCAGACAGACTGAAGAAGTCATACCATGATTTACACAGAGAAATCCTAGATGGAGTTAGACCTTGCAAAACCCACTGATTTCAAAAATCTTAGAAATGTGCCAATCCACTTGGAACTCTACCCAAAAAGGGTTTTTTTTTAAAAGGGGCTGGACCGGAATTGTCTTAGCAATGTTTACAAAATCCCTGTAAAGTAGACCAGCATCCTTACTCCCACACTGCAGGTGTGGAAGGCTGATAGGATAGCAATTTGCCCAGGGGCCAGTCACTATGTCTGCGGTGGAGGCAGAACCTCAGCCTCGAACTGGTTAGGTCATGCACTTGACTAACATCATTACGTCAACTCTCTACACATCTACTTTCCCAAAAGGCAAGACCTAAGACTGGAAGTTATCGCAAAAAATGTCAGGCAGATGCTCCCTTTCCCATTTATGCCTCTTCTTGCTGCTAAATAAAATTACACCACCATGCACAGAATCCCCCTAACTCCTGTTCTCATGTAAGGGGCAAGGCTGGGGGAGAGGCAGAACTCCAGGGGCCATGGCCAACTGGGAGCCATGGAGGTAGCCAAATCACGTGAGTTGTTTTCACACGCTATAGGGCTGTCCTTTAAAGGGTCTTTTTACGAGCAGGGCCTATGACTTCCCCCTCCCTCCCTCCAGTTGGATTTAAAGGGCCATCCAGCTGGTCGGCAGGAGGGGAGGGAGAGGGGTGGCTGGGTGGGTGGTTGCTCTCAAAGGGCGGGGCTGGGTGCAGGGCTTGGGGGCATCCCTGCCCATCCCCGGAACATCCCCCCAAATCCCCCCATCAGAGCTAGGAGGTGACTTGGCAACACTAGGGCCCACAGGGGTTCTTGGGACCCCTGCCTGCACCCGGTGGGGGAAACCAAATGCCACGAGACTGAAGCACACATTTTGCATTATTAGACAGTACCAGAGGGAACAGCAGAACCTAACACAGGACTGTTTTCAGCAGCAGCAGGCACATACCCACTGTATCGGAGATTCCAGCCTCACTTTACAGCTTCCAAAGGAAAGACGTTCATTAAGGGACCCGTAATTAAGGAACAATTCCTCGGCCGCCTTATGGATAACGGTGGCTTCTTAAACCTCACTGACCTCAGCAAGAGAGTCATTCCAAGTTTATTAAAATATTCATAACCTTCTCCCATCCACAGCAGCACAAGGTGGATTGCAGATCTGCTCAAGGCTTTCCTGTTTAACCAAGCTGAACTTTGAATATCCCATCACAATTGTACCCCACTCTTCTGCCAAGAAACTCAGAGTGGCATTCCAGGATTACCTTGACCTACAACTCAGTGAAGGAGATTATGCTGAAACAAGTGTGGCTCTCTCACATGGTATAATGGTTAGAGTGTCAGGCTAGGATCTCCGAGAGCCCGGTTGGAACCCCCATTCTGCCACGGAGGTTTGCTGGGTGCCCTTGAGCCAGTCATATACTCCCCCGCCTAGCCTATCTTGCAGGGGGGGTTGTTTTATTTATTTACTTCATTGATACCCTGCCTTTCTCCTAAAGTTATAATGATAATGGAAGACAAAAAACAAGTGTAGTTAACAGACTCAACAACTACAACTTGCCAAAAAGCTGAAGAACATGTAATAGAGAATGATGTATACAAAGCAGCTACAATGAAAAAGTACAAAATGTAAACAATGAAGAACTGTTATATGCTACAATGTATAAACAATGGAGAACTACTAAACAATTTGACGTTGTGTCCGGATGTTTGATAACAACATTTCAAAGTTCATCCTTCATCAGGGTGTTCCCTTTAAGCTGCTGTGGTTTTCATACTCATACTCATACTGACTTATACTGTCATACTGACATACTGAACAGTCTGTAAATAATCCAATACAAAAATCAGACACCAATCTCCAACATGTAGTCAGCTTCAATAGCTTCAGACTTGTAGCAGGACCGGCAGCGTCTACCAGCGGCAACCAGCAGTGGATGGGGGGGGGACTGCCAGATCCAGGTTGATAAGCCCCTGGAGATTTGGGGATGGAACCTGGGGAGGACAGGGACCTCAGTGGGGTACAATGCCACAGAGTTCATGCTCCAACGCATCCATTGTCTCCAAGGAAACTGATCTCGGTAGTCTGGAGGTGAGCTGTAATTCTGGGGGATGCCCAGGCCCCACCTGGAGGCTGGCATCTCTACTTTTTCCCCAGTGGGGTACCAAAAGCAGCTTTTATCTTTCTCCTTTCCTCTGTTTTATTCTCACAACAACCCTATCAGGTAGGCTAGGCTGGGAATATGTGACTGGCCCAAGGCCACCCAGCGAGCTTCCATGGCAAGAGTGGGGATTTGAATTCCGCTTCTTGCTACGGTGCCCACCAGTGTTCTACAGGCCATGCAACACATACTGGGTTTATTTCCCCCCTATAGCTGTGCTTCTGAGTGATGAACACACAGTTAGTTGTTGTATGCAGGTATGACGGGACCTGCAGTCACTCAAATCTAGGGAAATCCCTGTGCTTGAAGCACTCCTGTTTTGTTTTGTTTTTTTACCAAAGGTCCATAGTTTAATGCTTTTGAATTTAAAACCAACATTGTTAGTGGGGGAAGAGAAAGGCAATTGAATAGAGTGAGTGTAACACCAATGAACAGGCACACAGAGATGCAAAGGAGGGGGGCATATCTACCGATGCATCCTTGGCCCCATTCCCAATGGTGACTCTCATCTCACTGATCCTTCCAGCGACGTTGTCCTGTGCCAATGTTACAAAACTGAAATGCAGGCGAGAGGCCCGGCTCCCCAGAGACAGAAGCACCCACCTCTCTAAAGACCTCCACACTCTCACCCGGTCCACTGGCACCGTCCCCCATCCCTACCAAGTCCGACCCTTACCCCTCTCACCCTCTTCCCCATCTCTGGGTGGAGACCATCCTCTTTAAGAATCAAAATTGTTCTGCGTATTGAGCCAAGGAGAGGAAAGGGGCGGCACTATAAACAAGCTTAATTTATGCAGCAAGTCCTGGAGAAGACCGGGTTCTGCACTTTCCATTCATCGCAAATAACAGAGGGGATGTGCCAAGTGGAAGCCAGCCAGATGCCTTTAAAGATCCGTCCCTTGGTGAAGCCAGGGGAGAGAGCTCTCTGAAAAGAGGTTCTGACTGGGCACACAGTCAAAGCTCTGCCGGCTCCGCAAAACAAAAAAAAAAGGAGGGAGAGAGAGATAACACCTCTCGGACAGATGCCTGCACCTTCCCTGCTTACCAAGTTAATTTGGAGCACAAAAGCTTCACGTTGGGGGACTTCATTTCATCTCAGTAATCTGCTGTGATCAATTTGCCAGTTCCTTTGCAGACAAAATTGCCAGAACCCACTCTGGATTAGACGCCGGCATGGATGCATGTTGGAGCACCTTCCCTATGAGGAGAGGCTGAAGAGGCTGAGACTTTTCAGTTTGAACAGAAACAACTAAGGGGGAACACAGGGGTGGAGAGAGTGGACAAAGGGATTTCTCTCCCCCTTCCAAAATACTAGAAGTTGAGGGAACTAATTAAGCTGATGGGCCATAGATTCAGACCCACGAAAGGAAATGCCTCTTTATACAGAGAGTGATTAAAACGTGGAATTCACTGCCAGGGGAGGCAGTGATGGCCACAGGAATAGATAACTTTAAAGGGGGAGTAGATAGATTCAGGATGGGTCTATCAGTGGCTACTAGTCATGGGGGCTGAGGGGAACCTCCACATTCTGAGGTGCTAATTCTCTGACTCCCAGAGCCAGGAAGCAACATCAGGGGAAGGCCGCGGCCTCTATGCCCTGTTGTCGGCCCTCCAGAGGAACTGGTTGGCCACCTTGTGAGACAGGATGCTGGACTAGATGAACTGCTGGTCTGATCCAGCAGGACTCTGCTGATGTTCTTATGTGTGACTGCTTCACTTCATTCATGACTAGGAGTCTTCCTGGGGTTAGGTGTGGCCTCCTTTGGAATACTGTGTACAGTTTTGGTCATAGTATCTCCAAAAGGACAACACAGAGCTGGCAAAAGAGGAGGGCGACCAAGATGATCAGGAAGTTGGAGGACGTTCCCTAAGAGGAAAGGCTGAAGAGTCTGGGACTTTTCAGTTGAGAGATGACTAAGGGGGACATGATAGAGGTTTATAAAATTATGCATGGGGTAGAGAAAGTAGCCAAAGAGAATTTTTTCTCCCTCTCCCAAAATACTAGAACTAGATGTCATCCAGTGAAACTGATGGGCATTAGGTTCAGATGGACAAAAGGAAATACTACCTTACACACAGAGTGATTCAAATGTGGAATTTGCTGCCAGAGGATGTAGTGATGGCCACAGGAATAAACAGCTTTAAAAGGGGATTAAATAGATTCATGGAGGATAGGTCTAACAGTGGCTACTAGGTGACTAAAGGGAGCCTCCACGCTCAGAGGCAGGAGGCCACATCAGGGGAAGGCCTCAGCCTCCATGCCCTGTTGTTGGTCCTCCAGAGGAACTAGTTGGAAATTGTGTGAGGATGCTGGACTAGATGGACCACTGGTCTGCTCCAGCAGGACTCTTCTGATGCTCTTAAGATGTATCTTTGACATCTCTTTGTCCAATTTATATGGATACTTTTCAGCTTGTGGATTCTGAGGATGGGGACAAGATCTTTGGAGAGCTCACTTTCGATCTACCATTTCTGTTCTTGACCCTTGCTCTTCCTGGCTACCAGTGGGGGACTGGCTGAGTGGGTAAGGGGAGTAGTAACTGCTTTCTTGAGAGTGAGAGTTATGTTTCCCATGCTCAAGATGGTAGTAATTAGACCAGGGTTTTTTGTTTTTTTTGGGGGGGGAGACATCCCTGAGCCTTACCAGTTTGAAGAACTACCAGTCTCCAATCTTCCATTCTTCAACAAGGTGGTAAAATGGGTAGTGACTTTTCAGCTCTAGGGGTTCTTGAAAGAGACCTAGTTTTCTGGACCAATTTCTGTCTGGCTTAAGGCCAGGATTTGTAACAGAGACTGCTTTGGTCACCTGGTTTGATGACCTCCATTGAGAACTAGATAGGAGGGATATGAACCTTTTAGTTCGGCTGATTGCTCAATGGGCTTCAATACTATCGACCATGGCTTCCTACTGAGCTGCCTCTCAGTGCTGTGACTAAGAGGTACTGTGTTATGGTGGTTCGAGTCCTATTTGGATGAGGTGGTCTCAAAATGTAATGCTAAGAGATTCCTGGTCTCCCCCATGGCTCTTGGCCTGTGGAATTCTATCTCATCCCCCCAAAATTATTTGATATCTTTATGAAGCCACTAGGAGAGGGTGTCTGGAATTACGGGCTGTGGTGTCATCAATTTGCAGATGTTACCCAGCTCTACCTTTCTTTTCCATCTAATGCTTGGAGTCAGTAATGGGCTGGGTGAAGGCAAACAAGCTGAAACTTAATCCTGACAAGACAGACTTCTCTGGGTTATTAGAAAGGCAGGCCTGGGACTTGAGATCTTCCCCATCTTGGATAGGGTTATACTCCCTAGTTTGGTGTAGTGGTGTAGCCAGTCTGGTGTAGTGGTTAAAAGCAGTGGACTCTAAGCTGGTGAACTGGGTTTGATTCCCCACTCCTCCACATGCAGTTACTGGGTCAGTCAAAGCTCTCTGAGAGCTGTTCTCTCAAGAGCTGTTCTCTCAGAGCTCCCTCAGCCCCACCTACCTCACAGGGTGTCTGTTGTGGGGATGGGAAGGGAAGGAGACTGTAAGCCACTCTGAGTGAAGGGCAGGATATAAATCCAGTCTCTTCTCTCTTCTCCTCCTCCTTCCCCTTGAAAAGCCACATTTGTAGTTTAGGAGTGCTGGTTGACAGAGTAGTCACTTTAGACATCCAGGTGGCTGTACTAGCTTGGAGTGGTTTTGCTTAGTTGGTTCTGTTCCTGGTTCAGCCCATGGTGATTATTTGCATCTATACTGGACTACTGCAATGCCCTCTGCTTTGGGGCTACCTTTAACAAGTGTTTGGAAGCTGCAGCTAATGCAGAATGCTGCAGCTAGACTGCCTGCTACCGGGAGCATGTGACACTGTTGCAACAGCAATAACAGTGGCTACCAATCTGCTCCCAAGCCCAATTCAAGGTGTTGGTTTTGTATTCTAAAAGCCCTACATGGCTTAGTACTAGGGCTGCCAGGTCCCCTGGGAGGGTGGAGGTTCCCCCGCTAAAAGGGTCCCCAATCTGCCGGTCCAGAAAAGGCCGGTGGGGGAACCCTGCCCCCAAAGTACCCAGTTCAGGCCAACATGCCCAGCGCGATGACTTCACCCGGAGGTGACATCATCACATTGGGCACGTCACTGGCTGACGCTCTAGCAATCAGCCTGAAAACTCTATGGTATCATAGAGTTTCCAGGCTGATTGCTAGAGCGTCAGCCGGTGACGTGCCCGACATGATAACGTCACTTCCAGATGACATCATTGTGGCGCATGTGCGCAAATGTCCAGGGCAAGGACCAACTCCCCCCCCCCCACCGCCATTAGCAATGAATGACTTGGCAACCTTACTTAGTACCAGGGTATTTGATGGACCGTGTTCTCGCATATGTTCTTGCTTGGGTATGAAGATCACAGGGAGAGGCCCTCCTGACTGTCCAATCGACCAGAGAAGCTCATCTGGTGGACACACAAAATAGAGCCTTTTTGGTGGCAGCCTCATTATTATGGAACAAACTCCCCAGGGAGGTTAGCCTGGACCCCTCACTTTCAATCTTCAAGAGGCAGCTGAAGACAGTTCTATTCAGGACGGCATTTGACTAATTTAGTGTTTATTTATGGGCAATCCTAATTCGACATTTTAAGTTGTGGTCTTTTATGTGTTTTCATGAGACTTGTTTGATTTACACAGTATGTCACCTTGCGTCCCACAAGGTAGAAAGGCGGCTAATAAATGTTTTAAATAGATATTAAAATAAATGCGTCTCTCTGTTTGGGCTATGCAAGCCATACAGAAACCAGCAAAAAAAAATCTATTGAATCACTGGCTTTATTCTGCCGACACCTTCACTCAGCTGCAGTTTGTAAAGTAATTTGTTTGAATTTTGACCATCACCATTACCACAACACATGCATAGTACCTGTATACCAGCTTCCGTATCTCTTTGCAAGTACAATTACTTCTAGGTTGCAGCAGGAACAGGGACAGATAGAGCGACTGACCTGGCATCACTAAAAGGAAGCTATCCTTTTTTTGGCAAGCATGTCCAAAGACTGGTCCAACAAATGAGATTGTGCCACTCTGCAGCTCGCTCCATGGAGTTCCTTCCTTCCTCTAAAATAGGCTATAATCAGCCCCACCCCAGCTGTCGAATGACAACGTGTAAATGTCCACAACATGAGGAATGCAGGCCAGATCCTGCACCAAAACCTGTCACCAGCTCTCTCACTATTGCAGGAGTGCCACACACTACAGTTATTTGTAACCATTCATGACTAGTCATATGTATACGCTACTCTTCTTCCTTCCAAGGAGACCAGGACATCACACACACTGACATCCCATTTTATCCAGACTACTACGCTGAAGAGCAAGAGTCCAGTAGCACCTTAAAGACTAACAAAATCTGTATCAGGGTATGAGCTTGCGTGAGTCATTGCTCACTTTCTTCAGATACAGAAAGAGTAACATGGTAACCCATCTTGATCTAATACACCAGTTTAGAGTAATGGTTAAGAGCAGAGGACTGTAATTTGGAGAACTGGGTTTGATTCCCCACTCCTCCACATGAAGCCTTCACAGTTCTCTCAGAGCTCTCTCAGCCCCACCTACCTCATACGGTGTTTGTTGTGGGGAGATGAAGGGAAGGTGATTGTAAGACGCTCTGAGACTCCTTCTGGTAGAGAAAAGTGGGGTATAAAAAACAATTCTCCTCCTCCTCCTCCTCCTCTGCTTAGTAGGCCCGATTTCATTCACAGTAGGAAATGCCACCCCTACCCCTACCAGGCTGATCGGTGCTTCTTCCACTGACTCTGCTAGGCAGAAGATAAGTGATTAAAGATGCTTTTAAAAGTGTCAAATAGTAGATTTCACACAATTCCCTCCCTGGTTTATTGAATATATGTTGAATGGTGCATTATTGTGCAGTAGTTTTGGGGTTTTTTTAATAAGTTTCACCTAAAACTATTTTAGTTTCCTGGAAGTTAGTACTTTCTTCCTGTATTTGAATACTTCCCTTGTGGGATTATAACTTTCCCTTTTTCATTCTTGAGGAATGTAAGACTGTTTCCCTTTTCACAGAGACCAGGGGTCCCTTATGAGCTGAACCCTCTAAACAACTGGGTAAGAAATATCCTCCTCTTTCCAGGAGCGATAATCCTGTCCTGTTTGGCTAGACTGGCAGTTTCCAACCTCCTGTCTAGTCCCTTCTGTCAAACCTAAACCCCAGTTCTGAAGACTGTGGATAAATGAAATTCAGCTAGGGATGACACTTAGACTTTTTCTGGGTTTTGAACTTTTCCTCAAAGGTGTGGGTACACAGTAAGGGCAAGTATTGTACAGTGGTGGTATTCACTCTGCAATTTACAGAGAGCCACTTTTTAAAATCTATTTAAAGCGTTTATTATCCACCTTTCTCCCTTGGAGAATGCCAGATGGCATACATTATAAATAAAATGATTATTAAAAAAAAAACAATAAAACCAATATAACTAAAACAACAATAAAACACATAAAAGGTTACGATTTAAAAACTCTAATTAGGACTGCCAATAAACAAACAGTAGATCAGTCAAATACAGTACTAAATAAAACTGTCTTCAATTACTTCCTGAAGATCGACAGGGAGAGGGCCACGCACACCTCCCTGGGGAGGATGCTCCACAGTCACAATCACCATCAACCAAAAGAGGCACATTTCCTTCCATTCCTGGCATGAGGCCAGCACCTCGGGGAGGCGCACAGCTTTTTTTCTTCCTCCAGCAGCTGCTTCAAGGTTTTAAAAATTTTGAGAGTATTTTGATATTGTGACGGCTTATGGCCATATACAATAAAGCCATACCTACCCACCTACCTTCAAGGTGGGAAGCAACAGCCAACCCCAGTCCCCGCCTTGAGCAAGAGCCTCGTCCACCTTCCTGAAACATTAGTTGGGTGCCACACTAACATAAGAACATAAGAGAAGCCAATGTTGGATTGGGCCAATGGCTCATCCAGTCCAACACTCTGTCACACAGTGGCCAAAAACACCAGGTGCCATCAGGAGGTCAGAAGAGCCACGGGTGGCTTATGGGTGCTACCAGTGTTCCCTCTAAGCTGAGTTAGTCTGAGCCAGCTCACAGATTTTTAGCCTCCAGCTCACACGTTTTTTTGTCTTAGCTCAGGAAGGATGGCTCCCAAGCAAACTAATTTATGCAGTAGCCAAACTGCTCGCTCACAACTTTAATGGCACTAGCTCACAAAGCAGAATTTTTCTTCACAAGACTCCACAGCTTAGAGGGAGCATTGTTGCTACCTCCAGCGTTTGAAATTCCTGGAGGTTTGGGGATGAAGCCTGGGGAAGGCAGAGTGACAGGAGTGGAGGGACATCAGCAGGGTTGTGATTCTGTAGGGTTCACTCTCCAAAGAGCATTTTCTCCTGGGGAACCCATCTCCGTAGTCCGGAGATCAGTTGTAACTCCAGACCTTCCAGGTCATACCTGGAAGATGGCAACCTGAATGTGGCTCCTGACCAAGTATCTCTGCCTCAAGGCCACATTTCCACAAAAGAAAAAAATATGCATTCCTTTGAAGGTTTTCTTGTTGCCTTTATGCACGCACATTGCAGCATGGAGCAGACATATTTTTTTTTTATTTTCAAAAGATTATTCTTTTGTGGGCTTTTTTAATATTGCCTTTCTGAAAGAATTCGCCATCTGATACATATATCTAGGGGATAAAAGGAGAACACAGATTCCAATTTTGTCAGCATCTTGTAAAAAGTTCTATTAACTTGGATCCCAAAGACCAGGGGAGAAATTTGGCAGGGAGATTTCCCAAAGTACACACAAATCTGTCTTCGAGGGCGGAGAGTTACAGAGAACTTTTGTCCATGCTAAGTAGAAAGCAAATAAGTGCAGCCAATAAAAACTCTGAACAGGTGGCCACCCGAGCAGTGTGGAGAAACAGCTGAAATTTTGTCATGCAGCTGTGAAGACAGAAATGCCAGGCAGGAATAGAGCCCACCCTGGTCAAAAAAAAAAAAAAAAAACTGGCAAAAATCCCCAACTCTTCCTAGCTCTGGTGTTCCAAAAACACCCCGGCCCTCAGTCCCAGAAAGATTGTTTCCCCAGAGTCTTCTGTGCCCAACAACTGTTTTAACTTTTTCCAGGCTTGCTCTTGCAGACTCAGTTTAGCCATTCCCCCCCCCACCAACAGATTCAGTTCCTCTGGGCCAGGTGTGACAAACATGTGGCCCAGGGGCCGGATCAGGCCCTCGGAGGGCTGCAATCCAGCCCACAAGGCCCTGGTTGTTTCCTGCTTCCTTTCCCAGTTCTGCTGCTGCTACATCACAGCTTACTTTACCAGACTCTCTCAATCGCACAGGAGAGATAGACAGGCAAGCTTCTCCTGTGTGATTGAGAGAGTCTGGTAAAGCACTGGCATTACATTTTTATATTTTATTTAAAGTTTAAAAAATCTTTAAAAGTGTTTGTCTGTGTCCTTTATAAAATTTGTATCTCCACTACTTGAGATTACATTTCATGACAAACATGGGCCGGCCCAACAAGGTCTCATTTACGTCAGATCTGGGCCTCATAATGAATGGGTTTGACACCCCTGCTCTAGGCACTTTGGAAACTTGAGTAATATGTGTTGGAAATGTAATAACCATATTGGGTTGTACTATCATATGCAGTGGACATGTAAAAAGGTTCATAAAATCTTGATTGAAGTGCATACTTCTTTTACAGTTCATCTTGAATATCACAATACCTCTTAAGCCATCTTTTGTTAAATTGTTTACCAGATGAATTAGATAAGAATCATATATATATTATTTTACATGTTATAACAGCTGTCAGAATTTTATATGCAATGACATGGAGGACATTGACGATCCCAACGCTACATGGGTTCCTATTGAAGATCATGGAATGTGTTGAAATGGGCAAGTTGACAAATACATTAAAAGGAAAAATGGAAGAAGAATTTATGGGACCCTGGTGGGTGTTCTATGACTGGTTAAAACTTAAATATTAAGAAAATAAGATCAAGTGAAGAATAACAAGAATGATAGATGAAGTAGTTGTGAAATTGTGATGAGAAGATATGCATGCAGAAGGCTAAGTTGGAATTTTTTTTAAAAAAAAAAATCTGTATTTTTCTCTTCCCCCTTCTTTCCCCATTCCCCCTTTCTGTATATAAACTAATTTTAAAAAATTAAAAAGGAACGGTGAAACAATGGAAACCTGGTGGCATTAATTTAAGAAGTTGCATCATGTCCTTCCTCTCTAAACACCACTGCCCAAACAGCCCATGATAATCATCAACAGAATGTCAGCCTATTAAAGCAAGGAGAGCAATCCAGAAAGCAAAGTTCTGCAGGTCAGCAGCAACCTGACACACTGTTAGGATTGCTACGCCAAGCCTGGCAACCAGTGGGAGGATGGGTGGTTTCCACTCATCACATAAAAGCAGTCACAGCTAGGGATGCCAACCTCCCAGTGCGGCCTGGAGTTTTCTAAGAATGATAAGTGATCTTCAGACTACAGAGATCAGCTCCTCTGGAGGAAAGGGACACTTCGGAGAGCAAAGTCTTCAGTATACCATAGATTCTAGGTGAAATTTCTCTCCATATACTCTCCCCTTTCTACAGGCACTTACCCCAGATGTCCAGGAATTTCAGAGGCTAGAATTGGCAGCCCTACCAGCAATATCATTTCCTCTGAAAATAACCTAAATATGCAGTTGTAATGAAGGACTGGTGCATCACCAGTTGGGAAAGAGAATCAAGATATTCCAACATCTGAGCAACAAGATCAGTGATTTGTCCTTTCTTTCAACTGGCGGGGAGACACTAACTGAGAAATCACACCACAACCAACTCAGGTATCAGCTGCTTCCGAATCTACTCTTGTTTGGGGGGTTCTTATTAGCCGCTGGCTACCTCTGAGTTCCCAAAAATACATTTTCCCAGTCTGCACCCCAGTTCAGGAAATTTGGAAAAGATATTCAAATACCTGGTGACAATGACTAGAATTATCTATGCAGCAAATTAGGAAGTAGACATCTCTCCTCATTCAGAAGAATGGGAAAATAAGCTTGCTGAATATGCAGTGATGGCAAAATTAACAATTTATTTGAGAAGCAGATCAATTATTAAATCTGAGAAGAGATGCAGTGTGTACTAGGTCAATAGGAGTCAAATTTAGAATAAGTAGTCTAAAATACTGTGTACAATTGCATTGCAATGAAGAAGCAGAATGAGAATCAGTTCTAAATGGAACATGTTGACTATAAATGTGTGTAAGGAAGTGGGTTTTGAGGAGAAACACTTTTTATTTTCTGTTATAAGATACACTCTCTTCTGTATTTTTGTTGTATTACCTATTTGCCAAAAGTAATAGTGAGTGTGCAGAAATGGTGAAAATATGCAGTACTGAGTATACAGCGATGGTGAAATTAATAATTCAGTTGAAAGACAGATTAGTTACAAAATTCAAAATGTAAGATGTTGAATATAAATATATCCCAAAAGAAGTAAGTTTTATAGTATTTCATGAACACTGACCCAAAAACCTTTCAATGTAATGAGGGGGGTGTTGGGGAGAAATATTTTCTATTTCATATATATTGTTGTATACAATCACTGTCTGATACATGTATTTACAACATGTAATCGTTTTTTCCCTTTTCTTTATTTTCTTTCTATTATCTCTTTGTTTTCCCCAAATTATACACGCACACACACGTACGTATGTATGTATGTATATAATTATTTTTTACATGTATATAATTCTTTTCCTCCCACACTCACAAACATTAGCAGGCAGCAAAACACCTGCATGATGCCTTGGCATTAGAATGGCTAGAAGGACCCAAAGGGGGGTCCAATAACAAAACGCAGCTAACATGTAACTAGCACAATGAGAAACTCTGAATGAACATGAAGAGAAACCCTAGAAGGACCTCAGTTCCTCTCCCGCACACTCGGATTCCTTACCCCAGAAAACAGTCTATGGCAATGAAGTGGTTTTAGCAACTCTCATAGCAACTGTAGCCCAGGCTCAATACCCTGCAGGCACGTCACTTCTGGAGGGGAGGGGTTTGAACATCATCTATTCCTCCCTACCCTGCCCTGGATGGCCCAGGCTAGTCCATTCTTGTTAGATCTCAGAAGCTAAGCAGGGTCAGCCCTGACTAGTATTTGGAAGGGCCACCTCCAAGGAATACCAGGGGCATGACACAGAGGCAGGCCATGGAAACCCGCCTCTGAAACATCTCTTGCCTAAAAACAAAAGTCTAGCTTGCCACCTAGTGGTGCATAACGCTAAAAAGAGCTAGGAACTTCAGGCTGCCAGACAATCTTAGGATCTCCCAGATATACTATGCACACTGCCATACAATAATTATTGATTATAATTATTCCTCCTCCCTCACCCTCCAAAACCGCTTCTTCAGAGTGATCTTCTTCCCTCCTCTAATGCTTTGCTCTTTAATACATATATATAAATATACATACATACATATATTTTCACGAGAGATCCCTATCACAAACTTCCCAGATCACTAATCATGCAGGCCTGTGCTTGGGGCTTCACCACTTTAAAATTATCGGGGGAAACACCTATGATGAAAGGTTCCTGTAGACAAAGAGAGAGAAAAGCAAAGAGGAAAAACCTTCCTTGCACAAAAAAAGGCAACAATTAGGCCTCCTCCTGCCTGCCCCATGTTCTGTCTGCCCCATGGCTTTACAAGTCGGGTGTGTGTGTGTGTATAACTATCTTAGACATGGCAGGTTTCTGAAGCAGAAGGCTGATAATCACAAGCCATGAACAGAGCACATTTGTCTCTAATTTGTTTTACAAATGTCATCGGGAACGGGGCCCCATCCTGGTAGCTTTCAGGAAGGTGTCTTCCACCAGTCTGTAGGAAGCAATCTGCTTTTGCCATTTTCTCCACTCCTGTCCCCCTTTTTTCTTCTGTCAGGTTCTGCCCAGCAATCTTACAAAGGAAAAAAAAATACTCTAAAGCACAGCTGCAGGTGAGCTACCAGCAGTGTTGTACAACACCACAGGGAGGTCTCCAATTCTTCTTAACACTAGCAACAACAGATCCAAAGTACCGTTTCACAGCTCCTATATCAGCCAAAGTCCCTGCCAGGCACAGCGATGCTGGCCACATTCTAATGTGTGAGAAACTTGCGCTAGAAATTTGTCACATCATCGGCAGAGAATTTATATTATTCTCTCTCCCCCCACACACATACACACTCACAGGGCACCTGTCCTTCTAACAGGTAGGAATGTAACAGGTAAAGCTTTTTCTCTGAAGGAAAAAAAAAAGACAACCATGAGGAATCCGTGGCCACTGAATTTTGTCCTGTTCATAGCAGAATTGCTGAGTGACAGACAGAAGTTCAACCAGTGAGGATTGTCTCTGAAGCAATGTTCCCTCTAAGCTGTGGGGTCTTGTGAGCAAAAATTCTACTTTGTGAGCTCCTGGCATTAAAGTTGTGAGTGAGCGATTTGGCTACTGCATAAATTAGTGTGCTCTGGAGCCATCCTTCCTGAACTGAGAGAAAAATGTGTGAGCCGGAGGCTAAAAAACTGTGAGCTAGCTCACACTAACTCAGCTTGGAGGGAACACTGCTCTGAAGGTATATGATGCAATAATGCGGGAAGCTAAGTCTTTTGAATGTCTGCTTCTCATTTTCAAAGTGTCCCGCTCTGGTTTTGGACAAAAAAAATTGATGCACCGCTAGAGCTGTCCTAATTGAATTTCTGTCTGTCTGACTTGAACAGCACAAGAGAACTGAGAGAAAAAGAAAGAATTCACTGTTTAAAGAAGCTCCAGAATTAGTTGCTCTTTGTCTATGTACATGAATGATGGCAGACAAAGACAGAGAACCAAAATGAGAAATACTTAGAATTGCCAGCTCTGGGTTGGGGAATTCCTGGAGATTTTGGGAGCAGAGCCGGGGGAGCATTGCCAGCCTCCAGGTGGGACCTGGGGTTCCCCTGGAATTACAGCTCATCTCCACTCTATAGAGATCAGTTCCCCTGGATAAAATGGATGCAGTTTGGAGGATAGACTCTATGGTATTGGACCCCACTGAGGTCCTTGTCCTCTCCAGGATCCATCCTCATATCTCCAGGACTTTCCCAACCTAGATCTGGCAACACAAGCCCTCCACCACCTCCCGGTGGCCAGGGAGGACCTGACAACTCTGAGAGATGCTATTAGCAAGAAAATACCCAAAAAACCAAGCTTTGGAGGGCTGTGACCCAAGAACTAAAGAGGACAGCCTGAAGAGAAGCGCCCTACCACTAAGACAGGTCATGGCAGAATTAGGGGAACAAGTCAAGGGGAGCAGCCTGTCCTTTGCCCTTTTATCATTATATACTAGAAATAAGGCCCATTGTGGAAATAAATACAATGGGCTCTAGAAAGAGGCTCTGGGAGAGTGCCCCAGCTTTGGGCACACAGTGTGAATTTGCTGCGGTGACCTCAGCAGGGTATAAAGACAGAACCCACCATTTTCTCCAGAGGAACTGATCTCTGCTTCTGGAAGAGCAGTTGTAGTTTTGAGTGATCTCCATCCCTCACCAGGAGATTGGCAACAATTGTTACCCAGGAGGAAATGGCTGGTTTGGAGGGTGGAGTCCATGGCATTCTACCTGCCTGAGGTCCAACCCCTCCTCAAACCCCACCGTCTCCAGGTTCCACCCCTCAAATCCCCAAGAATTTGCCAACCTGGAGTTGGCAACCCCATCTCCTTCCCAGCTAACCATCAACCTACTGTTATCTGCCCCTCTGACTTCAGCTGACTTCTGCCCTCCCTCCTGCAGAGCAGTTGTAATTCTGAGTGGTCTCCAGCCCTCACCTGGAGATTCGCAACAATGGTTCCCCATGAGGGACTGGCTGGTTTGGAGGGTGGTGTACCTGTCTGAGACCCCACCCCACCCCTCCTCAAACCTCACCATCTCCAGGCTCCACCCCACAAATCTCCAAAAATTTCCCAACCTGGAATTGGCAACCCTATCTCCCTCCCAGCCAATTGTCAACCTACCATTATCTCCCCCTGACTTCAGCTTTTCATCTCCTCCCCCTCCCTCCTGGAAAGCAGTTGTAATTCTGACTAATCTCCAGCCCCCCTGGAGATTGACAACAATGGTTCCCCAGGATGGAATGGCTAGTTTGATGGGTGGAGTCTATGGCATTGTACATGTCTGAGGTCTCACCCCTCCTGAAATCTCACCCTCTTCAGGCTCCATCTCTCAAATCTCCAGGATTTTTCCATCTGGAGTTGGCAACCCTATCAGGACTGGCCCCAATGAGTTTTCTCCCAAAGGCCAAAACAGGTGACAGGACCAAGCTTGGTTGCCTACCAACAGGCACTGAGGGGAAAGTAGGGTTGCCAGCTCTAAATAGGGAAATACCTGAAGATTTGGGGGGTGGATCCTGTGGAGGGCAGCATTGGGGGGTGGGGGTGGCAGAAGGACTCAGCAGGGTATAATGCCATAGGGTCTACCTTCCAAAGCAGCCATTTTCTCCAGGGGAACTGATCTCTGTCATCTGGAGATCAATTGTAACAGCTGGAGATCTTCAGGTCCCACCTGGAGATTGGCAACCCTAGGAGAAAGTCAGCTGCACAGTGGGGAGTTGAAGAGAATGGTTTGATGGCCACTGGGCCAAGATTGGCAACAATAGTTCCCCAGGAGAAAATGGCTGGTTTGGAGGGTGGAGTCTATGGCACTGTACCTGTCTGAGGTCCCACCCCTCCTCAAACCTCACCCTCTCTGGGCTCCACCCCTCAATCTCCAGGAATTTCCATAAAGTTGGCAACTTTATCTCATCCCCTCTCAGCAGCCTCTTCCTAGGCAAAACTCTGTCTTTCTCATTAGCGGGGAGCAAAGTAGTTTACTTCATTCTTTTTGGCTTTGTGATCTGTTCAGGTAGGTTAGGCAGAAAGTCTGTGGCTGGTCCGAAATCACCCAGGCAGTTTCCATAGGGATGCTCCTGTTCAGCCAGGGCTAGTGATGCCATGCCAGTCAGGAGCCATGAAGTCACCCTGAGAGTGCTGGCAGGTCTAGGGTTGCCATTGCCAACAAAGACAAATTGATGCAAAGGAGGATGGAAAAGTCTACATAGCTCTATTTTGCCTTAAATTGGTTTTGATGCCAGCAGAGTGAGAAAATGCCAGAGGCTCTGGGTGGCTGCCCCATGGTAAATGCACCAAACAATTCCTAAAGATTTCCCAAAACACTACTGTGTCGATAAATCATTTTCTACACTCACAGCGTCCCCTGCCAGAACACAACTCATCCCCAGAACTTTGAATTAGTACCAGAGCTTTTTTTGCCTTGTGGTATTCTGCTTGTGGTGTGATCTGTCTTTTTTGTAGTGTGGCATAGTTGTGTTATTGGGTTTGTTTCTTTTGAAGGGGAAGTGTTGTGACATATTTTAGCTCAGAATACAACAGGTTGCATAAGCAACTCACAATTCCTACTGTCTTGTGGGGGGGGGTGTTTGAGGTGTGGAATGGAGTGAAGTCCAATCAGCTTCCATATGAGCTTGAAATTCTGGCCCAATCAGAGAAGAGTGGCCTAGGCTGCAGTGGGTGGGAGAGAACTCAGGCAACGCAGCTAGTGGATAGGGACAGCTTCTGAGTGACATATCAGGGAGTGAACTGATTTTGCCAAGCATAGAACCTTGCCAGACCACTACCCTTTTATATAATAGGACGGGATATATATTACCTCCTAAGAGAGAATACATTTGGTTTCACCACCTTGAGCCTCTAAAGATGTTGGTCTGTCTCAGCAGGCTGAATTTCACATAATAACTTGAGCCACTCGGCGCCCAAAGGCCTCTCCCACAGAAAACAATTGTGCTGGGAGAAAATTGTTTCTCTTCCTCTACTGGCTTTGCAAGACAGCTGCAAGCCGCAAAGTCCAATGTAAAAAAAGAAAAAAGAAAGAAAAAGAAAGAAATCAACATGATCTGCTCTCTCCAGAAAGGGGTTAACGTGGCAAAAGAACAGCTATTCGCTCCCACACAGATGGCTGCTGGAAATCTATCCGGTTGCCAGGGCAGCCGGCTGTACAGAGAGCTGCTCTCTTGCCCCGCGTGCGCTCCTCCCCGGCACATGGAGTGGGATTGTAAGGTGTTCGAACAGAGAGGCCACTGTAAACCTCGGAGACACATGTGTCGCCCCCCCACCCAATAAAATAAAAATAACACCACTCCGAGAGGAGCAAGACTTCGCATCCCATCCGCTTTCCTCCTGGTCATGCCAAGGGAAGACAACCGGCCTTTACCTCTTTCAGACCTGACATGAAAAGCTATTTAACAAACATTTAAAATATCTTTCTAAGGTGCGGGAGCTTTTATGCTTTGAGAATCAGCAGCAACAACAACAAAAAGCCCAAATAACTAAACCAAAACAGAGAGGAAGCGAGCGAGCAAGAAACATCCAAAAAAAAAAAAAAAGTGGAAATAGAGAGGCCGGTCCGCTCCATTCACCCTCAATTTAGATGTTAATGAGACTTTTTCTTGCATTGTGCAAAACCATGGAATGATGAGGTAAGGAATTAGGAACTAGCTCTTCATCTTCTCAGTCCCCTGCTCTCACTAATGAACGCTTGAATCCCCCCCCCCTTGTGGACCAGGGAAGCTTTCTTTCAGTTCCCTGAATTTCCACATCCTTCTTCCAAAGGTTCTTCCCATCATACTTGACCTCCTTTTCTTTTCCTCCCCTTCATCTCCCCTGCACAAGGGGCAGAAGCGGAACTATTCATTACCTCACCCTAACCCCCCCCCCAAAAAAAAAAAATGTGTTTCCCAAACTGCTTGTTGGCAGATGTAATGCAAATTCAGAAGCATTGGGAGGAAGAAGTGAAGGAGAAGAGATTGGATTTATACCCCAACTTTCACTACTCAAAGGAGTCTCAGAGCGACTTACTATCTCCTTTCCCTTCCCCTCCCACAACAGACACCCTGTGAGGTAGGTGGGGTTCTGAGAGAGCTCTTTCTAGGACTGCTTGTGAGAGAACAGCTCTGGAAGAACTTATGACCGACCCAAGGTAACACCAGCAGCTGCATGTGGAGATGTGGGGAATCAAACCCGGTTCTTCCAGATTAGAGTCCACGCTCTTCACCACTACACCAAATTGGCTCTTGGGAAAAAAATTCAAGCTGAAGTACTGTTCCTGTGCTCACCATTACTTTGGCAGGAAGAGGAAGGTTAAATGTGACACTCCTGGTGTACCCATATCAGCATTAGGAGACAACCCCCCTAGAGTTGCCAGCCTCCAGATGATGGCTGGAGATCAGTTCACTTGGAGAAGATGCCCACTGTGAGAGGTGGATTCTATGGCATTATACCCTGTGAAAGTCCCTCCCTTCCCCAAGCCCCGCCCTCATCAGACTCCACCCTCCAAATCTCCAGGTATTTCCCAACCCAGAGCCAGCAACCCTCCACCCCTTGTTAGGCCCCATTCACACGGAGCATTTGCCTCACTGAAGGCACGGGAGCCCCGCGGACTTTCCATGCGCGATCATACCAGCACATCTGGGAGGCGTAGCACTCCCGTGGCCAACCCACAGCTTCCCTCCGAAAACGCGGAGTAAAAAACTACTAGGGTCGAAGTACTAGTTTCCAGAAACCCTGGGGCAAAAGCCGGCATCTGATCACGGGAGCACCAGTATCCTGCAGTTTCCTACGCCAGCCCATGTCCTGGGGTTTCCGGATGTTGTCAGTTTCCATGGTATGCGCACCAACGCTGAATGAGGCATGCACATATGCAAGACACCGGCAGTGGCCTGCCCCCCCCCCGGCACATGTGCACTTTGCAACAGCATGACTTGCGTGGTCTGCGCTGCTTTTTTTCCGCGCTGCAGCAGCGTGGTGTGATCAGCACTTGGAGCTGGAGCGTGGCAACCCGGTGGCCCGTGTGATTGGGCTACCGTGCCTTATTTTGCTCTGGGGCAAACTGCCACGCCTCCCCCCTGCGTTTTCTGGCCCATATGACCAGGGCCTTAGTTTCCCAACCTTTGTATTCCCTTCCTAGAATGAATTTCTTTACACACACAAGCAGATGGAGGGAGAGGTCTGTGCTATGAGGTAAGGCATCAGATTACTTCTCTCTCAAGTACATTTTTGAATCCATGCTTCTTGCAAGGAGTTTGTGATTCTCCCTTCTTCAGATTACCCACACAACAACCCTGTGAGGTCAGTTAGGCTAAGAGAGAGTGGCCCAAGGCCACCTGTTGAGTGGGTGGAGATGGGAGGGGCGGGGTATGGCAAGCAAAGGGACCTCTGCAGGGTGTAATGTCATCAAATCCACCCTCCAAAGCAGCCATTTTCTCCAGGGGAACTGATCGCTGTGATTCCAGGAGATCTCCAGGCCCCATCTGGAGGTTGGCAGCCCCTTGGGTCCTTCCTGGAGTTTTGAGGAAGGAGCCTGGGGAGGACAGGGACCTCAGTGGGATACAAGGCCATAGCATCCACCCTCCAGAGCATCCATTTTCTCCAGGGGAACTGACCTCTGTAGTCTGGAGATGACCTGACCCCCAGATCCCACTTGGAGTCTGGCAGACCGAAGGCATCAACACATAATAGTTGTAGCTAGCTATTGAACAACATTCTAGTTCTCATTCTTTCTTTACCATTCCAGTAAACAACCCTCTTTTTTTAAAAAAAAAATGACTCTCAGGACATTTATCCACCACACTGAATGTATGTATTTCTCTTTGACTAGCAGGAAGTCATAAATATTTGCCTCCTCTTTCCTCTCTTTGAATGGTGTGCTTTGATTCAGGATAAGTTCCTCTTAGAAAAACAGCAAGATGACCCCTTGGAAGAGCAGAGAGGCATGGAGGGGGCTGCCCTTTGACAGGGAACATAAATCCACGCCACACTCCCTGTGCAATCCTAAACAGATTTTACACCCTTCTTAAGCCCATTGACTTTAATGTCCTCAGAAGGGTGTAAAATCTGTTTAGGATGGCACTGGAAGTGTCAGTTTTGTTTTATTGCTTAGGATTTTTTATTTGCTTTTTTCGTTTTACCTTATACTTAAGATGCCCCTAACAAATATCCTCACAAGCCGAGCTAAATGGGGAAGGAAAAGGTGAGAAAGATTTATTATGTTGCCAGGCTGTCATGTAAGTTGCAAGCAGGAAACGCTGGCTGGATGTTTTGTTTACCATCCTTTGAAAGGACCCCATTCCTAAAGCCCTATGCTACGCATACACGATTCCTTGCTTTTGAAAATGAGGGTCCATCATAATAATTCACTCTCTGTCATAGCAGAACAGATAGAGAAAAGTTAGAGAACTGCTCCAAGACCGTGTAGGAGAGGATGGGGTATATGAACCTAAAATAAATTAAAAAATGAGATTTATAAAATTACTAGGAATAAGGCCCGTTGTGGAAATAAATACAACGGGCTCTAGAAAGAGGCTCTGGGAGAGTGCCCCGGCTTTGGGCACTCAGTGACAATTTGCTGTGGTAATCTCAGCAGGGTATAATGACAGAGTTCACCATTTTCTCCAGAGGAACTGATCTTTGCTACCTGAAGAGCAGTAGTAATTTTGAGTGATCTCCAGCCCACCCCCAAGATTGGTAACAGTGGTTCCCCAGGAGGGAGTGGCTGGTTTGGAGGGTGTATGGCATTGTACCTGTCTGAGGTCCCACCCCTCCTCAACACTCACCCTCTCCAGGCTCGACCCCTCAAATCTCCAGGAATTTCCCAACCTGGAGCTGACAACCTTATCTCCCTCCCAGCCAACCATCAACCTACCTTTAGTTTTCCATCTCCTCCCCCTCCCCCTAGAGAGCAGTTGTAATTTTGAGTGATCTTCAGCCCCCACCTGGAGATTGGCAACAATGGTTCCCCATCAGGGAATGGCTGGATTGGAGGGTGGAGCCTATGGCATTGTACCTGTCTGAGGTGCCACCCCTCCTCAAACCTCACCCTCTCCAGGCTCCATCCCTCAAATCTCCAGGAATTGCCCACCTGGAGTTGGCAACCTGATCAGGACTGGGCCCAATGAGTTTTCTCCCAAAGGCCAACATAGGTGTGGAAAGGGCCTTTTACTGACAGAGGAGAAAGTACAGGTGCCAACTTTGATTAGGGAAATACCTGGAGATTGGGGGGGGTGGATCCTGTGGAGGGCAGCATTTGGGGTGTGTGTGGAAGGACTCAGCAGGGTATAATGCCATAGATTCTACCCTCCAAAGCAACCATTTTCTCCCGGGGAACTGATCTCTGTCATCTGGAGGTCAATTGTAACAGTGGGAGATCTCCTGGTCCCACCTGGAGATTGGCAGCCCTAGGGGAAAGTCAGCCGCACAGCGGGGAGTTGAAGAAAATGGTCTGATGGTCGCTGGCCCACCTCGTTAGCCAGCCAGCCATGCTGAAGCTAAGCAGGAGAGAGAGCCTTTTTCCATTTATTCTGACAGGAAGTGGCCGTTGGGGAGGGGGTTATGGGCAGGGGAGAGGGCTATGCTGAAAGTCCTTTGTTTTTTTACTCACAGAACCAAGCTTGGTTGCCTACCGACAGCCACAGCTCACAGGAGTCAAGAGAACTGTCTTCCTCAGGAGAGAGAGTTGTCTGCCAGTAAATCTGACATGCAAAATCTGTCTGAAGGGGGAGTGGGTGGGGAAGAGGAGCAGACCCAGCACCCGGCCAATGGCACACGAGTACTCTTGAGTGGCAGCTGATGGGCCAATGGCTGAGGGAGGGCACTTTATAACCAATGGGAGCGCATGGAATCTTGCGAAATCAAAAGATAATTATTTATAAGGAGAGATTATGGGTTTCAAGAGTGGGGAAAGAAAACCAACTTCTGATTTCTTTAAGATATCAGTGTCCTGCCTTTCAGCATTCAACTTTAAAATATAACCAGTATTATGAAATTGCAACAGATAAAAACAATAGTCAGCAATAGCAAAAAAAAAAAGCCCCCAAAATTGCACACAAACCATCCTTCATTACAAAGATCAGTAAGATCAAACTGTTTTAACCTGGCACTTGACAGTTAGTAAGGCTGGGTGTTTCCATGGAAGGTATTCCATAACCAGGGTGCCTCCACAAAGAAGACCTTGTCTCTGATTGCCACCAGATAAACCTCTGAAGATGTGGTGCCCCTTCAGAAAGATTGATGAAGATGATCTCACAGACTGGGCTGGTTTTTATGGGGGCAGATATTCTTTCCAGTGGGGTACCTGTGTTAGTCTATTCGTAGCAAGACAAAACAGAAGTCCAGAATCACCTTAAAGGCTAACAGTTTTTTTTTTTACAGGACAGGCTTTCATAAATCAAAGTTGACTTATTCAGAATCAGTGGAAACATATCTGAGGAAGTGAGCTCTGAGTTATATATCTGAGGGAGGGAGCGATCATAGGGGAATACATGTTGTCAGCAGTGTTCCCTCTAAGCTGAGTCAGTGTGAGCTAGCTCACAGCTTTTTAGCCTCCAGCTCACATATTTTTTTTTGTCTTAGCTCAGGAAGGAGGGCTCCAGAGCAAACTAATTGATGCAGTAGCCAAATGGCCCGCTCACAACTTTAATGCCAGTAGCTCACAAAGTTGGATTTTTGTTCACAAGACTCCACAGCTTAGAGGGAGCATTGGCTGTTAGTCTTCAAGGTGCCACTGAACTTCTGTTCTGCTTTGCTTTTCACAAGACCCAAAGTCAGGTTTTCAGGGGATGGGAAGTGGCTGCCAGGGAATGTGGGCCAGACCCATATTTGCCAACTTGGTGTAGCAGTTGGGGTGTCAGACTGGGATCTGAGACAGGCAAGTTCAAATCCCCTTTCTCCCATGGAATCTTGCTGGATTACTCATCCTCAGCCTAACCTACCTCACAAGGTTGTTGCTATGATAATAAAATGGAAGAAGGGAGCACAGCAAGGTACCAATATCTCAATAAATAAATAAATCAGTGTATTCTGTTCAAGGTTTCCAGAATTCAACTCAATGTAGTTGAGTCACTTGAAGGTTTCCGTTGAACGGATCAGACAAAGTCATGGACAAGAGGCCTCATGATGGCCAAATGGAACTTCCATGTATAAAAAGAAGAAGGAGAAGAGGAGATTGGATTTATACCCCACCCTTCACTCAGAGTCTCAGAGCGGCTTACAATTTCCTTTCTCTTCCTCTCCCCACAACAGACACCCTGTGAGGTAGGTGGGGCTGAGAGAGAGCTCTTTTGAGAACTGCTCTTTCAAGGACAGCTCTGACAGAACTGTGATTGACCCAAGTTCACCCAAATGGCTGCATGTGGAGGAATGGGAAATCAAACCCATTTCTCCCAGATCAGAGTCCACTGCTCTTAACCACTACACCAAACCACTACAAAAGCAATATACCTCAGATTATCAAACACCTCAGATTATCAAACAGTAGGAAAGCCATTACCCACCCTGCTCTGCTTCTTAGCTTCCAGAGGCACCTGACTGGAAACAGAATGGTAGACTTCACTGACCTTGGTCTAACTCTGCAAGGAGGGTTGTCAAGCTCCAGGTGGTGGCTAGAGACCTGCTATTACAACTGATATCCAGGTGATACCATCTGGAGAAAATGGCCACTTGGGAAGGTGGACTCTGTGGCATTATATCCTGCTGAGCTCCCTCTCCTCCCCAAACCCTGCCCTCCTCAGGCTCCACGCCCAAAATCTCCAGGTATTTTCCAACCCTGGCAACTCTACATGCAAAGCAATTCTTAGTTTCCTAAATAGAGCATGTAAACTAAGTACTAGGGGGAAAAAACATATGTCAGGCAGGGCTCTTTTTGTAGCAGGAACTCCTTTGCATATTAGGCAACACACCCCTAATGTAGCCAATCCTCCAAGGACTTACAGTAGCCCCTGTATGAAGAGCTCTGTAAGCTCTTGGAGGATTGGCTACATTAGGGGTGTGTCGCCTAATATGCAAAGGAGTTCCAGCTGTGAAAAGAACCCTGATGATAGGTATGGCTTTCCCCCCTTCCTGCCCTCTCACAACCAATTCTTATGTGCTTGTTTTTGCTGAAGCCGAATTCATTCCCAGCAGAGACCTTGTTACCGATTTCTTTCTCTGTCATATTATTCTTCAGTATAGCATTCTATCCACTGCACTGTATTGTCCTCTGTTTTTTTTGCTTTCCGTGCACATTATGTTCTTGCTTCCAGTGCATTATGTTCCCGTCTCAATTTTTGCTCGGATGTATCTGTGTTTCTAATCTATACTTGTAACCCGAAACAGATTACAGATGATGCTGCAAAACAAATGAAAAGTTTCTAGGCGAGGGGTGAAAAGGCAAAATTTGGAACAGCTTTTGTGTTGCTCGAACAGCCTCTTGAGAGAGCACCAAACTGGCTTTCAAGTTAGCTGTTCCTTTGCCAGTTTTTTGTGTTACGGGGGCGAGGGGAGGTTCAGGGGTGTCCCACATAAGGTTGCCAACCTTCAGGTGGGGCCTTGAGCCCTCCAGAATTACATCTGATCTCCAGACAATAGAAATCCATTTCCTGGAGAAAATGGCAGTGTTGGAGGATGAGCCCTATGGCATTACGCCCTGCTGAAGTCCCTCCCCAGGCTGTACCCACAAACCTCCAGGAATTTCCCAACTGGGAGTTGGCAGTCCTATTACTTAGTTCTGAGGTAGGTTAGACACAGAAACGCTGACTTGCTCCAAGTTATGTAGTATGCTAGCACTGCCAATCTAACTAGAGTTAAACCCTACTATATCCATTAAAGGCATTGGACTTAGAGAGGTGTTAACAGTGCCCTCCTCTGCTAAGGTGACCAGATCTGGGTTGGAAAATATCTGGAGTCTTTGGGGGTGGATCAGGGAGAGGGCAGGGTTTGGGGAGGGGAGAGACCTCAGCATGGTACAATGTCATCGGGTCCACCCTTGAAAACAGCCATTTTCTCCAGGGGAGCTGATCAGTTGTAAAGGCAGGAGACCTCCAGGCCACACCTGGAGGCTGGTAAGCCTACCCTCTGCAAAGATACACCTGTCTAAACCCACTGAAATTGATGGACCTAGACTGGTGCAATTCTGCAGAGGATGGCATGTAAGTAGCCAAAAAGGGGACTGAACTGAGGTTCAAGTACAGTATTATTTTTACCACACACCAGGGAGCTAAAATGAAAGAGGTTCTTTTACTTTAACCATCATAAAACCCCAGAACGTAGTTAATAACAAACGTGTGTTGCAATTGATTTTGAGTGCTACTATTATTGAACTCATCACATGCAGGGCCTCCTAAACTGGTCTGCCTGTCAACACTGAAGCTCCCACAGCCTGCCGCCATTTTCCCTCCAGCACACCAGAATGCTTTATGAGGGCCTTAAAAATCTTTAATTACTATAGAGTTTTAGTGCTCCTAGCAATTACAATAGAGAGAGAGAGAGAGAGAGAGAGAGAGAGAGAGAGAGAGAGAGAGAGAGAGAGAGAGAGAGAGAGAGAGAGAGAGAGAGAGAGAGAGAGAGAATGGACTTCTGGCAGGAAAGAACTCTAATGTAGCGAAGGCCTTTGTAAATGTGCATCTTCTTGCCCCCGTTCCGCTGCTTAGACTGTGTTCTTTTAAAAAGAAAGATTGCAACAAAGCAGGTTTGAGGAACAGGCATATCGAGGGCAGGGAAAATGTGGAAGGTGGTTCATTAGAGAGGACACATCATGCGGATTCTCCGAGAACTTGGCTCCAATGAGAGTTACCAGCACTGACTTGGCTAACGCTAGGAGACTTTGAGGGTGTCACCTGGGAAGGGTGGAGTTTGGGATGTGACATCCCTTCTAAGTGAGGCTCTACGAAGTTCCCCTCTATGGTAGGAGCCCCCAAACCTTTTGGGCCTGTGGGCACCTTTGGAATTCTGGCACAGGATGGTGGGCACAGCCACAAAACAGCTGCCACAGTTTACCTTCGATCCCATAATGAAGATACTTGTGCTGTGGTGGCAGCTCCTGCCAAAGCGATGTTTTGTACAAATCTGCATAGCCTATCAAATCTCCAGTGGCCGATCAGGAAACAAGCTGGGCAGAGGCCCTCCCAGGCCCAACCCACTTTCTAAAAATACTTGGCAGGCACCAGGGAAGGTCTTGGTGGGCATCATGGCACCATGACAGAGACCCCTGCTCTATAGTAAAGACCATGGAGACATGGGGAAATTCTTTGAACATCCCTAGGGTGGCCATTTTCTGGCCATTTTCTTTCTCTAGCTGCTCCTCAGTTTCTCAAAGGTGGGGGACAAGGGTTTACCCACTAAAAGCATGAAAATGGCAAGCCCAGGTCCAGTTTGGATAACAAAGCAGGGGGGGCGGGAAATCCATGTGCATGCAGCCTCTGAAATGTGGCACATCTTCAAATTCCTGAAGGGCTGTTGCATCTAAATATAGGCAATGCCACTCTAGGGGCATTAATAATGCTTCAGCATTTTATATTTTTTACTTGATACTTATAGTCTGCTTCTCTGTACACTTGGGGCAGCTCAAAACAAAACAAAACAAACAGAAATAAAATAGAACACAATTACCAACACACACACACACACAGTTCACCGTACATTGGTCTCTCTTCAAAATCAGTCTGGACACTCCACCGCTCTGGACCCTGGAGGTCTCCAGATGAAGCCCATGGACTGCATATTATGGGGAAATGTTTAAATATTGGAAGCTTATGTTGGCTCCCCTATTTCCCTAGAATATGTATTAGGGGAAAAAAAGAATGTGTGCTGTGGCGACGTTGCTTTATTTATCTATTTATTACTTAATTTAATAGCGTTTCTCTGTATGGCTCTTCCACATCTCACGTAAGTTCCAATCGCGGCCTTCTGCTCAAACATTCCTGCTTCTGTGTCCCACAAGGCAATTAGCAGCTTTGCAGGGGGGTGGTGATTTAAGCAACATGGGAGGGAAAGGCCTAGATCTCCCCGGATGACATGCTAATTCAATTCTGCCCCCAGGTAGTTTGCGGGGGAGGGGGGGGGGCTAATCACAGATCTCCCACATCACATTGAGATGGCTTTAAGCAGCGGTACTCAACGGTACCAAAAAAGAGATGCTAGTTCAAGGACAAACATATGGATAAACATATGGAGCAGAGGTCCAGCAGTGGCTATTAGCCACAAGGTATCGAGGGAACACTATGTCTGGGGCAGTGATACTCTGTATTCTTGGTGCTTGGGGGGGAACAGTGGGAGGGCTTCTGGAGTTCTGGCCCTACTGGTGGACCTCCTGAGGGCACTTGGTATTTTTTAGCCACTGTGTGACACAGAGTGTTGGACTGGATGGGCCACTGGCCTGAGCCAGCATGGTTTTTCTTATGTTTTAATGACATTTCTGTACACTTCAGAATACAGTACTGATCAGTTACAAACAGTAGGAACCTTATAATGATCAGTCACAATACCAGCAGGCAGTTACCACTGAACTGGACACTGTAGACACATGGGAATGATGCGTAAGGAAGCTCTTGGTTAAATTTCAGAGCCAATGATGGTGTAGTGCCTACAGTGTTGGACTAGGATCTGGGAGACCCAGGCTTGAATCCCATCTCTACCAAGGAAAGTCACTGGTTGACCTTGGGCCTGTCACACACTCTCAACCTAACGTACCTCACAGGGATGTTGTGCTGATAAAATGAAGAAGGGAACAACATGAGCTGCTTTGGGTCCCCTCAAGGGAGAAAGGTGGGGCATAAATGAAATAAATATTTTATTTTTATTGATTTTATTTCTTTGCCTATACCATGACTTCATTAGGTAGCCTTAGGTGGCCTGGGCCTCACATCAGCATCGTGAAGATAAGAAAAAGAAGAAGAGATTGGATTTATACCCCACCCTTCACCTGGAGTCTCAGAATGGTTTACAAACTCCTTTCCCTTCCCTTCCCCATAACAGACACCCTGTGAGGTAGGTGGGGCTGAGAGAGCTCTGAGAGAACTGCTCTTGAGAGAACTATGGCTTGCCCAAGGTCATCCAGCAGCTGCATGTGGAGGAGTGGGGGATCAAACCTGGTTCTCTCAGATTAGAGTCCACACACTTGACTACTACACCAAAAAGTGGTCTACCCTACAAGGCTGTTTTTAAGGGATCACTGAGGTAAAGCACACCAAAACCCTGAAATGCACTTGTCTAACACTAAGGAGCATCCTATAGTACCAGGCAGTTTGGTTTTGATCCCAGACTCTTGAGCTGGAGTCTCTTCGTTCAAGTTTGCATAATTTCCCCGCAATGTTGGCACCGTGTCATGGTTTGTTATCATCCTCTGACTCTGCCTTCCGTCACTCTTTGTTGGCTCAGCAAGTCTTAGGAATGAGATCGAGCCATTAGTCTTTCCGATATTGACACCAGATGGAAAATGGAGCATGTTCTATAATCATGATTGAATGGCTGTGTCTTTTTCTTTTTCTTTTTTTTTTCCTTTTTGCTAATTAAAAGTGTATGGAGTACCAAAAAAAAGCAGCAAAGTGAAGCATGGAGGGTGATTTAAATGGCTGGGGTCTTCAGCCATCGATGTGGTGAAATGCGTTACATATATCTAGAAATCTGCACATACGGCTACGGCTCCTGAACGACTGACGAAGGGTAATGTGCATTAGGCTAATCATAATTCTGAATTGACTTTATGGGTATTGATCTGTCACTATATTACACCATCAAGGGGCCGTTGGAGCTGCTTGGAAATGGCTGTATTTTAAGCGCCGACAAAAGGGGAGAATCGCTTGGCAGTCCGAATGACAGCACTGCAGATTTCTCTAACCACTCGTTGCTAAACCCAACCGAGGGAGAGCCCGGAATCCCAAGGAGCCTCTGCTCGGCTCCCCGTACGACTGAGCGTTAGCGACGACCGCCTGCCAGTAGGCTGGTGCCATTCAGAAACCTTTATAGATACTTTTCTGTCAATGGGCCACCACTGTTATATTATTACTATTATTTATTTATTTATTTCTGTTTGGAGTCATATATGTATTCTTTTAAAGTGGCTTTGCAGTCAGTTGGGAAGAAGGGGCACCATGCATTGTGAACGTGTGTGGGGGATTGTGATAGGGTAGCCCTATGCCTGCTATGTAGGGGTGCCAACCCCCAGGTGGTGGCTGGAGAGCTCCTGGGATCACAACAGATCTCCAAGCGACAAAGATCCATTTTCCTGGAGAAAATGGCCACTTTTGGAGGGTGGACTTTGTGGCATTATCCATCCCCACCAAAATATCCAGGTATTTCCCGGACCAGCACTGGCAACACTACCACTGGGGAGGGCATTCCAGAGGCTGGTGGGAGAAATGGAATCATTTCTGGGTTTTCCCAGAAGTGACATCATGCTGTTCAGGGCTTTTTTTGTAGAAAAAGCTCAGCAGAAGCTCATTAGCATAAGCCACACCCAACAGCAGGAACTTATTAGCATGTTAGGCCACTCCTCTGACAGCACAGCTCGTTAACATATTAGGCCACATGCCCCATGTTGCCAGAAGTGGTGGCAGCTACAAGCATGGACAGTTTCAAGAGGGAATTAAATAAACATATGGAGCAGAAGTCCATCAGTGGCTATTAGCCACAGGGTATAGATGGGAACTCTCAGTCTGGGGCAGGTGATGCACTCTATTCTTGGTGCTGGAGGGGATAGCAGTGGGAGGGCTTCTAGTGTCCTGGCCCCACTGCTGGACCTCCTGATGGCACCTGGTATATTTTGGCCGCTGTGTGACAGAGTGTTGGACTAGATGGGCCATTGGCCTGATTCAACATTGGCTTCTCTTATGTTCTTATGTATGTTCTTAAGTGTGGTCATCCAGCCACTCCCACCTTTTGCTTCTTATTCTGCTTACCTTGTTTGTTGTCAAAACCCAGGGCTTTTTTTGTAGCAGGAACTCCTTTACATGTTAGGCCACACAGCCCTAGTGTAGCCAATCCTAATGAGTTTCTGCTGTTGGGTGTGGCCTATTATGCTAATGAGTCCCTGCTGGGTGTGGCCAACTCAGGAACCAGCCGGAACTCTGTTCCTGTGCATTCCTGCCCAAAAATAGCCCTGATGCTGTTGCTGATGGTCACCCCCTTCAATATCCCACAACCTGGCAACCCTAGTGTCATTCAGTGGTGATGGGTTTTGCAAGTATCATCCCTTCAATCATGAAAGGGTTAAGCTGATGTTTCCGTAGCCGGTAAACAAGTTTAGCATAAAGCCAGTTAGGTGCACAGTAGAATCCTCCTGCCAACAAGGGGGAAGTCTTAATGAGGTGACTTAATGAGGTGACTATTGGCTAATCAATATATTGGAGACAGTGTGTGCTATTTTGCACATTGTCGGGGGAGGAGTGTAGACTTTGAGGTGAAACTTCCACTCCTTTGTTATGCAGTGTACCTGTAGTAAGTAGTCTCAGCAAAAAAAGAACAAAGATGGAGTTAGAAAGATTAGTTAGTTAGGCTGTTCTTGTTGTTTTCCTTTCCATGTAAAGTGTTTTTCATAGTAGCTAAACACACACATGTCTTCTATGCATTTCCAATAAGTGGCGTTTATGTAGGAGCTTTAACAACAGTGTATCCAGGCCCTGCAAATGCTCATTGTTCTACATGTCACTTGATTTGTGCATCCTTTTTTTTCTTTTCTTTTTTAAATTGTGTTAGTATTGAAGCAAATATTGGATTGGTTCGCATCATGGCAATTGTTGGGGAGCATAATGAACTTCCAGAGACCTCCCTGAACTACTGTTATTAGCAACAACAAATACCATCATATTCTATTTGCTTTAAATAAGTACCAGCCAGTTTCAGGAGGTTAATGTATGCATTCAGCATTACTTAAGTACCATTATGTAATTCTGTGGGTGTTTTATCATCCCTGGTATTGTGCATTCATGGCAGTCCACAGTCATTATTGTGTAGAAAAGGCGGGGAGGTCTTGGTTGGTTTTTCAGCCCATTCTAGCAACCAGCAATGGGATCTGGTGCATTTTGCTGAAGATGCCATTGTTTGAAAAAGCAGCACGTGAAAAAGTGAGAGAGAGAAACAGTTGTTGTTTTTAACTTACTTGTTTCCTGATAGTCTGAAAAGTTTTGTAGAGTATAGGATTTGAGAATGTGGGCATTACAGATTCAAACTAAAAACAAAAAGTTGCCAGGGGGGGAAAGTCTTACACCCTTAGTTCAAGTTTAGTGTGCAGAAATGGGTTGCTGAAGTTTTTCAAGGCATGGAGCTAAATAATATTATGTGATAACCATGGGTAATTGCAAAGAGGGTTGCAGGCTCTTACAGCCTAGAGATGGGTGGGTGGAGCCTGGGAAGGGCAGAGTTTGGGGAGGGGAGAGATCCCGTCAGAGCATAATGCCATAAAGTCCACCTCCCGGAGTAGCCCGTTTCTCCAGGGAACTGATCTCTGTCTTCTGGGGGTCAGTTGTAATTCCAAGAGATCTCCAGCCACCTCCTGGAGGATCCAAAAATGAGAGATCACAGGAGGAAATGGAATACCAAAAACAACATCCGTGACAAAATAATGAAGAGTCAATAAAGATAAGTTGCAAAAATGTTTACTGTAGTAATTCTGTAGAAAATTTCCTTCTCACGCGCAACGAATACTGTGCACAATGAAAACAATTCATTTCACAATATTTGCTTTATCTGAGCCTGTAGCGATCCCAATTCTTATCAATTACTACGTATCAACACTTGGAGAAAACATTCCTTGTTGACTCTCTAATAACAGAACCCAAGGTCCTCACAATGCATTAGCTGTTTGGCTTTGAGAATCCAGCTGATACATTGTGAAGCCCTTGGGTTCTGTTATTAGAGAGTCAACATGGAGACCGATTTCACACAAGAGCTGCACCGCCGTCATGCCTCCCTTTGCCTCATTCCTATTGGTCAATTTCCCACTCGAAGCCACATGGCCGCATTTTCACCCGTGGCTTCGCCCAATTTCCCCCGCAGTTTCGTGATCCTGTTTTTTGAGGAGCACAAAACTGCGGGGGAAATTGAACGAAGCTGCGGGTCAAAATGTGGCCGCGTGGCTTCGAGTGGGAAATTGACCAAGAGGAACGGGGCAAAGGGAGGCGTGACGGTGGCACAGCTCTTGTGTGAAATCAGTCAGAATGTTTCCTTCAAGAAACAAATTGTTTTCACTGTGCAGTATTCATTGCGTGTGAGCAATTATAGAAGAAAATGTTTTTGCAACTTATCTTTACCACCTGGAGGATGGCAACCCTAGCTGCAGATGAAACTGATGTTAAAGGGACAGCTGGAGGGACCAGTATGAAAGCTGACAACCCTACTAACCAGTGTTGCCAACCTCCAGGTGGAGCCTGGAGATCTCCTGGGATTACAACTGATTTCCAGGTGGCAGGGACCAGTTCCCCTGGAGAAAATGGCAGCTTTGGAAGATGGACACTATGGCATTATACCCCACTGAAGTTCCTTCCCAGGCTCCACCACGCAAAAACTGAAGCAGAGGATAAGTATTAACACGACGCATCAAGTGGTGCAAAAATCACACAATAGGATCCAACTTACGATCAGTCATATATAGTGGTATAGACCACAGTCATTTATCCAAGTAAGCTTGTGAACCGTTTTGTACAGTGCAACACCATTACTTGTGCAGAAAAAGAACCTAATCTGGTGAGTGCTGCACAATTTGACCTCTTATGACCATTCTCCAGAACAAGGGTTCTCAAACTCTATCCATTCCCGCCCATCGTGGAATGCCCTCCTTGGGCTCCATCCCCGAAATCTCCCGATATTTCCCTGCCTGGAGCTGGCAACCCTACTGAGAACTCCGGCATACATTCCCAGAGACCCTTGCACCTTTTGGCCATCAGCCAGATCCTTAATGTTAGGTTTGGTTCCTATTTTGCTGTGTCCACATTTTGAAGCGCCTCCACGACAAGTCTATAATACAGAAGTCTATCCTCAGGGAAAGCTGAAGGGTGTACTGCAACTATCCTTCACCGGCTGTCAGAAGCCAGGATAAGAGGGAGGCAGAAGAGGCTGCCAGTTTAGTGTAGTGTAGTGGTTCGGAGTGTGGACTTAATTCTGGGAGAACCGGGTTTGATTCCCCACTCCTCCATGTGAAGCCAGCTGGGTGACCTTGGGTCAGTCACAAGTTCTGCCAGAGCTGTTCTCTCACGAGCAGTTCTCTCAGAGCCCTCCTAGCCCTGCCCTCCTCACGGGGTCTCTCAGGGTCTCTGTTGTAGGGAGAGGAAGGGAAGGAGATTGTAAGCCGCCCTGAGACTCCAAGTGAAAGGCGGGGTATAAATCCAATCTCTTCTTCTTCTTAAAAACCTATATCCCCCCCCAAAAAAAAAAAATTCTGAATGCGCCCCCAAAATATGTAGACTGCCTCCCATTTAAGAATCAGTATTCAAAGCTGAGCATAGTTTCATGCCACTGCTTTAAAGGGCATTGAGATCAGATTACCTGGTCCCCCCACTCTTCTCCCCCCACTCCCGAGACCACAGTACGGAATAAACAAGCTATTCTTTTAGGTTAAGGTGCGCTCTGCTGAACTGGCCGCACATAATCACAGGCTGTCCGATTTGCAGAGCCAACAGATGGCTGCAAAACAATCAGGTATTATTAAGCCCAGATAAAAACAGATCACGGCTGAGGATGCGGCTAAACCTCAGGTATCCATTTCATCTTGGTCCTGTAATAACAACCCAAGGTTGATCTTGCAGGTTACCATAGGGACCACATTTCTCTCTCCTATTAAGAGTAGATTAGGATAGGCTAAATTGACTTAGACTATTGTAAGCTCAACACCCCTCATTTGAATAAAATCATAGCTGACTGAAGGGACTGGCATGGAGCCCGGCTGCATCCGTTCTAAATCTCCTTGAAAGGATTCCGAGGGCTAAAACAGAGAATCAATGACGACTGCCTATAGACGAGCCAACCATGGATCAATCTGCTTTTCAAAGCACGCCATGAGGTCCACCATATTATTATTGAGGACATTTATCTTATTGGCTAATGTGTGTGTGTGTGTGTGTGTGTGTGTGTATATATATATATATATAATAGTTTCTTCTTCTTCTTTTGTAGCCTAATGTATAGAACTCAATAGATGCTTAGGTAAACACAGTCCAAAAGTATTTTTTTTAACAAACAGAGGAAAACTGAGTTGATGAATGGATGAAGAATTCAGTTTTAGATAACTAGGCAGACTTATCACAAATGAAATGGCTTTCGTTTAGCTATCCAAGTAATTCCAAAGAAAGGTGCTGGTTTGCCAATGTGTGTCAGGAGAAAAATACGAATGCGGCACAAGCAATAAACAAGGATCATATGTGCCCCAAATACACACTCTAAAAGGAGGTTGTCAGTTATGTCTCTGCATGACCTGCTGCTCTATTATGCCTCCTTCTAAGCAGCTTGCATTGCCTGAGTAATCCATCCGGGTTGACTCCCAATCATTCAGACATAGAGGAAGTTACCTGTATGAGTCACTGCTCTCTGGTTGCCTAGATTGTTCATGCAGAGATTCAAAAAGGGTTACTTAGACATACTTGAAAAGGGAATTGTTTCAGGTCTGAAGGTGATGTGTCCCTTTAGTGCAGATTAAGAGAATGTGGCTCATGTATTAGAAATCTGGAATATGTTGAGCTGTTATTTATATAGTACTTGCAAACTCTTGTCTTGTCTTGCAGAAGTTGACTGTGTTCTACTGGCAAGTGCCTCCAGGGAAGGCCCATGGAAATGAATGAGGAATTGCTGTTATGAGGTTCCCATTCAGTTTGATGGAGTCTGCTTGGCTGTCCCTTCTAGGGACTGTGCCATTGTTAGAAACATAACACGTTTCATTTGGAGAGCCACCGAAAAGGCTCCTCGTAATCCACAACTGGTGACTCAGTAAACTGAATGTGGTTTGTCCATTGGCCAGAAATGGATTGGGAAGCTAAAATATCCAGCTGAGTACTCTGGAATGACAGCACACCACTGTGCGACACTCTAGGGATTTCCCAGATCTCTATGGTAATCAGAGAGATTTAGAAAATTCCTAGAGCACCACGTGATGCCATGCTGTTACTTCTGGATACACAGACAGAAGTGACATCTTGGTGATACAAAATGCTGGTTTTCACAGTCTCCACCCTCCCAGTGCTCCCAGAGGTTCCCGGCATAGCTACAGGGTCTGCTTGGCTCATCTCATTCCTCACCACCAGCAGCCCTCCACATCAGTGATCCATGGAGAACTTTTCTGCTAAATATACTTGCCAGTCTGCCCCACACTGTCATTCTCCAGGTATCTGAGAACCCTGATGATTCTGCAGCAAACACAGAATGCCAATTAAGCTTCTAATCTTAGGAGCTGGTGATCCAGGTTATGCATATTGTTCCAGAGCACAATGCTTCAGCAATGGAGAAAGCCCCAGACCAATGTTCCCTCTAAGCTGTGGAGTCTTGTGAGCAAAAATTCTACTATGTGAGCTACTGGCATTAAAGTCATGAGCGAGCAATTTGGCTACTGCATAAATTAGTTTGCTCTGGAGCCATCCTTATTGAGCTAAGACAAAAATGTGTGAGCCAGAGGCTAACAAAGTGTGAGCTAGCTCACACTAACTCAGCTTAGAGACTCTGAGGCAGTTTGTAAAAGTTATCAATTTTCTTTTAAACCTTACTAATGCACCACTTAAGGTAATGCATTCCATAAAACTGGGCTCCTGACATTAATGCTTGACCTCCCATGCCTGGAAGCCCTATTTTTGGAAAGTCTTGCCTTCCTTCTGAGGTTGTCAGTGTTGTAATTGCACAGAAATGTTCAATGTCATGAGCATTCAGGAGCCCTTTCATGGGATAATTGCAGCGGCTGACCAAATAGCAAGAATGCATACTTATCAAGAGTCTCTGATTGCAGCTTTGTCTGCGCAGTCAGAAGACGCACGGTTCTGCACATTGGTAATTGCGCTCATAATAACAATGGCTCAAAGAAAACAAAGGACGCATTGCAGTCTCCAATGCATGATGCATAACTGCATGAACAAAATAAGTCCGCTGCATCCTGAGCCTTTCTCATTCAGGCTTTGGTAATGTAACTCAGTTGATGTACACAAACAGAGCTATTAATATTCACATCTGATTACTAATTAATAATACTTCAGAGTGACTGGAAGCTACAGATGCATACATCGTTGAATCATCAAAGCAACTGCACTTCAGAAAACCCCAGCTGTGTAGACTGGTTTGTAAGCTGAGTTGCCCTATTATTTATTATAATTTATTTACAATTTATATCCTGCCTTTCTGCACAATCCGAGCCCTGGTTTGATTTGCATGACCAATGTCCGCATAGTTGTCTGAGAGAATCAAATCACAGTTAATACTAACCCAGGCTGCCTCCGAACTGTGATATGAACCCACTTTATGGGATCAAACCCTGGTGCAAAGTCAGCAATGAGGGTTAAACGTCATTTGCCAAATTATGCTTTGCATAACTATGGATATTATTAAGGCCTAGTGGTGGTTACACAAACAGAAAACAGGGGTGCCATCCAGAAATAACAATTGCTATCTATTTTATTTCCATAGATCTCAGAGCTTTCTTCTTCTTTTTTTTTTTGCATTTCTACCTGTGGATTCTCCATATTGTCGGTACAAATTCTCCATAAAAAGAACAGGACAGCTCACCACCACCACCACCCCGCTGAGACAGCAAAACACTCAATTTGACCCACAACACAAATGTGTTATTTGTTTTAGCAGAACAAACAGGCAGAACAAACACACATGACTAGCACGCCCACGTCATTCTGCTCTTCTGGAAGACGCTGAAGACAGTGAGCTGAAGTCGAATACACACCAGTTGTTTGTTCCTCTTTAATGAGTTGCCAGCTAGAGTAGTGTCATGTCCCCTTGAACCTGTGCTATGGAATCACGGCCCTCTTTTCACTACCAAAGTGGCAGCCATAGCCGCTCTATGGCCACTATGATATAAAAACCAGTTAGAGTTTGCTTTGGTGACTGCTTCATCCTGCCTAGGTAAAAAAGTAAAGGTTTCTTGCTCGAAAGCCAGTCGAATCCGACTCTAGGGTTGCGGTGCTCATCTCCGTTTCAAAGCCGAAGAGCCAGCGCTGTCCGAAGACGTTTCCGTGGTCATGTGGCCGGCATGACTAAACACCCAAGGCGCATGGAATGCTGTTACCTTCCCACCGAAGTGGTACCTATTTATCTACTTGCAATTTCTTGCTTTCGAACTGCTAGGTTGGCAGGAGTGCCTAGATGTGATTAAAAAGACCATCCACTCCTATATGTACCTGTCAGCTGAGACCGCTTTAAGAAGTCTCATACAAAAAAGCATGAGACTACCTTCTCCTGAATCATTGGTTCATCAAAGTGGACACTTTCTAACCTGACCGGCAGCAGCTCTCCAAGATCCCACATTGAGGTCTTCGACATCACTTACTACCAGGTCCTTTTAACTGGAGACAGCAGGGATTAAACCTGGGACCTTCCATATGCCAAGCACTTGCTTTATTACAGAGTCAAAGTGACTTGAAGAAGGAGGAGGAGGGGGGAGGAGGAGGAGATTAGATTTATACCCCACCCTTCACTGCCTGAAGGAGTCTCAGAGTGGCTTACAACCTCCTTTCCCTTCCCCTCCCCTCAACAGGCACCTTGTGTGATAGGTGCGGCTGAGAGAGCTCTTTTGAGAACTGCTTGTGAGCGAACAGCTCTGAAAGGACTTGTAACTGGCCCAAGGTCACAGCAGCAGCTGCACATGGAGGCGTGGGGATTCCCCACTGGGGAATCAAACCCGGTTCTCCCAGATTAGAGTCCATGCTCCTAACCCCCACGCCAAACTGGCTCTCTTGCCATGAGGTTCTCCTCCACTCCCATCCTCTCTCTCTCTCTCATGTGAGGCAGGCTATTGTAAGAAGCAGGCCATTCTCAGCCGTGCCATGCCAAATATGGGACACGAGTCTTTCTTCTTTGTCTTTGTTAGTTGTTGCTGTGCTTCCACTGCCCCTTCCCCCACATACCCAAATGACTCTATTGCTAATATCTGGCTGCACATGCAGCAGAATGAATGCATGCTAGATATTTATCTGTTTGTTTGTTTATTCAGTTTGTACCCCACCTTCCCCATGGGGTACAAGAATAGACAGCCAGCCCCCCTTCATCTTTAGTGATGTAAAATTGGACATACCAGGGTGGTGAAAGTTTTTGTGGTGGTATGGGGGTGGGGGGTGCACACACGGACATGCATGTGGACGCATGTCTGGCTGTGAAAGATCTGGGGAAGCCTTAACCACCAGGTGCTAGGTCAGCCTTCCTCTTGGTGAGGGGGAAGAGTTGGGTTGCCAACATCCAGGTGGTGGACGAAGATCGCCTGGGATTACAGTTGATCCTCAAGCAGCGGAGAAGAATTCGCGCGGAGGAAATGGCCACTTTGGAAGGTGGACTCTATGGCACTAATTCCCATGGAAGTCCCTCCCCTCCCTAAATGGCTCCACCCCCAGGTATTTCCCAACCCAGAGCTGGCAATCCTAGGGAAAAGATGGGAAAGAGCCACCCTCTAATAAAACTAGAGAAAAGACAAGGCTTAAAGAGGATGTCCATGATAAAATATCTTAGTAGGGCGCTCAAGGCACAGAGCACAGCAGACTTTACTTGCGGTATCTGCTGCTGAGAAGCAACACAGGTTTCATCCATACAATTTATGTCTATAAGTACTATCAAAAACACTTTAAGTTATCAGTAAGTAAGGGGGGGACTCTTAAATGATGAATGTAGCAAAATAATATGTAGTGACCTTCCTTATACTGTGCTTCTCCCTTCTCCAAGTTTTAATTCTTATGAAGCAGGAGCATGAGGGTGGCTTGTATATACTGGCAACCTGTTTGGTTTCTGCCTTTTGTTCTCCGGGGTGAAGAATGAAGGAGTAATACTTGAGGACTCTGCATCAAGGCAGTACTGCAACGGATGAAAAATGCTTGTCTGGTATAAATGGCTGAACGTCCCCACATGCATTTTATGGAAGGCTTAAACGGAAGGCGGTTCTACAGTCTCGTTTCTATAGAGGCTGTGAGTACGAAGGGAAAGGAACACAGAAAATTTGTCTTGCAGAACCCTACAGTGACCAGATGACTGAGTGAATCCACCAAAGGGCCAGGATTTCGTATCTTATAATGGGGCTTTGGTGCCTTTGATGATTATTGGAGAAAGGCATGGCCCTTATGGAAAAATGAGAAAGCGGCCCTTGATTCCCGCCCCCCCCATCCTGACCTAGAATGGCCCTTTCTGCGCCCGTATTTTGCCTCGGTTTCTGAGCGCATCCTATTCTTCCATTCTGCATTCCCTCCCGCTTTCACTTCAAGTTTGTGTTGGCTTTTTCTCTCATTTCTGCATTTGTTTTACAGGAATCGGCATTCAGACTGCTTCCAGCACACTGTTGCCCCACAGCTACCAAAACTCCTTTTGCTGCGATTCTTTGTTCTCATCCACTTTTGAATCACTGATCCTTTTTAAAGTAGAATTGTTTCTGCAAGTATTTAAGTGCTGCCCACTGCCCTCCCCCGTTTCCACCTCTGTCTCTTTAGGTTGATGCTCCCTCCCCGTTCTGTTTTCTTCCGCTCCTTCTCCAAAGACAACAGAGGACGTTTCCTCCTACTCAGGCAAACTTTAAAAAAGCCAGAGAGGGCATAAGAAAGAATCAGTAAATATATTCCCTGTTCTCAAACGTGTCAGTCTTGTATGTGTGGACCTGGATTTCCCCCTCCCTTCCCTTTCTTTTCGTAAAATCACAGAGGGAGGGAGGGGTTGGCAGCCAGTTAGCTCAAAAAATGTGGGTTTTGCTTGTAGATGCAGAATGCATACAGAATACACAAATAAATAAATGGGAGGGGAGGGAAACCAGTGCAGAGGGAATGCATGTGACTGCAAAATCAACCCTTAAGGCTTGACTCCTTGGATTCTCTGGAGCAAGCTGTCCGTGCAGAGAGGGCCTCTATCTCAATAGCCCTCATATAGGTTCATGGTAAGCAAAGTTTTGTTTCCCCCAAAAAATAATCATACGATAATCATATACAGCATACGACTTGGAGAAAAACAAACAAACATTACAATGGAATGTTTTATATTCTAAAGCTGCTATACAGGTGGGTTTAGAAGCAGAAACTGAAGATGGGCATTCTGGTTGAGATATATGAGACATCTGATAGCATGCAAGCCTGTAGTTTAATATGAGGCACTTATATTAGACTAAAGTTCACCAGATTCCACAAGGAATTATCCCAAGAATCAGAAATGGCTGGAAGGTTATTATTGTATGCTGTGTGTGATTAGTTCTGTGCGGGGCATAACTCAATGTGTGCTCTTATCCCGTTCAATGTATTATGGTAAAATAAAGTTCACCATATGTTGTGTGAAAGTGTACTAAAAATAACACTGTTGCCTCGCATGTTAATTTGATTACAGTTTTAGGCTATGTCAAAGACATTCTCCCCCAGGTATCAGCATAGGAGTGACTGCAGGATCCCCCTCCTCTGTGAGAAATAAGGGGATTTTCTAGATAAATAAAGGGGACTCTCTCCATAAATGTCAGTAGGGTCCCATTTAGCTTGATGGGCCAAAAGCTGTACAGATTTGATACACAAAGTACACTCAGACCAGACAGGTTTTACCTTATGCATGTTCAGCCACACTGCATCTGCCATTACCAAGGCGGAAAATCCATACATTGTTAAAGATGCCAGCCTCCAGGTGGGGCCTGGGGATCTCCTGGAATTTCAGCCCATCCCCAGACCAACGCTCCCTCTAAGCTTTTGAGTCTTGTGAGCAAAAATTCCACCTTGTGAGCAACTGGCATTAAAGTCGTGAGTGAGCAATTTGGCTCCTGCATAAATTAGTTTGCTCTGGAGCCCTCCTTCCTGAGCCAAGACAACAATCTGTGAGCTGGAGGCTAAAAAAACTGTGAGCTAGCTCACACTAACTCAGCTTAGAGGGAACACTGCTGCAGACTATGGAAATCAGGTTTGTTTCCCCACTCTTCCACTTGCAGCTCCACTTGGGCAAGCCATAGTTCTGTCAGAGCTGTCCTTGAAAGAGCTATTTCTGTCAGAGCTCTCTCAGCCTCACCTACCTCACTGGGTGTCTGTTGTGGGGAGGGGAAGGGAAAGGAGATCGTAAGCCACTCTGAGACTCCAAGTGAAGGGTGGGGTATAAATCCAATCTCTTTTCTCTCTCTCTTTCCATAGATGCTATCCATTGAATCTGGGACCTTCTGTATGCAAGGCATGTGCTCTGCCACCGATCTCTGGATCTTCCGTACATGGCAAGTCAAGGAATAATATGATTAAAGGCTTCAGATGTTTCCTGATATGTTCTAACAAAAACAAATGGCTTAATTTTTAGCACTGGAACAGCACAGGCAAGCTGCAAATGCCATACAGTTATTTGATTCATTCATCATATCCTGCTCTATGAATGTAGTCATGTTGAGGGGCTCTTTAATATTTTTTCAGGCTATCTTTAGCATTCAGCTTTCCATAGACCTTGAGAATAATTATCCACCGAGAAGTAAGAAAAAACACACCATCCGAATGCCATATCCGAAATTACATCCGTGTCTGTTGCAAAGGAGCATTTGTTTATTCTCAGCAAAGAGAACGTTTATCAATGGCTGGCTGCGCATGGTTCCCCCCCCCCCACATGGAAAGCTGGAAGCCCCCAGATTACGGAGGAACATCCACATGCTGTGCACATTCCAAGTATGAGTCATGGGATTCCTCGGCCTCCCCTTTTAAATTTCGAGGGGGGAAAACAAGCAAACCTGGCTATAGGGGAAGTGTCCACACCAGTCCAGTTTTACAGCTAAGGAACACAGAAGCACAGCAATACAGCTGGCCTGAGAGCGGTTGGTACATCCATGGTACATCCATGGCACGATGTTCTTAAGCAGAAATAGTGGTTAAGTTCTCTCTGAGCAAATGCAGTGTGCTTTCTTCTCACCATGCCACCCCCTTGATGCATCTTAGAATTGAACAGGGGTTTACAGAGTGATGGCACACCGCTCAAGCCACTGAAAGGTCTAGCACCTCTCTCCTGAGAAATCAAAGACCTTCATTGCCAGCATTCAGAGAGAGAGAGAGATTTTCTGTTCTCTCCCAACAACATTCTACACACACACACACCCCGAATCCTCAGCAACATTTCACAAAAACAGGGCTTCCCTTCCCAGTTCCTTGTTGTAGGTAAGTTCTCCCTGTTTATTCTCCCCCAACCCCATGCTAAAACTCCCAGCTAGGAGGTGTCTGTTTTCAGCATCAGGGTGGAGTCCAAGATCCTCAGAATGTACAGTGATTTTTCTCTCATCGTTTAATAGCTGTGGCCTCTCCACAGGAGTACCTTTGTGCATCTGTCTCTGAGAAAGAGCCAAGTACTTGGATAAATGTGGATTTCAGCATTGCATGCACTGAAGGCGGGATATATAAATTGAAAAGTAATAAATGAATGTCACAGCAGAATCATTCACTCAAGGCACATTATATATACATACACACACACACACATATATATTTTAAGTCACATCAGAATGACTCAAGGGACGTAGGTTTGTTTGTTTGTTTGTTTGTTTGTTTTTAAGTGTGTGTATTGTCCATGGACCATGCATACATTCACTGTAACTTGTGAACTCAGTTATCAGGAATGAGTGCAGGGAGGAAAGAGAGCAGGACGAAAATTAATGATGAGAAAGAACAAAAAGCAAGCTAGTAAGAGAAGAAATGGGGGGTGGATAGGAAAAAAGAAAAGACTAATATAGGCAAAGGACAGATCCAGGCCCTGTTGCCTAGCTTCAAAACCCAAGCACCTTTCTGACTTCTCCCTCAAACTCCAGGCAAAGCACTTTTTATTCTCACACTTGATGGCTCGTTGTAGGCGTGCTGAGTCGTTCACATGTTACAGTCATGATATGTGATACATGTGATACAAATCCCACATTTATTCATGTGCCACTTCCCTGTTTCATTCATAAAATGAACACACGTCGGCTTCTTTTCTAACAGAGGCATGCATGTACTGGCAGGAGCTCTGTGCCTTCTGCCATGGCTTCTCCCTGCCATCGCTGTAGCTCCTGCCCACCTACCACACCTTTGCTGTCAGGCCCAGCATGGCTCTCAACCTCCATCCCTGGGCCCACTGTATCTCCCCCCTCCCAACTGCTGTTGCCACTGCCAGAGGCTGCCACGGCTCCCAGCCGCCATCGCTAGGTTTGCCACGGCTTCTTCCCCTCCATCATCACTGTGGCCATCACCGGGTTCCCCAACACTCCCCCCCACAACTTTGTCCCCACTGTCTAGAGGAGGTCAGCTTGTTGTCTGTACATGTGGACACAATGCTTTGGGGTCTAAACTGCCCAATGCATTTTTAATTGTTTCCAGATTTTCCTGCAAAACCAGGATCCTTCCCCCAAATTTACATTTTTTTTTTCTGTATCCTCAGTCCATGAATATAGATATCTGCAGATGGGGCCACACTTCACTATTAGAATTTAAGATGAGGATAGGTTTAGGACAAGGGTTTCAAACATAAGAACTAAGCCAAAATGCCTTCCTCCCACAAAAAAATAATCAATCCACTCTTAGTTTCATTTGTTCCCTCCCCTTTCATTCCTTCCAAAACTAAAAATACCTTCTTTATAAAAAAAACAAAAACAACACTTATCAGCACAGTAGAAGGCACTGTTCACTTTTTCAATGTTCATCTCAATGCTTTATAAATAAATGTAGGCGTTAAAAAAGTCTGTTCCTTCTGCCCTCCGTCTCCCACCCACTGCAGGGGGAGGGGGCTCAATGGGCTGAGAGAAGGAATTAACAAATATCAAAAACATTTCACTTGCATTGAGAAACCTAGTCTTTGTGGAAGGAAGTTCAAAGAAAAATAATCAACACATGCAGTTCAAAGAGCACAGGTTATACCAGTTTCTTTGTCTCTGTGAGAACTGATGTAGCTTTGGAAACATTATAATGAATTAGGCATTACCATAACTAAGTGTATTAAACATACAGATGTCTATATACTACACTTTTTTTTTTTGCTGTCTTGTCTGCCCTAGGCAAGACTAATGCATGCAAACCTGAGAACTCTGAACACACATTACAGTAAATGCAAGTACAACTCATGTTAGGGTTGCCAGGCAACCAGCAGGAGGGTTGTGGGAAGGCAGTGTCCTGGAAGAAAAAATTAAAAAGAAAAATAAGGCCTTGTCTACTTGCAGAAAGTCCTTACCATGGAGTTTTGGGCAATTCCTAGAACTACCCTTTGTCACTTCTGGGTAGCTCTAGGAATCAACAGGAAACCCACCGGGGGCTTGGTAGCCCGAACCCATATACACTTGATTTTTCATTGCAGACTTGTTGAATAATTTATACAGTACATGTTAAGCATGTACAGCTGAATGTGCAGTTTAAACCCCACATTCATCCAAGTCCAGGTCCCTGTTGTTATTTTTAAAAGCTGTCTCTTTCTCGCAAACCAATCTACCCCCATTCACAGTAACATGGGGAATGCTGCTTGAGGAGAAGAAGAAAAATCAGCAGCTGCTGAATTTGATGGTAGAGTTTTTCTCCAGACAAATCTCTTAAAATGGGGCCATCCTGGTTGAAAGAGCAGAGTCAGAAAATATGATCAAGGAAGGGGCAGAGGGTGTCAGGCCAGGTTCTCCACCGCCAATAGGCTGGCAAATTCCATGACCTTAGCTGCCCTTTTTTGGTATATTCCCTTTCTGGGAGGGGAGTTGGTACTCCCATAAAGGGCCAAATGTAGGCCAGGGCTTTGTGCTGCTGAGTTCTACTTCAGTGTTTAAGAGGAAAAAGTTTTGAATTATCACTAAAAAAAAAAAAAAGGATGCTGTCTTTGTGATGACTCAGGGGTCACTTTGCAGGAAAAGGGTGACAAAATTTGAAGAACGGAGATTCTTTGCAAAATTTCAAACCCTACTCTTAGATTAATGATTTCACAGTTAAAAGCAGGTGTCATTTAAGAGTCATGTGCTAATTGCCAACATATGTGTGTGAAGTTCTCCCAGAATTACAACTGTTCTCCAGAGGTCCGTTCCCCTGTAGAAAATGGCAGCTTTACAGGGTGGACTCTGGCATAACTCTCCTGCTAAGTTCCTTCCCCTCCCCAAACACTGCCCTCCCCAGGCTCTGGCCCCAAATCTCCAGGAGTTTCACAACCTGGAGTTTTCTGCCCTTGCAAATTCTCTTTTGATACCTCATAATTATGGGAATGCTATCAACACAGTACAAACCAGCACCATTTTTAAAGTAAGAGAGCTGGACCTCTTAGACCCAACTCAGCTGTTTATCAGGTTAATCACACGGTGTGTGTACAATCACAGACATGGATGCTCCCAGAGAATCATCACACTGGGCCTGAAATAGCAGATGTGCGAGAGGAAGAGAAACTCTGTTATCTGCCCTGGTGTTTCCATTGGCTATGCCAACAAGAGTGTTCACAGCATGCCCGCTCATTTTATGTGCACTAAAAATTAGAAGGGAGTAGCTTGAAAAGTGCAGAAGGAACAGTATAATTTATTACGGCCTATACGTTCTGAGCAGATTCAGCCCCAGGAGCAGTCATAAAAGCAAATATATAACCTACTTAGTATATCAAATAAAAAACAGGAAGTTTAGTGTTTTACATTTAGAGGGCATGTTTCAAATTTGTTTTTTTTTTCTCTTTAAATAAGATATACAAAGTATTTTATGCATTTGACTCTGCCCAATTTATTCAGAAGACGTTCCGACTTTGAAGTCCCTCCTTTCTTCTGTTCTCTGGATTTAGGCTTGCAGGTATCCACTTATGGTGAGCAAACTCCTGGCAATTTGAATCGACACCCCTTGGTAAGTATGCACTTCCCCACCCACCCTGTCCCGCCACTTGCTGGGCGCTGCCTTATTTCTCTAATTTTGTCTTCCAATTTTGTTTCAATATTTGTTGTACCTATTAGAATAGTTTACTGTCCATAGCACAAGCATACTGTTTTTAGTGTGCCGTTCTCTGTTTCTGTAATCCCGTTTTGAGTTTTAGTTATTTTTTTTCATGACATGTTCATAGATCAAGATGGGCAGCCCTGTTAGTCTGTCCATAGCAGTAGAAAAGAGCAAGAGGCCAGTAGCACCTGAAAGACTAACACCGATCCTGGCAGGGTAGGAGCCTGAAGAAATGGGCAGTGCTTCATGAAAGCCCCTACCCTGCCACACATTTTGTTAGTCTTTAAGGTGCTCCTGGACTCTTGTTCTTTTCTTAATGATGTGTTCATTTTTTGGTTGGTTTCAATGGTTCTAAAATGAGATCTTGCTACGTATGCTTTAATATGTTAGCTGCCTTGGTGGCCCTTCTGAGGGCAGGAAGGTGGGATAAAAATGTTGTAAAAGACATAAATACATTTATTTAATTCATTTAGACCCCACTTTTCCTATCCAATGGGGAACCAAAGCTGGTTACAACCACCCTGTAAGGAAGGTTAGGCTGAGTGTATGTGTGTGTTTTTTGTGTGTGTGTGCAGTCCCATGGCTAACTGTGGTCACCCAGGGGATTTTCACGGAAGAGTGGTTCAGACCCTTATTACATTGTTCATTGTATGTTCTACTCTGATAACATTGTTATTAAGTTGTGTAACCCACCTTATTCACAATGAGAAAGGTGAGCTGTAAATGGGGTAGATAAAATGACTTGTTACTGGATCGCACATGACTGGAGACATGCACTTCCCCTGGGGATCAGAGATGAGCATTCTGACCTTACTTTGCCATAATATGCATCTCTCCTCAAAGGAAATGGGCATCTCTGTCATGGCTAAGAAGGGGGGAAGGAAGAGCAAGTTACACCTGATGTCAAGCTGCAATTGACTTACGGGGCCCCAGCAAGTGAGAAGCAGAGGTGGTTTGTCAGCACCTTTCCTCTGCAGAGCCTTCTTTGGTAGCCTCCCCTAGGGTTACCAACCTCCAGGTGATGGCTAGAGATCTTCTGGGATAACAACAGATCTCCAGGCAACAGAGATCAATTCACCTGGAGAAAATGGTCATTTTGGAAAGTGGACTCTATGGCATTATACTCCATTGAAGTCCCTCCCCTTCCCAAACTCTGCTCTCCTCAGGCTCTACCCCTTAAAATCTCCAGGTATTTCCCAACCCAGAGCTGGCAACCTTACCCATCCAAGTTCCAACCCTGCTTAGCTTCCAAGATCTGATGAGATCAGTTGATACCATGCCACGTTCCCTCTCACTACTTCTTAGGATTGTCCAGAACAATCCTCTGTTCAACAGTTCAAGATGAGATTTTGGAACACGACATGGGAAATGCATGTATCTCAAATGAAAGGGAAGTCTCTTCTAAATGGCTCTTTGTGCTAACACATAAACAAATCGTCCCTTAAAGGGTCAGCCAATGTTCCCAGAGTTTGTTACACCAGTCATTCCACTATGGTACACAGTCCCAGGCTTTACTTATGCACACATCTGGGTAGATGTACCCACTAACCACTTTTGTCATCGGTATGGGCTCTGGGACTGTCTGGACCAAGTTACCGATCCACACAAATATACTCCTGGGAGGATAGGGGCTGCTCACATCAAGAACCCAATATTTAGGGTCAATTGGCCACCACGGGAATACAAATTGAGAAAGGTGAGGCAAAGAATCCCCTTATTCCCTTTCGCTATCTAACAATATCAAAGGGAAAGTAGCCTTTCACTTGTCACAAACAAGCTTTTGCTTGCTCGCATTGGACATAGAGGGGGAAAGACATTATCCAACAATAAACCAGCAGTAGGAGGCAAGGAGGAAAGAAACTCAGGTTGAAGAAAAACCCTTCTGTCTCTCTGTTGCAATTTGTGAAATTCACACCGTACTGAAAGTTGGAGAAAATATGTATCTTCCTTCATCTGGTTTCCCACTGTTTCCCTGACCTTTCCCTACTGGAGTAGTAGCAGGAGACAAAAAGGAAAGTCATTTTATTCCTTGTGAGACACTTGGCTGCTAAACACTGTACATTACAGCGAATAGCACTTTTCTCAATAGACCTTCAAGATTCCATCGGTCGTAATGATTTCCAGGCAGCTAACTGATAACACAGAGACAGAAGAAAAGAGACATCATCTTGGTCAGAAGAATATCTTGAATGCAGAGATATGCCTTGAAGAACCATTCTCTCTCTTTTTAATGATGTCAGAAACGACTATCATGGCAACATATACAGTTGCCTTGTACTGTCAGACCACTGTTCCATGTAGTTGCCTTTATAGACCTGGGCCTCAGCAGACCTTCTGTTAGAGTTGCTGGTGCCCAGCAACCTGAGAAAGATTTGGATGCATGAATTGCATGTATCAGTATGTCACTTTGGGTGAAAACCCAAAAGTGAAGTTGGGTAGTTCTAGGAATTGTAGAACCTCTATGGTTTTACCATAGATTTTCTGGTAATTCCTAGAGCTACCTGACTTCACTTCTGGGTTTTCACTGGAAATGACATAGCAGTGCACATTGTATCACAGTTTAAACATTTTCCCCACTGCCTCTCAGAGCAGCAGTGGGAAATGGGAGCTGGGGACAGGGGAATTGTTGCCCTTATCATGGGAATGGTAAGCCTAGATTCTGTGATTGACCTGAGGGTTACAATCCAGGAGCTGAACCACTGGTTTCTCAGTATACAGCTCTCCTGGATCTTAAACCAAGGCCTTTCCCAGTACTGTGACCTGCAGTCATTTGATACTGGAGACACAGGGGCTATATCTAGAGCTTACTTTAGGCAGAACACAAGCTGACTCACTGAATTGTGTAAACAGGCCACCACACAGCTAGCACTGTTGACAGAATGTTCATATCTGACATCATTTCATGACAATGCATCCCATTAGCATCATGCAACATATTAGTGTCAATCAAACCATGCCACCCATTAAACTCCCTCTTCCTTCTGCCTATTCCTGTATTTTAGCTTGCTTAAAGAATAGTTTGTGGCACGGTATGGATGGGTGGGTGGGTGGGTGATGTGTGGGTGGATGGATGATTATCAACTTCAACAGACTAAAGAAATACTTTTTTTTTTTTCCAGAAATGTGAAATCTTTTGTTGGACGGGTGTCAAACTGGAAGAGGAAATTATGTCAGGAAGCACCCAGAACTGTATCTCAGCAACACATGATCCATTGAGACCAGTGCACTAAACCAACCAATCCTAGGAGCTGAGTACTGGGAAAGAGTGAAGATTTGACAGGTGGAGGTTTAAGTCAGGTGGGCTTTGAGGGTTGAGAGTTAGAGGCTAGAAATCATGAGTGAGGGAGAAGAGTTAGTTCAATAAGTGGATAATTACAGCTCAGCTGAGACATCAGAATTTTGATTAAGTTCCCTGGTCTGAGTAACTGAGGTGCTAGAGTATATCATGGTTTGGTGGGTCAGGTGTGTAACTGATTTGCAGCAGAGTGCTGAATTTCTATGTTATACACCTGCAGGAAAGGGGTTTTTTTTGGCCATGTACTGTGTAAAGCCTAACAGTCCACAACTCCTAGATGATTGCTAATATTTGCCTCAGTTGTGTGTTTTCTTTCTTTCATGTTCACTTGAAGAAGCAAACCCTTCCGTGCCTTTCAGTTTCCCTTACTGTCCCTCACTTACCAGTCAAGGCTTGGTTGGGGGTTATACTCAGACCCACATTCTATTCCCTTGAACTGTTTTGATTCCCTCCACTGGTGCAGTGTGATAGGCTGGAAATTGTGTGGCCGGGAAAATGTCGTATCTGTGAATTTCCTGTGTTGAACCGGAGGTTCCAGCCAATGTTATGATTCTATGTGGAATGGTGTATAGACCCCAGGACAGCAGTCACAAAATGTTCTATGTTTGTTTGATGAGGCTGAGGAAGCCTACATTTGAGCTCATATGTGTATCTTGAAGGATTTCTCCAATTCTTGGTTAGAGTTGGGGTCTGGTACGTTGGGGTACAAAGTCAATCACCAAATGTAAGGTTCACTTGCTGTATCCAGAGGCAGTTCCCAGAGAAGCCAGAGGATGGGCCCTGGATAAAACTGCCAGCTCCTTCCTTTCCACTGTTCTGCTCTGAAATCATTTCCCCTGCCCTGGAGACCACATGGTCACCAGGGCTATTTTTGGGCAGGAACACACAGGAATGGAGTTCTGGCTGGCCTCAGAGTTGGCCACACCCACTACAGCCAAAACCTCTGTGTGTGTGGCTACAGAGGGAAGGCCTGGAGAGCAACCCGCCCCAGTGACTCCAAGGCGGGCGGGCCAGGGGAGGCCCTGGAAGGATCGGGGAGGCATTTAAATGTCTCCCCGTGCCTTCCCCGGCTTGTCCATGGGCCGGCTTGACCAGGCTCCCCCGCAACTGCGGGGTGCCCGGGCAATCCACGGGAAAGCATGGGGTGTGGCCTAATATGCTAATGAGCTGCACTGTCAGGGGTATGGCCTATTATACTAATGAGTTCCTGCTGGGCTTTTTCTACAAAAAAAGCCCTGATGGTCGCTAAAAACCTGACATGCTTCACTTGTAGACTTCATTCATATAGCACAGTCAAGTACTCTCAGTCGTTGGGTTGCCAGCTCTCAGTTGGGAAATACCTGGAGAATTTGGGGGTGGAGCCAGAGAAGGATGGGATTTGGGGAGGGGAGGGACTTCAATGGGGTATAATGCCACAGCGTCCACCTTCTAAAGAGGCCATTTTTTCCAGGTCGATCTGATCTCTCATGCCTATAGATCAGTTGTAATCCCAAGAGATCTCCAGCTACCACCAGGAGGCTGGCAACCCTGACTCAGTATGTATATAGCATTTGACTCTACAAAGCATTCTGGTTCAAGTTCATATTACATGAAGGATTAATAAGTCCATTCAAACACCTCTAATGGTTTCCACATTAGCTGGCTCAGACAGTAACGATATGGCAGAAATATCTAGGAAAAAGGTGGGCGTTATCTTTGTGATCTTTATGAGGATAAACTCCATACAATGACTTTGTTAGGCTTATGTTGAAGAAAAAAATCTTGAGTATCCTGGTCCCGTGAATGGTACCAAAGACCATCCAGTCTCAAGCTGACATGCACGCAGAGGGCATAATGAACCCTGGCCAAACTGGGATGCTCATAGTTTTCTAATTCCGAATACTCAGTTGCATATTTTGAACATGCTGCAAGAGTTCTGACAGGCTACACAAGCCGATCCACAGCTCAGCACCAGCGTGAAGCGAAATCCACATGGGAAGATCAACAAATTGGATGTGCACTATATCGCTTTAGAGAGATGCTAGGTTTTTGTTCTGTTTTGTCTGAAGGAGGAACATGGTAAGAATTAAATTGCAGTACAATAATAATGCACATGAAACGGTTAAATGGGTCGGATGCAACCCAATTTTCCATTCAGTCTCATCCAGTTCCTCTCTTTACCACAACCCAAGTTCCCCAAAGTGTCTTTTTTTTTTTTTTACAAGGAGGTCCCATGATCTCCAGCACAGACTTTGGGGCGGTCAAAGGGGACCCCATCCAATGCTCCCTCTAAGCTGTGGAGTCTTGTGAGCAAAAATTCTACTTTGTGAGCTACTGGCATTAAAAGTTGTGAGCGAGCGATTTGGCTACTGCATAAATCAGTTTGCTCTGGAGCCATCCTTCCTGAGCTACGACAACAATGTGTGAGCCAAAGGCTAAAAACTGTGAGCTAGCCCACACTAACTCAGCTTAGAGGGAACACTGCTCCCATCCTCTCTTTTCCGCTAATGGAAAGGTTGTTTGCGTCTGGTCTGGGTCTGCATTCTGAAACCCACAGATCTGCTTTTGTGGATAAGAGTTCCAGACAACACACAATGTCAGATATACAAAACGCTGAAATAAAAGGGCAGATTTCACACATCCTGGGGCTAAAATATGTTGGCTTTTACTGGAAGCAGACAGGATCAATTTGAGGGTTGCCAAGCTCCAGATGGTGGCTGGAGATTTCCTGGGATTACAACTGATCTCCAGGCTTTATAGGTCAGTTCCCCTGGAGAAAACAGCCACTCTGGAAGGTGGACTCTATGGCATTATAACCCCCCAAACCCCACCCTCCTCAGGCTTCACCCCCAAAATCTCCAGGTATTTCCCAAGCCAGAGTTGACAACCCTAATCAAGGTTCATGTGAACTCATTTGGGAAGAAACCTCAAAAAAAAAAAAAAAAAAAAAACAATGGTCAAAATTATAATACATACAAACCCACTACTGTTCTTCTCTAACTTTATCGCCATCATCCTAATTGTCTTTCCAGTTGTATTCACAGAGTCAAGGGTACTTTACTCACCACCACTGAAACTCTGGATGTGTTTCTGTATCAATGTATTCCCACCCAAAAGTTCAAGGTTAAGCAAACAAAATGTGAACATAAAAAAAATGAAGGAATAGATTTTTTATTTTATTTTTAATTTTACTTATTGATTTTGCTGACAGAAAAATCAATACAGTAGAAGTGTACAGACTCTGGAGTTTGATAATATATTCTTAATACAATAAAGAGGTCAAAACCTCTACCATATTATAGATTCCACCACCTGAGAATGATTACCAAAAGTGGGCAGATCACCAAATTAATATTAAAAAAAAAAAACAACCTGTAAGAACTGGTGTGTGACAATACAAAGTGGGGGGAAATGCATAGCAGTCAAAGAGAAGGGTATGATCCAGCCAAAGTTAAGTATGTCCAAGTCCCAGTGATTAAGCATGTGCTTTAATTCCTCCCACTGAAATCCATGAAACTTTAATAGTGCAATATTTAGGGGAAGGGCAGTACCTCAGTGGCAGGGGATCTGCTTGTCATGCTATGGCTCCATGGAAGAGCATCTGCTTTGCATGCAGAAGGTCCCAGGTTCAATTCCTGGCATCTCCAGGTTAAGGATCAGGTGAGAGGTGATGTGAAAGACCTTGACCTGAGACCCTGGAGAGCCACTGCCAGTCTGAGTAGGCCATACTGACTTCGGTGGACCAAGGGTCTGATTCAGTATAACACATCTTCATGTATGTTTGTATACATTCAGAAGGTCCCAGGTTCAATCTCCAGCATCTTCAATTAGAAGGACCAGGTAGCAGACCTCCATCTAAGACTCTGGTGAGCTGCTCCCAGTCAGAGGAGACCCTGAAGGGCTAATGGTCTGAGTCAACTTTGTGTGTCCTAAACAGAGTTACACCCCTCTTAAATCCACTGAAGTAAATTGGCTTCAAAGGTTATAACTCTGTTTAGGATTGCACTGTGAAGTTCTTAACTTTGGCAAAATCATGTCCCGGAAGTGTGGTCTTCCACACTTTATTTTGACTATCAGAAAAAGGCATATTGTAAAGGCAAGTAATTGTATAGGTATACAATTTATCAATTAATGCAACATAATGTCTTCATATAAATATACCAGATAGAAACCAGCAATCTGAATAAGCTAAGTTTATGACTTACAGGTAAGCAAAAAGTTAAAAGGGGGGGGGAATCTAAATCATTAATTAATACTTAAATACCCCTGTTTCTCTTCTAGATGATGGGAAAGATTGGTATGAATGAGACAATTATTTAGAAACATAATATTCAGCCTCCCTCTGTCATCTCATAAATCAACATTTCCAACCCTTATAATATTTGTTCAAATATATTCTTTAATCTCTGGGCTACAAAATAAAATATAGTCTTTGAATTATCATGGCAATATTAAGTGTAATAAGGGCTCGAATGGCAAAAGAGGACAGCCATCCCATGCAGATTCCCCTTGCATTAAACCGACACCCCCCTCCTTCCGCAATGTTGTTTCAATTGGGATGGGCCTTTTTGATTCCATAACTGCAAATTCCGTCACTCCATAAACAAGCTGAGGTTCAGCAATGACAAATTCCAGTGTATGTTCTTCTCCACCGGCATCTCTAAATGATGGGATTGCTTCTGATTTTCCAGAATCAGTTCTGAGGTATCAAAACCATTTTCTTTGTTGATCTAGCACATGCTCAAGGGATCTTTTCTTTCTTTCTTTTTTTAAAATTAACCTACATAGCACAGCTATTTTCTTACTGCAAGCTTTTCAAACTCATCTCGGCCCTCCAGTCCCTCCCCAGTTACCAACCGAAGAACTACTCTGATGATATCCTTTGGCCAGCAGTCTGGTCTTCTCAGAGGCAGCTTGATGGATAGGGGACACCTCTCCTTCTCCGAATTCACAGTCCTACATAAGAAGGTGTGTGATTCCATTCAGCCACAGTTGGCCATTCCATTAGACCAAAAAAGAAAAGAAAAGAAAAGAACCATTCTCACATCCCTTTGGCTCTCTTGAATCAATTCATTGCTCTTCCCAGACACACCATCATCCCAAGAGGTAATATCTGAATGCCTTGTGGGGTTTTTTTGTTTTAATATAAAAAAATAAAAATAACAATAATATGATTCAGAAGTCTGTTTGAAAAATGAATGTCCCTTTCTTTCTTTTTTCCCCTTTTGCTTTAAAAGTCTTTTGAGCTTCGCAGTGACCCCGCCTCTTGGGAATCGATTTCTTAGTACAACATGGTTAAACAGAGGTCACATGTTTGTTTTGGATCCAACATACACAGGTTGGAGCTTCATTCATAAATATTTCACTTACGAGCACATACATTCATTTTACACGATTCCTCAATGTGGCCAGGGGGCTGCGTGGTCTGCACTGTATCCACCTATAAAAAATACAAAAATATATGTCTGCTTACCGGGATGTGAGTAGGGTTTAGCTAATCTATTCCTATCACATGGTTTCTTTCTTTTTTTAAAAAAAAAAAGAAGAGATTAATCTGTCCACATCCTTAAGTCCAATCATACTTCACAAGGTTCAGACGTACACAAGTTATAACATTGCACAGATTTCAAGTTTAAAAAAATGAAAACAGAAGATAGAGTCCAGGGACAGCTTGAGCAGAATTACAAACCATCAAATAGGTAATAAATTGTGCCTCCATTTCCTTGGGTGGTTTTATTATTATTGTTGGTTTCCCCCTGAATTTCTCAGTTAGTCCTCAAAAATGTAGCTTTCCTCTCCTGAAAGGACAAAATTAATATTGTGGTAGTTATCTAAGGAAGCAAAATCTTAACATAGGCATAAAGGAGGGAGTATAAAATGTACTACAAGTAGCATTTCCTTTGATGAACTAGGCATTTAATAGTTGCTACTATAGTTGCCTCTTCCTCTCTTCATGATGCATAATGTGGAGCTACTACATCGTTATGGATGCCAGCTGAGCTGGCAACTCCCCAGGAGGAACTGGGGGTGGGGACCTGCACTCTGGTGCATGACATCACTTCTGGTGAAAACCGGAAGTGAAGTCATTACACTAGGGGCGAGGATGTAGGATTCACCCAGAACTCTAGTTTTGGGTAAATCTTACAGCATCATCCCTGTCACAGTGATATCACTTCCACTTCTTGCCAGAAGTGACATCATGCATTGGGGCAGTACCAGTAGGGTTACCAGGTCTGGGCTGGAAAATAGTCTGAGCCTGCTTCGGCAGGGAGGCTGGAGTATAAATCCAATAGATAAATAAATACCTGAAGACTTGGGGGGTGGATCCAGGAGAGGGTGGGGTTTGGGTAGGGGAGAGGCCATAGAGCAGCCATTTTCTCCTGGGGAGCTGATCTCTGTCAGCTGGAGATCAGTTGTAAAAGCAGGAGATCCCCAGGCCCCACCTGGAGGCTGGCAACCCTAAGTGCCAGCGTGCTCCCATTCCTCCCCATTTTTCTTCCTACCAGCTTTGGAAGCGCAGGCTGCAAATGGAGGTAACTGGTGCAAAGTCTCTGGCCTGCCTATGTGTTACAGAGTCCCCTAACCATCACAAGCAGCAGCCAACAAAATGGGGCAGGGCCTCGACAAAACTGTAAAGTGATGAGTTCACGTCACTTGTTGTGTTTTACCACAGGGGACAGGAGGAGATGCAGGGCTTCGGGTTTTAATCACTACTTCCAACCTTAATGTGATTGGTTCCATTCCACATTGAGGGCCAAGCTATGTGCAATGTAGATCTGTGACTGATTCCAGTGAACATGTCATTTAAAGATCAAAACACATCTGAAGGGACCCAAAGGGGCCCTGTTTGGGTTGCCAGGCCCTGCATTCTTGCCGGTAGGGGTAGGAGAGAGCTTTCTGGGAGCGGGGAGCAAAGCAATGACACTCTCCGTGATGTCCCTGAAGTTATGACATCATGTGGAAGTGATGTCATCAAGCTGGGTACGTTGCACACTGACCCTCTGGTATTTTGGGCAAAACTCTATGGTTACCGTACAGTGTTGCCCAAAATACCAGAGCGTCACTGTGCAACATCCCCGGCATGATGACGTCACTTCTGTGTGATGTCATCATGCTGGGGATGTGGTGCCAAGTTGTGGCAGCCGGGGGTGGGGCTTCCCCCTGCCAGACAGCTGGTCAACGGTGGGCAGGAGCCCACAAAATTGGGGGTTTCCCCGCTCCCACCTGAGGGCTGGCAACTCTAGGCCCTGTGGATTGGACTTGGGGAAGGGAGGTTAATACATTCCTCCACACAATTTTCATGACCAAAACCAGCCCACTGAACAGCCCCAGTAAAGGGCAGAGAAGGAAGATATGTGGGACTAATTTTGACAATGGAAACTATGTTTGGGAGGATTATTAATGTTCTCAGCCTTACACCCTAACCCATATCAGGTCCCACTCAATTGTTTTCTGAGGTTAAACTATATTTTGGAGGTTCTAATCACAGACCTCCAATGTAACATAACTAGCTATTAGCCACAAGGTATAGATCGGACACTCTGTCTGCAGCAGTGATGCTCTGTATTCTTGGTGCTTGGGGGGGCAACAGTGAGAGGGCTTCTGGAGCTCTGGTCCCACTGGTAGACCTCCAGATGGCATTTCGGTTTTGGCCACGGTGTGATCCAACAAGGCTTCTCTTACGTTCTTATGTTCTGAAGCCATCTCTAAAGGCCAATTCATACATGACAGGAGTAGCAAGTTGACCTGGGTTTCGAGGGCACGGATGCTGGGAGGAAGCTCTGCTTCTACGGTTGTGCCAGTGACCCACCACACCCCAGGGTGCTTGCCTGGAGCTACAATCAAATATAGATTGGAATTGTTTGTTCTTGCTGGGTACACAATTGCACACTCAACCTCGTAGAGCAATTGGAGGAGATCCAATCAGCTTTCCTATTATTGAGAAGGAAATTAAGGGGGGTATAAGCACCCAAAATAGCTATGGGGCCTGCACAGAAAAAAGTCATGGGGAACAAGGACTGTAGTAAGTAGGAGAAATGGCTGAGAAGAAGCGAAAAAGCTGGCTGGATAGAACCCATTACCAATCCCTAGCAGAAAGGAGAGGGATGCTTCGCTCAAGAGAATCAGCAGAATATTTCTAAAACAACTCTACCTGGAGATGTGCAGGGTTAACTCTAGGCATGCAGTTTACTCCCTTTCCCCTCTTTCCTCCTCTGACAAAAACTCTGTTCTTGCTACTTCAGTCCACACAATCCTTGCTTTCTATAGTCCAGGAAATTTCAAAAACAATATCCTATGGTATAGGAGGCTAAGGGATTCAAGTAAGCCTCCTCCACCCGAACCAGGTTTTCCATGTACTTAAAGGGGCTCCCTGGATCCTAGCCATAGTTTGAAAACATGAAAACATGAACAAAACACTAAGCATAATTATGGGACATTTCCCATAGCATGTTTACGTTAGCTGCACAGTGAAATGTCTCAAGTGCACATCTTAAAAATATAAAACATGGCTGGAAGAAGCATGGGTGTCATATAGCAATGCTGATCAGAGATGCTGTACTGGTGTTCTCCGTTGAGTAGTGGAGCCCGTACACTGTGTCAAAAGGGCCCTGTGATACCTAGAAGGCAATGTGGTACAACATAGGGTTGCCAGTTTCCAGGTGGCAGCTGGAGATCTCCAGGGACTGCAAATGATCTCCAGGTGACAGAGATCAGTTCACCTGGAGAAACTGGCATTATATCCCGTTGAAGGGCCTCCCCAAACCCCGCCCTCCTCAGGCTCCACCCCCAAAATCTCCAGGTATTTTTCAACCTGGAGCTGGCAACCCTGGGCACAAAGAACAGTCCCCTCAAACTTCCACATCAAAATACAAATTAAAAGCCGAAAGCGGTAGGCGCCATATTGAAACGGATTGTACTTCACGCAATGTATGGTTTGTGAGAGTTCTCCTAAAATCAGGATCAGCACACCAAAACAGGCAGGGCTTTTTTTGTAGAAAAAGCCCAGCAGGAACTCATTAGCATAACAGGCCACAGCCAACAGCAGAAACTCATTAGCATATTAGGCCACATCCCTGACAGCACAGCTCGTTAGTATATTAGGCCACACCCCATGCCTTCCCTTGGCTTGCCAGGGCATCCCGCGGCAAGCCAGCCCTTGGATAGGCCAGGGAAGGCACGGGAAGGCATTAAAATGCCTCCCCGTTCCTTCCAGGGCCCCCCTGGCCCGCCCACCTTGGAATTGCTGCGGGGGTCAGTCTCCAGGCCTTCCCTCTGTAGCCACACACGCAGAGGTTTTGGATGTAGTGGGCGTGGCCAACTCTGAAGCCAACCAGAACTCCATTCCTGTGCGTTCCTGCCCCAAAATAGCTCTGAAAGTAGGAATGTCTCCGGCCCTCAAATTGTCCAAGGCCAGACTGAGCCATTTCCTATGGAGAACTCTAGAATGCTGGAGCGTTAAAGGCTAAGTGAGTATTCCTCATTTTTTAGTCCCACCTCCTGCAGGTGGAGGTGGGCTCTTGAGAATGCCCTGCTCAAAGTCCTCCAAAACTCTGGAACAGCATGGCTTAAAATATTTTTAAAATTACAGTCTGCCTGTTGCAAGCAGGTTACACAGTTGGGTTTCATTACCGGGGTCTCCAAGTGTGTATTTTACTAACTGTTGTCACTTATTTCATACAGATTGTTCCCACTCCTAAATTCTTCACAACATGTCACAAAGTTTCATAACCTATTATATGCCCACCCAGTTTACCCAAGGAAGTCTTAAATATCTTATAAGACATATTTACATGACAAACTCATCCCACTTCTACACCAAGTGAACTGTCATGGCTTCTCCTTAGAGAAATGAAAAATAGTTCTACCAGTGACCCCGGTTCTACCTACCCAGTTTATGGATCAGGGAACAGCTATGAAATCAGCTTGGATCTATGGTGCAGAAGAAGCAACATAATTTGTGAGCGGCATGTACAAAAGGCTTCCAAATGTCCTCAATTAAATGCTGTTCAAGGAGTGCCTGGTTCCCAGCCTAAACACAATGTTCTCACAGGAAAGCCATCTGGAGCAAGGCTGCAAAATATCCCCCCTTAGTGGAAGGAACAACATATTTCCAGCATCTCCTGCCCGCCACAAGTCCTAGTAGCAAATATGACTACCCTGGCCAACACATTTTACTGTAAGCCAATGCATCTTTTAAAGCCACACTCTTCAAGATCCAACAAGCTATGTCAAGCATGCTCAAGGATTAATCTGTTCCCAAGGTTGGGTTGGGTTGTTTGTTCTTAATCTTCCATGGTCCCAAATGTACTGGTGCAGCTAGGTGATTGTAGACTCCAGACTGTAGTGTACTGATGGTCTGAAATGTCCTTTTGAAGGCTGGCTATACTAAGAAAGAGGCAACTGATCCAAGGTCACCCAGCGGGCTTCCAGGACAGACCAAGGATTCAAACCTGGGCTCCCCAGATCCTAGTCCAGCAAGGCATGTATTCGGGATGGAGCTGAATTCTCCCATTTCTGGAAGAACCCTAACAGGGTATCTTAGGTATCCTGTTAGGGTTCTTCTAGAGATGGGAGAATTCAACTCCATCCCAAATCACACACACACACACAAAATCAGAAAAGATTCATTTAGATTTCATGAGCATTTTCTTGGAAGCAAGTGGATTGCAGCCTTCATGTCCCTTACTGTAAAAGCCATTAAGGGACAGGTCATGTAGCTAATAGCAAAGAACATGTGTGTCACACATAAGTATCTTAGGTATCCTTTTACAGTTCTGTCCTGACTTGGCAAGCCTGATCTTGTCAGATCTCGGAAACTAAGCAGGGTCGGCCCTGGCTACTATTTGGATGTGCAACCTCCAAGAAATGCCAAGGTTGTGACACAGAGGCAGGCAATGGCAAAATCACTTCTGAAAGGTCTCTTGCCTTAAAATCAGGTCTAGCTCACCACCTAGTGGTACATAATGCTAAAAGAACTAGAACTTCAGGCTGCCAGATAATCTTTGGATCTCCTGGCTATACTACACACACTGCCATATGACAATTACTGCTATTAGGGTTCTTCTAGAAATGGGAGAATTCAGCTCCATCCCAGCTTATTCTCCCCACACACACACACTACTGGAAAAAATTCATTCAGACCTCATGAACATTTTCTTGGAAGCAAGTGGATTGTAGCCTTCATGTCCCTTACTGTAAAACCCTTACTGTAAAACCCATTAAGGGACAAGTCATATAGCTAATAGCAGAATACACGTGTGTCTCACATAAGTTCCTATGTTCAATTCCTGGCATTTCCAGCAAAAACAAGGGTTCCAAGAGCACAACTGAAAGCTGAGAACTTGGAGAGCCACCAACCGTCAAAGAAGTCAGTACAAGTTGAGATGGAACAATGTCCTGATCAGAACTCTTTTTGTAGCAGGAACTCCTTTGCATATTAGGCAATACACCCCTAATGTAACCAATCCTCCAAGAGCTTACAGACCTCATCTTACAGGGGCTACTGTAAGCTCTTGGAGGATTGGCTACATTAGGGGTGTGTTGCCTAATATGCAAAGGAGTTCCTGCTACAAAAAGAGCCCTGGTCCTGATGCTCCCTCTAAGTTGTGGAATCTTGTGAGCAAAAATTCTGCTTTCTATGCTACTGGTATTAAAGCTGTGAGTGGATGATATGGCTACTGCGTAAATTAGCTTGCTCTGGAACCATTCTTCCTGAGCTAAGATAAAAAATTGTGTGAGCCAGAGGCTAAAATACTGTGAGCTAGCTCACACTAATTCATCTTAGAGGGAACACTGGGGCTGATTCACTGATTCCCTCTGTTCCATACAGCTGAGCATCTCTCTTTGACTACTTGAGATTTTAAACACCTTTCAGCTCCCTCAAAGGCAATAAACCTAAACAAAGTGCATGTTTGTAAAATTCTCGAGAGAAGCAAAAGTCCATAAAATAAACATGGCCGACTCCTCCACAAAGAGGGCTGTCTCATTAACGTGCAACAGATGTATTTTATGACAATGATGTTCTTCAATTAGAAAATCATTAAACTCTAATTTAGCGCACAATAAAAAAAATAAAAGTTGGACTTTAAAGGCTTATCAAAAAAAAATCTACTAGCTTACCAATGGCATTCATCCTCAATGCCATACCTAGGCATTCACATCCCGAGAGACTTCAAAGATTTGATCAAAATTAATCACTTACATAAATTCCAAGACATACAATCATCTCTCTCCAGTTGGAATAAACAGACGCTATCATTTCTGGATAAACTACATCTAATCAGATCTTTTCTGTTCCCAAAGCTCCTTTTTCTTTTCCGCGCAATCCCGATCGGTTTCTCTGCCTCACTCCTTCATAAATGGCAAGCAGCACTGAACACCTTTCTATGGCAAGACAAAAAACAGAGGACAAGCTTCAAAATCCTCAGAAGATGAGCTCAGGGTGGACTCAACTACCCAGATTTATCTCTATACTACATATCTACGATGCTTGTCTCAGTAATCAAATTGCTATGTTATGGTGACAAAGCTACCTGGGCCCAACCACTTTAGCCACTGCTATATCCAAAAACTATCCAGGAAACGATCTGGAATGAACCACAATCACGTTCTAAATCAATCCATTCTAATATCTTTGTATCAGCCATCCTTTGAACCTGGGATGCTATCAGACACAAACTTCTTCCAGGAAACTCTAAGCAATCTGTTTTCTTATTTCAGAGCTGGTTTCAACCAGGAAATGACATCGCTATAGCCCAGAAATTCAGAAACACACATCTAATGCACATTACAGATATTATGAGTCCAGAAGGCCTTCTTCTGAAGCAGATCTTAGAACAAAAGATACATTCCCCTATCCCATGGTACTTCTATATGCAACTCAATCATGTAATGTCTACCCTTAAAATTATCTCTCCTCAAAAATCTCCTAAATCTATATTTGAAAACATACTAGATTATACTGGAAACACACCTAAAGGGCTAATTTCCAAGGTTTATACCATCTTGATTTGTCTTCACAGCACCACAGAACTACCTTACAGAAATAAATGGCAATCGGATTGTGGTCACACAATAACAGATGAACTCTGGGATCAAGTCTGGTCCTCATCCACGCTCACATCGCCAATTCTCAGTACGCAACTGCAATCATATAAAATTATCACTCGCTGGTACCGGACTCCCCAGAAACTCGCGCTCTCCTCACCAACTTCCTCACTGCTCTGTTGGAGGAATTGTGGTACCATCGGATCCTACGCCCATTGTTGGTGGGAATGCCCAATCATTACCTCTTTTTGACATGAAGTTCTTGGACAAATCAAAATCATTACTGGATATGATGTACCATTAAAACCAGAAATACTATTTCTTAACATCTGGCAAGATCTCCAAATCCTGACAACTCAAAAAGACCTTATAGTGAGCTTAATAGTTGCAGCACGATCCTGCATCTCGCCCCCACAATTGAACTCTGGTTCTCAAAAGTCTGGGGCCTTTTTATAATAGAGAAAATTGCGGACCAGATCAGAAGCATCAATCAGTTTCCTAAGAAGACTTCCTTTTATGCGAAATGGTTTCCTTTTTTCAAACTGATCACCGAAAAGGACATTCAACCACATAAACAAATTTACCTTAAATTACTCTACACTTAAATAAACAAGTTCCTCAATTACCTTACACCTACCATATGCTGGTTACATACACTAGGCTACATTTCACATCACACAGAGTCAACCTAGGACAACTTTGAGTTAGCAATACTTTGACAGACTGTTTGTGCACAAAAAAAGTTAATGTTTTATGTTCTCTAAAAACTTTTTTTTTGCTATCAACCCCTGCTGTTCTAGTAAGAACCTTTTTTGATGTTTGAAACATTGACAACCATTGTTATATGTAATTTACTGTTTTTTAATGAATAATGAAAAATTAATAAAAAGTTAATGATTAAAAAAAAATCTACTTGCGAAAGGCTGAAACAATGGAAAGAAGTTGTGTGATGGAGGTGAGGGAAAGACAAAGATTAAACCAGCAATCAACAGTCTGTTCTGGATTTGTAAATCAAATTAAACATTCATTAAAAAGAGATGAATTTTAATCAAGGTGAGCTAGTTCCACAGCCATTTTTTTTTTATTTTTGTCAATAAAGTTCTTGGAAAATATTTTCAGTGATTTGCTATTCATAGACACTTTCTAGAGAATATTCCAGGCTTAGGATGTTTACTACAGTTTTCCAAACACAGAGCCCTAACTGTTAAATTTCAACTCTCAAGGCAGTCGCCCCCTAAGCAGGCAATGCAATAAGTTAAGAACGGTTCTCGGTTCTTTCAGAGTATACCGCTTCTGCAGATTTCATTGCTGAGGCAGACTGTTTCCACATAGATGCTGCTGGGCCAAAAACTCATCATCACATATCTCAGATTTTCTGTGCTTGAGTTGCAGGCACAGGATGAATGAGAAGTTAAATCTTATCAGCTCTGCCTGTCCTGCTGCCCCCACCAAGCCTCTGAGCAAGCTATTTGTCTTCTCTCTTAAAAGTATGTTTAATTATTCCATACCAAAAATGAAACATTATGCCATATAACACTGTTTTAATAACTGTCAATACAATAAATGATTGATGATCATTTTTAAACTTTTGGAACTGCTACCTAGGGCAGGGACACCTTTTGCCCACTTCAATTATTGCTCAAGACAAAACTGATTGTTTGGACCATTAGCATAATAATTTCAGTTCCCACTCAGTTTTCAACTAATTTCTGAACAGGAGCTAACAGCCGCTTCACTTCCCTGTACCCCTTACCGAAGGATACCATATTTGAAAAGCAAAAAAGAGGACCTATTTCCCAACTAATAAGTGACCACTATGACAAATCTCATTTTAAATACCCCTAATATTTAAACTGGGGTAATTGCTACTAACTAGGAATATTCCTAACCTTCCAATCCCAAAAGAGGACACTTTCATTTTTTAAGAGCCCAAAAGAGGCACCTGGTAACCCTACCATACCCACGTGTAATCAATCACGGTGAGTGCATGGGGAATGGGACAGTGCTACCAGTTGAATGAACTGAAGTTCTTAGAACATAAGAGAAGCTAATGTTGGATCAGGCCAATGGCCCATCCAGTCCAACATTCTGTCACACAGTGGCCAAAAATACCAGGTGCCATCAGGAGGTCCACCAGTGGGGCCAGGACACTAGAAGCCCTCCCACTGTTGCCCCCCCCCCAAGCACCAAGAATACAGTGCATTACTTTCCCCAGACTTGGAGTTTCTATCTATACCTTGTGGCTAATAGCCACTGATGGACCTCTGTGCCATATGTTTATCTAATTCCCCCTTGAAGCCGTCCATGCTTGTAGCCACCACCACCTTCTGTGGCAATGAATTCCATGTGTTAATCACTCTTTGGGTGAAGAAGGACTTCCTTTTATCCATTTTAACTCGACAACTCAGCGATTTCATTGAGCGCCCATGAGTTCTTGTATTGTGAGAAAGAGAGAAAAGTACTTCTTTCTCTACCTGCTCTATCCCATGCATAATCTTGTAGACCTCGATCATGTGACCCTCCCCCAGTCATCGTTTCTCCAGGCTAAAGAGCCCCAAATGCTTTAACCTTTCTTCACAGGGAAAGTGTTCCAACCCTTTTATCATTCTAGTTGCCTTTTTCTGCACTTTTTCCAATGCTATAATATCCTTTTTGAGGTGTGGTGAACAGAACTGTACACAGTATTCCTAATGTATAGGGACCCATATACTTGACTATTTCAGGACCCTATCTGAGATAGTTTACTCCTAGGGCAGAGTCACATATCATGTGTAAGGAAGGTATGAAGTTTGGATGTGCATGTGCCCAGAATACGAGGAGGCTACAGGCTGGGGGCAGTGGATGCCTTCCTTGCCCAGGACTATCATGTCCTCTGATCTGTTATATCCATGTAGATCACAAGGACAGAAAGTTGCCAGCTCTGGGTTGGGAAATACCTGGGAGATTGGGGGGGAGACCTGGGGAGGGCAAGCTTAGGGCGGGTAGGGACCTCAGCAGGGTACAATGCTATGGAATCCACCTACCAAAGCAGTCATTTCCTCCAGGGGAATTGAGATCTGTAGTCTGGAGATGAGCTGTAATTCCAGGGGATCTCCAGGCCCCACCTGGAGGCTGGCATCCCTGCAAGGGCAGCAGTAAGATGCCTTCAAAAACTCTTTTACAAGGGAGGAATGGAGACCGGGGGGGGAGCTAATGTTATCCCGTTCTAGCAAGTTGGTGGCAAGGTTCAAGAATCACTGGCAAGCAAGCAGGCAAGATATAGTCAGGGCAGGATCCAAAAGCCAAGACAAGAACTGAAGCTCAGCAGGTTCTAATGCCACAGAGTCCACCCTCCAAAGCAACCATTTTCTCCAGGAGAACTGACGTCATCAGAGCCAGTCTGGTGTAGTGGTTAAGTGCATGGACTCTCATCTGGGAGAACTGGGTTTGATTCCCCACTCCTCCACTTGTAGCTGCTGGATGACCTTGGGCAAGCCATAGTTCTGTCAGAGCTCTCTCAGCCCCACCTACTTCACAGGGTGTCTGTTGTGCAGAGGGGAAGGGAAAGGAGTTTGTAAGCCACTCTGAGACTCTGAGTGAAGGGCGGGGTATAAATCCAATCTCCACTCCACTTCATCATCTGGAGATCAACTGTAATAGCAGGAGATCTCCAGGGTGGGCCTACTTGGAGGTTGGCAACTCTACTTAGAGGCAGGGCCAGAAATGGTACAAAGATAAAGCATTAGTTCAGTGACTGAAGAATTTTTAATAAGGGAAAGATCAATCTGTCACGCTGTATCGACAGACGTCGTCAGCATCTGGAGTCTGCGAGATGGGCGTCCGCCTGGCTTTACTTGCTTATTCAGTCAGGTTAATGTAACAGCCAATTACAGGTCATCATTATGCCTGCAGAATTCCACTAAGCATATAAAAACTCAGTCCGCACCCCACTCCCCCATAAATGAGAAAGTATGATGCCATGCAAAAATACTCGCAGTCAGCAGAAGCGGGACGCTAAAGAAGGGAATCGATATTTGCAAGGATGACAGAGATCTGAGGCCCAGGCACTTAACCCTGCCAGGAGAAACTGCTCACAAGACAGAGCCAGGGTGCGGCACCGTCTCTGTTCTACCAAAGCGAATGGCAAGGACCACACCGAACACAGGATTCCAGCCATCGCTCTGCTTGCAAAATCACACCTTCTTGAGAAAGGAAAGGACCACAGTCTACTACATCAAGTGAGGATTTTCATTGTAGGAGGAGATACAACACACCATTGGGAATATTCTCAGAATGACATCATCCAGGCCTTAGGAAGAGGCTCAGTGGAAGAGCCTCTGCTTTCCATGCATATGGTTGCCAGCCAGGCGTCCCAAGAACTTACCGTAATTCAGCGGGGGATGGATATGTCTTGGCAGGACCATTCCCGGGGGGGGGACACACGCCGCATGATGCTGTCACCAGGAAGTGACACCAGGCGATGCTCTGGCTATGGGGCTGGAAACTTGATGGTACCATTGAGTTTCCAGCCCCATTGCCAGAGCGTCGCCTGGCGTCACTTCCTGGTGACAGCATCGTGCAGCATGGGTGTTCCACGGAGGAATGTTCCGTCTGGGGACTGTGTCCACCCTGCCGAATTACGGAAAGTTCTTGGCAACCGTATTGCCAGCTCGAGGGTGGGAAATACCTAGAGATTTTTTTGGGGGTGGAGCCTCAGAAGGGCGGCGTTTGGGGCATAATGCCATAGACTCCAACTGGCCATTTTCACCAGGTGAACAGATTTCTGTCGCCTGGAGATCAGCTGCAATAGCAGGAGATCTCCAGCCACCACCTGGAGATTGGCAGCCCTAGCCATGCAGAAGGTCCCAGGTTCAATCCCCAGCATTTTCATTTAAAAGGACCAGACAGCAGGTGATGTGGAAGACCTCCACCTGAGACCCTGGAGAGCTGCTGCGAGTCTGAGTTGACCTTGATGGACCAATGGCTTTATTCAGTAGAAGGCCGCTTCATGTATATTTTATGTAAGTCTCGACAAATGACAAGATTCCAAATTCCATGGGCTCCCTTTTTAACTACAAGTTGGTCAGAAATAAATAAGCCTCTAAGGCATTAACACAATCATGTAACACAGTTTTAGTTCACCACATTTAAAAAAAAATGCTCTGGCTTTTGGCATAATCTTCCACAATTCTTTCACAGGTGCAGTAAGCTCTCATTTTTTTCTCTGAATGATGTTCTGGTGTGTACATTTTTCAAATGCTTCACAGCCTAGCCTACTTTGTGGGCAGGACATCCTCTGGTTTCTTCACTGACCCTACATCCATGTTTTGCTCATGGTTCTGGAGGACATCTGTCTTGTGCCACGGCCTTCCTATACGGGCAGCAGAGCTCATGATCTCATGCGTGTTCTCCAGACCTTCCACATTACTTAATGCAAATAATATGCCCAAGACTTTAAGAGTATTTTCTCAGTGCTGTGAAAGAGGATTGCTATTTGTGTTTTGATGCGCTTTTCTACTGCTCAAAATTCTGCCTGGAAGAGCTCTCAATGGTTTCCCTGCCAGCTCCTTGGGGAAAGCGAACAGCAGCTGTAAGGAATACAGATGTGGGCTCCTGTAATCATTTTTTTTTTGGGGGGGAGATCTTTCCCTTTTTATCCCCAGGGATTTTTAGACTTCAGTTTGTTCAATGGAAAATTTGGGGAAGCACTGGGGGGGGACAACTTCCCATGAAAAATTTCCTCTTCTGGAAACAGTTAAATGTGCCATCTGATACAAGTTTAATGACTTGCAGTACTAAGATTTTCATGTAAGACAGTCTATAGCATTTGATAAGGATAATGCCTGTGTACACTGTAGATGTACAAAATGGTTCTTCAAGCATAGGTTTCTTATTTAAATGTTTGTCCACATTTGTCCAAATTAATATACTATAAGGTTGTGAAGAGTTAAATGTTTTAATTGCTATAGAGGTTAACTTGATATCCATTTGCTGCTAGTGGTATTGTGAACTAATGAGGCCAGTGCTATCCACCATTTGATCATCTCCCTTTGTTTCTATTTTTCAGCTTTATTTTTTCCTCTCTCGTGCACAGCAAAAAATAAAGAACATATGCCAAGGTAGCACAGAATGCTGCAATTTGCAACACCCTCTCTAGAAGGCGTGGCTTATTCACCATAAAGAACTAGTGCAGTGTAGTGGCTAAAGTGTTGGACTAGGATCTGGCAAACTCATGTTTGAATCCCCACTCTACCACGGAAGCTTACTGGGTGACCTTTGGCCAGTCACACACTCTTAGCCTAACCTACCTCACAGGGTTGTTATGAGGATAAAGGAGAGAATGATGTGATCCACTTTGGGTCCCCAGTGGTAACAGTCTACTTTGCTGCTACTGGATCTCTGCAACCTTAAACTTTGGACTGGACCTGACAAATGGCTTTTCTGGAACCTCTGACCTTGGACTGGACTTGGACTTGCTGCCTGGAACTCCTTGACCCTAGACTGGACTTTAGTAAACCAGCTCTCTAGAACCCCCGACTTTTGGACTGGACTTTGGTTACTCTCTGCAGCCTTGCCTGTGACCTGCCCTGCTGGACCCCAGCCCGTGCCTCCTGGGGAAGCTACATCAGTACAGTATCTTAGAAGAAACTGAGGTACTAGAAGCCTCATGACATACGAATGAGAAGCTAGAAGGAGTCAACTGTGAGCCATAAAGATTCTTAAATGCCAGGGCAAGTGGAATCGGACATCATGGCTAGCAATTCCCTTTTCCACGTTACAACTCCAGGCCAGCCGTGATTTATACAATCTGGCCATCAAGCCTTTGGTGAAGTGATAGTGAGGATGCTGATTGTCAATGAAGGCGCAAGATGGGTAAATGGGAGGTGAACAAAAGTTAAAGGAAAGAAAGAGCATTGTATTAATTTCTGATTTTATCAAGGGACCTTGGTGGCCAACTTAGAAAGAGCCCAGGATCATATCTGCTGCTGTACCATCTTGCCGCGTAAGGTCTTCTGGGTAAACACTCAAGGTCACAGGAGATTGCTAGAGAAATGGTGTTTTTTCTCCCCCTCTGAGAAGCACATTATTCACAGAACTACATGATTTGTAAATGTATTTAAAAATAGGCTCAGAAGCAGCTGCAGGAAGACAAGACTGATGCATTTATTGTTACCAGACGCTATAAAGCATTACTCGTCGTGTCATGTACCTGGGGGGGCTTTGACGGATGCTCATCTCACTCATCCCTGGAGCACCTGAAGAAAGAATATCATCAAGTGTTCTCCACGAGGACATTCTACAAACCAGTGAAGCAGAGCGGGATTATGCCAACACGTTGTGGCATCCACTTTGGACAGCCATTAGCTGCGGTTACGCACACTAAACAACTCACTTTCAATCCACTTTCAGTGCACTTTCCAGCTGGATTTTTGAACCAATCAAAAGTGGGTTATTTAGCATGTGTGACCTCAGCCATTGTTTCAATAGGCCTTGCAGAAGAGAACTTCCAGGACAGGGTCAGGCTGGGAGGCAAAAACAGCCTTGGAAAATGGCCTGCCCCCTTGCCCCCTGACAGAGGGGGAAAAGGGAGGAAGATCAAGGCCACCCACCCACTTGCACCCACCCCAGCTCCCAATGAATCCCACCAGCCTCGCTGGTGGATAAGGACCCCCTCTTGTTTGCGGCTGGGGTGGCCTTGGTAGGGGTGCCCCCTCCAAACCATCAACCCACTTTAGGGTTGCCAGCTCTGGGGTGGGAATTAACCGGAGATTTTGAGGGTGGAGCCTGGGAATGGTGAGGTTTGGGGAGGGGAAGGCCCTCAGCAGGGTCTAATGCCATGGAGTCCACCCCACCCCCCAAAGCAGCCATTTTCTCTGGGGAAACGGATCTTGGTCATTTGGAGATCAACAGTAATAGCAGAAGCTCTCCAGGTGGCACCCAGGGGTTGGCAACCCCAGCCCACTGGGACTTCTCCCATTGGCCTTACTGGTCAATGCATCCCTACTCCTGGAAATTGCCAGCCCAACCATTAGGCAGAGTGAGGCAGCCATTTCACGTGACAGACAGATAGAAAGACAGACAGATTGGAAGGTGACCTTTGCCTGTTACCCCAGCTCAGACATTCCTGCGTCCAAGGTCTAGGGTACAGTATAGTAATAATCCTCTCCTAAAAAGAAACTGAGACCCTTCCCTTATTCCAGGCAGGTCAAAGGACTCAGATTTCTCTTAGATATGAGAACAAGGAACAAGGCATAGAGATTAGGGGCAGAAGATATGTTTTCCTAATGTCACCCGGTGTCATAGAATTCTGTGGTACAAACAGATCCATTGGTTGGATAGGACCAGGGGAAATGACTTCATTGCCCCAATCAGCATGACCACAGGACTGGGGTGGAACAAGGACTGCCAAGCTCTGAGAGAACTGTGGCTTGCCCAAGGTCACTCAGCAGCTTGTTGTGGAGGAGAGGGGAAACAAAACCAGTTCTGCCAGATTAGAATCCACTCTCCTAACCACTACACCAAACTGGCTCTCTTAAGTGTTCCTCCCCGTAAATAATGTTCAAGGCTGGCAGCTCTTTTGTAGTGGTGGTGGTGGGAGAGAAAGGCATGTACTTGTGATCAGAATTTCTTTAGTAAATTTGCAGGTTTTAATCAAAACAAAATGGCTGTTCTAAGCAGGGGGGGGCTTTATTTGATATTCCTTTGCCTTATAAGTAAAACATGATGTACTGGTTTAATTAAACTCTGCAGAATTATCATATGGATTTTATGCAAAAGGCAAATAATCAGCTTTTTGTTCTTTACAAACATTTTGTTTATGAAAATGTGGTTTTTTATGATCTTTAATATGAGATTTAAAAGAAGAAGGAAGAAGAAAGGAAAAGTCTTAATTATTTTACTTTTGGATACTTGGGATTACTTTTAAATTAAGTCTCAAATTAGGCCACGCTCCTTAATAGTTGTTTGTTCTAAAATCATAGCTTGGACCAAAACGTTCATGATAGATAGATAGATAGATAGATAGATAGATAGATAGATAGATAGATAGATAGATAGATAGATAGTGCAGCTGGCTAATTGGTAGCAGCATTTAACTCCACACTCTGGGCAGTACTCTTTGTGGAAGCAACAAGTCAGTTTCATGCTGCTAGCACCCATTCTGGCTCAGCTCTTGCACCTAGACCTTTGGACACCCTGGCTTTGGACTTGGCTCTGTGTTCCTGGCTTCTGACCCCGACTTGGCTTTGGACTACATTTCTGGTTAGTGATTTGGACTTGGCTCTGTGTTTCTGGCATCTGACCCCAGCTTTGCTTTTTGGACTTTGCACCTTGGCCTGTTCTGGACTCTCTTTGACTGGCACTCTAGCCCGTGACAGATAGTGGCTGAAATTTCTTTTCTTAGGTACTTCTGACACCGCCTCACAGAACTACAGTTTGGGGAATGACGGTCTGTGGAGGAAGAATAATCATGAAGCCAGAAGAAGCCACAGGGCTGGATCCAACTAACTGGTGGAAAGGGAAGGATGAGGTCAACTCTGACCACTGTGGTGAGGAATCACAAGACCATCAGGGTGTGTGGAACAGGGGTTGTAGTATGGAGGGGAACAGGGTTTTACAATTGATTTCCAGGTGATCAAGATCAGTTCCCTTGGAGAAAATGGCTGCTTTGGAGGGTGGACTGTACGGCATTATACCCTCCTGAGGTCCCTCCCCTCCCCAAACCCCACCCTCCCCAAATCTCATCCCCCCCAAATCTCCAGGTGTTTCCCAGCCCAGAGCTGGCAACTCTAGAGAGGAATTGGAGGAGAAGGAGTCAAAAAACTGGCTGACTCTGACCCACAGTGTAGACAAGTACAGACGCTAACCATAGCCAATTCTGCTCAGGTACTCAGAACATATGCTCCACGGAAGTTTGTTGTGATCCACAGCTGTGTTGAACTAGCAATTATATACATAAAAAAAAAGAAAATTACATTCTTTGGTTTTCTGTCTTCCAATGATTAAGTCGGCTTTATCGCTGGGGTGTCGAGCAGGAAGGCTTATGCAAAACGGCGCCTTTCCTCGATGAGTGCACACATGGTTTAAATAGATGTACTCGATTCACTCAATTTGTTTTAAGCCAAAGAGTGAAAAAGATTCTTTGATAAAACTGTCATCTTTAAAACACAGTGATATTTCATTCCCCCCCAACCCTTTCCTTGCACTTATTTAGATTGCCTGGATCAGAGAGGCTTCCAGCAACCACTGGGTCCAATTTTTCAAAACTGTCATTTCCTAGCAAATCAGCTTAAGCAAAATACTTCTGCTGTTAGCAAATAGAGAAAACATATATTACAGAACACATTCTCCACCACCCACCACCACCTCCGTCGTTTGCAGGTCAGAGTGGCATTCAAGCAAACAACGTATCAAGAACATTCGGCAATAAATTAAAAGCTGATTATGACAAGCAGGTTGAAGTCCATAAATATAGTACATCACTGGTCAATTTGCAAAGATATAGTCTGGCTTAGATTCACATGGTGATTTTGTTGCTGTTCTTGTTTGTTTGCTTGCTTTAACCCCTCACATAATGATCAAAAAACCAAAGTGTCATTTACAGGACAGGATCACTGCACTTAATACAACTGTCTCCTCTGAAGAAGAGGCAATCAAAGGTATGTGTCTCCTTCTGTTCAGACCACATCCCAATGTTATTTGCTGTTTAACTTGTGAGCCACAGCTGAGCACATTTACTCCAAAGAGAACTGATGTACAGGAGATGCCACAAATTTTACACTGAACATGTTTGATGGTCAAACTTACCTTGTTCAACCGCAAAAGCAGTTGCAGGCCAATCACTAGACCATTTGAGTTCAGCACCAGTGATAGGGCTGATGGCTCAAGGATGGGAAATACCTGGAGATTTGAGGGGCTGTGCCTGAGGAGGGCGGGGTTTGGGGAGGGGAGGGACTTCAATAGGATATAAGGCCATACAGTTCACCTTCTAAAGTGGCCATTTTCTCCAGCTGAACTGATCTCAGTTGCCTGGAATAATAATTAATTATTGCATGGCAGTGGAATTGCATAGCCAGGAGATCCTAAGATTGTGTGGTACCAAGAAGTTCTAGCTCTTTTATTGTTATGTGGTGAGCTAAAGTGGTGAGCTAAACTTGTTTTTAAGGCAAGAGACATTTCAGAGGAGATTTGCCATTGCCTGCCTTGGCATCATGACCCTGGTATTCCTTGGAGGATTCCCATCCAAATACTGGCCAGGGCCGACCCTCCTTAGCTTCCGAAATCTGATGAGATTGGGCTAGTCTGAACTATCCAGGGTGGTTCCCTGTAGATCAGTTGTAATCCCAGGAAATCACCAGCCACTACCTGGAGTTTCAAAACAGCAGAGATACACGAAAGGGATGAAGTAATACAAAAGATACAATTGTGCATAAATAGTGAAAAATATATTCAACAATCAATGACTATAATAATCTAAACCCATTCAAATAAGAGTAGTTTTTTCATAAATACAATGTAATCAGAAACTCAAAAGTACATAGCCCAGACACAAATACACCTTCAGAAATAGTCCACGTCAAATTCCTCAAAAAGTGAAAAGTCCAAAAATAGATGTTTATAACCCCCTTCACCAAATCCTCATCTCTCTGCTTGTGCATCCACTTCACAGCCCTGCCGGCTTCAAGTCGCCGTATTGCCTTGCTTCCTCAGAAGTGGAACACCAAAACCGCCAATCTCCAATGTTGAATCATACACAGCTTCTTTTTTTTACAAAATATTATTCTTAATGTACATGAGACTCATTGAATGTTGAATATAGTTTTCGTTATTTATCCATGGTTGCATCTTTTGTATTACTTACGACCTGGGGGCTGGCAACCCTTCCAGTGACTCAAATGCCTGCCAAAGAGTCCTGCATCACCCCCCTCCCAACTGCACTTGTGCCAAAAAACTGCTGATCCAAACAATTTGGCAGTCATTGACATTGATAAGGACTCCTTAGACTCTAGCTATATGATACAAGGGGCACTAGTCATGTTGAGGGTACCCTGACCCAACTTCCATCTACACATACATGGAGGGTGTTCACTTTGGAAAGGACTCAAACTCAGTGCAGTTCTAAGTACTGCAAGGGGGGGAGGAAGGGCTTCAGGCTCCCCTCCCACATTGTTTTAGCTATCAGAAACAACCATGGGTGGTTGTTCACCCCTTTCTCAGGCTTGATATATCTGGAGTCACATGATTACAGGACACATGGAGCCTGCAGAAGAGACAAACAGACTCCTCTTCCATGGTGGCTGTTTTTGCCAGCCGAAACAGCCACAGGAGGGAAGCCGGAAGCCCCACCTCCCCCCTTGCAGAACCCCGAGCAGTGAAGAGGTTTCTAAAGCAAGCACCCAAATATAGGGTCACCAACTATGAGTACAGAAATGGAGCTTTGGGGGTGGAGCCTAGGGAGGGTAGAGGTTGGGGGAGGAGAGGGAGTTCGGCAGGGAAGCGATGCCATAAAGCAGGGGTGTCAAACATATGGCCCATGGGCCATAACTGGCCCATCCAGGGCTCTTATCTGGCCTGCGAGCAACTAATTACCTTTACTACCAGATGACAGAGACTGTGCATTATGTCCCTGTATACTGTCCCAGTGCTACTGAGTGATGGGTGTTGGAAGTGGGAGGGTGAGCATCAGGAAGGGACTTTAAGGGACTACTGTAAGGGTATTAATGCTTTAAGCCTGTTTGCATTTTGAGTAACAAAAATAATATCATTGATTGGGTTTGCCTGTGTCCTTTATACAGTTCATTTCTCCCATTCCTGGCTTTACATTTTATGGCATACGAGGCTCAGCCAGACAAAGTGACATTTATATCAGATCTGGCCCTCGTAGCAAATGGGTTTGACACCTCGGCCGTGAAGTCTCCCCTCTGAAGCACCTGATCCTTGTAGTCTCCCAGTCGCAATTCCGGGAGAACTCCACACCCCATCTGGAGGCTGGCATCCCTAACGCCCTCTGTATATGCAGCTTTGTCCCTTGCATCACTTAGCCAGACCCTGAGATGAACACCGAATTGCAGGTGGTCCCAAGAGAAGTATTAGGTAGAGCTGCAAACAACTGTTGTCTACTGAATGGTAGCTTTTGTTTAAATTCGCAGAGTTCACTGATGCAGGATTTATATGATTCATAACTGATCTAACCGTCTAGTTAAACAGTTACCTGCCCAGTGGGTTGACATCACAGCAAGGATGGGGGAAAGGTCTGGGGGAGAGACACTTCTGTGACTCCCCAACTAGGGTTGCCAACCTCCAGGTTATTACAGTTGCTATAACAGTTGCTCTCCAGACGACCGAGATCAGTTCCCCGGAGAGAATGGCTGCTTTGGAGGGTGGACTCTAAGGCCCCTCCCCTCCCCAAACCCTAGCCTCTCCTGGATCCACCCCCAAAAATCTCCAGGTCTTTCCCAACTCAGAACTGGCAGCCCTATCCCCCAACCATATTTGTGTTTCAAAATATAGCCCCATTTCACTCAATCTGTACAAGTGAATGCAATCCTGCCCAATTTTGCACGCAAGTAGCACGGTAAGTATGCACTGAGCTGGTATGAGCATTGTGAAGTCCTCTAAGTTTACCCACTAGAAACAACAAGAGACTGCTGTGATTGTTTCCTGTGCTCTGAAATGTCCCTTCTGCTCGAGCCAAAGTCTGCGCTCGTTCTGGGGTGCAATTCAAAGCTCAATTCTCACCCGACCCATAACCACTAACCCGGCCACCCCTTAGCTCTGCGAAAAAATCAATACACGTGAATGTCACCGCACTCCAATGGCCCACAAAACCATGCTGCACATTTATTAGACAAAGATTTTATATTACTTCAGAGTAAGAGCACGTCAGGCTAAAAATCAATTTCGAGTCATTTCCTAGGCAGGAAATAGCCTTAGAAAAATAGCAAGGTTCCATTCAAGTTAGGATCAAATAGGAGAGCCAATAAAAAAAAGATGGTTAAAGTGGTTCAAAGTCTTTGTACTGGAAGGGGGGAAAAGACAAAATGAAACATCCAAGATTGTTCAGTGCCTTAACTTGCAGTCTCTGTGCCTGGGCAGGCTTCCAATTCTAGGCACCCTCCCCACCCTGAGAAATGTGAAGATGAATTAAGACGGTTGCAGAATTCAAAGCAGTTTCTGCTCGGATGGACGGCTCCTGCTCACAAGCTGTTGTGCAGAAAATCTGGAGAGCTGTGACTGCCCAAAATCACACAGGGTTGCTTGCAGCCAATCAATTTTTCAACTCATTCTCACCCAATTCCCGTCCTTATTGTAGTCCCCCATCACAGACAGATTGTGTCCATCTACGTCCCATGATCCCCAGCATAGCTTTTTTAGGGGTCAAAGGGGACATCTCTCTCTCACTTTAACCAGTAGAAAATCTGATTGGATCTGTCCCTCCCAAACAGTATTTTTTGGCTTTATGTGGTTTAGTAGATTTTATTGAAAAGGTCAGTGAGAAGCTGAGATGTCCTGGCCTGCTGCCCTCGCTAAGCCTCCGAGCAAGCTGATGTCTAGGTTTTTTCTCTCTAGCATTTTGAAAACAAGAAAAAAAATGAGAAACCCTTGTATAATTTAACACAATCTTTACTCGTTCAGTATAAAAGTCTATGCATTTTCAGTTTCTCTACTTTGCTTCCACCAGGTATTAGTACCATAAAGAAATATATTCCGTCTACATAAATCGTTCTGGAAACAGCTGTTAGTAAATCCCATGTGATATGTTACAGAGGAAAAAAAAATAATATGAAGGAAAAAAACCCTCAAATTAAAATTGGACAACACACTTTCAGGGATTTCCCCCAAACATTCATGACCAATATATGCTATATCTTTCTGCCCACTTCAGACTAGGAAACGTTTTACTTTTGTTAGCTAAAAGGAACACCTTCTTGGAATATTATCAAAGACTAAACAAACACATTAGAGATTTCCTTATAGCCTTTCAGGTGATGTGAATCTTTACTGGCACCCCTTCCCACACCTTCTGCTATCTTACTTAGTGCTCCGTTGGCCCAATGCTAAATTTCCTGACTTTCCTACAGATCCATACTTATCCAATGGACTTTTCAGCATGACTCGCTCTGTGCTGGGCTGTGGACTCACAGTACAGTCCTAAGCAGATTTATACCCTTCTAAGGCCATTGGCGTAATTGCACTTAGATGGGTGTAACTCTGCTAAGGATTCCACTGTTTATCTCCTGTTAGGCTCAGACCGACTCGAAACTCCATGACACTCTGATTTTTTTAAAGACTATTATCTTTCTGCTACTGAACACACATACACATGAAGTTGCCTTACACTGAATCAGACCCATGGTCCATTAAAGTCAGTATGGTCTACTCAGACTGCCAGCAGCTCTCCAGGGTCTCAAGCAGAGGTCTTTCACCTCACCTACAGCCAGATTTATTTATTTATTTTTAAACTGGAAATGGCAGGGATTGAATCTGGGACCTTCTGCATGCTAAGCAGATGCTCTACCATTGAGCCACAGTCCCTCCCATTAAGTCTAACTGAACAAGCATTTCAGCTAATGCCACACAGTCAAATAGCATACACATTGTCTATAATAAGCCTTATAATGCCCTTATTATACCACACAGGAACACCCTTACCATCACCGTACAATAGTCGTTGGTTCAAGGCACCATATATTAGTTCCCCTGTTCATGTCAAAACTGATACTTAATTATTCATTTAGATATTTATCTTGCCTCCCCATTGGCGGCCCAAATCCGTTTACAACAGCATTCTGTTGTAGTAAGTGGCTTAAAGTCACCTTGCGAGCGTCTGTGGAAGAGTGGGTATTCAAACATGGGTCTCCCAGATCTAGAGTTGCCAGGCCCCCAAACAGTGTGGGGCATCCCCTTCTTCAGGGCCCCTCCCCTGAAGACAATCAGCTGGCCAGCAAGAAAACTAGATCTTTGGCTGCATCACCAGCACATGATGATGTCACTCCCTGTGCCCATATACAATGATGTCACTTCTGGTGTGCCCTTCCAGTGCCAGGAGATACCTGGCAACCCTACCCAGTTCCTAGCCTAGCACTCTAACTACTATACCATCCTAGGGATGCCAGCCTCCAGGTGGGATCTGGGGATCCCCCAGAATTACAGCTCATCTCCAGACTACAGAGATCAGTTTCCCTGGAGAAAATGGATGCTTTGGAGGGTGTACTCTATGGCCTCACTGAGGTACCTGTCCTCCCCAGGCTCCTTCCCAAATCTCCAGGAGTTTCCCAACCCCAAAGAGCCCCATACATGCCAATGTGCCTGGCGCTATGACATCACCTGGAGGTAATGTCATCACATAGGGCACATTGCGCTGGAGGGAATGCTCTATCATTTGTGAAAAAAATCTATGGTCACCATAGAGTTCTCCCTAAATGGATACCCCTCTGCAATGTGCCCTTCGCAAGTGATGTCACTTCCGGGTGATGTCATTGCATGTGTGCTTTGCGCGCATACCGAAAACTCCAGGAGGCAAAGAGGGAGCCCCCAGCCAGCAGCCAGGTAAGACTCGGCAACCCTAGTATTTAGTGCAATCGTTCACTCTGTCTGTATATTCATACTTTACATTATTATATGTTTCCTGTGTGTAATTTTGCCATACGATAAATAAATAAGCAGAAGTTAACAATGTACCCAGCTTTTGAATACCAGCCCAGCACTCTCTCTACTCCCTCTAATACAAAGGAATGAATGTTCCGAAACAAGTCATAACCAACTGAATTTCAAATGGAGCTGCTAAGAATATCCATTTTTACATGTACCCATTATCCTAATTAATAGAAAGTTGGCACAAAAAGAGCCCTCGCTCCTGTATATTTTTTGCATTTTCTCCAAGCAGCTTCTTCAATAGGCTTTTAATATTCCATTTAAAAAAAAAAAAAAATCAATCCAAGGATGCTGAGATTGCATTTTTGCACTCGACGATTTTTTAAGGCGTGGTTCAATAAGAACTCTGAAACAGCAGCCGGTCACACCATAAAACAGACAACACCGCACAATTTGCCCCTGACGTGATATCATCTTTATAGATCCCTTGAAATGCATGTGCAAAAGTCCTTGCCATGTTTCTTCTTCCACACTCACCCTGCCCCTGAATTTAATGGGGTTCACCAACAGCTCATATTCTCACAGTGGCCCATGTGCAGGTTGCCAGCTTCAGGTTGGGAAATACCTGGTGATTTTTTGGGGGGTGGAGCCTGCAGAAGGTGGGGTTTGGGGAGGGGAGGGTCTTCAAGGGGGTATAAGGCCATAAAGTCCACCTTCTGAAGCTGCCATTTTTTCTCCAGGTGAGGTGATCTCTGTTGCCCGGAGATCAGTTGTAATACCGGGAGATCTTCAGGTGCCACCTGGAGGTTGGCAACCCTAATAAAAACCGATGTTCCTCTCCCCCCCCCCAGTGTCTCCACCAGTGTCTCTACTTTGCTTCCACTGGTTATTAGTAACAATTATTAGTAACATTAGTTTCCACCAATTATTAGTAATATATTCTGTTGACAAACCCTAGCAATGAAACATTCAAAAGCAAAGCTGGTGTTTCATTAGGCTGGGGTGGGGAGTTGGGGGGGGGAACAAGTATTATCTCAATGGCCCTTTCTGAGTTATACTCAGTTATATCCTTGAGGTCTAGGCTTTACCATCTCACCTTCATTTTAACTTTAATTACCTAAATGGTTTTTATGTGCATTGCTCCCCGTCCTGAGCCCACTTGCGGGGGACGGAGGGGTAGAAATCTCATAAATAAATAAAATGAATTACCTTTCAAAACCAGGACTAGTGTCACTTCCTTTCTAACGTGAGTGGATTTCCACTAACACACTTGGGAAGAAAACTAGCACAGATACAGGCACAGTCCAGTCCAGTCCAGTGTGTGTGTGGGGTGTGCGGAATCAATGCATCCTATTTTTAAAGACATCTTTTTCTATTAAATTTTAACCCAACATTCCTCCAAGGAGCTCAGAACAAGACATTTCCCTGTCTACGCGGTGAGGGAATGTAGCCTGACAGATAGTGACCAATGAGGCTGGCCAGTGACTCACACAAACAATGAAGAATTTTAACCCAGGTCGACGGAGATCCAGTTTGGTGTTGTGGTTAGGAGTGCAGACTCTAATCTGGGAGAACCGGGTTTGATTCCCCACTCCTCCACATGCAGCTGCTGGTGTGACCTTGGGTCAGTCATAAGTTCTCTCAGAGCTGTTCTCTCAGAGCTCTCTCGGCCCCACCTACCTCACAGGGTGTCTGTTGTGGGGAGGGGGAGAAAACGGAGATTGTAAGCCGCTCTGAGATTCCGAGTGAAGGACTGGGTATAAATCCAATCTCTTCCCTTCTTCATCTACTATATCCACCTTACTGGCACAGGTCCATTCTCATATTCCTTCTCAACATGGTTGCCTATGGTTGCCATGGATCAGATTATTAAAAAAAAATGCAAGCACCAGCAATAACAAAATCCTTTTCCAGACAATTTCACTCAATTACTTCATGCAAAGCATAGCTCTGAGATCATCATCTGGGTGCGCATAACGCACATGGACTCCTGAGAATGCAACTGTGCGCGTCGTTTACCCCCTGAACGCACATGATTCTAGTTTTTCTCCTTTCCCCAAGATGTTTCAGCATTTCCTATGACGTCTGTTCCCAAATCACCAGTGTCTCCTAGCAAGCGTAGTTTGTCTCTGATCTCAGGCTCATGAGACTGAGGATGTTCCCCCCACCCACCCCCAATTAGATACATACAAGGTTTTTAATTAACATTCCCTTCCCAACTAGTGCTTTCACCCAGAGTTACAGGGGAGTCTTCGGTTGGCCGACACAGCTTTGACAGAAACAAGCAACCGGATTATAAACCCTAAAGCAAGCTTATTTGGCCCCAGAGGCTTTTCATAAAGGAAAGGCACAAGGTGTGCTTAGAGTTTTGTACCTAACTTGAGACAGAGAGAGATCCTGTCTTTAGTGTCACATCTTTCAGGTTTGTATGCAACAGTCCAACTAAGCCTGGCAACTGGTGGAACACTCAACACTGGGGGCGGGGTTTGCCGGCAACATAATCATGCTGACATTATAACCCACTGAAGTCCCACTTATCCCCAAATCCTGCCCTCCCCAGGCTTTGCCCTCAAATCTCCAGGAACTTCCCAAGCTGGAGTTGACAACCCTCGTGATTAGAGTATTGGCCTAGGATTTGGGAGGTCCCAGGATCATATTCCTCATCTGCCACAAAATTCATTGGGTGACCGTGGGCCAGTCACTTTCACTCTCTCAGCATTACCTACCGAACAAGGTGAGAATAAAATGGAGGAGAGAAGAACCCATGAATGCCATTGGGCATTCCTTAACAGAAAGGCTGGATAAAAACGTTCAAGACAAAATCTTCAGAGTGATTAACACATGGACTTCACATGGAAGATGGCAACGGCTACAAGCATGGACAGCTTCAAGAGGAAATTAGATAAACATATGCAGCAGATGTCCACAAGGTATAGATAGGAACTCTCAGGCTGGGGCAAGTGATGCTCTGTATTCTTGGTGCTGGGGGGGGGGGGCAACAGTAGGAGGTCTTCTAGTGTCCTGGCCCCACTGCTGGACCTCCTGATGGCACCTGGTATTTTTGGCCACTGTGTGACAGAGTGTTGGACTAGATGGGCCACTGGCCTGATCGAACATTGGCTTCTCTTATGTTCTTAGCCACTGGATCCCTACACCTTTGTTGATTAAAATGTTCTTTCCCATTGGTCCAAACGTCCCCCCCCCCCGAAAAAATAAATTTCTAAAACGATTTTTTAATTTCGCCACATAACTTTTATTTCCCGAACAGCGGAGCGAAATGGTTTTCAATCTGTCCTGTCAACAGAAGACCGCAGATCGCAAATCCTAGCAATAAAGGCCAAACTCATATTATCCTCCGCATGCAATATTTTCCTTGGTCTCCAAATGTCCTCTAGGGGTACAGCATTTTAATTTAACAGCTCCCATTGATTTGCAGATATTCTATTATAATAAAAGAAAGTGAGAGAAGGAAGGAGGCTGTGCAATCAATCTGAATAAAACTTAAAAAAAATGGTCGATATAAATAGTCTTCTATCATGAGCTCATGAAGCAAGGCAAAAAAGGGGGAGGGGAGAAAGAAAAGAATAAATAACCGTTGATAATGAGCATGATTCTAGAAAGTGATTGTAAGCAATTTCCCCCTGAAGAAACAAAGAAGATATTTTGTGTTTTTCCTGCACAAAATACACCCATCATTATTTTGGCATATAAGCAGAATATTAATTATTGTTAGAAATCAACAGACTTGCTCCTCTGGTGACAAGTTTTCACCATCATTTGATGGTACTGCAGAAGAATGACAATAGCCCGGGCGAGTGAGGGGTACGGAAAGAGCCACACTGGATCTGACAGTGTCAATTGTTCACTGGGGTCTGCTTTTGTGCCACACTAAGGCTGATTTCCCACTACAGCTGCCTTGGTGTTGCGCCGCTGTTTGCCCCGATACTATTAGTCAATTTCACACCCGAAGCCGCGGGGCTGCATTTGACCCGCGGCTTCACCCGATTTCCCCCGCAGTTTTGTGATCCTCAAAAAACAGGATCACGAAACTGCAGGGGAAATCAGGCGAAGCCGCGGGTCAAAATACAGCCCCATGGCTTCAGGTGTGAAATTGACCAATAGTGTCGGGGCAAAGGGCGACGCAACACCGAGGCAGTTGTAGTGGGAAATCAGCCTAAGTCAGTGCTAAAAAATCCCTGATATGGTCTTTAAAGTACTGAGACTGATGCATTGAAGAGTGCTTTTCAGCTCATACTTTATTAGTTCAGATGGAGAACTAATAAAGATGAGATAGCCGGCCAGATACTGGTCTATATCCCTGTAGCAAACCACACCCAAACATACACCCATACTCGTGATACACTATTTACAGTGCACTTGAGTCCCATAGGTCCCTTTTCAGATCCTAGCCCTCTGATAGGTGTGTGCTAGGATCCGTTCGGGCTATTGTCTCTTGGAGCGAAGCTTGGGCCCTTCACATGGCCACGTGCGGACCCGACCGTGTGTGCGGTCATACTAGGTACACAACATGGTCAAAGATGGTTTTTTACAAATCTTCCAGGAGGCTTTACTTTGCCAATCTAAAACAGCTTGGCTGATCTAAAAAAAATAAATAAGAAAAATTGGTTCAACCAGATTTTCAAAAGGTCACTTGAACAATCCATCCTCAGCATGGTGCCTATCAGCACTGTGGTACCCACTTATGCACTTAATGGTGCCCTCATCCTTTTTACTTAAAGCATCTCTTCCCTGGAGTAAAAAGCCAGCTCTGGCTTTCTGCCATCTCAGTGGGGCAGGAGGCACTTCAGAAGAAACCCAGAGGCCTCAGCGTTCAGTCTGTAGTGATCACCCACTCACAAGCAACTGGTTCCATCACAGGAGCACACTTGGTCCTGGAACCTCCCAACATTCTGTGACTGACACCTAATCCATGGCAGCCGTGTTATGACACCCACTCCCTGGTCTTAAAATTCCAATAATGCCCACAGGCTCGATATGGTTGGGGACCCCAGCCCACATGAACACATGAAGGTGACATATTGAGTCAGACAATGGTTGTTGTTGTTGTTGTTGTTGTTGTTGTTGTTGTTGTTATTATTAATATTTCTTAATCACCCTATCCCAACTTACATCGGACACTTTGGGGGTGGGGTTCCCCCACCGGCCTTTTCCGGACCGGCGGATTGGGGAACCTTTAGCGGGGGAACCTCTGCCCTCCCGGGAGACCTGGCAGCCCTAAGCCCCACCCAGGCCAGGCCCTGCCTGAAAAGCAAAAGCACACCCACTAAACGGCCTTCACTTACTTTCCACTGCTATAATTGGATCCTGGGCAGTGGCTTTGGCTACCCTTGTGGGCCTTGGATTGGTCAACAGATCCCATAAGACTCCATTGGCTGAACCTGTCAGTCTTTCCTTATTTGAATATGCCTCACCCTCATTTATGGAGTTTTCCATTGGGCAGCCATGAGCTTGGGCCTAGAAGAGAGACTGTGCCTTTCAAAAAGAATATGGGGGACCCGTCTCCCTTGCATGCAGGGAGGAACTTGGCTGAGCTCCAGACAGACTAGCAGCCAATAACACTAAGATCAATACAAGAGGAAGCTGATACCCTGCAAGCCCTGGATGCCAGCCTCCAGGCGGGACCTGGAGATCCCCCAGAACAGGGATGTCAAACTCAATTGTTACGAGGGCTGGATCTGTTGGACCTTGTTGGGCCGGGCCATGTGTGTCATAAAATGTAATGCCAGGTAGCAGAGATATACAAACATTATAAAGGACACAAACACAAAGGGTTCCCCTCCCTTAAAATAAAAACATGCTTAAAACATTAGCACTCTTGCAATATTTTGTTTATTTAACAGTGTCTGATAAATGACACCTCTTGCTCTGAATTATTACATCAAAACGTCTGAGCTGTGGCAATCTTGAGTTTGCTGTTCAGGTCTGTATCTGTAAATTGCAAACCTACAATGACGCAGCAGCAGAAGAAGAACTGGAAGAAGCAGCAGAAGACAGCCAGTTCCACTGCGGGCCTGATAGAAGCCCTCTGGGGACCTCATCTGGCCCCCGGACCGTATGTTTGACACCCCTGCCCTAGAATTACAGCTCATCTCCAGACTATAGAGATCTCTTGGAGAAAATGGATGTTTTGGAGGATGGAATCTACGGCATTGTACCCCACTGAGTTCCCCATCCTCCCCAGGCTCCCTCCCCAAATCTCCAGGATTTTCCCAACCCAGATCTGGCAACTGTACCCCCCACACACACACACACCCCACATCCCCTACCAGTGGCCAGGGGGGACCTGGCAACCCAGATTAAATAAGGCTTTAGTTTTACTTTACTGTTATTGTAAAGGAGGCAAGCAGCAAAGAGCTGAGCTTGGGGAGCTTCTGCCCTAAAAGACCAGCCCCCCCTTTGCTTGCTTTGTTCAGCTTGAATGTATAGAAATGAGCCCACTTCCCAACAGCAGGGCAGCCTGAGATAGCGGATGCACATTTTATACACATTTTCTGGGCCCCTCAGTTTTGTGCGACCGAGGCAAATGCCTTGCTTCCATTGCTCTCGCTAACAGCTCTGCCACCCAGTGACAGCAACGATACATATCGATTCACCCCTCGTCTTCTCTAGAAGTGTGGGCAACTAGAGGTGGTGCAAGAAGAGGCACTTGGTGGAATGATTCTGGCCATGGTTGCCACCAAAGGTCTCAGCCTGGTAACCCTGTGAGGATCTGCCAGGGCTTATGGAGCTTGTTCCGGCTTGCTCTTGACCACCCGTGGCCCTCCAAGGGCAGTGACTCACCACGAACATTCCCTCATAGTGAAATCACCAGCCAACTTCTTGTGGATTGGTGACCATCAGGCTCCAGTTCGCCTTCCTCTGACTTGGCACTGCACTTTTTCTTTGATTCCTACCGTCTCTAATTTTGCAACTTGTTATTTTCCTGGCAAGCATCCTAGACTCTAAAAAAAAATGCCAGCTGGGGCTGGTACATAGTGGGCTGGAACCCAATCCTCAGCATGAGCTGATGTTCAGAATTTTCACAGAGGACACCGGACAGAGCAAGAGGGTTAACATGATCAACGCTGGTATCACGATTGTCCTTTAATGTTCAAAGAGGCACCCCCCCTTTTACTGCTGTTCCTAGAGGGATGGAACATTTAGATGGCCTGTATGGTCTCTTCCGACTTTGCGATTCTATGATTTAGAGGGCTCTGTCCAGGGTGACAGGTCACAGATTCTCCAAAACAATTGTCGTGGCCTTACCACTCATCTCAGCTTCTGAGAGGACTTCTCTTCCCTTCACTGGTGAAACAATTAGAGGACAGTAGGTCGGTCTGCTGTATCTGGAAAGTTATGATGTGACACATTCTGATGGAATATTTGAAGTGCTACTCAGTCCTAGCTCATGTGCCCCAGAGCTAGCACATTAATCCTTGGGGAAAGACACACTGATTGCTATGTCAAAGCAACATCACACCACCATCAGCAGGATAAAGCATCAACACTGATATATTACAGAGGTGTTATCGTATTAGCAAATGGCTGGATTGTGTCACACTGGATCTTATGGGTATTTACAAGGCTGAAATACCTCACAGAATACAGCAAATGAGATATTCATGGGCAAGCAACCCTAAGTCCCCAATGGGGGGACATGGTCCCTTTGTCTTGAGGATATTGTTCCTTTAGCTTTGACGGCATGGTGAGGCTGGTTTTGATATATGATGAGACACGAGTCAATCAGGATTTCCCCACATACCTAACCATTTGTGGTTCCATGAGTATCGTTCACCAGTTGAATATTTTATAATTGGATCGATACACCTGATTAAAAAATAATACCATTTTGTCTTGTTGGATTTCTCTCAAGAGAACACAATGCCACTACTTTCTCTTTACTGCTACAGCCCAAAATGGCCCCTGAAATACCAAACCAGGGAGGGGAGACTCTCAGGAACAGCATGAGGGAGGAGTCAAAGGTCTGCCACATTGGGGGGGGGGAATTGGCAAAAACCACTTTCTCTCTTTGCGTGCATGGAAATGATTGACAGGATCCAACCAAGTATCTACAAATGACCAAACGTCTTCAATACTGAACTTTTTCCCCACGGTGCAAAGGGATGATATTGCAATTTCATAAACAAAAGCTTGGAATTAGAAGAAAGCACTGCCTTCAGTGCTTTCTTTTTCCGTTCCCTATTCCAGCAGCAATTGCCAAACTCTTACTCCAGGTTCCTTGGAAGCTTCTGAGAAGTTTCTCCATTAAAAGCCAACCATGACAAATCTTTCCCCATGAAGCATAGCTGTAGGAGAACCAGCGGTTGTTTCCACATGGGATAAAAATGAGAGCTGGAAGCTTAGCTAAGCTACCACATGAATTGGGCATGGGCCTTAAGATAGGTCCAGAATCCTCTAGAAAGTAACACCAACAGTGTCCCAGAGGCAGAACTCCCCATCCCTGCACTTATCAGCAACAGAGCAGCCCAGCCAGTGGATCCCACCAGAAGGGCTGGCTGATGGAGCCCTAGGAGCCAAGACACCAATGAGGGAGCAGCCTCTCTCTGGCCTGTTGCACTGTCATAGGAAGGCAGGCAAGCCCTGGAGCAAAGCAGCAAGGCCAAAGGAACCATGGGAAGTGACAGCAAGGCTTCCGGGGAAGAGGCCACAGCAGGGAGGGGATCACTGTGCCCTGCTCCATTCCTTGGCCAGATCAAGGGGAAGGCAGCCAAGTGGCAATAAACTCTAGGGGTCTGGCTGCTACTGCTAGGATTGGCAGGAAGAAGAGACGCAATGCTGGGGGAGTCCAGCATCCAATCAGTGTCTCACAGAATGACAGGCTGGAGATGCCCCCTTTTAGGGAATGGGTGAGGGCACAGGTAGGGGCAGGGATGAGTGGAATCAGGGAATGGGAGAGCCCTCCTGTCGGCCCATTGGCCAAAGCATCTGCCACTCCTCTAGAGCCTAACCCCAAGAATACAGGAAGTGGCTGGGTCCAGAGGTGGCCCGCCTTCAGTGTTCCCTTTAAAAGGCAAATCCAAGGAGAGTCAGGGAAGAAAGGTCAGACCTGTTCCTAGAGCTCCAGGAAAGGCCTATTAGCAGCACTGGGGGAGGGATGTGGGTGAAGAGAAACCTCGCACAGTTTTGAGGCTCTTCTGGTGATCAACCATGCAAAAGTGGATGCTAGAAGGCACAACAGCTCCGGGCCCTGGCAAGAGTTTGGCTGTGCCATGGGAAATGCACAGACCATTGCAATAGAGATATATCACAGCCCAAATGGATTTTTAATTACAAAAATTAAAAATCTTTACTCTCAACCCATTAATCCACTAAAACTTGGGTTGATTAATTTACCAAATAAAGTTCACATGATCAGCAGAAGGCCTTCACAATGCCAATCTAATGGTTGTGTATTACAGTTAAAAAAAACCTGTAGAACATTGCAATACAGAAACATCACAGTCCAAATGGCTTTTTAATATATATATATTTTAAAATTAGAAATCTTTATGCTCAGTCCCATTAATCCACTAAAACTCGGGTTGATTAATCTACCAAATAAAGTGCACATGATCAGCAGAAGGCCATCTCAATGCCAAACTAATGGTTGTGTATTATAGTTAAAAAATACTGTAGACCATTGCAATACAGAGATATCACAGTTCAAATGGCTTTTTAATTAAAAAAAATAGAAATCTTTACACTCAGCCCCATTAATTCACTAAAACTTGGGTTGATTAATCTACCAAATAAAGTGCACGTGATCAGCAGAAGGCCTTCACAATGCCAATCTAATGCTTGTGTATCATAGTAAAGCAGCTACCGGTTGTGCCCTGTCCTGAGAATACACTAACTGACATAACAAATCTTCAGGATTAGGTCATCCATCAACCGAAAATCAGAGTCCTGCAGTTTAACTCCTGTGTGGATCACCACCTTTATCTGCAGAGAACAGTTTTCACATATCTAAATTGGAAAAATAAATCAAGGGAAACGTAGACCATCTAGTGAATTTATCTAATTGGAAAGAGCCTGAGAAAGGAAGAGATTAATGTAATTATCAAATGGTGCAGAAGTAATTTAGTGCCATTAAGGACAAAATAGAGTTAAGGCCGGAAGCCCCATAAAAACATGAGATTCTCAAAAAAGATATTAGCGCGAAGTTCATACCACAATCAATCTTTGCAAATGTCTTACATCCTTCCCTGAGCAGTGTTATCATGTGACCTTCATTTTTTACAGTCACGAAAGTACCTTGGGCTTGACAAGATTTATCGTTCCAAACTAATAGTTCCGACATTGTCTGAGAATTTCATTCATATTAACGGCTCATATTTTAGGGACCTTTAAGTCATAACTTTTACAAGCCCCAAACACCTCACATCCCAAACAATTTGGAATGAATCAATACATCATGTTTTCTATGCAGGGAACAAAATGAAGTGATACTTTTTTTTTCTTTTCTTTTTTACACTCAAATCACCGCCACCACCAGGCAGCGACAGCTGTCTTCTGGGTCTCTGACGTACAGCTAAGAAATGTGCAAAATTCTTTCATGAAGCTGAACTCTTTTGGGGACATTCTCTAATGAAACATGTCATAATTCACACTCGGGATATGGCTTTTCCCCTCACGTATTCCTAGCTGCCTTTATCAATTCTACACATCCAGACATATAATAAGAATGGACGTCTACTACCAGAAATCGTAAATTCATGTCCTAAGACATTGTTCTGTGGGTCAAGAGCAAACTGGAGCTATGGGTCACCATATTTGAAATGGATGGGGTTCCCAACCACCCTGAAAAGCCACCAGGAGAAATTGGGGGGGGGGAGACACAGACTCACTGCTGCTATGCCAATGCACAATGTCACTGCCGATGAAAATCGAGAAGTGACATCATTACGTTGTGCTCATGGTCCAGGATAAACCCAAAACAGAGTTTGAGGATCATCCTAAAATGTTGCCCAGATACGATGATGTCACTTCCAGATTTGCACCAGAATTGATGTCACATCTCACCATGATGCTGGCAAGCCCCCCTCCCCATTTTCCTCTGCCAGCTTGTGATATAGTGGTGGGGAATAGGGACCCACCATCAGAAGATCTCCAGCTATATCTGGCCTCCTACAAGTGGGCATTGGCTGTGAATCTAGCCCTGAAAATCCCCAGGTTGGTCTGAGTTAAGGCCTGCATATTTGAAAAAAGTCAGTTAATAGTGAATGAATTTTTCCTAAATCTAAGTTTTTCTGGTCTGTTTTTTTTTTAAGATGGGCCAAATGGTTAATAACTGGCTTTGTTGTATCAACTAAACACTTTGGTCTGTTTCTTCCAGTCAGCACCTGTTCTTACCCACTAGGGCTGGGGTCCCCAGTGGTCCCCATGGTGCCAACCAACACCTTTCCTGACACCTGCCAAGTGTTTTTAGAAAGTAGGAGGGGCTAGGTGGGGCTTTTGCTCAGCAGAGCTTCTGACTGGCCACTGGAGATCTGATTGACTGTGTAGATCCGGTTAACAGGCAAACTGTTAGAACTTTTGCCTGAAATGTTGAAGCATTACCAATAGATTTGTGAATAGGCTTGCCAAACTCCACTGGAAGTGGGGGAGCCCCCGATTTGTGACCCCTCCACCCGCTTTTTTGGAATCAGGGACCGGGGGGAATGGCGACTGGAAAAGTGGTGCTCTAGAATTTTAGTCCTCCAAGTCTCTATGGCTATGGGAGACGAGGGGTAGAGCGTCACAGGCTCAGTTCAGAGTCCAGTTCCCTCTATGGTGCGTGCTGGCACACTTCAATCATTTCCGCTACTGCCCACGCAGCTCCAGGTCTTCAGCTCCAAGTCTAAGGAGTGAGTGCTGGGCAGCAGCCCCGCCCCCTCATTAGTAGCCTCCTGGCTGTAGGGCACCCGCTCCCAGCAGCCCTCACTTATGGCAACGCGTGGGGATCTGCTGCTTGTTCTTGCTGTCATCTGCGTCGTCCCTCCAAGCTTCAGCCCGCGTGCGAGCAGCCAGCCGTGCTGCCCACCAGCACTTTGGAGCTGCCAAGTCAGGACTCAGGACAGGAGCCCAGCCCCTTACTGGGAAGGTAAGGTTTGGGGAAGGCGAGCTGGGCTCCTGAGTCCCAAGGGGTGCAGTTGTTGCCCATCCCCCCCCCCAGCACCCAGCCTCTCCAGGGATGACAGGCTGGACTCTCTATTGCCCCTTTTGGCTAACTTTGCTGGGCTGGTGTGCATTTTGGAGATGCTGAGCTTTACAGCGCAGGCGGGCAAAGCTGGGGGCTTCGTATTGGGTACAGTGTCCAGCCTGTGCAGAACTTTGTCCCTGACTTTCTCAAATATTAATTGCTTGTGGTGTTGACAAAGGCTTAAAACAGTTGTATGGGGGGGACACATTATTTTGCAAGCTCAAGTAGGATTGGCAGAGGCGGCTTTGAAGCTATCCCATAAATCTCTGCCTTTTTCCAAGCCAGCATTTCCGGCACCTGGTTGCTGCTGCTTTGCTCCTCTTCCCTGCTCTTTTGTTGCTACCTCTCTAAACCGCTCTCCCCAAATTCTGTTGCTGGTTCTCTCCTACCACCCCTTTGGCTGCTAATTCCCCCCCCCCCAGTATTTTATGATTTTCGCAGCATCCTCTGGGGCAGGGACTAAGGGAGTGGAGCTAACTTGGGGATATTACCTTGGCGTCAACGCTGATGCCTGCTGAAGGGCATCTCATGCGCGCACATACACACAAAAGTGCCAAGGCTGCCTCTTGGGGCTGCACTTCAGTGCATCCCCGCACCCAATTCCACCTTCTTCTCTTCCCCACAACCATTTCCAGCATCGTGTACCTCGTCTGCTATCTCTCCCCCTTCAATTTCATCCCCAACCATTGCTATTTCCCCTTACCCACCCCCACCCATTAATCTCCTCTTCTTTCTCCTCTTTGGACTTTGTGGTTTCTGCCTTAAGCTTTTCCCATATCAGAAGAAGAAGAAGAAGAAGAAGAAGAAGAAGAAGAAGAAGAAGAAGAAGAAGAAGAAGAAGAAGAAGAAGAAGAAGAAGAAGAAGAAGAAGAAGAAGAAGAGGAAGAGGAAGAGGAGGAGGAGGAGGAGGAGGAGGAGGAGGAGGAGGAGGAGGAGGAGGAGGAGGAGGAGGAGGAGGAGGAGATTGAATTTATACCCCGCCCTTCACTTGGAGTCTCAGAGCAATTTACAAACACTTTTCCCTTCCCCTCCCCACAACAGACACCTTGTGAGGTAGGTGGGGCTGAGGGAGCTCTTTCCAGAACTGTCCTTTCAAGGACAGCTCTTGTCAGAACTATGGCTTGCCCAAGATCATCCAGCAGCTGCAAGTGGAGGAGTGGGGAATCAAACCTGGTTCTCCCAGATTAGAGTACACACACTTAACCACTACACCAAACTGCCCCAATCTCCTGATATGTTGTTCCTCTGCTGGCTATTTCTCTTCAAGTGGCTGAATGCTTTGAGACATATGTTGCTTTCACACATACTGAACAATGCACCTCACAGGATGTCTCTTGAGAGAAGGGGAAGGGAAAGGAGTTTATAAGCCGCTCTGAGACTCTGAGTGAAGGGTGGGGTATAAATCCAATTTCTTCTCCTTATTCTTCTTCAAATTATTGCTATAATGCATTGGAAATGGATTGAAAGTATAGTATTCAGCACGTGTAGACAGACTGTGTCCCTTCTAAATTCATGCTCTACATTTTCCATCTATCCTGCTACATCTCCTCATTATTCAAAGAGTCTTGAGCACCGTGTCTCACCTGTTAAGGCCAGGATTATCCACTCTGCTCAATCTCACTCTCTTTCTTATCATATTCTTGCAGTCCTTTCCTTCCTTCCTCTCTGTTCCACTCTCATCTGTTGACTGACCCTGGCGAGAATATGAAACTTCTTAATGAATTCTGCTTCAAGAGTTTCACACTGGAGTCTCCCTTTGAAGTTATTTTATTGAAAGATTTGCACTTTTCATGGTAGCAGTGCTTTGTCAAGGAAGATTGAAATGTTCCCCCACTGATTTCTGAGTATCCTGATTTCTAATGTCAGATGTGCATCCATTTATTCTTTTCCGTAGGCAGCAGCCTACTTGTCCAAGGTAGATAGCACAACAGCATTATGTTGATCCATAATGGGATATATTACTTTGGAAAATGAATGAATGAGCCAGAGACAATACCTCTGAAGTTATTAGGTCATGTGAGCATGTTGCCTGAGTGTGTATGGGGAAATAGTTGGCATCTTGTTAGAGATGTAACAGTTTTGAAAATCTTGAAGCCATGGAAAAAAATATTTTTCTTAGATGGTATTTTTTGTTGCTGTAAAGTATCATTTACTCTTCTGGCATATTTCTGGAATATAAAAGCATAAATACCCTGTTTTCTACAAGCAAAAGGGAGCTGCTGATTACTGCACCCTGTGCTAACACATACAGCTGACTTATACTGAATCAGACCATCTGTCCATTGAGGTCAGTATTGCCTACACAGACTGGTAGTGGCTCTCCAAGGTCTCAGGCAGAGATCTTTCATATCACCTACTGCCTGAGTTGTTCAACAGCGGAATCAGCTGCTTGGGGAGGTGGTGAGCTTCCCCACTGGCAGTCTTTAAGCAGAGGCTGGACAAACACTTGTCAGGGATGCTCTAGGCTGATCCAGCATTGAGCAGGGGATTGGACTAGATGACCTAAATGGCCATCCGGAGGGTAGCCCCTGCAGCAGAGTGCATATTTAAATTTGAACTGTGAAAGAAGGAATTACTTTAGAAGAAGAGGCGCATTTGGGAGCATGCCCAGAAAGGACATCACAGGAAGAGGTGGGGTTTCGGTGCAGTGTGCTGGAAGTGACATCAGAAGGGGTGGAGCTTGGGAAGCGACATCACAGGATGTGACATCACAACATGATGTCACATCCTGGCTCCTGGCTCCACCCCCAAAGTCTCCTGGCTCCACCCCCAAAGTCCTCAGATATTTCCCAAGTCAGTCTTGGCAACCCTATTCGTGAACAACCTCATTCCCTGACATTTTGTGGTTGGCACCATCTTTTGAGGCATCCGTTTTCTGGTTGGCTCAGTCTCCTGAGACAGCCATCTTGTTGTTGTGCCTACCACATTGTGTCGGCAATCCCAAAGGTGCCTGCAGGTTCCAAAAGGCTGGGGGGTGCCAGGACTAGAATGGTCCTCAGCCCAGGATCTTCACAGTCACTTACTAGAACTGATGAGTTTAGGGTTGCCATTCCCACAGTGGGGCCAGGGGATCTCCCGATTTTGGGGACTCCAATCCACCACAGGTCAGCTGGACGGCAGGGGAAATCCTGCTCCAAGAAGCTCCCACCCAGCACCACTGGCACTGGTGTGATGATGTCACCTGGGAGTGGTGTCATTGTGCTTCTTACGTCGGAGGCAACCTTCTAGGTTTTGGGCAAAACTCTATGCTTTTGAGGCCCAAAAAACCACAAAGTTTTGCCCAAGACCTAAAGTGTCGCCCCCGACAGTGGAAACACGATGGCATCACTTCCAGATGACATCATCACGACACACGTGCAAAACATGCACACCAGAAGAAGTCCAGGAAGGCTCCGGAGAAACACACACACCCGTCAGCAGCCAGGTAGGACGTGGCAACCCTAGATGAGTTTGCTGTGGAGACAAACCTGGAACTGAAAGCTGAGATGTAGCAGGCCAAAGGCATCATTCTCTTAATGAGACAAGGGTAGAAGTCTATAACATAGAGACAGGAGTAACGGACAAACTGGTGTTTCAGAACTAAATTGCAGTCCACTGTTGGTCATAATTCTCTATGGATGAACAGAGGGAGATTGCTCCATTGCTGGATCTTTAGGCCCTGCCTCGGCCTCTGAAGTGGCAACCAAGTCAACTTCATACTGGAAACGCTGATAAGGATTGCATTGGCAGTATATGGTTCCCTCTTGGGTTGGGCTCTTAGGTATCTATAACAGATCTAGGCAATGTAAAACCCTCATCCTGTCTACCAAATTAGCTGCTGTTGCACATCCTGGTTTCCCTTCTGAGCATAAACAGCGATGTGAGGGGTGAGCGCTGGTAGTACCAAGTAGTTTGTGATAATCTAAGTGGCATCTTAGAATATGAGGCTCCCCAGTCCCTTCACACGCTAAGTGTATCACCAGACTTTATACTTTTGGGGAGGGAGAATTATGTCGGGTTGGATCCAGCCAACCTTTTTGCTCAATATTTCCCAATTACCCTCTTTATTACAGCCCGCTGTCACCTATAGCTTTTGTCTATGCAGCTCCCATGTGTGACAGTCAGAAGGCTGTCCCTCCCCACTCCCAGGGGAAAAAAAGAGCCACTCAGAAGAGCCTATGGGAGTGCCGCTCCAGCAACCAATCACTTTTCAGAAGGGGGAGGAAACAGCAGGAGTTGAGTTCAGTTCTGCCTCAGGGAGAGAGCAGAGAGAGCTCAGGTCTGGCTCGGGACAAGAGCAGACAAGAGTAAGGGTGGCTCTGCTTGGCAGTGTGGCCGAGTGGTTCGGCTCTGTCTCTGAGAGAGAATAGAGTGGATGATGGTTGGGCCTGTCTCTGGCAACAAGCAGACCTTGTGCCATTCCATCTGACTCTTAGGAGAGGGCAGGCTGGTGTGGGTGGGATCCCGAGCCGGTGAAGAGGATCCAACCTAGTGGCTAGTCAGTATTTGCACCTGAGAGCATTAGGGGAAATTCAAACAACTCTCTGAAGCTGTAAGAAGTTTAAATTAATGTGCCTCAGCCAGGTTGCTCCTTTGTCTACCTGGAGACCCGTGCGGTTCATCCGTTCTCTGAAACAAACTTGGAAATAAATCTTCTGTGTTGTTAATATGCAGTTCCTGCCTCAGTGGTCTCCATATTCTGTTTGCTCAAGACTTACCTCACAGTAGCAAACCCAAAGCCTATACACTTGCTACCTTGAGAACACCTGGAAACTGAAGGGAAGGCTTGTGGATTTAAAAAACCTAGTCCCCCCCCCCCGAAAAAAAAAAAAATCATAGGCGGCTGTGTAGATCTCCTTGGTTGATAAAAAGGCCTAGCACCCTATGATCCTCAACATACCCTCTTCAGTGATCAAAGGGGACCCCCCCCTCTTGTCATTTTCACAGATGGAAAAGTTGGTCAGGTCCAGTCCTTTAAAATATGGTTCATTGCCATGAACAATACCTGAGGCATCCAAGCACAGGGGAGAAAAGTCCTACGGTGACTTAAATATATATATATATATATGTATAATGGATATATGAAAGTACAGGGCCTCCGTTTCCCCTTGTGATTTAAGCCACCGCCAAGCTGTGATAATCACAGTGGTGATATTTCATCCCTCGACACGGGCCTCCTTGGAGCTTTCAAATCTACATGAGAACATTTTAATGAGGATTCCTAACATCAAGAGGTTAAGAGAAACCTTTCCAAAGCTCCTACCGCTAAACTTACTGCATCTTTCTGAGATTACCGCAAAAGGAAATTTTGACCCTTGTCTCAAGACATGAAGGAAATCCTTTTGGGGGTAATTTAAAAACCACAACAACAACAACAACAACACCAATGCCGTCATTTTCTGAGCTTTGTCCAACACAGACGGTTCCTGCTGACAGCTAGTGAGGGATATTGTATTTAGTAACAACTTCAGACATTTGGCAAGACCCAACCGCATCCCTGTGCCAAGCTAAGTCTTCCAATGACTGAAGTGAGGACAGCTGGCTTCAAAGTTCAAACTGAAGCTTCCAGTGAAGTTCAAGAGCAGACAATGGCGGAAAATCACATTCATTTGGAGGGCATTATCCGAACTGCAATGGGCTGGCATGTACAACAGGCAATGTTCCCATACTGGGATTCATCTAACCCAAGAGTACAAGCCATGATTCCCATTCTGATCTCCAGGCCCCCTAGGGATATTATAGGATTACCAACCTCCATGGGGCAATTGAAGATCTCCTACTATGACAAATGATCTCCAGATGAACAAGATAAATTCCCCTGTAGAAAATAGCTGCTTTGGAGGGCGGACTCTATGGCATTACCCTGCCCTCCCTGGCCTCCACTCCCCAAATCTCCAGGTATTTCCCAACCCAGAGCTAGCAACCCTAGACTGAAGGACCACTTCTTCCTGTAGTATCCCATACTATAGCTAGAGACCTGTCCCTACTAGTGCTAAAGCTGTATCTGAAGAAGCCAGACACATGGACTAAGAAGCCTTGGAATGAGATACTAGATCAAGCGGAACATTGCACTAGTAAATATACCAACAGTGGAAGAGCCCCTGAGGTTCATTATTTAACTGAAGCCTTCTGAACTTTGGTTTTTCATGAAATACATTCCCATAATATCTGTGAAGGGAATATGCTGTGGAAATCCCACAGTGGGCTGTTGCTCAGGAATTGTATAGTAGACATAGAATGCTGCAATCTGAGAAGCAAGACGTTCAGTGTCACAAAAGGAAACAATGCACAGAACACATTCCGTCACGCTCAACCGAAATAATATCAGTAAACAGCGCTTCTTTGGAGAGCAGCTCTGCCTGTTGACCATGAGAGGAGGGGAGGGAGCTTCGAGCTTGCAGAATCTACTTTTTATTTACCAAAGTCCACAGGCTGGAGTTGGTCACATGACCACAGCTCAGGAGAGCAGAGACAGTCACAAAATGGCAGCTAAGGAGGCACCGTTGGGTAGTGTCAAGGGGTGGGACTCATAGAAAATGGAGAAGAAGAAGAAATTGGATTTATACCCTGCCCTTCACTTGGAGTCTCAGAGCGGCTTAAAAAATCCTTTCCCTTCTCCTCCCCACAACAGACATCCTGTGAAGTAGGTGGGGCTGAGAGAGCTTGCCCAAAGTCATCCTGCAGCCGCAAGTGGAGGAGTGGGGAATCAAACCTGGTTCTCCCAGATTAGAGTCAGCACACTGAACCACTACACCAAAAATGTTTGGTTCTTTGGTGAAAAGCTATTGCATGTGCTTATAAAGCCCCCTGCCTTCAAGAACTACAATCCACATATGATATCGGGCCACCACAGCTCAACCAAACACACACACATCCAAGTTATGTGTCTCAAGCACAAAGCAAGAAATGTAAGTGCATGCAGAGCTCTTAGCTCATGCCAGTGAGCCCAGTCGCAGCCTATACATCAAGTCCCACATGTCTCACACATATATGCAGCACATTTTTAAGCAACAAAGAGTTCAAGAAGCTATTCCAGAAAACGTTTATCCTTTTCACAGATGGGGAGCCCTTAGGCTAGGACTCAGCGTAACTAAGGGAGACAATGTGCCCAAGCATGCAAGGTAATCTATGGCAAAGCACAAGGAGCCACACCAAACCAGCCGGAAGCAAAGCCTGAAAGAGACAGAGGGGTTGTGCAGACAGCAGAAAAAGGTCAAGCGAAGGCCACCAGAGAAGAAAAAAACATGCATGAACACAAATATAAAGTGCCAGCCAGGTGCACACCCAGAAAGATATTGCTCAGGGCAGAGGGGAGAGAGACAGAGAGAGTCTCTCTCATTTCAAGACAGCAGGACAGGGAACTTTCAAGAAACATCCCATGCCTCACTGGTCGAGGCTGGCCTACACTGTTTCTGGCTAGGCCACACCCGTGCCACCTCTACTTCATCCATGCCGGAGTGAGGAGACACACAGCCCTGAGGCTCTGGGAGACCAGATCTCCCTCTCTGTTGCCTGCCAGCCCACTGAGGGTTGGTGGAAGGAAAAAGTTTTAAACTATTTCTCAACAGTACGCTTGGCACAAGGACTGTAAAATCTAACTGAACAACAACCAATGGCAAAAGATATGGTCATCTAGCCTATATACAACAAAATCCCTGAGCATTAAGCATCAGAACAATAAAATCTTTTCTAGATGGTATGTGACACCACAAAGACTCTATTATAGTAAAAATGTGCAGTTGGAACGAATCGTAAGAGCGGAGAACTTACAATTTGCTCTTCACACTGTGAACCTTGTTGGCAGGAGAAATTATTGAAATCGGGTTCCAATTACACAGCCGGCAAACTGAAGAAGTTGATGGAAATGTCTCCTTTAAGTATCTGGAAGGGGCGTTTTTGCGAAGGCTGTTTTTGAAAATGTTTTGAAAACATGGATTCCTCTTACTGAGTTGAATGGACTACATGGACCAATATTTATCTTTGAAGGGGGAAAAATTGTACTCTATGTCTTGTTTATAGTATTAGTATGCACTTATTTTGATACTGTGGCACCACCAACTTTACAATTGTTAAATAGAGTTTATACATTTTAGCATTTTTGATGGTGTTTTTTTCTAGCAGATTTTGCTCTCTCTTTTTGGATCTTTGTGATGCAAGGTTTCCCAGCTTTTCCAGGTGATGGCTGGAAATTCCCAGAATTCCAACTGATCTCTAGATTATAGAGATCTGTTCCTCTGGAGAAAATGACTGCTTTTGGAAGGTGGACTATATGGCAGTTAACCCTGCTGAAGTCCCTGCCCTCCCCAAACCCTGCCCTCCCCAGGCTCCATCCCCAAATCTCCAGGAATTTTTCAGCCTGGATCTGGCACCCTTACAAAGTTTGCATAACTGTCTATCTGATGCTTGACAGAAAGAAACTTAACTGGTAACTTCCCCCCCCCACTGTGTCCACACAAAATGAGGGACAAAAGATTCACTTCCTAAATTTCACACTAGCCTGTAGCAATCACAAGTTCCTGTTACTTGGTAGTAAGTATCACTGATGTCAGTCACAGTTACTTCCAAGTATAAGTCATTTGGAGAGAAGAAGAAGACTTTTGACCACCCCATCGATCCCAGTACTGCTGTACACCTAGGAAAGAGAAAGAAACAAAGATTGGGGGGGGGGCAGTTTGAAGAGCAACATCTTTCAAAAATAAATTGTTCTTCTTCTCTAAAGCAGCAAAGAAGTCTGTTTTTGTTTTGTTCTGTTTTTGTTTTGTTCCGTTGTTTTTAAAGGCATTGGCTCATGCCACTGAGCCTGGCGATCCTGAAATTTCTCGGAAAGCCAAGAGCTCTTTGATGTGGCTTGCAAAAGCCTTTCAAAGAGGGTTTTGCACTTTCCTAAACTGTCACCAGATTTCACCTTCAGCAAAATTCAAAGGGTAGGTGGAAGTTCCTCCTTCAGCAAAGTATCTGAAGAATTTAAAGGCCAGCCAAGTGACAAAGCATTCTGATAAGTGCTGCAATTTTTACAGGGAAATTTGTACATTTCCACTGGATACTTAGTTGGCTCCCCGCTCCATGGGTCCACAGTAGGGATGCCAACACTGGCCTGGGAAATTATAGGAAAATTTTCTACAAGTCTGACATAACAAACAGCTACAAGAATCTGCACTTTGCAAACATATGCCTGAGTCAACTACTGGAGCTGCATAGACACAAGCAAGGATATTGATTTTCAAGAAACGCCTGCTACAGCCTGCAGTGTATGTTCTCCCCTACCACTCAACTTAGGTCCAAAGCTATGCATGTTATCTATCAACATTAACTGTTCCAAGATTTCGCCACGCATTTATGCCGGCTAGATTTAATGTGCTACCCTGTGGACCGGAAGGTACAAAAGCATTCCTTCCAGTTGTCGATCTTGTCCTGGCTCTGCTAACCTGATTGAAACATTGGTTTCATTGTAGATTCTATATACAGGCATGCTTGGATTTATTGGAGCCTATGTTGGTTGATTAAAAAAACCCAAAACTACTGAGGTCTCAGCAGAAGACTTCCCCAGTCCCATTGGTGGAGGTTGACCAAGTAAGGCCCTGGTCACACGGAGAAGTTGCCGTGTTGAAGGCACGAATGTCAGGCAGATTTTCAGGGCATGATCATCTGGGAAGCGTAGTGATCCCGTGGCCAACCCGTGGCGTCCCGCCGAAGATGCGAAGTTAAAAAGTACCTAGGAAAGCGCACTAGTAACCGGTAAACACAGGGCAAAGGTGGGTGTCTGATTGCGGGAGCGCTAGTATCCCGTGGCATCTGGCAGCCACCCACGTCCCATTGCAAACCAGATGCTATAAGTCTCCATAGGATGTGCACCAATGCCGAACTGTGCATGTGCACAAACATGACACTGACAGCAGCCCCGCCCCCCGGAATGGTGCATGTGCACAAACAAGAAACCAAAAGCAGCACAGCTTGTGTGATCGTGTCGCGTCGCTTCTTTGCCATGCTTCAGCACTGCTGTGTGATCGGCAGCTAACAGCCGAAGTGAGGCAACTCGGGGGACCGTGTGATCAGCCTACCACGTTTTATTTTGCTCCGGGGTGAACAGCCACGCCTCCCCCCCCCCCCGTGTTATCTGTGTGACCAGGGCCTAAGTACTGTTATCCATAGCTAAATTTCTCTTTTCTGCAGTGAAAATACAAGCCAAGAAAACATCCTGCGTATAATCTACTTTGATTCTAACCCTTAAACTGTAAGACATACTAGGATGAATGAGGTATGCTAAGATCTGTAGGTAACTACAAGAGTGCTTTTTCTACTTCTAAATGGCCCGTGGGCCACAATAAAGACTAACACACAAGCTGTTTTCTCAACTGTGCCATTTGTTAGTCCTTGCGCATACACATTTTTCAAAATTATGGCAATTTAATATTTGTGGAAGTCCCTGAAGCATGATCCATGGTATACACAGATGAAAATCAACAGGTCTTTGTCAGGATAACCAACATCCAGGTGAGGCCTGGAGCTCTCCCAGAATTCCAACTGATCTTCAGACTACCAAGATCTGTTCCCTTGGAGGAAATGACCATTTTGGAGCACAGGCTCTAAGGAACTCCTCCCAGCTGAGCTCACTCTCTTCCCTGGGCAATGCGCCCAAATCTCCAGGAATTTTCCAAACCAGAATTGGTACTTGGCAGCCTCAAGTTTATAGCCTAAGTAGGGTTGCCAGCCTCCAGGTGGGCCCTGGAGGTTTCCTGCTTTGACAACTGATCTCCAGGTGACCCTGATGACCTCCCCTGGAGAAAATGGCTGTTTTGAAAGGTGGGCTCTATGGCATTGTACCATGCTGAGGCCCCTCCCCTCCCCAAACCCTGCCTTCTCCTGGATCCACCCCCAAAGTCTCCAGGTATTTTCCAACCCAGACCTGGCAACCCTAGCCTAAAGGAGTATTGAAGAAAAATAGGAAGGAGAGTTTGAGAAACAAATTAAATTCAACATGAAGCAGATCAACTGAATGAACAACTCCCTCACATCCAAATAATAACTATTAGCTAGGGTGAGGTAATGGCTGTTGTAGCAGCCTCGCTTGGACTAGAAGAGCTGGATTTGAGTTTGTCGTGTCGAGGTATGCATCTGATGGAGCATATAATGATTTTATTTATTTTTTTTAAGGAGACACCATATAGGTACATAAAAAAAAAAGTTGACCAAAAATTGTTACTGAAATACGAACTTTTTTGGGAAAAAATGGAATATGAAAATATGAAATATGGTCTTTCAACATTTCGAGGAATTATTAAAACTTGACAATGTTAGGCAAGGTTTCTACAGATATGAACGCTTCACTGAACAGATCTGACCGCACGGCAGCGTTTTTGGCTTCTTGGAATGTTTGATAAAAATAGACTGCTGTGCCCACTCATCCATGAAGATCACTGGATGACTAATGGCAGCAAGCCTAACCAGGTATACTCAGAAGGAAGGGCCACTTCATTCAATAAGGCTTACCCTCAAGAAAATGTTCTTAGGACTGGAGCCTAAATCTCATTGTGGAATGCCAATGCCAGATTGGGTAACACGTGGAGGGGGCGGAGTCTGGGAAGGGCAGGGTTGGGGAGGGGAGGGGAGGGATCTCAGCACAGGGGCGTGATGCCCCCCCCAAAGCATCCATGTTCTCCAGGGGAACTGATCACAGTAATCTGGAAATCAGATGAAAATCTGGGAGATCTCCAGGTCCCACCTTAGGGTTGCCAGCTCTGGGTTGGGAAATTTTGAGTGTGGAGCCTGAGAAGGGCAGGGTTTGGGGAAGGGAGGGATTTTAATAGGGTGTAATGCCATAGAGTTCACCTTCCAAAATGGCCATTTTCTCCAGCTGAACTGATCTCTGTTGCACGAAGATCAGTTGTAATCCCAGGAGATGTCCAAGACCCCACCTGGAGATTACGGGACTGGTAAACGAAAAACAAACAACAACAACCGTGGCATAATTACGAAAAGTCTACTCAATTGTTCAAGTGTTAATACATTTCTGTGAAATCACAAGGACATAAAATATCCTTCACAATAAGAATAGTCAGTTCAATTTTTCAAGTGTTTTATAAATATTCATACCTTTCTATGAAATCACACAGACACAAACAGCCTTCACAATAAAAATAATCCTATGACATAATACGGAATCATGACTTTTTGTGCTACTTGAATTCAAGAATAAGGAAGACACAAAGATCATTTGATGGGCTATTGTGCTTTATTTGCATTGGATGACGCTTGAGATGAAGAGAACCAGGTAGTTTCAGGCAACAGAAGAGAGGATTATGTCATTGGACTGTTCTTATTGTAAAGGCTATCTGTGTCCATGTGATTTCACAGAAATGTATGAATATTTATCAGACACTTGAAAAATTGAATTGACTTTTTGCAATTATATCACAATTGTTATTGTTTATTTTTCATTCACCCACCTGGTGACTGGCAACCGTCAGGGATATTTTGGGACAGGGACAGAGGGACGGAGTTCCGGCTGGCTCCCAAGATGACCACACCCAGCAGGAACTCATTAACATAATAAGCTACACCCAACAGCAGAGACTCATTAGGATTGGCTACATTAGAGATGTGTGGCCTAACATGCAAAGGAGTTCCTGCTACAAAAAAAGCCCTGGGTTTTAACTACAAACAAGGTAAACAGAATAAGAAGCAAAAGGTGGGTGTGGCTGGATGACCACACTCAGGGCCCTTTTTGTAGCAAGAACTCCTTTGCATATTAGGCGACAAACGCCTAATATAGCCAATCCTCCAAAAGCTTACAGTAGCCCCTGTAAGAAGAGAAGCTCTTGGAGGATTGGCTACATTCAGGTTTTGTCACCTAATATGCAAAGGAGTTCCTGCTACAAAAAGATCCCTGACCACACTTCTGGTAACATGGGGTGTGGCCTAATATGCAAATGAGCTGTGCTGTCACGGGTGTGGCCTAATATGCTAATGATGTTCTGTTGTTGGGTGTGGCCTATTATGCTAATAAGTTCCTGCTGTGTTTTTTCTACAAAAAAAGCCCTGGCGACCATACCCCACCTGGAGGCTGGGAACCCCAAGTCATTTGGGCCAAAGCTACCTCACAAAAGTTGCTGGGAAAATAATGGAATCGAAATGGCTTAGAAAGTCTCTCCATGTTCACATTCAGTCCACGCATGCCCCAGTGTCAGACTGCAACATGGAAAAAATCAGTACAGTCAAGGTACATATGGTTACAGTTAGGCCGATGATTAAATAGCTATGTGGCAACTTAAATGAGGATGTAATCACCTTGCAAAAATATTTTCCAGTGCTCATAAACCCCTATCCTGTAAGCGGTTGTTGAACAAATGAATTCAAACCACGGCTAACGTGCTGCTTGGCACATCTACTGGAAACCACATCAAATAAGAAAATGAAACCCTACAAATATTATATTTCCCTCTCAGGGCTTCCAGATTGTTTTGTTTCTCTCTCTCTCTCTCTCTCTCTCTCTCTCTCTCTCTCTCTCTCTCTCTCTCTCTCTCTCTCTCTCTCTCTCTCCACACGCCCTGCATTTATATATGCATGCACGCACACCAATCCCAGTTCTAAAGCTCTGGGGGTCCTCAAGCACTCTCTGTCCCCCCACATCACAGTCCTTGCACGTGTCTTCTTTGGTGCACCAAAGTGAGGATCCTAGTGCTTTTAGGACTCTGGAACAGTTGCAGCTTTGGGTCTTTGTGTTGGCTGGTGATGTTTGTGTTGGCTGGTGATGACAAAGGTCAGTTCGCCTGGAGAAAAAAATGGCCACTTTGGGAGGTGGACTCTGTGGCATTATACCCAGTAAAGTCCCTCCCCTCCCCAAGCCTTGCCCTCCTAAGACTCCACCCACCCCAGATCTCCAGGTTTTTCCCAGCCTGGAGCTGGCAGCTTCTGGAATTTGAACATGTGATTTTAAAATCTGGTAGGGGGGGGGAATGTGTGCACACACTGATTTAGGATGCCCCTCCCCCATCTGCTTCTGGGACTGCCCACCCACGGGGGAGGGGTGGAATCATGAGACAACAGACAAATTCAACATAAATGATCTGTATTGCAACAACTGTGTTTCTGGCTGAATTAAACAAATCTGTTTAAATTGGTTTAGCATCCCATTTTGTAATAACTCAATGATTCAGTTGAACAAAGCAGACACACTTGGGTATTCCATATTCTAAGCAAGCAAGACTTCACAAGGTCACCTGTATAAAAGGCTGCATTTCCCTCCAATGATTCTGAACCATCCATTCATTCCATTCAGCATCTCTGCATTTTCCTGTATACATGATGAATCCGCTGTAAAAAAATAAACTGTACAACTGTTGCTATGGGTCCACATTCAGTGCTCCCCCCTTGCCTTCATTGCTTCCAGATTTGTCATCAGGGTTGCTAGCTCTGAGTTGGGAAACATCTGGAGATGTGGAGGGGGGGCGGACCCTGGGAAGAGACTTCAGTGGGGTGCAATGCCCTAGAGTCCACCTTCCAAAGCAGCCATTATGTCTCCAGGTGAACTGATCTCTGTCACCTGGGAATCCGTTGTAACCCCAGGAGATCACCAGCCACCACCTGGAGGTTGGCAACCCTATCTGATGGTTTTAGTTTGCTTCTCCCCCCCCCTCCGGTAATACCTAGGCATTCAAATATGTGTTTTTAATGGATTTTTTTCAACAGCTGCTGATTTAACAAAGGTACCAATAGATTCTTAAAGTCGGAGGAAACTGAGCTGAGCCTTAGAGAGAAAGGATATTTTGGCAGTGAAAGATCCACAGACACGTCTATTCCCTTCCCACCCTACTCAAGTTTTCAGATGCTACCTCTGTTATCAGCACTGGCAAAAGCACTCCCCCAGTGCTGGCTGTGTCTCAATGGTAGGGCATCTTTTCATCACCAACCTGAAATGCTCAATTCTGCACGTTTATTTTTGCAATGAAGATACCCCCCCCCCAGTTTTACTCCTATACCCTGATCAAGCAAGAAGAAGAAGAGAAGAAGGGATTGGATTTATACCCTACCCTTCACTCAGAGTCTCAGAGCGGCTTACAAACTCCTTTCCCTTCCCCTCCCCACAACAGACATTCTGCGAGGTAGGTGGGGCTGAGAGAGCTCTCTCAAGAACTGCTCTTGAGAGAACTGCTCTTGAGAGAACTGTGGCTTGCCCAAGGTCATCCAGCAGCTGCAAGTGGAGGCGTGGGGAATCAAACCCGGTTCTCCCAGATTATAGTCCATGCACTTAACCACTACACTAAACTGGCACTAACAAGAGTTATGCACACACAGACATAGGTGTTCTATACATACATAACCAATGCTAATGCACATATGTGCACACACCACAAGCCACAATGATCCTACTGGACCCCCTGAATCAAAAGGATGAGTTCTTTCATTTGGATGGAGAGGCATATCCCGATTTGGGATCACTTCTTTTCATTAATTCAGTCGTTTGTTCGTTTGTTCGCACGTTTATTCGGTTGTTTGTTTGTTCGTTCATTTGGTTGTTCGTTCGTTCATTCCATTTATATCCTGCCTTTCCCGCAAGAGGGCTCAGGGCAGGTAACAACAATTGAACAACATCCACACCATTTAAAACAGACCATATAAAGAAGAGTAGCTAAAACAGTTACTACAGGAGTATCAGTCTTTTTGGATGCCATTAGAAAGGGCAAGCCCTGACCCGGATAGCCCCAGATAGCCCAGCCACATCAGATCTCAAAAGCTAAGCCAGGTCAGCCCCGGTTAGTACTTGGATGGGAGACCACCAAGAAAGTCCAGGGTTGTGACGCAGAGTCAGGCAATGGCAAGCCACCTATGTACAATCTCTTGCTTTGAAAAGCCTACAGGGTCACCGCAAGTTGGTGGCAGCTTGATGGCCCTTTCCTCCTCCACCACCACCACCACTACCACAGAAAAGGATCAGGGCAGGCCATAGCCAACCAGGGATTTTGTCTCAGAGGCACAAGAGCTGCTGAGTACACTGACAGCTTAGAGATGAGCTCCAGTCACTGTTTGGAAGCAAACCTGCATTCGTTAATACCCGATTATCTCCAGCCACATGTATTCCCCCTTTGGCCACAGCTGCTTTGCCAAGCCCTCTGCCAAAAGGAGTGCCGGTAAGGGCTAATGATGGTTCTTGGCCTCCAAAGACGCCCCTTAAGCAACAGGGATCCATGTGGAGCTGGTTGGGCAGGACTGACAACTGCTTTGAATCCCTGGAACTGCATGAAGCAAACTGCATTGGCATCAGCGTATGGGCCCGGGGGCCTCAATTAAAAGACGGGACCGAGCCGCTCTTGAGCAATTCCCTGCAGAAATAAATGGCTCTTGAGCATATGAACACAACACACATTATACTGAATCAGGCCACTGGTCCATCGAGTTCAGTACTGTCTACTCGGGGGGGCAGCGGCTCTCCAGGGTCTCAGGCTGAGGTCTTTCACATCACCTTTTTATTGCTGTTGCTTGGTTAAGAAAGCTGACATGTTTAAGGCACTTCACATGTACTTGAGCGCCTGTGGCGTAATGGTTAAGAGTATGGGACTAGGCTATGGGAGAGCTCAGTTCAAATTCCCCAGTCTGCCATCGAAGCTCTGTGCAGCCACCGTGGTGTAGTGGTTAAGAGCGGAGGACTCTAATTTAGAAAGCCGGGTTTGATTCCCCACTCCTCCTCCACCTGAAGCCTGCTGGGTGACCTTGGGCTAGTCACAGTTCTCTTGGATCTCTCTGAGCCCCACCTGCCTCATAAGGTGCCTGTTGTGGGGAGAGGAAGGCAAAGGCGATTGTAAGCTGCTTGGAGACTCCTTCGGGTCGAGAAAAATGGAGCCTAAACGTCTCTTCTGACTCTTCTACGGGTGACTCTGCAGCCAGTCGACCTCTGTTGGCCTAACCTACCTCACAGGGTTGCTATGTAGATAAAATGAGGGCGAATCATATCCACTACACTGCGTTCCTTGGAGAGAGGGCAGGATATGACCTTTGAAAGCTCTTTCACTGTTATTAACAGAGAGGCAAGCTGCTCTCCTAGAGTCCCATAACGATATGAAATCTTAAGGAATACGTATTACATACAATTTTCAACACAATTCTTTCCGCCTTCATGGACTCGTCTATTTTCTTCCACATAATCATCGGTTGTCAAACATTTGCTATTTCAAAACAACCGGGGAAGTAAAAATAAAGGCAAAGCCCCACTTTTGCACAGCTGAGGCTCCGATATGTATATTACAATGTGGTTGAGTTGAATAAGCCTCGGAAAATATTCAAGATCCATTTTTCCTTTATCGCCGGGCTGCTGGGGGTTCAGTGGCATCAGGCTCCTGCCGAGACAGTGAGAAAATGGAACCCGCGTGGCAGAAAGGATCAGAGGATGGGATTACAGCGCCAAAGCAGCCCTTCAAAATTTGCAGATGCCACCGGGGAAGCAATAAGAAGACCCCAGGCCGTGGCGGGCTGGGATTAGTGCACCTCACCACGTCCGGATCCACTGGTAGCTCAAGCTTGCCATGGGAGAGATGCTCCCTACAAGGTTTCGGATCCCACCTCCTACTCAATAATCGGGGAAATAGCTGTCTGCGCAAAATCAGCCCATGCCTAGAATCACTTTCCACAGCTATGCTAAAGTGCGCCAAATCTGGCACTCTTCCTGAAATTCAAACCTGTCCCTTCTGTTTGCAAGTGATTTCGGTGACAATCCTCTCACCGGAAGCCAAGGGCACTGCTCTAGGACAGAGAATTGTACAATTGCAGTCTTTTGTCTGTCCGTCCCCCCTTCCCTGTGAGGAAACAGTTCAGATGTACAGATCCATAAAGTGATGAATGAGAGAAAAGAAGAATCAAGGGATGACTCATGTGCACAAATGGGTCACGGCAGATCAGAAACTACGGAGAGAACTTTCAGTTAAACCTCTCAACCCTTCCCATCAAAAACCCTCTCAGCACAGAGCATCAAATGTAATGTTTGATCCAGTCAACTGGCATATTTAGCTGCCAGTCAACAAGTGTACAGTAGTCACAGAATCACAGAGTTGGAAGGGGCCGTACAGGCCATCTAGTCCAACCCACTGCTCAATGCAGGAACAGCCTAGAACGTCCCTGACAAGGGTTTGTCCAGCTGCTGCTTAAAGACTGCCAGCGACAGGGAGCTTACCACCTCCCTAGGCAGCTGATGCCACTGTTGAGCAACTCTTACTGTAAAAAAAAAAAAAGTTTTTCCTAATATCCAGCCGGTACTTTCCAGCCCTTAATTTAAACCCATTATTATGAGGTTTATAAAAACAACAGGAACAGCTCCCTGCCCTCCTCTAAGGGACAGCCCTTCAAATACTTCAAGAGAGCCATCATGCCCCCCCCCCCCGCAACCTCCTCTCCTCCAGACTGAACATTCCCAAGTCCCTCAGCCTTTCCTCATAGGGCTTGGTCTCCAGGTGTCAGTCACAGAGAAACCAAAGAGCCCTGCATCAGTGTAGCATCCATACTACACACATATATGTATATGTACATGTATATGTATGGGGAAAGTCTAAGACCCAAGGTGGCTCACAATGATAAAGCACTGAACAGAAACAAACCAAGCTGACAACTGCAACTAATAGGAATCATGTGAAAGGAGCAGTGACTTTCAGTGCATTTCTGCTGAGTTGCTCCAAATGCTTGGGAAACACAAGAACCTCCTTGAAAAGTCATTGGAAGTTTAACAAGATTTGGAAGAAGTTTTACAAGATTTGGACCGTTACAATATATATATATACATACACACACACACAGAGTGCTGGTTCTTTGGCTTGGAAACGGAGATGAGCACCGCAACCCTAGAGTCAGATTCGACTGGCTTTTGAGCAAGGGAAACTTTATCTTACAACTAGGCAGGTGTACAGCCATTGTGCCAGCCAGGGTTGCTGTCCAACTCCAACATAGGAAATTTGGAAGTGGTGCCCAGGAAATGTAGAGTTTGGGGAGGGAAAGAAGTTCAACAAGGATGTGACATCTGTCTAGGACTTCTTTTGCTCCTAGACTCTGTAGCATACCACAGATTTCACCCTTCAAAGCTGCTATTTCGTCAAGGAAAACTGATCTCAGTAATCTGGAGACCAACTGTAGTTCTGGGACAACTCCAGGATCCATCTTGAGGCTGGTAACCCTAGCAACACTTCTCTGTTTGTGGCCAAATGGTCCTGTGAAAATGCCATCAGGTATACAGTTGGCCTGTGTGTGCACATTGTACATACCTATTACACCTGCACAGAGCCACAACTGAAGATATCCACAGTCACACAGGACTGCCCAACCGTAACACAATATACTACTAGCCCATGGATCTCATAGGTCTGAGCATTATTCACAGCACTCTCAGACTAAAACTTTGTCAGGCTCGGCTTTGGAATCCTTTCCATAATGGTTTGGGTTTTTTTACCTAAAATGTACATGGAGTAGAGAAGGTGGGTAGAGGAAGCTTTTTTCACCTTCTCCCATAATGCTAGTGCTCATGGGCATCCAATGATACAGGACAGACCAAAGGAACTACTTCTTTACTCAACGAGTAATAAAACTGTGGAATCACAGCCAGTGGAGGTGGTGATGGCTGTGAGCATAGACAGCTTTAAAAGGGGTCAAGACAGAGTTTCATGGGGGACAGATTCATCAGTGGCTACTAGCCATAGTGAATGAAGGAAGCCTCCATATTGAGGAGCAGCAAAGCCTCTGGATACCAGTGCCTAGGAGGCAACATCAAGGGAAGGGCTTTGGCCTCTGTGCCCTGTTTGTTGGCCCCTCCAGGACAACTGGCTAGCCACTGTGTGTAACAGGGAGCTGGTAGGGTTGCCAGCCTCCAGATGGTGCCTGGAGATCTCCTGCTATTACAACTGATTTTTCAGATGACTAAGATCAGTTCTCTTGGAGAAAATAGCTGCTTTAGAGGGTGGACTCTATGGCATTATATCCTGCTGAGATCCCTCCCCAAACCCCACCCTCCCCAGGCCACAACCTCCAAATCACCAGGTATTCCCAATCCAGAGCTGGCAACCTTAGATGCAGGACTAGATGGACCACCGGCCTGATCCAGCAGCGCTCTGTTTATTTCCTTATGATACAGTTCCACCCCAGAATACACCAAACAGGCCAGTGAGAAGTTGCTTTGCTCAAGTAAGGCTCCAATCACACACAGAATTAGTTGCACAAGAGCCACGAATGCCGGGCAGATTTTACAGGCGTGATCACATGGGAACATCTGCCCAGTGTCCCAGAGTAATCGGCAACCCGTTTTGATCTGCCATAGAAGCAGGGTAAAAAGACACTGGGGAAAGTCCACTATCAGATGGGTTGCTACAGGCCATGAACAGGACTTTCCCCTGTGTGATCACGCCAGCACACTCTCATGGCATTGGGATGGTCTGATCCCGACTCTGTGCCGTTGTTGTTTTCCCCGTTTCAGTATGTGCATCATCACATCCTCCATAGGGAGCACTCAGTGCGGAGATGTGGCTCATCGATCCACCGTTGAAGCGCACTGGAAACATGTGGCAAGCCCCCCACCCAAATTCACCCACGGTTTGCCTCTGATCACGCAGTGGTGGGCTGCCCCCGCAGTGCAAATGCGGGTCAAATTGCTGTTGAGCAAATAGCCTCACTTTCCCACCCCCACCGCATTATCTCGCACATGTGACCGCAGCCTAACTGTTGTTTTGCTCAAGAAGAGCAAATCTTGTTTGCCTCCTACCAGTACCTTGTCTTAAGCCACACTGGTTCTATTATGCAGAAAGCAACAGCAGGAACTTAGTGGCACCTTAAAGACTAACTGGTCTTTCAACTTGTGCACTTTTGCGGCCTACAGATCACTTGGTCAGATCTGTGAAATGAATTCTGAACTCAGCAGAATATCTACAGGCAGAGGGAGGAAGAAAAGGACAGACTGTAACACGTCCATGCAAAATGCAAAAGCAGACAAGGTGACCATTCACACTGGGCTACGGTTCAGGGACAAGGAGTTGGTGGAGTTATATGATGCAACGGTGGCTGAGGAAGGTCTCTGCTCTCTTTAACCCTTTGCTGGCACAGTCAGACCTGCTGCTGTGCTACAATTCTGCAAGTTCTTGCTAGAGTCTCCCTTGGGATTATAGCTCAATGTTGTTGTTGAAGAACGGGGACTTCTGGGACAGCAGGAGGCTATCCTGAAAGACTGAAAGCTCTGTACACAAATTTCTGAATATTGCCATTTTTAATGCCACATCTATTCTCCTACAGAGAGATTGACCTGCTTGTCTGACTTGCTGAAGGCAGGGTTGCCAACTCTGGGATTGGAAAATTCCTGGAGACTGTGCATAACGTTTAAAACAGTGGGCTGTCTTTAAGCCTGCATTTATTGTACAGGGCTATAGAACAACAGCAACTCAATTGTGCCAATGAAAAGATTATACCTTCTCTCCATATTAGTCTGCACTGCAAACAGGACCCATTTATAACTAGAGCAGCAGAATTACCACCAGTGCTTAAGAAAGATTTCCCAAAGGGTTGCCAACTTCCAGGTGTTGGCCGAAGATCTCCCACTATTACAACTGATCTCTGGACAACCAACACCAATTTCCCTGGGGAAAAACAGCTGCCTTGGAGGGTGGACTCTATGGCATTATACCCTGCTGAGGCTCCTCCCCTCTCCAAACCTCACCCTCCCTAAGCTCCAGCCCCCCAAAATTTCCAGGTATCTCCCAACCCAGAGTTGGCAACCCTAATCATTAGAAGATACCTCAAATGCTTTTGAGTCAGCCTTTAAACGGGGTATCTGGGGTGTCTGATTGGCATCAAGATGTGCTTCCCCACTGCAGGTCACTCACTGGCTACTACCAAAGCTACACCAAGGTTGTGATGCTATACATCTTTACTTGAAAGAAAGCGTAACAGAGCTCAATTGAGCTGACATCTGAGTAAATATGCATCAGTTTGGGCTACAGATCTTCCTAAGGGTTTCTTATACTATGCCCCATACGTGTGTATGTGCGCGTGTGTGCATATTCAACATTTTTGCAAATAGAAGCATTTTCATAAAAAAGCTAAAACCAAATATGCTTTGAACATCATAAACATTCAAGTTTCCCCAGCTACGTCCCCACTTCCTTTATTGTACGGGGCTTTAAGATACAAAAGAAAAGAAGATAAAGGGGAATATTTTTTCCCCCCTGACAAATACTCCCCCAATATTTATTTAATTATTTAATAATGAAACATGACTGGAAACAGCCATTCTGGGATGATTGGAAAAATATTTCTGTGCTTCCAGCACATTATACAGGAATTTAAAAACCAACAAAAAAAACTTGAAAAGGTATCTGTAATTCACTGAACTGTATTTCTCTCCTTCTTTGCTCTGTACGAGCAAGACTACTTAAATAACAGGCTTTTCTTCAGGGAGAGAAAAAATAAATAAGTAGTTTTAGCTTCCTACCACAGTGAGAAGTTTTGTGCCATACACACACTGAGTCAAATAAGCTGAAGCTTCTACTTCAGTTTGCCTGAGCATTTAAGTATTATTGAACACTGACAGCAGATAGGCCTCGCCGATTTAAAATTAAAACACTGGCATGATTTTTGTTAGCTCACAGAAGTGAATTCCACCAAAGTCCAAGTAGCTAACTTAAAATATATACACATGCAATTAAGATGGCGGAGTTCATTCCCATACAGAGTAAACTGGAGGTGCAACTTGAAAGATAAAACTTGAAAGCATGCCCCCCCCGCCCTTACCTTGCCAAGAGCAACAAATAATGCCCAGGTTGTTTAACTTAGTGGCTTTGCCCCACTGTTTCAGGGGAGTCCAGGCTGGGCCACACCAGTGTTCCCTCTAAGCTGAGTTAGTGTGAGCTAGCTCACAGTTCTTTTAGCCCCCAGCTCACAGAGTTTTGTCCTAGCTCAGGAAGGATGGCTCCAGAGCAAACTCCCTTATGCAGTAGCCAAATTGCTCGCTCACTACTTTAATGCCAGTAGCTCACAAAGTAGAGTTTTTGCTCACAAGACTCCACAGCTTAGAGGGAGCATTGGGCCACACACATTTCAACTGCTTTGGACAGAAAAAAGAGCCAGCCAGTCTGTGACCCACCATGATAGATTTGGGCAAACATACTCAGGCTGGTTTGCTGTTCTTGGCACTCTCTGCAGTTTATGGTTGCCAACTCTGCCTTAGGAAATTCATGGAGATTTGGGGGTGGAGCCTGGGGAAGGTAAGGTTTGGAGATTGAACCTCAGTGAGTTATAATGCATAGGGTTGCCAACCTCCAGGTGGTGGCTGGAGATGCCCGATATTACAATCGATCTCCAAACAACAGAGATCAGTTCCCATGGAGAAGATGGCTGCTTTGGAAAGTGGAATCTATGGAATTATATCCTGCTGAGGTTCTTCTCCTCCCCTCCCCTCCCCAGGCTCCACCCCAAAAATCTCCAGTTATTTCCCAGCCCAGAGGTGGCAACCCTAATAATGTTGTACAGTCCATCTCCAAAATACCCATATTCTCCAGTGGATCTGATCTCTGTAGTCTACAGATTACCAGTAAGAACATAAGAGAAGCCATTGTTGGATCAGGCCAGTGGCCCTTCCACTCGAACACTCAGTCACACAGTGGCCAAAAATACCAGGTGCCATCAGGAGGGCCACCAGTAGGCCAGGACACTAGAAGCCCTCCCACTGTCGCCCCCCCCCCCAAGCACCAAGAATACAGAGCCTCACTTGCCCCAGACTGAGAATTCCTATCTATACCTTGTGGCTAATAGCCACCAATGAACCGCTGCTCCATATGTTTATCTAATTCCCTCTTGAAGCTGTCCGTGCTTGTAGCTGCCACCACTTCCTGTGGCAGTGAATTCCATGTGTTAGTCACTCTTTGGGTGAAGAAGTACTTCCTTTTATTTGTTCTAACCCGACTGCTCAGCAATTTCATTGAGTGCCCATGAGTTCTTGTATTGTGAGAAAGGGAAAAAGTACTTCTTTTGATCTGCTCTATCCCATGCATAATCTTATAAACCACAATCATATCACCCCTCAGCTGTCGTTCAGTAGACCTCCAGGTCTATTCTCATCTACAGACTACAGACATCTGTTTCCCTGGAGAAAATGGGTAGTTCAGAGGGTAGACTCTATGGCATTGTACAGCACTGATATCCCTGTCCTCCACACACTCCACTCCCAAATCTCCAGGAGTTCCCCAACCTGGATCTGGCAACCCCTGCCAGTGGCTGGGGGGACCTGGCAGCCCTACACACTGCGATTTTAGTTCCAGGGCTCACTCTAGACCTCTCACACAAGCCTTCTTTTCCTTTACAGCTATGAAATCACTGCTCAGAGGAATGAAGAGATTTTCAACTCCAAATGATGACACAAAGAAAGAAGCACAGAGGTTTCCCCCACAGACAACACAGTCCACTAAGGCTCACAAGAAGAAGGAGAGGAGATTGGATTTATAACCCGCCCTACACTACCCGAAGGAGTCTCAGAGTGGCTTACAATCCCTTTCCCTTCTCTTCTCCACAACAGACACCCTGTGAGGTAGGTGGGGCTGAGAGAGCTCCCTCAAGAACTGCCCTTGAGAGAACAGCTTGAAAGAACTTATGACTGACCCAGGACCACAACTACAGCTACATGTGGAGGAATGGGGAATCAAACCCAGTTCTCCCAGATTAGAGTCCATGCTCTTAACCACTACACCAAACCGGCAAGAAGAGTTCTCACCATCTTGAGCTCATGTTTAAACCAACTGAGTACATGTAAGACAGAGGCCTAGTCTGTGTTTGCAGGAGGCGTGTCTTACCTTGCGCTGAAGGAGGGCGAAGAAGCACCTTGTTCTCAGGTTACTGAACAAACTGGCAGGATTTACTAGAGGATTATGGGTTTCACCCAAACACAACAAAAATTCAACTGAGCCGATAACACCACCATCCAAAATGGAGCCCATGGTCAGAGATAACGGAGGAGCCTTGGTCAGAGATAACAGAGCAGTGTGGGTGACAAGAGTTTAGACTCTGGCGCCAGTGAAGAAATTACACATGTGGAGTGAGGGACAAGACAAATTCTAGAAGCCTGCCTGTGTTGACATGGGAATGTCCACGATAACGTACAGCCTGAAACACTGTTATCGTTTTTTTTTTTATGGTGAACTTTTCCTGTGGGGGATGAAAGCTAGGCTATCTGGTCTCCACAATAGTTCCCTGTGGCCTTGGGCAGGACCTGTCAAGCATCTTTTTACCAGTCACAATTCTGGTCACCACATCTCAAAAAGGATATTATAGCATTGGAAAAAGTGCAGAGAAGGGCAACTAGAATGATAAAAGGGTTGGAACACCTTCCCTATGAAGAAAGGTTAAAATGCTTGGGGCTCTTTAGCTTGGAGAAACGACGGCTGAGGGGTGACATGATCGAGGTTTATAAGATTATGAATGGGATTGAGCAGGTTGAGAAAGAAGTACTTTTCTCCCTTTCTCACAATACAAGAACTCGTGGGCACTCTATGAAATTGCTGAGCAGTCGGGTTAAAACAGATAAAAGGAAATACTTCTTCACCCAAAGAGTGATTAACATATGGAATTCACTGCCACAGGAGGTCGTGGCAGCTGCAAGCATGGACAGTTTCAAGAGGAAATTAGATAAACATATGGAGCAGAAGTCCACCAGTGGCTATTAGCCACAGGGTATGGATGGGAACTCTCAGTCTGGGGCAGGTGATGCACTCTATTCTTGGTGCTGGAGGGGGCAGCAGTGGGAGGGCTTCTGGTGCCCTGGCCCCACTGCTGGACCTCCGGATGGCACCTGGTATATTTTGGCCGCTGTGTGACAGAGTGTTGGACTAGATGGGCCATTGGCCTGATTCAACATTGGCTTCTCTTATGTTCTTATGTTCTTATGTTCTTATGTTCTGTCCTTCAGAACGGAGCAACGTCCACTAAGAACCACCTGGGCCTCTCCCGTCTTCTGCCATTAATCAGCAGTTCTCAAGCCATACCTGGCTCATTCCCCTTCCCTTGCTGGCCCCTCGTTCCTTAACAGGACAGAAGCAGCAGATGGGAAGAGAGGTACTTAACTTTTCCTACCTGCATCCCAACCTGCCGGATAATTTTCTTCCAGGCAGGTTTCAAGATCTGAAAGATCACTTGGAGAAAAGTAGCAGGGAAATTCTCCCACTTGCTCCTCCCCGAAGGGTACTTCTACACATTACAAAGGCCTCGCAGATGCTTGCTGGCTCGTCTGTGTTTATGCCCACCACAGCAGTCAGGATGGCACAGCTGTAGCCTCTCCCTGCCACAAAGGCACTGTTTTGACATCCGCAAACCACCCCAGAGAGCAGCTATTGGCTACACTGTCAAAATCCATATCAACCCTTACCAACACAGCATTACAACAGAGAAGTGACACCCGGGATTTCAAAACCTGACGACCCCAAATGGAATCCTCCTGGCTTCAGTATTAAACTTGATAAAATGTGTAACTTAAAATATCTATAAGTAAGACACACTTCTTCTTTCTTCTTCTTTTTTGCCGCCAAGTTACAGCTGACTTGTGGTGACCCATAGGGCTTTCAAGGCAAGAGCCGTTCAGAGGTGGTTTCTCATTGCCTGCCTCCATGTCACAACCCTGGTATTCCTTGGAGGTCTCCCGTCCAAATGCTAGCTGGGGTTGACCCTGCTTAGCTCCTGAGATCTGACAAGATTCCAGTCTTGCAGGAAGCCATTACATTCTGCCTCCCCCATCATCCCCACAATTGATTTGCCAACCTCGGGTTTGGAAATTCCTGGAGATTTCAGGGTGGAGCCAGGGAGAAAGGGGCTTAGGGATGGGAGGGACCTCAGTCGGGTATGATATCATGCAGCACACCTTCCAAAGCAGCTGTGTTCTCCAAGGGAAATGGAATAAGTGTTTTAAATAGATAATAAATAAATGATTTACATGGTCTGGAGTTCACTTGTAATTCCAGGAGATATTCAGCCTCCACCTGGAGGCTTTACAGGGGCATTCTTTGTTTCTATGTAATGATGAAGAACAAGTTCCCTATTCTGATAGGTGAGACTATGGCTCTTTCTGCACCTGTATTTTGCCTCAGTTTCTGAGCGCATCCTGTCCTTCCATTCTACATTCCCTACTGCTTTCACTTCCCCTTTGTACTGGGGCTTTCTCTTGTTTCTGCACTTGTTTTACAGGAATATGCACTCGGACCACTTCCAGCACACTGTGGCCCCGCAGCTACCAAAACTCCTTTTGCTGTGATTCTTTGTTCTCATCTGCTTTCGAATCACTAATCCTCTCTAAAGTAGAATTGTTTCTACGGGTATTTAAGCATTGCCCACTGCCCCTCCCCGATTTCCACCTTTAACTCTTTAGGTTGATGCTCCCTCCCTGTTCTGTTTTCTTTCCCTCTTTCTCCAAAGACAACAGAGGACATGTCCTCCTGCTTAGGCAAACTTTTTTTTAAAAAAACAAGAGAAAGAGCATAAGAAGGAATCAGTGAATATAAAGGACTAGGGGATTCCCTGCTCCCAAATGTGTCAGTCTTACATGTGTGGGCCTGGATTTTCCCCTCCCTTCCCTTTCTTTTTGCTTGTAGATGCAGAATGCATACAGAATACACAAATAAATAAACCAGAGGGGAGGGGGAAACCAGTGCAGAGGGAATATGTGCGACTGCAAAGTCAACCCTTAAGTCAAACCCTTCAGGCTTGACTCCTCGGATTCTCCGGTCAGTGCAGAAAGGGCCTATGTTCTCAACATGTAAGATCTCCACAGCTCTCCTGAACAATCCCCAAAGCGTCAACAGATAATGCTCATTATTGGCAATGCATGTGAGAAACCCCTTAGGAAGAAGCCTGTGCGTGATATTATCAGACAATCGTTCCATTACAAGGGAAAACCTATTCTCTCAGCGCATTTTTCATGGCCCTGGCCACCTCCTAGGCCAAGCGTAGCCGGCTTCACAATGATGAATTCATGTTGTCATAATCTCTCACTTCTCGCCGTGCTCCCGTGCCCTCCCAGCACCCTACTCTTGTCAAACAGGACTGCAATCAAAAAGTTCAAAATTAACAGCTGTGAAATCTCGAGTACTCATAAGCATGTGTTTTTTTATCACTTCCTGGCAGTGCAGATAGGATACGCTCGCTATTTATTATTCGTGACAGTGAATGCTTCAAGTGAAGTGTTGCTTGCATGTAGCTAGAGAGAGACAGAATCCGCACAGCCATGCAATCGGGTATTTTTGTGGTAGGGGAGCCCCTGCAGGTGATTGGTCGAGTTGTCCCGATGTCACAGATTGGGGGGGGGAGAATGGGCGACAGTTCTGTGGCTGCCACATTTGCTGAACACCTCGGATTTTAAGAGAGTGGCAGGAAAGGCAGAAAGCCTTAGGAGAGAAAAGGGTAACCGTGCAATCCTATGCACAGTACCTTCAGGTTTAGTGGGCGTGTGAAGTAAGGTTGCTGACCCTCCGGGTGATAACTGGAGATTTCCTGGGGTTACAGTTGATCTCCATGCAACAGAGATTCATTTGCCTGGAGAAAATGGCCACTTTGGATGGTGGGCTCCAAGCCATGTCCTCCTCAGGCTCCACCCCCAAAATTGCCAGGCATTTCTAGGGTTTCCCAGCTCTGGGTTGGGAAATTCCAGATGTGGGGGTGGAGCCCAGGGACGGTGGATCTGGGGAGGGGAGGAACCTCATCAAGGTATCATGCCATGGAGCCTACCCTTCCTAAGCAGCCATTTATTTCCCCCATGGAGTCTGGAGATCTGTAGCCTGATGTTTGTCATCTAGAGATCTTGTGTAATTCCTGGAGATCTCCAGGTGCCACCTATGGGATGGCAACCCTAGACATTTTCCAACCGAGCACTGGCAACCCTAGTGTGAAGATGGAGTAGACCGCAGGAAAAGTAAAAGAAGCGACAATCAGTGGGGAAATGAAACTGGGACAATTGAGGATACTGTACACAAGGCTAGGAGACAGAGGAGGAGGAGGAGGAGGAGGAGAAGGAGGAAGAGATTGGACTTATACCCTGCCCTTCACTCGGAGTCTCAGAGCAGCTTACAAACTCCTTTCCCTTCCCCGCCCCACAATAGATACCCTGTGAGGTAGACGGGGCTGAGAGGACTCTTTCCAGAACTGTCCTTGAGAGAACAACTCTGACAGAACTATGGCTTGCCCAAGGTCATCCGGCAGCTGCAAGTGGAGGAGTGGGGAATCAAACCCTATTCTCTCAGATTAGAGTCCGCTGACTTAACCACTACATCAAAGGCTAAAGCTGACACATGACTTCAAAACAGCTAGCCAGATTTTGCCTGTCAGCCTCTAGAACATTTGAAGTCCGACCTGAAGCATGGATGGCTTTCCAGCCTGGTATTACACCGTGAATCTATAGGAACTTGGACGATCTACCTGATCATCTTCCCCTTCTCCTCCTGCCACCCTTCATTTCTGCCCACAATAACCTTTCCTTGTCAGAAACGCTCAGCAGCAAAACGCTTCGCAACACATACATTCGTGCCACCCTGTCATTTGGGGAATTATCCTAATTATTGCACTAGCAATTTCAAATCCCCAGACAGCGACGGGAGCCAACTTTGCTGGGAACCTATAGAAACCTGCCTTTCCAAAGGATCTTTAAGAGCCGTGCTTTTAAAAAAAGAAATCTATGAATGTAGGACATTATTTATGGCCCTGCCTGGGAGACCTTGCTCTCTAATTTAAAACAAAACAACAGTAGCAGACTGTAACAAAAGGTGAAAGCAGGGGGAAAAAAAAAGCGGAGGAGGAAGACCTTGTACCGTAACACACCTGCACACGCCGTGCTTTAGGCCCACAATGCACCCTGCTAGCCGGTTATATGTTTGTGTTTGCTTTCATTTACCAGTTACCAGTTTCAAGACCTTACATGTATATAAAAAGGAACACTTCATAGTAATTACGGTTTAGAGCGATATTTTGTTTGCTACAGCTGTGCCTTTTAAATGGCGAGCCGGAACCAAATAGTAAATCACAGGAGAACACTGCGTACCTCTTCAGGGCCTGTTTGCACACTTTGCATACACAACTGTGTGTGTTGGGGGGAGGAATCATCTCTGCAGTGACTTCCAACCCTTCTGCTCCATGCCAAGTCAGAAGATGGGCACAAATAGACAGTGAATTTCACCCGGGTACCTTTGCAGACTAACCTGGCTTGAAAATCATTGTGAGAGTCCTTTATTCCAGGAGTGTCAAATATAAGGCCCAGGGGCTGGAGCTGGCCTGTCCACGGCTCTTACGTGGCCTGCGAGTGCCCAGTGCGAGGGAGGGAACAGGATGCTGCTTGGGGGTGGGTGGGAGGAACAACCTCACCTGCAGCAGTCAAGCAGTGTGGGATTGTCTGTCCTGTGCTGCACCGCTGGCTCTCCAGTCTGCCCATATGGGTTTCCCTTTGCACCTTCCTCCCAGCCCATGGGGACTTGCAGTGAGGATACAACAACTAGGAGCTTACCAGCTGCTGTCCTTTATACAGTTTATATCTCTGGTACCTGGCGTTACATTTTATGGCACGCATGGCCCGGCCCGACAAAGTGACATTTATGTCAGATCTGGCCCTCATAACAAATGAGTTTGACACCTCTGCTTTATTCCATAGCTGACCCAAATCGAGAGGGATGTATGAATGGGCTTGAGATGGCAATAAGGCTAGGGTTTCCAGATCTGGGCTGGGGAATTCCGGGAGATTGGGGGGCTGGAGTCTGGGGAGGGGAGGCACCTTGGTGGGGTGTAATGCCAAAGAAGAAGAAGAAGAAGAAGAAGAAGAAGAAGAAGAAGAAGAAGAAGAAGAAGAAGAACAAGAAGAAGAAGAAGAACAAGACGAAGAAGAAGACGAGGAGGAGGAGGAGATTAGATTTATACCATCCAGCAGCTGCAAGTGGAGGAGTGAGGAATCAAATTAGAGTTTGTGTAAACCACTACACCAAACTGGCTCTGACCTTCCAAAGCAGCCAGCTTGTTGCAAGGTAACCCATCTTCCTGGACCCTGAAATCTGACCACTTGGGACCTGCCAAACTATTTTTGTCAGACCAACAAAGATACTCAGGATTACAGGACCTGCATGGACAAAAGCCACATGGTACAGGGGCTGTAGTAAGCAAGGGTACTGAATGAGATTGAGCAAAACAAAAACAAAACAGCCAGCTGACTACAAGCCACAGTTTCTAACCACAAGATCTAAAGTAAGAAGTTGTCAAGTAAACCATTCCATTTTTACCCACCCTAAAAAGAACAGAGAACGATTCTAACCACACAATATCCGATTTATCATTAGTGAAGAAGTTCTATCAAGGCAAGGAGCACAAACCGCCTGTGGGCAAAATATTAGCTAGGGCCCAATTAATTGCAGATTGAAGACACCAGACTTAGATCTGTTCTTGTGCCAGTAATCAGAAACCCTGTATATTGGGTACTCAGAATAAAATGCAATTTATTTAGCGGCGGACAATCAGATTAGATGTAATAACAACAAAGCTAACAATGCCCAGATACGGTGTAGGTCAAATGTAAAGCAAGTACTTCTAGAGAAAAAAAAATGCAAAATTAGGAGGAGAATGAAACTAGATACGTTACAACAAAGACTATTACAGAGTCATCATCTTCCATTTACAGCGAATAAAAATAGCATGAATGACCAGAAAAAAGTATTTTCTACTGTAAATTCATATATACCCATCACAAAGTACATATTCCGACTTCCTCATCATGCTAAGTCTTTTAAATCCTGGGACTTATTTCATTTATTTCCCCCCCTTTGATAACAGATGGATTTTCTTTTATCCTTAGTAATTTGCATCAATAGTAGATCATAAAGTCGTATAAATACATAAAGCCTTTTAGCAACATTGGATAGAGGGGATCGTCAGCTCAGATTTTTATGTTTCTGTAGCATTAATTCACAAGGAAGGTTACCGGTGAATTTTCGGAGTTCGGTTGCTTTATCTGACTGATGGGAGGCAGGCAAAGATTATGCTCTAAATTTAGTGGAGTTAAAATAAAAATGCACTGAATTCTGTGCGAAGACATTCAGTTGGAGCTATTGTTCACTCAGCAAAAAGGGCATAGGAAAATGAAGGAAAAGACGGGAGTCGGTGGCTCGGTTAGCCAGGCCGTTCCAGAGGACTAGCTGGTAGTGTTAGGACCCACTATTAAGCCCTCATTCTTACTAAGGTGATTAGTCTTTCTGGGCTGCACCTAGAGCTGCTAGCCTCCAGATGCCATCACACCAGGGACACTGTGCAGCGATGCTCTGATATTTTGGGCACAGAGTTTTGGCCCAAATACCAGAGTATTGCTGTGCAGGCATCCCTGGCATGATGACATCACTTCTGTGTGATGTCATCATTCCAGGGATGTCACACACGGTGACATCACCCCACCCCACACACTCCCGAAGAGCTTCCTCCCACCCCCCTGCCAGTGAGTGAGGAGTACCTGGAAACCCTATTAGATCATTCCCTAGCATCATGAGCCCACTGAGGTCATCCCAAAACATTAGAGAGGAGTGCAGAAAATCACGGCAAACTTTCTGTACCATTTCCCCTGTTTCTTCTTATGCACCTCCCTGCAAGGCAGAAACTGTTGACCCTGGTTGGTGACAAAGATCCAGATAGACAGCAGCCATTTATTTTGTTTTATTTATATCCCGCTTTTCACCCCAATGGGGAGTTGGGGACCCAAAGCGGCTTGCAGCGTTCTTCTCTCCCCCATTTTATCCCACAACAACCCTGTGAGGTAGATCAGGCTGAGAGGGTGTGACCCAGCAAGTTTCCACGGCTTGGGATTGAGTTGGGATTCGAACCTGGATTTCCCAGGTCCTAGTCCAACACTTCAACCACTGCACCACTCTGGCAAGGGATACACTGAGGGTCGGTCAACCCACAGACTCTGTGGACCTTCTCATGAATTTCAGATTCTTCAAGGGAGGTCTAGTTTCTGCTCCTTTGACAATTTGAAGCCAGATTGCTTTCTTCTAGAAACAGGAGCATGCCTTGAGTAGCCTCTGCCTTACAGAACATCCTCCTAGTCAAAAAGAACTCATTCAGTATTCCACTGAACTTGTTGTTATCCGGCCAGGCCCAAGGGAACTCACAATTCAGTTGTATCACCTGAACTACTATTGCTTACTCTCTCTCTCTCTTTTTTTGCTATATTTTGTTACACTGTTATGCTGCGTTGTTGTAATTTTATGATCTTTTGGTCTCTGAACTATTATTCCCCCACCCCCCAAAAAAATTATGTGCCGCCTAGAGAGCTCTTGTGTCCCTCTTGTACCTTGATTAGGCAGGATGTGCACTCAGAAATAAATCTGGAAAAAAGGGAACAATAAATAGCACCTTCTTACAACAACTGCTGAGGACACAGATTAGAACCTTTGGTGCTAGGGGTATGTTTCCCAAACATTCCCAAAGGGTATCCTGTTTTCTGTGAATGGCTTGTTCCTTTCACATTTTATGTGTGGGCAGAAATCAGTCTGTCAGGCACAGGGGGTAGACAGCAAAGGCAACTACGGCTCTCTGCATGAAGCAGTTACCAGTGCTTGCCAGTGTAAACAACTATCAGTCCCAACAGGGTTGCCTGGTTCCTCCTGGCCACAGGCAGGGGTGGTGGGACAGGGTTGCCATTTCCAGGTTGGAAAACTCTTGGATATTGGAGGGGGTGGAGCCTAGGGAGGACAGGGACCTCAGTGGGGCGCAATGCCATAGAGCAGTGGTGCCGAACTCATTTGTTACGAGGGCCGGATCTGACATAAATGAGACCTTGTTGGGCTGGGCCATGTGGGTCATTAAATGTAATGGCAGATAGCGGAGATATAAACTTTATAAAGGACACATACGCAAAGGGTTTTTTTTAACTTAAAATAAAAAAAAAAAACATGCTCAAATGGCCCCGGTCACATGGAGAATTTGCCCCGCAAGAGGGATGGCTTGCCTGTGGATTAAACCAGCGTGATCATATTTTAACATCTGGGAAGCGTCGCACTCCCGTCTCTAACCCGTAGCTTCAGCCCAAAGATGCGGATTTAAAAGCTACCGGGAACCATGCACTATTTTCCTGATGATGCACAGCGTGTGCAGGCGTCTGATCAGGAAGCGCTGGTAGCCCGTCACAGCCAGCACCCATCGGTGTCCCACACATGCGCACAAACGCCTTGCTGCTGTGTTGCCTCGTGTGGTGTGATCGGCTGCCGGAGGCTTGGGCAGGGAGCCTCGGGGGAAGGTGAGATCGCACTGCAGCGCTTCTTTTTGCTCCAGCTCTAAAAGCCTCCCGTTCCCTGCGGATTATCCCGCTCGTGTGACCGGGGCCAGTGTCTGATAACTGACACCTTTTGCTCTGAATGACTGCATCAAAATGTCTGTGCTGTTGTGATCTTGAGTATGCAGTTCAAGTCTGTATCTGTAAGCTGCAAACCTATGATGATGCAGCAGCAGAAGAACTGGAAGAAGAAGCAGAAGACAGCCAGTTCCACTGTGGGCCTGATAGAAGCCCTCCGGCGGCCTGATCCAGCCCCCAGGCCACATGTTTGACACCCCTACCATAGAATCTACCCTCCTAAACATCAATTTTCTCCAAGCGAGCTGATGTCTGTAGTCTGGAGGTGAGCTGTCATTCCAGGGGATCCCCAGGTCCCACCTGGAGGCTGGCATCCCTAAAGTGGTAAGCACTCCCTACTTTTAGTAACCAAAGCAGTTATAGGTGCTGTAAGCAAGAACTACTTTGCATATGAGTTGTTGTGGCTTTTGCGCAGTCCCCCTCACCCTTTGAGAATTTTGGGGCAGCACACTGCTATTCAGGGTCAGGGCCTTTTTGGTAGTGGCACCGTGCTCATGGAACTCTTTGTCAACGGCTGATTTAACTCTCAGCCTTTGGAAAGGCAGCCAAGAACTTCCTACTGAGAAAGGCATGTGTGGCTATAGGGTTCCCTCTAAGCCGTGTTCATGAGCAGCCACTCATTAACACAGGAAGCCCTCCTCAGCACTGCCCACTGCCCATTTTAAGATTATAGCAGTTATATTCTCCACTCAATGGGGGGGGGGATTAAAGGGAACATTGGTGGCAACTGGAGATCTCCTGCCATTGCAGTGGATCTCCAGATGACCAAGATCAGTTTCCCTGGAAAAAATGGCTGCTTTGGAGGGTGGACTCTATGGTATTACACCCGGCTGAGGTCCCTCTCCTCCCCAAATCCCGCCCTCCCCCAGGCTCCACCCCCAAAATATTTGTCAATTTCCCAACCCAGAGCTGGTAACCCTGTAACTGGCTACAGCTGCATCCTGACACTTTCCTCAGAGTAAGCACCACTGAATAAAATGGGACCTACTTCTGAGTAGATCTGCTTAGGACAGCTCAGTGAGGGAGCCATTCTCAGCAGGTCGACTCAAAATCCCGCTCAGGTCTACTCTAAGGGGCTCAGTCCTAGGAAAATGCTGTTGTGTCCGACAAAGCGCGCTTGCACACGGAAGCTTATCGTTTCTCAAAGGTGCCACCGGACTCAAACTTTGTTCTTAGGATTGTACTGTTAGACTGTTTCATAGATCTACGCTGGTTATTAATTGCTGCCAACTGCTTTACAAACCAGATCGATGTATCGGTACATTTTAAAGCAAACAAACCAAAATCCTCTGTTTATTGGAGGCCTGGGTATTGTGTCCATAGGATATCATTGTTCAGAAATAAAGGAAGTGAGCACTGCAAATATAGCAAACGAATGGAAAGCATGAGCAACAGTTGTTGGCTGCAGCCATTCTCCCGGCAGCAAGCAGAGAGAAGCTGCCGAAAATGCTTCCCAAGGAGCTTTATCAATGTGCTGGCTAAATCTCTCCGACAGTTATCACCTAAGATCAGAGCTGAGGATTGCTGCATGAGCATCCAGTGGCCTGCCATTAAAGAGGTCTTTCAGTTCGGATACAATCACTCCCGCTGACCACGTTTTCACAAGTTATTTCCAAAGGAAACAAATACTTTTGAAGGTCTCTGTTACTGCCTTCCTCCCCTTCTGATTTGGTAAAGCAATTCTTATATGATTTAAACAGTAATGAAGTGTTCGCGTTTTGGAAGAGGGGAGGGGATTGCACCTTAGCCAGCACTGCTGATTCTGTGTAGGGAAATTCCTGGAGGTTTGGGGGTGGAGCCTGGGGAGGTCGGAGTTTGTGGAGGGGTGGGAACTCGGCAGGCATGTGATGTCATAGAGCCCACCCACCAGAGCTGCCATTTTCTCCAGATGAACTTTTCTATAGTCTAGAGATCAGTTGTCATTCCAGGAGAAGTCCAAACCCCACCAGGAGGTTGGCAAACCTATCCTCGGAGTCAAAAATGAGGAAATATAGATATCCGTTTCCAGGGCTCTTTTTGTAGCAGGAACTCCTTTGCATATTAGGCCCTTGTAAGAAGAGCTCTGAAAGCTCTTGGAGGATTGGCTACATTAGGGGTGCGTCGCCTAATATGCAAAGGGGTTCCTGCTACAAAAAGAGTCCTGTCCATTTCCTGTGTTAAGGCACAAAGAACCTTGCCCATGCAAACCGTTAATAACTGAGAAGAGGTATACAAAAGACCTGATGTTTGGGGGTATTCATTCAGAATTATGCCATTGACCACCAACTGTAGACAACAAAGCCATCCCAGTGCATGAACACAAGGAGTTCAGATTGCATCAAGTGATAATTGTCTCTGGACTGAGAACAGAGTGTTTCAGAGCTGGGTGTAAATTGGCTTACATGCAAGTATTCTGTCTTAACAGGGTTGGCATCTGAGCTGATATGTTTCCTCTTTCGGAGAGCAGCTGAGTGAAAATATTTTTTTCTCTCCGTTTCAGCTGTGGAAAGTCATAAACTCCACTGGTATTGCCAGATGTAAGTAACAGCAGCAAGCCAGAGAGCTTGGCTCCAGTTAGAAATTTCTGCTTACTGCCAGTCATGGGCTCAATCATTAGATAAATAGCTTTGGCTATGATATCTGGGTCCCTGGGCTCACATTAGCCTGAACTGCCCAATTCCCAGATGATACCACCCAGGCTAGCCTGATTTCACCATATCTCAGAAGTTAAGCAGGGTCCGCTGTGGTTAGTATTGGGATGGGAGACCACCAAGGAAGTCCAGGGACTCTACACAGAGGCAGGTAATGGCAAAACCACTTGTGTCAATCTCATGCCTTGAAAACCCTATGGAGTTGCCATAAGTTGGCAACTTGATGGCACTTACACACACACAGCCCATATTCCAGATGGAGATGGCAGCATCCACACATCATTGGACAGCAAGAAGAAACCAGCTGTGAATGACTTCTATTATGCAAAGGCAGTGTGTTGTCGCAACAATGCATTGATGCACTGTTGGATTCTTCAATATTCATTTACAGAAACCACCACCTCAGGATCTGGTAATGGTCGGGTTACCAACTCCAGGTCGGAGATTTGAGGGGTGGAGACTGGGGAGGACACGATTTGGGAAGGAGGGGGTCTCAAAAGACTAAAACGTCACTCTATTACAGCAGCCATTTTCTCCAGGTGAACTAATCCCTGTAGTCTAGAGAGTCATTGTTATTCCAGGAGATTTTTAGGGCCCACTGAGAGGTGGGCAATCCTAGGTAACAGCCAGTAACTTAGCCATATTTTTTTTTAAAAAAAGTTTAGATACATTCCAGGAGGCAGAGTCCATTTACAGCCATTAGTTAATGTAGAACTTCCATGTGTAGATAGAGTATATCTCTGAATACCAGATAAAGACAATACACACCAGAGGAAGGTCATTATGGCCAAGCCTTGCATCTGAGCACCCAGAAGCAACTGATTGGCCAATAATAGAAACAGAAACGTTGGCTAACTTGGACTGGATTCAGTAAGGCAGTTCTTATTATGTTCTTAGATATCCAGCTATATATGAGTGAGAGAGAGAGAGACCAAGAGTGAGTACCAACTACATAGCCATACTGGGGACTGCCAACATGTAATTTAGGCCTTTTTTTATTTTTAGGGGGGAAATAACCAAACAAAAAGGAGCCTCATACAGGACAGATTTCATACAGGGCCATGCCCTCGGGGCAGGGGATTTAACCCTTTCCTCTCATACTGCTTCCCTGAAAGAAATCGGATTCCCAGAGATGCTATTAGAACTTGGGGGGGGTCTTTTTTTCTTAATAATCACAATTTCTCTCAGGGGAATCATAACTCCCTTGTCTCCCAACCAAAATCTGCTGACCCTGTGGGTGCTTTTTGAGCTTAAATGACTGGATCATGGATGTACAACATGGATTTGGCTGAGAGAAAGTCAGAAAGAGAGAGCGCGCGCACTCATGTGCATGCACACAGGCTTCTAATTAGCTTCACCTTGAAAGCGACTTTTCTGATTAAGCGCTGGATCTTGGCTGGCAACCAGAGAGTTGTCTGCCACCCATGGCAACCGGAAAGGTTGTGTCTACATAACTCACTCTATATAAAGATATAACAACAGTCTAATTCTATTGTGGCAAGGGTGCATAGATGTACAGATTTCATGTCAGAGTAAAACCTAGGAAATATGAATAACCAGGACCTCGACTTGAAAGATTATGGTAATAAGGATTGCAGGATGCCCCTTCTTGTGCGATGGAGGGGGGGAGCACTCGATGCAGATTGGGGAACGAATCTCAGTCTGCAAGTCGCCTTGAAATCAAATGATATGGTCAATAGGTGTTAAGCTGCTACTCAAGCTCTTTTGTGAGTGTCGGAAATCGTTCCCGTAACCTTACAAGAGCACCAATGAATAGAGGCAACATGTTATTTTACAGAATGGCAAACCTTTATTTTTTTTTTCCCCGGCTGGGTATTATTTCGCTGGCACAGGTGATAATTAAGACTACTTTCGTGATGCTACTTTGGTTCGCAGCAAAATGCAGCCTTTAGTGTAACGCTTCCATTCTCCTAAATGTGCAGTTCCCTTTCAAAAAGATTTTGTCATCCTCTTTTTTCCCCCTCACTTTCACATTTCCAAAGAGGAAAATAAAGGTGTTGGGGAAAAAAAGAAAGGGAGGAACAGGAGAGTTACTTAACCAGAGAAAAGAATCATTGTTTCAACGCGGTTCTTATGTGTTTCAATGTGGTTCTTACGTGGTTCTTACTGAAATCAGATAGAAGAAGAAGAGGAGAGGAGATTGGATTTATGCCCCACCCTTCACTACCGGAAGGAGTCTCAGAGCGTCTTACAGTCCCTTTCCCTCCCCACAACAGACACCCTGTGAGGTAGGTGGGCCTGAGAGAGCTCTTTCAAGAACTGCTCTTGAGAGAAAGAACTCTGAAAGAACTTATGACTGATCCAGGGTCACACCGACAGCTGCATGTGGAGGAGTGGGGAATCCAACCCAGTTCTCCCAGATTAGAGTCCACACTCTTAACCACTGCACCAGACTGGAGCATTCCAGTCCAAAGCTCTTTCCTCAGGAACAAAGAAGGTTGTATTCTTACATGGAGTAAGAATACCACACTTCTATGTAGTTGGCTCCCACTCCGTGTCTGTTAACTTCTGAAATGGGAAACCACATGGGGTAGACAGCTGCCACACTTGGCTTGGGGCCACAGCTGTGGAGCACATGCTGGAAATAACCCCATAAACTAAACACCTCACATAGACGGCAGTCTCAGGAACTCTTTCCGGGGAATAAGCTCCACAGAATAAAACAGGCTTCGCTTCCAGGTAGACCAGTCAAGGGTTCCTCTCAGAGCCTCACACTTTCAGATATTAGTGGCGCAGCACAGGATCCGGTCCACGAAGAGACAGGAACCAGATGGCACTGATGGTATGAGTGTTATCCAAACCTGTGTTTTGGGTTACAGTTTATGCCCTCTTAAATAAGAGACTGGTTACTTTCTTAATTCACAGACTACTGAAATCGTCACATTTGCACTTATAACTGGCTTCATGTCTACAGGCAACCCGTGAACTCATCAGTAATAACAACAATAATGAACTCAATAATAATAGCAACAATAAAGTGCCATGGGGTTTTCACTACAAGAGACAAGTCGAGGTGGCTTGCCATTGCCTGCCTCTGTATAGAGACCCCGGACTTCCTTGGTGGTCTCCCATTCAAATACTAACCAGGGCCGACCCTCCTTAGCTTCTACTATGAACTCATGGAAGGGGGTTTATCCCTTCAGCTTCCCACAGTCTACATGAGGAAAGTAATACTGACCTCTAGACAGTGAAATCCTAAGTAGAGTTACGCCTTTCTAAATCCACTGATGTCAATGGGCTTACAAGAGTGTTACTCTATTCAGCATTACACTGTAAGACAGTGTACATGGAATACTACTAGAGTTTTTTTTTAAAAAAAAAATCAGCAATTTAATAACAGAATATGCAATGTTCTATAAAAAATGTTAATAAATATGCATTAGATGGGCTATATAGCTGCAGAATTAAATCTAGTGCCACTCAATGCTGTGTTTTAGTGTACAATAAAGACCCTTTAATGTAACAAAGCACTGTTACAGTAGCTTTTTTCCCCTTGAGTAGGTGGAGATGCCCCTCATATATTCATAACCTTCAGAAGAATGAGACTGACCTGAAATGCCTAGGAGAAGCCTCTATATTAGCAAAAAACATAAAGCACGGGGAGAATGCAGTTTCAACACTTCATATGGATATGGATGTAAATCAGGGCTCTTTTTTGTAGCAGGAACTCCTTTGCATATTAGGCGACACACCCCTAATGTAGCCAATCCTCCAAGAGCCTTCAGAGCTCTTCTTACAGGGTCTACTGTAAGCTCTTGGAGGACTGGCTACATTAGGGGTGTGTGGCCTAATATGCAAAGGAGTTCCTGCTACAAAAAGAGCCCTGGATGTAATCATCCTTCAAGCTGCTTTCCTGGTGCACCCTGGCATTTACTAGAGTTGTTGGGTCCTTCCAGGCAGCCAGTGGGGGATGGGGGGTGGGCTTACTGGGAGCAGGTTGCTCCATCCGACATTTCAATGATGTGCCCAGTGCCACGTGACTTCCAACGTGACCCAGAAGTGACGTAGGGACATTAGGGCAATGCCCCGCTTCTTGGGCAAAAACTCTATGGTAGAACTAGTTGCCCTTTCCTCCAGAGCAAAATGGGCTCTGTGACCGGGAGATCAGTTGTAATTCCAGGAGAACTCCAGGCCCCACCTGAGAGATGGCAACCCTACTGAGCCACGGTCTTTCTTTGCAGGACCTGCTCTGGGGGGTGGAAGATTAGTAAGTGCTTCCTGTCAAGATGACATATTCTGGCACCTGCCTGAGATGCAAACCTGGTTGTTGTTGTTGTTTTAATTAAAGATACCAGATCATTGCCTGGCTTTTGCAGGGGAGGGGGAGAGGATCTCAGGTAGGAAAGACCTCAGGCCACTGCTGCCAGTCAAAAATGGACCAATGGTGTGACTTAGTCTGGCTTCTGCAGGAGAGGGGGGAGGATCTCATGTAAGAAAGACCTCAGACCGCTGCTGCCAGTCAAAAATGGATCAATGGTGTGACTTAGTGGGTTGGATCCAATCAGCTAAGCTGCCGGTGAAAGAAGGAGGGATTCTCCTTTGGCTTCCAAAAAAGCTTTGTTGTGGCTCATAGGACACTGTAAGGAGGGGATTTGGCCAAGACTAAATGAAAAAGCTGACTGGATTCAGCCCAGTACGTCTACCAAAAAGAGGAGGAATTATACCTTTAACGACCGCAAAAGGGCAAACGTGGCAATGAAAAAATTATGAGAGAAAAAAAGATATTGTGAGCTCACAAAATCCCACTGAATAATATCATATGAGTTCCTGATATCGATCCATCTCAGTGTTCCGCATTTACTTTGTTCAAAGACCTTCTGATCCGAGATGGTCAGTAAAACTGCCCTAAGGCGGAGAAATGCTGTACAAAGTTCTTAAATCCTACTGCATCCAAGAAGAAATTGCAAACCAGTTTGTAATGCAAAACACAGTGGGATTACAATTCATTAGAGAAACATGACATACACAAATCTGGCAAGATGTGTAAGTAGCAAAGCTCCCCCCCGCCCTCCCAAAAAATACCCCACACCTAAAAACAAGAACTCATATATAAAGAAAGTAACCACTCAGGGCATGTCATTTCAAAGACAACGATTAAAATGCCTGAAAAGAAGGCTTGGGCTGTAGCACACTGTATTGGTGCATCCTAACTTAACCTAAATCAGATTGTAAACCACTTTCCTAAATCCCGTCTTTTGGCTTCACCAATTGAGAGTCATAACAGACAATAAAGGGACACGCTTCTTAAAACGGTGAGGAGATCCCAGTGCCTTTTATGGCTGACTTTACAGCAGCTGAGATTTTATTTGGGGCCACGGGTTTCTCTAGCTGTAAACTTAGCCAGGCAAACTAGCGACAGGCCCCAGGGACCCTGAGCGACAAGCAAGAAAACACCTGGAGGCACTCTAAGATGCATTCGCATTTGTGCTTTTTTTTTTTCCCGGTCAGCAATAAGGGTGCCAGGACTCACAGAGAAGTTTGCACTGGTTTCCGCTGCCCCTCCCAACCCGGGACTTAGGAGAGCCCAGCATTCAGTGTCAGGTGCGTTGCCAACCTCCAGGTGGCACCTGGCGATTGCCTGCTGTTACAAATGATCTCCAGACAACAGAGTTCACTGCCCCTGGGGGAAATGACTGCTTTGGCAGGTGGCACTGTACCTTGCTAAGGTCCCTCCCCTCCCCAAATCCCACCCTACCCACAAATTTCCAGGTGTTTCCCAAGCCAGAGCTGGCAACCCTAAGTACCAAGGAGTATCATCTCTCTCTCACAAACACACCCACACAACCTGGCTGTATGCACAATCCATCTGAGTGGTGGAGGGAGATATCTCTATAAGAAGAAGAGAAGGGATTGGATTTATAGCCTGCCCTTCACTACCCGAAGGAGTCTCAGAGCGGCTTACAAACTCCTTTCCCTGCCCCTCCCCACAACAGACACCCTGTGAGGCTGAGAGAGCCCTTGACAGAAACTGCTCTTTTTCAAGAACAGCTGTGCCAGAACTATGGCTTGCCCAAGGTCATCCAGCAGGTGCAAGTGGAGGAGTGGGGAATCAAACCCGGTTCTCCCAGATTAGAGTCCGTGCACTTAACCACCACACCAAACTGTCTCACAATATAAGGTGGGCAGTGTCACGAAGAGAAAGTCAGGCTGGATTGCAGGCCTAAAGTCCACCCTGCCCACCGTTCTGCTTCCCATGGCAGCCAACCAGATGGCTCTAAGAAGCTTAAAAAACAATGGCTCTTTTATCTTATGCATGTCCAGCTTCTGATATCCACAGTCTACAAACACGGAGATTCCATTTAACTCTTACGGCCATTGACTGACCTTCCCTTTACTCTTTCCTTTAAACCCCTGCCCTACCCCCAAGCAATCAAAACTAGAGGCCATAATTGCAGAGGGAAGCCAATGTTCGGGGGCTGAACTCCGGCCTGCCGAAGGTTGCCAGCTTTCAGGTTTGGCAGCTTTGGAGGGCAGGCTCTGTAGCATTACGCCCTGCTGAAGTCCCTCTCCACCCCAAACTCCACCCTCCGCAGGCTTCACCACCAGGAAACCACCAGCCAGGAGTTGGCCACCTTACTGGCACAGAAGCAAAGCAGGTACCACATATTTATAGGACCTTTCCCAGACCTCTGTTGCCAGCTTGATGAGACCCAGTTCCATTTCAATGGACCTTGAGGTCTGGATTATGGTTGCCAGTCTTCAGGCGGTGGCCGGAGATCACCCAGACTTACAAATGGTCTCCAGGTTACAAAGATCAGTAGCCCTGGAGAAAGCAGCGGCTTTGGAAAGGTGGACTCTATGCAGGCCCGTAGCTACTATGGGGCCCATGGGGCCTGGCCCCCTAGTGGTTTTTATAGGCCCCTCCCCAAGCCATGGCTCCCCCCCCCCAGGCCATCTCACCTCGATTGCCTGTTGGAAAGCAGTAGGAGCAGCAGCAGTGAGGCTGGGTTTAAGAGAGCAGCCCGGGCAGGCAGCGAGCGTGAATGGTACAAGGAGAAGCCTCCATCTTGGGCTTCCACTAGATGCTCACTGTGCCGCCCACCAGCAGCAGGTAAGCCCAGCCAGGCCAGGCAAGGAGGCAAACCACCTCGTCCTCTTGCCCCTGGGCAGGCATGCCTGGCTGTGTTCCATTGTGCCAACCAGCCCATGAGCAGCGGCCCTGTGGCCAGCCCATCCGCTCCATACCTCACCTCTCCCAGTCCCAGGAGGGAGCAGAGGGTGGACATCAGGCTGCCCCTTGTGCCGTGTCATGGGAAGAAGAACTGGGGCACCTTGGGGGGGGGGAGCCAGATACTCTGCAGGGAAGGCCTGCTGTTGTAAAGGAGAGGGGTGGAGGGTAGCTACGGCCACTGGGTATTACACCCCCTTGCCCTGGAGCCTGGGGGTTACAGAGCTGCCTTAGGAGTTCTAAGGAGTCCCACCAATTAAATCAAAGTTAAAAAGGAGTCCCACCAATTAAATCAAAGGCCCCCTCCCCCAAAAAATCCCTAGCTACAGGGCTGACTCTATGGCTTTATATCTCACTGAGATCTTTCCCCTCCCCAGACCCCACCCTCCTCTGGCTCCACTCCCCCAAATCTCCAGGTTTTTCCCAACCCAGAGCTGGCAACCCTAGTCTGAACTGTCTGCCCCCTCACAGTAGTCTCTCCTGACCTATACTGACAACCAGTGTTCCCTCTAAGCTGTTAGTGTGAGCTGGCTCACAATTTTTTTAGCCTCCGGCTCACACATTTTTGTCTTAGCTCAGGAAGGATGGCTCCAGAGCAAATTAATTGACACAGCAGCCAAATCGCTCACTCACAACTTTAATGCCAATAGCTCAGAAAGTAGAATTTTTGCTCGTAAGAGTCCATAGCTTAGAGGGAGTATTGCTGAGAACATTGCTATAGTTATCCTTAAGGGGAGGGGGGAATAGCCACAACATATGTTCCGAAAATCCTCTGCGACTTCTGTTTGATTGTTAGTTGCAGTGTAAGCTGGAGCGTCTCCAAAAGCGGACCTTTAGACCTTGCAGAGACTCTTCCCCTTGGGGCCCCCCCTCCTCAACTGATCTCTCCTGAATTCTTCTTGCGAAGATCTGGAATTCCTGGAGGCAGACACTGACCTTTCAGGTAGGTGACTCAACACTCTCCAAAACCTCTCCGAGCCGGCAATATTTGGAGTAAGCCATTTTAGCCGGGTTGCAAGTTAAATCGAATGCTTTGCGTGCCTTCAAGACAATCAGTCAGGACACATGCCACGCTCAATTTTTTTCCTCCCGTTATCTGGGCCATCTCGCCAGTTCTCGCTTTTCGCCTTCCACCCAGTTTAGGGATGAATACATCTTGCCGTGAATGAAAGGTTTGCCTAGAAAGTCAAACTCAGCTTTTAAAGATTGATTCTCCTCTTAGTGCAGACATTAGCTTCCATTAACGTCACTGGGAATTCCATACGCATATTGATGGAGAAATAAGACCCCTTTTTAAAAAACCTTACTATTCCCGCTCACGTTGTCGCCTGGCCGTGCACTGAAAAGTAACCCTGCTATCGGAGAGTTTGCTGGGTATCCGATAAGCAATGTAAACTAGCCGAACAATGTGCCAACTGCATTTTTTAAAAAGGAAATTGTTTTCGGCAAATCGCACTGTTCGAGAGGTGAATCGCTGCAGCCCTGTGGACTTGATAACATTCCCCTCCCACAAGCAGGATATTTTCCAAATAGCAAACGTGTCTGGATTGTTCATAAAAAGATAATAAATGGCCAAGTGACAATGTAGACCGAGCAAAGGCGATGCACTCATGAAGTCCCACGGTGCTCCTTCGAACTGTGTGGAAGCTGGCATCTGTTTCACAGGAGGAAGGGGAGGAAGCGAAGGAGAACATCCAAACCCTTTGGCTGGCATTGTTTGCATAGAGCGCGGCAGGAAAATTGGGGGAGGATGATAAAGCCAATAAAACAAACGAAAGAGTCAATTTTTCCAGACAATGGCAGACACCTGCAGATTCTCATGCTAAATGCAATGAAAGAAAGATGCTAAAAAACATGCCTCTGTTTAAGACTTTGCCAACCTATTGAGCAATAAAAGCAAATGGGGGGGGGACAAATAATGCTAGGCAGAAGTATCTGCAGTCAACACAGCATAACCAACAGGTGGTTTTGAACTCCCGCTTACATTGTTACTAAAGAATCCAATCCTCCATTCACTTTGGTCTTTTAATCAGACCAGGGGTGTATGTGTGTGTGTGTGAAATGCAGCTCAAGTAAGACTGCGGTGGGGACTTCTGAAAACTAAAGATACTCTACAGCTTGAGAATAAGCCCTATTTAAGTAAAGCTAAACTAACTTCCAATATGGATGTTTAGGACTGAGCTTTAAGGTTGTCGTCCTACTTGTACACACTAGAGAAGTCACACAGGCTACGTGGCTCTAACCAATCCACATTTTAGGAGAGTCACAGAGCACAATCCTAAAAGGAGTCCCATTCTTCTAAGCCATTTTATTTCAGTGGGCATGAAAGAGTGTCTGTAAATAACTCTGCGAGTCTTACTTCTCATTAAACAAGTATTGGGGTTTGAAGCTTGTGCCCTGGCCAATGGAATCGGGACTGTGTCTTACAATGTCTGGATCAGAGCCAATGGGTTGGATCCATCCAGCTTTGCCCCTGTGGGACGAATCAAGGAGGCGGTCCCTCTCGACCACTCACCAGGTTATGCTAGGGATCATGGGACCTGCATGGACAAAAGCTAACGTAGGACTGGGGTTGCAGTAAAGAGAATAATTAGGTAATGCTGAGTGAGAAAACTGGCTGGATCCAGTCCAATCTCTTTATAATTTATAGATGGGGAGATCGATACAGATCTATACATAACACTCCCCCCACCCCGCACAAAACACATATCCGGCTTTAAAAAGGGGAGAAAGGAAGCAGAAACCTCAATGAAAAGATGCCCCTGATGTGGTCATCTATCTTCACTTAGTAATCCAGCCCTGTAAACTGAGACAGCACTTCCTGACAACAGAGTGGCAGATACTGAATTGTATCAGTTTACTGATTCTAATTGTGTTAATGGACCTTCCTCTCCCGCATGGTGCTTTTGCCCAAGCACTGCTTGGCCTGCCCTTTGCAACCCACCCCCACCCTCCCTGCCTCTCCAAGCATTGCACTGGCTCATCTGCACGAAACCAATGCTCCCTTCAATCAGAGAGGTGTACAAAGGCCACCCGCAAACTTCAGCTCCTTTTCTCCTTTCCGGGAACCTGCCCGCCATTCCCCTTTAGTTTTCTCTGTTCCCTTGCAATGTGAGATTAACACGCTTCCCCCCACCCCACCCAGACAAGGGCGCACACAAAATCAATCCCCTTTGGTGAACGTGAGAGCCAGCTGCTTAAGAGTTTGGAGGAGATGTAGGAAGTGTGACGGAGAAATCAGTCGGTGCTCAAATGGCTCTCCTTGAGGTTTTGAAAAGTTCACAGACTATTTATATAACTCTCCACCCGCTAGGCTCAGGTTTATGCAAAATGGGGGGGAAGACAGGAGAAATGTCACTGGGAATCAAGTTAACCCAGTACAGAAATCGCGGTTAATATATTCTGCGAGAGGCTCTTTCACAACACTTCAGAAGGCCTCCCCCCAACTGTGAAATGCCTCTGCCTACAAATCCCTACATATCTATCTTCAGGAAGAATTGTGGGTTTTTTTGCTAATTGGGCCCCTGAACATCGTAACAGCCCTGTTCTTATTCTGTGAAGAAGATCATGTGCCATTGTCCCCACCCCCATTTTTTAAACAACCCCTAAGAGAGCAGTCGTAAATTTTGCAGCATTAAGCTACAAAGCCGTGTTTTTCACATTCAATAAATCAATCTACAAACAGGTCTTTTTCTTTTTCTGGATGAAGAATCCTTTTTGGGAATTCCCTCATAAACTCAAAGAGAGAATGAGGGTAACGTTTAAAAATGCTGTTCTATCCAATCTTCTGCTCTTTTCATGGCTCAGCCCCTAAGACCCTTCATGTCGCTCACATTTTCTGGTAAAATATTTCACACAAGACATATGTAGTATCTTGTCGACGCAGTAACATGCCATTAGTTTTTGTGTTTGTATGTGTGTGTGTGTTTGGCACAAAATAGCATGAGCACAATCTAACCTGTCTCGAAACCAACAACACATGTACACATTTCCATTTCAGACCACCTTTCAAGAAAAGTTCATCAACATCTGATTAATCTAGTGATTGTGTCATGTTCTATCACAGTTACTGTTTGTTTGGTTTTTTTAAAAAAAAAATCTCATCATGATTATTAAGTGCTCAAAGGTGCAAACTTTTGGAACAATTGGAACAAAAGGGAAAGTTCAAGCAATAAAACTGCCGTCAATCCCAACATTGTCATGTTTCTTCCTTTAAGACAGCTGATCCAGGGTATCAAAAGGCCGGCCAAGTCAATCTACAGAACATGACATACAGCAAAAACTATATCCATCTGTACACACACACTTCTTTTCCCCAAAAAATCTGATTGTTCATTCAGACTGTTTTTGTTCCACCACCACAAAAATCAACACATGCAAACTGCTTCCACCAAAACATATTCTTCTACTGCACAATACACCCCTGTGGCATATGAGAATGCTCTGGGCAGAGTCAGCTAACAGATCCCACAATGGAATAATGGCTTTTGGGTCTGCCATGCACCTTTAAGGATGTGACAGGATAGCACATTTTTTTGTCAACCAAGTCATGATTTCTGCATTCCTGACCCAGCACTGCATTTGCATTCATCAGCATGCATTTCCCTATAATGGAATTCCGCACAAGATGCTATGCAGCTTGAGATAACACAATATTTACCCTCGCTTGGCTCTGACAGCACCAACTGTTAAATGGTTGACTTTGCATACAACCTCCCAACAAGGTAAAAAGCAGAGAGAAATCATCTTTGTTCAGAGAAGAAAACAAGATTGATCTAGAAGACTGGGGACCGGGCATAAAGGCACACGAAAGTGTTGGTTTCCCATGAGGGTGTGATTGGTTTCGTGGCGGGGGGGGGGGAGGTCACACTGTGTATTGGAGCAAAGTTGAGAATTAGTTCTTGGCATCTACATTTAAAGCTCTGGTGCTCCGGGTTAATCGTGCAGATAGGATATTCACAGAAACAGCCTACTACTGACTTTAGCTGCTGAACTTAAGCCTGATTTTACTCTGTGGAAAGTACTGCCAAAAGCAACAGGGCTGTATAGAGTGAAATTCAAGGGGCATGTGGTTAGGGAACCCTGTTTCCATTCATCCATCTCTGTTTAACCACCCTTAGAACAATCAGGAAGACAGTACATATACACGTGGGTGTCATTTCACTCCAATCTTTACAAACATTAATTTTTTTCCAGCTGGAATCAGGGCTCTTAACCCTGGCAGGTCATGGTAGTGGCAGTACAACTTGCAGGGGGATTATAACCACTCCAGAGCAGAGTACAAGAAGACACCCTGGACTTTTGCCATGTAGAAAATGACACACATTTTAAACACAAACTCTTCCCCCATCACACAGACAACATTCAAGGACCTCACAACATTTCAGAGTTTTAAGAGACCTGGTTTTGACTGGGTATCTACCCCAGTGGCTCAGAAGACCTTCCTTTCCCAGATGAACTACCAAATCATTGCAAAGAACTGATGACTGGTTTGGATGCAAGACCTCTGGCAGACCCCCTATGATCTGCCAAGACGTGGGGACGTGGCAAGATGGGCAGAAAATGAGGCTCCCTTCTTTCTCTGTCTTCTGGATCCTTTACCTTCTGGCTATCTGGGTCAGTGTCTGGTTGAGGGGAAGGTTATCAATTATCCTTGTTCGGAGGCTGAACTGTAGATGGTGGGGCACTAGAGGAGACTGTCCCCTGACGCTCCTACCCGCGTACTCTGCCAATGTTTATAGCTTCCTGTGAAGGAGGTACTTCCTCCATGCTTGGTGGGACCAGGTCCCTGGCAGGGATCTGGTACTTGTATAAGTTTCACTGGAAATGGTGCTGCTGGCTGGTGCTTCGTTCCCCAGTAAAGTGATGCTGCTATGGGAGAAGCTGTACTGGGCAGAATTTTCCCCTTGTAAAGCTCAAGGCTGGAAAGCTCAGGCATGCATATCTAAGTCCAGGCCCAGAGAGAGTCTCCTGCAGTTATGTGGTGGGCTGTCTATGATGGGAAGAAAAGACTGAGGCAGACCTCCCCTATTTCTCCCATCAAGGGGAAGTCACCTCCTGATGTCTGCAGCTGAAGCGTGGGATGGGGTGTGCGATGGAATTTAGTAGATATGGTGTAGGGCTGTGGAGGTGCCCAACCAGAGAGGTCGTACCCAAAGCTCCCCCTTAAGATGTGGAGTCTTGTGAGCAAAAATTCTGCTTTGTGAGCTCCTGGCATCGAAGTTGTGAGCCAGTGATCTGGCTGCTGCATAAATTAGTTTGCTCTGGAGCCCTCCTTCCTGAGCTAAGACAAAAATGTGCAAGCTGGAGGCTATAAAACTGTGAACCAGCTCGCACTAACTCAGCTTAGAGGGAACACTGGCCGTACCTATTCACAGGGCCAGCTTGTGAGGAAACATCCATCTCTAACGATCCAGGCTGGAGTGTGTTTCTCTGTGCTTGGTCCCATCTCCCCCCTGCCCCTTTGCACGGACTCCCGCAGTTGCACGAGCACACAGGCACAATTGGGGGTCTGTTGCCCAAGTGCGGCCCAGGTGCCAGAGCTGGTTCTGGTGACCGAAAGTGACAGGGAAATAAAGGGGGAGGGGGAGAGAACTGAAGGCTGGAGACGTCTCTGCCTCCCTTCGCTGCCGATGTGCTCTTTCCGATCATGAATGTGGCTGTGTGCATCTCTCTGCTGCCTCTCTCTCTCCCTCTCTCTGTGGGCCCACGTCAGTGACGAGGGCACCCTCCGCACACCCGCTCAGCACCCTGACTGGCTCACGACTGGGGTACAGTTAAAGAGCAGGGGGCACTGATCCATTTTGTGGCCCCACCACGACAGGTTGGCTCTTCTCATCTCCTTCCCTGACTGCCGTTTCCCATGTTGTGATGCCGGACACCCTGTTCCGACGACGTGCTTCTCGAGTCAGGTGCGAGGAAAGAAAGGAGCAAGAGTCCAGCAGCTCCTTAAAGGCTATCAACATTTGTGGTAGGAGATGAGCTTTCGTGAGTCGCTGCTGCCTGACGAAGTGAGCAGTGACTCACAACAGCTCCTCCCCGCCACAGATCCCGTTCGTCTTTCAGGTGCCACTGGGCTCTCGCTGTTCTCTGCTGCCACAGACTAACCTGCCGGCCCGTCTTGAACTTTCTCCCTGAGATGTAACAGGTACCGAAAAAAAGTGTCTGTGTGTTTTGTGGGCACGCACACAGAAGTGCAGAGTTTGGGGAAATTGTGGGGATGAAAAACAGACAGAGCTTGTAGGTGGGGGCGGGGTCTGTACATCTCCTGGGTGCGGACGGGAGGGCCACAACTCTGTGTGTGTCGTGAGTGAGAGAGCAAACAAGCAGTCAAGGCCCACAAGGATGCTGGGACCAGGCTCTCTTGTAGGATGGGGAACACACACACTCACTACACTAGGCACAGGCAGTGAGTTACGAAGGACACCATCCTAAGGACACTTCTGCACTTAATGCAATGGGATTGACTTGTGAGGAAACCCAGAGAAGCTTGTGCTGTAAAAGAGCAACCCCGAGCAGGCCTATTCAACATTGGGGGCTTACTCCCAGGGAAAAGTGTTCTTTGGGTTGCCCTCTAAGCATCTCAGAGGCTTCGGGGTGCTGGCTGAGTATGGGGGGGAGGACTGGGGTACCTGCCTTTATGTGGGGATCCCTTTGCTGCGATGAACAGTTTCCCCTGGCCACCCTTGAGCCGGTGGCTCCTGGAGTCCCCGAAGTCCTAGCCAGAGCAAGCTGATCTGTGGCGTGACTCTCCAAAGCTGGGGGGGGCTGACTGCTTATGGGCATGTGCCAGACCTGTGCCTCTGCGTGCAAAGAAAACTATCCAGGCGCCATCCCTTTCTTTGGCGTCTGACTCACGGGCTGGATTCTTTCTTACCTCTCCCCACCCTAGAGAAGACCCTATCCTACCTGAGCGGTGACTGAACCCTGATACCTTGACGGAAAGGTAAGACCCACCCACCCCCCAGGACAACACACACAAACCACCAACCAGTGCTGCTTCTTGTAACACCAACCAAAAACCACACACAACCATAGGGGGGCGATATCTGCCTTTAGGGCTGGGCTCTCTTTGCCTACCTAGGAGGGTCCACCCCAGCCATACACAATAGAGAGCGAGAGGGTAGGGGGCACTGGAGGCGTGGCTGGGGAGGCGGAGTCTGGCCTGTGCCTGGCCGGGCATGGGGAGGAGGGTGAGCCTGGCTGCCTCCCCTCCCCTCTCCCCCCCGCCCTCCCGGTCTCCCTCCCGGCCTCCCCTCCCGGTCTCCCTTCCCCCGGGCCCTTACCTGCTTGCTGTACTTGCTGCTGGCTTGACAGCTGTACTCGGAGCAGTGGTCCGAGCCGATGGAGATGTTGTCGCCCGCGCCCACGAAGGTATTGGCCGGGGGCAGTTCCTGCACGGCCTGGTGCTTTTTGCCGGCGGTGGGCGACTGCGGGTGGAGCTGGACGGTGGGCAAGGGCGAGCTGGACTTGTAGTGGCGGGCCAGGTCCGGGCTGCCGGGCCCGCCGTTGACGGAGCGGTAGCGGCTGAGGGCCGGGCTGTCGGCCGCCGAGAGCTTCTCGTGGACGCCGTCGTAGCGCTGCCCGTTGGGCTTGGAGGCCTCGACGGTGACGATGCTGCTGTAGAGGGGCTGCTTGCTGCCGCCGCCGCCGCCCTTCTTGCCCTTCCTGTCCTTCTTGGGCTTCTTGGCCTTGTCGTGGGGCTGCGGGGTGAAGAAGTCCTCGTGGTCCTTCTTGCCGGCCTCGTAGCCGCCGTGCTTGCCCTTGGAGCGGCAGTAGCGGGCCAGGACGACGACCAGGATGAGGAGGACGACGGTGACGACGCCGGCCACCACGCCCACCACGATGCTGAGCCGCTGCTTGCTGAGCTCGTAGCTGGGGTCGCCGGCGATGTCGTGGGCCAGCGGCGTGTGGAGGCTGCGCGCCACCTGGCCCTCCACCAGGCTGGCGTTGGCCAGGCTCTCGTTGACGAAGACGTGGAGGAGGGCGGTGGTGGACTGCGGCGGCTGCCCGCTGTCGTTGACCTGCACGACCAGGCGGTGGAGGCCGTAGTGCTTGGGCGCCAGCTTGCCCACCAGCGAGACCACGCCGCTCGACGGGTCGATCTCGAAGAGGCGGAAGGGGTTGCCGCCCACCAGGCTGTAGCTCAGCTCGGCGTTCTGCCCGGCGTCGGCGTCCTTGGCCTGGACGGCCGCCACCACCGTCCGCGCGTGGCTCGACGGCGGCAGGACGGTGTAGGAGCTGTTGGCCGGCGCCGCGACGGCCGGCGCGTTGTCGTTCTCGTCCATGACGAAGAGGGAGACGGTGGCCGTGGCCGAGCGGGCCGGCTCGCCGCCGTCCACCGCCTTGACGCGGAAGGTGTAGCTGGTCTGCTGCTCGCGGTCGAAGGCCACGGTGGAGAAGATGGTGCCCGTGTCGTTCTCGATGGAAAAGATGGCCGGCGCCCCGGGGGCGTGCTCGCCCGGCTGGATGGAGAGGCTCAGCTCGGCGTTGCGCCCCTTGTCGGCGTCCATCACCGTCACCATCCCCACCGGGCTGTTGGGCTGCAGGTTCTCCTTGACGTAGAAGGTGAAGACGTCCTGCATGAAGCGCGGCTCGTTGTCGTTGCGGTCGGCCACCCGCACCACCACCCTGGTGGAGCCCTGCAGCGGCGGCACCCCCTTGTCGCGGGCCGTCACCTGGAACTCGTAGGTGTCCCTCTGCTCGCGGTCCAGCACGGCCTGGACGCGCACGTCGCCCGAGTCCGGGTCGATGGCGAAGAGGCCGCCGGGGGAGTCGGCCGAGAGGGGCGAGGGCTCCAGCGAGTAGGCCAGCTCGGCGTTCTTGCCGCTGTCGGCGTCGGTGGCCAGCACGGTGGCCACCCGCTCCCCGGGGGCGTTGTTCTCCGGGAAGGAGACCTCCAGCACGGCCTGGCCGAAGACGGGCGGGTTGTCGTTGGTGTCGCCCACCCGCACCAGCAGCGAGTTGTTGCTCGACAGGCTGGGGCTGCCGGAGTCGACGGCCACGATGACCACGTTGTAGTCGCGCACGGCCTCGTAGTCCAGGGGGGCCGAGGTGTGGAGGAAGTACTTGCGCTTGTTCTGCGGCTCCCCCTCGCCCTCGCTGGCCGGCTTGAGCTGGAAGGGCACGTCCCCCACCACCGTGCAGGTTACCACCCCGTTCTCGCCCTGGTCCCGGTCGGAGACTTGCACCAGGGCGATGGGGGTGTCCACCAGGACGTCCTCGGCCACGCTGGCCACCCCGTCGCGCAGCGGGATGCGCCCGATCTTGCGGATGTCGATGGTGGGCACGTTGTCGTTCTCGTCGCGGATGTTGAGCACCACCGTGGCCTTGTCGGTCTTGGGCGGCTGCCCGCGGTCGCGGGCCATGACGGTGAAGCGCAGCTGGTTGACCTCCTCGCGGTCGATGCGGTGCAGGACGCTCAGCCAGCCGGAGGACTCGTCGAGGCGCAGCAGGCGGCGCACCGACTCCGTGGCCGCCCCGAAGACGTACTCGATCTGCCCGTTCACCCCGACGTCGGCGTCGGCCGCCCGCAGCTGCAGGATCGGCGTGCCGGGGCTGCTGTTCTCGGCCAGGTCCGCCTCGTAGACGCTCTTCTCGAAGCGGGGGCTGTTGTCGTTCACGTCGGTGATCAGCACCCGCAGGATGGCCTGCGAGGAGCGCGCCGGGTCCCCGCCGTCGCGCACCCGCAGGCTCAGCTCGTAGGAGTCGCGCTGCTCGCGGTCCAGCGCCCCTTTAACGATCAGCTGCGGCTGCTTCTCGCCGTCGGGGGTGTCGGCCACCTGCAGTTCGAAGACGCTGCTCCGGGCGGCGCCGTCGGCGTCCTGCCGCCGCTTGCTACCCCCGGGGTAGAGGGCGCTGTCCGTGGCGGCGGCGGCCGCCGAGCTTCCTCCACCGCCGGCGCCGCCCCGACGGCTCCCGTCGCTGCCGCCGGGCTCCTGCAGCAGTTCGTAGCGCTCGATGCCGTTGCGGCCGAAGTCCCTGTCGGTGGCGGTGGGCAGGAGGTAGAGGGTGCCGACGGGGCGGTTCTCCTCGACGGTGAGGGTGAGCACGGGCGAGGGGAAGGTGGGGGTGTTGTCGTTGATGTCGAGGATGATGACCCGGCCCTCGAAGAGGTCCACCCAGCTCTGCGAGGGCCCGATGACCGACACCTCGAAGTCGAGGAAGCACTCGTTCTCGTCGAAGATCATCTGGCACTGCGGCAGCTTCTCGCGGTCGATGCGCCGCTCGGTGGTGCTCAGCTCGCCCGTCATGTTGTCGATCTTCAGGTAGTCCGAGCCGGACTCCAGGCTGAACGTCACGTCGCCCGAGCCCGTCACGATGCCCAGGTCCGAGGCCACGTTGCCGATGCGGATGTCGGCCGGCCCTTCCTCGGCCAGCCGGTAGCGGAGCAGCTGCTTGGCCGCCGCCGGGCTGAGCCAGAGCGGCGGCGGCAGGAGCAGGAGGAGGCAGCAGCAGCAGTAGCAGCTCCTCGCCAGACCCAGGAGCGTCCGCAGCCGCCACATCTCGCCGCCTCGTTGGACGCCCCGCCAGGAAAAAAAAAAGGGGGGACAATCCGCCTCTTTCTCCCTTCCCTCCCCCTCTCCGCACCCACCGGCAGCCCGGCGTCTTCTGCCCACCCCGGCCGGGCGGCCGCCCCCCTCCCTTCAGCAAGGGAGGGAAAAAAAAGAAGAGAGAGAGAAGGGGGGGAAAAACCCACAAAACCCACACAAGCTCGGGCGTCTTGGGTGAAGAAAGAGCAATTATACGGATCCTTCTGCTCTGGCGCAAACTTCGCCTGGCATCCTGGTCTGGTGCATTAGGTGACGGAGGGAGGGGAGAAGCGGTGTGTGGGGGGGTCACACGGGGGTGGGCTGCCGGCTCCTCCGCACCTCTTCCTCCCCGGCTCTCTTGCAGTCGCTGCTCGGTACTCACAGTTCACGGGGCAGGCGTGGGGTGTGTGTTTTTTTCTTCTTCTTCGCTTCCTTTCTTTTTTCGGCTTTTTTTGGTGTTGGGTTTAAAGAGGCATCTGGGCAGATTGGACGAGGGGGAGAGCGCTTCTTTCCTCCTCCCCCTTCTCCTCCCCCTTCGTCTCTCTCCCCCCCCCCCTTCTTTTCTCCGCTCTCGGAGGGGACTGGAATCACTTTGCCAGGTTTGCAAGAGAGAGAGAGAGAGAGAGAAGCAGGCGCCGCAGCGATGGGGAGGTGGGATCCTCTCTCTCTCTCTCTCTCTCCCCCCTCCCGCCCCCAAATGCGGGTCGCTGTCTTCGCCCCCCTCCCTCAGTCCAGTTCAGGGCGACTCAGGCTCTGCTTCCTCCGGGCGGGCGGGCAGCCGGGACTGGGCACCTTCTGCCACTCCGCATCATCCACAAGGCACACGCGAGGAGGAAGGGGGGGGAGGGATGTCAATTGCTTCATTCAAAGCGCGGTCTGGTGTCCGGGAGGCAGGGAGCAGCGGGAGGGGGGGGGATCCAAATCTCCTTTTTCCTCCCCCCGCAGGAGATGGGAAGGAAGGGACCGGGGCGGTGGGGGGGGGGGACAAAACAGCCCCGGCGCCGCGCGGTCAACAGCTGAAGATCTCGGGGCTTCCCCGTTCGGCTCTAGCGAGCAGCGCCCACCGAATCCGCTCGCCTTCGCAGGATAGAGCCCCGATCCATCTCCGGCGCTCGTCTTTCCTCCCCCAGCGTCGAGTGCTTTCTCCGGAGAGCAGGTCCACCTTCTTCTTCTTGGTTTTTTTTTCCCGCGGCGGGGAGGGAAATCTATAAAAAATCCAAGCCCCCAACTCTGCGCAAGGTCATGTAGTCACAAAGCCACCCGGGGTGTCACGAAAGCGTTGCAGATGTGGCGTCCGGAACGTCGGGAGGCTGGCGAGGAGAAAAAGCCAGGCGAGGTGGGGGGGGGGGGGCAGAAAAGATCGTCCTCGCCGGTCCTTCTTCAGCACGGCGGCAGGTCGGCAGCTCCAAGTTTGCTCCCGCCGCCGCAGTTGGGGTGTGTGTGCGGACGCCTCACCTGCATTCTCCGCGGCGGCGTGTGTGTGCGAGCGGAGCCGAGCCAAGCCGAGGCTGCAGCACCAAGCCAGCCGATCCGCGGCACAAATGAGATTGCGGTCTCTCGCTCGCTCCCTCGCTCGCGCCGCCTCTCCTCGGCGTCCCAATGCAGGTTCCCCCCCAAAAAAACAGCCACACACGCCCCGGCTCTTGAACTTCAAGCCTTTATTCTGGAGGGGGGGGGGCGCGCGTTAAGTTCAAAGGTGAGCCCCCCCAAGATCGGCTGCGGGGCGGGCACGCGTCCGTGCGCCCCCCTTCTCCCCAAATCCTGGCCCTCCTCCTGACGAGCCGCGAAGGAGGCAAGCGATTGTCAGCGGCTCGCGTATTGCCGCCACCAGTTCCGAATCGCATCCGTATCTCCGGCAAGGGAGGCGGGGGGGAGGATGCAGCTGTCCAGGTGATGCGCTGGGTCCCCCTCCCCAAAAAGAGAATCGGAGCAGAGTCTCGGTGGCGAAGATGCTCAGAGTCCAGTGTGTGTGTATGCGTGTGCGTGCGTGTTTCCCTCTGAACTGCTCCGCCGCTTCGGCTGGAGCTCTGCAATCGCGCTCTCGTTTGCACAAAAAAAAAAAAAAAAAAAAAAGCAAGCCAGCCCCCGGTTCCTCCTTCCTCCTCCCCCTCCCCCCCCACCGCCGGCTCGCCAAGCTCAAGTGCGGCTGGTTGGTGCAGGCGGGCGGCTCTCACTCGCTCGCTCTGGCGCGCACACGCACACCCCGGCACAGCACGCAGCAGCGGAGAAAAGGGAGAGCGAGCGCGACCGCTCCGCCGAGGGCTCCGGGCGGGAGGCAGCCGAGCGTCAAGTTTGGCCCCAAGTGCCGGGGCAGCTGCCGGGAGAGAGCCGCGGCCACCTGGGTTTGCCTCCGCTTTGCTGCCGACCGGGCTGCCGCTCTTGCAGGCACTGAGCGGAGAGAGAGAGAGAAGGGAGGAGTTGGGAGCCGCCGCCGCCGCCACGCTTTGGAGCAGCCCGGCCTTTTGCTTCTCTCCGCCGCCAGCCAAGAAGGAGCGCGGCCGCCCTGCCGCCTTCTCTCTCTCTCTCCCTCTCCCTGCCCGGCTTCTCTCTCCAGCCCGAACTCTTCGGGGCTTCCAGGAGGATCCCGAGCCTCGGCCGCCTCATCGGGCGTCCCCGGGACTTCAGCTCCATTCATCGGAGCGGCGCGGTGATACTTTGTTTTGCTTTGCCACAACTGCTTGCGGGGGGATCACGTGTCTGGGCAAGGAGCTTTTGGTATTGAACTTTCTGGCGGCGGCGGCGGCGGTGTGTGTGCGTGTGCGTTGTGTCGTGCCGAGGCCGGGCGAGGGGCAAAGAGCGGGGAAGGGGCGCCCCGGAGGCCTCCCTTGCACCTTCTGCTACGGCGCGTGGAGAGGCTCCCGTGGGTGTCAAAGAAATGCCGGGACACTGAGGCGGCGGCGGCGCGTGGAGGTGCAGGGGAGCCCCCCCCGGAGCTCCCCAACCGGCGCCCGCCTCCCCCCTTCCAGCAAGCCTAGGTCAGCAACGCCGCCCCCGCTGCGCCTCCTTCCACCGCCCCGGCTGTCTCCTTCTGCTGACTTTGGGGGGCTTAATCGCCCGTGGCGCCGGCTCGCTCTCCTCCCCGAAGCCCCCACCTCCCTCTCGCCCGCCCGCCCGCCCGGAGCTCCCCCGCCACGCGGCCTCCTCTCCCTGCAGCGGGCGTGGGTGGGGAGGCAGCCGCGAGGCAAGCTCCGGGCAGAGGCGGGGGACGGGAAGAGCCCAGCCGGCCGCCTTGGCCCAGTTCCGGGGAGAGCCAGGAAGGCCCCGGCCGCCCGGCGCGCCTGATTCCCCGGGAGCGGAAGGGGAAGGCGTGGGGGAGGGAAGGAGGGAGGCACCGGCGTCGGCTCCCTCCGAGGCGAGGGGAGCTCCCCCTCCTCCTCCTCTCTTCTTGGCGCGGCGTCTCAGCAGCTGCAGGCAGGCAGGCAGGCCCGGGCTCCCTCCCTCCTCCCTCCTCCCTCCTCCTCCCTCCCGCGGGGTCCTGCCTGGTTGGCCGGCATCGGCCGCTCTAGCCCCGCCCCGCCGGGCCCTCGCCGGAGCCCCGGCCTTCGCAGATCTGCAGCATCAGCGAGAAAAAGCCGCGCGGCTCAGCGCAGGCTCAGTGCGCACCGCCGCAGTCCCTGTGTACGGGGGGGGGGGGGGGGAGAGGAGGAGCGGGGCTCCGGCGGCTTTCCGGCGGGTTAAATGGGATTAATCCCGCATCTCCGCTGCCTTTGCCAGGCGACTTGACTCCCGCCCGCTCTCGCTCTCTCTCTCTCTCCCGCGCGCGCGGCCTTCCGCTTTCCCAGGCCTCCTTCTCTCGCTCTCTTCCCCCCCCCGCCCGCAATTGCACTGCCGCGGGAGGGTAGCGGGGAGCCGGCCGAGCCCCTGCCCGGTTCCAGGCGTGCCAGCCGCAGCAGCCAGCCCGAGGAAAAGCCCAGGCGGGCCGTGCCAGAGCCGCGACTGCATTGCATTGTTCCCGGGAGGGGGGCTCCTCCAGCACGCAGCAGCCGCCTCGGGGCTTTGAACGCCTCCAAGTTAGGATTCTCCCCCCCCCCACCCCGCCTCGGGAACTTTCAGCCTTTCGCTGGAGATCCTGCCCTTGGCGGGGAGTGCCTGACTTCCAGGCAAAGATCGGGAGGGTGGGGGTAGCAGTGTGCACCGATTCTTTCACCAGATCGTCCGCCTCTTACTGCGGGTTACTTGGACAGCCGAGGGGGGGGGGGGGCTGCCAGCAGCGCTTAGAGGCACTGTGCGCCCTTGCTGTGTGCGGCTTTATTGAGACGTTGCAATTATGTGTTTTTTTTGTGTGTGTTTTTTTGCAAATTTGGGGATTCCTCCCCTCGCCGATGGCTCTCTCGCAGCAGCCCCTGCATCCTCAGTCTGGCTCGGCGTCTTCCTGCACGTTTCCGTCGCGAGCTGGCGCAAAACCGTCTTTCCTTCCCGCTCCCTTTTTGTGCATTCTCTCTCTCTCTCTCTCTCTCTCTCTCTCTCTCTCTCTCTCTCTCTCTCTCTCTCTCTCTCTCTCTCTCTTTCAAACCAGCTTCCACCTCTGTCTCCCCCCCCCCCATTTCCCTCTTCTTCCAAAACCTTTCCAGGAACAGCACCCCCCCCCCCGGTCCTCCCGCGAGTGCTTCCCACAATCCTTCTCTTGCAATGCATGCAACCCCCCCCCCCCGGTAAGGGTCTCTCGCACGCATCCGCCACTGTCTTCTCCCCTCTCCAGTTCTCGAGCTGGGGGGCGTCCGCCTGCGCCTCCCCGGCCTCTGGCTCCTGCCGCGTCCGCCCGGCTCGAGGAGTGCGGCGGCGGCGGCGGCGTCCTTCACACTGGATTGGGCGCTCGCGCGCGGAGAGCAGCAGAGGTAACGCGGCCAGCCCTCTCCGTCCCCCGTCCCCCCCCGGAGGCAGGCGTGTCGGGAGGCCGGCGTGGGAAATGGGCTCGACGTGTGCTGCATGGTCGATGGGCAGCGGCGGCGGCGGGCTGCCTCGGTGGCACGTGCCCAGCCTACCGGGGGAGAAGCAAAGAAGGGGGAGGGGGGAGCCGGCAGCGGCAGCAACATTCCCCCCCCCCCGATCAACGGCACCAACTGCGCGTCCATCTCCTATTCCCTGCTAAGGAAATCTCCCCCAGACCCTGATCTACCCGGCCGGGACTTATGCAGAGCTGGGGGGTGCCTGCAAAACAGATACTGGACGTATTGGGGGTGGTGGAGAATTAGCACACATCGGGAAACAGGTTTTGCACCCCGGCTCTTGTGTCTTGCTTCTACAGACCCCGTGTCCAGGACCTATTTTGCAGCCCCCAATTCCCCAAAGTGAATGCTCCATCCCTATTCGTCGTCCTTAAATTGGGGGAGGGGGTGTCCTCTCGTGGAGGTGCCTGTTGCCCCCCTCTCCCTCCGCTTCCTTGCGGCTCCGGGGAACAGCCCCGCGTGGCGACTCCTCCGGTCTCGCGGTCTCCGACTTCGGCTGGTGGATTCTCGGGTTTGATTTCCCCTCCTGTGCGGGGAGGCGTGAAACCGCCGGCTCCTCTCCACGCCCCACATTCCGTTTGAGGCCGATTACGGGGCGATCCTGTGTCCGTTTAAAAAGCAGGGCTTCCTTGCGTAGGACTGTGCTGTGGTTAATGGGCGTGGAGCGGGCTGACTCCGCATAGGATCGCGCCGGACGTGCACTGCGAGTCCTGCAGCTTCGGCTGGCAGTTTGTTAAAAAAAAAAAATACTAATTTTGCTGGCATTTAGTTTGACCCCTAAAGTCTCAAATTGGGGGGGGGGGAATCCTGGCAAAAAACACGGACGCGGCTTCTTGTCATGCATTTCAAAGGATATCTGTGTAATATTTTTAGGAGTTTTAAGTGCCGGGCGGGTTCCCTTAATCAAGGGGCCGTGCGGACTTGTGATAAGGAAGAAGCTAAATACAGTTAAATCGTGATAGTCAAGTGTGAGTGGTGGTGGTGGGGGGGAGATAGCAAATGGATCGAGCGTTTTGATAGCATGGGGGGAAAAACTTGACTCAACAGCTCCACCAAGGGACAAACGGGGGGAATGACACCAGCAGGCAGAATCTGATGACCTTTTTCCTGGCCTCAGAGCATCCTGCTGGGTTGCTGTTTTCACTGCCTCTTGATCTCTGCAGCTGCCCTCCCTCCCTCCCTCCGAGACCTCTGGGTTTCCCGGCCTCTTCCCAAAGCTTTCCAGTCTTTAGAACTGAAGAGATTCGGTACTGCGAACCTTGACAGGAAAGGCAATAGCCTCTCCGTTGTCCCCCCTCCCCACCCCCAGCTCTCTCACACACAAAATACCAAGCCTTCCCTCCTTTTTAATTGCTGCATTTTGGAGAGTTTAAATCTGGAAGCTGCAACATTCCTTTTAAAACAACTGACCTGGTTTGTTTGGTGAAAGTCCTGCTACACTGTTTCAAATGAGAAGATAGGGCTGCCTGGCTCCCCCGGCCACCGAGGAGGGTGGGTGGGGTGGGGGTAGATTTGAGGATGCAGCCTGGAGAGGACAGGAACATCAGTGGTGTATGATGCTACAGAGTCCACCCTCTGAAGTATCCATTTTAAGAACATAAGAGAAGCCAATGTCGGATCAGGCCAGTGGCCCATCCAGGGGAACTGATCTCTGTATTCTGGAAATGACCTGGAATTTCAGGGGATTCTCAGGTCCCACCTGGAGTCTGGCATCCCGATGTGAAGATGATATTCCAATCAATCCTTCAAGGTCAGCATCCTGCAAGCTGTAAAGGGCTTCTGAGCATGTGCAAAAGATGAACGTTTTCCTCCTTAGGACTGAAGAAGTAACTGTGGCTGGAGAGGTAAGAATCAGATAAAACGGAGCAACGTGGAGGTTTGAAAGAAGCCCTTGCCGTTTGCCATTTAGAAGTGAATCTTTGCCACACAAGGAAAGATTTGCCAATCCTCCCCCTTACTGACTCTGCTAATGTACTTTGAACAGCAGCCTAGTTCTAAGAAATTAAGCTAAAACTTTTCCCAAAGTGTGCCAAAAAAATCTTTATTTTATTTTTTTGGTCTTGTCAAGCTGGTGTCAAAACACAGCAGCTGGGCCAGAAAGAGAATTGGAGCAACCCATTTTTTCTTACAAAAAAAAAATCAGGTCTAAAATTAGCCACATATTCCACATATTCCATGTTTTTGCTATATCTAAAACACAAAAAATATTTGAAAATAATAATGTGATAGCTGTGTTCATGTACATGCTTAAAGGCTTACACCTGTGGGATAAAATTTAAACTTCTTAGTAAAAGAATAACAAAAAAAACCCACACGATTCTTTCATCTACATGCTGTTGCCCTTTGGAAGCTTCTGTTTCATGGAAAATGCTCAGAGGCTTAGCAAAAAGACAAAAAAATATAAAGACATTCAGATCTAAAGTTACATTTCGATGCCCACTGGGGATGAACACAGTAGGATTTTACACTCCTCCACGGTCAAGCTGCAGATTCTCTTGAGCTGCCTTCTGACAGTTTGTAATGCAGCATTTTACAGTATTTTCAGTTCACTTATGTTGAAGACGTGCATTAAACTTAACATATTAATCACCATTTAAACTGGTCCTTTTAATCACTCATCAAAAGCACACATGGCAACGGGGTTGAGGAAATCGAATACATACACCCTAGATCTTGAATGGCTACCAAATAGTAACATCATCATCATTAAATTAATTTATACTCTTCCCATATCCCACTTAAGGTGGGACCATGGGGCTTGTTTGTCCAGTGCCTGTTGCCCTGGTAAAACTATTAAGAACCTGAAATCACTGCCTGCGTTGAAATTTGGTTACAGAGTTATTTCTACAGCTAAATGGTAATTGACTTCTAGACCACCAGCAAGGATTACCATCCTGAGCAGGGGGGGAGGGGGGTTCCTGTATCACTTTAAAGCATTATCCTCCTATTTAGCCAGTCTTCAACAATGCCCCGGGTGACTCCCCTGAAATTTAGGCTCTGTTCTGGAAAGATTCCCCCCCCTATTATACCACATGCATTTTTAGGGACTTTATACATTAATCATGCAAGTAATAATATGCCTGGAACTGCATCCCTGTCATTTCTCTGTCTTCCTTCAAATTGCTCCTCAAAGCTCTCCTTTTCCATGAAGACTTTGGTATAACCCCTAAGGCTTTATAGAAGAAGAAGAAAAAGAGGAGGAGGAAGAAGAGGAGATTGGATTTATACCTTGCCCTTCACTACCCAAAGGAGTCTCAAAACGACTTACAATCCCTTTCCCTTCCCTTCCCCACAACAGACACCCTGTGAGGTAGGTGGGGCTGAGAGAGCTCTCCCGAGAATTGCCATTGAGAGAATAGCTCTGAGAGAACTTGTGACTGACCCAAGGTCACACCTGCAGCTGCATGTGGAGGAGTGGGGAATCAAACCCGGGTCTCCCAGATTAGAGGCCATGCTCTTAACCACTATACCAAACTGGCTCTCAACTTTATATAATCTAAGCAAATTACCTGGAAAAGGTACCTGTTCTTCCCCGTTAATCCCCACCTCTCTTTTTTGCTTCCCACCTCCCTCCAAAGTTTTAGATGGTCAGCTCCTCTGAGCAGGAACCTTTTTGTTACTTTGTATGGAACTACACACCCTGGCTTGGATAACCCAGACTAGCCTGAGCTCCTCAGATCTCGGAGCTGAGCAGGGTTGGTCCTGGCTAGTATTTGGATGGGAGACCTCCAAGGAATACGAGGGCCATAACACAGAGGCAGACAATGGCAAACCACCTCTGAACCTCTCTTGCCTTGAAAACCCTGCAGGGTTGCCATAAGTCCACTGTGATTTGACAGCATTGCCCACCATGGCACCTACACATACGGATTGCATTCTATGGTTATGTCAAAGTTTCAGGATTGGACAGTGGAATTTTTGAGCATCTTGCTAAAATCTAAAATTGTATCCCAAGCTGCATGTGAAGGCTTTCTCCATTTCAAGAACCTTCAGTGCAAACCTTCCCTTTATAGGTCAGATTCCTGTTCTTTGGCTTTCTGCTGTAGGTTTCCCCCCCACCAAACTGTGTTTGAAGAACAGTGCATTGTCTCGAAGGCAGTATCACAACTCACTGCTTTTTAAAACCTCTGTACATAGTGTGCATATTGGGCTGTGTCACATCTTTATGCAAGAGGTGGATCATTTTTTTTACAGTGTGCACTATGCATGATTTCTCTCTGAACAGGTGTGCAGCCTGCAGTTCTCAGTGCCTTAATAAACTGCAGGGACTGCTTTTACACAATTGGCTTCCCACCATTTTCCTCCGGCAGCGGCCAGGATGTCAGAGTAACCTTGGTTGCAAAAGGGTAGCCGCATTAGTCTGTTCCATCAAAATGGGCACCTTAAAGATCAACAGTTTTCATGAGTCACAGCAGAAGTGCATACCATCAACAGAAAACAACCTGTTCACCCATCCTAAGTAATGTATATTTTACAACATTGGGGTCTCTCAGGAAAACAGCATCACACTTAGAATCAGAGAATCATAGAGCCATCTAGTCCAACCTCTCCCCCCACAATGCAGAAAATTCACAAATGCCTCCCCCCCCCCAGTGACCCCTACTCCATGCCCAGAAGATGACAAAGTGGCAATCAGCATTTCCCTGGGCGTGTAAGAAAGGGCCACAAGAACTAAGCACTGATGCAACCCTTCCTGCCTTCCCTTTCATGATCTAAGTTCACAGAATCAGCATTGCTGTCAGATGGCCATTTAGCCTCTGTTTGAAAACCTCCAAAGAAGGAGAGCCCACCACCTCCAGAGGAAGCCTATTTCACTGAGGAACCGCTCTAACGGTCAGGAAGTTTTTCCTAATGTTTAGCCGAAAACTCTTTTCGATTTAATCTCAACTCGTTGGTTCTGGTCTGACCTTCTGGGGCAACAGAAAACAACTCCATACCACCCTCTATGACAGCCTTTCAAGTACTTGAAGATGGTTATCATATCACTTTATGGTAACTTATCCCCATCTTGCTTCCTGCATTCGCCCACTTAGCATATTTACAACACCTCAAAGCTCCTCTTCATCCTGGATATCAAGGAGCGTCCGCAGATATTATCAGCTCTGGGAAAGCAATCAGGCCCTGTCAAATTCTTTGATCCCCCTCTGGGAGAGCTATTAACCATATGTCCAGGTCTCTGGGAACCTTCCTGTAAAAACATATCGACACTATTGTTCCTTTGATGCAACCAAATCAACATATCCTTAGATATCATTTTGGGTGCAAGTACAGGCAAACAGTGTTCCGTGCACCGTGGTGTTTAGTCATGCCGGCCACATGACCACGGAAACGTCTTCGGACAGCGCTGGCTCTTCGGCTTTGAAACGGAGATGAGCACCGCAACCCTAGAGTCGGATTCGACTGGCTTTCGAGCAAGGGAACCTTTACCTTTACCTTACAGGCATACTGCCAACTGCAGTGTACATGTGCGTGCCCACCTCCCACCAAGCACTGGTCACTTTCTACAGCAGATCTGAAGCTTCAATATTAGTTAATATCACTCATTAGAAATACCGTCTCTCTCTTCCTGTTCATCCATTTTATCTCCCTCGTGGCAGTGTGTGTGATCTTCAGCATGTTTGTATGTATGTTTGACATTTTACTATTTTAGCTTACTTTATTTTCAATAAAATCCTTACCAGTTGAACACCAGCCTGGTTTATTTAAGCTTTCTCTTGGGGAAGGATCTCGGTATACAAAGGTGCCGATCCTAAATTGCCCCCTCTTGCTTTTCGAAATTCCCCCAATCAAATATTAGACCATTCTGGGTAACACATGCACATGAAATCTTATACCCAGAATGAAATTTTGTTAGTCTTAAAGATGCCACTGGACTCAAACTTTGTTCTGCTACCGCAGTTTCACAATGGAGTCTACCTTTGAAGTTCTTTGACTGGAGAACGGTGATTTTTTTATTTTTTTTAAAGATCAGCTATATTGTGTCCCGGGATAGTGAAATATTACCCCACTGTCTGAACATTTTGATGTTTCATGTCGGATTTGTGGTCCATTTACTCTTTTGTGTAGGACGGACTGTTTTGTCTTATGCAAAGAGCAGAAGGGCATTGCTGATGTGATACCAGCCCATCAAAGGGCAAGCAAGTGCATAAGCCAATATGGTATAACAGTTGATGGGTTTTGGCTACAAGGTGGGACTTGTATATCCATTGCACAGTTGTACAGGGGTGTCCAGAAAAAGAGCACATTGCACTGACTGCTCAAAGCTCAGGTTGGTGACGGGGCAGAAGCTGAAAAAAATTCCAGGTTGCCTCCTTCCCATAAATCTACATAAGAAAATGTAATTAGTGGAACTCAGGTACTGGTGAAGTGTTTGTGAGCAGGAGCTGAGGAGGCACAGCTCTAAGTCACCTGCCCAATCCTAAAAAGAAGAAGAGAAAAAGAGATTGGATTTATATCCCGCCCTTCACTTGGAGTCTCAGAGTGGCTTACAAACTCCTTTCCCTTCCCCTCCCCACAACAGACACCCTGTGAGGTTGGTGGGGCTGAGAGAACTCTAACCAAACTGCTCTTTCAGGAACAGCTGTGCCAGAGCTTGTGACTAACTCAAGGTCACATCAGCAGGTGAAAGTGGAGGAGTGGGGAATCAAACCCGGTTCTCCCAGATTAGAGTCTGCGCACTTAACCACTACACCAAATTGGCTCTCATCGACTCTGCTCCATCCTCTATATGACAGCAAATACTTGAAGTTGGCTACCATATCACCTCTCAGTCATCTCCTCTCCAGACTTGGGACAGGAACATCGAATTTTAGTGTGCCACCTGCAAGAACCTTCATTTCAGGACGGATGTTGACAGGGCCGGCCCCAGGTGTCTGGGCGCCCTAGGCAGGCCAGCCTGTGGCACCCACCCCACCAGGGATGCCAACCTCCCAGTGGGGCCTGGAGATGGGGCAGGGGGAGGCGGCAGCCTGAGCAGTGCCTGGTTACCCCCATCCCCCCACAACTGCGGGCCCCCCAAGCAAGTCAGGGAAGAGGTGGGGGATTTCCCCGCCCCTTCCCTTGGAGCGCCGGCTTTTCTGGGCACTCCGCAGCTGCGGGGCGCCCAGGAAAGCCAGGGAAGAGGCGGGGCTTCAAATCCCCGCTCCTTCCCTCAGAGCGCCAGCTTGCCTCGGCAAGCCAGGGAAGAGGCGGGGGTTCAACCCCCCGCCCCTTCCCTCCCAGCGCCGGCTTGCCTCGGCGCTCTGCAGCCACGGAGGCACCAAGGCAAACCAGGGAGGAGGCAGGGGTTCAAACCTCCATGTTGATGGAGCCTTCCCCCTGCTGCCCCATAGGGATCTTCAGTGAACCCCATGTGTTGAGTGGGGTCGCTGTGGGGCTCATAGCCTCACCACGATTGTGAGGAAATGTAGATAGTGTGAAATGGCACTTCAACATGGTGGTTCACACAGTGTGTTCATTATTTTTTAAAAAAACTTATTTAAAGTATACCCTGCCTTTTTTAATTTACTTTATAGCCCATCACAGAGGGTGGTGGACCCAACAGTGATAGCCGTAAGGATATAAACATCCCAACTGATGTGATGACGAGATGGTGAATACCACAGACAGCACATTGTGGAATTAGGCTGCAGTAACTCTTACATAGCCCTGACCTGAATGGCCCCAGATAGCCCGATCTCATCAGATCCCAGAAGCTAAGCGGGATCCCCCCTGGGTAGTATTTGGATGGGAGACCTTCAAGGAATATCAGGGTTGTGACGTGATGGCAGGCAATGGCGAACCACCTCTGAATGTCTCGTGCCTTGAAAACCTTCCAGGGTCACCGTAAGTTAGCTGTGACTTGATGGCAAAACAAAGGGACAAACCAAAACGCCCGTACATAGGATTGTGCCGTAATTTCCCTTTACTTCACCTCAGAGCCCTTCTGTGTGGTCAGCTTCTATGTTCAGCTTCTTGTCATTAAATGTGTAGTTCCGAATGAAGGCAGTCCTGAAGGAAGGTAACAGTCCTTACCATCAGTAACTTTCATAATCTTGACTGGGCTGCAAAGTAGTGAATGTCCCTGCATGTTCCCACTAGTGATCGCGTGCTGTCAGACAGAATGATGAGTCTCTGAGCAAGTATCTCAATATTTATTTATTTATTTATTTATTTGTTGGACTTTTATCCCGCCCTCCCGCCGAGGCGGCTCAGGGCGGCTTACAACAGTTAAAACCAATATACACTTTAAAACACAGTGTTACTACATCTAAAAACAATACAGTACAAAGCAATACAATAGATACAAACCACATTAAAATATGGCAGCATTCTGTATAAGGTGCTGTATAAAGTGCTGGTGCTGTTGCAGTACTACCGGTGTGGCAAGCATCTCGAGATGTTTGTGCTAGTGCTGTTGCAGTACTGCTGGTGTGGCTAGCATGTTAAAATGCTTGACGGAAGACCTATATGATTCCTTAGAATATGCTATATGATTCCCTAGAAACAGCGCAGAGGTTAGAGCAGGGGTCCCCACGAGGTGCTCCTGGGTGACTTGGCACCTGCCAATTCCTTTTCTGGGACCCGCCAAGGGTTTCAGGAAGTGGGCGGGGCCAGGCTTCTGACTGAGCACTGGATATTTGATTGGCTCTGCAGATTTTTTACATATGTTGCTTGGATCGTCACTGTGTGACTGAAGGTCAGCTGCGGCAGCCATTTTGTGGCTGGCCCCACCGCCTATGGCAGCCATTTTTGTGGCTACCCCCACTTTGTGTGTCAGAATCCCAAAGGTGCCTGCAGGGTTAGAGCGCCAGACTAGGATCTGGAAGTCCCAGATTCAAATCCCCACTCTGCCATGGAAGCAGGCAGGATGACCTTGGGCCAGTCACACACTCTCTGCCTAATCTACCTCACAGGGTTGAGACACATTCTTAGGTATGACAGGAACACCTTGTGTTTCCAGTGTTCTAGTGTAATAAGGAAACCAAGCTTGGAACTCCACGGTTTCAGCTAATGTTTACCAAAGGCTGAGCAAACACTGGGAAGTAACCCAACACTGATGCTGCCCGCTCCCTCACGAGCTTTGGTGCGGTGTAGTGGTTAGAGTGTCGGACTAGAATCTGGAAGATCCAGATTCCAAGCCCTGCTTTGCCATGGAAGCTTGTTGGGTGATGCTGGGCCACTCTTAGACTAACCACCCTCCAAAAGGATGTCATAAGGATAGAACAGAGGGGGAGGGTGTTGTGAGCCACTTTGGATCCCCACTAGGAGAAAGTAAACAGATATTTATTTCAGCTTGTCTATCAACATTCCTCAAGATGGAACCAAGAGTGAGGTGGTCTTTCTCTGGACAACGATGCCGATACTGAAAGTGTCTGAAATCTTTCTTTTGTCTGCACAGGTTCATCAGAGGACCAGCAGCATCACATTGGAGGTTAAACAATTCTTTGGAATCTGGTGAAGGGAAAAGCTCGGGGGGAGGGGGGAATTGGAATGGAAAAAAAAAACTGATGGCAAAGGAAAGATGGAGTATCCCTACGTCCGTCCCCCCCACTGCTTCTCTGCTCTTAATTTCCCCACCCGCAGTGACCTTGCGTTTTTGAAAAGGGGAACTGGGACATGGTTGTTCTCCTGGAAAGAAAGAAAGCCGAAGTAGGCATTTCTTCCTGCAAATTTAAAAAGTAAACTTGACTACAGGGGGAAGGAAAGTAGAATAAGACAGATTAGTTAATTACTTCTCAAACAATGAGCTTCTCGGAGTTCTACACTGATCAAAACTGCTACCGTTCATATAATCCTGCATTGGGATGTCTTTCCCGCATGGGAGCAGACATATTAGATCGTTAATTGCTAGACTGTCTCATCATTTCCCACACAAGAAACAAGAGGGAGCACTCCACACTAGTTTGAAGACACCAGGGAGAGCAACAAGGAATCACCTGATATACCCCAAGTAAGCAGATGAGAAAGGAGTGAAGCAGATGATCCGGGGAAGGCCATTTCCCTATCTGGGTTAGGTTGCACTCGGTGGCTTTCAAATCTTCCCAATTGTTGGAAAGTCTGAAGGTGGTCTGTGGTTCCTGAAACATCTCTGAGATGTCAAAACACTTCAAGATATCCAAAGGACATTGGTCGCATCCATGGCTCTTTTTGTAGCAGGAACTCCTTTGCATATTAGGCGACACACCCCTAATGTAGCCTCCAAGAGCTTGCAGTAGCCCCTGTAAAAAGAGCTCTGTAAGTTCTTGGAGGATTGGCTACATTAGGGGTGTGTCGCCTAATATGCAAAGGAGTTCCTGCTACAAAAAGACCCCTGGCTGTATCCATCTTGGTTAGATATTTTGTTCTTATGGTACAGTTTCAGATGGGGAGGAAAGCAGTACACAGAAGAGTGTGTCTTAACACATTTGGACGTATTCAAAAATAATATATGCAATACTGAGGTGTATTTTCAAATCCCTTGTGGGTTTTTTTAGCTTCATAATAATGGTAACTGCTATCAATGTGGGACAATCAGTCATCCTACCCCCTTAAAACATTAGGTACTAGATACGAAGGTATGTATGTGGTAAAAATACTGAAGGCATAAATCCCTTTTAAAGCAAAGGCATTTGTCCCTTTGACATGCATGTTTAGTAAGCAAGCCCTTTTAATAGTTCATACTATTGGATTGGCCAGAAAACTTCTTGAAGAATAATGACATTTGCTTTCTCAAGCTCTCTCTTTTTTTTCTCCTGTTGTAGCTCTTTGAAAGCCTGAAACTCTGCATTGACCCCCTTTTGAGATGGCGAGATGTCTCTTTCTGCGTGAACCTCAAAATAACTTTGGCCTGGAGAGGGATAAAGATACACTCCTCATGCTGGTTGCTTTCCAGAACTGAAGGAAGGAGACTTTCCGTGTTAATAGATCAAGATGGGTAGCCATGTTAGTCTGTCTGTAGCAATAGAAAAGAGTAGGGATGGGCATGAACTGGCTCAGGAACGAAAATTTGTAATGAATTTTGACCGGTTTGTGCTTTGCAAAGTCACATTCATGATGGGTCAATCAGTACAAACTTTCCATGACCTTTGAAGCAGTTCGTGGAAGTTCCTTGTGGTTTCGTAAATGGATAGATTTCCAAACAGAATGTCTCCTCTCAATCGAGATATTTACCAAACGTCAAAGCAAAAAGGGGGCAGAAGTTTCCCTGTGAGATGGGTGTCACTGGCTTGTTCCCGAGCCATTCCATAGACTCCTATAACTGCAGAAATGCGAGCAAAAGAAGATAAGTGTCAAACCAAAGATTCCCTGCAGTACAAACCAAAGGGGGGTATTTTTTCAAGCCCAGCAAAACCAGTTCAGTGTACAGAATGCCCAGCAAAATCCAGTGACACTGTGGCAATGAAGATTTAAAAGGACTGATTGATCTCAAAGCACATTGTCACAAGAAATCGAAGAGGGAAGGGTGCCACAAGTCCATCACAGTTCAGCGTACAGAATGTCCAACAGAATCCAGTACCACCATGGCAATGCAAGCTTGAAAGGAGTGATTCAAAGCACAGTGTCACAAGAAATCTAGGTGTGTGTGTGGGGGGCTGCAAGCTCTGTGCAAGAAAATGGGAACACCAAGGAACTCTGGCAAAGGGAGGGGACCCTCTTGAAACTGACAAGAGTTGTTTGAAACTGACAAGAAAAGGGTGGTGTTGAACCTCCTGAACCTGTGCCTGTCATTTCCCCAGGAAGCACTTTCCCGGGGGGCCTAACTTGGATCCCATAAATCCAATCCTCACCAAACTTGGGAGGCCAGGTAGAGGAGAGTCAGCTGGAGATCCCCTGTGAGTTTGATATCTTTAGCATGTTGGGGAGGGGGGCTATTGTGCCAGATCACAAACCTTAGGAACTGAACCAGTTCATTTGATGCCTAAAAGTCCATGATGGTCCATGGTTCGCTAACAGACCGCACCAAACTGCATTTTCCCAGTCCGTGCCCACCCCTCGAAAAGAGAAAGTGTCCCGTAGCACCTTAAAGACTAACAAAGTTTGTGGCAGAGTATGAGCTTTCATGAATCACTGCTCACTACTTCAGATACCTGAAGAAGTGAACAATGATTCAGGAAAGCTCGTACCCTGCCACAAATTTTGTTAGTCTTTAAGGTGCTACGGGACCCTTGCTCTTGTCTATGTTAAATTAAGGATGTTGGTCATGCCAGCCTGCTATCCTTTTTTTAATCTAAGACAAAATGCTTTTGGGTTTGAAATCTTAAGAGGTCCCTCTTGCTCACTTAACTTTCATGCTGTTGTTTCTTTTATGTTTAGCTCTGTGGGAGTTCTTTGTCTCCACTCCCGGATTCCTGCAACTGTCCCTGTTCCCTTTCTTCCATATCTTAAAGGGCTTTGCTACATGCTACAGTTTCTTCCTTGTTTTTTTTTTAAATGACTCCAACCTCTTTTTGCACATGCAAGGTTGTCTTTTGGAGAAAAAGAATGGTGCGGGGATCAAGAGAGAAAGAGAGACAGAATTGTTAAGCCTTCCCTCCACTGCTCTTTTATTACTCCTAAAAGTCACCACTGAGTTGCTTACACCCCTGTGGAAGACAAAAAAAAAATAATACAGGAACTTGTCCATTTCTTCTAGAAGGAGTAAAAGCAGCTTGGGAGTGGAGTCTTCTTCAGAGAGAACAGCAAGGAAGGAAAGGGTTAAAGTTTCCCTCTCTTCCCACTTTGTGTAGTGGTTAAGTGCACAGACTCTAATCTGGGAGAACCGGGGTTGATTCCTCACTCCTCCACTTGCAGCTGCTGGATGACCTTGGGCAAGCCATCGTCCTGACAGAGCTGGTCTTGAAAAAGAGCCATTTCTGTCGGAGCTCCCTTAGCCCCACCTACCTCACAGGGTGTCTGTTGTGGGGAGGGGAAGAGAAAGGAGTTTGTAAGCCTCTCTGAGACTCCAAGTGAAGGGCAAGGGTATAAATCCAATCTCCTCCTCCTCCTTCTTTCTTCTTTCTTCCTTGATAAAACAAACCCAGAAGCTACATATACAAAAGAAAGAGAGATTCTGTCAAAAAACATGGTAATGGTCTCCTGTAGAGGACCCCATAAGTCAACTGAACACATAAAGCTGCTGTATACTGAATCAGACCATCGGCCCATCAGAGGCATTCTTGTCTGTTCAGACTGTCAGCAGCTCTGCAGGGTCTAAGCAGAGGTCTCTCCTCTTACCTATTGTCTGATCTGGAGATGCTGGGAATTGAACCTGGGATCTTCTGCATGCCAGACAGTGCCAAGCAGATGCTATACCACCAAGCCACAGCCCCTCAGTGGTAAAGACTGTTGCCACTCCTCTAACTATGCACAACACAATGAAAGGACCACAGTGTGTTTAGGTTAAAGAATACAGCTACAGCACCATGTATTGGATACAGATTTCTTATAGCACTTTTTGCAATCGCTTATATGTGGTATTTTATTATGATAATTTTTTCCCCGTTATTTAAAGTTAATATAATACAAATTATAAATATCAAATTAAATATTGTAAATTCCCACGAAGGCATCAGAAATGAGGCTACACCAGTTCTCGTCATCTTAAAGGCTTCTATTTTGACTTATGTCACTTCAAATGCTTCTATGTAGACTTATCGCCCTGTGGGGCATGTGTTGTATAGTTAATGCAATTTACAATATTTAACTTGATATTTATAATTTGTATTATATTAACTTTAAATTACAAAAAAATAAAAATAAAATGCAACATGTAAGTGATTGCAAAAAGTGTTATAAGAAATAAGAATTCTACATCCAATACACGGTGCTGTAGTTTTGTTCTTTACTCATCCAACTATGCCTTGTTGGTGTTTGGGGGGCAACAGTGGGAGGGCTTGTGGAGGGTGGGGTTTGGAGAGGAGAGGGACCTCAGCAAGCTACAGTGCTGCAGAGTCCACCCTCCAAAGCAGCCATTTTCTCCAGGGGAGCTGATCTCTGTCACCTTGAGATCTCCAGGTGGCAGCTGGAGGTTGGCAAGCCAACCTCACACACACTTTGTTAGCTTCTTAGGCATTTCTTTGCCCTCCTCCTAAGCTTCTGCTGTGCATGCACAAGGACAATAAGGAGAAAGAGGAAGATGGGAAAACAAATGCTGGCAGCTTCCAAATGCAGCCACCTAGTTTTGCTTAAGGGCATATTCGGATCTACTGGTGTACTTCATAGGCACTGAAGGAGGTGAGGAGACAGTCTGCTGTTTGGAATTCTGTTTCTTGTCCTTTGTGAAGCACAATCCCAAAGCAAAAGTTAGCTACCATTTTTTAAAAAAAAAATGAAAGGGGGGGGAGACCAATATGTACAGGCCTATTGAGTCCCGCTTGAAAACTCCGACTATTTAGTTGGATTGAATCACTGCTGTGTAAGACAGGGTAATCTCTTTGCTCAGACAGCTTTTAAATCAACAGGGTACAGAAAAGAGAAGCCTACAGGGAAAATTGGGGAGGGGGGAAAAGACGGGAAGAAAATAACTAATTTTAGGGAGGATTTCTTGGTGAATTCCTTTGGGCGACCGGTTGATCGTGTTAGTGAACACACTGCTGATAATAAAGACGACAGATAATGAAGTGTGGTACGCTTCCTAAACTGCCTTCAAATATATATTTCCCCCCTAGATTTGTATAGTATGCCAAGAGCTCCTCAGTATACAGTTTCAGGTACTAAATTGGAGGTTTTCCCTGACGTGTGACACAGTGTATGCCCCCACATTTTGAGGAAACTCCCAAATGACGTAGGGCTGTTTCCAAGCACAACTTGTGGGCCTTTGATTCTTAAGCCCAAGTTCTCACAAGAGAAATATCTTTGAAAACGGTTTAGGAGACCTGTTGTATTAATAGTCATTGGCAGAAAAACATTTCCTCCAGTGCTGTGTTTCTTCGTTGGTGGTATTCCGGAGACAATTTCTAGTTCCCCATTACCAGGGGTCTTTTCATAGAAAAGCAGCTGCAGGAGCTCATTACCATACAATGAGCTATTAGGCTATTAGCATATGCCATGCCCCCTGACATCACTGGAAGTAGTGTCAGAATTGGAAGCAAAAGTGGGGGAGGCATCTTCAAAAGCCACCCCTTCCCTTCCTCAGCTGGCCTGGGTGGGGGAGCTAAGAGAGAAGGGGTTTAAAGTTTAAACTCCTTCTCATGAGAGTTTGGCCACAGAAGGAGGAAAGAGGGAAGGAAAGAGAGAAAGTAGAGAGAAGGAAAGAAGGAAGGAAAGAGGGAAAGAAAGAGAAAGAAAGGGAGGGAAAGAAAGAGAGGGAAGAATGAGGGAAACAGGGAAAGGAGGAAAAAGGAGAAGAGAAGAAGGTGGGAAAGAAAGAAAGAGAGAAGAGAAGAAGGAGGGAAAGAGGAAAAAGAGAGAAGGAAAGGAGGGAATGAAAGAAATTTGGCGGCAGTTCGGCCCCATTATATCCTATGGGCCATTGAAGTCAATGGTGAAAACATAGGGTATATTCTGGGGGCTGGAGGGAGGGTTTGAGGGAGAGGCTCCAAACTCACAGGGTAGCTGATGGAGCCTCTCCTCAAGATATCCACCAAGTTTCAAGAACATTGGACCAGGGGGTCAAATTCTATGGGCCCCCAAACAGGTTGCCCTCATTCACTCCATTGTTCTCTATGGTGGGGAAAAACGTTATTTTTTCCCCATCATAGAGAACAATGGAGGGAATAGGGGCAACTTGTTTGGGGGCCCATAGAATTGGACCCCCTGATCCAATGTTCTTGAAACTTGGAGGGTATCTTGGGGAGAGGCTGCATCAGCTACCCTGTGAGTTTGGAGCCTCTCCCTCAAACCCCTCCCCTCCAGCCCCCAGAATATACCCTATGTTTTCACCATTGACTTCAATGGCCCATAGGATATAATGGAGCTGAAATTGACATTCGGCTACCTGAAAGACTCCCGGGACCCCGGCTGGGGCGGGGCTTGGCTCCTGAGCTCCCAGAGCTGTGCTCTGGTGCACTCCCCCAAAAAAAGACCCCTGCCCATTACTGTGTATGGATGTAAAGGTTGAACAATGAAGAAAGCTGTGAGGAAGAAATTTGATTCCCTTTGAAAATGTCCTATTGGAGGAGAATTTTATGGATACCTTGGACTGACAAAAAGACAAAGAAGTGGGCTCTAGACCAAATCAAGCCTGAACTCTCCCTAAGATAAAATGACTAAACTGAGGCTATCATACTTTAGGCACATTATGAGGAGACAGGAGTCACTAGGAAGGACAATAATTATGTACTGAGATTGAGGCAGTATTTGAAGCAAGTGATTTCTTTATTCAGCTCATAACACAGAGAGAACACAACAACAAGGCCACACCCCCTAGCATGGTAACTACCAATTACAAGCTCAGGACCAATGGGATTCATTCCTGCTGTTGGTCAGAGCCTTTCTGGATTGGTCTGTTATGCAACAGCGACCAATCCGACTGCAGGGTTTAGAATACTTGAGAGTCAATGGAACTTGTGCCTGAAGCTCCCGTATACCTAAAACATAAGCAAATACATAACAATAATGCTAGGAAAAGTTGAAGGCAGCAGGAAAAGAGGAGGATCCGACATGAGATGGATCGACTCAATCAAGGGAGCCATGGCCTGAGCAAGGCTATTAAAGACAGGATGTTTTGGAGGTCATTAATTTATAGGGCCTCCATGGTCTGGAAGCAACTTGATGGCACTTAGCACATGTTCAGTTCCAGTTTTCCCCCATTGCCAACAGAAGAAAGGATGCAGGAAACCATTTTGCTGAGGGTTGGGAAAGCAGTGTTGCATCTAATGGGCGGTCACAGGTTAGCCTGTACAAAACAGGCTTCCAGAGCCCCAACTAAGAACTTCTTGCTGCTTAAGGCTCAAGGACGCACATCCGGAACTTGAGCAGTTTGCATTGGTCTTATCTGTCTCCCTGAAGCCTGACATTCAGGTAGGAGGGAGGAAAATTCCCCCCGGCTCATCCAAGAAACTCAGTCCCATCAGTCAATATGGCACTCTCTGAGCTGCTGATGGGACTCCTTTCTCATTATTATTCTAAACCAGATGTTATTCATTGTTGGTCCAGTTCCGAGTAAAGCAACACAGGGATGGGGGTTACATACAGCAAACTTCATCCCATTAATGAGCCATCGCTGAAGCACTATGGCCATATCCAGGGCTCTTTTTGTAGTAGGAACTCCTTTTCACATTAGGCACACCCCTAATCTAGCCAATCCTCCAAGAGCTTACAGAGCTCTTCTTACAGGGGCTACTGTAAGCTCTTGGAGGATTGGCTACCTTAGGGGTGTGTCGCCTAATATGCAAAGGAGTTCCTACTACAAAAGAGCCCTGGCCATATCAAATGGTTCCATTGCCCCCCCTATTTTACACTGGCAACCTTCCTTGTCCTTTTTTCCTCGGACATTCTAAGTTGACTGCTATAGTACTAAAGCAATATGGTCTCTCATTGGAGTCAAGGCATCTCAGTGGTGCTGCTGTAACACTGAAGCACTATATTGGTTTAGCGTTATAGCGCTCCACTTAGAACGTTAAAAAAAGGCAAGGAAGCTCACCCAGTGAAAAAGGGCGGAAGAAAAAGTGGCATTATAGAAAGTGCTACGGACATTTTATATAGCATACCACAGCGATTCAGAAGTGCGATGAAGAGGTGAAAATGGAAGAAAGCAGTTTCCCTCAAAAACAGCTCAGCCTCGCTTTGCCAACAGGATGCAGCCAGATTTGTGTGAACAGGTGAAATCCGTTAGCAGCCGGTTGCTAAAATGGTTGTGTCTGAACTGACACAAAAAATCCATTAGCAGCTTGCTACTAAAATGGATTACCAAGGCTGTCTGAAAGGGGCCAATGTTTGCATGCAGTTCTTGGGCCAGGGAGATCTTGGAACAGCTCCCAGCATCTTTTAAAAGTCAATCCAAACTTTCTCAAGCATCTTTTGAAAGGTACATTTCTGCCATAAGGGGGATGGAAGAAGGGTTTTAATCTTTCTGCCCTTACACAGTTTCACCAACGTCACTTACACACACGCCACCACCCTGTTCTTAGCTTTAGAAAGAAAGAAAGATGGATGTGCCAATGAAAACATGACTTCAGCCACACCATTTCTGACTTCATTGTGGGACTGCCCAAAGGTTTCAGTTACAAGATTTGAGCAGAAATTTAAAATGATGCTTGTGACTTACGGGGGCAATATGGTTAATGCTGTCATAAGTGATTTAAAAAGTGGGTGCAGCTTTTTTGCCATTGAATTCAGTTTAGCACTTTGGCACCTTTATTTAACCTTGGCAACTGGCTCTGAGCACCCTGTTCATAGTAGGGCTAGAGAAAGTGTTAGATGTCTTGAGATTTGCAGCTGGCTGAAAGAAGACATGTTTGTGTGTGTATGTATGCATGAACACAAACCCCAAGGTTCCATGTTGTTCTTGGGTAAACATACTACTTTACAGACTAAAGTCTGACTCCAGCTTATGCCCAGAATTAAACTTTGTTGGTCTTAAAGGTGTCGCTGGACTCAAACTTTGTCCTATTGCTTCAGACCATCATGGCTACCCTACCTGAACCTGCTTTATTGTCAGCTAAGCCGCCATCTCAGGTGGGGGTGGGAGGATGAGGCTGTTCCTGACTGTCTTACATTGTTGGAATGCTAACTTTCATTTCTCTCACAGTGCCTTATCATGTAGCTTGCTCTGGTGACCTTGGCTTTTTCCTGGTTTCTCTTACTTGGTATGTGCTCGCATTATTTTCGGCGCGCTTGCCTCCTTCTGCTGATTGGTCTGGATCCATCAGGAGGGCTCCTTTTGAACTTTGTATAACTTTTATCTCTCCCGCCTTAAGATTAGTTCTGACACTGAATGTGTATCACAGATGACCTACCTTTTCTGTCTCCAATAAAACTTTACTCTTTGGAAAGGAAGGATGGAGAACTGATTGCTGTGAGACTCTGACATTTACAGACTGTTACCAGAGGGTCTTGGCACTTTCCCACTTCCTCAACTCTTTAAATGCCAAGAAGAAAACAAGTGGAGGGAAACTTTCCCCCTCTCACAATACTAGAACTTAATTTGTGGCCCTAGTTGGCAGTGGGGTCAAGACAGAAAAAAGGGAAGACCACTTTACACAATGAGCACTCGACTTGTGGAACTCCCCGTCATGAGATTTAGTGACGGCGACTGCCTTAGATGGATTTAAAAGGCAGGGCTGGACGTATTTCTGGAGGATAGGCCTATTCACTGGCAAGACAGAGGAACAGGACAATTGGCTTCAGGGACAGAATGCCATTGATTGTCAGGTGCTGGGATGAGAGTTGCTTGTAGCCTTCTCTGTGGCAGCTGATTGGAAACAATGCTGGGCCAGGTAGACCATGGCTTCAATCCATCTTGGTTGTTCTTAAGTATCTCAGAAACACCATATATGTTTCCAGAATTCTTGTCTCCTAAGGAAAAGACCCTGGAATTCCATGGCTCAATATGTCCCTGGAAGAGCATTATGCTCTACTAATAAGAACCTCCTGGGGATCGCCAGCCCAAGAGAAATCTGGATGTTCTCAACTAGGGCCAGGACGTTTTCAACACTGGCCCCCACCTGCTGGAACTCTCTGCCAGAGAACATTTGTGTCCTACGGGACTTACTACCTTTCCGTAGGGCTTGCAAGGCAGAGGTGTTTTGCTAGGCATTTGGTTGAGGACAGCAATGGTCTGGCACTCTCATATTCCAACCTCCCCTTTTATTCCTATGTATTCCCTCCATCCAGCAGGCGGGTGGAAATTACCGTCATCTTGGATTTAGTGCTGTTTTTTTTTCTGGTTTTTTTTTTTTTAAGTATTTGGTGTAGTGGTTAAGAGTGCGGACAGACTCTAATCTTGGAGAACTGGTTTTGATTCCCCACTCCTCCACTTGCAGCTGCTGGATGACCTTGGGCAGGACATAGTTCTGTCAGAGCTGTTCTTGAAAGAGCAGTTCTCGAGAGAACTCTCTCAGTCCCATCTACCTCACAAGGTGTCTGTTGTGGGGAGGGGAAGGGAAAGGAGATTGTAAGTCACTCTGAGATTCCTTCGGGTAGTGAAGGGTGTGGTATAAATGCAATCTCCTCCTCCTCTTCTGTTTTAATTCGATTCTATTGTAGTTACCTTTGATATAAGCTGTCCTGAGCCCTGCTTGCAGGGACAGGTGGTCGATAAATTGACTTAAATAAATAAATAAATGGCTTGCAACCAGCTGTGCATCTATGATTTGCAAGCCTGTTTTGCAACTAACTTTTCCTGGAGGCAACGCCTTGAAAGCAAGCCATCACTGATGCTGCCTCCTCTCACATAAGCTTTAGTGTCATGGAGTGATTAAAGCATCAGACTAGGATCTCCAGGGCACACATCTGAAGATCTACCCTGCCATAAGAGCTCATTGGATGATCTTGTGCCAGTCACACGCTCTCAGCCTAACCTACCCTTGCAGGGTTGCTGTGAGGAGAAAGTGGAGAAAGGGAGACGGTTGTGAGCCACTTCAAGAAATAGCTGGAGCTATCAATGCAGCCTACCTTTGTCGTGGTGCGCGCAACACTGGCTGGCACGTTAGTGCCCAAAGGGAGTTAGAGTACCCAAAGAAGACTGGAGTCCAGAACTTAGGTGCAAACACAAAGTGAATTTTATTTACACTCTGCCACCACCTATATACAGTTCTCAGTGTCAAAGTGCTCCACTGCAATCAATCCAAGTGAAGAACATAAAACCACTGTACACTCTGTACATTTATACAGCCTCTGGCCAATCAGCACACAGCTGATGCAATCCAGATGCAATACTCAGTGTCAGGTTGAACTGCCTCAGACCAGTTATAGCCAGCCTCTTTGCAGTCACATGCTGGCACTAGCTGTCATTCCCTTTGACACTAGATCAAACTCATCTAGGCCAGCCTTACCTAAACCAGTGAATCACAACAACCTTCCCTAAGGAACCAGGTCAGATCCTAGCAGTAAGCAGGCTTTCTTGGAAGGGGACTGGTGAGGCAGCCTTGGAACGCATGAAGTCCCTCCTCAGGGTGGAGGGGGGATCAGACCAGCACATTCCTGACTCACATGGAGCCCACAATACGAAAGCAGCAGCGATGTGACAACATGGAACCTAGCCAGGCAAAAGAGACCATGGGTGGTTTTAACTCTCCATGCCTGTGGAATGGAGGCCTCCTCTTTGGCTCCTGAATGGTACCACAGAGATGTCCTCTAGGTAGGGTTGCCAGTCTCCAGGTGGTGGCTGGAGACCTCCCAGAATTACAGCTGCTCTCCAGGTTCTAGAGATCATTTTCCCTGGAGAAAATGGCTGCTGTAGAAGGTCGACTCTATGGCATTATACCCTCTGAGGTCCCTCTCTGCCTCAAACCCTGCCCTCCCCAGGTTTTGCCCCCCCAAATCTCCAGGAATGTTGCAAACCAGACCTGGCAACCCTACCTAGGGGACTACAGATCCCAGGACATAACATTTTTCACAGGTTCCTAATCTCCCTGCATGAACAGGCCACCACAGCTCAGATAGAAACCCAAAGGAGCTTTGGGTGTCAAGGGCTGAGGTCACACACACTAAATAATCCACTCTCAATCCACTGGATTTTTGCTGTGTGAACTGGCAAAATCCAGCTGGAAAGTGCATCGAAAGGGGTTGAAAGTGGATCATTTAGCGTGTGGGACTGCAGCCAAGGAGAAAGTTACCTCTGGCTTCATTGGGATCACATCACCCCACCCCACCCCGACAAGCCAGAAAAATACTCCAGGTTTGTTTGCTGTCCCCAGCCAAGCATCATGGGACACAGGAGCACAAGCCAACAGCTTCTTTCCTGAGCAGATTCCTGAGAGACAATCAAAACTGGACTTCTCCAACAGCAGATCGTGGCTGCAGCTAGAAGAGGAGAGCACAGAGGTGAGACCGTGGCAGGGAGGGAGCTCAGTCCTGGGGAACACCAATGAAGCTGTAGCTCCACCCTGAGAGCCAGGCACTGTCTCTTTCCTCCCCCATTCTCAATGAGGGATGCCAGCCTCCAGCTGGGACCTGGGGATCCCCTGGAATGACAGCTCATCTCTGGACTATGGGGATCAGTTCCCCTGCAGAAAACGGGTGCTTTGGAGGGTGGACTCTATGGCATCGTACCCCACAGAGGAATTCTGTCCTCCACAGGCTCCACCCCCAAATCTTCAGGAGTTTCTCAGCTTGGTGCTGGTAACTCCACCCCCCACCAGTGGCCAGGGAGGATCTGGCAACTCTATTCTCAAGCCTTTTCCTGGAGCACTCTCTTTTTGGTATCAGGGTAGTAAACAAATAAATAATAGTCACTCTTTCATGAGTACAGAGAAATGGATTGGCCAAGTCTTATGTTAATAGGGCTGCCAGTCTCCAGGTGGAGATTGTGACCAACGCTCCGTCCAAACTCTGGAGTCTTGTGAGCAAATATCCTACTTTGTGAGCTACTGGCATTAAAGTTGTGAGTGAGTCATTTGGCTACTGAGTTTGCTCTGGCCTAAGCAGAGACATACCTTTCTAAGCTCATTGCCTTCCACGGATTTAGAAGGATAAACCTCTGTTTAGGATTGTACCCTCCATTTCTCGCTGCCAGTGGCTTTGGCTTGTGGAAAAGGACTCTAGGAGCAATCTGAAGGAGGCCTACTTGGAAGTAAATCTCATATTATTCAATGGAGTTTACTGCCAGGAAAGTATCCTTAGGCGTTCAGCCTTTGCAACTGAGCTGACTGTGGGTCAGAGAATAACTCCTTTACTGAGACTGTGCCATCTTCCGTGTTGTCAGAGAGAGCCGTTGAAGAACCCTTGGCTTTGATCAGCTGTGAAGAGGGCTGGATTTGGCCTTCCATTTGCCATCGCAGTTGACATGGGCAGCCGTGCGCTCTACACATTTTTCTTCCGCTAAAAAGGCTCTTTTTCTCTTTAATTCATTTCAGACCAGAAGATGATTTAGGCCCAAAGACCGGAGTCTCCTTGAGTTCAATTCCCACCTCGTCTGCTGTTGAATAATTCCATGTGCTTCACAGCATTTATTTAGTGAGGGTAAGTGTTTGGCAACATATTTTCTGGAGAGAAAAAATACTGGCAGGAAAGAAGACACAACAAAAAAGAAAAGCTGTGTTATATCTTCTATTAAGGCCCACCAAGATAACTAGGGATGGGCATGAACCGGTTGACAAACTAAAGTTCGTCACAAATTTTGTTCACGGTTCGCAAAGCAATGTTAGCAAACTGAAGAAGCACCACGAACTGTCATGGATTTTGATGCAGTTTGTGGCTCTTTACAAAAAACAACTGAGTGGTGGGGAGCTGTTTGGTTTAAATGGCTGGGAGTCATTTAAACTACTGCTTTCTGCAAAAAGCCACAGGGAGCAGAAAGCAGGATTTTAAATGGTTCCACGCTGTTTCAACCCCCTACTTTCTTCTTGCACCCCCTGCTGCTCCCTGCTTTTTTGCTCCCCATGAAAAGCAGCAGGGAGCAGAAAGCAGAGGTTTAAGCTTTAAATGGCTTGCAAAACAATACAAACTGGTTTGGTTCTTGAAGCAACTTCCTGGTTTGTATAGGCTCATGGTTCAGTTTTTGGTTCAGCCATGAACCACAAGCCGAACAGCAAAAATGTGGCTCATGCCCATCTCTACAGGTGACACAACATGAAGTATGAGCTTTCAAGTTCTCCAGATTCTTTGGATTGAATGTTCAAAAACAAACAATGGGAAAACAAAGGAAGAGGGGTGGGAGATGTTCTAGGCCAGAGATCCCCAATCTGGTGCCCATGGTTGCCATGGCGCCCACCAACACCTTTTCCTGGCAGCCAACAAGTGGGAGGGGTCAGGTGGGGGTTCTGCCTAGCAAACCTTCTGATTGGCCACTGGAGATTCGATCAGCTATGCAAATTTTTAAAAACTTTGCTTTGGCAGAAGCTGCCACTGCAGCACAAGGATCTTCATTGTGTGAGTGATGGTGAGCGTTGGCAGCTATCTTGGGGGTGGCTTTGCCTCCTGTGGCAGCCATTTTATGGCAAGCCATTTTGTAGCTGTGCCAAACACACTGTGTCAGAATCCCAAAGATGATTCTCAAAATGGCTGCTGCAGGAGGTGGAGCCAACCACAAGATGGCTGTGGCAGCTAACTTTATTCATTCATTCAATTTATTTATTGAATGAATACCTGAGGGACCACCTTTCCCCATATATACCCCAGAGAGCGCTGCAGTCAGTGTCACAGAACTGACTGACCCCCCCTCCCCGGGCCCCGAAGATGCCAGGCTCACCACTACCAGGGCCAGGGCCTTTTCAGTGACTGATTCTTGCTGGTGGAATGAGCTCCCAGAAGAGATCAGGGCCCTGTGGGACCCCTTACAGTTCCACAGGGCCTGCAAGACAGAGCTCTTCAATCAGGCTTTTGACTAGGAGCCGCCCTGATCATCACCATCAATGAGCTCGGCCCTTAGCACAACATCTGGCCTAGACCATCATGCGAGGTCTCTCTCCTCCCCAAACCCTGCCCTCCCCAGGCTCCAGCCCCCAATCCCCCAGGAATGTCTCAGCCCAGAGCTGGCAACCCTGCTTGTGACAATTGCCTACCTCAAAATCAAATTTTAATTCACTTTCTTCTTCTCAGGCATCTAAAAAATGCTTTGGAATGCAGTTCTCATTCCAGTTGTATGGGTTTATCTCCCCAACGATATTTTGGGTGCAGGAAAGGGATGTTGTGTGTGTTTTGGTCAGTATTCCTCTATGTCAGGGGTGTCAAATTCATTTCTTATGAGGGCCAGATCTGACATAAATGAGACCTTATTGGGTTGGGCCATGTTTGCCATAAAATGTAATGCCAGGTAGTGGAGATATAAACTTAATAAAGGACACAAACACAAAAGTGGGGTTTTTTTTACTTAAAATAAAAACATGCTTAAAACCAAGGCTGGTTTTGTCACAGGAAATCCTTTGCATATTTGGCGACACACCCCTAATGTAGCCAATCCTCCAAGAGCTTACAGAGCTCTTCTTACAGGGGCTATTGTAAGCTCTTGGGGGATTGGCTACGTTAGAGGTGTGTTGCCTAATATGCAGACGAGTTCCTGCTACAAAAAGAGCCCTGCTTAAAACATTAGCATTGCAATATTTTGTTTCTTTATCAGCGTCTGATAACTGACACCTCTTGCTCTGAATTATTGCATCAAAATGTCTGTGCTGTTGCAATCTTGAGTATGCTGTTCAGGTGTGTATCTGTTAGCTGGAAATCTACAATGATGTAGCAGCAGCAGAACTGGAAGAAGAAGCAGTAGACAGCCAGTTCCACTGCGGGCCTGATAGAAGCCCTCTGGGGGCCTGATCCAGCCCCCGGGCCACATGTTTGACACCCTTGCTCTACGTAATAGCAAATATTACCAGATACCATATTCGTCAATGAGCTTTCACTTTCGTCTCTATTCATTTGAATCTTTTTATGGCCTTTCCAAACCAAACCATGTCAGTGTCCAAGATTCTCATTTGTGTGCTGGGACAAAAGGGATCATATCTACCTGCATTGTTTAGTTAGCTCTATTTCTACAGGTTGAATGATGTTCTTGAACACAGAGCAACATAGCTTCATATAGCCCATCTTGCTCGAGCTGGGAGAGGGTTAAAGTTGCCAAGCCACAGGCAGAGGGTGGGGAAAGTAAGGTTGCCAGCTCCAGGTAGGGAAACTCCCCGAGATTTGGGGGTGGACCCTGGGGAGAACAGAGACCTTGGGGGTACAATGCCACAGAGTCCACCTTCCAAAGCATCCTTTTCCTCCAGAGGAACTGAGTTCCATAGTCTGGAGATGAGCTGTAATTCCAAGGGATCCCCAGGTCCCACCTGGAGGCTGGCATCCCTGGCAGAGGAAACACACTAGACAGTCAGGCGAGTACAGTGATCCAGGACAGGGCATGATAGACCACAATCTGATGTGTTGAGATTCAGAAAACTTGGTCCCACCAGCCTCAAGACCTTGAGAAGCGAGTCCCAGTGCCCAAGGAACCATACAAAACGGGACGTGGAGGAGGGGTGGGCGATTGTTTCTCCTATTGGGCCCCCTTCTCCTGGTCGAGGAGCTGGCCGACATTTCCAATATGCAAAACTTTATTTTCAATCCGGCAGAACAGGCTAATAAAAGATATCACCTTTCCTGTTTAGCATCACTTATCCTGATATATAATACCTTGTTGAACCAAGTGGGTGATTAAATTTACTACTTCAGATTCCTCAGTAGCGGCTCCTGTTTTCCTCTGTTGTGAGAAATAAAAATCCAAAAAACGCAATGCAATCTCATTTCCTCGCCTCGCCTGGGGTGCATCAAGATAGACGTGGGGATGAAAGCGAGTGCTGTTCACCTAGGGTTCCATTGCCCTGACAAGGCTAATGTGAAGTGATAAATGAGGTCTGTAGATGACTGAGATAAACGTCGGGGGGGGGGGAGTGTCTATTCTGTGAGGAAACTAGTCCCTCTTGCAGGAGGAGGGGCTGTTTGCAAAGCCTGCATGTATTATAAACTGCCCGTCCTGAATATTCGCTATTCGAGATCGATTCAGGTGGGGCGGCCATGTTGGTCTGAAGCCGCGGAACAAAGCTTGAGTCCAGTGGCACCTTGAAGACCACGCAAGCTTATACCCAGAATAAGACTGTTGGTATTAAAGGGTTCAGTGTGGCCAAGTGCAAAGTGATGCACATTGGAGCCAAAAATCCTAAATATAAATACACGTTGATGGGGTCTGATCTGGCAGAGACGGACCAAGAGAGAGATCTTGGAGTCGTAGTGGATAACTCGATGAAAATGTCTACACAATGTGTAGCTGCAATAAAGAAGGCCAACGCTATGCTGGGGATTATTAGGAAGGGAATTGATAACAAATCAGCCAGTATCATCATGCCCCTGTATAAATCATTGGTGCGACCTCATTTGGAATACTGTGTACAGTTCTGGTCACCACATCTCAAAAAGGATATTATAGCATTGGAAAAAATGCAGAGAAGGGCAACTAGAATGATGAAAGGGTTGGAACACCTTCCCTATGAAGAAAGGTTAAAATGCTTGGGGCTCTTTAGCTTGGAGAAACGACGGCTGAGAGGTGACATGATCGAGGTTTATAAGATTATGCATGGGATAGAGCAGGTAGAGAAAGAAGTCCCTTTTTCCCTTTCTCACAATACAAGAACTCGTGGGCACTCTATGAAATTGCTGAGCAGTCGGGTTAGAACAGATAAAAGGAAATACTTCTTCACCCAAAGAGTGATTAACATATGGAATTCACTGCCACAGGAGGTCGTGGCAGCTGCAAGCATGGTCAGTTTCAAGAGGAAATTGGATAAACATATGGAGCAGAAGTCCACCAGTGGCTATTAGCCACAGGGTATAGATGGGAACTCTCAGTCTGGGGCGGGTGATGCACTCTATTCTTGGTGCTGGAGGGGGCAGCAGTGGGAGGGCTTCTGGTGCCCTGGCCCCACTGCTGGACCTCCTGATGGCACCTGGTATATTTTGGCCGCTGTGTGACAGAGTGTTGGACTGGATGGGCCATTGGCCTGATTCAACATTGGCTTCTCTTATGTTCTTAAAGGTGCCACTGGACTCAAATGTGGTTCCGTTCATTATCCAAGTAACACTTTCCTTGTCAAATGTAAAGTCCAGGAGCACCTTTAAGCCCGGCAAAGTTTTATTCGAGGTATGAGCTTTTGTGTGCAAGTGTGCATGCATGCAAAAACTCAGACCTTGAATAAAACTTTGTTGGGCTTACAGGTGCCCCTGGACCAGGCCCGTAGCTACAGTGGGGCATCTTGGGGCCCAGCCCCCTGACTTACTGACAAGGCCCCCTGACTTCTCATCCAGGCCAGGTGCTCCTTTGGGTATGTGTGCAGGGGTGTGTGTGGGGTGCCCCCTGACTTATTTAAAGGCCCCCTGAATTAAAAAAATCCTGGCTACGGGCCTGCCCTGGACTCTAAATGCATTCTACTGCTTCAGACAAACACGGCTGACCACCTGGATCTACTTTCCTTGTCAGTGTTTGGTCCCAGTATGAGAAGACAAGAGTCACCGGGAAAGACAATAATGCTAGGAAAAGTTGAAGGCCGCAGGAACCGAGGAAGGCTCAGCATTAGCTGTGATCTATAAAGAAAGCCGCCGCCCTCCGTTTGCAAGACCCGATCCAGGCTGTTAATGGTAGGGTGTTTGGGAGGATATTCATTCATAGGGTTGACATAAGTCAGAGGGACTCCAGCACTTAACAGACACACACATTGATAATTTATTGGTTTTATTTATTTAACAAGTTCTTTACCCAACCTTTTTGCCCTCACAGGGCCACTAAGGTGGCTAACAAATTAGAACATACAAGCACATCACTTCCATTGAGAGCCAGTTTGGAAGGTGGTTAAGTGTGCAGACTCTAATCTGGGAGGACCAGGTTTGATTCCCCATTTCTCCACTTGCAGCTGCCGGATGACCTTGGGCAACCCACAGCTCTGTCAGAGCTATTCTTGAAAGGCCAGTTCTTGAAGGAGCTCTCTCAGTCCCACCTACCTCACAGGGTGTCTGTTGTGGGGAGGGGAAAGGAAAGGAGTTTGTAAGCTGCTCTGAGACTCCGAGTGAAGGGTGTGGTATAAATCCAATCTCCTCCTAAAGAGATATGCATGCATTCCAGGAGTAGATGCATATCTAGATGGACAATTCCATCTGCACTGCAATGTTCATCCAAGCTGTACTGAGGCTTTCATGACCACCTGGGAGAATTGCTGCCAATCAGAGTAGACAATACTGATAGATCATTGGTGTGACTCAGTATAAGGCAGCATGATGAGCTGTGGGTCAGGGGAGGAGCCATGGTCTATTGGTAAAGTATCTGCTTGGCATGCAGGAAGACCTAGGTTCAGTCCCTGGCATCTGCAGTTAAAAGTATCAAGTAGGAAGTGAAGTGAAAGACCTCTTCCTGAGACCCTAGAGAGCTGTTGCCAGTCAGAGTAAATCAGCAGACTCTGAGCAACTAAACTCAAACATGTCCAGAGGAGGGCAACACAGATGGTGAAGGTCTGGAGACCAAGTCCTATGAGGAAAGGCTGAAGAAGCTGTGTATGTTTAGGCTGGAGAGGAGACAAACTGAGAGATGATATATCCATCTTCAAGTACTTGAAGGGCTGTCATATAGAGGATGGTGGGGAGTTGTTTTCTGTTGCCTCAGAAGGTCGGACCAGAACCAACGGGTTGAGATTAAATCAAAAGAGTTTTCAGCTAAATATTAGGAAGAACTTCCTGACAGTTAGAGCAGTTCCTCGGTTGAACTACCTTCCTCGGGAGGTGCAGGGCTCTCCTTCTTTGGAGGTTTTCAAACCGAGGCTAGATGGCCATCAGACAGCAATACTGATTGTCACCCTTTAATCCCAGTTTAATCAGATTAAATTTTAAGAATAAAGACTTGCCTTGCTTGTCTTGTCAAGGTGACATTTTTTTAAAAAAGAGGGGGCTTTCCTTCCTAAAGGACTTGCCTCCATGAAACCTTAGAGATAATAGCTGCTAGCTGGGCATAGCTGTTCACCTTTCACAGGCACACTCTGAGAATTGTGACTGAGGCCAGTCGCCTTGTTCAGACTAACAATTTCTCTATTATTCCAGCAGCAACCCAGGGAAGATGAAAATTTCTGCTAGAGATTGGCAGACACGGCCGTGGAATATTTTGCTGGAGAGCTGAGCTCGGCATTGGCGTGGAGGCTCTCGTCCTGAAGAATCCAAATTGACAAATTTAGAAGCTTCTCTCTCTTTAGACCCTGAGCCAATAGCAGATCAGCATTTAGAAGATGCAGAGTATCCTTATGAACTCTGTGTTTTTTTTGTTTTGTTTTTTTAATGTAACTGAGCGTTGCAGCGCTGAACCCAGTGTAGCACTGCTGCAGAAAGTTTCCTCACGATGCCCTGGCATGGATAGCCTGGGCAAACCAGATCTCGTCAGATCTTGAAAGCTAAGCAGGGTTAATCCCGGCAAATAGCAGTCTGTTATAGTGGTCAAGAGTGGCGGACTTTAATCGGGGAGAACTGGGTTTGATTCCCCAGCTGGGTGACCTTGGGTCACAGTTCTTCTGGAGCTGTTCTCTCGAGAGCAGTTCTCTCAGATCTCTCTCAGCCCCACCTACCATGTGGGGTGTCTGTTATGGGGAGAGGAAGGGAAAGGAGATTGTAAGCCACTCTGAGACTCCAAGTGAAGGACAGGGTATAAATCCAATCTCTTCTTCTCCTTATACTTGGAAGGAAGACCTCCAAGGAATACCAGGGCTGGGGTGCAGAGGCAGGCAATAATAAGCCACCTCTCTGAAATGTCCAAGCCCCACTAAGGGCTGCCAGGAATCAACCATGACTTCCAGGCATGCCCCCCCCCCCCACTCACCCACACAAACACAAAAAAAGTTTCCTCGCTGTGGTGATTTTTGGTATTCTTTGGTATCCTAAGCAGGTTTCAACCATGATTGCTGTCTCCCCCCCCCCCGCCTGTTTGATTATGGATCTTTGGAGAGCTGGCATCACTATCCCCCCTTACCCAGATGTCATACATACTTAAATGCTAGGGAGTTAGATATCGGCTGTGAGGCTTTCACAAGCTATTTTGCAGATAAAGTCTTGCCCATCTGCCATGACCTCTCTGCCACAGTTGAGACCGTGAGCGAACTTGAGGCCCCATGCACGTCTTCTGGTTCCATTCTGGACTATTTCAGTCCACTCAGTCTGCTCTCAACTGTACACCCAACCATGTGCAGCCTTGATCCGTGCCCCTCATGGCTTATAAAAGCTGGCTGTGAGGGATTGTGAGGTGCCCTCAGGGAGATTATCAAAAAAAGTCCTTCATGGAGGGACTGTTCCTGGGGGCACTCAAGGAAGCAATGGTCTGCCCTCTCCTGAAAAAAAACCAACATTGTTAGACCCAGCCGAATTGGCCAATTATTGGCCAGTCTCCAAATAGGGCAAATTACTTGAGAGAGTGGTGGTGATTCAGTTGCAGAGCTTTGTGGATGACACTTCCATGCTAGACCCATTTCAGTCCGGCTTCCGGCCAGGTCCTGGGATGGAGACGGCTCTGGTCACCCTCACAGATGAACTCTGGAGGCATCTGGATTGAGGTGGTACGGCAGTGCTGGTGCTGTTGGACCTGTCGGTGGCATTCGACACCCACAAGTTACTGATCCACCACCTCACTGACACTGGAATTCAGGGACTTGCCTTGCAATGGCTCATCTCCAAGGTCGGGGACAGAGGGTGGCATTAGGGGAGCAGAGGTCCCAGAGGCACCCACTTATTTGTGGGGTTCCTCAAGGGGCAGTGCTATCCCCGATGTTATTCAACATCTACATGCACCCCTTCCCCAGATTGCCTGGAGGCATAAGCAGGGGTGTCATCGATATGCCAATGACACCCAGCTATATCTGTGGTTGGGCGGGCAGTCTGGCTCTACCCCTGATGACCTGGAGTGGGCGCTTCAGGACATAGTCGACTGGCTTAGACTGAGCCGATTGAAATTGAATCCAATGAAGACGGAGGTCCTGTGCCTGAGTTGGAGCAGGCCAGGGGTAGGGATCCCACTACCACCCTTTGGTGGAGTGCCATTGGTGCCAGCGCCAAGGGTTAGGAGTTTGGGAGTGCTCCTGGATGCCACCTTAACAGTGGAGGCCCAGCAGCTTATTGGACAGAGATCCATAAGGAAATCCAGAAGATCCTGAAGTGTACCCTGAAAAAAGAACCTGAAATGTTACTTTTAGGTCTTAAAATGGAAGAAGTAAATGTAACAAAGAGAACATTGTTATGGTATTTGATTACAACAGCAAGAATGACATTTGCTCAATTTTGGAAGCAAGAAAACATACCGGAAAAATGGGACTGGATAAAGAAGATGCTTTTTATGGTAGAAATGGACAAATTGACAAAGAAGCTTAATGGTAAAGAAGATGAAGAATTTTTGGTAGAATGGAAGGATTTTAAAGACTATCTTGAAACGAACTGGGATGTAAGAAATAAGTTACTCTGCTTTGATAACTATTAAGAATAGAATATAGAAAGTAATGACTGAATAATAGCTAAAATGTTACCTAAGGGTTAGATCGAAAGAATGAATATGCTATAAAAGAAGAATTGAATATTGGATAAGTTTTTAATGTTAGTGAACACTGATTGAAACAATAAGGGGGGTGGAGCATTGCTGGAAGCCAAGGGGGGAAGGGGGTAATAGAAAAGGATGTATTTAAAAATATTTTGAAATATGGAACGTGTCAATATATCCTGTTAATAAAAGTTAAAAAACAACAACAATGGAGGCCCTGGTAGCAGCTACTGCCAAGGCAGCCTTTTACCATCTGTGGCTGATAAGGCAGTTGGTTCCCTTCCTCGAACGTAATGACCTGGCAACAGTGATCCATGCTATGGTCACCTCGAGATTAGACTACTGCAATGCTCTCTACATGGGGCTGCCCTTGTCTCAGATCCGGAAACTGCAGCGAGTGCAAAAAGCAGTGGCCAGGCTGCTGATGGGTCTCTCTATAAGGGACCACATCCAGCCTGTGATGAAGGGATTGCACTGGCTGCCAATAGTTTACCGGGTCCATTTCAAGGTGCTGTTTTTGACCTTTAAAGCCCTATATGGTCAGGGGTCTACCTACTTAAGGGACCGTCTTTCCCTATATGTGCCCCACTGAGGTCAGGGCTACAAAATCACCTGGCTGTCCCTGGCCCGAAAGACACCAGACTGGCTACCACTAGAGCCAGGGCCTTCTCGGTGGCGGCCCTTACAGGTGGAATGAGCTCCCGGAGGACATCAGGGCCCTGTGGGATCTCTTACAGTTCCGCAGGGCCTGTAAAATAGAGCTCTTCCACCAGGCTTTCAGTTAGGAGCTGCCACCAAGGAATTGAGTCATCAGAACATCTTTTGCTCTAGATATAACACTGGTTATACAGCAATGCACCGTCTACTGAAGATCTCCATCGTTTGTACTCACATTGTGTTTTAGTATTGTATGCAGTTTTAACTAATTTATTCTGTCTATTGTTTTATATTAATTGATTGTTGTACGCCGCCTTGAGCCAGCTTGCCCAGCAAATCGGGATAGAAATCAAAGCAATAAATAAATAAATAAATAAATAAATAGATAGATAAATAAATAAAGGATTGTCTCTACCTGTGCCAGCTTGCTCAGGCCTTGGGGGTTTCCCTTGCTCGAAAGCCAGTCAAATCCAACTCTAAGGTTGTGGTGCTCATCTCCGTTTCCAAGCCAAAGAGCCAGCACTGTCCAAAGACGTTTCTGTGGTCATGTGACCAGTGTGACTAAATGCCAAGGTGCACAGAACACTGTTACCTTCCCACTGAAGCGGTACCTGTTACCTTCCCACTGAAGCGGTACTTGCAATTTCTTGCTTTCAAATTGCTAGGTTGCCAGGAGCTAGAACCAGAGATGGGAGCTCACTCCATCATGTAGCATTCGGGTCTCAAACTGCTGAACTACCGACCTTCCAGCCTGCAGTTCAGCATCTTAACCACTTGAGCCACCGCAGCTCCTCCACTAAGGCCTTGAGATCTATGCCTACTTCTTTCCTGCAGAAACAGACTTTAACAGGATTTATGTTGGCCAGGATATGTAGGAAGGTTTTTTCAGCAGCCCGCTCTGGGAATTCCTTCCCCCAGGAAATGAGTTGATACCACCCACTTAGGGTTTCCAATGTCAGGTTGGGAAATTCCTGGAAATTTGTGGGTGGACCCTCAGAAGGGTGGAATTTTGAGGAGGGGTGGAAGCTCAGCAGGGTACAATGTCATAGAGTCCACCTTCCAAAGCAGCCATTTTCTCCACAGAAACTGGTCTTTGATGTCTGGAGATTAGGTGTACCTGTAGAACAGGGGTGGCCAAACTTGCTTAACATGACAGCCGCACAGAATAATCATCAGATATTTGAGAGCTGCTAGACGTGAACAAATATCACACACACATTTTTATCGAAAAATATGCAAATTTGCTTTCTATTATCATAAAATTAGACTGTGGAAAGAGCCTCATGAGGCTCCAGAAGATCTCCAGGCCTCACCCAGAGCTTGGCAACCCTATTACTATGACAGTCTTTCCAGGATAAACTGAGAACGTTTATTTTTTCTTTGAGCTGGATTAAAAAGGGACGATGTGGTGATTTTTTTTTGTCCTCGCATTTGACTCTGTGCCTGGTTTTGATGGTTTTATGTTATCGTGTGGTTTTTATGGAATAGTTTCGCCTGAATGGTGAGAGCCAGTGTGGTGCAGTGGTTAAGAGTGCGGCAGACTCTAATCTGGAGAACCGGGTTTGATTCCCCACCCCCCCTCCCCATAAAGCCTGCTGGGTGACCTTGGGCCATTGACAGTTCTCTCAGAACTCCCTCAGCTGGGACTTGATGGCACTTTCCACAATCAGACTGGCTCAAGATGTTTTGGCCTCCAAGCATTAGGTCAAAAATTCTTTCTGTCCCTGTATCTATCACATACTAAATATATATATACACAGAGAGAGAGAGGAAAAGGTACACTTAGGCTGTGGTCAGACTGGAAGCTTGGGGAGGTTTGGGGACGGGGCAAATCTCTCTGTTTCAATCAGGAATGGACACAGCACCTCAAGGTGCCTTTATATTATGTGGGGACAGCAGTGGCTCATCCACAGTGTTACAGTGCATCATCCACGTAGCGGAATTCAGGCTATTTTTTAAAAAGTTCCCCTGAGGCATATGCACATATATGCACAACCGAACTGGTACCTCCATCAGTAATTTCAGGAAGCCCTTCTCAGACCCCCGTTAACCTATTGGCTGCTGCCTAGGCTTATGTGCACCACAGAGCAGGGGAAGACAAAACTCGCCTAGAACAGGTTGGCAGGTTCAGACCGCCAATCCATTTTGTATGTGCTCCCCCACATTCAGACATCCAGCACATGGGATGAATGTGTGGGGATCCATAAGCTCTGGAGTTTCAGTGGTGTCTGTGTATCCAGCTCCTCTTACAACAGAGTGAGTACAACTGGGGAACGGCTGCCAGATGTGGCTATGTGACTGAGCCCATTTAATTCGTACTGAAAGGACAACTGTATCGGTCCAAACTGCCCATCTGACTGCAGCCTTACAGTACCCTCCTAAGCAGAGTTACAGCCTTCTAAAGCCCTGGAAGTCAACAGGCTTAGAAAGGTGTAAGTGTGCTTAGGATGGCACTGTTAGATAACTTCAGGGCTGTTTTTGTAGCAGGAACTCCTTTGCATATTAGGCAACACACCCCTAATGTAGCCAATCTTCCAAGAGCTTACAGTAGCCCCTGTAAGAAGTGCTCTGTAAGCCCTTGGAGAATTGGCTACATTAGGGGTGTGTCACCTAATATGCAAAGGAGTTCCTGCTACACACCCCTAATGTATCCAATCCTCCAGGAGTTTACAGTAGCCTCTGTAAGAAGAGCCCTGTGAGCTCTTGGAGGATTGGCTACAAGAGGGGTGTATTGCCTAACATGCAAAGGAGTTCCTGCTCCAAAAACAGCCCTGGATAACTTTAGTTCCTGCTAATACCGACACACAGAAGCACATACTCTTTCAAGTGCAGTAATAACCATGCTGCAGTTACAGACTGTTGTGTGATGTAGCTCCTTTCCTGTAAGAGCACTCTGCTCCTCTGCCCAATGATTACTGCCATCTTGCATGTTGTCAATCTCAGGTACAAAAACTATCAATCAGAACCATAGTGGGAGATATCTGTAGCATAAGGGGAAATAAAGCAGCTCTCCTTCCAGAGGTGGACATTTCTCTGATTTCGCTTTTGTTCTCTTGATTGCAAAGTGCAGCATGTGCTTCTCATATGCGTGCAAGCAAACAGAACAAAACAATTTTTTTAAAAAAGGGAAAACAGAATTCTGCTACAGTCGCTCCCACTAACTGCTAATCAAAAGCCCATTGTTGGCCATATATTATCTTGATTAAGGGCCAGCACAGCAAATACAAAAAGGTATGAAGTAGTCATTAGCAATATGGTCAACAATTTAGAAAGAAAAGAGCAAAACCTGCATTTTTTATTTGTAAGCGTTAATGAATCAATATACTGATTTAGTACAGATTTAATCACCTCCAAGGTTACCTTTGCACCAGAAGTTCCTTTTTGGAGAACTGAGTTCTGCTAATGTTCCCCCCCACACCCCTTTGTTTGGCTTGCTTTGGATTTCTTATCCTCTAAAATAGATAGCTGTTTAAAGCCAGCCAAACGAGGGCCAGAATGAATTCTGTTTGCTACTGGGATGTCAGAAAGGAATGGCCCCCGTGTCGTGACTGTTTCTCCCTTCTTAGTCTAAAATTTACAGTGCAGTCCTGAGCAGAATTACAACCTTCTGAACTTTCCCTATCATACTTTGGTCACATTATGAGAAGACAGGAGTTACTGGAAAAGACAACCATGCTAGGAAAAGTTGGAGGCAGCAGGCAAAGAGGAAGATCCAACAGGTGATGGAAGCCACGGCCCTCAGCTTACAAGACCTGAGCAAGGCTGTTAACTAGGGTTGCCAGGTCCCCGGGGGGTGGGGGTTGTCCGCTCGATGGGCCCCTAACCTGCTGACCCGAATTTGGCCGCCGGGGGAACCCCACCCCCAAAGTGCCCGGAGGTGATGTCATCGTGCTGGGCACATTGTGGGGGGATGTGTTTTTCACTTGAATGATAGTGGCCTTGCCCCAATGTGCCCAACATGATGACATCACTTCTAGGTGATGTCATTGTGGCACATGTGTGAATGGTGCATGCTGAAGATATCCTGGAGCCAGGACCCCCCCCACACACACAATGAAGGTAAGGCCTGGCAACCTTACTGTTAACAATAGGGCATTTTTTTGGGGGGGGACATTAATTCATGGGGTCACCATCAGTCAGAAGTGACTTGACAGCACTTAACACACACACACACGTCCATTGAAGTAGAAATGTGCATAACAAAATTCCCAAGTTTGAAGATGTACACAGAAATGGCTGGTTCAGGTCATTTATGTGAGTTTGCAAAATGGTACTAGAAATCTGGGATTCTTAGGCCCTTTCTGCACTAGACCTTTAACCCTGCTTCAATGCTGTCTCCTACTAGCTATTCTGCACTACACTCAAGTTCACACCTCTTTTTATCCTAGTTTTTTGTCCCATTTGAAGCATAAGCCATGTAGATTAGGTGCATAACAAAACTGCCAAACTGAAGATTGTGCACGGAACTGTACACAGTAGGAGTCTCGATGCTCATACTAAATGTTCCTGGAGCCCGTAAAAAAGAACATGGAGGTAAAAATGGTGATAGCATTGTTCCATGCAACAAATATCTCCAAGTGCTATGACAAGGAAGGAAATCTTCATCTGGGAATCAATTGAGGGATTTACTGCCAGTCGATGTAGTATAGATTAGACAAAGTCACATAGGTGAGGTCCACCAAAAGCTACTCACCAAGGTAACTAAAGGAAATCTCCTTGTCCAGAGGCAGCAAACCTCTGAATACTACTGCTAAGAGGCAACATCAAGGAACACCTTGGCCTCTGACCCAGCTGAGCTCTGAGAAGGAGCAAGGTGTTTGAGCTGCCAGAGGGGTGAGTGGTATTTTTATTTATTTACTTTCAGCTGAGGTGCTTTAGCTGAGAAGGTACTGTGTCGGGGACTGTATTTGGGAGTGTGTGGGTGAGTTGTAACAGACTCCTGACTGCTGGAGTTAGGGTGTGAAAGGGTCATTGTTTGCCTGTAATTAAGTGCCTGGGTGGCAGAGCAGTTTTTAAACTGAATAATGGGGGAAAGCCGACAGGAGATGAAAAGTCTCTGGTTCGGGATGGCTCATCTCAAAGAGATGAAGGGGTAGCTATTACTTTTGCACAAGGAAATGGATTACAATTGTCCACTGAGACTGTGGCTAATGATAGGAACTGCCTGGCAAGGTCTCAAGGCAGCAAGAGGAAGGCTGTGGGCTTAACAAACATGGGAAACTATAAGTGTTTATACACAAATGCTAGAAGTCTCCGAGGTAAAATCAGGGAGTTGGAATGCTTGGTGTTGGGGGGGGGGAAATAGACATTGTGGGTATTTCAGAAACTTGGTGGGATGAGGAAATTCAGTGGGATATGGTGATTCCTGGTTATAAATTATATCGGAAGGATAGGGGGGAAGGGTTGGAAGTGGGGTGGCTCTGTATGTCAGAGAGGGTATACCGTCCAGTAAGATTGAGAGGGTAAGAGAATTGGATTCGCTTCTGGAAATGCTATGGGTTGAAAAAGTGGGTCCAAAAGGAAGCTTAACAGTGGGAGTTTGTTATCGCCCACCAGATCAAAAGATAGAGGAGGATTATAAAATGATGAATGAATTAAAGATAGCGGCTAGATGAAATAACTGTGTTGAGAGCCAGTTTGGTGTAGTGGTTAAGTGTGCGGACTCTTATCTGGGAGAACCGGGTTTGATTCCCCACTCCTCCACTTGCACCTACTGATGTGTCCTTGGGTTAGTCACAAGCTCTGGCACAGCTGTTCTCTCAAGGACAGTTTCTGTCAGAGCTCTCTCAGCCCCACCTACCTCACAGGGTGTCTGTTGTGGGGAGGGGAAGGGAAAGGAGTTTGTAAGCCGCTCTGAGATGCCTTTGGGCAGTGAAGGGCGGGGTATAAATCCAAACTCTTCTCTTCTTCTTCTTCTTCTTGTAATAGGCGACTTTAACTACCCACACATTGATTGGGTCAATATGAGTTCTAGTCGGGAAAAAGAGATTGAGTTTTTAGACACTCTCAATGACTGTGCTGTGGAACAGATGGTCACAGATCCTACCAGGGGAGAGGTGATCCTGGATTTGGTCCTAAGTAACACCCAAGACCTGGTGAGAGATGTAAAAGTGATTGCACCACTTGGGAACAGTGACCGTAATGTCATTGAGTTTAACATTTGTACAGATAGGGAGTTGCCCAAAAAGACTGACGCAACCACTTTTAACTTTAAAAGGGGTAACTTCTCTGGTATGAGGGGACATGTGAGGAAGAAATTGAAAGGAAGAGTGGAGAAGGTCAAAACCATTGGGGAAGCTTGGAGACTATTCAAAAATACAGTCCTAGAAGCTCAGAAAAAATATATACCGCAGGTTAGGAAGGGTACAAATAGGTATAGAAAAAAGCCTGCATGGTTAACAAATAAAGTAATGGAAGCTGTAAAAGGTAAGAAGGATTACTTTAAGCGGTGGAAAGCTAGTCTTAGTGAGGTTGATAAAAGGGAACACAGACTATGGCAAATAAAATGCAAGTCTGTGATCAGGCAAGCAAAAAGGGAATATGAGGAGCATATCGCAAAAAACATAAAGACCAACAATAAAACTTTCTTCAAATACATTAGAAGTAGGAAGCCAGCCAGGGAGGCAGTGGGGCCCTTGGATGACCAAGGGGTAAAAGGAGTAGTGAAGGATGATAGGGAAATGACTGAGAAGCTGAATGCATTTTTTGCCTCTGTCTTCACTGTGGAAGAGGAGAAGTGTTTGCCCACTCCAGAAGCACCGATTTCGGGAGGGGGTTTGAAAGACCTGAATCAGATTGCGGTGACAAGAGAGGAAGTCCTCTGACTGATGGACAATTTAAAAACTAATAAATCACCAGACCCGGATGGCATTCATCCGAGAGTTCTGAAAGAACTCAAATGTGAACTTGTGGATCTCCTGACAAAAATATGTAATCTTTCTTTAAAATCTGCCTCCATTCCTGAGGACTGGAAGGTAGCTAATGTCACTCCCATCTTTAAAAAGGGCTCCAGGGGAGATCTGGGAAATTACAGGCCAGTCAGTCTGACATCGATACCGGGTAAGTTGGTGGAAACTGTTATTAAGGAAAGAATTAGTAGGCACATTGATGAACAAAAACTATTGAGGCAGACTCAGCATGGGTTCTGTAAGGGAAGATCTTGTCTCACTAACCTGTTAGTGTTTTTTGAGGGAGTGAACAAACATGTGGACAAGGGGGACCCAATAGATATTATTTACCTTGACTTCCGGAAAGCTTTTGATACAGTTCCTCATCAAAGGCTCCTAAGTAAGCTCAATAGTCATGGGATAAAAGGACAAGTCCTCTTGTGGATCAAAAACTGGCTTATAAATAGAAAACAGAGAGTGAGTATAAATGGGAAACTTTCTCAGTGGAAGGTGGTAAGCAGTGGGGCACCACAGGGATCAGTACTCAGTCTGATGCTTTTTAACTTGTTTATTAATGATTTGGAATTGGGAGTAAGCAGTGAAGTGGCTAAATTTGCAGATGACACGAAGTTGTTCAGGGTGGTGAAAACCAGGGAGGAGTGTGAGGCACTCCAAAGGGATCTGTCGAGGATGGGTGAGTGGGCGTCAACGTGGCAAATGGGGTTCAATGTGGCCAAGTGCAAAGTGATGCACATTGGAGCCAAAAATCCTAAATATAAATACACATTGATGGGGTCTGAACTGGCAGAGATGGACCAAGAGAGAGATCTTGGAGTCATAGTAGATAACTCAATGAAAATGTCTAGACAGTGTGTAGCTGCAATAAATAAGGCCAACGCTATGCTGGGGATAATTAGGAAGGGAATTGAAAACAAATCAACCAGTATCATCATGCCCCTGTATAAATCATTGGTGCGACCTCATTTGGAATACTGTGTACAGTTGTGGTCACCACATCTCAAAAAGGATATTATAGCATTGGAAAAAGTGCAGAGAAGGGCAACTAGAATGATAAAAGGGTTGGAACACCTTCCCTATGAAGAAAGGTTAAAACGCTTGGGGCTCTTTAGCTTGGAGAAACGACGGCTGAGGGGTGACATGATCAAGGTTTATAAGATTATGAATGGGATTGAGCAGGTTGAGAAAGAATTACTTTTCTCCTTTTCTCACAATACAAGAACTTGTGAGCACTCCATGAAATTGCTGAGCAGTCGGGTTAGAACAGATAAAAGGAAATACTTCTTCACCCAAAGAGTGATTAACATATGGAATTCACTGCCACAGGAGGTGGTGGCAGCTGCAAGCATGGACAGTTTCAAGAGGGAATTAGATAAACATATGGAGCAGAAGTCCATCAGTGGCTATTAGCCACAGGGTATAGATGGGAACTCTCAGCCTGGGGCAGGTGATGCACTCTATTCTTGGTGCTGGAGGGGGCAGCAGTGGGAGGGCTTCTGGTGCCCTGGCCCCACTGCTGGACCTTCTGATGGCTCCTGGTATATTTTGGCCGCTGTGTGACAGAGTGTTGGACTAGATGGGCCATTGGCCTGATTCAACATTGGCTTCTCTTATGTTCTTATGTTCTCTATGACCTGTTGGTTGGCCTTCCAAGGCAACTGGTTGGCTACCATGTGAGATTTATTGAGATATTTATACCTTGCTCATTTCTCCAGTGGGGACTCAGAGTCACTTACACCATTTCATCTTCATACTGACAATCCGATAAGGTAGTCTAGGATGAGAAATTGTGACTGGCTCAAGGTCATCCAGAAATCCTGATTACTTTTAAATTTTCTTTGTTATTGGCAATAGCAGTGTTGGAAGCCTATTAGGGGGGAGGGGGGAGGGATATAGCTTATAAGTTATTTTGGAAATCATGTTTAACAATGTTGAATATATTCCAATAAAAATCTTTGTTATAAAAAAAAGAAAAGAAAAGAAATCCATGATGGTAGAATGGGGATTCAGAGCTGACTCTACCAAATTGCAGTCTGTTATTCTAACCCCTACAGCTCACTGGTTATGAAGCCACACTGAAATGGGATTCTGGATAAGGTGAAACACTGATGTAATCCACCAGGGCACCTCTTATATGCTAACGGGAAAAGCATTCAGCTTTCCTGTGGAACTCATGATGCCAGGTACACAATACTGAGCATTGGCAAGGTCAGGTTAAGTGGTCTGGAATGTGGCTGGAAATGACAGAATGGAGTTCGGCAACTGAACAGGAGGCCAGTCCAACACCACGAGTCCTGGATGAAAGCTTGGTCATGTTTGGTACCATTGCGCCCATTACATTCATGAGAGAAAAGGGCTTCCAGATGCTACTTAATGAACAGATCCCAATGAATTATATCAGGGGGCCCCAACCAATCAGGGGGCAACATTTGGACAGCAACAAAATGGCTGCCATGGGAGGCAGAGCCAGCCACCAAATGGTTGCCACAGCTTAATTTCAGTAACCCAGGACAGATCCTTGTGGTGTGGTAGCAGTTGCTGCCGAAGCAACATGTTCAAATCTCTGCACAGCCAATCAAATCTTCAATAATGAATCAGAAGCCTTGTTGGGCAAAAGTCCTACCTAGCCCCACCCATTTCCTAAAAACACTTGGTGAGTGCCAGGAAAGGTATTGGCGGGCAATATGGCACCCACTGGCACCATGTTGGGGACCCCTGGATGATATGATCACAACATCTACCAAAAGATCTGGGCTAAAGAGCCAACAGCCACCACACCAGATAGGGTGATACCATATATGTTTTTTTTTCATAAGCCTGTATTATAAGGTGACACGTAATGAGAGTGACCATATGAGGTCCGTAGAGCACCGAGGTCCACCAACCAACATCTTTTGGTGGTCCCTGGCCCCAGGGATGCCCGACTTGCCTTGACCAGGGCCAGGTGTCAGATTCCTCAGCCAGCTCACGCAACACAGGGTTTCTTCAGAAGACAATGTTTAATGGTGAATCAGAATGAAAGACACGTGTACAGCTTGTATCTGTAATGGCTACATACAATGGGACTTACTATAATATACTACATTCAAGCATCCCCCCCATAGCAGAAGCCAATGAATACAAATTACGTGGGAAAAACTAGCTAGCAAAACAATCCTAGAAACCGTTATGGTTCCCAGCCGAATCTCTAGCAGCTGGAGAATGAAGGTCAGAGACCTGATAAGAGACAGTTAGTAACAGTGAGGAAAAGTTCAGACAGAATACTCCTCCTGCATACCACACACTTGAAAGGGCTACCTGACATCAGGACTTTCTTGGTCCTGGCCCCTGCCTGGTGGAATTCTGCTGGGTCTGCAAGATGGAGCTCTTCCACTGGGCTTTAGGTTCAGGCAGCGGGCGTCCTCTCCCTTGGGTTGGCCCCCACTTGTAGCCTGGGTCCTGAGATCTTAAATCTTAAAGATCTTTTAAAAACTTTAAATCTTAATACCATCCACCACTGAAGTATCTGGTTTTTATTAGAGTTGGATGGCACATACGAGTTACGTTATTTATTTTATGTTTTAATGTGGTTTTAATTGTATTATATTTTAGACTGTTGGAACCCACCCTGAGCCCATTAAGTGGAGGGTGGGATATAAATCCAAATAAATACATTTAAAAAATTTAAAATCATCATCCCATTGACTGGGGGGAAAAAATCGGGCTTTTCTGAAAGGGATAGACTCGAGTTTCTTCTATCTGATAGGAATCCCAAGCTTACCTACCAAATAGCCAGTTTCTGTATGGTGATACTCAGGTTACGGGAATTTTATGGTAGTTAGATTAGATTTTAAAATGCTTTTTATTTTTTTCCTGACGTATTTTAAAATTTTGGAATCTTGTAAATGTATACTTTTTTTTTCTACGACTGTTCTAAGGACTGCAACAATAAACTGAACTGAACTGAACTGAACACATACCCTGAGCATGAACGTGAGACCCTTGCCTTCCCAGCCACATTTCCCTTGCCTTCCCATCACAAACATGCGAAGAACGAGATTGTACTTCACTGCCACCTCAGATCCTATATCACATCTTACTTTAGACTTTTCACATTTGTCCTTCTCCCCCTCTCCACTACATTAGGTTTGGCAATCCTAGGCGATAACACATCCTTCCTTTCTTCTTTCAGCCCTCTTAACGCTCGATGAATCCTGTATTTATCACCCCTGCTTTGGCTCTGGAATTATGGTTACTCTTTAATGGTACTGGAAAGATACTATTTCTTTTAGTATGTGCCTCTGAAAGGAGGGAAGCAAGACAAAAAGGGATCTGTTCTGCGGTGGAGGTTTGCAGCAGCTACGGAAGATAAATATCTTGTCTGCTTCTGTACCTGAGACGCTTGCCAAAAGAAGTGAGTGCCCATACCTGAACTTCATAATCCTAAATCAGGTAATAATAGCACATTTCATTGCAACTGGCAGAGCAGACCGACGGATAGCGCTGTCTGGCTTTCTGCAATGTTATCTGTTTCTTCTGGGTCATTATCTCGGGCAAGAGCTGTGTTATTTTATTGCTGCAGTCGAGAAGAAAGGTGCTGCTAACTCGGCTCACTCAGAGATGCTGGCGATTCTATCAGGGGGGAAAAAAATTCTGGGCCATGCCACTAATCCTTGCCATCGAGGCATTGTTCATTTTAATGGCATGTAGGAAGGGGGCAGGGAATCAAAGATTCATGTTGTATCACAGTAACTTTAATTGGAATCTCAGCATATTCCCCCCACCCTATAGTCCTGACTAGCCCGATCTCATCAGAGCTTGGAAGCTAAGCAGGGTTGGACATGCTGAGTGTTTGGAAGTCCAAAGGAAGTCCAGCTCTGCTCATCTCTTGCCTTGAAAACCCCATGCATCAGTTGTGACTCGATGGCCCACAATTATTATTATTATGTTCATCCACCTGAGAAATGTCATAAGCTTGTGCAAAATTCTTGTCATCCCTTGGAAATCCTCAGATATTTTGCCTTCACACATGCTCCAAATTTTATTTTAGGGCAGCCTGAGGCATCTCACAAGTCTCAGACCTCTTTCCTTGAAATTTCTCAGATGGAAAAAGTCCTAAATGCAATTGTAGGAAGGTGTGTTGGGGGGACTGACCTCTCTGGCCTGGGTCTCTCTTCCTGGGATTTGTGCTGCTTCCTTTCTTTCACTTCCCTGAGGGAGGGGGTGTAGAACATCCAGATCCTCATTTCCCTTTCCAAGGCTATGGTCACATGGCAAGCGTACCCAATTTGTTCCCGCTGAAGGTTTTATCGGGGATATTTTTAAGTGGGTTCTGATGATCACACATCCCTTGCCTAGCTGCTGGCTTTGTGTGACAATTCTCTAGGTACTGTCCAGACAGCCATGCTGCCCAAGTGGTGGCGTGGCACATTTTTTTTAAAAAAAAATCTTTGTGCATGTGCACATGCACACATATGCACATATGCACATGCACACATATGCACATATGCACATACACACATATGCACATGTGCACAATGGTGAAAGTCATTAAAAAAACCTACCAGAAGAAGGACATTCAGGTGACCTAATTACAGATAGGCAAAATCACAGATTCAAAGCGCAAATACCCAGAAAGTACTTGATCTTCCTGGTGTCGGAAAACTCGCTAGGGAACCAGGAGGATCACGCAAGTGAGCCCACTTTGATGTGGGAGACAGGTGTGGGCACCTGATGAGCAATTTTAAATGCGAGAGGGAACCATGGTGAAACCCGATCAAAATGACCGTGTGACCACAGCCCAAGTTTTCTTCCCTGCTTCACTTTCTTTCTTGCCTGCAGGGAGGTCCTTGGGAGGTTCTCCACAGCTTCTGCCTGATGACAGATCTGTTATGAATCTGCCCCATTCCCAGGGGTTCTTGGAGAATTTAGGGGATGGCAGACTCTTTCAGCAGGCTGTGCTGTGCTCAATTGAACGTTGTTTTTGTTTTAATTTGGTCATTTTTTTTTTGTTGTTTTTTTTAAACCTCGTTTTAAAAAATTCTGAATGCTTTTTAATTCCGGGTGCTTTTTAATTTGTAATTTACACATTTTCATTTGTGGTCTTTTTTATATTAACATTCTTAATAACATTATATAAAACATTCATTTGTGTTCTTAAAAATGTTTGCTAATTGGGCAAGTATGTTTTGTTTTTTGGCAATCTGGCTGTCGCATTGTTGGCTGCCTTGCGCATGAGGAGACAAGAGAGGATAGAAACATTGCAAGCAAATGAACAAACAAATAACTCTTGTCGCACTGAGCTACCCCGAGTCTCTCGTCTTCTAAAGGAGACTATATCCCGCAGTCTATGAGCATCAGGAGTCCTGCTTCATTTGCTGCCAGTTCCTGAGGTAATACGTGTGGTAACCAGTGTCCCCTCTAAGCTGAGTTAGTGTGAGCTAGCTCACATGTTTTTGTCTTCGCTCAGGAAGTTCGCTCCCAAGCAAACTAATTTATGCAGAAGCCAAATTGCTCGTTCACAATATTAATGCCAGTAGCTTGCAAAGTAGAATTTTTGCTCACAAAACTCCACAGCTTAGGGGGAGCATTGGTGGTAACCCAAAACTAGATCTTTCACTGTGTTGCCCTTGGACTACAGAATGGCTTCTCCAAAGCAGTTTGCCTACCCTCTGACTTAGAATCACCAACCTCCTGTTGGGACCTAAAGACCTCCCAGACTATAGAAATCAATCCCCCTGGAGAAAATGGCTGCTTTGGAGGGTGGACTCTGTGGCATTATAGCCCACTGAAGTCCCTCCCCTCCCAAAATGCCACCCTCCCCAGGTTCTGCCCCCCAAAGTCTCCTGGAATTTCCCAAACCAGAGCTGGCAACCTTATTCTCACTTCTTAAGCTGTTTTATTTGTCCTGGTATTTGGGTTACCTTACGTGTTTCTCAGTAATCAGTGTATCCCCTGTTGTTTTTACCATTGCGAATGAATGGTTGCCTAATGCTGACTGTATTCCATTGCAATCATCATGGAGGAGGAGGGGGGGGAGGAGGAGGAGGAGGAGATTGGATTTATACCCTGCCCTTCACTACCTGAAGGAGTCTCAGAGCGCCTTACAAACTCCTTTCCCTTCCCCTCCCCACAACAGACCCCCTGTGAGGTAGGTGGGGCTGAGAGAGCTCTGACAGAAACTGCTCTTTTTCAAGGACAGCTCTGACAGAACTATGGCTTGCCCAAGGTCATCCAGCAGGTGCAAGTGGAAGAGCCAGGAATCAAACCCGGTTCTCCCAGATTAGAGTCCGCGCACTTGATCACTACACCAAACCACTACACCAAATCACTAATTAAAAAAAAATCTTTAAAAACATTTTAGGTTTTGGAGATTTTAATGTAGGGAGTCTTTTCAGGCAGATTTAATGGAGAACTGACCAATTCAAAAATGTAAAGAAATCACTTTGGTCTGATAGTCCTGTCAACTCCTTCCCCTCTGCATTTGAATGAGACCAACTTCCAGGTAGGTATGGAAAAGTATATGGCACTGTGTATAGTAGATGTCTGCTTAAGGTAGATCTATTTTGTGCTTTTTATTTTTTCTTATTTTTGATTTTTCTGTACTGTTACATAAATATTGGCATCAAGTATTACCAAACATAGGTTTCACCCAAACGATACATCAGAGGGCAGGTTTACACAATGTTCAAATGTTCAAACAACACCTTGTCAGTTTCACAATCACTAGTGCTGTTTGAATGTTTGAACATAGTGTAAACCTGCCCTTTGGTGTATTGTTTGGGTGAAACCTATGTTTGGTAATACCTGACACCAATATTTATATAACTGTATAGAAAAATTAAAAATAAGAAAAATAAAAAGCACAACATAGATCTCCCTTAAGCATACCTCTATTTTACACAGTACCATATACTTTTCCATATCTTCCTAACACTGTGACTCTTAGTTTTTGTATGAACTTCCAAGTAGGACGTGGAAATCTACCGCAATTGTAACTTATCTCCAGATGTCAGACATCACTTCCCCGGGGGGGAATAGCTACTTTGGAGGATGGACTATATGGTATAACAACCTGCTGAGGTCCCTCTCATCTCTAACCCTGCCCTCCCCAGGTTCCACCCCCCAAAATCTGCAGGAATTTCCTAAACTGGAGTCGGCAACCCTAGCTACTGCTGCTGAGTTAGTTCATACCTGATAAATAGACACGTGGTTCACTGGAGAGCTCACTCACTCATCTTCATCTTCCTTAATTTATTAAAATAAGTAGGCCTTGTAATAAACCTGGGGGGAGAAGGGGGTCCAATCTAAATATTCCATCCTTTGCAAGCCACCCGATCCTTTTCGCTTAAGCGACTCCCACAATTCAATAGATTAATTCCAAGCTTCTGTCAATTAGCCAACTGGAGACAGTTTTAAATCAGCGAGGGCAGAGGAACCATCCTCCCCCCACCCTTCTTTTTTTTGCTGTCAAGTCCCAGCTGATATATGGAGACCCCGGTGGGGTTTTCAGGGCAAGAGAGTTCGGAGGTGGTTGGCCATTGCCCGCTTCTGCATCATGACCCTGGTATTCCTTGGAGGCCTGCCATCCAAACACTAGCCAGAGCCAACCCTGCTGAACTACTGAGATCCAACGAGAGAGTGGGCTGTCCTGGGCTATCCAGGTCAGGGCTTCTTACCCTCATTACCAACTAATTCTGTAAGTCAGGACAGGACCCTGTGAATTGCCGAGAGAAGAAAATCCATCCCCTTTGCAGTCACTGATGGGCTGTTCCTCGCAAATGCTGCTCAGGGTGCCACCTAGAGGTGTTTATCTGTAAGGCTAAAGTCTGAGTCCAGTAGTACCTTTAAGGCCAACGGAGTTTAATTCTGGGGATAAGCTTTTGTGTGCAGGCCCGCTTCTTCACTCGAAAGCTTATACCCCAAATTAAACTTTGTTGGTTTTAAAGATGCTACTTGACCCAAGCTTTGTTCTATTGCTCCGGACCAACTTGGCTGCCCACCTGAATCACTCCATCTGTAAGGCTGGTGAAAAACGTTGACACCCCCCCAGCTCTGTGCTGGCTTCTCTGAAGCGTTCATGGTCTCGTTTGGAGTGCAGGCTCAAGTGTGCGAGTTGACCATTTGATCGCTACAGCTCCGACTGAGGTCAGGGTCTCAAAACTGTCTGATCCTCCCTGGATGGAAAGACAACAGACTGCCCTCTATCAGGGGTAGGGTCTTCTCCATGGTGGCTCCACACTGGTGGAATGAGCTCCTGGAAGAACCCTGTGGGACCTTCTACAGTTCTGCAGGGCCTGTAAAACAGAGCTCTTCCACCAGGCCTTCCACCAGGCCTTCAACTGACTACACACTGATAACAACTGAGCAGTTAACATCTGAACTGTTAAGGCCCTCTTTGTTAACCAACAGCCAGTGTAATTTGACCCTATGGGAGGCTACCGCCATCAGCATTTTATCTTTTTATATGTATTTGTGATTGCAATTTGTTGTTATTGCATTGGTTCAATGCATCTGTGTTTTAACATATTTTAACATACTGTAAGCCGCCCTGAGCCTACTACTCAAGGAGGGCGGGATATAAATCGAATGAATGAATGAATGAATGAATGAATGAATGAATGAATGAATGACGTGATGGGTCTGGCATATGAATGAGCTCCAAGTATAAAGAAAACAGTCGTGAGAGTTGGGCCCACAAATCAAGCAGTCAACAAGATTTGCAAAGAAAATGCTTTCTGTGTATTACAGTCTGAAGCACTACAACACAATAAATAGATTCCTACAAATCATAAGAAAATCCTAGTGCAAAGGTACATCATCAACGTCATCTCCGGATTATATAACAATGTTTCAAAATTGGATCTTCCTCAGGAAATATTAGAATAGTACAAAAATTCTCTTGTTCATAAAGCGCTTTACAACAAGTCATGAGAGATAATACATTCAGATAGGACTCTGATCTCAATAAATATTCAGGCCCAAAGCTTCTAATGGATCCCAGGCGTATTATCCCAGGTGGAAATCCTTGCACTCACAGAAATGTCTAGCCAGGATCCAAGCCACTGTATGTGATTGTTAAGAACGCCAGCCTTTTCCAAAACAGTAACCAAAATAGTGAAATAGTAGGTTTTACCATCTCAGTCAATCAATCGATTTGCAATCTGGATTAACAATATGGGTGAATAGGGTTCCGAGCCACTGACCTGGGCCTCCGGCAAATGGATTCACAAGCAATGTTCTTCATTCCTGTAAAAAAAAAAAAAAATCATATCGCCTCCTTCCCGTTTAAAACCATTATTGAATTAGCCTTGTTCTCGGAGAGCTTTGCAGAGCAATTTCCCTTTGGTGCCTTTGGGTCTGCTGAGTGCTGTATGTTGTTTGGCAGGGTGTTAAGATCAGAGCCTGGGCCGCCATCATAAAGCCAGAAAAGGTCTCAGGCAAATAATCATTCACAATACCAAGCAGGTATCATACGACACATTGCAGAAAGTGAGGCAGAAGCTAAGCTGAATAGGGTTCGGCTTCTATAGAAACCAGTTCTCCAAAGAAGCAAGTTTGGCAGAGATTTTAAATGATTCATGTTGTCAGGATTTCACTGGTGGTTGTTTTTTGAAATGGACCAAGAATACATATATTGGGAATCATAGAACCACGAAGTTGGAAGGGGCCATCTAGTCGAACTCCCTGCTCAGTTCAGGAACAGCCTCGAACGTCCCCGACAAGGGTTTGTCCAGCCACTGCTTAAAGACTGCCGATGAAGGGGATCTCACCACCTCCCTAGGCAGCTGATTCAACCCTTGAAAACTCTTGCTGTCAAAAAGTTTCTCCTAACATCCAGCTGGTACCTTCCCGCCTTTAATTTAAACCCACGATTGTGAATCTTATCCTCTGCTGTCAACAGGAACACCTTCCTTTGTAATGTGCACAAACATTATGTTAAATGCAAAGGTCTGATAAACCCACAAAAAAAAGCCTAACAAATTTAAGATTCATCTTGGGCTCTGTCCATAGTATCCCCCCTCCCCCGGGTGCCTCTGTAATTGCAGGGTTGCATAGGCTGGAGATTGGTACTTTTATGTTGCAAGTTAAAGATTAATTGGAAGCCTTATCTTTGAATTTCCTTACTTTCTTGAGTTGAAAGTCAAACCATTAAAATGACATTAGTGTTTTTTCCCTCTATTCATATTTTTATTAATGGCAGTTAAAGGGTGGGGGTGAGCTCAAAGGAGAAGCCTTTTAAAGATATATCCGGGAATTGTTGGCAGGGGATTCGGGATAAATGGAAATTTTCCAGTAAAAGCAGAGAGAGAAGGGGTCCAGTCATTGATATTATAGTATTAGTGGGAATCGAGACTGGTTTGTTTTTTTTTAAAACACTCTTTGGGGAAATAGCTGGGGTATCAAAAATATCATGGGTTGTACCCCCAAAAAATCAGAGCCTCTTGAGGGGGGGGACAGAAGCATCTGAAGGTTGACAGAGTTGGTGTCAGGTTTAAAATCAAGTAGATCCAGTCATTCTTGCACAAAGAAAGGTTTATTAGGATTATCTTGCTAAAACCCACAGTAGGAGGTCATTGTCAGGAATGGGGAGCAAAGCAAAGCAAGCCAACTTATAGTGTGATGCAATGAAGCGCCTAGCGAATAAAACTTGAGCACTCGCGCGGGAACTCCCGGCGGGAGAAATACTTGATGAGCGGGAGACTACTCCCCCCTCCCCTTGCCTTCCCAGGACTGGAAAATTCTCAGCTGAACAAGAATAGTCCAAAGCCTACATTCAAGGCCACCGTGATAAGGAAAAGCGGCAGGGAAGAAGCTCCCACGTTTCTGGCTGCATAACTACGCAAGCGCAAAGCGGGGTAGGAACATAACACAATGGATTCAGTGAGAAACATCAAAGGCATCACTTTCTGACATTCTGCCCTTCCCAAAACACCACCCACCCACCACTCAGGAAGGAGCGAACAAGGGCCCCCAGGTTTATTAGGGTATCTAGCGTGAAAGTCTTTCAGGTGATCAGGTGCATTGATATCAGAAACTTTCACCCATTCCCTGTATTGGGGCCCAAAGTGTACCCATTGCACAAGGTACATAAGTTGTCCACGAAGTATCTTAGAGTCCAAAATATCAGCGATTTCATAGTGCTCTTCACCGTCAACCATCAGAGGGGGGAGAAGCCGACGTCTCGGGATGCCATTTAGTTGGGGGTAAGGCCGGCTTGAGAAGGCTGTAATGGAAAATTGGATGTATTGCTTTAAGAGATTTAGGCAAGTCTAGCTGTACAGTTACTTGATTCACACATCTTAGCACTCGGAAAGGACCAATATATTTCCACGCAAGTTTCCTGGACTGCTGTGCTAGTCTTAGGTTCTTAGTCGACAGATAGACAGTGTCTCCCGGGTGCAATTTCCATCCCCCGGCCCTTTTTTTATCTGCTTGTTTTTTATACTGTGCCTTGGCCTCATTCAAAGTCTCGACAATTAGGGGCCAGGAGTCACGGAGAGTTTGACACCATGCCGAGGCTTTACCACCATTCTCACCAGGTTTTAAGAAGGGAAGAGGGGGCTGTTATAGCCCATAGCAGCTTTGAATGGTGACATTTTCGTGGAAGCGTGCCATGAGTTGTTGTATGCAAACTCCGCCAATGGTAACAAATCTACCCAATTGTCTTGTTGATAATTAGAAAAACACCTCAGATATTGTTCCAACGTCTGGTTCACCCTCTCCGTCTGGCCATCAGTCTCAGGGTGATAGGCAGTACTAAGAGCACGTTCAATACCCATTAGAGTCATTAGCTCAGACCAAAACTTGGAAACAAACGGAACCCCCTGTCGGAAATGATCTTGAGGGGCAACGCATGCAATTTGGCAATGTGTTGAATAAATGCTTTGGCCAAGACTTTTGCTGTTGGCATACTGGGGAACGGTATGAAGTGAGCCTGCTTAGAGAATAAATCCACTACCACCCAAATGACCGTCATATGTTTAGAGGGGGAAGATCAGTGATAAAGTCCATAGAGATTACTTCCCAGGGTCTACTCGGGGTGGGTAGTGGTTGCAGGAGGCCTGGAGGTTTTCCTGGTCTGGCTTTACAACGATTACACGTTGGGCAGGACTGTATATAGCGAGACAACTCTTGTTTCATTCGGGGCCACCAGAAGCTACGTTGTAGAAGCCTTAAAGATTTTACATATCCAAAGTGTCCCGCAGCTTTTGAATCGTGAACTGTGTGCAAAACCTGGGCTCGGGTAGCTTCTGGGACAAACATTTTATTTCCCTTGTACCAGCAGCCATTAGGACCACAATTCACATCATCCCTGGCTTGTAACTCACTCGTTTCTGGTGGGGTGATGTCAGATAAAAACTGTTTTTCCCAAGTCAATGTTTGGATGGGACTCATTGGTGCCTGTTTAGCTTTCCGGGTTACAACTGCACCAACTAATTGTTCCGGGGTGAACATAGATTCCCGAACTTCGACCCTCTTAGAAAAATGTTGGGGAAGGCGGGAGAGAGCGTCCGCCAAATGGTTGGCTTTCCCTGGGAAATGGTGCAGGGTAAACTGAAATTTGGAGAAAAACTCAGCCCACCTGAACTGTTTAGCATTTAGATTTCGAGGTTTTCGCAAAACCTCAAGATTTTTGTGATCAGTCCAGATTTCAAAAGGTATTCGGGACCCCTCTAACCAATGTCTCCATGTGATCAATGCTAAACGGATAGATGCCGCTTCCTTATCCCAAATGGGCCAAAATCTCTCTGTGTCATTAAATTTTCTTGACACATAAGCCAGGGGTTGTAGCTGCTTTTTAGCATTCTCTTGCAAAATCACCCCACCCATAGCAGTGTCTGATGCGTCTACTTGCACTACAAATTTCTTTGTCTCATCAGGGTGTGCTAGTATGGGCTCAGACGTGAACAACCGTTTAAGTTGTTCAAACGCTTGCTGACACTGCGGGGTCCAGTCCAAAGGGGCCCCTGGGACTGAAGCCTTAGATCCCCTCCCCTTAGTTTTTAGCAGTTCCGTGAGGGGAAGGGCTACTTGGGCGAAGTGTGGCAGGAATTGACGGTAAAAGTTGGCGAAGCCGAGAAAACTTTGGAGCTGGCGCCTGGTTTTGGGGGGCTCCCATCTCAATACATCCTGGACCTTTTTTGGGTCCATCTCCAACCCCGCGGAGGATATACGGTATCCCAAAAAGTCAATGCTCTCTTGGTGAAATTCACATTTTGACAGTTTAACAAACAGTTTGTGTTCTAAAAGCTTTTCCAATACTTTCCGCATAAGGGTAGTGTGGGATTCCTGATCCGGGGTATAGACCAAGATATCATCTAAATAAACAACCACTCCCTTGAATAAATAGGGGTGTAACACTTCATTGATTAAGTTCATGAAGACCCCTGGTGCCCCTTGTAACCCGAAGGGCATTACCCGGTATTCAAATTGCCCCAGCGGGGTATTAAATGCAGTCTTGTATTCATCCCCCTCTCTGATACGAACCCGAAAGTAGGCATCTCGTAAATCCAGTTTAGAGAACACTTTCCCCTTAGCCACCTCTGCCAGTAAGTCTTTGATGAGGGGCATCGGGTAGGCATTAGTTGCAGACACTGCGTTAAGTCCCCGGTAATCCGTGCAGAGTCTGAGCCCCCCATCCTTCTTTTTACAAAATAATACAGGTGCTGCAAAAGGGGATGATGCTGGTCTAATAAATCCACGGGCCAGATTTTTATCAATAAAACGGCGAAGTTCTTCCTTTTCACTTGGGCTCATGGCATAAATTTTCCCTTTTGGTAATTTTTGACCCGGAAGAATCTCAATTGCACAGTCGGAGTTACGATGGGGGGCAATTCATCTGCTTCCTCCTCCTCAAACACCCGGGTTATATACTGGTAATCCTCAGGGATGCGGTTAAGCTCCTCCGTTGCCAAACAAGCTCGTGGAGGTTCATTGCATGGGGGATTTCCCCACCCGGGGTCCCATTTGTGTTCTGTACATTTTGGGGAGATAAATTGTACCTCCCCTTCTTCCCATAAAATGTAAGGGTTATGTCCATGTAACCAGGGGCTACCCAACACCAAGGGAAACTGGGCTTGCGGAGCTATTACGAATGAGCGCAGCTCCCAGTGGTCACCAATGCCTATTCTTAAAGGAACCGTCTCAAATCGGCATGGTTTTTTCATCGGAGACCCATCCATCTGTGTGAAAGTTATTGGGTCTTTCAAGTGGACCACGGCTGCCTCCAACCCCATAACCATAGAAGGGTTTATGAGATCCCTCCCGCACCCTGAGTCAATGAGAGCCCGGACCCGAATGTGAGTCATCATTGCTGGATTCATCACCAAAACAGTCACAAAGAAGAGAGAGGGGTAGTTGCTCACCAGTTTAGGCGCCTCAGGTGCTGGGTCCTGCTGTGTAGCGCCATTCACCAACAGGACCATCTCGTTTCCCTGCATCTCACTCTCCTCCTCTAGCATCAAGGTTTCCACTTGGTCGGGGCTAGCAAACAGAGCCCGTGTGTTGCGTGGTTTGGCGGTACCTTTTCTCGGGGTAGGGGTTGTCCACCTTCTGGGCTCTTCTTGTGGTAGAGCTCTATTGGGATCCCCTTTCGGGCAGGCAGCGGCGAAATGCCCTTTCTCCCCACATCGCAGGCAGAGCCCCTGTCGCATACGCTGATCCCTCAGTCCACTTGGGGTAGATGTTGGCTTGGGTCTGGTCTGGCCCGCCGTACTACTCGGACGATTGTTACCCAAGGATAAATCCAGCTTCATCATTTGTAAGCGACTTTCAGCCTTCTCGGCTTCCTCCATCCAACCCTGGAGGGTACGAGGTTGCTGAGAGCTGAGGACATTATTGCGGACGTCAACGGCTAGTCCCATTCTATATTGTTGGGCCAACACCGCATCAGTCCAGTCTCGAATTTTCACAGCATGCCTTTGAAACTCTCTTGAGTACTCCCGCACTGAGAGTTTGCCTTGTCTAAAAGTGCGAAGGAAGGCTTCAGCTTTTTGGGCCGCCCCGGATCTTCAAAACGGTTTCTCAAAGCCCACATGAAGTCATCTACATTCCCCAACTCCTCCGCCTCCAGATCATGAAGGGCTACATACCAGCTAGTAGCACTCCCCCGGAACCTGGATGCAATAAACTCCACCTGCTGTTCTTCATCTGGGAATACATAGCCCCATCTTTGTACAAATTTTCCAACTTGTAATATGAAAAAGGACACAGTCTCTGGATCTCCATCAAATGTGATCTCAAGCATGTCTTTGGGGCGGATTACCGGGGGGCCTGCGCCATGATCGGTACCGGCTGCATGAGGGGTGCTGGAGCCGGAGGTTGAGGCGGAGGTACAACTGGCGGCTGGATAGGTCCTGGTGGCCCTGGCCCCGCTCCCGGTACTGGGGCAACTACTGGAGGTGGGGCTGGTGCTGGCTGGCCCGGCCCCGGCCCTGGGGGAGCTGGTTGGCCCGGTCCTGGACCCGGTGGTACTGGTTGGCCCGGCCCCGGACCCGGAGGAGGAGGAGGTGGCCGTCCTGGCACCAACGGTGGCGCCGGGGCTGGAGCCGGTGCGGGTGCAGGTCTGGGTTGTGTCAGCGGATGGGCTCTAATAGCTTGATCCATCATCTGGGGTAGGGACTGCATTAGTTTACTCATATCCCTCACCAGCCGTCGGGTGTCCTCTTGGATAGAATCCATGCGGGCATCAGTGTCTTGGCTGGACCCCGTTCTGGGAGATCCCCGGGACACCCGCCCTTGGGGAAGACCAAAACTACCTCTGGGATCCAGGAGGCTGTCACGGCTCTGGCTTCCCGGCATAGTCCAGGTGGTCTGGGTAGTGTCCAACAGGTTCTTAGTCCAATCGCGCGATCTGCGAAAAGTCACCCCCTTATCCCAGGGTGTTGGGACTCCTGGCACATAGGTTCGTGGAACCGCACCTCCCTGACTTGGTATCGGCCCGGCCGGGCTGTAGATCGGGAGTGTGTACGTGGCTCCAATTGTGCCAATCGATGGTGGGGTAGCCAACCCGGCTGCTGAATAGATAGTCGGTGTCGTCACCACTGTAGTTGTAGTCACTGGAACCACGGTGGTAGTCGGAATAGTAACCACCGGAGCAGCCACAGAAATAACGGGAGCCGTGGCTCCCAACGCAGTAGTCACTGGAACGGCACCTGTGGCTCCCGCCGTAGTGATCGCTGGAACTGCCCCGGAGGCTCCCGAGGTAGTAATCAACGGGACTGTGCCCGGGGCTCCCTTTCCCGCCCCGCTCATCGTGGTGGATGGCGGACGTTGACGGTGAGGGAAAGATGTGATTCCTGACAATTTCTGTCAGGTTTAAAATCAAGTAGATCCAGTCATTCTTGCACAAAGAAAGGTTTATTAGGATTATCTTGCTAAAACCCACAGTAGGAGGTCATTGTCAGGAATGGGGAGCAAAGCAAAGCAAGCCAACTTATAGTGTGATGCAATGAAGCGCCTAGCGAATAAAACTTGAGCACTCGCGCGGGAACTCCCGGCGGGAGAAATACTTGATGAGCGGGAGACTACTCCCCCCTCCCCTTGCCTTCCCAGGACAGGAAAATTCTCAGCTGAACAAGAATAGTCCAAAGCCTACATTCAAGGCCACCGTGATAAGGAAAAGCGGCAGGGAAGAAGCTCCCACGTTTCTGGCTGCATAACTACGCAAGCGCAAAGCGGGGTAGGAACATAACACAATGGATTCAGTGAGAAACATCAAAGGCATCACTTTCTGACAGTTGGGTCTTTTCCAGAGAGTGACCCATGCCGGCTGACCAAGGGACAAGGCAAAATGGTGGGTTGGAAGGGGACATTGAGGTTGGCTCTTGGAATGATAAGAGTGTATAAATTAGGGTTATTCCCTTATTTTAATAGTGTCAAGAAACTGGAAGTGTGAAGAAGTTCTAGAACAAGGCTGAGATATGTCTTAGTGGTTGTTCAGATTAAAAGATGTTTTAAGCCATTCTTCATTCTGGTAGTCTCTCTTTTTGGGCCCATAAATACTCCCGTTCCAAAAGGCAGCCCAGGCAGATGCAGAGAGAGAAGCTACAGGTGGGTCTGGTGGGAACCACAGAAGTGTGCCTAAAGGCACTGAACAAAGCAGAAGGAGGCAGGCAGAAGATGAAGAGCTGTACCTAGGGTTGCCAACCTCCAAGTGGCGGCTGGAGATCTCCTGGGATTCTAACCGATCTCCAGGAAACAGAGATCAGCTCACATGGAGAAAATGGTCACTTTAGAAGGTGAACTCTCCATGGTGTTATACCCCATTGAAGACCCTCCCCTCCCCAAGCCCCATCCTCCACATGTCCCACCACCTAAATCTCCAGGCATTTCACAACAAGTAGCTGCCAACCCTAGCCATGTCTGAGCTGCACATTTTGATGCACACACAGAAGATGAACAGAGGCATCATTTGCCAAGAGACCCCTTACTTTTATGTCACTGTGAGCTGCTCTTCATCTGAATTGTTCGGCTCATCTTACCACACTTTGGCACCCAATCAGAAACCCAGGCAACTCCAAGAATGGCGAGATTTTTGCCTACCCTTAACAAGGTGACACACAAGGCCAGCCAACCAAGGCATGATGCAATCACCATCAGGAGCGACCACCCGCCAAATGGTCGATTGTTGTCACCCATAGTCTGATAAGAGAATGCTTATGTAGGGAAAGGACAATGATCTGTCGTAACAGGTATGGTTGTGACAAAGTAAAGAGACAGTGAAGCTATGTGAGATCGGGGTCTTTCATTACTAGCATTTTAAAGGGTTTTATTGATGATACAAAGAGTTAACAACATGAAATATTACAACAGTAATGATATGTGCATTTGAACGTGAATACAAATAGTTAGGTGTACATATAGGAGAAGTAAGATGATATATATGATATCAAACATATACAAGATTTCTTAAGGAGTCTCAAAACTCCCTACAATCACCTTCCCTTCCCCTCCCCACAACAGGTACCTTGTGAGGCAGGTGGGGCTGTGAGAGTTCTGAGAGAATAAGGTTGCCAGGTATTACCTGGATGCTGGCGGGGGTGTGTGTGTCCTCTTCTCCTGGATTTTTTGGCATGTGCGCAAAGTGCACACGCTGTGATGACATCACCTAAAGGTAACATCATCGCACAGGGCACATTGTGGGGGGACACTCTAGTGTCTGAGAATGAACTCTATGGTAACCATAGAGTTTTGGGTTTTTTCTCAGATGCTAGAGCGGGCCCCTGCAACGTGCCCTGTGCGATGATGTGACCTCTGGGTGATGTCATCATACTGGGCACGTTGGCATGGATGGGACTGTTTGAAGGTGGGCTCCCCCTGCTGGCCAGATCAGTGGTGGCAGATGTGGGCCCCCAAAAGTGGGTAACCCCCACCCCCATTGGGGGGATGGCAACCATAGAGAGAACTGTGACTTCTCCCAAGGTCATCCAGTGGGCTTCATATGGAGGAGGAGCTGGGAATCAAGCCGAGTCACCAGGTTCGAATTCTCCAATCTTAATTACTACACCATGCTGGCTCTTCCTTCATTTCCCCACAACGGGCACCTTGTGAGGTATGTGGGGATGAGAGAGTTCAGAGAGTCCACCACTCTTAACCATTACACCACACTGGCTAACGTTGTGGAGTCATTTCAGTCCTCCAGCCATCAATCCTGCATCCTTATATAATTTGGAGTCACAGGGAGACAGCATTTCCATGGGATTTCAACACCCCCCCCCGTGAATCTTATATTTGCTTATAAACAGATAACTAGGATAGCCAGGTATTGCAAATGTTGTCTTTCATTTTGCTTTCATTTCATATTAAAGCAAAATGGCATTTTGATGAAAACGTACAGTCCGCTGGGCTGTTTCTTTCCCCCTCGTTGCAATCCGCGCAGTGTGCTAATTGATGAGAAAAGAAGAAATGGCAAACAAACAGCAGTGCAACAGTGTCCTCCTTGTGTGGGGAGTCCATTGTGGGCATTTTCCTCCATCATTTAGGAAGCAGGTGTGAAGCAAAATAATTAACACTCACGGAGGAGTTTCTTCATTCTACTAGCCATTCTGTTGAAAATGCTTGCGGTCAAGTTATGCGTGCAGGTGTTGTAGGAAGAAAAGGCAAATTTCCCCTGGTTCACATTGTATTTACCTAGCAGACTCTTCCCACAGATGTTTTTTTTTTTAGGTAGATCCTCTTTCTAAACTTACTCTACTCTCTTGTTTCTCCAACCAAGACTAGGAATCTTTATCACAAATGACCACAGTGATTACCTGAGCCTAGGCTGGTCAGGATTTCTGTTTGCTAGATGGATATCTTGGCTTTCATTTGCCCTAACCCCATTTTTGGAATTAGTCTAGGAATCATATGTATTTCCTCTCTGTTATCATGACAACCAGAATTCATCTTCCCGTTCCTTCATAATTAGTTGCTGTCCATCCATCTTGATTAACCTCTAAATGTTTTCTGGAAACTGTTCTAATCCCAATTGAACTACCTTGTGGTATGTGGCTAGAGGGTTTTCCCTGGTTCTACCAAACTACTGCAGAGTTGAGGACTTTATGTAGATGTTTCCCATCATTAGCATGGATAGTAGAAAGTTTGTTCAGCCAAAGCTGCTTGATTGGCTTTTCACAAGTCTGCCTCTTAAAGTATTGATTGGTTCCCATCAACAGAGGGGTGGGTTCTCTGTGCTCAGCACTGGAAACTTCTCCTTAGTAAAAGATAAGTCATCGGATTCCCCAATCCAAAACAACTGGAATTTCCTGTTTCCTTTGTTCTATGCTTAACAAAAAAGGTTAAAACACTCAGGGCTCTTTATCTTGGAGAAACGATGGCTGCAGTTTATAAGATTATGCATGGGATAGAACAGGTAGAGAAAGAGGTACATCATGGGCACTCAATAAAATTGCTGAGTGGTTAGAACGGATAAAAGGAAGTACTTCTTCACCCAAAGAGTGATTAACACATGGAATTCACTGTCACAGGAGGTGGTGGAGGCTCCAAGCATGGACAGCTTCAAGAGGGAACTGGATAAATATATGGAGCAGAGGTCCATCAGTGGCATTTGGCCACAAGGTATAGATAGGAACTCTCCCGCTGGGGCAAGTGATGCTCTGTATCCTAGGTGCTTGGGGGGGGGTCAACAGTTGGGAGGGCTTCTAGTGTCCTGGCCCCACGGCTGGACCTCCTGATGGCCCCTGGCATTTTTGGCTACTGTGTGGAAGAGTGTTGGACTGGATGGGCCACTGGCCTGATCCAACATTGGCTTCTCTTATGTTCTTATGTACTTGTGTGTGCGCGCCTAAAGTGCCATCAAATCGCAGCTGATTTACGGTGACCGCTGGTGGGGCTTCCAAGGCAAGAGATGTTCAGAGGTGTCTTTTTCCGCAAAGAGGGGAGGGTAGCATAAAAATTGGGGTCAAAAGGCAGCGAAAAGCCTTTGTACAGCCTGCAACATTTCTACGTTAAGCTCAAAAGCTCAAAGGCATACAAGCCTTGCTTGCCCAAATGTATTTTGACAAGTCCTTGCCCCTGTGGTTTTGTATCAAGCCCTGAATTGGCTACCTTTACCCCGAGGAAGCTCCTCCTCTGACAATCATATCCGTTACTAGCAGATGGCATTAACAGAGATGAACTAATTCAATTACAAACTCATAGCAAGGTTGGCTTGGCATAAGTTTAATTTAAAAACAAAACAAAAAGGAAAGGGCCTCTGTGAGCTACCATCGACACTCATAATCTGCAAGACCTTTGGGTAAAGCTCCCCGGAACCATAATCCTGCCCCTCTAAAGAGGCCAGGGGACGGCTCAAACATCCCAGGGTCCTAGTGTCTGCCTTCTCTACCAGATCCCTCAGGGTTGACACACCACCTCCTCAGTAGAGGTTTACGGATCTGTAGTGTATCCACGGGAAAACATGGACTTGGGGCAGCCATGTGCTCAGACCGGTTCTGACCAGTCCGCCACATGGCCAGGCAAAGGGCCTGAGCTTCGCTCCAAAAGACAATAGTATGTAGGCTCCTCACCTCCTTCCAATCGGGGAGCCCAGGATAACTCAATTACTGTAAATAAGCGAATCACGGGTGTTGTGTGTTTTGGGGTGTGGATTCACTTGGGAATAAAAGCCGGTCTGCGAGCCGGCTTAGGTTGTCTTGTTCCTGATCTAATAAAGTATGTGAGAGCTGAAATCACTCGTCAGTCTCAGGATCTTTCTTTAAAAGGTAAGATTTAATAGTCTATCAAAGCCCTTTCAGAGATTTTTCTTGTACAGCTGGCTTACATCTGTTGATAATCTAATCACGGAGAATTTTTAGAACGATACCTTTTCCAGCTGTGATCTGAGGTAGGAGAGGCATTCACCAGGCCTGTCAGTGGGCCCCCTATCTGCCTCAGTTGGATCTGTCCACAGCAGGCCTTTAGCCAGGATTTTGCAATTGGGGGCGGGGCTTCAAATAAGTCAGGGGGCACTCGCCAGTTGGAGCAGGCAGGAGCAGTTGGAGCAGGCAGTCACTCATCCATGGAGGTCTCCCATGGCAGAGCAAGGGGCCCCAGCAGCAACAGGGCAAGGGGGCGGGTGAGTGAGTGTCTACATGCCCTGGAAGCTGAGAGCCGTGGAGCTGGCCTCCACTGGTGCTCCGGATGGGCACCCAAACACAGGAGGAGGCAGAAGAGGAGGAGGAAGAGATGCCCTGGCCCAGATCACACAGTGCAACTGCCTCAGCTCCACAGGAAGTTCCTGAGCTGTCAAAGCCCATCAGCCCCACCTTGCCTGCTGGCCCACCCACCTGGCTGCCTCGTGCTGCTTCCTGCAGTGGCGAGATTCAAGAAGAGTTGGCTTTGGTGGGGAAGCAAGCTGCGCTTGGGGTAGGGGCAGTGGTGGTGGTTCAGCTTTTGTGGAAAGGGGAAAGTAGCGTTCAGCATCACTTGGGGCTAGAGGGCTCCTCATCCGAGCCTCGCAAGAACAGCAGAGGGAACAAAAGGCTTTCTTTCAAAAGACAGTGCAATGTTGAACACCTATCCTCAACTACTAGAAAAACTTCCCAAGCCACATGTGGGGAAGGGGCAGCAGGGGAAAGCAAGCTGCGCTTGGGGAAGGGGCAGCAGCAGCGGGCCTGGGCTAGATGGAAGTGGTGGGGGGGGGCTTTGTTAGGAAGTTGGGGGGCCGGACCCCCAAATACTCAAATGTAGCTACAGGCCAGGGCCACAGTGATTCATGCCACAGTCACCTCCAGACTGCAATTAACTCTATGCAGGGTTTCCCTTGAAGATGCTCTGGAAGCTTCAGGTTAAGAATGCAGCCTCTAGGCTTTTGACTGCCGCAACTTGATCTACGCATGTACAGCCAATCTAAGGCAACTGTACTAGTTGCCAATTGGTTTCTAGGTCAAATTCAAGGCACTGGTTTGGTTTTGTTCTTTTTACTCACTACAATGCCCCACATTGTCTGTGTTCCTCTGCACACAATCTTTTCATGGTGCCTGGCTCTCGAGTAGCTCACCTTGATGGGGACAAGGGCCTTCCCTGTGGTGGCCCTATCCTGGTGGAATGCTTTATCAGAGGATATGCAGGGCTTGCAAGACAGAGCTCTTCCAACAGGCTTTTCTATTAGTCGTTACATATGTCTTGCAATACTTGTATTGTTTCCACTGGATCGTTTTCTTGTTGGGTTGTTGGATGCAGCTATGTCCAATGGGTATATATTTACTATTATCATTATTAGTGCTTTTAAGATGGTTTATTGAAATGTATTTTATTTTGATGTGAGTCACCCCAAGCCTTGCTTGTCAATGGAGTGGTGGGGTATAAATTTGATAAATCAATAAATTTCATGTTTGAATGCCTAACCCTACCTAAGACTGTCAGCTGGATGGGGGGAAATTTCTCTGACTCTTTCACAGAGCTCTAATGAGTGGAATTGGGCAGCTGAAGTTTTTCATCACTAGAAGCTCAATAACATTATCTGATAATTGCTACAGGTGGGTAGCCATGTAGGTCTACAGTAGAAAAGCAAGTTTTGAGTCCAGTAGCACCTTGAGAGCCAGTATGGTGTAGTGCAGGGGTTGTCAAACTCACATAATGTAAGAGCCACATAGAATAAATGTCAGATGTTTTAGAGCCACAAGACAAGAACAAATATTACACACATGTTTTTATGGGAAAATATGCAAATTTGCTTTATATTAACACTAGGAATAAGGCCCGTTGTGGAAATAAATACAACGGGCTCTAGAAAGAGGCTCTGGGAGAGTGCCCCGGCTTTGGGCACTCAGTGACAATTTGCTGTGGCAATCTCAGCAGGGTATAATGACAGTCCACCATTTTTTCCAGAAGACCTGATCTTTGCTACCTGAAGAGCAGTAGTAATTTTGAGTGATCTCCAGCCCACCCCCAAGATTGGTAACAGTGGTTCCCCAGGAGGCTGGTTTGGAGAGTGGAGTCTATGGCATTGTACCTGTCTGAGGTCCCACCCCTCCTCAACACTCACCCTCTCGAGGTTCGACCCCTCAAATCTCCAGGAATTTCCCAACCTGGAGGTGACAACCCTATCTCCCTCCCAGCCAACCATCAACCTACCTTTAGTTTTCCATCTCCTCCCCCATCCCTCCTAGAGAGCAGTTGTAATTTTGAGTGATCTCCAGCCCTCACCTGGGGATTGGCAACAATGGTTCCCCATCAGGGAATGGCCGGATTGGAGGGTGGTGTCTATGGCATCGTACCTGTCTGAGGTGCCACCCCTCCTCAAACCTCACCCTCTCCAGGCTCCATCCCTCAAATCTCCAGGAATTGCCCACCTGGAGTTGGCAACCTGATCAGGACTAGGCCCAATGAGTTTTCTCCCAAAGGCCAACATAGGTGTGGAAAGGGCCTTTTACTGACAGAGGAGAAAGTACAGGTGCCAACTTTGATTAGGGAAATACCTGGAGATTTGGGGGGTGGATCCTGTGGAGGGCAGCATTTGGGGGGGGGTGGAAGCACTCAGCAGGATATAATGCCATAGAGTCTACCCTCCAAAGCAACCATTTTCTCCGGGGAACTGATCTCTGTCATCTGGAGGTCAATTGTAACAGTGGGAGATCTCCAGGTCCCATCTGGAGATTGGCAACCCTAGGGAAAAGTCAGCCACACAGCGGGGAGTTGAAGAAAATGGTCTGATGGTCGCTGGCCCACCTCCTTAGCCAGCCAGCCATGCTGAAGCTAAGTAGGAGAAAGAGCCTTTTCCCATTTATTCTGACAGGAAAGTGGCTGTTGGGGAGGGGGTTATGGGCGGGGAGGGGGTTATGCTGAAAGTCCTTTGTTTTTTTACTCACAGAACCAAGCTTGGCTGCCTACCAACAGCCACTGAGGGGACAGTCCCTCACAGGAGTCAAGAGAACTGTCTTCCTCAGGAGAGAGAGCTGTCTGCCAGGGGGAGTGGGTGGGGAAGAGGAGCACACCCAGCACCCAGCCAATGGCACGTGAGTACGCTTGAGTGGTGGCTGATGGGCCAATGGCTGAGGGAGGGCATTTTACAGCCAATGGGAGCGCATGGAATCTTGTGAAACCAAAAGATAATTATTTATAAGGAGAGATTAAATGAGACTACCAAAAATAAAAACAAAAGGGGTAAAACAGATATTGCTGATAATATTCATTTGTCTAATGATGTTTAGGTGTTTGCTAATGATATTTATTTGTCAGAGAGAGAGATGGAAAACAAGAATGAAAGAGATAGAAAGAGAGACAAAGAAAATAAATAGATGGGGAAGGAAGGAAGGGAAAGAAAAGTGGAAAGAGAGCAAATGGATGGGGGAGGGAGAAAGGAAGGGGGAAAGAAAGAGAGAGAAACAAAGAAAGCAAATAACTGGGGAGGGAGGGGAGCGAGGACGGAAGGAAGGAGAGAAGAGACAAAGGAAGGAGAGAAGAGAAAGAAATGAAAAGAAAGCAAATTGGTTGGGGGAGGAAGGTACAGGGAAAGGGAGAGAGAAGGAGACAGAAAGAGGGGGGTGGAAAGAAGGCAAATAAATTGGGACTGAGGGAGGAAGGACGGGAGAGGTGGAAAGAAAGCAACTTTAACTTTAAATGTGTTCTTCAACCCACACCCTTACATCAGCTGGCTTGGCTTGGAGAAGGGATTTAAAGTGGCAAAGCACACCCCGGCTGGTGGGGGATGCTTTGAGAATGCATTTAAAGTTAAACTTGCTTTCTTTCTCTGCTTCCCCCACCTCCAACATACCCAGGGAGGAGAACACAGCTTGGGGAAGGGGAGATTGATCAGGGGGGCATGCCTCCCCTTTGCTTCCCTAGCTGCCCTGCCAGGAGCTGCACAATATGTGTGAGAGAGCTTCATGTGGCTCCTGAACTGCAATTTGGCCACCCCAGGTATACTGGTTAAGAGTGGCAGACTCTAATCTGAGAGAATCGGGTTTCATTCTCCGCTCATCCACATGAAGCCAACTGGGTGACCTTGGGTCAGTCACAGTTCTCTCAATGCTGTTCTCTCAAGAGCAGTTCTCTCAGAGCTCTCTCAGCCCCACCTACTTCACAGGGTGCCTGTTGTGGGGAGAGGAAGGGAGATTGTAAGCCACTCTGAGACTCTGGGTGCAGGGCAGGGTATAAACCCCAACTCTTCCTCCTCCTCCTCCTCTTCTTCTTCATCATCTTCTTCTTCCTCTTCCTCCTCCAACAAGATTTCTAGGGTATAAGCTCTGGAGAGTCAAAGCTCCGACAATATGATGAAAAGCTTTGACTTTCCAAAACTTACAGTCTGGAAATCTTGTTGGCCTTTGACAGGCTACTGGACTTGAATCTTGATAATTGCTTGCAGATCAAACCGATTTTAAAGGGTTATCTTCAGGGAATGTGTTTAAAAGTTGGCAAAAATCTATGCTGTCAGGCTAGCCTTTTCTCCTTGGCATTCCCTGCTCTTGCATTTGATGTTTCCCTGTTCCGATGATTCACAACAAATGGAAAATGTGAAACTAAATGAATGAAATATGCATGTGACAAGAGCTACGAGAGGAACCGGGGTCCAAGAAGCTCTCGCTATAGCAACAGGAGCTCCAGCTGTGCCGCCGTGCCGCTCTGAATCTCTTCCAGCCTTGCTAGTTCTGAAAGTGAGCTACGAGCTGCAGTCGCTTTGGCCTGCAGGTACGAAGGCAAGTGCTCCGGTGGAATCGCGCTCTTGATGTGTCTCAAAGCTTTACCTCCAGGAATAGGTTTTAGTACAAGTGCACTATGCGAGGGTTGCCTCATGAAAGGGGATGTTTAAAAATGAGGCTATCTTTAAAAAGTCTGCGCCCAGAGCAAAACGCAGCTGAAACAAGAGCAGAGCACCTGCTGTACAAATGGAGAGATCTGTGAGATGATATTACTCTGGATAGTACAGGCTGAGTATATTGGGCTTTTCAAATTGCCAAAACATGTTCATTATCACTGATTTGCTTCTACCTTATCCAAATGGCTGTGAGGCTGGAAATGATGGGTACCGTCTATAAGTGCTTTCACACATGCTGAATAATCAACCGAATCCACTTCCAATGCACTTTAGCGACTGGGATGTTTCACACAGTAAAATCCAGTTGCCAAATGCATTGGAAGGGGATTGAAAGTGCATTATTGAGCAAGGGTGAAAGTGCCCTCTATGCCTCCTTTAAGGTGATGAGCATGTGCTTGTGGGGGCGATCATGAGTATAATGTTGTGGTGGTAGCAGGAAAATAGAAATCAAAAGCATTTAGGGGTCTTAAATGGGGACCCATCACTGTTACAACAGCATGTGCCCCTCCTCCACTATACCCTGACAACAACCTTGTGAGGTAGGCTAGGCTGAGATAGGGTAACTGGCCAAGATCACCCAGAAAGATTCCATGGCAGAGGGGGCAGAGGCTTCATGTGGAGGAGGAGTGGGGAATCAAATCAGGTTCTCAAGATTCAAGTCCACCGATCTTAACTGGTACACCATGCTAGCTCTTGACTATGCTCAACTTCTGAAAATATTGCAAACACAAAGGTGTTGTTCCTTTCGTCTTACTGCTGATGGAGTAACCCTAACCCCCGCCCCCAACATAACCTCACATGTAGTTATCTTCCCCACTCTTCCTTCTTCCAAGTGCTAGGAAATAGTAGCTTCTGGTCCAGAGTCAATGACGAAATTTCCAGGCAATATATTCATTTCATAAGTCTTCTGCGGAGGACCAATATATAATTTCAATTTGCAATAACCATTTTTTCTACTTGTAGAGAAGTCTGTACACAGTTAACAAATCGTTATTCTTCAAACAAGAAACGATATATTACTATAGGATTTTGCAAGGCATATCGAGGGTCCTATAGATGGGCCATCTTATTCGCCATAAAGGATTCAAAATACGGCCTCTGAGGAAATTTCGTCTTTGACTTTGGACCTTTTTGACTTTGGACCCTTATTGGACATGTTATAGTATACCATGTTGTATTTACATTATATTAGAACACATATATTTTGCAGTCTGTTTTTGCTTCATTCAGCGCTTTATACACAGCTTTTGTTGGTCTTTTATAGATAGCTTCTGCATGCAAAGCACATGCTCTTCCACTGAACTATGGCTCCTCCCTTCTGTCTTGGCTGTGGTTGTGGGCCAAAACTTTTTTTATGGTGCATGTAAGAGAGAGGATGGGGGGCCCACATTTCTTCACTGGTACCATCTCAAAAACCCAGGAAGAGGGAGGAGCAGAAGATAAACCTGGATGGGGCCTTGTTGACAACACCTTTATCCAAAGATATTTCTATCAATAGAACATACATGCCCTGTTTTGCTGCAAACTAGGATTGCAAATTGGGAACAAGCCACAACTTACAGTGCAAGCACAAATTACAGTTTGCCCATTTGTATGTAATAACAACCCATGGTTTGCTGCAAATCAATAAATAACTAATTGGCTTGCTGCTAGTAGAGAAGGGAAGGGGGAGAGGGATGATGTGAGCAAACTCCAAATTCCTTTCAGCTTCACGCTTATAAAACCAGCTCCATTATCTTGGATCAACCCTAAACAAGAAGTACAGCTATTTTGAAGTAGCCTTGTACTGGCTTGTTGTTTTCCTGAGAAATGTCCCTTTACAAAGAATCTTGGGTTGGATCCTGACCAAATGTTCCACTAAGGAAAGTGGAGGGGCAATTCCTGCTGGTTCCCCCTACAGTCTCCCCTTCTATTATTCCTTGGGGACCCCTGTTACCCAGAAGCAAAATGTTGTGGAGATCATTGGGCTATGGTGGGAGGGGGAGAGGCAAGAAACGTCCATACAACTGATAGAAAACATGGGCTGCGATCACACAGAAGGGGGAAAAGGTGGGCAGGAAGCGAGGCTGTTTGCCTCGCCTGCAATGACGCGTTTGCTCAATCAAACTTCCCTCTGCGCACCTGCAGTTCCCCATAATACTCAGTTTTTGGCAGTAGCTTTTTTCCATGCTACTGCCCCATGAAACAATGCCCTGCCAATGACTCTGGGATGCCAGACAGATGTGTCTGTCTGATCACGTCTCTTTAATCCACGGGGGAATCGCATGGCTGCCGTTGCTTCCAGTACATATGATCGCACCCTTAGTGTCTTCATCTTTGAACATAATTTCCATCAGAATGAAAATACTGAATGGGAATGTTTTCTGGGGAAACAGGTCCAGACGCTCTTTGCCACAAGAGGGCTAGACTCTTCTGTGAGCCTGCAATATTTTCCAAGCACTTTTTTGGCCTGGAACTGAGCTGCTATTTAAAAATGGGGGGCCTTGGGATCGGTTATTGAATGTGATATACTATTCTCAGCTGTCTGACAGAACACAGTACTGCAAGCAGCCTGTTCAGTCAAGCAGAAATTCTGTTTTGTAATCCACAACGTTGCCAGGAGAAGTGTCTGCTGAAAAATTAACCAGGGTATTGGAGATTCTGCTAGACTGCTGGTGACATATAGACTTAGCTTCATTGCCAGTTTTGTTAACAGCATACGTAGTGGCACAAGCTATGTGTGTGGGTTTTTTTTCTTTCTTTCTCTCTTCCAGCTTCTTATCATGGGGGCATTAACCACTTCTGCAGCTAGATTCAGATGGGTAGCCATGTTGGTGTGAAGCAACAGAATAAAGTTTGGGTCATGGCACCTTTAAGACCAATAAAGTTTAATTCTGGGTATAAGGTTTTGTGTGCATGCACAGGAGCCAGTTTGGTGTAGTGGTTAAGAGTGAGGACTCTAATCTGGGAGAACTGGGTTCGATTCTCCACTCCTACACATGCAGCTGCTGGTGTGACCTTGGGTCAGTCATAAGTTCTTTCAGAGCTGTTCTCTCAAGGACAGTTCTCGAGAAAGCTCTCTCAGCCCCACCTATCTCACAGGGTGTCTGTTGTGGGGAGGGGAAGGGAAAGGAGTTTGCAAGCCGCTCTGAGACTCCTTCAGGTAGTTAAGAGCAGGGTATAAATCCAATCTCCTCCTCCTCCTCCTCCTCCTCCTCCTCCTCCTCCTCCTCCTCCTCCTCCTCCTCCTCCTCTTCTTCTTCTTCTTCTTCTTCTTCTTCTTCTTCTTCTTCTTCTTCTTCTTCTTCTTCTTCTTCTTCTTCTTCTTCTTCTTCTTCTTCTTCTTCTCTCCAATTCTTGCCCCTGGTCCTTCTCCTTCCCAGTCTCTTCCCCTCTCAAACTTCTATTCTCTTAGGACTTTAGATATTTCCATTTCTGACTCCCCTTTCTTAGATCTCTACACTTTTATTGACTGTGGTTTTGTTCATGGTTCTGCATTCTCTTATTCAAGATCCTCTTTCTTCAGTAGTCTTCTTCCCAAGGCCATTCTGCTTGTTCTTTTAGGAGCAGGTCAGCTTAGTTCATGACAGCTAGAGACTCTTGTGCCTGCCCTACCCCCCCTCCCCAGTAACAGCAGTAGAATTCAGAAAATCACTTTCACAGGTTTCTCTACTGCGACCATAAAAAGATTACTTAATACATTATGAATAGATAGGGTAGTCAGATTTGTACTGCAGTATTTTTTTTTTTAAACAAAACTCCAGGAGGAAAGAAACTCATTGTTTGCAGAGTGGCTGTAGATTGTAGGACATGCATATTCCTTTGAAGTTGGTGAAATCAATCTGTTCCTTATGCTAATCTCAAATCATGAAATAACTCCAAATAGCGCCAACTAGGGCTGAGGTCAGACTGACAGTTTGAAGCACGAGGGAGTCGTGGCAAAAAGCACTCCTATGTGACTCCTGGTCACACTCCTGGTCACACTGCACTGACTGATGCGGGAGCATACTGGGGAGGACATGCAAGGAAGCGTTTGCACTGTTGGCCTGCCCCTAGTGGAGGCGTGGCTGTGACTTTCTGGATCAGCTTGTGTTCACACATCCCTGAGATGGGATGAATGCACTCTCCAGGGTTTGCTACCACTTTCATCTGGTATTTTTTAAACTTGGGAGGGAAGCGTTACAAGACGGGTTGAGTATGGCTGGGGAACACCTAAGAGATGTACCTGTGCGAGTCGGCCCTTTAATCCGTTTGTGAAACGTTTCTGAAACATGCCTGTCTCAGGCCAAACTGCCAGTCTGACCTCGGCCTAGGGGTGTACCTGAAGGGGAAAAAATGTAATACTTTTTTATCTGGGATTTGGGGGAGAGATTATGTTTGTATAGGACATTGCTAGTTTGGGATTCAAACCCATCTAGTTTTCCAAGTTACACTGCTTTGGGACCTTTGGGACAGTTACTTGCAGTGGGGCTCTACTGGAGAGTCTGGGTCAGCTGTTTATAAAGATAATGGCACCAGATTTGCACAGAACATAGTTTCAAGAGGATTAGACCATGGGATTTGATTTTACAGATCTCTGAATTTTTTTGCAAACACGAATTCCTATCAAGGTAAAATGATGCCTGCCACCAGCATTTTTAAAAAATACCCTTCTGCATCCATTTCATTTTCCTAGTCTTACAGTGACTGACTGATAAAATGTTTACTTTTCTGTTGAAAATTCTGCATTTACCATCTTTCTCTGCTGTAGTCTATTCTTTGCTTTCTTTCACAAAGTAAGGATGGATGGAATTGGGTGTGTGTGAAGTGGGTGTTTTTCAACCAAAATGACACCAGATTACAGGGAAGATAGTGCTGCCTGTCCCACTAAGGGACTCTCAGCTTTCAAGCAGACAACACCAAGGGTCCAGTTCAATGAGCCCCTGAACCAGGTACCCCCATCTATTCTAGTTGCAAAGAAAAAAGGACTCCACCCCCTCCAAAGGAGGGCATGAAGGAGAATGTCAGTTATCTGTAGCTTGTCTCCAAATGTGGTTAGCTGGGAGTGCTTTGTATTCTTCCCAGGCAAGAATCTGATTGGAAGGGAGAAATGGAATTGCCTGGGAAATCAGTTCAATCAAAGAAAAACATGAGCACATGCTGCATTGATGGTAATCACCTGAACTTGAAAATACAGACTGGGGAAGGGGAGGGTGGCAATTATCATGAATCCTAAATTTCTATTCCCATTCCAGGAAATCACTGTTAGTGCAACCCAAACCATCTATTTCCATGTATATTTTTGGCTTGGAAAATACACACTCCCAGTGCTGATTACAGGTACAGAGGGGCCAAGGAGGTTCCAAGTCTGTGTTTGTTTGTGTTACTAAGAATGTAAGGGTCACATAGGAATGCTATAGATGTAGCTCAGGGCCTGTAACCAGCCAGAGACTTCAGGGCACTTACAGTTCCTGAGGAGAGATTTCCACTGATGTACTCCTCCCACTGCAGCCCACTGAAATCTCCCAAATTTTTGTTCCAAGTGGTCTAAGTTACTTCTGTCATTCAAGCACATCACACTTCATAATTGTTGCAATTCTGCACAAACTGTGTGTTTTAAACTGTGGCATCTTTCTAAATGAGTTTTGGATATGGGTAAATTCTGATTTGGATGCTAGATTTGGAGCAGGAGATGCACACGATGTTACCAGTTATAGGAAGGGGATATGTTTCTATGAATCTGGGGGAAACCCTAAGTTTGCAGACCCTGAGGCCTATTTATTTTATTTATTAAATTTGTTCCCCACCTTGCCCCCCAAAATGGGCTTAGGATGGCTCACAGAATAAAAACAACAGCAATAAAACCAGTAAAATAATAAATAACAGTAGCAGGTAAAAATTAGATCCAATGTCTTATAAAGTAATCATTCCAGAAGACTCCAGTGTCTAGATGATATCCAAAACAGTAGGGGAATTGAAGAAGGTTATAGACAGTGCTGTGAACAGGATGGGGGAGAGAGATAAAGGATTGAATGCCCACTACTTCAATCAAAGGCCTGATGAAATAGTTCCATTTTATAACCCCATGGAACTGTGCCTAGGCCAAATGGTTCTCCTGGTGTCCCCTTCTGATTGGCCTTGGTTCTTGCCTGTGTAGAAGAAGGATCAATTTCAGTTGTCCATCGAGGCTGCCATCTTGGCTGTTTAGATTGTCATGGAATTTAATTGGCTGTTCTTGGCTAGATTTTATGCTACATAGAACTAGTTTTATGCCGGGGGGGGTGTGTGGATACCCAACAGCACTTGGGATTAGAAAGCTTCTATCCATTAAGATCTCTCAAAAGAAATAGTATTTTTATTTATAGTATGGTTTTCATACAAGGGATTCACTTTTTTTCTTCTACAGGAAAAAAAGCTGAGTGGAAACCTGAACTCTCAAGTACCAAGAAGCTTCTTTGTGAAAGTGTTTTTTAGTGAACAGCCTTTCATTGATCAAAAAGACATCTTTTGTACAAGACACTTGAAAATCATAACCCTGGATACCAATCAATTACTAAATCATTTTGTCTGAAGTTCTTTCCACTACTGACATGCATTATAACTGCAGCTCTGTTTACAGAAAATAAGATTTCAGAACTGGCAATAGGAGACCAGCTAATAGTGGTGATATAGATAAACAGGCAGTAAATGAAGCAAGTGCATAGGCTGGATGAGGGTCAATACATCAAAACTCAGGCCAGATAAGACTGTGGTGGTGGGGTTGGTAATAAAGTCAATCTGGGGTTGTGGAATCAACTTAATAGTGGGTTGCACTCCCCTGAAAGGAGCCAGTTTAGTGTAGTGGTTAAGAGCATGGACTCTAATCTGGGAGAACCAGGTTTGATTTCCCACTTCTCCACATGCAGCTGCTGGTGTGACTTGGATCAGTCACAAGTTTTCTCAGAGCTGTTCTCGAAAGAGCAGTTCTCGAAAGAGCTTTCGCAACTCCACCTACATCACAGGGTGTCTGTTGTGGGGAGGAGAAGGGAAAGGAAATTGTAAGCTACTCTGAGACTCTGAGTGAAGGGTGGGGTATAAATCCAGTCTCCTCCTCCTAGTTTGTAGTTTGCAGGTGTTTTTAGATTCAGCCTTGTTGGAGGGACATGTTATATTGTCTATTCCATGGGGTTTTTTTTTATGGTTCCAAGGTACAAGAATCTAAGTAGTTCCAGACCAGGTTTGATTTCTGGCTCTGGATAAGCTGGATCTAGGCAAACTTCTATGAAAGACTCTGGAAGGGCTCATGATCTTTTCTTTGCTTCTTACTGTAGGCTTTGAATACAGTTCTAATAAAACAGACTATTTGCCAGTTTATATACAAATAGCTCAGCAAGCAATGGTGGCTTCTACAGCTTTCTTCCAAGGGGGTACCCCTGCAAGACATCTGCCAGTCAGCCTCCTGGGCGACCCCAAACACTTCCATCAAGCATTATGCTTTGGACATTCGTGCACAACAATGATCATGTGTGAGAAGATCAGTACTTCAGTCTGTGGTCTCCTGGGATGCTGACGGCACCCTCCGCCAGGTAGGCCAAAGCTTGCTAATCTCCACAGGTGTTATGCATAGAGACCATGAAGAAGATAAACAGGTGGTCATCTATGCATTCACGCCACTGCCCTCCTTCCCCACTTCTGTCAGCCTTCAGTTGTATTCGTTTATGGAGGCTTACAGCCATAAGAAGGAACTGACGGGATACTGGAGCCCCGCCACTCTGGGCATGCATGGTTGGAGTTCCTGCTCATGTTGGGAAGAGGGGCTCCAGATCCTCACTGAGCTTTCTAGAACTGAGATTTGCAGAGCATAGAGATCAGTTCTCCTGGGGGAAATAACTGCTCCAGGGGGAATGACTTCACACAGCTCTTCACACAGTCTGACTCTCAGACAAGTCACCAACTATACTGAACAACTGACATGCTTGTTCAGCCAAAGACCACTGCAGTTGGACTGGCCTTCAAATGGTTTAGTTACTTTAATTGGGTTTTATCTGGGTCTTCTTTTGTATTAAGCTTTCATCCTTTTCTACTTGCTGCAAGCCTTGAAGATGGAGAAAGATAATCATACAATACAGCTGGGGCAATGTGGTCTATGAAACAGCACTCATAATGTCAATAGTTCACTGGTTTTTCATGGGCACTCTGAATGATAACAGTGCTGAAGAGTCCATCTGAAACCGCTGCTAGTTTTAATAACCATACTTTCGCTACCGGTGACACCCACACAATCATTAAAATCAATTGAATTGTATGTATTTAATCAAGAGGAAATCTGCCTCCGAGTTTAAATGCCCAGTTTCTTCCTCCCACCCCCCGATAGTTCTGAACATGTGTTTAGAAGTAAAAGAACCAGGCAAAACTCCACAATTTGAAGCTGAGTTGCACAACATTTCTAGTTATCAAAATTCACTGTGTGTCCACGGATCACAGAAGAACTTAAAGAGTTGTCCTGCTGGATCAGAACAAAGCTCCCTGTAGCCTCTGACAATGGCTAGCCAGATGCTCCTAAGCCAGGCATGATGGAGTGAACCCATCCCGTTATTAGACAGAGATTGCAGGTGGCCATATCAGTCTGCGGAAAAATCCAAAACCAAAAATCCACATAATACCTTTTATTAGATCCAGCCCACTAACAGAAAAATAGTAAGTGAGTTTTTGACTTCTACAGGTTTGTTCTTCAGGCTGGATTTTTTTAAAAGGGAGGAATATGCTTCAGGTCTTAATTTTAATCGTTTTTTTTTCCTCCATGCATCCTTTGCAGAATGCCCCAGAAATTGGGTTCCCATCCCCCAGGTCGGGGTGCCATTCCCCACTTTTGTGGGCTTTTACCCACCACTGGCCAGCTGGCTGGTGGGGTAAGCTCCACCCCAAACAGTGTTAATGGTGGCCATCCCTAATGGCATCGATGGCAACCGCCCCTTCCCTCTCCTGCGAGATTTAAAGGGCCCTCCAGATGATCGGTGGGAGCATGTGGCCTGACGATCATCTGAAGTGTCCCTTAAATCTCTCAGGAGGGGAGGGAGAGGGGCAGCCACTGGTCCCAGGAAGCAGGTGCCACGTGCCTGAACTCCAAAGGGGCAAATTTGTCACTTGGAGTTCAGGCACGGGGAGCCCCCGCTTGCAAAAAAAAAACATTTAAAGACTTCCCTTTAAATGGCTTTTTGCAAATGGGGGCTGCCCACACATGAATTCCAAGTGGCGAATTTGTCACTTTGGAGTTCAGGCATGTGGCATTTCCAGGCCCGTAGCCAGGATATTTTAATTTTGGGGGCCTTGAAATAAGTCAGGGGGCACCCTCCCCAAGGGAGTGCCACAAATAAAATGAAAAAGTTGGGGGACCTGGGCTGGATGGGAAGTTGAGGGGCCTTGACAGTAATTCTGGGGGCCAGGCCCCAAGATGCCCCACTGTAACTATGGGCCTGGGCATTTCCTTGCCAAAAAAATAAAAAAAAAAATTAAGGGAACCTTCCCTTTAAATTGTTTTTTTCAAGTGGGGCCCATCTATGGCTGAACTCCAAGTGGCAAATTTATTACTTGCAGTTCAGGCATGTACAGCGCCGGCTTCCTGGATGTGATGACATCTCTTCCATGTGACATCATCACATTGGGAAGTCTCCACCCTCTCCTGGAATGCCCCCCAAATCCCCTCACTAGGGAGAAGATTCAACCTGGTAACTCTATCCAGAGATGTGATAGGTGGCAATAGGATCAGCTGGTATTAGATTTCACCCTTTGCCTTCTGGGAAAAAGGGAAAAAAGAACTGGGCCTCCAACTGAAAACGTAAAACCAGTTGTTGATCCAATGCTTTTCTTACACCAAGCAGAATACCTGTAAAAAGCTGAGTGAAGAGGGAAAATGTGGTAGTTGTTATATCACTTTATTATTACTTTTCACTTTTCAGGTGTTGATTGGCCACTGATCTAGAAGATGGTCTGCTTTGTTTATAGAATAGAATCCAAGCCCAGTGGTAGCTTTAAGACCAACAAAGTTTTATTCAAGGTATAAGCTTATCTCAATCACCAGGGGCGTCCAACTCATTTGTTATGAAGGCTGGATCTTACATAAATGAGACCTTGTTGGCAATGCTCCCTCTAAGCTGTGGGGACTTGTGAGCAAAAATTCTGCTTTGTGAGCTACGGGCATTAAAGTTGTGAGCAAGGAATTCAGCTGCTGCATAAATCAGTTTGCTCTGGAGCCATCCTTCATAAGCGAAGACAAAAATGTGTGAGCTGGAAGCTAAAAAACTGTGAGCTAGCTCACACCAACTCAGCTTTGAGGGAACACTGCTTGTTGGGCTGGGCCATGTGTGTCATAAAATATAATGCCAGGTAGCAGAGATATAAACTTTATAAAGGACACAAACACAAAGATTTTTTTTTTTAACTTAAAATAAAATCATGCTTAAAACATGAGCTCTGTAAGCTGCAAACCTACTTTTGATTGATTGACATTCACCACAGAAATCTCATGCTCAGAGTTCTGAGTCTAGGACCCAGGTTAAAACATGAAATGGCTGAGTGATTAAGAGAGTCTGATGAAGCAAGCTATGATGTAACAGCAGCAACAGAACTGGAAGCAGGAGAAGGCCAGTTCCACTGTGGGCCTGATGGAAGCCCTCTGGGGGCCTGATCTGGCCCCCAGGCCACATGTTTGGCACCCATGGAAGCTGTTGAAGGCTGTGATGGATTGTCATGGGTTTAGTGGACTAACCTTTTATCCAGGTTTTTACAGTGACTGGTCAAGAGTAGGTCTGGAGGGAAACTTTGAGTCTGCATCCCTATATTCTAATTTGGATTAAAAGGGAACTGCCTGGCTACAGGAAAGCCTATAGGACTGTTAGCCTGGACTGGAGTTCTGTGGAGTTCAAACACTAACTCTCCATCTTAGATCCATTCCCCAGAATGGGAATATAGAGCTGCCTCGAAACTATAGGGTTAGTTAGCCATCTACCTGCTCATATTTCTTTCTAATGTTCTGCCTAAAACTAAATGTCTGTTGATGGTTCCCAAATATATGTCCTTTCTAGGATTTATGTTTGTTTATTCAAGTTTCATCTTACTTGTGATCTCTGGGTATTTTCTCAAGACTGCTTGGAAAATCCTACTCATCACACAAAGATGGCCGGGCTATGCTGACCAGAACTATGGGTGCTGAAGAGTACAACTCTGACAGATACAGGTAAGAGAAGGACAAAGATAACAGGAACAATCGACATGGCACCATTTCTCTCTCACACAACACAGACAGACAGAGATTTTCTGACTTGCAAAAGGTTCCATGTTCAAAGGACTGTCCTTTTGATGGACTCCCTAAGGGGGGGTGAAATTTTTTAAAAAATAACATACCAAACCTCTTTGGTTCTCAGTCATCTTGGAGCTCAAATTTGAGCCTCAAAAGGTGAGATTGAGCAAGGGAGTTCAAGGCAATGCTGAGGGCCAGGGGGAGTCTATGACAACGAAAACAGTGAGGTCCCACAAGGACTGGTATCGGGGCTGGTACTATTGTAGAGTAGACCACAATTTGGCAAATGAAGTTCAGTGCCGGTAAGTGTAAGCTGGTGCATACCGAGACAAAACAATTCCCCAACTTCAAGTATGTGATTAGATCAAGTAATTCCAATTCTCCGATTCCAGAAAGCAAGAAGATAGTAATCATCTCACTTTTGGAATATGTGAATTGTAATCACTTGTTGAACTGTTACTTTTTTTAAGTCTTACTGTAGTTATTTCTGTAACAGTCTACATCTGGGATCTCCCTGTTGTGACTTATAGGCATTATAGTTCGTATTTAGTAGCACGAAACGACTGAATCCGAAAGTTAGGAGGCTATATCAGTGGAAGGTCTTGGCCACTATGCCCTGTTGTTGACCATCCAGAGGAACTGGTTGGCCACTGTGTGAGACAGGATGTTGGACTAAATAAAGCACTGGTCTGATCCAATAGGGCACTTCCTGTGTTCCTATGTTCTTAAAACTTAGCAGTCCTAGCACTGTGTCCATTTACAAAACAGACACATTATGTTTGTATTTTTATGGAGAACAAATGGAACTCACATGCTAACAACTAGATTTCTTTATTCTTAATCCGAAGTCTTGTACCTTTGTGGGGGGAAAAAAATGTTTAAAATAATTCAAACTCCTGCTGGTTGCTTGAAAGATTTTTTTGCCCCCTTAGATAAACCACATTAAGCAATTATTTTCTCAGTTTTGCAAACATCAGATTGCTCAGAGTCTTATATCCCCTAATGGCTCTATTAGACGTAATAATTTGCTGGTTCATTTGATCATGGCAGGGAGACTTCCTCCTCCTTCTAATGCAAAATTTAGAGTGGTATGGACTTGGACTAGAAGCTTTGATTGATTAATCAGTATGATTAATTGATAATGCTTTCATCTCAGATTTAGAATGAGTCTTCTGATCAATTGGTGGGGAAGTTCTGTCTCAATTATAAGGGGCTGCAACCAGATATGCCTCTACAGCAGGGCCGCAGCTAGCGGTGGAGCTTTGGGGGTTGAGCCCCCTAACCATTAAGGGGGAGCCCCAGTGCTCAAGCCAGTTTGATGTAGTGGTTAAGTGTGGGGACTCTAATCTGGAAGAACCGGATTTGATTTCCCACACCTCCACTTGCAGCTGCTGGATGACCTTGGGCAAGCCATAGTTCTGTCAGAGCTGTTCTATCAAGGACAGTTCTGGAAAGAGCTCTCTCAGCCCCACCTACAGGGTGGGTGTTGTGGGGAGGGGAAAGGAAAGGAGTTTGTAAGATGCTCTGAGACTCTGAGTGAAGGGTGAGGCATAAATCCAATCTCCTCCTCCTTCTCCTCCCTTCCCCTTCTTCTTCTCCCCATCAGCCCCTCTCACCTTCTGCTTTGGGGGAGCAGAAGGAGGAGAGAATGTCCCTCCAGAGAGCTCTCAGAGAGCTGGGATGGGCAATTCTCGCTCGCCGTTAGAGAATGGCCTGCCCAGGCACTTCACTGCACCTGCTCAAGGAAGAAGAAGAAGAAGAAGAAGAAGAAGAAGAGGAAGAAGAAGAAGAGGAAGAGGAAGAAGAAGAAGAGGAAGAAGAGATTGGATTAATACCCCTCCCTTCATGTGGAGTCTCAGAGCGGCTTACAAACTCCTTCCCCTCCCCACAACAGACACCCTGTGAGGTGGGTGGGGCTGCTCCTTTTCAAGGACAGCTGTGCCAGAGCTTGTGACTGACCCAAAGTCACATCAGCAGGTGCAAGTGGAGAAGTGGGGAATCAAACCCAGTTCTCCCAGATTAGAGTCTGCACACTTAACCACTACACCAAACTGGCTCTCGAGGTGAGGCAGCCAAGTAGCAGGGCAGCGGTGATGCAACCACCACTGCTGCTACTGGACACACTCTTACTGCCGCTCTCGCCACCTCACCTGGCAGCTACTCCCATCCCTCCATCACAGCTCCTAGGCTTGGCCCTGGTGCCTCCACTACCACTGCCACCAGCCTCACCCTTGGAATTGGCCTCGCTGCTGCCGGGACTGAGCGAGCACAACTCATCACTGCAGCAGCTGCTGGAGCAGGCCTGTAGCCAGGATTTTGTAATTCAGGGGGCCTTTAAATAAGTTGGGGGGCACTGACATCACAAAATAAAAAATAAACTTTAAAAAACTCACTTTCGTGGCATTCGTACTCAGATTGCCTACATGGGGAAGCAAGCCACGCTTGGGAAACAGATGGCTGTGGGGAGTCCTCCAGGTGGCCCAGAGAGCTGGGAGTCCTCTGGGTGGCCAAGAGAGCCAGAGGGCCTGGGGGCTGGATGGAAGTTAGGGGGCCATGGTAGGAAGTCAGGGGGCCAGGCCCCAAAATGCCCCCACTGTAGTTACAGGCCAGTGTTGAAGGAGCTGGTGTTGCTGCTGGGCTCAGTGATGTCTTCCTCCTTGTCATCCCCATTGTCAGCCCGGCTGGCACTCTCCAGGTTGGGTTCTGAGTCTCAGCATTGACAGACTGAGGAGAGCCGGGGGGGGGAGAAAAAGGAGTTGACAGACTGAGGGGGGAAGAGAAGAGGCCTCTGCCATGAGTACAGAGAGTAACGGCATGCACTGTCTCAACAGAAGCCACCTGTGGACAGCAAAATAAAAGTGAGGTGGTGAGGTCACTAGCGATGTCACCATGTGGGGGAGCCTCCCCTTCAGTCCAACGCCCCCTCTAGGGAAATTTCCTGGCTATGGGGCTGCTCTAGAGTTACCCACTAAAATTCGGAGAGATTGGCTTGAGACAGCAAGGGAGCAATCCGAAAAAAAAGTTTTACTCAGAGGTAAGTCTTGCTCCCAAGTTTCCCACAACCCCAAATGGATCCTCTCATCAGTTTGAAGCAGGCTGACACGCCAGTGCTTGGAGGGAAAGGCGAGGGTGTTCCAAGAAATAGACACTGGTGTGTGGGAAATAAAGACTTGTACTAAACAACGGACCCCCTGTTAGTTCTGGGATGTGAGGTTGCATAGTAAAAGAATTAAACTGGTATGGCAAGTCTTACAAAGGTACCAGGGCACAATTACTCTGTAATAGCTCTCTTTGAAGGCATGATTGGACAAGGGAGTCTGGGGAAGTCCTGAGGGCTCTTTGAGTAAAACAACAGCAAAAACCTAACAGGCACTTGGACAAACTGAACTGTGAGGGAGATGGTTAGTGAACAATCAGGGAGAGGGGGAATTGTCCATGCAGGGAATCGTCAGAATAGTTTGGAACATGTTGCATATGAAATGAAGTGACTTATGGGCAGGGTGAGGGGGCAAACAGGGTAACATCTCCCAAATGAGAGACATTTGCCAATATGGCCTCAACTAGGTCAACACTTTTTTGAGCCTGATCTGCTTGCCCTGAGCAGCAGCAGGGAAAGAAAGGAGTCAGCAGTACCTGAAGAGGCCACGGATTTGGGGTCAATGGTAGAAGTCAGTGAGAGGATAGTAAAAGAGCTGTGATTTTTTAAATAGTTTGCAATTCATTTAGGAAAACAGAAAAAAGCAAGAAGGGGGATCCACAGGGGAAACACCACCCTCCTCTGATCCCTACTTCTGCACTTGCTCTCATGCCAAACACTCCTGTCACCCCAACACCTGCCCCCTCTGCCATCCCTCTCTTTTCTTCATAATCTACTGCCAATGCTTTCTTCCCCATTCCTCAAGTGATCCTTATGTGTGTTCTTTTTATGCTCATATGATGATTTCACCCTCCCTCACAGCGTTTCCCTTTATCTTGTTCTTAGCTGAACAGCCCCTCTTTTTTCTTTCTTCTTTATTCTTCTCTGGCTGTCCCAGAGACCCAGTCATTTGAATGTATATTGGTAAATACTGACCCAGCCTAGGGGACTGGAGAGATTAAAATCCTTATTTTGTCCTTGTTTTATAACAGCACACGAGAGGCTGATACTGAATCACAAGTAACAAACTGTTTTATTTCACTTTTATGCAAAAAGGTCAGGTTTAGGAATCAGGTTTAGGACTTCTGAGGTGAACAGGCAACAGGAATAAGGTAATTTTGTATAAAAATAAACACCAGATAATTTTTCACAAGCAGGTAGCTGTTTCTTTGTTTCAGACAGGTCTTTAAAATCTGAGGAGAGAGATTTCTTAGCAGTCTCTGATTATATAAACAAGCATAAGCTTCTTGGTCCCACAGACACTAAAGTCAGTGAAGGCAGGAACATTTATACCAGTTCTAGTTTCTATTCTTACACATTGGCTAGGGATCACCCCTATCTTCTAGGGGCTATTTCCCTCAGTCTTGATAGGGATGGGCGATGTGTCCCATTTCCTTAACTCAGGATCATTCCTGATCCTCTCACAGTCTACTTTGTTCTCACTGTTAACTGTCAGCTCCCCAATCCTAACTAAAACTCTCAACTGAAGAATTCCATTTGAATCTGCTGTCACTTGAGGTTCTCAGAACAGGTTACAGCTTTACTGTCCATCACTGCTTGGTTGTATGGAGTTGCTAGGTAATCACATAATGATGATTGTGATCTTGAGAGATCTCAGTGGACTTTTCTTTGAAGCTGTATGTGTCATTTCTATGTTTTGAGGAGTTTTGACCCATCAAATGTTTTAAAAAATGTTTGGGACTTTCCAACAAACCTGGGGTTTCCCTTTGGGTTGTAGACACATCCCTTCCCATTTCTGTACCTAGTGCTGTGGTGAAGATTTTTTGATCTGCACTCTAAGGCCCAGTTTTGAATTAGATATGTGTTACTTGGAATTGATCCCATTGTTTTGGTAGAGTAATACAACAGCCAGGGGTCATTTCGCAGAAAAAGAGGTGTAGGAGCTCATTAGCATAACTCATTAGCATAACTTATTTGCATGTGCCACACCCCCTGACATCACCGGAAGTGTGTCAGAAGGCAACACCCACCACTCAGGCTCCACCCCTAGAGACTATTTTTCCACTCTGGGTGCTGTAATTCCAGTCCCAGAGTAGCCTATCTGGGCCCAGGAGGAATGCTACAAATGCTGCTTTGCACTTCTGCTGGGAGCTGGGGGTGGGGCTTGCCGCTGCCTGTGCTTCTAGCTCCACTCCTGCACACTCCTGCTCCAAATGACCCCTGACAACAGCATTAATCCCAACTGAATGTGATTACATCAAGTGATTACACTTTATGTATTTCTGAAGCAAGAAGATGTTAATCATTTCACTTTTGGAAAATGTGACTTGTAATCACTTGTTGAACCGTTGCTTTATTTTCTTCTGTTTTTAAAAGAAATCTTACTGTTGTTATTTCCGTAACAGTCTACATTTGGGATCTCCCTGTTGTGATTTACAGCCACTATACCTAGAATTTAGTAGCTTGTTGTTTGTTTGTTTTTTTGAAAAGGTGACTACAGGCTGATCTGATCTTAATCTGAACATTGAAAGAATAGGAGCCATTCAAAAATTTGTGGCTGTTTCCTTAGGACTCAGGTAGATGTGACAGTGGGATATCTCTGAATTGATTGCTTACTGTTTTTTAAACAGCAAATCAGAGCCTTTTTCTGATCAGGGTGTCAGAGGTGGGAAAGGGGGTTAATCTTTTTCTTTCTGCCATTTTTACAGTCTCTGTTATCTGCTGGGGCTACTATTTTCTTCCACAGGAAAAAAATACATAGATACCATGCTGGCAACTGTATATTCTGTCCTCAGAGCAAATAGTAACTCCAGGGTTGCCGTCACACACACTAAATAATCCACTTTCAATCCACTTTCAGTGCACTTTCCAACTGGATTTTTACTGTGTGAACTGGCAAAATCCAGTTGGAAAATGCACTGAAAGTGGATTGAAAGTGGATTATTTAGTGTGTGTGACTGCAGCCCAGGAAGGAGTTTCAGAAAATTATCAAAATAAAAGGGATGGCTTGAAAAGGGAGCTACTGCTCTGGCTGACTAGAGCTGACAAACTCTTGTTTATTGATCAGCCAGCAAGCCAGAATTAGAAACCAGGGTTCGGAGTAGGTTTTAAAACCATGGTTTCTACTCATATTGTAAATAGCCAGTGTAGTGTAATGGTTAGAGTGTTCAGATCCCAAATCAGCCATGAAGCTCACTGGTAGGTTTGCCTAGAGCTCCAAAACTGATCTCCATAATAGGGATCAATTCCCCTGGAGAAAATGGCTGCTTTGGAGGGTGAATTCCATGGCCTTATACAATACTATGATCCTTCTCCTCCCTAAGCCCCACATTCCCCAGGCTTCAACTCTAAATCTCCAGGAATTCTCTAACACAAAGTTGGCTACCATACAGTTGGTCTTGGGCCCAGTACTACCTCTTTGCCTGACTTACCTTACAGACTTATTTTGAGAATAAAAGGGAATTGGAGAGGAATATGTACACTTCCCTTTGGAGAAAGGATGCACTAGGAGAAAAGATGGAGGAAAATGGATGGCTAGATCTTATGTCTGAATTAATAAACCATACTGTTGTTATTGCCACTGAATTGGCCACTGTAGCACTGGAGGGGACACAGGGCTGATGACCATATGAGGCTGGCTCAAAATGAAAACCAACAGCCCTAACCTATGATTTTCCTCTTGCATGTCTGGAGTATTCTACTGTGGCATGGGTTCTAAAGTTAACTATAGAAAGGGCAAATTAGGGTTTGATGTGAAGTGTGATGGGAACTCAATGATCTGTGTGATTTGTAAATCTCCCAGGTTAGTGGAAATAGTCCTTTTCCTATACTTCTCTGTTCTTTATCTGTAAATTTAGACTAATGGAGATAATTGTGGCTACCCAAGACCATTCCTAGGGTTGCTAGACCCCCAATGGAAGTGGAACTCCCCTGCCTCCAGGCCCCACTGCCCCACCACTGTTTAGCTGGCTGGCAGGTGAGACTTACCTGAAAAAAGAGCAGGGCCCAGTCGATGTTGCAGTGACATGTCTATGCCACTTCTGATGTGACCCGGAAGTTATGTCATCACATTGGCTACAATGGGACAACGCTCTGGTATTTGGGCAAAACCTTTATGGGAGAAGCCAAATTTACCATAGGATTTTTGACCAGAGTTTTGCCCTGACATTGCTGCATGATGTCACTTCTGGGTCACATCGGAAGTGATGTAGACATGTTGCTGCAGCATGGGCTGGGCCTCCCTCCCACACCCGCACCTCTGCTACTGATAGGGTTGCCAGCTCCAGGTGGAGAAATATCTGGAGATTTTGGGGAGGACTGGGTTTGGGAAGGAGAGGGACCTCAGCAGGGGACAATGCCATGGAGTCCACCATAAAAAGCAGCCATTTTCTCCATGGGAACTGATTTTTTGTCCTCTGAAGGTCAGTTTTAATAGCAGAACATCTACACTTGGAAGCTGGCAAACTTAGCCACTGAATATAATAAAACCCTGGCCAAGTCTCTTATTCTTATTTAACATATTTATTGGAAAGGAAGATGGTCCTGAATGTGAAACACCCCTCCTAAAAATGTTATACCCCAAAAGATTTTTATGATTGGCCATAAACTTGTATATGAATTTAAGGTGACCCTTTCTTTTTTTGACGACTTAAAGAAAAAACAAAACTAGTCTTGTGTATGAGTAAATACGATAATTAATCAGAATCTGAAGCACATTTTAGTACTTCATAGGTAGTACAAAAATACCCCTGTTCTTTGAAAGATGAATTTGTAGGGGGAATATTCTCCAGTCCTGTAACTTGAAGGCGTGAGCAGAAATGCCCCACTTCATGTAGACTGCACAATGAATTTTCATTCGAAGCCAGTTGATTCCTGTCCTTTTTGCTTCTCATATAAAGCATTTTTTTTTCCATTTCTCTCAAGCTGTACAAACCAGATACAAATTAAAATTCTTAAAAAAAAAAAAAAAGAATTGAAAATATTTCTCTACGCTCCATGATTTTATCTACTTACTCAACCAGCAGACCCTGGCTAATTTTTAAGAGAGTGAATAACATATCTAACATCTCAGTGCTACAGAGAAGCATAGTTTTCTGGGGGAAGAAGTGACACAAATTGACAGATTACTAATTAAAAATACCTTTGCCTTTGAACGGGGCTTCTCAATATGTTTCCTTCTGATTCCAATACTCCCAACTGACTTTTTAACGTCATGATAGCACATAAGCTCTTCTTTCCGCTCCTGCATAAGACAAGAGTATTATTGGGCTCAGTGACTGTAAGTACCTTCTGTCTGGAGGAGGCAGGGAGAAGTTCTGTGTCCCCTTAGCCTAGAATTGGATGCTTATGATTCCTGGTAGCCTAACAGTAGCGCTAATCACAGGCTTAATGCGTTACAGAGCCGCTTCCATTCAAATGTCATCCAGAAAGGCATGTGCCACAATTAACCATTAATTGGACTGGAAAGTGAACATCTCCTCTGAGCAACTCTTTAAATTCTTTCCTTTCCAGCGTCCTACTTCGTGTGAAGTAGCAAGGTGTACAGATAGGGTTGCCAGCTCCAGGTTGGGAAATGCATGGATATTTTTGTGGGTGGAATCTGAGGAGGGCGGGGCTTGGTGAGGGGAGGGACTTTAATGGGGTATAATGCTGTGCCCCATAATGCAATGGGATACAAAGTCCACCTAGCAAAATGGCAATTTTCTCCAGGTGCACTGATCTCTTGTCACTTAGAGGTCAGCTGTAATCCTAAGAGCTCTCCAGGCACCACCTGAAGGTTGAACTTTGTAAGGAAACACAACCGTGATATGACAATGAAAACTTGTTAGAGAAAAATATATCTTCTTTAATTCTCCCATGAATGACAAATCATTAAAGGTGTTTTCTTTGAAGTAAATTGGTCTCAAGTTTTTCAGACGTACAGCGCTCGATAAACCGTAACAAAATGATGTAAGTTAGAAAGGAAAAGGGAGCAGAAAAAATACAAAAGGTGTAAGGTCTCATCGGAGAAAACCTTGAGTGAAATGGTCTATTGAGTGCTGTACATCAGAAAAACCTGAGACCAATTTACTTCAAAGAAAACACCTTTAATATTTTGTCATTCATGGGATAATTAAAGATATATTTTTCTCTAACAAGGTTTTGTTATCATATCACGGCTGTTTTCCCTTACAAAGTCCAGCCTGTCCCGTGATCTCTTGTCCTTGAACACCTGAAGGTTGGCAACTCTGTTTAGACAGAAGTGGTTAGAGTTTTGGACTAGGACATGAGAGATCCAGATTCAAATTTTTACTCAGCCAGGAAGCTCATTGGGTGACTTGGGGCCCATCATTTTCTCTCTGGATAGCTTGCTTCACAGGGTTGTTGTGTGGATAAAAAGAAGAAGAAGAAGAGATTGGATTTATACCCCACCTTTCACTACCCAAAGGAGTCTCAGAGCAGCTTACAAACTCCTTTCCCTTCCCTTCCCCACAACAGGCACCCTGTGAGGTAGGTGGGGCTGAGAGAGCTCTGACAGAAACTGCTCTTTTTCAAGAACAACTGTGCCAGAACTATGGCTTATCCAAGATCATCCAGCAGCTGCAAGTGGAGGAGTGGAGAATCAAACCCAGTTTTCCCAGATTAGAGTCCGCACACTTAACCACTACACCAAACTGGCTCTCAAAAGGAGCAGGCGACCTTTCTGCTCCTCAGAGGAACGGAAGTACACAAATGTGATAGATACAGACGTAGCTCCAATGGCGTTGGAAGGAGGAGCAGTTGTAGGTAGTATCAGCAGTTAGTTAGGGAGATCTGAGTGCACATCCCTAGTCAGCCATAGGGCTAGTCTTGAGTGAATCACCTTTGTTCCCACCTGGCCTAATTCACAAGGTTAAGGGACAAAAACTCCACATAGTGTGTGAAACTTTTTTTGGAGCTTGGAAATTAATGGAGTTAAGAACCACAGCATCAATTGGATTGGATCCAAGAATTCTCTTCTGCCAAGTTCTTGATCTGATAATAGGGTCATTCTCCAACCAATGAAGCAATTTACCACTGAAAGATGTCTTCTATTAGTAGAATATAGCCCTTAGGATCCAGCCTATAATTTATTTGCTTCCTGCACTCTGAAGTTTTCATACAATATAGACATTGTTCCGTCAAGACAAGCTACCAACGTTACACATGATGACTTGGAGATATTGTGTCTGACAATATCAGTATCAGTAAAAGCTGAGGTCCCCAATGTGGTGACACTGGGCACGCTAGTACTGACCATTGCCTTTCTGATTCCCACTTGTTTCTTTGGGATAAAATCCATAGAGCTCTCTACCAGCTGATTGACTAGGAAAGCACATAGCTCATCCTGGGCAGGCCCATCACAACCATGCAGGCCCTGGCTGGGATTTTGTGGCTTGTCGGGCAATTTTCTTTTCTTTTGGGGCTGAAGTCAGTGCAGAAAGAAAAGCCATTTAGCCAATAGAAAGCTGTTACTAGGATAGATCTCTAAATTGCAGACTGTCAACCACTTTAGATGACAGTTCACAGCTGCTACAAGTTAATCACTTCTGTCAGCCTAAGCAACCATTCTGATAACAAGCTGGCAGGTGGGGGGGGATGACTTCTATTGTCAAGAAAGCTAACACTTCGGCAGAAAAAAAAAAAAACTCTCTTAAAGGAGACCAGTTTCTTGACACAGAGTTAGAAGGGATTCTAGAGGTCAGCTACTCCAACCCCTTTGCTCAATGCAGGAATTAGTCAAATATAGCACCCTGTTCTGCTTAAAGGAGCACACACCTTTAAAAAAATGTTTAAAAATGATTGAAAGAAGCATTTACAGGAGAAAGTCTTGTGGGGCTGTTCCTTTGAGAAAGGGGTGGAGCCCTCAAAAGCCCACTGTAGCTATGGGCGTGCAACCATGTGACCCTATTTATTTATTTAATTCTATTTATACCCCGCCCTCCCTGCAAGCAGGCTCAGGGCAGCTTACAAAATTGGTACCCAGTACCATACAAAGAATTAAAACATTCCAGAACATTTCAAACAGTCCAATAAACAAAGTGCTAGTGCTGATTATCATCTATCAATAGTTCAGATGGCGTATTGTATAGCATACAACCAATATTTCTGCTTCCATGGTCTTTGGCATTGCGCGGTAGTGTGGCACATTCTCCAGGCTGGACGCAATCCATGGCCACAGATGTTGGTAGTAGTGGGGTGGTGGCTCCTAATGGAACACCTGGTGGAAGAGCTCCATCTTGCAGGCCCCGCAGAACTGTAAAAGATCCCACAGAGCCCTGATCTCCTCCGGGAGCTCATTCCACCAGTGCGGAGCCGCTTGGCTTGGGTGCAGACACAGACCTTTGCATTTGTCTGGGCTTGGAAACCTCTCCGTGTGATTCTTTGGAAAGTGCCAGCCCCAGCTTTCCTCCTTTTGCAGGAAGCATTCTGGAAGAGCTGGAGGCATCCCCTTTGTGTATCCAGGAAGCAGGAGGTACTCATATGGAAGCAGCTGCCCCTCTCGTCATATATTGATGCTTGGTTTGGAACCTCCCACTGTTTTGTGGAACTTCCCACATGTTGTGATGGGCCACATGTGACAGCCATTTTGTGCCGGTGCCCACTATCCTTTCCCAAAATTCTAAAAAATCCCATGCATGGCTGGGGACCCCAAGCAAGTTCATAAACCTTCACTTGGTTGATTTCAGTCGCCTCTAACCTGTGAGCTTGGGAAATGGCATCCTTCTTTAAAACCTCATAAAATACCATGCATTTCCCTCTGTTCTACATTTCCGGTCTTGTATCTTGAAGCTATACAAGGAAGTTGAAGCTAGAGGTCTGCATCCAATGAACTGAGTGCACACAGGGAACACAAAGTCTGATTGGGCATCCAGCTGAAGACTTCAGTTGCCTTCAGATGTTACAAACAAACCTGTCTGGGGGCAGGGCACTGTAGTGGCAGCACCCAAAGTTTCAAGACCAAAGCCTGAGTCCATGGCCCACCACCAGCCAATGATGTCACTGGGAGGTGCAATGGAGGAAAGGTCACCTCTCAACCAAGCCACACCCCAACCAGTTATGATTGGCAAGGGAGACCTGGCAGAAGCCAGGGCAGAGAGAATGGGGGCCCCACCATGTCCAGCTCATCAATCAACAGGGGCTGGGGTAGACCCAATGGCAGGTCACCCAACCTATCACTCTCTGAGAGAGCCCTCAAATGTGTAGAGGGCCTTGGAGGCAGGGAAGGAAGGAGGGCTAGGAGGGGATTTATATAAGGAAGACTTCAGCTGGCCAGTGAGGTGGCAAGTGCCCTCTCACCAGGGAACAGAGTGGTCAGTGGTGACAGACAGAATGGAGGAAGAAAATGGACCAACCAGCTCTGAGGCCTTGTGCGCCCTCCCACATACAGATGTTGCCCCAAGAAGGAGTGGCACCCAAGAAACCTCACACAAATATTGTTTAGGAAGAGAATGCGGCAGCATTTGCTCCCTCCTTTGGTGTCAAGCCAAAATGGCAAAGGAGGAAGTTTCAATAAGCCACAGTTTGATCCTTCCTCTAGAATGGGGATCGGGACAGAGAAAAGGGGAGTCATGACATTGTGGGAGCTGCCCAAGGTTCAACTGCACAGAGCAAGGTTTCTTCCATTTAGATGGGGATCTATACGAAAAGACAGAACTGCCAACAACAACCAATATAGCAGGGCTCAGGCATAATTGTTTACAAGCATAGGACAGGTGTCTGATACTGGAAAACTAGGACTGACGGTGATAAGATGGGTGGAATGGGGGAAGGGACAAGGGTGTCATGAAAACTTGACCTGAAGCTAGGTCCATGAATCATGGCTCATTTACATGCACACTGATGCGGCTGCCTCAAGTACCAAGTGCTAACAGTGAATGTGGGATCCAGCTTATACAAATATGGTACTCGTGACATTCGTGTGGTATTACTGGGTGCTCATCCTTCCTATGCAACAGCTGATTTTGATAGGGGAAGGAGTGTGCTTAGTCTTTGCCAGAGGTTGATAGGATGGACAGAGATCTAGAGAAGGTGCATCACCATGAGAAAGCCTCCAGGTGGGACCTTGGGATGCCCTGGAATTACAGCTCATCTCCAGGCTAGAGAAATCAGTTCCCTTGGAGAGTAAAAAGAGTCTTTAGAGGGTAGACTTTATGCCACTGAGGTCCTTTTTGGTGTAGAGCCAGTTTGGTGTAGTGGTTAAGTGTGTGGGCTCTAATCTAGGAGAGCCAGGTTTGATTCCCCACTCCTCCACTTGCACCTGCTGGATGATCTTGGGCAAGCCATAGTTCTGGCACAGCTGTTCTTGAAAAAGAGCAGTTTCTGTTAGAGCTCTCTCAGCCCCACCTACCTCACAGGGTGTGGGGAGGGGAAGGGAAAGGGATTGTAAGCCACTCTGAGACTCCTTTGGGCAGTGAAGTGTGGGGTATAAGTCCAATCTCATTGTCTTCTTCTTTTCTTTGCCAGGCTCCATCCCCAAATCCTCAACCTGCATCTGAAAGTCCTACCCCTGTACCCTGCCTGTGGCCAGGGGGGAGCTGGCAAGCCTAACTTAAGGTCAATAAGGTTAGCAAACCTCTCATCCCTACACATTTCAACATGAAAACACAGTTCCATAAATCCTGAATTCACACAACCCTGCCACCCCTAGAGTTCTCAGAAAGTATATACAATGCAGTCAACTAGAACAGATGATACCAACACCCTCTGAGCAACTTTGGTTTTCCTGGCTATTTGAACAGTTAAAATAAAAATGTTACTTCTCTAGCAAGAGAAATTATTTCAAATTGCCCAGACACAGCAATAAAATAAGGATGTTAGAACAAGGCAGAGACAATTAGAAATTAAAAGGTTTTGCCTGCAGGGATGTAGCTTCATTTGTATAACAATGGAAACCAAGAACACTGAAGATGTGGGTGATAAAAGAGGAATTCTGCTGTATCGATCACATTTCTTTAAAATAAACTGCACAACTTCATCTCTAGACTTGCAATTGACAAAGGCCCCTACCCTCTACTTGCTAGTGCAGGTACATATTGCTTTTGCAACCCCTTCAAACCCCTGTCCTCCCCAACTGAAAGCCTTGTTTGCATGTTACAGTGAACGTGCATACATTTGTTCTTAAGAAAGGGCTAATGTGCCTGCATTCAGTTTGCAACTGAAACCAGGGGGAAGTTCTTTGATAAATATGGGGTTTGAATCACACATTCAGCTGTACTTATGTTGAATGGAATATGAGAATTGCCCAGTGCACATATTAAAAACAATGCAATGTACACTGTACACAGGAGGCCTGTTCCCATGTTACAGAGAACACATGGACACTCAGACACACTCTGAGTGACAGATCAGGGAGCCAAATGCTGGGGAAGTGTGTGGAACGTTGAGGCAAGAGGGACACAAAAACTCGTTTATATATAAGGAGAGATTTGCATTTATATCCTGTCCATCCTGCGGGTGGGCTCAGGGCAGATAACATCATTAGAATAAATACAATTTCAGTTTAAAGCATTAAACATTAAAACACAATAAAACATTATAACAATTAAAACAATGGGTACAGTTTGGAACAGCATCAGTTGGCTATAAAGTTCTGGCCTGATGGTACGATGAGTTAAACGCCAGTTGTCGTTGGTCAGTAGACAGGTGACAGATGGGTGACAACAACATCTAGGAGGCTGTAAATGGACACCCACCACCTCAACCCAAAGCCTGGCGGAACAGCTCCATCTTGCAGGCCCTGCGGAATTGAAGGAGATCCCGCAGGGCCCTGGTCTCAATAGGGAGCATGTTCCACCAGGCTGGGACCAGGACAGAGAAAGCCCTGGCCCTTCTTGAGGCAAGACAGGCATCCTTCAGGCCAGGGACCACCAGGAGATGTTGATCTTTCAAGTGTAACACACAGGCTACCCTTAGCAGCAAAACTTAGCATTCTGTAGAAGACCAAAGTGCTGGGGGTGCCTTACTTTATGATAAAACTAATGTGCACCATTGTATTTGTGATCTGCTCTCGACACAAATGCTATAAATTATATAGTTTTAAGTGATTTAATTTCTGTCAGTGGGAAATCTCATAATTTAACCTCACTCACAAAGGTATAAATCCTAAATAATGTTATGAAGGGGAATTCATTCCTCGAAATATATTATTCTGTTGGTAAGATAGAAAATATGGTCGTTTATTGTTCCTGTTTAGTGTCTATTTCATTTTTATTTAAAGCTGAAACGAAGAGTGTTTTTTTTTTTTTACTCTGTACTTAAAACCCTTTCACAGAACGCTGGCTTGTTGGTGGTTATCTTCAAAACCTCTTCTTTTACCTAGCTGCAAATCAGGTCAATGTGGACTGATCTTGAAAGCAATTCTGAGAAGGTCTACTCAGAATCCTATTCAGTGGGGCATACTTCCAGGAAAAGAAAAACAGCATAATCCCTGATAATGCTCAAATTTCTTGGAAGAAGGGCAGGCTATTAATGTAATAAATACAAATTACAACAAAATTGCTCCAGCCTACAAGCTGGAAAGGGAACGATTCAGAACCTATGTTCCCCTTCTGAAATCTTCCCCTCTGGATTTCATAAACCCTTTGGGGCTTGGGTATGCTTATTTTATCTCCCCGCTTTCCTTTTCAGCCAGTTTGGTGTAGTGGTTAAGTGTGCGGACTCTTATCTGGGGGAACCGGGTTTGATTCCCCACTCCTCCACTTGCACCTGCTGATGGGTCAGTCACAAGCTCTGGCACAGCTGTTCTCTCAAGGACAGTTTCTGCCAGAGCTCTCTCAGCCCCACCTACCTCACAGGGTGTCTGTTGTGGGGAGGGGAAGGGAAAGGAATTTCTAAGCTGCTCTGAGACGCCTTTGGGCAGTGAAGGGCAGGGTATAAATCCAAACTCTTCTTCTTCTTCTTCTTCTTCATTCTCAAACTGTTTCAAACTTTTTATTTTCCTTTTTTTTGCCTTCTGGGCTGAATCCACATCTTATGCTGTCTTTGGGTTATATCAGCCCTTCTCAACTGTACACAGGAAATCCCGTTTACAAAAGACTGTTGTAGTACAAAGAAAGCATAGTGTCCAAGTATATGTGAATGAAGCTCTGGAACATCTCCACTCCTCATCAGGCTTTTGGGGAGGTTTCTTTTTCTTTTGGTTAATTGATGTTGTCTTTTGCAAACGGAGGGCGGTCACCTTCCTGCCAGGGACAGGAGATTCCCTACCCCTGGCTCTTGTTTCCTGCCATGACTCAGAATGGCCAGATGAGAAAAATAAACAAAAATAAATTTTCTGTTGGATCAAATGGTAAAACCATAGCATTTCCAGTGATCCCTGGAGACGTGTGACATCACTTCTTGGTTTCCCACAGAAGTGACATCACACTGTTGCTGAGGGTACTCCCATATTCCTGCCCCCCAGACTATGACCAGCCATGGTGGCAACCTGGGGAGTTCCTCAAGAAGACAGAGATCTCTCTTGTGTATGAGGATAGTCTGTTTTTGCTGCTTTCAGGATCATAATGCTTTACCATTAGGAGTATTTCAGTAGTCACAGTAATTCATGGAGTGGAGAAAATAGCATTTTCTAATGACAACAAGGACTTTCAACAAAATGCACATCAGTGATTACAGATATGTCATTTGAACCTATAAAACCCATCAACATATGTTCCAACTGTGCTTATTTACTCAGAGCTGTCCCTATTTCAGGCCCTATTGCTAGTAAAATGTTATGTCTGTTTCGTTCCACCTCTTGGTTAGATGTAAGCAGTGCCTCGTAGAATCTTTTCCAGAGACATTGCTATATTAGTTTGACAGCCAAGTTGAACAAGTGTCCTGTGGCACCTTAAGGACTAACAAGATTTTATTTCAGCCTACAGTTTCTTGAACTAGAGTACGCTTCTCCAGATGTAACATAGTGTGTCATCACTAGGCCAAAACTTATACATGAGGACCTACAGTGTGTCCAAATGAAACTTTTACAACTTTGAATCGTGAAACCTTTACAATGCTGAATCACAGTAAGTAAATACTGAATGAAAAAAGGGCAAAGTTTACTTTGAATGAAACATATTCAGAAGTTTATTTTTACATACAGTTATAAAAGTTTGATGTGAAAACCCTGTACCTATAAAAATAAACAGCAGGGTCAAAGGGCCATGAAATGCAGGAAATACAGGTATGTGTGTGTAATACACATACACACACATATGAGTGCCAGTTTGGTGTGGGGGTTAAGAGTGGCAGACTGGAGAACTGGGTTCAATTCCCCACTCCTCCACATGATGCCAGCTGGGCGACCTTGGACCAGTCACAGTTCTTTCAGAGCTCTCTCAGCCCCTAAAAACAAGTCTAGCTTGCCACTAGCATAACACTAAGAGCTAGAACTTTCAGCTGCCAGACAATCTCAGGATCTCCTGGCTATTCTACACCCAATGCCATACCATATTGTGTGGGTGTGTGTGTGTCCAGAATAGGTGAGTTTGACCTTGGACAATTGAAACCCAATAGTAATTTATTTTAAATATGAAGAGTCAGGATACTGCTGATTTGAACACACGGACACATACCCCAAGATAGATCATGATGGGTCACCATCTGTCTGTGGCAGTAGAAAAGGACCAGAATCCAGCAGCACCTTAAAGACTGACAAAATTTGTGGCAGGGGAGGAGCTTTCGTGAGTCACTGCTCCCTTCTTCAGATGCAACTTGGAAGTGAGGTGTGTGAAAACAAAGCCATGTCACTGATGAGGAGGAAGTTTGCATAATAACAAGTGTCTGGTAACTATAGAGCAACCTGTCTTGCCGTCAAATCAGCCACTAGAGAATGCTTCATTTTGAAATCATTTATGTAAGAGCTTTTACCCTTCTCTGCTCCAGAAGAATCAGAATTGCTGCCTGTAATTTAACTGCCTATGCTAAATGCTCACAGATTTGCAACAGACCTGACCAGTTCTCTTGCCCTTTCTCTTGCCTCGGCTGTCATTTTGGAGCACAGTCATAGGCAGGGGTCTTTTTGTAGAAAGACAGCTGCAGGAGCTCATTAGCATATGGTATGCTAATGAGCTATTAGGCTATTAGCATATGCCACGCCCCCTGACATCACCGGAAGTGATGTCAGAAGGGGAAGCAAAAGGGGGGGAGGCATCTTCAAAAGCCTCCCCTTCCCTTCCCCAGCTGGTCTGGGTTGGGGAGCTAAGAGAGAAGGGGTTTAAAGTTTAAACCCCTTCTCATGAGAGTTGGGCCACAGAAGGAGGAAAGAGGGAAGGAAAGAGAGAGAGTAGAGAGAAGGAAAGAAGGAAGGAAAGAGGGAAAGAAAGAGAAAGAAAAGGGAGGGAAAGAAAGAGAGGGAAGGAGGGAAACAGGGAAAGGAGGAAAAAGAGAAGAGAAGAAGGTGGGAAAGAAAGAGAGAAGAGAAGAAGGAGGGAAAGAGGAAAAAGAGAGAAGGAAAGGAGGGAATGAAAGAAATTCGGTGGCAATTGGGCCCCATTATATCCTATGGGCCATTGAGGTCAATGGTGAAAACATAGGGTATATTCTGGGGGCTGGAGGGGAGGAGGTTTGAGGGAGAGGCTCCAAAATCACAGGATAGCTGATGGAGCCTCTCCCCAAGATACCCACCAAGTTTCAAGAACATTGGACCAGAGGGTCCAATTCTATGGGCCCCAAACAGGTTGCCCCTATTCCCTCCATTGTTCTCTACAGTGGGAAAAAACCTTACTTTTTCCCCACCATAGAGAACAATGGAGGGAATAGGGGCAACCTGTTTGGGGGCCCATAGAATTGGACCCCTAATCCAATGTTCTTGAAACCTGGTGGGTATCTTGGGGAGAGGCTCCATCAGCTACCCTGTGAGTTTGGAGTCTCTCTCTCAAACCCTCTCCCCTCCAGCCCCCAGAATATACCCTATGTTTTCACCATTGACCTCAATGGCCCATAGGATATAATGGAGCTGAAATTGACATGCGGCTGCTTGAAAGACTCCCCGGGACGCCGGCTGGGGGCGGGGCTTGGCTCCTGAGCTACCGGAGCTGCGCTCCTGTGCGCCCCCCCCCCCAAAAGACCCCTGGTCATAGGGTTGCCAGATCCAAGTTGGGAAACTCTTGGACATCTGGTGATGGAGACTAGGGAGGACAGGGGCCTCAGTGGGGTCAATTTCATGGGCTCCACCCTCCAAAGCATCCATTTTCTCCAGGGGAGCTGTTACTTGTAGTCTGGAGGTGAGCTGTAATTCCAGGGGATCCCCAGGTCCCACCTGGAGGCTGGCATCCCTAAGTCGAGATCATGTCTGTTCGTTTTTTGTTATCATTATTATTATCATTATTATCAGGGCTCTTTTTGTAGCAGGAACTCCTTTACATATTAGGCAATACACCCCTAATGTAGCCAGTCCTCCAAGGGCTTACAGTAGCCCCTCTAAGAAGAGCTATGAAAGGTCTTGGAGGATTGGCTGCATTAGGGGTGTGTCACCTAATATGCAAAGGAGTTCCTGCTACAAAAAGAGCTCTGAATTATTATTATTACTATTACTATTATTATTATTATTATTATTAGTAGTAGTAGTATGGGGGTGTGGAATGATATGGTATGGCCCAATCTCATCAGGTCTCAGAAATTAAGTAGGGTTGATTCTTGCACAGGAGAACAGTAAGGAAGTATCTGCAGAGAAAGACACTGGCAGACCACCTCTGCTTCTCACTTGCCTTGAAAGCCTTTTTCTGGGGAGGCCATAAGGTGGTTCCAACTTGACAGCACCTGCATACATAGTAGTCAGGGCCAGGGGTCTTTTCGTAGAAGAACACGGCAGAGTGGGAGGGATTCACACCCTGTTCTAGATTCTAGGGATTGTTTGTCTTGGTTTGGATGCTATTTCCCTTTTTTTTTTTTTCAAAAGAGGGAGTCTATAACCTCTTTTATTATGGAAATACACCATTTGGCTTGTATCTCCACAATGGAAGGAGTAGCAACTCAGTTTTTTTTTTAAAAAAAAAGGAAGCAGGAAATTTAGAGAACCTGATAGACAGATTGTTATAACAAAATAATGTTATGATGATATTAAATTGCTGATTTTTAAAAAAGTGAAAAACCACTGGTGATGGTGGTGGTGGTGGTGCAGATGTATCGGGGCAGGGAAAATGCAGGCTGTCTTGTCATGTGGAAGCCTCATTGGTGCTGCACTGAATCGACAGCTAAAAGGGCAAAAGAAATAGTCATCACAGCCTGTCTCCATATAGGAAACACCTGGCACACCCTTCAGAAATTAGAAGAGGGACATTCTTGTGCAGTTGTGACATCAAGGATCATTATCTGAGGGCCTAACTGAACAAGATGCTGTCCCTGAGTCAAACCAGGGATGGACCTCCATTTTGTTGAACGCTAGAACACCTTCAAAAAGTGTTATGGGGGCCCAATTCTGGTCCAACCTGAAATACTGCTGGGGGCCCTTATTTTCCAACATGCACTCTGGTACCATTTCAGGTTGGGGAAATGGCATGGATCGGCAAGAGACCCTCCTCCCCCTGCTTTGCAGTGGTCTTGACCAGAACTGGGCCCCCACAGCAGTCTTAAAAGGTGTTCCAGGACTCAACAAAATGAGGACGCATCCCAGTGGCAAATTCAGGGATGGCATCTTGTCTAGTTTGTACCGGATTCTCTGCCTTCCCGTTTTTGCTTGCTGTTCTTTCTCTGTGCAATAGCCTGTCCTATGCTGGCTTCAGAAACAGGATTAGACATCTTCATATGGCCATTTCCTTAGAACAGATTTTAAATAGTGGTACTTATTATAGGGCTGCCATCTGCCTTATGGGAGCATGGGTTTTCCTGTTTTTGGGTCCCTCAATCCACCACCGGCCCCCAATGAGCCCTGGCACACCCAACGTACCTGGCGCAATGGTGTCACTCAGAGGTGACATCATCACACTGGGCATGTTGTGTGGGGGATGCTCTAGCATTTGGGTAACAATAGAGTTTTATCCCAAATGCTAGAGTTTCCCTTGAATGATGTGCCCGATGTAATGACATCACAACTCTGGGAGCCGGGCTGGAGCTCCCTTCCAGGACACAGGTAAAATCTGGCAACCTTAACTTTTTATAGTATAACTGCATGTCCAACTGTAAGTCTCCAACACATTTAGCAACATTTGCCACACATAAGAGTGTATTGTGTGTGTGTGTGGGAATCCTGGCAGGTTTGTAGTAATACAGATGACTAATCAACTATATGGCATAGACTGAACCAGAGTAGTTTTCAAACAGAGGCTTGGGAGCCTCGGTGGGTTGTGACTCTCTTGCAAGTGGGTCTTAAAGACAACAGGAAGGAGGGAGATGAGCTGGGAGAGGAGGCTCAAAATTTGGGATTTGCTTTTGCATAGTGCACCCAATGGCCAGGGCCAGCATCAGCCTATCTTAAGATGGGGCAGCTGTCAGGGCCCAGGATTTCTGGTGGGGCCCACTGTTTCTGACCCCCCCCCCATCCACACATCCCTCCTGCCACCTGTCTGTACCCATGCTCTTAACTTCCTGGAGCCACTGAGGAAGGGCATGTGGGTGGTTCGCAGTAGTGGCAGTTCTGGTGGCAATGTCAGGTGGTGCAGGCAAGTGAGAATGGATGGTGGGAGGCTTGCAAGCAGATAAGGGATACACAGGAAGGTGGGGGGCATGCAGGTTTGTGGGTGGAAAGAAGGGCAGAGGGTCTAGTGGTAGGTAGATGGGGGCCCTGGGCACTGTCTGTCCAGGGGCCTCCAAAACCGCAAACCAGGCCTGCAAGTGGCCATGAAGTTGCTTGTAATGTTATCTATTGAGAAATGAGAACCAGGGCTTTTTCTGTGGCAGGGCCAGGGCTTTTTCTGTGGCAGCTCCAACCTGGTGGAATGAGCTTCCGGAAGAGACCAGGGCCCTGCAGGACCATTCACAATTCCGCAGGGCTGCGAAAACGGAGCTCTTCCGCCAGGCATTTAGGTAAGGAGCTGCATTCCACCATCCATGCCATGTGCCAATTCCATTTCCATCCAGGCCCCACTGATAGTGGATCCTACCGCTGAATGTATGTTTTCATATGCACTTTACCCCAGTTGCACTGCCATCGCTATGTTAGTGGTTTTAATAACTATGTTGTGTATTTTATATTGATATTTATCCTGTTGTTTTATCTATTGCTTCGTATGTAAGCCGCCCTGCGCCTGCCTCGGCAGGAAGGGTGGGGTAAAAATCAAACAAGTAAATAAATAAATCATGAAAACAGTTATAAACTTGCTCAGTGTTAACTGACCTGAAGTCCTCCATTTTATGTTGAGAGGGGGAAAGTGGCAAGGATTTACTTTGCAAGTGGGTGCCAGAAATACAGTAAGAAGTAGGCCCTTCTTCAGAAAGTTTGACAACCTCTGCCCCACCACCAGGTTTCCTGCCCAGTTATAACTGCCCTAGGTTGTAAGATTTCCCCCAGGTGCTGAACACATATTCTAAAGAGTATATTGGCATTCAGGAGAATGAAAGTTTGTTTTCTAAATGAAACCTGAGAATTTCAAAAATTGTTTATGGCACAGCTTCAGCTGTGTTGATAACCCTGTTTATAAGCTTGCCAACCCCCCAGCCCCCACCGGCCACTGAAGGGAGATGTGGGTAGGGTTGTCGGTTCCAGTTTGGGAAACTCCTAGAGATTTTGGGGGCAGAGCCTGCAGAAGACGGGGACTTCAGTGGGATGTAGTCCCATACAGTCCACCCTCCAAAGCATCCATTTTATCCAGGAGAATTGATCTCTGTAGTTCGGAGATGAACCATAATTCTGGGGGATCCCCAGTTCCCACCTGGAGGTTGGCATCCCTACCTGTTTACAAACCCAAAAGCAAGACCTCCCCCCCCCTTTCTCCATGTATAGACAGACAGACAGGTAGGGGAGTGAGCAGCAGCAAAAAAAGGGGGGGGGAATACATGCAGACCAACCGTGTAATGAAGGAGGCCAGCGGCTTTGATTCTCCATGCTGTTCTGAACATCCTCAGCTGCTCTGATGAGAGGGTTCTCAGGTGTGATTAATCACTTTGCAAAATCACAAAGGCAGACCTGTTCTTCCAGACCAACATTTGCAATTCAGGTATAGGTGCTCATGAGTGCTCAACAGGAGACGATGATAATGCACCCAAATTATTTTCAATTATTGGAATGCTAACAAATGCTCTCAACGTTTAACAAAATTATTTCAAACAAAAGCACCGGAGCTGAAGTACTTGGGAATTAAGTAGTCGCATACTTCACATGATTCAAAGGGAGAGAGAAAAAGAAAAGCATTGTTTCAGCGGCTGATTGCATTCCCATAGTCACGGGCACCCTCGAGAAAGACAGCGAGGATCCCAAAGGCCAAGCTCTCCAGGAAGGCCAGCTACAATCTAGCAAGAAAGAGAAGTGGGAGGACGTGTTCCCTGTGGACTAAGTGATGGAGTTGGGAGTTTTGATCTACTGAGCTGGAACTATTGCAGACTGTGTTCATCTTCTTGTGGGCTTCAAGCAGAGGAACAAGTGGCCTGTTCACGTTTGACAGTGTTCTCTTGCCTTCCTTTCATATTGTAAAGGTAAAGGTTTCCCTTGCTTGAAAGCTAGTCGAATCTGACACTAGGGGGTGGTGCTCATCTCAGTTTCCAAGCCAAAGAGCCAGCACTGTCTGAAGACGTTTCTGTGGTCATGTGGCCAGTATGACTAAATGCTGAGGTGCATGGAATGCTGTTACCTTCCCATCGAAGTGGTACCTATTTATCTACTTGCAATTTCTTCCTTTCGAACTGCTAGTTTGGCAGGAGCTGGGGCCAGAGATGGGAGCCCACTCCGTCACGTGGCACTTGGGTCTTGAACTGCTGAACTACAGACCTTCCGGTCTACAGCTCAGTGCTTATTGTAGTCCCCTAAGCAATGTTCCCTGTAAGCTGTGGAGTCTTCTGAACAACAACAACAACAAATTACTTTGTGAGCTACTAGCATTAAAGCTGTGAGTGAGCAATTTGGCTACTGCATAAACTAGTTTGCTCTGGAGCCATCCTTCCTGAGCTAAGACAAAAATCTGTGAGCTGGAGGCTAAAAACCTGTGAGCTAGCTCACACAAACTCAGCTTAGAGGGAACACTGGTCTTAAGTAAAATTGTAGTCCTAATTGGACTCCCCTGACATTAAAAATGGTATTACCCAGGGCTTTTTTTTTTGGTAGAAAAAGCCCAGCAGGAACTCATTAGCATAATAGGCCACACCCATCAGCAGAAATTCATTAGCATGTTAGGCCACACCCCAACAGCACGGCATATTAGCATATTAGGCCACACCCCCATGCTATCAGAAGTGTGGTCATCCAGCCATACCCACCTTTTACTTATTCTGTTTACCTTGTTTGTTGTCAAAACCCAGGGCTTTTTTTGTAGCAGGAACTCCTTTGCATGTTAGGCCACACACCCCTAATGTAGCCAATCCTAATGAGGTTCTGCTATTGGGTGTGGTCTATTATTCTAATGAGTTCCTGCTGGGCGTGGCCAACTTGGGAGCCAGCCGGAACTCATTCCTATGCGTTCCTGCCCCAAAATAGCCCTGGTATTACCTACAGCTGCTATGTGGCTTCATAGAAACCATGTTGGGTCGGGGGAACTGTACCTGCCTCAATAAAAAAAAATGTCTCATTTAGTTAAGCCTTTACAGCTCTCACCAGTTCCTTCAGCTCTCACAGTTCATCAATCATGCTTGTTCTTTCCAAGGAGGGCTCATATGGTTCATGTTGAAAAATCTCCTCCCATCCCATATTTTGCTTTGAAAAGATCAATGCAAGACAAGCCCCTTGCTGGAAATGTGGTGTAGCTTTTGAACCGACGTTATTTCTGCAGGAATACTGACAAATTGGGAGCTGCTCGGAAGAGAGCTAAAAAAAATGATTAAGTAGCTGGGAAAAATTGGACTTACCAATAAAAGGCAACATGTGTTAAATAAGCGCAGGGTGACTAAACAGCGGCTAGGGGGATATATAACATTCTACAAATATTTAGAGGTGTAAACACCAAGGAAGAGGAGGAATTATATGGCGTAATAAAAGAGGATATAATTAGGAGTTATGGACTACAGTTAAGGAAAGGACAACGCTGACAGCGAGATGTAGTAGCCTGTGAAATGTGCACCTCGCACGGAATAAAGTCCCACAAATTTATAAAGGAGAGCATGCCGGTATTTCAGGAAACAAGTGTTTATAGTTCCTGAATGGGTTACCTTTTGGTGTGGGGCTCCTTCTGCACTCACAGAGAGTGCCTAACACCCTCTGAAACCTCTCGCTCAGGTTATGGGTCACACGTAGGTCAGGACGTCACACGCACCACCCTTCTTGTCTCTTTTAAAATACACAGAGAGACACGACCATTTCACACTTCAAGTCCTCTGTCCCACTCACAAAGACTATTGAGGTTAACTGGTTTGGTTAGTCCAGTCACCATTAGTTAGCAGAGGTCCCGGTCACACGGAGAAATAGCTATGCGGATGGGGCGGATTAAGGGCGGATCAAACTGGCGCGATCAGATGCCAACATCTGGCAAGCGTCACGCACCTGCCCCTAACCCGTCCCATCCGGCCAAAAACGCGGATCAAAAAGGTACTAGGCAAAATGCAGTACCTAGCCGATGATCCACAGCAAGGGCGTGCATGAGATCGCCGACGCGCCCAACTCCTGTTGTAAGTGAGGGTCTGCCAAACTGTGCATGTCCACAAATGTGCAGTTGCCTCACCTCGCCCATCATCCCATTGCTCCCCCCTCAGCATGTGATTGTGCCGGGGAGCAACTGCGCGGCAGCTCCGGGGATCTGTGTGATCCTGCTCCTGCACTTCTTTTTGTTGCTGCACCTCTGAAAAGCTGCACTTCTGCTGCACCTTTTCACGGTAGTGTGACCGAGGCCAGAGTGCTTAAATAAAGCTACAAACACAGGAGCATCCCTTTACCAGGTTACTCAGCTTACAAAGCTACAGAGAGCCACATTGGCTGAGTTCAGACTGGCAGTTTGCAGCGGGAGCCAGTCATGGCAAAAAAGCCCCAGAATAAACTGTTCTGGGTTTTCCCGGTCACATAAGGCCAAAAGATATGGGAGCATACCGGGAGGAGGCGTGCAAGAGCATTCAGACTGCTGGCCTGGAGGCACGGCTGTAAATGGCTTTTCCTCTATGTGTGTATGGACACATGGGCGCATATGCACTCATGTGGATAAGCGCATCTGGCTGATTTGGGGTGGACCCAGTTGTGCCGGCACCGCATTGGGCAGTAGAGCAGAGCACAGCCAGTCCAATTGCTGCTGCCTTATGCGCAGAAGCACCCAGTGCACACTATAGAAATGCATTGCTCCTGGCTTTTCAGCTTCACGTTCACACTTCCAGGAAGTGGGATAATGTGGGATAAAGGTGCTCTCCGGGATTTGCTACCACTTTTGTCAGGTATCTTTTTAACGCGGGAGCGAAGTGGAACAGCACGGGTTGACTACGGGTGGGGAACGCCAGGCAGATGTGCCTGTATGAACGCCCCTTTAATCCGCTTGGGAAATGTGGCTGAAAAGTGGCTATAGTGGGCCAAATTGCCATTCTGAATTCAGCCATTGCAAGTTTAGAAAAGAAATGCTTCTCTCTTTATTTGAGAAGTACACTTTGGATAGGAAACAGGAGAGATTGATAGACTACTAACTTACTAGCTAAAGGATGGAGGTGGATGGCGAGAGGCCCATCTGCCTCATGGTGCCAAGACAGGACAGCATTTCCCTCTCATGGTGCATGCAGGTAGAGAGCAAGTGAGAAAGAAAGAGGAAAAGGGAAGTTAGTCCCTGAGATCACAATCTGCATATCAAAGAGGACGGTGGCAGAAGAGTAGATACAGGAAGGAAGGTCAGTGTGCCTATCTAGCTCTCTTGCCACTCAGTCTGGAGGTCTGAGGCAGGGGACATTGCACCTGGAATTTCCAACAAAGACATCCTCAGACAGGGTAGCCCAGCACCCTTTCATAACAAGTCCTCATTTAGAGTTATTGGGGTTGGGGCTGAACACTGTTCCATTCACATGCTGCCTCCATTTATTCATATCCTATTTTGTGTGTGTGGGTGTGTGGTGGAAAGTGTTGTCAAGTCACAGCTGACTCATGGTGACCCCTTGAGGTTTTTAAGGCAAGAGATGCTCAGAGCTGGTTTGCCTCCACATCATGACCCTGGTATTCCTTGGAGATCTCCCATCCAGATACTAGCCAGAGCTGACTCTGATGAGATCAGGCTAGCCTGGGCTATCCAGGTCAGTACAGCTACTACTACTACTACTACTTTTGTACAAGGAAATGGATTACAATTGTCCACTGAGACTGTGGCTAATGATAGGAACTGCCTGGCAAGGTCTCGAGGCAGCAAGAGGAAGGCTGTGGGCTTAACAAACGTGGGAAACTATAAGTGTTTATACACAAATGCTAGAAGTCTCCGAAGTAAAATCGGGGAGTTGGAATGCTTGGTGTTGGGGGGGAAATAGACTTTGTGGATATTTCAGAAACTTGGTGGGATGAGGAAAATCAGTGGGATACGGTGATTCCTGGTTATAAATTATATCGGAAGGATAGGGGGAAAGGGTTGGAGGTGGGGTGGCTCTGTATGTCAGAGAGGGTATACCGTCCAGTAAGATTGAGAGGGTAAGAGAATTGGATTCACTTCTGGAAATGCTATGGGTTGAAATAGTGGGTCCAAAAGGAGGCTTAACAGTGGGAGTTTGTTATCGCCCACCAGATCAAAAGATAGAGGAGGATTATAAAATGATGAATGAATTAAAGATAGCGGCTAGACGAAATAACTGTGTTGTAATAGGCGACTTTAACTACCCACACATTGATTGGGTCAATATGAGTTCTAGTCGGGAAAAAGAGATTGCGTTCTTAGACACTCTCAATGACTGTGCTGTGGAACAGATGGTCACAGATCCTACCAGGGGAGAGGCGATCCTGGATTTGGTCCTAAGTAACACCCAAGACCTGGTGAGAGATGTAAAAGTGATTGCACCACTTGGGAACAGTGACCATAATGTCATTGAGTTTAACATTTGTACAGATAGGGAGTTGCCCAAAAAGACTGACGCAACCACTTTTAACTTTAAAAGGGATAACTACTCTGGTATGAGGGGACATGTGAGGAAGAAATTGAAAGGAAGAGTGGAGAAGGTCAAAACCATTGGGGAAGCTTGGAGACTATTTAAAAAGACAATCCTAGAAGCTCAGAAAAAATATATACCGCAATTTAGGAAAGGTACAAATAGGTATAGAAAAAAGCCTGCATGGTTAACAAATAAAGTAATGGAAGCTGTAAAAGGTAAGAAGGATTCCTTTAAGCGGTGGAAAGCTAGTCTTAGTGAGGTTGATAAAAGGGAACACAGACTATGGCAAATAAAATGCAAGTCTGTGATCAGGCAAGCAAAAAGGGAATATGAGGAGCATATCGCAAAAAACATAAAGACCAACAATAAAACTTTCTTCAAATACATTAGAAGTAGGAAGCCAGCCAGGGAGGCAGTGGGGCCCTTGGATGACCAAGGGGTAAAAGGAGTAGTGAAGGATGATAGGGAAATGGCTGAGAAGCTGAATGCATTTTTTGCCTCTGTCTTCACTGTGGAAGAGGAGAAGTGTTTGCCCACTCCAGAAGCACCGATTTCGGGAGGGGGTTTGAAAGACCTGAATCAGATTGCGGTAACAAGAGAGGAAGTCCTCCGACTGATGGACAATTTAAAAACTAATAAATCACCAGGCCCGGATGGCATTCATCCGAGAGTTCTGAAAGAACTCAAATGTGAACTTGTGGATCTCCTGACAAAAATATGTAATCTTTCTTTAAAATCTGCCTCCATTCCTGAGGACTGGAAGGTAGCTAATGTCACTCCCATCTTTAAAAAGGGCTCCAGGGGAGATCCAGGAAATTACAGGCCAGTCAGTCTGACATCGATACCGGGTAAGTTGGTGGAAACTGTTATTAAGGAAAGAATTAGTAGGCACATTGATGAACAAAAACTATTGAGGCAGACTCAGCATGGGTTCTGTAAGGGAAGATCTTGTCTCACTAACCTGTTAGTGTTTTTTGAGGGAGTGAACAAACATGTGGACAAGGGGGACCCAATAGATATTATTTACCTTGACTTCCGGAAAGCTTTTGATACAGTTCCTCATCAAAGGCTCCTAAGTAAGCTCAATAGTCATGGGATAAAAGGACAAGTCCTCTTGTGGATCAAAAATTGGCTTATAAATAGGAAACAGAGAGTGAGTATAAATGGGAAACGTTCTCAGTGGAGGGTGGTAAGCAGTGGGGTACCACAGGGATCAGTACTCGGTCCGATGCTTTTTAACTTGTTTATTAACGATTTGGAATTGGGAGTAAGCAGTGATGTGGCTAAATTTGCAGATGACACAAAGTTGTTCAGGGTGGTGAAAACCAGGGAGGATTGTGAGGCACTCCAAAGGGATCTGTTGAGGATGGGTGAGTGGGCGTCAACGTGGCAAATGGGGTTCAATGTGGCCAAGTGCAAAGTGATGCACATTGGAGCCAAAAATCCTAAATATAAATACACGTTGATGGGGTCTGATCTGGCAGAGACGGACCAAGAGAGAGATCTTGGAGTCGTAGTGGATAACTCACTGAAAATGTCTACACAATGTGTAGCTGCAATAAAGAAGGCCAACGCTATGCTGGGGATTATTAGGAAGGGAATTGATAACAAATCAGCCAGTATCATCATGCCCCTGTATAAATCATTGGTGCGACCTCATTTGGAATACTGTGTACAGTTCTGGTCACCACATCTCAAAAAGGATATTATAGCATTGGAAAAAGTGCAGAGAAGGGCAACTAGAATGATAAAAGGGTTGGAACACCTTCCCTATGAAGAAAGGTTAAAATGCTTGGGGCTCTTTAGCTTGGAGAAACGACGGCTGAGAGGTGACATGATCGAGGTTTATAAGATTATGAATGGGATTGAGCAGGTTGAGAAAGAAGTACTTTTCTCCCTTTCTCACAATACAAGAACTCGTGGGCACTCTATGAAATTGCTGAGCAGTCGGGTTAGAACAGATAAAAGGAAATACTTCTTCACCCAAAGAGTGATTAACATATGGAATTCACTGCCACAGGAGGTCGTGGCAGCTGCAAGCATGGTCAGTTTCAAGAGGAAATTGGATAAACATATGGAGCAGAAGTCCACCAGTGGCTATTAGCCACAGGGTATAGATGGGAACTCTCAATCTGGGGCAGGTGATGCACTCTATTCTTGGTGCTGGAGGGGGAAGCAGTGGGAGGGCTTCTGGTGCCCTGGCCCCACTGCTGGACCTCCTGATGGCACCTGGTATATTTTGGCCGCTGTGTGACAGAGTGTTGGACTAGATGGGCCATTGGCCTGATTCAACATTGGCTTCTCTTATGTTCTCTTATGTTCTTATATATATCCATATATCTAATTGCAATGTGTGCCCCCCATCTGCGGATACTTAAATCCACGAATCAGTACTACAATGACGCTGAACATATTGTTCTGCAAACTGGGGGTACTCTCCATGTTTGCAGAAACTCCCCCCCCCATGTACTTACCAGTTGAACTGGCAGGCAGCCGCTGCTGGAGGTATCAACTCCAGGCCTGGCCACCATCGCAGAAGACACAGTGGCAGATACTGGGAGTGGCTTGTTGCCTGGCTGCCACCATGGCAGACATCAGGAGATGCTCTGGACCCAGACACCATGGCAGCAAACATTGTAGGGTTGCCTATCCCCTGATTTTGGGGGCCCCAACCCACTGCCAGCCAGTTGGCCAGTGGGGGAGCCCCACCCCAAAGAGCCCTACTGCACCTGATGTGCCCAGCATGATGTGCCCAGCGTGATGATGTCACCCGGAGGTGATGCAATTCATCGTCGGGTCGTCTTTCAAGAAGAAACAAACCCATTTTGAACAACCTCTTAAATCAGTTACACTAAGGCTGCGGTCACACTGGCAGCTTGGAGCGATATGGTGGCGCCTCTAATTACACTGGCTTAAAGTGTTGCGGGGCATACCAACCAGACTGCACACTGTGCTGTGGATTACCTGCATGGCCTTCCTGTGGTCAAGCATACACAGTAGTGTTGCATGTCAGCCACGGGACATGCTGTGCCGGTGGGAGGTTTTTTTTTTTTTTAGAAAAATCACCATTGCGCATGTACAGTGTTCCGACTCCCAGCGGCTCCGTGGAGCCGCGGAGCCGCGGCGGGGGTCCGAGCCGGGACGCGGGAGGGCCGCGACGCCCAGCGCCGCATCTCCTCGAGGGGCGGGGGAGGCGGCAAACGAGAAACGCGGCAGCATCGCCGCACCCAGGGCCACGTCTCCCCAGGAACGCGAGGAGCTGGCACAGAGGAGGCGGGGAAGTCCAGCTGTATGCCCGGGCCCGCCGCCGTGCCTCTCCCCCGATTGTCCTGTGTCGCCTCCCAACAGGCGGTGCCGAGCAGGGGCGAGTGGGGATGGAGGACGGACCTCAGAGGAGCCGCAGTCGGCCCCACCCCAAGCCGTGCCCAACCCGGCCAGGGCAGGCACGGGAGGACAGGGGGCCGAGGGCAAACGCCAGCAGACGGGGCTTGGGCTGCACCATTGCACAAAGACAGCCCACCCCTGCTAGCCCAGCCACCCAGGGCTCAGGGATGGAAACAAGCCCGGGAGGAGGACCCGCTGGGGGGGGCGTCTAGAGTAGCTCCAGAAGGCACGGGGACCAAGCCCTCCTCACCAGGGCGGGCGCGGAAGAAACCCCGTGAGCCCCGCGGTCCCTTCCTCCCTCTGCACCTTAGAGCAACCTCCTTACCTGCTCCTCTACTCCAACAGACCCCAGCAGAAGGGCCAGCAGGATGCAGCCGACACCCAACTGTAGAGGCTGGAAGGGGCGGAACACACCACCCTTAAAGGAAACAACTGAGAACCAATGGAAAGAAGGAGGCACGCTGACAGACAAGCCCAGGAGCCAATGAAGCCTCGATAAAGGGGGATGGAGGGGTAAGGTGTGGTGGAAGGGAATAAAAAGAGGGGTAGAACGCCAGAGCCGGGGGGGGAGAGAAGGAGTTTGGAGAGAGAGAGCCTGCACACCCAGAGAGAGACGACGAGGCCTCTCTTTGTTCCTACTCCAAAGGAGAAGTGGATACTGAAGGTGACGAAACCTCAGGTCCCTCTCACATCTGAGGCTTGTGGCAGAACCCCTTTGCGTTCCTCTTCGACCAGCCTACCCGGGGACCACCCGCCAGTCCCCCCAGACTGGACCAGAGGCACGACAACGTGGTGGAGAATGCGGGCACTAGCGACCCGCTAGGAAGACCTCGCCCGCACCTACCAGCACCCTCAGGTTGGAAACCTCCTCAATTGTGAACGACCCCGACCTCAGCAGATGGGGGCGCTACCACGGCTTCCTCAAGTGACGAATCCTCGGGGTCAGACGATAGCCAGGCCGGGGCACACGCAGTCCCACCCGCTATGGAACTCCAGCAGTTCGGGCAGTGGCTTACGGAGCACAACACGCGACTGTTACGAGAGGTAGCACAGCAGCAACAGGATGCTCAGGCATCCCTGGTCCGAGACCTCCAACAGACCCTAGCATCCGGTACCCGAGGCACCGATGGAAGCGGAGGAACCCGGCCCGATGGGGGCTGGCCTAGTCGTGGTTCCTGGATTCCATTGACCAAGCTGACGGCAGACGATGACATTGAAGCCTACTTGGAAGCCTTCGAGCGAGCCGCAGAGGCTGCTCAGTGGCCGGCCGCCCAGTGGCCTTTTATTCTGGGACCCTATTTGACGGGGGAGGCACAGGCCACAGTGAAAAGCTTAACTAAAGAAGAGGCCGCCGATTACGCCACAGTGAAGGCCGCCATTTTAGACCACTTTACAATCACGCCCGAGACCTACCGGCAGAAATTCCGAGCCCTGACATGGCACCCAGGGGACCGACCCCAGAGCGTCCTGGCTGCTTTGAAGGACGCAGCCACGCGCTGGTTGCGACCAAAGACCAACGAGGCACGCCGTATCGTGGAACAAGTAGTGCTGGAGCAGTTACTACATATACTACCACCCCGTACGAGGCATTGGATTGCATGCTGGCAACCCCAAACGCTAGCCGATGCAGTAGACTTGTGGGAAAACTTTGTGGCAGCAGAAGGCACCGCAACCCGACGGGAAGAACCAAAACCTCGCGAGACGACTAGTAAGGCCGGAGGGGAAAAGGGGGCTAGAGGTCCGGAGGCTCTCCGCGGAGGGAGAGCTCGCCCCCTGTTCCTAATGAGGGGCAATTCTGGAGGTACCACGCCCCGGTGGATTGCACCTCCCGGTCCGATGAGGGGCCGAGGACTCCCTGAAGCCCGAGGGCCTGGCGAAGGAAGACTCCCGGGAACACGAGGCAGTGAGGTGGGGCCTTGCTATACGTGCGGACAAATGGGCCACCTCCGACGCGATTGCCCCATGATGGAGTGTGACATCGGGTGGGAGTCCTCTCTCCAAGTTACTATGCCAGGGAAAGGTCTCCCCCTTTGTAGTGAGGGTCCGGATTGCCGGCAGCGAGATCCCCGCGCTGCTGGATAGCGGTAGCTCTATATCCATGGTACGAGCAGACTACATGCCGGAAAAACTGCCCTTCGTGCGGGAAACTGAGGTCGCTTGTTTTCATGGACACCGGGAACGCTGCCCAGTGGTGGTGGTACCCATCCAATACCAGGGCCGCACATATCAACTGCCCATGGCCCAGGTTCAAATGCTGCCTTTCCCGGTGTTGTTGGGTTGAGATGCCCTGGGTTTCCTGCCTATCCTGGCCCAGCAGGCCAGCAGCCCTCCTCCCTGGGCAGCACCTGCGTTGGAAGAAGCCTCCAAGTCTAACAAAGATGACGGCAGGACAGGAGAGCCCCGCCCGGAAGACCCGGAATTGGCAACCAGGCAACAGGAGGACCCCACACTAGATGCACTACGGGGTCGAACCGTGGTAAGCGAAGGGCAAGTCATAGATGCACGGTTGGGCCAACAGGGGTCCCGTATTGTACAGGAAGGGGGGTCTGGTTCAGAGAGTGTTTGGTAAGGGGGTGGTCCGGCGACAAGTGTTAGTACCGCAAGCGTACCGCCAAAAGGTGCTGGAGCAAGCCCATGACCCACCTTGGGCAGGGCATCAAGGCACTGCAAACACCCTGAAGCGGGTGTTAGAACGATTTTTCTGGCCTTCGGTCTCCAAGGACGTCACCCGTTTCGTGAAGACCTGCGGACTTTGCCAGAAGACCACGTCTCGTCCGGCACCGAGAGCCCTTCTACAGCCCGTTCACTTTGAGGGCCGTCCCTTCGAGCGGATTGCCATGGACTTTATTGGCCTGTTGACTCGTACCGCCAGGGGTGCCCGATACATTCTCATCCTCATGGATTACGCAACAAGGTACCCGGAGGCCATACCCCTACCTAGCATGAAGAGCGCTGGAGTAGCCCGCGCCCTCATGAGATTCTTCTCCCAGGTCGGATTACCCCGCGAAATCTTGACGGACTGGGGGAAACCCTTCACTGCTGACTTTATGGCCAAGGTCTGTGACGCCTTACACATCCGGCAACTCTTCACAGCCGCTTACCATCCACAGACCGACGGCCTAGTCGAGCGGATGAATCAGACCATCAAAGGGATGTTACGCCGCCTGTTGCACAACCATGCCCAGGCCTGGGACTTATATCTCGATCCCTTACTATTAGCTCTGAGAGAGACGCCCCAAGCGTCTACCGGTTACTCTCCTTTCGAGCTGGTATATGGCTGGAACCCAAGGGGAATTCTTAGCCTGCTCGAGGAACAATGGGTCCCAATGGGTCCAGGGAAGTCGCAAACTACCGAGGCCCATGTGCAGCAGTTGAGGGAGCGACTGGAAACCGCTAGGGCCGTGGCTAGCCGCAATCTGGAACAAGCCCAGGAACAATACAAAAAACGATATGATGTGGGTACCCGGACCCGAACCTTACAACCCGGCTCACTAGTCCTCGTGGCTAGCCGGGTCATGCCAAGAAGCAAGGGAGACCCCTGGGTGGGCCCGTTCAAGGTCTTGCGAGCTTTAGACCCCGTGACGTATGTTGTCCAGTGTGGGCGGATGAGCCGACAGGTCAAAACCCTCCATATCAATGATCTAAAAGAGTGGGTGGAGAGAGACTCCTCGGCGGAACCTGCTGCCGCCCCATGTCTGCTCGCCGAGCGTCCCGGGGAGGTGGAGATCCAGGAGGTCCCCCGACAGGCGGCAGCTGTTACCCCGGTAGAACCAGTGCTGGATGAGGGGCTTACCACGCAACAAAAAGACGAAGCCTGACGGGTTATAGCGGCTTGTCCCCCAGTATTCTCGTCCACGCCCGGCTACACTCACCTAACAGAGCACTGCATCCCCACCCCTGAAGGGGTGGTAGTCCGCTGCCCCTGGCGACCCATCCCCTATAAGCGACAAAGCGTAATCGACCAAGAGGTGAGCGACATGCTCTGCCTTGGCATCATAGAACCGTCCCAAAGCCCGTGGAGGAGTCCGGTGGTCCTGGTCCCAAAGCCGGACGGGAGTGTCCGGTTCTGCATTGATTACCGGGAGGTAAACTGTGTCGCCCTGTTCGATGCCTACCCCATGCCACGGGCAGAACACCTAATCGACCAGCTAGGAAAAGCACAATACCTCTCGGCCCTGGATTTGACAAAAGGGTATTGGCAAATTCCGGTACAACAAGAAGATAGGGACAAAACAGCCTTCGTGACCAGCCAAGGCCTTTTCCAATTCCGTCGGATGCCCTTTGGCCTTCACGGGGCGGCAGCTGCTTTTCAGCGGTTGGTCGACCAGGCTCTCGCACACTGTAGTCACTTCGCCTGGGCCTACATAGACGATATTATAATCTGTAGCCCAGACTGGGGGACCCATTTGAAGCATCTCCGGCAGGTACTAGAGGCTCTAAGTGCAGCGGGGTTGACGGCCAACCCGAAGAAAAGCCGCATCGGCTTCCGGGAATTGAAGTACTTAGGATACCAAGTGGGGAGGGGTATCCTGCGACTGCTACCTGACAAGGTCGAAATCCTAGAAAACATCCCGGCGCCCACGACAAAAAAACAACTTCGCCGCTTTTTAGGATTCGTGGGGTACTATAGTAAATTTATACCTCACTTTGCCTCCATTGTGGCCCCCCTGACCGATAGCCTCGGTAAGCGACATCCAAACCGGATCCTCTGGACCACGGAATGCCAAACAGCTTTTGAGACCCTACGGCGTAGCCTTTCGGCCAATCCCGTTCTGCACAACCCTGATTTTGACTACCCGTTCATCCTTCAAACAGATGCCTCCAGCTCGGGCCTCGGGGCCGTGCTCTCTCAGGAAGTGGCAGGGGAGGAACGACCTGTCCTTTTTCTCAGTCGAAAGCTACAGGCCGCGGAAAAAGGCTATGCCATGATTGAAAAAGAAGCGCTGGCCATCAAGTGGGCGGTGGGGGCCCTTCAATTCTATCTGGCGGACAACCCGTTCCACTTGGTGGTGGACCACGCCCCCTTGTGTGGATGGCCCAGGCCAAAGGTCATAATGCTCGAGTGCTGAGATGGTACCTTTCTCTACTCCCCTTCCGATTCACCATACAACATCGGGCTGGACGTGATCATCTGAATGCCGACTTTTTGTCCCGCCTCCACGACAGGGACCCTGACAACGAACATCCCAGGGAGGGGGTGTGTCCCGACTCCCAGCGGCTCCGCCGAGCCACGGAGCCGCGGCAGGGGTCCGAGCCGGGACGTGGGGGACGCGACGCCCAGCGCCGCATCTCCTCGAGGGGCGGGGGAGGTGGCAAATGAGAAACGCAGCAGCATCGCCGCACCCGGGGCCGCGTCTCCCCAGGAACGTGAGGAGCTGGCACAGGGGAGGCGGGGAAGTCCGGCTGTATGCCCGGGCCCGCCGCCGTGCCTCTCCCCTGATTGTCCCGTGTCACCTCCCAACAGGCAGCGCCGGGCAGGGGCGAGTGGGGACAGAGGATGGGCCTCAGAGGAGCCACAGTCGGCCCCACCCCAAGCCATGCCCAACCCGGCCAGGGCAGGCACGGGAGGACAGGGGGGCCGAGGGCAAACGCCAGCAGACGGGGCTTGGGCTGCACCATTGCACAAAGACAGCCCACCCCTGCTAGCCCAGCCACCCAGGGCTCAGGGATGGAAACAAGCCCGGGAGGAGGACCCGCTGGGGGGGGGCAGCTAGAGTAGCTCCAGAAGGCACGGGGACCAAGCCCTCCTCACCAGGGCGGGCGCGGAAGAAACCCCGCGAGCCCCGCGGTCCCTTCCTCCCTCTGAACCTTAGAGCAACCTCCTTACCTGCTCCTCTACTCCAACAGACCCCAGCAGAAGGGCCAGCAGGATGCAGCCGACACCCAACTGTAGAGGCCGGAAGGGGTGGAGCACACCACCCTTAAAGGAAACAACTGAGAACCAATGGAAAGAAGGAGGCACGCTGACAGACAAGCCCAGGAGCCAATGAAGCCTCGATAAAGGGGGGAGGGAGGGATAAGGTGTGGTGGAAGGGAATAAAAAGAGGGGTAGAACGCCAGAGCCGGGGGAGGAGAGAAGGAGTTTGGAGAGAGAGAGCCTGCACACCCAGAGAGAGACGACGAGGCCTCTCTTTGTTCCTACTCCAAAGGAGAAGTGGATACTGAAGGTGACGAAACCTCAGGTCCCTCTCACATCTGAGGCTTGTGGCAGAACCCCTTTGCATTCCTCTTCGACCGGCCTACCCGGGGACCACCCACCAGTCCCCCCAGACTGGATCAGAGGCACGACATACAGAAACGCATAACCAAACAACTGATTCTGTTAGCTAGCTCTGCGATGCATGAATGAAATGGAAGTGCCTGTTCACATTTCCCTTCTGAGTTGCTTTCATGCCAGGAGAGTTCAGATGTCAGACAAAATGGAGTGGAAGTGCTACTTTCCCTTACTACTGGATTGTCGTAAGTCAGTCTGTGCTGAGTGATGGGTCAGATTCCTCAGACAAGGATCTACCTGCTAGCCCTGAGCCAGTAATTGAACAACTGGCTGCATCTGGCTCTGAGCCAGAAAGTGAACAACAAGAGATCAGGTTACTGGCTGATCAGGAGTCACAGCCTACAGCTGAAACCAAGCCAATGCCTTGTAGCTCCAAAGAAGTAAACAGGTCTTCAGCAATACTACCAACCCACCTAGCTCACCCACACCCTTGCAGTGCCAGTGCTGTCAAAGACAAATAGAATTGCAAGAAAGGGAAAGAAGTGCAATACTCATGGCCCATTGTCAGCTGTCAATTGAACAGACAAATGAGTAGTTTCAGGATGACTGCCAAGGAATTGGCTGGGGGGTTAAGCTCATTAAGACTTAGCTATAAATTCAGCTGGGAGAAGCAATAGTTTGTGGATACAACAAATACACTATACTGCTGAGCCACTGGAGCGCTGCAACATTGACTGCAGACTGGACTTGACAACTAGCTTTTCTGGAACCCCTGCTCTCAGATTGGACTTGCTGCCTGGAAGTCCTTGACCCTAGACTGGACTTTGGTAAACCTGCTCTCTGGAACTCTTGACTTTTGGCCTGGACTTTGGCTATTCTCTGCAGCCTTGCCTGTGACCTGCCTTGCTGGACCCCAGCCTGTGTCTCCTGGGGAAGCTACATCAGTACATGGACTTTTTCTGATATCTGATTACTCTGGTTCTAATGTGGAGTGGGATGGGCTGCTGATGACTGGGCCACAGATGGCAGATGTTGTTGTCTGACCATGTCCTTTAAATCCACACAGGTAATGCAACAAACTGCACCTGTGACCACAGCCTAAGACACCCATGCACATACAGCTCCTCCTTTCCCAGTACAGGACAGTGACAATGCTACCGAATCTCAATATTTTCATTCATTCTCTTGTGTCTGGCAGACAGCATCTGAATACTAATCACATACACAGTCTAATTTGAGTGACTCTTTGCTTTGCTTTGCAACATAATTGACAGGTGGCTGCAAAGAGGAAAATTCCTGTATGAAGATTGTTATAACCTAATGAAGCTTGTGAGTTTGGTGTGGTGAAGCTGAAAAAAGGGTGCAGTCAGATATGAAGAAAATGGAAATAAAGTGTTCGGTTTTGAAGTTTTCAAAGCTGCCTCAGCAAAATACAAAGTCGGGCAAGCAAGTAACCCAGGGTCATTGCTTAAATTCAAGCAGCGGGAAAAAATCATTTGCAAAGGGAAAATTCCTGCCTTTTTTCTCCACTCCAAATCAACTTCAAAAGATTCATTTCTATAGACACAAGAAGCGGAAACCAGGGGAAAAAATATAAGAAAAGCCCTGCTGGATCAAATCAAGGGTTCATCAAGCTGGCGTCATCCAGATACCTATAGAAAGATTACAGTCAGCTGAAGCCTAGCAGACAAGAATTTCAAGGATAGGTACCTGCATTTACCTTCTCCCCCTCTTGTTGCATTTACTTGGTGGAGAGGGGGATATGTTGGCTGAAACATTGGGTAGGTTTCCATCACCTTCTCCACTCGAAAAAAGTCAGAGGAAGGATGCCTTTTCACCTCTCAGAAGACTATGCTGAGGATTGTGGGACCCACATGGTCAAAGGTCACATGGAATGGGGACCACAGGGAGGAGGACAATCAGGGAAGTTTGAAAGGAAAAGCTGGTAGTATCCAGTGGTCTTTCTACAAGTGAATGGGTTCTGGGCTTTGTTTTGGTATGACCTTCATAAGGTTCTCAAAAGCTAGCTTTAAGTTTGCAAATGGAAAGAGAAAGAGAAAGATTATTTAAACCCTTATTTATTTATGGCACTTGCATGCATATTTCTTCTCTGAAGGGACTCAAAGGAAATGATTATATACAATTAAACAACAAGAACAATCAGTCAAAAGGAACAGATCTTCGGCTGGTCCTGGTGGCCCAAGCTTCTTGAACGCATGCAGTGGGCTGAAAGCCATGGGCTAGGAGCCAAGGGCCAAGAGCATGATGGGAATACTTAAGTCAAGAAAACTGGCCAGTCACTGATGACTCACCAACAGAAAGAGAGGACCACCAACTGGGGGAAAAAAAGGATTACAGAAGAAAGACCAAAGATCTGGAAGCCTGAAGGCACACCTGTCTTGGTTCTGTCTCTAAGGACTTCAAGGGGTTGCATCATGATCACATGACCTGATCTCATCCAACAACACCAGTAGCTTGCCAACCTCTGCAGTCACTGAGCATTTTCATTGTACATTCAGACATGCATGTCTTTGGCACCTGCTGATATTGATGGGTTGGATTCAGCAGCAAAGTTCACAGAAGGAGCTGACAGAATGGATCTCCCACCTTCAGCTTTTCTAAATGGCCTGCTGTTTGCTCTGAAAATCCTTTGGGTAGAAAGAGCCATGAGAAGAAAATGCAAAGCAGGATGGGGTGAGGAGAGGGAATCAGGTCCAGTTGCTTCCTTTGTCCTCCAATGACGCCAAGATGCTAGTGAAAGAGGGAGAAGGAATGGGTCTTACCTGGTATTTCCTCATCACTGTGCCATCCAGACCTAGTCACATTTTCTTCCTGAGTTTCTCCTGATCCTCTGATCAGATTTTCAGAGCCAATAGCAGGCTGCACGGGGAAAGGCAAAGTGGGGGAAGAGCCACTCCGCCGACTCCTTTTTGTGAAATGTTCCACTGGATTCAGTCTAGTGTGTTGATACGTTTGGGAGAGATTAATGATTGACACTTAGCAAAGGGCATAGTGACCTGCTGTCAGATTGTGTTGACTGGATAAGAAAATTTGACTTTGATGAATATGGACCAATTATTTTGTAGATGTTGAACATGGTTATGGATTTGATCTCCAGGTGTGGGTTTTTCTTTAATATGAAAATACGCAAGACAGTGTCACTATACTGTTCATTGGTTACTTAATATTAGTATGTAATTCTTCATCTCTGTAGTTCCCTCCCTCCCTCCTTCCTCAAAGACTATTTGCCTTCTTGAAGGAAGCGTAATATGAATATCTAGGTAACTGTGTGCTTTCCCCACTGGGGCACATAGAAGCTTGGTGGAGGGGGGCAGATGTCTGAGATCAGAAATATCACTTCGGGAAAAGAGTTTTTAAAAATCTGTTCTGCTAAAACAGGGGTGTCAAACATGTGGCCCCGGGGGCTGGATCAGGCCCCTGGTGGGCTTCTATCAGGCCTGCAGTGGGACTGGCTGTCTTCTGCTGCTTCTTCCAGTTCTTCTGCTGCTGCGTCATCATAGGTTTGCAGCTTACAGATACACACCTGAACAGCATACTCAAGATTGCAACAGCTCAGACATCTTGGTGCAATAATTCAGAGCAAGAGGTGTCAGTTAAGTAAACAAAATGTTGCAAGAGTGCTAATGTTTTAAGCATGTTTTTATTTTAAGAAGAAGAAAAAAACACCCTTTGTGCTTGTGTCCTTTATAAAGTTTATATCTCTGCTACCTGGTATTACATTTTATGACACACACATGGCCCGGCCCAACAAGGTCTCATTTATGTCAGATCTGGCCCTCATAACAAATGAGCTCGACACCCCTGTGCTAAAACATAGCTACAGCTCAAATTGGCAGATCCCACCGGGCTATTTTTGGGCAGGAATGCACAGGAACTGAGTTCTGGCTGGCTACTGAGTTAGCCACGCCCAGCAGCCACTCATTAGCATAACAGGCCACACCCAACAGCAGAAACTCGTTAGGATTGGCTACATTAGGGGTATGTGGTCAAAAATGCAAAGGAGTTCCTGCTAACCTTGACAGCAAACAAGGTAAACAGAATAAGAAGCAAAAGGTGGGTGTGGCTGGATGACCACACTTCTGGTGACATGGGGTGTGGCCTAATATGCTAATGAGCTGTGTTGTCATGGGGTGTGGCCTAATATGCTAATGAGCTCCTGCTGGGCTTTTTCTACAAAAAAAGCCCTGAGATCCCATGCATGCTATTTAGCAATAAGAATAGCGATCCCTTGGGATTCTGTTTGCCTAAGAGATCCTTGGGCTTGTATTGGAAGTCTGCAACCAAAGAACTGGGTAGATGGTACAATTCAACATACAAAAGCTCCCATGCTCTGTGCTCTTGTCCACCATTGCCACTCCACACTCTTCCTTTTGCATCTGGACTACCTGTCCCTCAAGTTTCCTCCTATGAGCCTTCCCAGTCTTCAGTTTTCCCATGAAGTTATATTCCAGGTACAGATCAGGTTCTACTCCCAGACAAACTGACAAGTGTCCTTTTCCTCTCTGGAATCGGGGAGCAAGTGCAAACATTATGACGGTTTTGTTTCCTGAGCAGTTGGAATGTTTGTGAACATTGTGTGCTCTCATCCCAGCTCAGCCAGCTAGTGTCAGAGGCATAACTGCAACATATAGATAGTAGCCATAGCCACCGAATTTCCACATAAAGCACAAACTTAATGTGAATGTGGGAGTTACTGCTTAGGCAATTAGATTAGAGCTGTCTAAATGTCTTTAAGCATCTCTCTTAATTGCTTTACTTTAATTTCTGTTTCCGTTTTAAATCTGATCATTTATGTTAGCTGAAATTGGGAACGGTGTTCACTGAGCACCAACGTGCCTCCAGGATGGGAAGGCATCGAAAACTGGCCTTAAAATTAGACTCAGGTTTCCGTGTGTAAACAAGTATTACTCACTCCTTCACTCTTCTTAATAAAGAGAAATTGGGTTTTCCCTCTGTGGAGACACTAGCAAATTTGTCTCTGTGGACTGTCTCCCATTTGTAAATGATGGCATCCATGTTGATTTGCTGTAGGAGCTAGAGCACTAACTGTCCCTTCAACCTGTGGTTGTGAATTGGAATTCCATCATCACATAAATGCGTGAAGCTGCTTTACACTGAATTGGGCCCTTGATCCATCAAAGTCAGTATTACCTACTCAGACTGGCAGTGGCTCCACAGTGTCTCAGGTACAGGTCTCCTGCATCACCTACTACCTGGTCCTTTAACTGGAGATGCTGGGGGTTGCACCTGGGACTTTCTGCATGCCAAGCAGATGCTATGCCACTGCACCACAACCCCTCCCCATCCCGGGCAGAAATAATGAATCGGTGAGAAGAACATACTGTGAGTTGTAGTCTCCAAGTACTCCAGTTTACAAAATAAATAGTAAATTGTACATGAAATCCCTCCTCTAAGTTCTCGGAGTGTGACCATGTTCCTGCTGTATACGTATGTTGCCAGTTGATCACCACTGTTGGTTCTGACAGTGTTGATCACCAGGTAACCCTTCATCTTTCCAGCAAGGAAGGGGATCCTTGTACTGCAGACACAGATATGCCATATTTTACCGGCGTGTTATGAAAACACAAGCCCACAGCAGGTCCTGAGATAAGGATTTTAGGGATTCTGATAGTTCAGGGTCCAGCCCATTGTTCTTCAATGAGGCGAAAGACTGAACTCCTACCAGACAATAAGAGTGAGAAGGTTAATGCAGAATTCCGTGCCACTATACATCTTTTTGGAGTGTGCTCACTGTCAAGGGAATTGCTCTGACCCTTGTGATAGGCCACTTAAGAAAGTGTGATGTACAGAACCAAACTAAGCAGAGTTATGCATTAGTTGCTGTAGATTTTCCGGGTTGTGTGGCTGTGGTCTTGGCATTGTAGGACCTGACGTTTCGCCAGTAGCTGTGACTGGCATCCTTGGAGGTATAACACAGAAAGATGGAGTACTCTCTGTGTCAAGGTGAGAAGAAAAATGGTAGGCACCTTATGTCACCTCGACACAGAGAGTACTCCATCTTTCTGTGTTATACCTCCAAGGATGCCAGTCACAGCTACTGGCGAAAAGTCAGGTCCTGCAATGCCAAGACCACGGCCACACAACCCAGAAAATCTACAGCAACTAATGAAGTTCAGCCGTTAAAGCCTTTGACAACATATAGAGTTATACATTCCTTAGTCCTTTGAAGTCAGTGGGCCTAGGAGGGTGTAACTCTGCTTAGGCTGGTGCTGTTAGTGGTTTAGATCATGCAGCTTCCATAAGTTCTGCCTATAAGTTTGGGCATTCCAATTAAACAATGGGAAAGTAAAAATAGGACAGTAATTAGGGATTGTTAGCCGACATACAGCTTACACAATACAGAAGGAAAAGTCAGATATGAGAGCTTAAATGTCATAAGAACAATCAGAAAAGAATAATAACGGCAGAGTTTAACAACAGATTGATACATGCACATTTGTTTCAGGTGGGTAGCCATGTTGGACTGCAGTAGAAGTGGAGATGAGTCTTCTAAACTGCTGAAGACAGAGTCCCTTCGGTCACTGAGTTGTGTCTCAAAGGACGTATCCTTTCCCAGATGAAACGGCAGCTTTAAGGGCTTCTACCCAGCTCTTCATCTCATAGGATGTTGACAAGGCATCAAACACTATGGAAGATCAATGTTTAAATCATGAACTGCAAAGATCCTTTGGAACACTCCCGAGGGTACAAAATATGGAAGATGAACGTTAGTGTACTGATGTTATCCCAGCTTCCAGCAGAAATGCCTTGCTTAGATCGAGAGAGGTGCCTGAACATAGTTAGAGAATTCCAGCAGCACCTTAAAGACCAACAAGATTTCTAAGGCAGAAGCTTCCAAGAGTCAACGCTCCCTTCATCAGATACAAGAAGATTAACAAGTCCTTTGGAGGGGCAGAAAAATGGTGGCTCTCACAAAACAACAGGTAGGGCTCCACAACCCATCTGAAGTTTTTGACCAATGTTTTAAAGACTACAGAGCTAGATGACCCAACAGTCTGACTGTACGAGGAAGCTCTGCATGTTCATCAACTTTTGTCTTCATTTGTTGGGGTCGGTCTACCTCGTCTTGCTCTCCCCACCAATTTATCATTATATGAATTCTAAAATCTGAACAAACTGAAAATCATTGGAAAATTAGATAGACATGTCAACATTTGCATGGTGACGTAAGGTACAAATGAAAACAACTTCAGTGGGTTTTTTTTGGGGGGGGAGGGGAAGTAATTTCTTGCTCCAAACACAAGGATAAAGAGTACTTCTTGATTTCAGCAATCAGTTCTCCTTCTGAGACTTTGCAAAAGGCTTTCAGGAACAATTGGGTCCTTAATCTGGCTCAAGCTATGAATTTGCTCCATATCCAGAGAAGCTTGTGAATGATTGTTCCATTAACGTTGTTAGGTTAATCCCCTGAACATACTTTTACAAACAATAAATATGCAGTACAGCTGCATCATTTTAGAGAATTACCGGAAGCCCTTGCTTATTGAATAAGCAGGAGAAGAGCTAGTTTGTCACAATAAGGAAACTTTCCTCTCTCAGACTTTGAAAACATAACAGACCTCATTGCTATTACAAAATAATGCACACTACATGGATGCTTGGAAACAGTGGTTCACAGGTAATATTTTTATGCCTCTGATCACACAAGGTTTGTTCAAAAGAATCCTTAAAGAAACCTACAGAGACATTCTGCCTATGTAACTCTGATACTAATTTCCCATTGGTTTTTGCTATCTCATGATCCAATTTCCCCTGCTAAAGGAGACATGCATTTCTTTTAAGTACAAGTTGAGTTCAAAAGCTCTTTGCTTATTCACAGGCCATTCATTTCCATTGTGCTTGACAATTAAGCAGATTGAGGTGTTTTTTTTTTTCCTAGAAAAGAAAATGATGTACAATGCAATCCTAAGCAGAGTTCCACCTTTTTAAGCCTACAGACTTCAGTGGTTTTAGAACAGCATAACTTTGCTGATGATTGTTCGGATAGTTATTCACCCACATGCAATGAGGGGCAATAAGACATCTGGACTGCGGTCAGGCATGCCATTTGGTGTGGAGGGGAAGCAAGCCTATTTCCCCCAACGGAAATCGACACGACATTGCACGATCACACATCCTTTGCATGATCAGACGGCACTTTCGAGTGAGTGGGGGGTGGGTGTTTGCCTTTTGTTTCCCATGCACATAAATGAAGAATCACACCTCTGCACTGAGGGTTCCCCATGGAGTATGTGGTTATGCACATACTGCTAAGAAGGAGAAAAAATGGCACTGAGTCGGGATGGAATGACAGACCATTCCTTTTTATATATATATAAAGTTTGGAAACAAATACAAAGAAAAAACATTACAAACACAATACATAACAATAAACACATAATGGAGCTTGGGACTCTTTAGCTTGGAGAAACGACGGCTGAGAGGTGACATGATCGAGGTTTATAAGATTATGAATGGGATTGAGCAGGTTGAGAAAGAAGTACTTTTCTCCCTTTCTCACAATACAAGAACTCGTGGGCACTCTATGAAATTGCTGAGCAGTCGGGTTAGAACAGATAAAAGGAAGTACTTCTTCACCCAAAGAGTGATTCACACATGGAATTCACTGCCACAGGAGGTGGTGGCAGATACAAGCATGGACAGTTTCAAGAGGGAATTAGATAAACATATGGAGCAGAGAGGTCCATCAGTGGCTATTAGCCACAGGGTATAGATGGGAACTCTCAGTCTGGGGCAGGTGATGCACTCTATTCTTGGTGCTGGAGGGGGCAGCAGTGGGAGGGGTTCTAGTGTCCTGGCCCCACTGCTGGACCTCCTGATGGCTCCTGGTATATTTTGGCCGCTGTGTGACAGAGTGTTGGACTAGATGGGCCATTGGCCTGATTCAACATTGGCTTCTCTTATGTTCTTATGAGCTTATGCTCTAGTCTCTAGTTTAGTTTCATATATTAACCTCATGCACGTACGCACCAGAATTTGTTGAAATATTAACTTAGATGAGTTCCACAATCCTTTTCTATCCATGTATATATTCTCAACCAATTATTTTCAAAAGTTTCTCCTGTTTTATCTTGTAGTTGTAAAGTCAAATTGTCCATTTCTGCTGCTTCTAAAAGTTTATAAATCAGTTCTTCTTTTGTTGGGATCTCTTCTTTCTTCCAGTACTTTGCATACAATATCCTTGCTATTGTTACAACATGAATAATCACATAAAGATCTGCTTTTTTATAGCATGAGTGTGTGCTTGAGCAATCAGATAGGGGAAAGTCCGTTCATAGCCCATTGGCAAGCATTAGGACCAGACTTTCCCCAGTGTCTTTTAACTCCGCTTCTGTGGTGGTGCAGTATGGGGTGCTGATGGCTGCGAGACCTTTCCCAGATGTTGCTGTCTGATCATGCCCTTTAGATCCATCAGGCATTCACAGCTGAGTTGGATTTAAAGGCACATCTGCCTGTAGCCTGGAGAATCTGATAACTGAATGAAAGGAAAGTGCTACTTACATTGATAATGTTTGAAATATGTGTAGGGAGATAATATTGGATCTCTCCCCATAATGGATGAAAAGGGCAGACAGAGGATTTCAGGGAAATAGATGGGGGGGGGCGGCGGCTTAGAGATGGTATGGGTTTGGGTTCTGTACTAGGATCTATGAGACCTGAGTTCGAATCCCCACTCTGCTACAAGCCTCTGCTACAAGCCTTGGACCAATCACTTCTCCTTAGCCTATTGTAGCCTGCTTCATAGGGTCAGTAAGAATAAAACGAGGAGAGAGTAATTGTGTACCCACCAATGCTCCCTTTAAGCTGTGGAGTCTTGTGAGCAAAAATTCTACTTTGTGAGCTACTGACATTAAAGTTGTGACCAAGCAATTTGGCTACTGCAGAAACTACTATCTGGGCTAAGATAAAAATGTGTGAGCTGGAGGCTAAAAAATTGTGAGCTAGCTCACACTAACTCAGCTTAGAGGGAACACTGGTACCCACCCTGATCAGACCGCTGCTTGGTGAGACAGCAGGATAAAAACACAGTAGATAGACAGAGGGATATATTAGTAGATCAGAATCTGGGGGAGGTTAGCCAATTTTGAAAGTCAGATGGTGAGGCTGGGGAAGCTGAAAAGGGAGTTTCAGGGCAAACAAGGAGACGAGAAAACACAAACAACAAGCAGTGTCTGTAACCTGCAAACTCACAAATGGCTGCTATAGAAACCAAGAATCCAGAGGCAGGGGAATACAAGGAGGAGGAGGAGATTGGATTTATACCCCATCCTTCACTAGCCAAAGGAGTCTCAGAATGTCTTACAATCTCCTTTCCGTTCCCCTCTCCACAACAGACACCCTATCAGGTAGGTTGGGCCGAGAGAGCTCTTCTGAGGTCTGCTCGTGAGAGAACAGCTCTGAGAGAACTTGCAGCTGACCCAAGGTCACACCAGCAGCTGAGCTTGGAGGAGTGGGGAATCAAATGGGGTTCTCCCAGATTAGAGTCCGTGCTCCTAACCACTATGCCAAACTGGTGTTGCAAGAGGCAGGAGTCAATCACAAGAGGGAGGAGCACATTGAGGTAAAGAGCCATTCAAGCCTGAATGGCACATCTCTACCCTTTGCCTGTCCTAGTTCTTTGGGAGAATCTTCTAATTTCGAACATTACAAAGGATCTCAGGATTGACACTTGGAATCCAGAAGGCCAGCATCTCCAGAGCCTACAACTACTTTTCACAAACTGAGACAAGCATCTGCTCCGATCTGGGTCTAAACTCTCTGGGGAGCTCCTTCTACATGGGACAACCCAAAGTTCTTTTGACATGGGGTCTTGGCCAAATCAGTGTTGCTGATAGCCCATACATGCCTCTATCTCTTTAGCATAAGGGCTAAGCAGAGATTCCCTGTCACAATAATTTTTATACTAAGAGGGACAAAAAAAATTATTTGTAATTTGTTACTGGGAGCTGTAAGTGCGTTAAGGAAGTCTTTAACCTGGAATGACAAGAAATGTTATCACAGTTGTAATGTGGATTGCAAAGATTCAGCCTTTAAATTTGGGAAAAAAAACACCACAAAATCATCCTTTTTTCTTCAATATGGATGACAAACATATCTGTTTTTTAGCTTATAAATGTCATCTTGGTCATTTTTCAGTTTCAGCAGGGGCACTGGCTTATTTTATGTTCCTTCTGTAACTGAACAGTGGGTGATCAGATCATCTTAAAGATGTCTCTTTAATGCAAAAATTCAATTGGAGCAAAAGGAACTGCGGGATGCCAATTGAAATTTTTAAAAAAGAAAAAAATGCCATTTAATGTTATTTCACATGACCTGTAGAACTGAATTGAAAGGGACGGAACCGTCCCCAAATATATATATATATATATATATATATATATATATATATATATATATATATAAAAGGTAAAGGTTCCCTTGCTCGAAAGCCAGTCGAATCCGACTCTAGGGTTGCGGTGCTCATCTCCGTTTCAAAGCCGAAGAGCCAGCGCTGTCCGAAGACGTTTCCGCGGTCATGTGGCCGGCATGACTAAACACCAAGGTGCACGGAACGCTGTTACCTTCCCACCGAAGTGGTACCTATTTATCTACTTGCAATTTCTTGCTTTCGAACTGCTAGGTTGGCAGGAGCTGGAACTAGAGACGGGCACTCACTCCGTCATGTGGCACCCGGGTCTCGAACTGCTGAACTACCAACCTTCCACAGCCTGCAGTTCAGCGTCTTAACCACTTGAGCCACCGCAGCTCCATATATATATATCTCCCCTAAATATTTGCTTTACTGTGGTTACGGTCACACGCGTCAGAAAAAAACGGGGGTGGTGGTGGGGAGTGAGGCTATTTCCTCCGGAGGAATTTGACCCACAGTTGCCCGATCACACCTCCCTTTGAAGCTACGGGTGCAGTCCGTCAAGTGCGTGATCAGATGCAACTGTGGGTGAGTAATTTTTTGTGTGCTGTTTTTCCTCCATGCACAACCGAGGGATCAATGAATTGCACCTCCGTGCCGAGGGCTCCCTATGGAGTTTGTGATGATGCGCATACTGTGAAGGGGGGAAAAAAATGATGGCACGGAGTCGGGATGTCCTGATCAGACCATCCCGATGCCATGAGAGTGCACTGGAGAGATCAGACATAGGAAAGTTCCTCCGTGGCCTGTTGCGACCGTTAACCATTTTCCCCGGTGTCTTTTAACTCCTGTACTATAGCAGCCACATGACCATGGAAACGTCTTTGGACAGCGCTGGCTCTTCGGCTTTGAAACGGAGATGAGCAGCGTGACCCTAGAGTCGGATTTGACTGGCTTTCGTGCAAGGGGAACCTTTATCTTTACTTACTATAGCGGAGCAGAATGGATTGCCGATGGCTGCGGGGCACTTCCCAGATGTTGTTGTCTGATCATGACCTTTAAATCCACCTGGCATTCGCACCTATGTCAGGTCTAATTGTGCACATGATCGAAGCCTGTGGTGAAAAATGCTTCCCTATTTTAGTAATTTTTTTTTAAAAAAAGATTACTCTGAAAGATAGCAAAAGAATTTCCTAAGTAATAGAAAATCTATGCTGATCTGAATGCATCACCCCAACTGTAAGTTGGCTTCATTTGCCTTAGTTACTTTGTGTGCTATTTTGATTAGCTGCTTAACATTGTGACATCATTAAATTAACTATGTGATTGCTGATCTAGGACCACCCATGTAACTCTTACCACATGGTAAGCAAAATGGGGTGATAGTACTAAAGCAACAGCAGATCTGGGAATCAAAGTGGGAGTCTCCCCTACCCTCAAGATGGTACCCCTACCTTCCACCATCCTGATTCCAAAGAGGGCATCTGAGCCAATGGCCTCAGATGGAAAGAAGAGAGGGTCCCAGCACCCAGGTCTTCTTACTTCCCCAGGCTGGCTGGCTTGCTTACTCTCCCAAGCTCAATTTGTTTCCTTCTCCCTGCCTGGGTCCGGTGCCTTCTTTTTTAATATAAGATTCCCTGTTCCTACCCCTACCTGTCCTGTATCCAGTCCCCTTCCTCCTGCTTCATCTGGAAGCCTATAAATGGAAAGGGAAGCTTTTCCTACCATTTAGCCCGGGCCCAATATCATCCAGGAAAAAGGTGGGCACTTAATTTTTCAGATTGTATACACTGGCCCCAAGATTGTTTTTTTTCCCTCCACAGTACTTATTACAAGGAAAGGGATTTTGCAAATCTGCTTCTTGAAAAGAATCTACATTTAGAAGCTCTACCAAAATAAATAAATTACAATATTCTTGTTACACCAATGGTGCAGACTCAGCAGAAATTATAGACTATGACTAATAACGAAGTAATTATTGCACCCTATTCTTCTGACAGATGGCTGAAAACCTCCATCTTAGCGTCAGAAATTCATTTCTATGAGACTGGAGCTCAGCTTATTAACACGATCGGTCTGGGAAACTCTTTGTCTTGATTTGACTGCACATTTTTACATTAATTATAGGCAGATTAACTTAAAAGGAGCTGGTTGAAGTTTCAATTATTAATGTCTGTGGTCTCCAGCGTTGTCTTTTGGCTATTACTTTCCGCCATGTATCCATGTACTTAAGCAGTGAAGTAATGTGTTCCATTTAATTTGATAGCCTCATGCTAACACCTCAAGCTTTGTTTATGTGGACTCTGAATTATTCATGTAGAGCAGGAAAAAAATATTCAGATGTTTGCAGGCAGCAGATAGTATTGTGGCCGTCTGGGAGCCAAGTGACACTCCCACATTGCTTTTTTATAAGGTGATAATTTGCCAGCTGAGTGGCCAACTTGACCCTGTCTGTAGCAAGCAGAAGCAAATGTCCTACAGGTGTGTGACCAGTGTTCCCTCTAAGATGAGTTAGTGTGAGCTAGCTCACAGTTCTTTAGCCTCCAGCTCTCACATTTTTTGCCTCCAGAGCAAACTAATTTATGCAGCAGCCGAATCGCTCGCTCACAGCTTTAATGCCAGTGGCTCACAAAATAGAATCTTTGCTCACAAGACTCCATAGCTTAGAGGGAGCATTGTGTGTGACCTCCAACATTTGGAACATGCCCTTTGCTTGTTAAGAACATGCAGGACTTTTTTTTTTTTCTGGGGGAATGTGCTGGAACAGAGATCTGGAACCTCTTTGACAAAATTCTTTTAAAAATGATTAAAAGTTGATGAGTTTTCAGTACACAGATTGACAACTTCATTTGCCTCTTGAGAGTTCCGGCACCTCTTAAAGAGAAAAAGAAAAAGCTCCAAAAAATGAATCATCTAAAGGCTTAATTTCCACAACGTATGAAATCCTGATCCACCAAAAAGATGATCTACCAATGAAACATCAATTGAAATGGCAGCAGGACTGTGGCAAAACCATTACGCCTCAACAATGGTCACTAATCTGGAAATCCAAATTGATGACCTCACCTATTATCTCAACAAAGCTGCAGACACATAAAATCATTACGCGCTGGTACCTAACACCAGAAAGACTCTCCAAAATGACATCAACACACTCGCCCTACTGCTGGAAAAAATGTGGAGAAATCGGTTCTTTTGCTCACTGTTGGTGGCAGTGTGTCCATATCCAACAGTTCTGGCAAGATGTTCTGACACAAATCAAGCTAATCACAGGCTACGACATGCCTTTTGACCCGACTTTACTGTTTCTTGACTTATGGGACTCGAGAAAAATACCTCCCATTCAACGTGAACTAATCACTAGTCTTATTGTGGCCGCTAAAACAGCAATTGCATCCAGATGGAAAGCTGATAAGGCCCCGACACGCTCATGTTGGCTAAACAAAGTGTGGGATCACCTGATCTTAGAAAAAATAACAGACCACCTTCGCCAGTCAGAATCATATCCTAGACTATCCAATTTTGCAGAGAAATGGCTGCCCTTCATGGAGTACATCTTTGCCTCAGATCTTCAACCACACAATTACACATATATGAACATCTTGCAACAATAACTGGCCCCATACCGATATACTCAAATTGCCTAAATATACTATGATACACCCTGGTTCTGAATGAGTAAGAGAAACGCATGTCCATTGTAATCTTAATTCTTTTATTATAATAGAAATCTACACAATTATTAATATGTTCACTGTTATTATTAGCTTAATTTTATGCATTCTCACTACTTTCTGTTTGCTATGTAAGTTACTTCCACGACGCTGCACATAACCTTGTATGTACTGTTTTTTGTTGTTTTTTTGAAGACTGTTCATTGTTGAAATATAATAAAAAATTATTTAAAAAAAAAAGAAAAAGAAAAAGAAAAAGCTATGAGAGCACATATATATATATGTGTCCAGGTAAAATTGACTTAGGGACTCCTGCCTGTGTAAATTAAGGTCCAGAATTTGATAGCAGAACCTCACTATGGGAATAGGGAGGTTCTCAGAAAAAGCAGGCAGAAAATGGAATTTTTTTTTAAGATTTCTCCCTTTTTAATTCAGGGAAAACGGCCCTCCGTGGTTTAGAAATCTGGCTGTTTCTGCTTTCCGGGCATACCTGTGAAGTCTCAGCAGCCTGAAACAAACTAGCTTAATTTGCGAGAACTCACGGAGTCATACTCAAGTGAGCGGTGATTTGTAACACTGAACACAAGTATGAAGTATGCAAAGGTCACGAGGTGAATACATTAATATTTAAAAGTATATAACTGAAGGGGAAGGAGGAGAAGAGTTAGTTTTATATCCCGCCCGTCACTACCCAGAGGAGTCTCGGAGTAGCTCACCTTACCTTCCTCTCCCTGCAACATACACCCTGCGAGTCTAAATCTTTATGCAGAAAAAAATAAATCAAGGAAAGCAGAAGGCATTCAGAGAGCTGCAGATACACACACTTAACCCTGGACATTCTAACAACTGAGCGATAAAAGCAGACAACAAAGGGGGCAAATAAAAACATGCAAGTGTGTTTGATGTGGTGAGAGGGTCCCAAGAATTTGAGGAGGGAGGAGAGCAAAGAAGGAAGGAGCAAGGCAGAGAAACTGAGGCCGGCTCCAGACCTCTCAGGTTCTTGTGCTCAAGCTACACAGGGACCAGTAGTGAGGAAGTTAGGGAGAACTGCTGATGCAAAGTTCTGGAGGTTTAGGGGGTTATATATATAATGTAAAAATGTTGTAACTTGAGCGGTCAGTGGGTTCCAAAGCTGAGATTGGTCTGGAGCCAGGAAGTTTGAATCTTACTGGCCAATTTGATTCTAACTGCTAGGCGGGGAAATTATCGGTGAAAAGGTGAGACACCTGAGGGTGAGGGGCTAGAATGAACCAGTCAGTGGCTGGTCTAGAGGCTGGACAGAGAACCAGGTGTGAACTGAAGATAGGCTTAAGAAACAACAGGCTTAAGAAAGGGATGACTACTGACCAGATACCTCCATGCATTAAGTGGGTGTTATTATAGCGGGTCAGCACTGCTGATTTTACTAGGTTTTTCAGCAATGTTTGACATGGTTGACCGCCCGATACTGTTTGACCACCTGACCTCCTTGGGGATACAGGGTACTGAGAGCCAGTTTGGTGTAGTGGTTAAGTGTGTGGACTCTAATCTGGGAGAACCAGGTTTGATTCCCCACTCCTCCATTTGCAGCTGCTGGATGACTTTGGGCAAGCCATAATTTTTCCAGAGCTGTTCTTGAAAGAGCAGTTCTTGAAAGAGCTCTCTCAGCACCACCTACCTCACAGGGTGTCTGTTGTGCAGAGGGGAAGGGAAAGGAGTTTGTAAGCCACTCCAAGACGCTGAGTGAAGGGTGGAGTATAAATCCAATCTCCTCCTCCTCCTCCTCTTCCTTTTCTCCTTGTTCCTACGGGGACATCTACAGAAGGCTGTTGTCTGTGGCAGTTCACCTAGTATGTTACTTGTTGCCGTGTTCCTCAGGGTGCAATTCTATTGCCAATGTTTTTCATCATCTATATGTACCTCTGGCTGATCTCATTATGGGTTGTTGGGTGGGGTGCTATCAGTTTGTGCATGACAACCAGCTCTATCCCCTGCTTGGTTATAAGCTAGAGTCTACTCTCCTTGGACTATCCCAGTTGAGGGATAACTGGCTGAAGCTAAATCCTTCTAAAACCAAGGTATGTTTGGATACCTTGCTTTCATTTGAGAAACAGGTGTCCAACAGTGCATGGATTGTCTTTTAACATCTGTGGTGAGCCTGCTACCTGTCTTGTTCTGACCTTGCCACAGTGGTCCATGCCATGGTCACCTTTTGCTTAGATTACTATAATTCACTTTACATGGGGCTGCCCTTGAGGCTGCTCTGGAAGCTTCAGGTAGTTTAGAATGTAGCCACCAGATTGTTGGCTGGTATAACTTGGGATGCACATAGTCAATCTGTGCTGCAGCAGCTACACTGGCTATTTCCAGATCAAATTCAAGGTGCTGGTACTTTAAAGCCCTAAATGGTCTGGGATCGTCGTATTTGAAGGACCGGCTCTCTCACTATAATCCCTTTCACACTCTGTTCTCATCATCATGCAACTTGGTGATGCTGGACCCCGAGAGGTCTGCTTGGCAACCGCCACCCATGAAACCACCTTATACCGAATCAGACAGTCTATCTAAGTCAGTACTGTCTACTCAGGCTGGCAGCAGCTCTCCAGGGTCTCAGGTAGAGTTCTTTCCCATCACCTCCAACCTGGTCCCTTTTAACTGGAGATGCCAGGGGTTGAACTAGGGACCTTCTGCATTCCAAGCAGAGCCTCGTCCCTTTTTCAACCCCCATGGCCCCTCCCTTTTTCAACCTTGGTCCCGTCCTGGTGGAATGCTTCACCGGATGACGTTTGAGCCCTATAGGACCTTCTGAGTTTCTGCAGGGCTTGCAATTCAGTCTTGAGCTCAGGGAGGCCTTCTTCTTATCTTGTTCTGTTGGCTGTCCTGGAACTCAGCCACCCATTCACTTCTCTGCATTTTATTGATTATTTATGAATGACCAGTGCCTGATTTTATTATCTTATATATTATGTATTTTTATATGCAGTTGTTGTTTTATTGTTGCAATACACCCTGAGTCTCTGGGGGAAAGCATGGAATGGAATTTCTAGTAAATAAATAAATAAATAAATAAAATAAACATTAAGAGATTGCTTGCATTTTTGAGTGGGGAAGGGACTAATCCCATTACTCCCCAGATAGACCTATTCAGGATGCTCCCCTTTTGTCATGCTGGGGAGTGACTTCAGGCTGAGTTGAATTCTCCTGCATCCCTGTCTTAATTTTACTGAAATATGGGGGTTCCCTTATGGATGTTTAGATGCTCTGGTATCAGCATACCACTCCACAATTGGGAGTGTCAGGTGTGTCAGCAGTTGTTACATTCCCTGATCCTTGCAAATGGGTGATTTTGGCCATCTCTTTTTGCTGCAGAGACACTAGCTAGTTGTGCCAATGCTTCACTATCATTGTCAATGTTTTGGGGCTTAGAATTGAACAAGAAGTGGGACCCAAGATACTCGCAGGAGGAGCTCTGCAGGAGGAGGAGGTGGCAGCAGGTGAGCTCAGCAGGTGAGCCCACCAGGCCTGCCAAGCCTTCTCCCTCTTCCTCCCTTCCCTCAGCACTGGCAGTGAGGCCCAAGTGACTCACAGCTGCCAGCCTGTCAAGCTTTCTTCCCCCCCAGCGGTGGCGGTGAGGCCTGAGTGGTCCACAGCTACTGGACTGCCAATCCTTCTCCTGCCCCCCTCCCTGGTAGCACCAGTGGCGCCAGTGAGACAGTTGTCAGGGCGTTATCTGTGCATGCACAGGGAATGCTTTTTACTTTGGGGGGGATTTAAGTATCCCCCATATAGTTTTTTAAGCTTTTCATGTTTTTCTGCACACCTGGAGACTGCCCCAAGTGTGCAGGAAAATCTCTGTGCCCTCTAAGTACCCCCAATGTGTGAATTTAGATACCCACACAGAGGGGGCCTCTTGGCTATTAGTATATAGATGGCCCATTGCTTTGGTTCACCTGACTTTCTCCAATACCAGTTGACTTTTCACCATGGCATTTACAAACCCCTCTGCTGCTGTCTCTTTTCAGTGCCAATTCATATGATCAGCAGACACATGAGCTAACACTTTTTCTGGGCTACACCACAACAAGCTGCAGGTATGAAGGGGCTAGATGTCTGAATTACCAACAACCATTTTCCCCTCCATCTCACCCACTTCCCCTCTTCATTACAGACCTTGGCACATGTGGTGTTTGTCCATGTAGGTCCCATGGAAAAAATGGTTGGATCCCGCTCATCATTGAAACTGTATCAATCTTCTCCCTGGCATGCTATTTTTCCTAAGTGCAGGGCTCATTTCCTGCAGGAGCTCACAGGAGCTTCGCTCTGGCAGTAAGGAGCCCAGGGGGTGGGCACATGCAGCAAAACCAACCCCCTGCTCCCAGCAGTCCCCCTCGCCTTTCCTGGTCTGCTGGCTGACCCAGCAGAGCGCTGCCACGAGCTGGCCCTCAAGCTGCTCTGCCACTGCCTGGACCATGGCACCCAGCCCGCCCAGGTTCTGCCCATCCTCATGCCGGCCCTGGTGCAGCGCCTCTGCAAGGTGGGCCCTGGCTACTCCCACGAGGCCTGTGAGCAGCTCTGCCTCGGCCTCTTGCACCTACTCAGCCTCCTCCTGTGCCTCTGCCCTGCCACCATCCTGCCCCCCTACCTGCTCAAGGCCATGCACATCCTCCACGCAGCCCTCCTTGACCCACAAGCAGCCATGCACTTTCCTGCAATTGCTGGCCATCCAAAAGAGTCCAGTGGCACCTTTAAGACCAAGGTTTATTCAGGTACAAGCTCTCCCTCCTCTCTGAGGGCAGATCTTTGCGCTCCCCCCCCCCATCGCTAGCAATCCAAAAGAGTCCAGTGGAGACTGAGCGGTGGGTGTTGTCTTCTAACACACTTCCGCTGATATCAGGGGGAGTGGCATATGCAAATAAGTTATGCTAATGAGCTATGCTAATGAGCTCCTGCTCCTCTTTTTCTATGAAATGACCCCTGCCTAAGTGCAAGGAGCTTTGAGATCTATCAGGGAGCATCGAGTCATGCATCCCTCTGACTTTTCTAGACTCATTTTTTCCATCTCCTTATCTATTCCTCTTACAACTCTGCTGTTCAAGAAGTCTTAGCGTTTCACATTATAACATTATAGCGTTATAATGTTTCACAGAAAGCCACAAGATATAATTTCTGTTAAATTTGTAGAAAATAGGCCTCGCCATGCATGATCAGGCTGCCTTTGTTAAGAAAGGAATACACGCACACAGGACTTCCGTGCTTGAGATTAAATCTGTCAGCAACAGGTAGCTACTTTGCTTTTACTGGGATGGGGGCATGTTTAGCTGGGCGGGCTGCCAGTTGGATGGATGTGGTGGGAAACCCCTGCTAAGCAAGTTGAATGTCTCACAATATCCTTCCAGTTGGCGATGTGCCCAGGATAATGGTTTAGAGCACTTTTCAAAACACTTACAGAAATTTATGAAAGTTGCAGACAGCAACCATAGCAACTGGTAGGAACCGTGATGTTCTGTACTAGTTGAGTTATTTAGTGGTGTTTTGTCTGCGTTGGGGGGGAATGTCTCTGAAATTCGCATTCAAATCTTTTTGCCAAAGCTTGGCGTTCTGACCCACCTGACCTTGGCTCCAAAGTGGAAAGAATGCATTTGGCTTTCACCATTGCTCTCTTTCATTTTTTCCCTAAATGTTATACGATGCAGGTGCTGTTTGCTACAGATCTGAGTTCCTTCAGTTCATGTGCGCCTTTCCCCTCTCTTCCAAATTACCGATGCACACTTGTGCATGGATGAAACAAAGCCAAAAAAACTCAAGCAAACCCAAAGCAAAACTAGATAGGATTATTTATGTATTACTTTCTATTATTTATTAAAGCATTTCTAATCCCTCCTTTCCTCATGGTTCAAGCCAGTTTACGATAACAGTTTAAAACTCTTTCAGATTACAGTAACAGCCCCTAAATCTCCCCCTCCTCTCAAAAAGTATCTCAAAAGACACGGCAAACAGGCACGTCATTGTCCCAGGATGCTTTTTATGAGGTATTTTCACAAATGTCAACGTGCATTTATGCGTCTCGGTAGAACACCGTAAAAAATAAAAATAAAACAGTTCTGTAGAGTCTTTTTGTGCCCGGTTTGCAGTGCTTCAGTCAACATTCTTGTAGTGTTGCGTTTTACCCACGTGGAGGATTGTGTGTGGACATTAGTAAATCACAGCAAGAAAACAATCTCCATGCAGTCATATGGATGATCATATCAAGAATGCTTCTTTGTTTTGGAAATGTTTTATCGATGCACACTTGCACAGCAGTGAAGAAGGGATGTTGATGCAAATGAACAGAAAGTATGCACAGCAGCAAACTGTCAGCACTTCAGTTCTAAAATGAATGTTATAAATGTTCATAGCAGGGCAAGAAGAGTATAACTAGGCCTGCTTTCCCCTTTGGTATGGCTCCTTTCTTCCTAACAACACCCCTTCTATTTGGCTCTGTCTTTTCTTCTTCAACCACTCCAATTTCCATTTCAATTCACTAACTGGTAAAGAAAAAAATCATACCAAATTATGCAGTCTTAGTTATTTTTTTGTATGAAAGCAAAGAGAAGAAAATATGCCCTCCATGGTTTTATTTGGTACTCTATCCGATACAATTTGGTTTGTATCCCTGGATAGAAATTCTAGAGAAATGACAGGGTGAAAAACAGGAAGCAGAAGGAATAAATGGTCAGCTCTCAGGATGCAGGGATGTGAGTGTCATAGTGTCATTCTGTATTGGGAGTGGTGCTTTTCAACTTTTTCATAAATGATCTTGAGTTGGGGTGTATAGGAAGAAGGAGAAGGAGGAGGAGGAGGAGGAGATTGGATTTATACCCCACCTCGGCCAGGGGATTAGTTATGAAGGGGTCACACTTTGGTTTTCCGGCGTGGAGGAGAGGGAAAATTATTAATATAATGTTTTTATTTTAACTGTTGTTCATTTGTTGTGTCCATGTGTTTGTTGGGGAGGAGTTTACCATCTCCTTTCCCTTCCCATCCCCACAACAGACATACTGTGCAATGCATTAGGTGGGGCTGAGAGAGCTCTTTCCAAACTGCTCGTGAGAGAACAGCTCTGGAAGAGCTGCATGTGGAGGAGTCAGGAATCAAACCTGGTTCTCCCAGATTAGAGTCCACAGTTCTAACTGCTACACCAAACTGGCTCTCTTACTTATGGTGGCCAAGTGTGCAGATGGCACCAGATTATTTATGGTGCTTAAGACAAAAAACAGACTACAAAGAGCTCCAAAAGGATCCCTTCAAACAGGCGGAGTGGGCATTAAGGTGGCAAATGAGATTCAATGCGAGCAAGTGTAAAATGGGGCATGTTGGGGCAAATGATCTCAACTTCACATATACACTCATGGGATCTGAGATGGCAGCAACAGACCAAGAAAGAGGCCTTGGGGTGGTAGTGGATAGCTCGGTGAAAATGTCAACACATTGCAGCTGCTGTGAAAAAGGCAAAGTCCAGGCTGAATATAATTAGTACAGGAATAGAGAATAAAACTGCCACAATCATACTGCCATTACAACAATCTATGGTGTGACCACACTTGGAATATTGTGTACAGTTTTCCCCCCTTCAACTCAGCCCCCACAACTATTCACTAACTGATATGTTTGTGATGTATTTCAGCTTTATGTGTGGTTTCTGCAGTTCTGCAGTGGTCAGTGTTCATCATGACATTAGACACCTGGTTGGTAGCATCTATTGATGCATGTTCTAAACAAATTTTTTTTCCACCTCGGGACTTACTGGATTGCTGAGAAATAGTGTCATTCTAAGCAGAGCTATGCTTTCCTAAATCCATCGTAGTCAATGGGCCTAGAAGGGCACAACTCTACTTAAGATGGCATCAGAAGTCACTTTTATCCCAAAGCCGTGAGTATTGTTATGTCTGGTGATAGCATATGTTCAGAACATTGATGATAAATGATAATAAGTTTACTTACTTACTTTCCTTTTCATTGCTCCTATGATCAGATGATCTTGAGCAACGTCGAAAAGAATAATATATATTATTTACTAAAGGAAAACATGCTAGACAGAAATTTAGTGACTAAATAGGCTGTGTCCGGGTCACTCTCTAGCAGCAGATAGGGACTATTGTCCCCTTGAAGTCCATTAAATGAAGAGCATTAAAAGTGGTGAGATCCAATGGTTCCTAAAAATGGTTAAAAAAAAAATGACATTCCAAAGTTTTGTGAGACGGAGTGTTGATTTTACCCTGATTACAAGGGCAGAGATGATCTGAATAAGGAATGTGATGGAATCTACCCTGTAAAACTTTGGAGGTGATGGTATTACGGCGAGCTGAAGTGAAGGCCCTAACAAGCTGGGGGGCTGCTAGGTATCTCCTGTTATGACTGCAAAGAATTGACTCAAACAGACTCTGAGAGAGCGAATCACCATACCATTGTCATCCAGCTCTGTAAGTAAATGCTGGACAAGCGAAAGGGTCTTTGCCTTCCCTAGCAAGAAGAAATCTTGTAAGCCCTAGCTGCCTTAATCAGCATCTACTGTCTTCATCCATTGAGAACGGTAAGCATCTTGTTTAACAAAGTGCAGGAGACCTTCACTTTCTGAAGCAAAAATAATTCTTAGCCTTAGCTTAAAAGCGCTGAACCATGGCTTCCAATGACATTTGGCCAAGTTCAGCTCTGTCAGACACATCAGGGATGCAATGAGGGACTCCTGTTATCCTACATATAAACTGACATTGGCGATGATCAAAAGATTCTGAGATCACCAAAATCCAGATAATGATACCATAAAGTAACTGGGGTATTATGTTAGAAGTGAACACCTGAATTGCACCAGGGATTGCATCTTCCTTCCCTTATAAATAAGAAGTGAGATATCACTCCAGAAACAGGCTTAATCTTATTCAGAGGAAGTTTACACTGGTGAGACCAGGAGAGGTATGAAAAAAAAAATAATAATCCCCAGGTAGCAGAAATCCCTGACATTCAACGTCTGAGTTTGCTATAGTCCATTTGGAAAGACCCAGGTTGACATTTTTAGAGAAAACCAAGATTTTAGATTTGTTATAATTTATTTGCAACTTCTTATTTAGGCAATAGTTTGAAAAAAAAAAAAAAAGCTCAGGACTCTCTTCAAGCCAATCTTGGTGGGGGAGATAAGAGCTAGATCACTGGCGTACAGCAGCAGGAATATCTCTTTCGAAGCTAATCGGGGGGCATGAAACTCTGGAGAAGAAAAACTCGACATCAGATCATTTAGATATCAATTAAGAAGAAGAGGAGCAAGCAGACAACGTGCTACCAGCCAATCATGGGGTGGGGTTTCATGACATACACAGTTCTCTAGGCAACACTACGCCTTCCTTATCCCATCAGTCGTATATGGTGAGTTCCAAGAACACATACACACAAATTGTAGTTGCCTAACCTAGTTATTCTAAGAAAGGAGCTAGTAAGTTTCAGCATAACGCACCAGAAGTCCATGAATCATAGAATAATAATGAGCCTTTCTCTGCAGTTTATACAGACAATTCTGAAACTGGCCCAGGAAAGATAAGACCTCAACAGTATTCATCTCATTTCCTTCGCCATTAGAAATCATTTCCAATCAGTTGAATATCATACTACAAACAGATTAGGACAAAGGAGGGGAAATACCCACTTCCATGAAGCATTTTGAGCCCTCAAAATGTATATAAAACACAAGTGTTATCATATTATTAAGTACCACGTTTAAATGGTATTTTTGTAAAAGTATAATATAATTTACTATCTAGCATTGTTTTCCTCCCAGTAGCTCACTCTCTTCTCTAGCCCTAAATAGAAAAAAAAGGGGGGAAAGGGAGTGGGAAGGGGGGAAAAATAACAGAAAGAAGAAAATCAAGAAAGAAAAAAGGAGGGGGTTATGAACTTTAGGCAAACAGATAAAATATAGGATTGTGTGGTGTAAATTGACAGAGCTGAAATCATAGGGCTGGATCCAGCCATATTTTTGCACTCAACGTGGCACAGTTCTCCTGATTATAGCCCCATACCCCACATGGCTTTCATTCATCAATGTCCCATGATCCCTAGCATAATCTTCCTGGTGGTCAAAGGGACTACATTTCTTGGCAGGGGGAAAAGTTGGCTGGCTGCACTCCCTAAGCTTAGAATTAATATCAACTCACCTAACTAGCTGAACTAAAAAACAACAACAACACAAGCTGAGGATTAATTATTCTGTTACAGAACCCATTGGATCCCATTGTTTTCATATACACTTCGCTGTCTTGATAAATTAATGCTCACTTGTCTGCATCCTGGTATTGAAATTCACAACCTGTGGTTGCTACAGGTTGCCTAGAGTTGTCTTTTCTGTCAGTAAGCATCACAAACTGGTCAGAAGTGAATGGACTATATTATGGAATATTATGGAGCAGCTCCTCATTCTCTTTGCAAGAATAAGTCAGTTATTTACTGCAAACCTCTCCACAGCATCCTTCCCCCTTTTAAATTTGCGATTATCCCTAGAAGATAAATGTAGAGCTCTCCAGAAGGCATACAGTGAATCCAGGAACATAGTTGTGGTCAATAGCTCCATAGGTAGGCTCACCCTGGACTCATTAAATTGCAAGACTAGACAAAGAAGAAGAAAAAAATCCAGTCCTCCTGTATCCAAGTTCCAATTCATTTAGAAGAAGAAGAGATTGGATTTATATCCCAACCTTCATGAAATGAAGGAGTCTCAGAGCGGCTTACAATCTCCTTTGCCTTCCCCTCCCCACTACAGACACCCTGTGAGGTAGGTATGGCTGAGAGAACTGCTTCTGAGAGAACAGCTCTGAAAGAACTTGTAACTGACCCAAGGTCACACCAGCAGCTGCATGTAGAGGAGTGGGGAATCAAACCTGGTTCTCCCAGATTAGAGTCCGTGCTCCTAACTACTACACCAAACTGGCTGTCAACATTCTGGAGATCCAGAGAACCAGCCCTGTTTGAATTAGGCGAGATATAAGCTCCTCTCATGGTCAACCAGGCACATGATTCAAGAGGGATTTGGACTGGGTGCCATCACTTAGCCATGGACAAAGGAAAGGAATTACAAGAAGAGCAGTCTCACCAGCAAAGGGTCTTGGCGTACCAAAGGTCTTGACATACTAACACGAAAGTTGAAATCAGGTGGTCCTCTTTTTTAATGGAAAAAAAAACATTTTTTTTTGTATACAAACTACTTTCCTCCCTGTTGCCCTTGTCTCACCATTCAGCTATGTTAGAGCCATTGGAAATTTTCTTTGATAAGGCATTGGTATCTTTCTTCCATCAGGGAGATGAAGGTAACATATGCAGGGTTTCAAGGAGGTCTTCCAGCCAGCTACACAGACCTGCTTAGATTCAGAATTTTGCTGTGCTATGTACCTCTCATTGTCCTGGAAATAACACACCTACCGCCCATAATAAAAGTCTTAGAGGGACCCTGTTAAGTATGAGACTCAACAAAGGATTCAGCTTCAAGTGATTTCAGCTTTATTAAACAGCAACTGTAAGTCAGGAACACACGACAACAAGGGGAGCACAGCTCCTTCTTTTAAACTCTCCCGGGCTGTCAAAGCCACACCCATTACAAGTTAAAGACCAATCAGAATACAGGGATAAAGGCCAATCAGGACCGTTCCCTCTTTGCAACAATATCACTCAGTGATTGGGTAATTACACAGGCTTCGCAGAAACCGACCAATAGCAATGCGACATCTGAAGAGCCACATTCAGACTCAAGCTTAACATGTGAATAGATAGGAGCGATTCACATTCAGTACATAACAGACCCAGTGTGATGTAGTGGTTAAGAATGGCAGACTCTAATCTGGAGAACTGGGTTGGATTCCCCACTCCTCCACATGAAGCCTGCTGGGTGACCGTGGGCCAGTCACAGAGTTCTCTCAGAACTCTCTCCGCCCCACCCACCTCAGAACGTCCCTGTTGTGGAGATAGGAAGGGAAAGAGATTGCAAGCTGCTTTGAACTGGACTTCAGTGATGGAAGGCAGACGATGTAATGTATAGCATATCTCCCTGTTCCTTGTCAGGTCTAACAAACTGCCACATCCTACCACAAGACATTTTCCTTAAACACTTGAACTACTGTTTTGTTTCTCATGATGTTCCTGAGAGGATTCTCTTGAGAAGGAGCTACCAAAATCATCTTGGAACTTTCCTCTAAGGAAAATCCAATGGCAATCCTAAAGAAAACAAGAACTATGATATGAGAAAACGGAGCAACACTTACACATTCTATGTGACCTGGTAATTCTTTCGAGAACTGCGTGGCAAAATAATGGAAATGCTGCACTGTATATGGGAATAAATTAACAGATGGAGCATAGGGTTGCCAGCTCCTGGTCTGGAAATACCTAGACACTTTGGGGCAGAGCCTGAGGAGGGTGGGGTTTGGGGAGAGGAGAGACTTCAGTGTGGTATTATGCCACAAAGTCCACCTTCCAAAGCAGCCATTTTCTCCAGGTGAATCAATCTCTTTTGCCTGGAGAACAGTTGTTACGCCAGGATATCTTCAGCCACCACCTGGAGGCTGACAACCCAAATGGGGCAGAATGGTAGCTGGGTGGTGGTGGTAATAGGGCAAATTATGACTTAATAACAATCCTTAGCATTCAGTGGTAAAACAAAAATAGTGCATTCAATGGTAAAACAAAACAAAAACAAAAACCCTGCATGCACTGGGCTGGATACTGCTCCATGCCACCAAGAAAAGGTTATTTATTCAAATATTTATACCTCACATTTTCTACTGAGGGTTTTTTTTTTAAGGCTTTCAAAACTAAAGTTGTTTGAGGGATACCTACAACCTATGGAGCCTTCCTTCAACTCCATTATAAGAAGACCCACAAGACGGAGGGTGGAGAAAGGTTGCCCTGCTCCCTCCATATCTTGTTGCAGTTCTTACAACAGCTGTATAAGGAAGGTGAATATTATTATTCCAGCACTGCAGGTTGGGAGTGGTGAGGATGAGCAGCTAGCCTAAGGCTACCTTGGAAGATCCAGTCGGAGCAGGGAACTGGCTGGATTACAATGCATTCCTTTATTCACTGATGCAACACCACCTTTCATCGAAGGCCATATTTTTGATGAAAAGTCAACACTCAATTGTTATATTTATATAGGGCCTTCAAAGTAACATATGCACAAAACTAGAGTTCCTTCTCCCAAGAAGTTTACAGTTTAAATTACAATGGAAATTATTAAAAGGAGAGCCAGTTTAGTGTGGTAGCTAAGAGGTGGCCTCTAATCTGGAAGAACTTGGTTTGATTCCCCACTTCTCTACATGCAGCTAGCTGGGTGGCCTTGGGTCAGCCACAGTTCTCTCTGTGCTGTTCTCTAAAGAGCAGTTCTCTCAGCCCCACCTACCTCACAGGGTATCTGTCGTGGGGAGGGGAAGGGAAAGGAGATTGTAAACCACTCTGAGCCTCCGTGTGAAGGGTGGGGTACAAATCCAAACTCCTACTCCTACTCCTCTTCTTCTTTTACAGTTTACAGTTTAAATTACAATGGAAATTATTAAGCGGAGAGCCAGTTTGGTGTAGTGGTTGAGTGTGCAGACTCTAATCTGGGAGAACTGGGTTTGATTCCGCACTCCTCCACTTGCACCTGCTGATGTGACCTTGGGTCAGTCACAAGCTCTGGCACAGCTGTTCTTGAAAAAGAGCAGTTTCTGTCAGAGTTCTCTCAGCCCCACCTACCTCACAGGGTGTCTGTTGTGGGGAGGAGAAGGGAAAGGAGTTTGTAAGCCGTTCTGAGACTCCTTTGTGTAGTGAAGGGTGGGGTATAAATCCAATCTCCTCCTCCTCCTCCTCCTTCTTCTATAAGTGAGGAGTCATGAGACTCACAGGGCAGGGAGGGAACTCTTCCTAGCCATTTATCTCAATTCTCCCCCCCACCTAGCAGCCCTCTCCCTCCCTTTTATTCCCCTGCTTCTCTTGCTTCTCCTCTTCCCCACCCTTTGCCAACCCTTTCCATTCCTTTTTCATGTTCTCATGTGTTTCCTCCCCCTGCCACCCCCTCTGCCTTCCGGGCTCATCTGGCAATGTCACCTTTCACCCTCAACACTGCCTTATCCCTCCACTCGCTCCCTCGCCAACCCAGCTACTCTCCCTGCTGCAGCACTGCCACCAACTCTGCCCAGGGCCGGATCACCCATAGGGTAAACTAGGCGCCCGCCTAGGGCGCGCTGGCCTCAGGGGTGCCAAGTGGCACCCCACTCCCCCCTGAAAAGCTCCCCCACCACCACCCGAACCGGGCGCCCGCCGCCTCTGCTGCAGCCAGACCCCCGCCCCCTTCCCGGCTTCCCTGGGGGTCCCGCAGCCACGGAGCCCCCAGAAAAGCCAGCGCTGGGAGGGAGGGGGCGGAGGCTGAACCCCCGCCCCCTTCCTGGCTTCCCTGGGTGTCCCACAGCCATGGAGCCCCCAGAAAAGCTGGCGCTGGGAGGGAGGGGCGGAGGCTGGACCCCCCACCCCCTTCCTGGCTTCCCTGGGGATCCCGCAGCCGCGGAGCCCCCAGAAAAGCCGGCGCCGGGAGGGAGGGGGCAGAGGCTAGACCCTCCGCCCCTTCCCGGCTTCCCTGGGGGTCCCGCAGCCATGGAGTCCCCAAAAAAGCCGGCGGCAGGGAGGGAGGGGCGGAGGCTAGACCCCCCGCCCCCTTCCCTGGCTTTCCTAGGGGCCCTGCAGCTGCGGAGCCTTCAGGAAAGCCAGCACCCCGCCGCTGCCCCCGGTCTCCAGGCCCCACCAGGAGGTTGGCATCCCCAGCGGGGGCGCCCCGGGATGTCCTGCCTAGGGCGCCCAGACACCTGGAGCCAGCCCTGACTCTGCCTGCCTGGCTCAGTCGTGACAGCACTTCCTCCTCCCACCCCCTGCTGCTCTCCACTTCTCCATGCTGCCCTGCTTGCTCTTCTGCTGCTGCCTCTTCTGCTCCATGTTATGTCCTGAAGCTGGAATCAGCCATATCTTTTCCTGTGTTAAGCTTCAGACATAAGAAGGGATTGTAAACTGTAACATTCCCAGTGGTCGGTTTCTGTGAAACCTTGTAAATAACCAATCATAACTGTACATATGCTTCTGGAGGGAACAGACCTCATTGGTCTTTACCCCTGAGTTCCTATTGGTCTTTAACTTATTTATGGGCATGGCTTTGACAGCCCGTACTGTTTAAAAGAGGGAGCTGTGCTCCACCGTTTGTTGTGTGCTGTTGAGTTTGCTGTTACAATAAAGCTGAATCACTTTGCTGAAATCTCTATCTTGTTGAGTTGCATACTTAACACTCCACCTTTCCTTTCCTTTCCTTTCCTTTCCTTTCCTTTCCTTTCCTTTCCTTTCCTTTCCTTTCCTTTCCTTTCCTTTCCTTTCCTTTCCTTTCCTTTCCTTTCCTTTCCTTTCCTTTCCTTTCCTTCCCTGCCTTCCTCTTTCTTCTCAGCTGCATGTGTGATCGTTGAGTTTGCTGTTACAATAAAGCTGAATCACTTTGCTGAAATCTCTATCTTGTTGAGTTGCATACTTAACACTCCACCTTTCCTTTCCTTTCCTTTCCTTTCCTTTCCTTTCCTTTCCTTTCCTTTCCTTTCCTTTCCTTTCCTTTCCTTTCCTTTCCTTTCCTTTCCTTTCCTTTCCTTCCCTGCCTTCCTCTTTCTTCTCAGCTGCATGTGTGATCGTTGAGTTTGCTGTTACAATAAAGCTGAATCACTTTGCTGAAATCTCTATCTTGTTGAGTTGCATACTTAACACTCCACCTTTCCTTTCCTTTCCTTTCCTTTCCTTTCCTTTCCTTTCCTTTCCTTTCCTTTCCTTTCCTTTCCTTTCCTTTCCTTTCCTTTCCTTTCCTTTCCTTTCCTTTCCTTTCCTTTCCTTTCCTTTCCTTTCCTTTCCTTCCCTGCCTTCCTCTTTCTTCTCAGCTGCATGTGTGATCGTTGAGTTTGCTGTTACAATAAAGCTGAATCACTTTCCTGAAATCTCTATCTTGTTGAGTTGCATACTTAACACTCCACCTTTCCTTTCCTTTCCTTTCCTTTCCTTTCCTTTCCTTTCCTTTCCTTTCCTTTCCTTTCCTTTCCTTTCCTTTCCTTTCCTTTCCTTTCCTTTCCTTTCCTTTCCTTTCCTTTCCTTTCCTTCCCTTCCCTTCCCTTCCCTTCCCTTCCCTTCCCTTCCCTGCCTTCCTCTTTCTTCTCAGCTGCATGTGTGATCGTTGAGTTTGCTGTTACAATAAAGCTGAATCACTTTGCTGAAATCTCTATCTTGTTGAGTTGCATACTTAACACTCCACCTTTCCTTTCCTTTCCTTTCCTTTCCTTTCCTTTCCTTTCCTTTCCTTTCCTTTCCTTTCCTTTCCTTTCCTTTCCTTTCCTTTCCTTTCCTTTCCTTTCCTTTCCTTTCCTTTCCTTTCCTTTCCTTCCCTGCCTTCCTCTTTCTTCTCAGCTGCATGTGTGATCGTTGAGTTTGCTGTTACAATAAAGCTGAATCACTTTGCTGAAATCTCTATCTTGTTGAGTTGCATACTTAACACTCCACCTTTCCTTTCCTTTCCTTTCCTTTCCTTTCCTTTCCTTTCCTTTCCTTTCCTTTCCTTTCCTTTCCTTTCCTTTCCTTCCCTGCCTTCCTCTTTCTTCTCAGCTGCATGTGTGATCGTTGAGTTTGCTGTTACAATAAAGCTGAATCACTTTGCTGAAATCTCTATCTTGTTGAGTTGCATACTTAACACTCCACCTTTCCTTTCCTTTCCTTTCCTTTCCTTTCCTTTCCTTTCCTTTCCTTTCCTTTCCTTTCCTTTCCTTTCCTTTCCTTTCCTTTCCTTTCCTTTCCTTTCCTTCCCTGCCTTCCTCTTTCTTCTCAGCTGCATGTGTGATCGTTGAGTTTGCTGTTACAATAAAGCTGAATCACTTTGCTGAAATCTCTATCTTGTTGAGTTGCATACTTAACACTCCACCTTTCCTTTCCTTTCCTTTCCTTTCCTTTCCTTTCCTTTCCTTTCCTTTCCTTTCCTTTCCTTTCCTTTCCTTTCCTTTCCTTTCCTTCCCTGCCTTCCTCTTTCTTCTCAGCTGCATGTGTGATCGTTGAGTTTGCTGTTACAATAAAGCTGAATCACTTTGCTGAAATCTCTATCTTGTTGAGTTGCATACTTAACACTCCACCTTTCCTTTCCTTTCCTTTCCTTTCCTTTCCTTTCCTTTCCTTTCCTTTCCTTTCCTTTCCTTTCCTTTCCTTTCCTTTCCTTTCCTTTCCTTCCCTTCCCTGCCTTCCTCTTTCTTCTCAGCTGCATGTGTGATCGTTGAGTTTGCTGTTACAATAAAGCTGAATCACTTTGCTGAAATCTCTATCTTGTTGAGTTGCATACTTAACACTCCACCTTTCCTTTCCTTTCCTTTCCTTTCCTTTCCTTTCCTTTCCTTTCCTTTCCTTTCCTTTCCTTTCCTTTCCTTTCCTTTCCTTTCCTTTCCTTTCCTTTCCTTCCCTGCCTTCCTCTTTCTTCTCAGCTGCATGTGTGATCGTTGAGTTTGCTGTTACAATAAAGCTGAATCACTTTGCTGAAATCTCTATCTTGTTGAGTTGCATACTTAACACTCCACCTTTCCTTTCCTTTCCTTTCCTTTCCTTTCCTTTCCTTTCCTTTCCTTTCCTTTCCTTTCCTTTCCTTTCCTTTCCTTTCCTTTCCTTCCCTTCCCTTCCCTTCCCTTCCTTCCCTTCCCTTCCCTTCCCTTCCCTTCCCTGCCTTCCTCTTTCTTCTCAGCTGCCTCCCCCACCTGCAGGACCTCTGGCCGCTCCCTTTCCCTCTGACGGTGTTTCTGTTGCTCCCTCTCTCCCACCTCACTGCCCCCCTTCCCCAGTATCTCTAGGGCAGCTACAGTCTCTCAAACCGCCCCTGTCTTTCTTGCAGTGTTGGTTGGTTCCTCCCTCCCCGGCTGTTAAATTTGCCTCCTTCTCTCAGGCACCAGCCATCTAATTTATGGACAGGGGCTATGCTGCCTCTGCTCTAGTACAAACCACTTCCCTTGTTAATGATTTTTAAAAAAAATTCCCATTGATTGTTTAACTGTTTTATTTTTCTAAAAGCCTGGGGACCCCCCCCAAATTTGCAGAAACACCCCCTGTTCTCTATATAGGGCCCCAATATGTGGATTTAAATAACTGCCAAGGGGACCATGCTGAGAACTGAGCCAGTTTGGTGTAGTGGTTAAGTGCGCGGACTCTAATCTGGGAGAACCGGGTTTGATTCCCCACTCCTCCACTTGCACCTGCTGATGTGACCTTGGGTCAGTCACAAGCTCTGGCACAGCTGTTCTCTCAAGGACAGTTTCTGTCAGAAGTTCTCTCAGCCCCACCTACCTCACAGGGTGTCTGTTGTGGGGAGGGGAAGGGAAAGGAGTTTGTAAGCCACTCTGAGATGCCTTTGGGCAGTGAAGGGCAGGGTATAAATCCAATCTCTTCTTCTTCTTCTTAACTATTTATTTGTTTTACAAAATTGATACCCTGCCTTTCTGCCCTCATAAGGGATCCTGAGGCAGCTAACAAATTAAAAGCCTTCATAATCAAATTGCATCTTAAAACCCATTAAAACCAACAAAAACACATCATTAAAACAATTAAAAGATGTGCTGAAATACATACAAAACCACAACATAAGAACATAAAAGAAGCCAATGCTGGATCAGGCCAGTGGCCCATCCAGTTCAACACTCTGTCACACAGTGGCCAAAAATACCAAGTGCCATCAGGAGGTCCAGCAGCGGGGCCAGGACACTAGAAGCTCTCCCACTGTTGCCCTCCCCACCAAGCACCAAGATTAAGTTTCAGTTTTTTAGCCTACATCCACTCCAAAACTGCCTCCAGAATTATGATTTCAGAAACACTGGTGGTCTTTGGTAGGCCCTTGGCCTAAAGCAACCAGCCTCACCAAGGTGCCCTGGGTAGGGTTGCCAGCTTCCATGTGGGGCCTGGGGATCTCCCGATTTTTGACTGATCCCCAGCTGACAGAGATCAGCTCCCCTGGAGAAAATGGCTGCTTTGAAGGGTGGACTCTCTGGCATTGTACCATGCTGAGGCCCCTCCCCTCACCCCTCCCTCTCCTGGCTCCACCCCCAAAATCGCCAGGCATTTTCCAACCCAGGCTTGGCAACTCTGGCCCTGCATCTTGCACCATTTTGGGAAGCAGAAAATATGAAACCCAAGGGACTCTTTGGCAAAAACTGTGCTCGCCATCCATAATTCCACCTCTACTTTAGAAGAGTTCTAAAAGTTTAAATGAAAACTGAATGAGTCAAAAGGGGGGGGGGGGAGGAAAGAAAGGGGATATTAGGCAGGCATAAACATCTGTCTGACATTTGGGAGAAACAATGCACCCTGGATGCTGGCGAAAGGCAAACTAACACACTGGGCTTAAGCCCTAAAGAAATACTTTAAGAGTCTGAAAAAAATAATAAGTGGTCGAGCTTTTCAGATCCTGGCCCTGTTTCCACAATTAATTAAGCATTTTTACCGCCCATTTAAACAATTTCACAAAAGGAAAACAGAAATAAACATAACCACCAACCGGCAACAGGCTTGTTCTTTTCCAAAATACATAATTATGTTTGCAGCTGCTTAGGGAAATGTCCATTTTTTTCTGGATCCCCACCGTTTCGCTCTGTGACCTTGTTCCGACTCTATTCTCATCTGGTATCGCAGGGGGGATAGCATTAGGGGGAAATGTTTAAGCATTTAACACTCAAACTGTTGGGAAGAGATTTTGTTCCTTGTGGTGTTTTGGAGATAAACTATAGAACTCCACCTTGGTGGGGAAAAGGAAAAACTGTTCTCATAAACAAGATGTACAATGGATTCCAGCCGAACAGAGTAAAATGGTCAGAATTGCTATTGTTTTCCAGCTCAAGCTTAATTTTACACAGCTTTATGACTCCAGTGACTTTCATTCTACTTCATCTTACTTTTCGTGGGTCTGAGTTGGCTGATTCAAAATGCGCACATCAAGTGGAGACACGTGAATGAGTTTTTACACAGCTAAACTTTTCCTAACTTGTTTTAAAATATCACCTCACCTCGGTATAACCACAATGGACTCAGCATATCAGATCCAGTCAACAACTATGGAGAGAGAGAGAGAGAGAGAGAGAGAGAGAGAGAGAGAGAGAGAGAGAGAGAGAGAGAGAGAGAGAGAGAGAGAGTTGGATTTATACCCTGCCCTTCACTTGGATTCTCAGAGCAGTTTACAAACTTCTTTCCCTCCCCACAACAGACACCCTGTGAGGTAGGTGGGGCTGAGAGAGCTTTCAAGAACTGCCCTTTCAAGGTCAGCTTTGACAGAACTATGGCTTGCCCAAGGCCATCCAGCAGGTACAAGTGGGGGAGTAGGGAATTGAACCTGGTTCTCCCAGATTAGAGTCTGCTCCTTAACCACTACACCAAACTGGCTCTCTCCTAGTTTACATGCTTTGCCAGTGATACTCAGTGGTTCAGAAGCCCCGTTTGGCTCTTTGACATGCCGCCCATGGATCTTCTGAGCATTACTCTACAACATGGTACTTACCTCATGTTCCATGAAAGTGGCCAAGGCTGTTACCAGTAGGGCTTGTGGTTGGCAGGTGGTTCCCACCACAAAATAGCTGCCACTGGAGGGACTGGAGGATGGGTAAGCTGCAGTAAAGGCCCCTTTTCCTCCAGCAAGCGCCCACCTTTCTTTCCTCTGTGTTATGTACTGAGAGACTAAGCCATTCCTCAAGCTGCACCAGGAACGGGTTGAGCTTGCTACTTTAGAACAATAGCTCACCAGGATCCTGGAGCTAACCAATACAATAGATAAGTAGTGGGATGTAAATAGCCTACCACTGGGAGTGGGTGTGTGTTGGGTGTGGTGCTTGCATGCTTTATCAGCAGGGCTCCAGCCCCGCTAGTTGTTCTTGTAGTTTGCTGAAATCACTTAATAAACCAGAGCTGATCACTGCAATGCTTCTAGAACCCAGTATTTAACACTCTGCACTCTCATTCCAGCTCCCAGGCACTGGTTTGCGGCTGGAAGGAGGCCATATTGGCTGCAGAGATGAGAAAGTACAGCGATCTCCACCACCACAGTAGACACTTGGGAAAAGAGCAAGCTGGTCAGAGAGGGGGAAGGGTGTACTCCCCCTTTCCCAGGGCCATCTGGCACTCCTTCAGGCACTACAGATCAGTTTCCCTGGAGAACAAGTCTGCTTTGGAGGGTGAATGTGATGGCATTATACCCTGCTGAGGTCTCTCTCCTCCCCAGACCCCACCTTCCCCAGGATCCACCTGCAAATCTCCAGGAATTTCCCAACCCAGAGTTGGCAACTTTACTGTCACATGACCTACTGTATCTTATGCTGAGGTCAGAATTGGGAAGGCAGGAAGCCTTCCCCTCACTCGGTCTAAATTTCTGCCAAGGTGGGGAGAAACAGCTCTATATTCTCCGGCATGGCAAAAGGCAGCCCCTACATGCACAGGGGTGCTCTGGTAATTAAAAAGCCTATAGTTCCATGTTTCATATTAATTGTGATGTATTATTGTCTCTCTGTGTTTTGTGGAGTAGGGCACAGGGCGTGCAGTAGTCACACAGCTCTTCTGGTGGATGGTGACTGCAAATGTAGCTCTCCTCGAACCATGGAGTCAGTACCGCTGCATTAAGCAGAATTAGCTGGTAGAGTTTTGAGGGGGCAGAACAGACTGTACCACTTCAGACTGCTGGTGGGGAGAGTCACACTTTAATGCTGCCCCAGGTAAAACAGTTCCCTGTAAATGAAAGAAGTAGCATACCAGAGAAAGCCTGCCTCCTAGCTATATACATGTGCTGCCAGGTTTGTTATTTTCGGGGAGTTATTATTAATGCTCAGGAATTTTTGAAAAATGTCCTCCTCCACCTGCAGTCTGTAGTACAGTCAATTCTGCCACCTTAGTACTTTGATGCCTCATGACCACCTCATGAACCAAAGTTCCTCCTTTTTCCCTTCCAGAGGCAACTGGTCACAAGGAAAATATATTGGTAAGTGCTATGATGCCTCTGGTCACCGAGCTGGAAATTGCTGCCTAGGATATTGAAGTCTAGCCATCAGAACATGACCTGTTTCTTTGTTTTGCTCCCTCTACTGGTCCATTCGATATTACACTGGTTTATGTCTGCCATAAAAAGCCTTCAGGGAGATATGTCTGACATAAACCAATGTAATATAATTAAGATGGAAAATTTGTAACAGCTTTTATATAAACTTGATGAAATTTCCCATGATGTCTTATCCCATCCCCTGTACCCTTCCCGCCCTATAAGGCGTTAAAACCAAATATTAATAATAATAATAATAATAATAATAATAATAATAATAATAATAATAATAATAATAATAATAACAACAACAACAACAACAACAACAACAACAATAATAACAATAATAATCCAATGTAATATCAAATTGACCTCCAGAGGGACCAAAACACATGCAGAACAGACTCCCCCCCCAAAAAAAAAAACCAAAAAAAACAACAAACCCAGGAACTTACAAGCAAGGAAAGTGAGAATACAGAACAGCCCTCAGTCTCAAACTGTGGATAAAGGCAGTATAATTCTTATGGGGTTGGAGGATGAAGAATGATGGACCAGAATGGTCATAGAGCCTCTGTCTTTCCTGTTCCTTGAGTGGGAGCTCACCCTGCCAAGACCTAGATTTTGGGTCTCTGTTCCTGATTAGGAACTAGTTTACTGGATACTTCAGGCTGCTAGGCATGTATTCCTCCTTTCTGTCCAGGTGTGCCTTATTTATCACTCTTGGGATCCCAGGAGGACTATGGTGACTCTGGACGTGGACCGTTCCAGTCAAGTGTCTACCTTGTTTTTAAAAATCTTTTTTTAATCTCAGTCTCCTTTTGAGTGCTGGACTGGGTCTTTCTCTTTGGGTACCCTGATGTTCTTGGGCACGAACTGTGGACCAGGAAGTTCCATTCCATCCTACCGGTGGGCCAGGGCAGGTTGTGACAGCAGCAGAGTAATGTAATGCTGTTTTCATGGACTGTATCACTTCAGGGTGAAGGTGGCAGGTTACATTTCTGTGTATTCTTTCATGGGGGAGAAAGTCTGTCCAACTTGCAGGTTATGACGGAGGCTGCCTTAGACCTGTTTTCCTTAACATGTTTGTTTTCTGTGATACCATTTTAGTAAATAATGGTGAAGGAAAGTGTTATGTATTGGGACTGAATCATCCCTGATTGAATCACCCCAGGGACTGGCTGAGTTTGGAACAGAAGAACAATAGCCTGCCAGGATTCTGAAAGTAACCAATCTAGTAATAATGTTATGTAAATAGCCTATCACTGGGAGTTGGGTGTGTTTGGGTTTGGCAACTGCATGCTATTTAACAGAGCTGAGGCTCAGGGGTCTTGTCTTGCTGTTGCTGAAATCACTAATAAAGTAGAACGGATCACTAGGCTTGTGGTCTGTTCATCCACGGAAACCACTATTTAACAGAAAGTAAAACTATACCAGACCTTCACAGCTTATGATCCACCTGTTTGGTAGACTGCCAGAGGCTTGATAAATCTATTCCTGCTGTTAGTCCAGAACTCCATTAATAGGGGTGAAAAGTTATGCAGCTTAACAGGCCACAATATTCGTCTTATGTCTGTTTTTGGCTTAATGGATAAGGATGCTGTGAACCTCTCAGGCCTGTAACCATGGAGGGCCATTTGGGGGCAGAGCCCCACTACCCACGAGCCCCCCCACCTGATGATGCCAGACACCTCCACCCCAGTGTGCCTAGCCCCACAGCGGTAGAGAGACTGGGGAAAGAAAGGGAAGCTGCCCTGCAGCTTCGGTCAGTTTCACTTCCCAGGTATCAGCTGTTAGGTTTAAGGGCTGAAAGGAGGGAAGTGAAACTGACCAGAACCACTGGGCAGCTTTCTTTTCCTTCCCCAGCCTCCCCACAGCTGCAGGGAACTGGGGAAGGAAGGGAAAACTGCCCTGCCACTTTTGGTCAGTTTCTGACCTAGTGGAACTCTCTGCCAACTTCCATCAGGGCCCTATGGGACTTAATGCAATGCCACCAGGCCTGTAAGGCAGAGATGTTCCACCAGGCTTTCGGCTGAGGACAGCAATGGTTTTCCATCATAGTGGGCACCCTCTTTTCTTTTCTTTTCTTTTCTTTTCTTTTCTTTTCTTTTCTTTTCTTTTCTTTTCTTTTCTTTTCTTTTCTTCCATTCTGCCAGCTTCGGCCTCCTCCTTAACATGCCCATGAGATAGAAGAGCAGTCCAGAGCAGGTTTTAGATTAAATTATGGATGCCATCGGGAGACTATTAAATTAAGAATAACTGATTTGTTGATTTTAATCTGTAGTTTTGTATTTTTTTTAACCTGTTGTAAATTGCCTAAAGCCTTGTGTATTCAGGGATTGGGCGATCTAGAAATTTAATTTGATGATGATGATGATATGCAGGTTTAGTAAGTTGTGAGGGAGGGATGATATGCTGAGCAGGTGTAGTAGGTTGTGAGGGAGGGAAGAAGCATGTGGTAATGCCAAGCGGTGGCAATGGATCCTTGAGGGAGGTCCAACGAACCCAACTGACAGGTCTTTGAGCATCCCTAGTCGCAAGGAGGAGTTAGAGGTGCTTGAAGATCCTGACTTTGTTGAAGGTCTTCAAAAAAAGTTTGTTTTCTCAAGGAAGTTATATATAGATAACTTTTCCCCCCCAGTATGTATAATTAGAATTTATTTTGAAGATTAAATTCTTTGGGGTACTTCATGGTGTCAGTGCTTGATCAATTAATCTCTCAAGGATCTCAATCTGTGTTGAGGGAAGAAAAAAAACTCTTTACTATCTGCAGTGGCATGATGACCTTTACCTCAACTAAAAATTTATTGCCTCATTATGTGTAATTATACACTCAGCTGTATCAGGTGATCCAATACATTTGGCACATTGGAACCTGAGGTCCTTCAGACTTACTTGAGGTTAATATCAGGTGCCCTTTTTATATTCTTTAGGGTAAGAAAACCGGTTTTGAAACTTCAGCAAGCACTATCTAAAAAAGCACACCGTCAGACTTTTTGTTCGGAAAAAAATAAGCTTGGGAAAAATATTTCTCATCACAGGTCAACTTTCTTGAGCTCTTGGGAGGAAAACTTTAGTGCATTATTTATTTATTTCCCCTCCCCATCTTCACATTGTCTTTCTGCCCAAGGATGCTTCAAGGCAGCTTATACCACTCTCAATGGATTAATTCAGACATTAGAACAGTGATGGTCAGTTGGATGGATGCAACGAGCTTTTCCACTGGTGAAAATGGGAGGAAGTTAACTCCTTTGAAAAACCAAAACAAGTCTGTTGTAGAGATGATGGGACTACCATGGACAAAAGCCATTGGTGACAGAGGCTGTAATAAGGAGGGTATTGGCTGAGACTAAGCAAAAAGGTGAGCAGGATCCAACCCAACATCTCTTCCTCCTTACCTGTTGGGGAATCCATGCTCTCTGTGCCTTCTTTACTCAAATAATATTGTTTAGGAGGTGCAACAGGCCTTTCTTGGTTGCAGGACCCACATACAATACATTTTCCCAAATAATGATGAGTTTTAATTAAACATTATGGGGGAATAGTTGTCCCCATGCCAATCACAAAAGCAAGACTCCCTCAGACAAGGGTCTCGGAGAAGGAGAAGAAGGAGAAGGAGAAGGAGAAGAAAAGTTGGTTTTATACCACACTTTTCACTACCCAAAGGAGTCTTAGAGTGGCTTACAATCTCCTTCCCTTCCTCTCCCCACAACAGTCACCCTGTTAGGTAGGTGGGGCTGAGAGAGCTCTGACTGAGAACTGCATGTGGAGGAGTGGGGAATTAAAGCTGGCCCTCCAGATTAGAGTCTGCCAATCTTTATAAGATTTTATAAATTCACCCAAAGAAATACATGAAGGAGCCTTAGGACAGCTCTCTAAAAATGGTGTTACATGTGATGAAATTAACATGTGTAAGGTGGAAGCAGGTTTAAGCATGCTGGCCTTACCCTTGCTTAAACAGAATCACTGGCTCGTGAGCATGGAATCTACACACATAGGAAGCATATGCAAATAAGCTCCACCTCTATGACTGGGAATAATCATGCTCACAACAAGCTCGTGATTGCACACAGAAAGGGGATGGGGCTAGCATGTTCATGCCCACTCCCCCTCTAGGCATAGTGACATCAGCAGAAGTCTACTGACTCCGATCTTTGGATCTGATTGTTTATTCTGACTCACAGATCTTCCAGGTCTCAAGTAGAGGTCTTTCCTATCATCCCATATGATCCTTTTAATCCAGAATGTTGAGGATTGAACCTAGGACCTTCTTCATGTGAGGTAGGTGCTGTGCCACTGAACGATGTCTAGGCTCAGCAGCCAGAGATTTCCTGGGATTACAACTGACAAAGATGAAGCTGTGTCAAGTTGTTTGCTTATTGTTCACTTCAAATTGGAAGTGGAGGAAGGAAAAAGTGCCATTCAAAACCACATTCCAATAGCCTGGGCCAACCCTGACTGGGAAGTCACCCCTGAATGGCCATAAATCTATGCAGAAGGTACCATAAAACCTGATGAAGAAAGAGAGTGAAAGCGGCATGCAGTGTAGAGGGAGATTAACCTCCTGATGTGGCTATGGAAAAACTGTGAGGAAACAGATGAGTGCAGAATCAGCCACAGTTAACAAAAAGGAGAAAAGGGAAATCACCCACCCGGAAGCTTGCAAAATCTTTAAGGAGAAGATTTAAAGGGAGTGGGTTTGGATTATCAAAATGGTTTTCCTGTCCCATAGTTCCTCATGGGCTCTTAGTTTGTTCTAAGTAGTACTTTTGACAGCCCCACTTTTAATGTTTAAAAGGGCTTTTCAAAGAACAATAGCAAAGTAGGTGCTTTACACAGTGGGAGACTAATTGTGTATTGGAGTTTTAATTTAATTTCTTGTTTTCGTGTCTTTGTTTTGTTGCTTCTTGAATACACTATTGACAGCCACCTGTAGCTAAATATTTACTCTTTCTTCTAATTTATTTCATTTGCGTATTGTGGGGGAGGGCAGCTTTAACGCAGCCACGGAGCGCAGAAATGTCATTATTTGCTGCAGAAAGAGATTGATTCCATTAATGCATTATGGTAAACACTATTTGTTATTAAAGGTGTGTGCAAACCTTAATCTATTAGATTTTTTCCATGTTAGAATTGCTTGTTGAAGGCACTTAGCAAAATAATGAGTGATCAAACTGTCACAGTTGTTAAATGTTTGACAATGGATGCTGAATGGTGAAATTTTAATTAACCACAAATGTTCTAAAAGCATCCCTGCATTACATTTCTGTTCAAAACCTATCCTTTTGAGGCAATACATGACGTTGCCTGTTACACTTAATGCAGAGAGTACAATAAACAAGCCTTCTGTAGGTGATGCATACGTTTTCACCCCTGCTGCCAGGCAAGTTGGTTTCCATGTAATACCTCAAATTTATTCTGTCAAATGCATGCTGGTTATGTCTCTGATTGACCAAATTAAAAACAACTTTTATAACAACTGAATCGCATATAGAAACATTCAGTGGCTATTAGCCAGAAGGTATAGATGGAACATTCTGCCTGGGGCAGTGATGCTCTGTATTCTTGGTGCTTGGGGGGCAACAATGGGAGGGATGCTGGAGTTCTGGAGTTTGGCGTAGTGGTTAGGAGCACAGACTCTAATCTGGGAGAACCGGGTTTGATTCCCCACTCCTCCACTTGCACCTGCTGGATGACCTTGGGCAAGCCACAGTTCTGGCACAGCTGTTCTTGAAAAAAGAGCAGTTTGTGTCAGAGCTCTCTCAGCCCCACCTACCTCACAGGGTGTCTGTTGTGGGGAGGGGAAGGGAAAGGAGTTTGCAAGCTGCTCTGAGACTCCTTTGGGTAGTGAAGGGTGGGGTATTTTATTTATATGTATTTATTTATCGCATTTCTACCCTGCCCCCCAATCTCCTCCTCCTCCTCCTCCTTCTTCCCCCGCTGGTGGACTTCTTGGTGGCACCTGATTTTCAGCCACTGTGTGACACAGAGTGTTGGACTGGGTGGGCCATTGGCCTGATCCAACATTGGCTTTCTTACGTTCTTATGTTTTCTCTTCTGGAGAGTTCCAAATGCTTTGTCCCCTGGCAGTTCAAAATGATATGGTTGTAGCTTTCAAAGCTCTTCTGGGCCATAAAGATTCATGCTGCGAAATCAGTTAAGAAGCAGACCTTGTTTAGAAACCACCTTCCTAGCATGAGAATGTTTCCCACCCATATTACTAAACAGGTTTTATTTATTAGATTTTTTTTTTAGATGCTGCTCACCTAGAAGGTCTCGCAGCAACTTACAACACATGGAATCCTGCTCCTATAAATTTTTACACATCAAATCCTACTTTGATATAATAATAATAATAATAATAATAATAATAATAATAATAATAATAATAATAATAATAATAATAATAATAATAATAATAATAATAATAATAATAAACTAAAAAAGTCTGGCTAAAGGCAGGACCTCCCGGCAGCAGCTTCTTTTAATGGGATCAGCAGGCAAGGCAAAAATCTGCCAGTGGGTGGATCAGAGAGAAATATGGTGCAGAATGATCACCGAGAGATTTTGTTTCCCTCAACATTTCTGAGATGTTTCACTTCATCGGGAACCCCCAAATTATCTTCAAAATTGTACATTAGGCAAAATTGGTGTCCATGAGTATCTTTCCCTCTACCCCCCCCCTTTTTGTATTTTTTTCTGCCCTGGCCCCCACCTGATGATAATGATGATAGTTATAGATCTCCACAATAAACACAGTTTGACCTTATAAATTCACTCTGTAAATTTGCCTGGTGTTTCAGACTTTCAGTTTCCCCTCAACAGTTTGCTCTAGACAAAGACCTGTATCCAACGATGCACAAGTATGCAATTCCACTTGCAGTGACCATAGTTCCACTTGTGCAAGATTTTGTGCAACATCTAGCACTTCCCGCTGTATATATCATACTGCCCAGATATTGGTTGCACCAGGGGTCTTTTCGTAGAAAAACAGCTGCAAGAGCTCATTAGCATATGGTATGCTAATGAGCTATTCAGCTATTAGCATATGCCACGCCCCCTGACATCACCGGAAGTGATGTCAGAAGGGGAAGCAAAGGGGGGGAGGCATCTTCAAAAGCCTCCCCTTCCCTTCCCCAGCTGGTCTGGGTGGGGGAGCTAAGAGAGAAGGGGTTTAAAGTTTAAACTCCTTCTCATGAGAGTTGGGCCACAGAAGGAGGAAAGAGGGAAGGATAGAGAGATAGTAGAGAGAAGGAAAGAAGGAAGGAAAAGGGAAAGAAAGAGAAGGAAAGGGGAGGGAAAGAAAGAGAGGGAAGAAGGAGGGAAACAGGGAAAGGAGGAAAAAAGAGAAGAGAAGGTGGGAAAGAAAGGAAGGAAGGAAGGAAGGAAGGAAGGAAGGAAGGAAGGAAGGAAGGAAGGAAGGAAGGAGCAGGGAAAGAAGCAGGGAAAAGCAGGGAAAGAAGCAGGGAAAGAAGCAGGGAAAGAGGAAAAAGAGAGAAGGAAAGGAGGGAATGAAAGAAATTTGGTGGCAATTCAGCCCCATTATATCCTATGGGCCATTGAAGTCAATGGTGAAACCATAGGGTATATTCTGGGGGCTGGAGGGGAGGGGTTTGAGGAGAGGCTCCAAACTCACAGAGTAGCTGGTGGAGCCTCTCCCCAAGATACCCACCAAGTTTCAAGAACATTGGACCAGGGGGTTCAATTCTATGGGCCCCCAAACAGGTTGCCCCTATTCCCTCCATTGTTCTCTATGGTGGGAAACAAAATTACTTTTTTCCCACCATAGAGAACAATGGAGGGAATAGGGGCAACCTGTTTAGGGGCCCATAGAATTGGACCCCCTGATCCAGTGTTCTTGAAACTTGGTGGGTATCTTGGGGAGAGGCTACATCAGCTATCCTGTGAGTTTGGAGCCTCTCCCTCAAACCCCTGCCCTCCAGCCCCAGAATATACCCTATGTTTTCACCATTGACTTCAATGGCCCATAGGATATAATGGAGCTGAAATTGACATTCGGCTGCCTGAAAGACTCCCCGGGACGCCGGCTGGGGGCGGGGCTTGGCTCCTGAGCTCCCGGAGCTGCGCTCCGGTGCGCTCCCCCCCCAAAAGACCCGGTTGCACAACATCTTGTGCATGCAAAAGGGCAAGTGCAGATACAGTATGTGATCTATTCCTTGCTATTGTGTTCTTTTCCTTGCATTTTTTAAACTTTCTTTTTAAAATATTATCGAACACTGTGACAATATTACAAACTGATGACAGAACACAGTGCAATCAATGAAGTACAGCAAAAAATAAATACAAATATAGATCTATATATCACTTTCATCTTAACAGGTATTAATTAGCATTAGAAGATTCAATATACCATGAAAAGGAATAGTTACAATTTGTTCAATATGAGCAGAGAAGAGAGATTCGATTCTTGTTCAGTACATAACAACAATTTGAGATACCTGACCAGTGTTTGTGTAACAAGGGGTACCATTTCTCTAGGAGACTGGGCTGATTTGAGGAACCTCTAGACTTACCTAAATTGTTTGTGATCTTGTCCAGAATAAATAGGTCCCACAATTTTAAGAACCACTCTTGGGCTGATTCCACACCAATGCTTTGCTTCCCCCCCCCCCGGGTCTAATTGGCCGGATTCTATGAGTGTGTTTCCGCATTCTGAAAATTTCACCCAGGTTGCATCCCAGGTGTTCGTTTCTGCATGTGCCTTGCCCCGAATCTGGTCCCCTTTCCCCTGTCTTCTCCCTCCTTTTTTTTTCCAATGGAGGCGGGGTTGCGTTGTAATGCACCCACCCACCAGAAAACTGGCAGGCTTCGGTGCATTATGATGCATCTATTTAAATTGCTGTTCACATGCGTGGCAGCCTAGTGGTGTCACTAGCAACAGACCCACAATTGGCTCCATAGATTTCTGAAATTAAATCCCTGGGAAAATCCCCCACACACAAAAGTACAAAAACCTGCACCAGGGAGGAGGGGGGTTGCAGGCACGATAGGGAGGTGGGGAAAAAGATTGAAAACACAATAAAAGCAAAACAAAACACTGAACATAAGTATACGCTCAGCAAGGAGGGGTGTGTGTGCAGAAGGATTTAATGCTAGTTAATGTTGGGTCATGTGCAGGAGCTGCGGTGGCTCAAGTGGTTAAGACGCTGAACTGCAGGCTGCGGAAGGTCAGTAGTTCAGCAGTTCGAGACCCGAGAGTGCCGCATGATGGGGTGAGCTCCCGTCTCTAGTTCCAGCTCCTGCCAACCTAGCAGTTCGAAAGCAAGAAATTGCAAGTAGATAAATAGGTACCATTTTGGTGGGAAGGTAACAGCGTTCCGTGCGCCTTGGTGTTTAGTCATGCCGGCCACATGACCACGGAAACGTCTTCGGACAGCGCTGGCTCTTCGGCTTTGAAACGGAGATGAGCACCGCAACCCTAGAGTCGGATTCGACTGGCTTTCGAGCAAGGGAACCTTTACCTTTAATGTTGGGTCATTATTGTGTTGCAACACAACACAGGGGGGGAAATGGGCATTGGAGTGGGGAGGGACAGAATAATTGAACAGAGGCAGGAAGGCGGACAGAGAGGCGGGAAGGGTAGGAGAAAAAGCAGAGGGCTGTTAAAGAGGTGGAGGAGCCGCGATTCAAGAGTTCCCCACTAGAATGCCCCAACTCCAACCCCATAGTAAAAAAAAAAAAGATCCTGAAAATAGCAGAGAAATCCGGGGGGAAATGCCATTAAATTCAGGTCAATTGCCGATCCAGACCAACATGTGGGGAACTGATCAATTTCTGCGGATATTATTGGGGGGTGACACCGGTGCAAGTGATTGTGCGGAATCGGCGTTGATGTAGATTTCCAGTGGGAAGCAATAAGACATTTAGCAGCAATTAACTGCCAGAAGTACAAGCTGGGTTTCGAAGAGGTAGAGGAACTAGAGATCAAATTGCCAACATTCGCTGGATTATGGAGAAAGCAAGAGAGTATCAGAAAAACATCTACTTCTGCTTCATTGACTATGCTAAAGCCTTTGATTGTGTGGATCACAATAAACTATGGCAGGTTCTTAAAGAGATGGGAGTACCAGACCACCTCACATGTCTCCTGAGAAACCTGTATAAGGGTCAAGAAGCAACAGTTAGAACCGGATATGGAACAACTGATTGGTTTAGCATAGGAAAAGGAGTACGACAAGGATGTATATTGTCACCTTGCTTATTTAATTTATATGCAGAGTACATCATGCGAAATGCTGGCCTGGATGAATCACAAGCTGGAGTTAAGATTGCTGGGGAAATGATCAATAACCTCAGATATGCCGACGATACCACTCTGATGGCAGAAAGTGAAGAGGACCTAAAGAGCCTCTTGCTCAGAGTCAAAGAGGAGAGCGCAAAAGTGGGCTTGAAGCTCAACATCAAAAAAACTAAGATCATGGCATCTGGCCCCATCACTCCTTGGCAAATAGAAGGGGAAGTCGTAGAAGTAGTGACAGACTTCACATTCCTAGGATCCCAGATCACTGCAGATGGTGACTGCAGCCATGAAATTAAAAGACGCCTGCTCCTTGGGAGGAAAGCGATGGCAAACCTAAACAGCATGATAAAAAGCAGAGACATCACCTTGCCAACAAAAGTCCGCATGGTCAAAGCAATGGTATTCCCCGTAGTAATGTATGGCTGCGAGAGTTGGACTATAAGGAAGGCCGAGCGCCGAAGAATAGATTCTTTTGAACTATGGTGCTGGAGAAGACTCTTGAGAGTCCCTTGGACTGCAAGGAGATCAAATCAGTCAATCCTAAAAGAAATCAACCCTGATTGTTCCCTGGAAGGCCAGATCCTGAAGCTGAAGCTCAAATACTTTGGCCACCAAATGAGAAGGGAGCATTCACTGGAGAAGACCCTGATGCTGGGAAAGATTGAAGGTCAAAGGAGAAGGGGACGGCAAAGGATGAGATGGTTAAACAGTGTCATCAATGCAACGAACATGAAATTGAGCAAACTTCAGCGGACAGCGGAAGACAGGAGGGCCTGGCGTAATCTGGTCCACGGGGTCGCAAAGAGTCGGACTCGACTGTGTGACTGAACAACAAAACGCTATCACAATAAGTTCTCGTTTTACCTTGGGGACATTGCAATGATCCCACAAATCAAGAAGGAACAGTTCAGGCGTCCTGGGAATCCAGTAATAGGTGATCATATGAATTTTTCTTGCATTTTTGATTGATCAAGCGCTGCAGTGCAAGCAGATACGTTGTGCTGGATCTAACCCAAAATGTGGTGGCACCTCTAATGGACCTCATGCTCACTGTGATAAAGGTTTACATCAGTGAAGAAATCACATATGTGCTTGAAGGGCAAACTGATCGTCTAATGCTCATCAGGACCCCTTTGGTGTGTTTAAGAACTTATTGCAGTGTGGCTTCTTCCTATGGTTTCCAGGCTTCCTGCTATGGCAGGAGCTATGCTCCCTCTAACTGTGGAGTCTTGTGAACAAAAATTCTACTTTGTGAGCTACTGGCATTAAAGTTGTGAGTGAGCAATTTGGCCACTGCATAAATTAGTTTGCTCTGGAGCCATCCTTCCTGAGCTAAGACAAAAACGTGTGAGCCGGAGGCTAAAAAACCATGAGCTGGCTCACACTAACTCAGCTTAGAGGGAACACTGGGCAGGAGACCCTCCTGCCAATTGCTGCTGTTGCCTGCTGCTGCTCTGAGCAGTGGCAGGAGAAAAATAATAATAAAAAAAACTCTGCCAGCCTCTGTGCTGTTACACCACTTCTGAGTGCATCCTAGGAATTGCTGGAAACTCTATGATGTAGTGTTGTCGGTGATGTCACCACAACATCCCACCATTCCCCACCCCTCAGCCCTCCCACCGACTACCCTACTTCTTCCTTTGTCACTTAGGGATGCCAGAATTGTGGAGTGATTCGATTTATGTTTTGTTTTAGTATTTCTGTAGGCGTCTATAGAGGTTCAAACATCCTAAAGCCTTGTATAAATGCTAAGTGATGCTAATAACGTAGAGTATGAGTTAGAAAGTAAAATGTAATAGTTGAAAAAGGCCCAGTACATCACTGAAGTCAATCTGAGGAGTTTATCGGCTTCAGAATGAAGATGCAAAGCAATGAACACAGAAATGCAGAAAAGAACAAATTTGCAAATATCAGCTCCCCTATGCCCAAAGGTTACACATGATGTCTTCCGATAAAAACTCTAAAAATGGTAAAGGCCACCGTGAGTAAGTTGCCCACTGTAAGCAGGGCCAAAGAATATTGTACAGACATGATCTTGAACAAAGCCTGAAAGGATAACAGGAGTTACATGAGTGCCAGGCAATGATAAGAAAAGTCACAGGATGAAGTAAAATGAAGGCCACACAAGGGGCTTGGAGAGATAATAATAGGACTTCTTTGGAAGCATATTCTCTATAGGGTAGAAGGCAGGCAGCAAAACCTTTATGAAGAAGAAAGGGTTATTTATGGTGAACAAAAAGCAAGTGGTGCTGTAAGATTTTCATGGGTCATTTGTCAAACAAGAACAGGATAAAGTAATCGGGTTACCATTATGATGGTCTGAGGCCAATGCAATTGTTAGCAAGATCTCATGTGCAGGTACATATGTAAGTGCTGTCAAGTTGTAGACGACTTTTGGTGACCCCAGCAAGGGGCTTTCGAGGCAATTGAGAAGCAGAGGTGGTTGGCCATTGCCTTCCCCTACAGAGTCTTCATTGGTGGCCTCCCATCCAAGTACCAGTCCCACTTAGCTTCTGAGATCTGACAAGACTGGCCTATTCCATGCTGCCTTCCCTGCTCATATGCAGGCACAGAGCCACAAATGTAGTTTGAGGGAATCACTCCTAGCTTGTCTCTTAGGGAAACTTTCCAAACAATAAGTGCTTCCTGTGCTTCCTGGCTGGACCATGGAAGGGGAAGGAGTGGAAAAGGCTCTTGGCTCAGTTCTTACCGCTGACATTGCTGGTTGTCTACTAACTGCCTTTTCTGAAAGACTTCTTAGAGCCTCCTGCCCCCGGGAGCCACTCCAGCATATATTTGGCAGCCTGTGATATTGCATGCAAAGAGAGAGCTCCCCGGGGTAGCATATTGACTTCACCAAGAGAAGGTAAATGGGAGTTCACTTGGTTCTTCTGGCAAAAGCAGAGGGAGAAATTAGTTGGGGAGAAAGCAATGGTAGCATCTCACCGAAAACTGCTGCTCGCTCAGGAACTGTTGTGTGATCAGAAATGCAAAGAAGCCAGTACACGTAACCCCGTCAGCTTGATCAAATCTCATCTTGTATTTCTGCTTGCACAAGGCACAGCATGATAATGACCTTTTCCGTTCATGTGTCTCTGTATGAATGGTCAGGCAGCCATGTGTTTGTTATCCCACCACTTGGGGTGGCCTGTCTGGCATCAACCAGAGCCCAGGCTTTTTTAGGGTCACCCCTCAGCAGGCGACTTTGGGGAGGGGGCATTATTGGAGGGGATGGGCAGTCCCTAATGTGATGACATTACTCTGAGCACTGAATTTGGGGCTTAATGTGCAGGTGCATGGCCTCCGCCTCTCCCCAGCAGCATTTAAAGACATCCTTTAAACACTGCTGGGGAAAAGTAGGGGGAGGCCGTGTGCACCTGCACACCTAGCCCCGAATTCAGGGCTCGGAGTGCAGGTGTGTGGTCCCTGCTGCTTCTCAGCAGCATTTAAAGACATCCTTTGAATACTGCTGGGGAGAGGTAGGGAGAAGCTGTGTACACTTGCACTCCTAGCCCTAAATTTGGGGCTCGGAGTGCAAGCGCGTGGCCCCCACTGCTTCCCAGCAACTTTTAAGACATCCTTTGAATACTGCTGGAGAGAGGTGGGGGGAGGCCGCTTGCACCTGCATCCCAAGCTCCGAATTTGGGGCTCAGAGTGCAGGTGCATGGCTCCCACTTCTCCCCAGCAGTGTTTAAAGGATGTCTATAAATGCTGTTGGGAAGAGGTGGGGAGGAGGCCGGGTGGTCGCTCCTGGGGGCAGGGCTTCCCCTCACCCAGGCGGTGGGGAGGAAGGAGTCCCTTCAAACTGGGAAACCCCCTCAGAGCTGGGGGGTCTGGCAACCCTAGGCCTCTTCCCATCATGGCTCTGGTTCTGTGGAATGGGCTCCCTTCATACCAAGAACATAAGAACCCTGCTGGATCAGACCAGGGTTCCATCTAGTCCAGCATCCTGTCTCACACTGTAGCCAACCAGTTCCTCTGGAGATCCAACAGCAGGGCATAGAGGCTGAGGGCTTCCCCTGATGTTGCCTCCTGGCTCTGGGTTTCAGAGGTTTAGTGCCTCTGAATGTGGAGGGTCCCTTTAGTCATCATGGCTAATAACCACTGACAGACCTCTCCTCCATGAATCTGGAAAAAATCAGGAGGCACTGTGAGGCCTGCCTGTTTGCCCAGGGCTTTTCAGGGATTCTGAATCTGGCAGGCATCTTTTAAGGAGGGGAGGGGAGGGGAGGAAAGATTTCAGGTTTGTTGTTTTGTTTTTGTTTTTATTTTAAACTGAAGATGTTTTTAACTCTTATTGTAAGCTACCTCAAACCATGAGGAAAGGTGGGATATATATGTTTTAACAAATAAACAAATAAAATTATATCATACCTCCAAACTGGGTGTCAGAATCGGGCTCTGTTGATTGTCATGGCGACACAGGTTTTCATTTACTTCCTTTGTAGTTCCCTTTCACTTCCAAGCCATCTCGACCATTTGGTCTCATCCCTTTCTAGCCCTCTCTGCCATAAAATTCTGGGGGATGGGAGGAGCAGGAGTGAATGCTACAATATCTGTGTGTATGTGTGAAGGGGTAGGTTAGCTTTGCTTGCAACAACTTTCCCATGAGAATGAGCCCCAATATGTGTGGCCAGCGGAAGCCTTTCATCCTTGGAAAAACATCGGTTGCTGGATAATAAACTTTTCTAGTGCTGGGTAGTATGAAGGGAGAGAGTGAAAGAGGAGAAGAGAGTAAATGCCCACTACATGACCATTGCATTGTGGGATACTGACCTATTGCCTATATACAGTACCTAACCCTTGATCTGTTCTTTAGTCTGAACAAGAGATCTCTCTTGTACATATCCAAATCTCTGCTTCTAATAAAACTTTTATAAAAGAAGAAGAAGAGACTATTGGATTGAGGGTCTGATACTGGGCTGTAATGACTGCATCAAGTGGTCTTTTGCCTTTTGATTTATGGACACAGCAACATGCATCGGAAATGAGCGTTTGATCTCACAGTAGATCTGCATGAAGTAAAATTTCTCTTCCACCATCCAGGGCTTTTTTTCTGAGGGAACACGCCAGAACAGAGTTCTGGGACCTCTTTGACAAAATTCTTTTAAAAACGTTTAAAAGTTCCTTAGTTTCCAGTATACAGATTGAAAACTTCATTTCCCTCTTGAGAGTTCCAGCACCTTCCCACTGTTATTCTGAGGTCACTTCTGGATTCCATGTTGCAAATGAGATTTGGTAGCACAGCAACAGAGACATGAAGAAGTGAGCAGTGACCAATGTTCCCTCTAAGCTGAGTTGGTGTGAGCTAGCTCACAGTTTTTTAGTCTCCAGCTCACACCTTTTTTTCTTAGCTCAGGAAGGATGGCTCCAGAGCAAACTAATTTATGCCGTAGCCAAATCGGTCACTCACAACTTTAATGTCTGTAGCTCACAAAGCAGAATTTTTGCTCACAAGACTCCACAGCTTAGCGGGAGCATTGGTAGTGGCAATGTTGTTAGTGTTTAAGATGCTACTGGACTCTTGCTTTTTCTACTGCTACCTAAAACACCACCCGCTTTTACCTGTCTGTCAAAGAAGGTCCCTTTTCTCTTTTTGCCTGAAATTTGGTCTGGCGAGTCTCTTGGGGCAGCGTATGGGTCTGTTTTCAAACAAAAACAGAGCACGTGAATAGGCAGTGTCAGTTTGACAGTTTATGTTGGTTCTTGTTTGAATCTGAGGGGAACTTACACATTTAAAAGCACTAAGCCTCTGAATCCCAGAGCAAGGAGGCAACATCAGGGGAAGGCCTTGACCTCTATGCCCTGTTGTTGGCCCTCCAGAGGAACTGGTTGGCCACTCTGTGAGGCAGGATGCTGGACTAAATGGATGATTGATCTGATACATCAGGGCTCTTCTTATGATGCCTTTTAGAATGAACAAGGGATGTAAGTGTAGCATCGTGATGCGGAATTTCGCATTGGTAGTACGAGTTCCAAAGTCTGCGTGTGAAATTTCATTTAAAATTTGAAAAGCTGGGGAAACAAAAAATAGTCAAAATGTATGAATACCTGCCAATATTTTCAACTCATTTCTCTTGACTAAAAGATAAGGGATTTGAGAGGGAAAAAAATTCTGGAACTATGGTTGCTAAATGTTCTTGCATTTATTTATTTATTTATTTATTTGGAGGGGGAAGAAACATCATTAGTTACTTCAACAGGCATTTCTATGAACCATATTTCCCCCCCCTTGTTGATAAAATGAAAAGATTGATCTCTGTCAGATCAACACTGTTGCTGAGTACTGCTAAGGTGACTGTCTCAAAAAGGTGTCAGGAAAATGATTTATAGATAGCTATCTTATGGTCCATTAAGCAGGGGCTGAGGACAGAGCTGTATCGCAATCCCACAGTGCAGCCAAGGCATTGATGTCTTTGTTCTGATCAGTCATTCAGGTACTCTGAGGATAAACTTCCACTTGTTTGGGAGGATGCCGCATATCAGAGCTGACCAAAAGGGCCAGCTGACGAGAAAATAATGTGCCGGTGCAGCTGTGTTTAGTTATCCAGTTACCCAACCATAAGATCTTACCACAAGACTGCAGATATATATATATATTTCTTGTTCAATGGGATCATTCTTGTTATAGCTACGCAGTGGGCTTTAGAAAACAGAGCAGTACTTTGAGTTTTGTGTATAGCTGAAAAGATGTATAGAACAAACTCGGGTGTTTAAGAAAGAGATCAAGAATTAGGTCATGGCTTAGACCTAGGACTACTTCATACATCTCTTGGTCTGAGGTTGCATTTAAAAAGCAGGGAAGTACCAATACATAGGGTCTTTTGTGTTGAGCATGCTCTGGCTGTAAGTTACTGATCGCCACCAGCATGGTGTAGTGGTTAAGAGCGGAGGTCTCGAATCTGTAGAATCCGGTTTGATTCCCCACTCGTCCCCATTGAGCCTGCTGGGTGACCTGGGGTGAGGCCAGTCACCTCTCAGCCCCACCAACCTCACAAGGTGTCTGTTGTGGGGAGAGGAAGGCAATATGATTGTAAACCACTCTGAGACTCCTTCAGCTAGAGAAAAGTGGGGTATAAAACTCTCCTCCTCCTCTACATCCTGTGGCAGTGAATTCCATAAATTAAACGTACGTAGAATGTTTGTGGGTTTTGTTGGTCTGTTCTGAATCTTCTGAGCACCCCAGTCTCTGCTGCATGAACCAGGGATCAGGAACTTGAGTGAGGGCCCTAATCCTCACCTACCAGAAAAAGTGAATATTACAAGGTCAGGTTCTTGTTTGACACTGTTGACCGCAGAGCTTTCTCTGACAGTAGTGCTGGACAAGTGAGAGTGAGGAATTTTGGTTTCCCAGCTCTTCCTTCCAAGGAAAAATGAGTCTTGGGGAACCTTAAGGACTAGCAGATTTCTCAGAGCATAAGACATCTTGTGCTAGAGCTTGCTTCATTAGATGCATGAAGTGAAACCTCAGTCAGCAGAGAATATATCAGAGGGAAAATTTCCAGGAAGGACAGAAAAAATCTTATCTTATTGTCTTCCTAGCAGATAAATGCCATTAGATCATGGAGAAGGTAGCTAAAACTTGCTCAACAGCAAAATCTATCCGTGCTTCATTGGGGAAGTGGTTATGTTGTTGTATTCTATTAAGCTATCGTAGGTCCTGGTCACACAGCAAATTTGTCTCAGGAGAGGCAGGACTGCTGGGTGGAGTAAATGGCCAAGATCATACGGAAACATCTGGGATGCGTCGCCTGCCCATCCCCAGTGCGTAGCTTACTGCCAAAGATCTGGATTTAAAAAGTACCGTCCATGAGCTACTAGCAAACGGTTTGCCATGGGCCGCAGATGGACTGTCTCCATCTGATCGCCCCAGCACACTCCTTTTGCCCCATTGCAGCACTTGCCAGAACCACGTGCCAATGAAAACAACACGGTTTGCCGCCATCGCATCTGATCGCGTTGCAGTGGCGCAAATTGCGATGGCGCTAATAGCCACGCCTCCTCCCCTCTTTACCTGGCTCACGTGACTGGGGCTGTAATTTTACATCTAAGGTTTTACTATTTGAAAATGTGTGTGTGTGTGTCTATGTATGTATGTATATGCATGCATGTATATATACATTCTTTTTTGGTTTATTGATTTTTATGGGATCATAATTGATTGTATAATGGAAAAATTATAAATAGTTTGTTGTTTAACTACACAGGTTGATTACTATAGCAATAAATATCTATCACTGGGAAAGAAAGAAAAATAAATTTCAGCTTAAAAAAGCCATAAAATGCAAGCGTGTTGACATTTCTAACCAAGAATTTACAAGAGAAGCACAATAACTGTTCACAATAGCTATAATTGGTGATGATTAAGTTATAGGGAGCAATCTGACTCCTGTAACAGCTATCTGAATGGTCAGTGTGTGTATCTGACATGCTTGTTAAATTTGGAATATAAAGGTCACAGGTTATATCTTTTGCATTTCAGGCTTTTTAACCTGCATTTCACATTTCCTCCCAAACATCACATAACAGAATGCCTTGTAATTGAATTTAAAAGATGGCAAAGAGTAGATGATTTAAACAATAGATGCAATAAATAGCTGTCAAATAGTGATAAAGTAGTGTAAACCAACCATTGATTTTGGACTTGGCTTAAGAGCTGGGGGCGGAGTGGTGCAGTGGTCCTTGAAGATTAAAGACCCACTCCTGAAGAACTAAACATTGACAGTTTTGTGCATTTTTAAAAATTTGGTGCCATCTGCAAACACAACCATTGCCTGGCACTTATTCTATATATATAATTGCCCTATGTATTGACACTTTCCGAATCTTCCATTGGCTGTGCTGTGCACTCCATCAGCCATTGGCCAGTCAACAGCCACTCAAGGGTACTTGCGTGCCAATCTGCCAGCTTGGGCCCACTGCCAGCTTGCCCTGGACAATCTTCCCTGATAGAATAAACTGCCAAAATGGCTGTCTCTCCTGACAAAGACACTTCTACTTCTGCTTGGCTCCTCTGCCTCAGGTTGGCTACTGAGGTGGGCCACCGGCTGTCAAATCATTCTCTTCTCCTCCTGCTGCGGGGCTAATTTTCCCTTCAGTGGCTGCTGCTAGGCAACCAAGCTTGGTTCTGTCAGTAAAATGCAAAGCCAGGAGGCCCTTTCAAGGCCTCCTTTCGCCTTTGTGGGGAACTCATTGGGGCCAGTCCTAGGGTTCTCATCTTCAGGTTGGGAAATTCCTGGAGATTTTGTGGTGGAGTCTATGGAAGCCAGAGTGTGGGGAGGGGAGAGGCTTCATCTGAATAGAATGTCATAGAATCCACCCTTCAAAAGAAGTTATTTTCTCCAGGGGGAGAGAGAGATCTGTTGTCTGGAGTTCAGTTGTGATACCCAGTGATCTTCAGGCTCCACCTGGAGGTTGAGAAGAAGCAAACAACAGTGATGTATTATGCCGAAAAAGTCTCCAAGGACTAGAAATTCAAATGCCATCAACACCAACGAGCCATGCATATTATATCTCGTTTCGTATAACTTTATCAAAATGGGTAGCATTGAAATACTTATATAACATTAATCCATTTGACAAACACTCTATTCATATCCCATAGTAACACTCATCAGATCCACTAGTGTCTGATGAGTGTTACTATGGGATATGAATAGAATGTTTGTCAAATGGATTAATATTAATATTGGTGCTGATGGTGTTTGCATTGCTTCCTGTAAAGTGAATATTGGAAAAAGAAATTTCTAGTCCTTGGAGACTTTTTTGACATAATACATCATGGTTGTTTGCTTCTTCTCAGCTTCCATCTTGTGATCTCTCTGGTTTGCATCCACCTGGAGGTTGGCTACCCTAGGCATAACAGCACTTCAGAACAGGGTCTGCCAGATCCAGGTTCTTGCAGTGAAAGCTGAGTGTGTAATCTTGGACTAGTCACAGACTTTCAGCCTAACCTGCCTCACAGGGTGGTTGTGCAGATCAAAAGGGGGAGAGGAGAATGATGTAAGCTGCTTTGTTCTCCACTGTGGAGAAAGACTGTATTTTTTTCTCCTGTGGAACCATTGTTGCCAATCTCCAGGTGAGGGCTGGAGATCACTCTGAATTAAAACTGCATTCCAGATGTTAGAGATCGGGGCAGATAATGGTATGTTGATGATTGCTTGGGAAGGAGATAGGGTTGCCTCCTCCAGGTTGGGAAATTCCTGGAAATTTGAGGGGTGGAGCCTGAAGAGGGTGGGATTTGAGGAGGGGTGGGTCCTCAGGTACAATGTAATAGACTCCACCCTTCAAACCAGTTGCTTCCTCCTGGGGGACCATTGTTGCCAATCACCAGGTGAGGGCTGGAGATCAGTCAGAATTATAACTGTTCTTCAAATGGCAGAGATCAGTTCCCCTGGAGAAAACAGTAAGTTCTGTGTCATTATACCCTGCTGATGTTACCACAGCAAACTGACACTGAGTGCCGAAGGCCAGCACACCTGCTCAGAGCCTCTTTCTAGAGCTCATTGTATTTATTTCCACAACGGGCCTTATTCCTAATCAAATATAACCAGATATCAGGGACATGCACATATTTACCTGTGAATTTCTACCTGTCTATTTATTGTATCATAGGAAAATTTGTTCTGAGTACTATATATATCACATCTATATAATTTATGAAATCATTGATTTTTGATGTTAAAATTTGGGCATGTGCATTTTTTTCCTTGTTTATACTCTTGTGGAAAGGCAGCAATAATTTGTGCAATATCCATCTGTGATCTGGATCTTCTGTATAAATACTACACACCCATTCTTATGGAGGGATGTTCCCAATGTAGCAGTCATCTATGTGAAATACCCAACAATGACCCAGACCTTCCTCGTGATGACAACACATCCACTGTTATGGTGAAGAATCCTTAGAACATGGACAGAAATATCTGTGGAAAGAAAATGAGAAGTTCCACACATCCCTACTCTCTATGAATAATAGTAATTAGTGCCATTGTGGAGAAGTGCAGGACAAAATTGCAGCACTTGTGAATTATGACATTTGGATATTTCTAATAGACAGCATGACTCACTTGATACAGTTTGAAAGAATCGCTCTACTTCTCTCTCAGACACAATTCCTTATCACTTTTCTTTTCTTTTCTTTTCTTTGAGCCTTTGGGAACCAATTAATTGATTAAAACTGCAATTTCAGTTCATCTTGCATGCCAGACTTTACTGTACTTACCTTTAGGAATATCCCACGTTCACCTTTCATCTAGACGAAAGAAATATCCGTTGTTATTATGACTGTATAATATCCTTGACAATAAGGCAGAAAAGATCAGAAATAAAGACTTAGGTTTTATCCAGAATTATATAACTCTTAGCTAAAGGGATAAATCCCTTTTGATCCTCGAAATGGAATGGGGTAGAAACCCTTTACAAAGGAATCAGGGGACAAGATCCTTGGGCTGTTCTGCAATGGAAAGCTGCCTTCCTCTCAGTGGGATGTAGCTCATATTCTTTGAGATAATTGCTATAATTACTTTTTTTACCATTTTACAAAAAATTACCATTTTTTTAAAAAGCCCTACCACTGGATTAGGCTTTGTGAAGTCAATGGTGCTTCACAGTGTGTTCTCTGGAGTAAATATTTGAGCGTCACAGCCCAGTTCCCTTTGCAATGTGAAAGTTCTTGCAACGGGTACATATTTCCTTCCATTTTTAAAAAACAAGGCCCACAGATTTAGCAATCTAAAGCTACATCTCAAAGGCAACCCTTGCACCACTGGGGTTGTCAGCTCTGGGTTGGGAAATACTTGGAGATTTTGGGGGTGGAGCCTGGGGAGGGTGGGGTTTGGGGAGAAGAGATTTCAGTGGGGTACAATGCCGTATGGTCCACCTTCCAGAATGGCCATCTTCTCTAAAGGAACTGATCTTGGTAGCCTGGTGCTCAGTTGTAATCCAAGGAGGTCTCCAGGCACCACCTGGAGGTTGGCAACCCTTTGCACCACTGACTGGTTGGGGTTCTGCTCAGTCAGGAAGGCCAATAGAGTTTGCAGCAAAGACAGATTCTCATCTATTCCTGTGCCCGTCAAAGGAAGTTAGCTGCGTGAAGTTGCTACTCCACCCGAGGACGGCTCAACCAAGCAAACAGAGAGTGATCGTCACATGTTGAACCACTCTGTGTGCCTGGCCTGGCCTGAAGACCTGCCATTCGATCCACAAAGTTTCTTTCTTTCTTGAGATATTTATATCTAAATTCTTCTCAGTGGTGACCCAAAGTGGCCTACAACACTACTCTTCCTTCCTCCACTTTATCCTTCCAAAGGGATCCCTGGTAGGTGGGTGAGAACCAGGGCCGGCTCTCTCACTAGGTGAACTAGGCGTTCGCCTAGAGCGTGTCGGCCCTTAGGGGTGCCAAAAGCCCCCTGCCCCCCACCAAAAGCCCTGCCAACCCCTCCACCCCTTCCCTGGCTTGCCAGCATGCCCCACAGCTGCAGGGCCCGCTGGCAAGCCAGCGCTCAGACAGAAGGGACGGGGGTTTAAACCTCCACCCCTTCCCTGGCTTGCCGGTGCGCCCCAGTGGCAGGCGAGAGGGGGAAGGAGGAGGAGGGGAGCCCTCCCTCGCCCTGGGAAGCCCCGGTGGCGGAGAGATGGGAGGTTGGCAACCCCGTAATTGGGCACACGTGAGGGGGGGCACCAAAAGGTAGCCTCGCCTAGGGTGCAAAAAACCCTTGGTCTGGCTCTGGTGAGAACGAGAGAGAGAGTGACTGGTCACTCAGGGTCACCCAGTGAACTTCCATGTGGAGATGTGAACCTCTTGTGGTATATCATCCCTCAGACAGGGTTTTTAAATGCATTGCTTTCCACTACTGTGACTGTTGTCCTGTCCTGACCGGGATACCCTAGTCTAACTCCATCTTGTCAGATCTGAGAAGCTAAGTAGGGTCAGCCCTGGTAAGTACCTGGATGGGAGACCACCAAGGAAGTCAGGAGCTGTTACACGGAGCAGGCAATGACAAGCCATCTCTGTTGTCTCTTGACTTGAAAACCCTATGATGATGATGATGAAGAAGAAAATATTGGATTTAAAACCCTCCCTTCACTACTTGAAGGAGTCTCAGAGTGGCTTACAATCCCTCCCCCTCCCCCTCCCCACAACAGACATCCTGTGAGATAGGTGGGACTGAGAGAACTGCTCTCTCAAGAACTGCTCCTGAGAGAACAGCTCTGAAAGAACTTGTGACTGACCCAAGGGTCACACCAGCAGCTGCATGTGGAGGAGTGGGGAATCAAATCCGGTTCTCCCAGATCAGAGTCTGGGCTCCTAACCACTACACTAAATTGGCTCAGCTGTGACTTGATGAAACTTCAATCCCAGTCCTACTGTATTGTTAATTGTGGAACTTTGTTGTCTGATTGGACCCCTTTCGATATTTTGTAATCTGTACTAAAACTCAGTGACAAAGGGCCAATCTGCATTTAGCATTTGCTCTGTTGTTTTACCAAACCCACACTGGAACAGAAAAAGATGCAGTTCAAAACCACATTCAGCTATCCCTGGGCCAACATTGTACTGACTGCAGAGTCACCCCCGAATGGCCATAAAACGGCCATAAATCTATGCAGACAGCCACCATAAAACCAGAGATCAACCGAAGTGAAACAGCATGCAGTCTGGACACTGCCATAAAATGTGACACTAAATCAAAGTGAAAGTGGCATGCAATGTAGATGGGAACTTCTGTTCCAGTGTGGGTTTGGTAAGACAGCGGAGCAAATGCTAGATGCAGATTGGGCTAAAGCTGGGCTATAGTAGTAGTAGAAGTAGTAGTAGTATAAGAAGATGAAGATGATACTGTATTCCATTGTATTTTCTTTTTTTGGGGGGGGATGTTGTTAGTGCACACAGAAGAAAATCCTGGATGAGATTAATAGAAAGTGTAAGTGCATGGTACCGCACTTTCTCCCTTCCTCTCTTGAAACAGATGTTAACAGTTTTCTTATCAAAATAATAATAGTAGCCATGAAGTTCCCGGAAATACTGTTTAAAGAAACTTTTCAAGAGATAAAATGGGAGATGTGCTTCTCTGTGCTAAATGAATAAGGCTATCAGATAAATCTCCCAGGAAACAATCTTGGCAGGAGCTCTTAAGGAGAAGATAGAAGTGGCTAGCAAAAAGATGCTATCTTAAAAAGAAATGAATATACGTACAAAGAACTTGACAGGCAGTATTCAATACATGAGGAAATTGGAATTGTTAGTAATGAGAAGGGTAGATGGAACCTACCTCAACCTGGAAAACTGAATTTATGATATAACACATTGGATTACACATCCAGCATAGGAGGAGGAGGAGGAGGAGGAGGAGGAGGAGGAGGAGGAGGAGGAGGAGGAGGAGGAGGAGGAGGAGGAGGAGGAGGAGGAGGAGGAGGAGGAGGAGGAAGAAGAAGAAGAAGAAGAAGAAGAAGAAGAAGAAGAAGAAGAAGAAGAAGAAGAAGAAGAAGAAGAAGAAGAAGAAGAAGAGGAGGCGGAGGACGAGGACGAGGACGAGGACGAGGACGAGGAGGAGAGTTGGATTTATACCCCACCCTTCACTCAGAGTCTCAGAGCAGTTTACAACCTCATTCCCTTCTCCCCACAACAGACAACCTGTGAGGTAGGGGGGGCCAAGAGAGCTCTGAGAGAACTGTGACTCACTTAAGGACACCCAGCTGGCTGCATGTGGAGGAGTGGGGAATCAAACCTAGTTCTCCAGATAAGAGTCCATGACTCTTAACAACTACACCAAACTGTCTCTCCTCTTAATAATTTCCATTGTAATATAAACTGTAAACTACTTGGGAGAAGGGCCTCTAGTTTTGTGCATATGTTACTTTGAAGGCCCTATATAAAAATAACGATTATAAATCATTTCTGGTATAATAGGGTTTTTTTTTTTTCCAATTTAGAATGTGAAGAGAAGGGAAGGGAAGGGAAAGGAAGGGAAGGGAAGGGAAGAGATTGGATTTATACCCCACCCTTCACACAGAGTTTCAGAGTGGCTTACAAACTCCTTTCCCTTCCACTCTCCACAACAGACACCCTGCAAGGTAGGTGGGGCTGAGAGAGCTCTTTCCAGAACTGTCCTTGAGAGAACAGCTGTGACAGAACTATGGCTTGCCCAAGGTCATCCAACAGCTGCAGGTGAAGGAGTGGGAAATCAAACCCAGTTCTTCCAGATTAGCGTCCACGCACTTAACCACTACACCAAACTGGCTCTGGTTTGAGATCTATTTTGCGATCGATTTGTTTTTGCCCCACCGCGGGAACGTTCTGAGATATGGTTGCCTGACAAATCCCCTGGCAAAGGAGTGTAGCACACAGGGATCTCTGAGTGAAACATAATTAAAACTGTTTTTACAGTTTGAACAGGAGAGAGCATAAAGTTCCCAGGCTCTTTCACGTGCCCTGCCTCATTGTGACCCCAGAATTATTTGATTGATTGATTGATTGATTGATTGATTGATTTTACAATCCCCTGCAGGAACAAAGGCCTAGGTGTGGATTATGAAGACCGGTTTGGGGGTGGGATAAAACTGAGGCAAGTCAGGGAATGGGATGTGTGGAACTCATTAGATCCCCTGACCTTTGCCCTCATAACTTGAGTACTGCTCCGTAGTCCACAAAAGCCCCCAAAGCATGTTCACCAGCATTCGTATAGTAACTGTACAATCAGGATTTGTACTAAATCTACTACTAAAATGTCCCAAGTTGCAACTTTTGTCGCACCTTGCAGAGTAAGCTGGTTTCGACCACCCGGTCTGAACAGGTTTCATTCTCATTTCCAAAGTCATTCACGCTCAGGGCAATCTTTTTTTTTTTTTTTTTTTATGACTGACATGGGCATCGAATGTATCTATTGGCCTCTATTTAGTTTTCCAGAGTCATTTGCCAATAGATGACCGTGGTCTTCAATCTTGGCGATAGTGGCATTTCTGAAGGATCCACTTATCTGCTATCTATTCCACTGAATTAATGGCATTAGTTGCAAAAGCTTCTGGCTGGAAGGCTTTGGGAATATGGCTTTAGTGAAGCATTAAGGGTTTTACCTTACACAGGGGTAATATTTCACCTATCCACTAAGTACATTCACTGCATTTTCTGCTCTGGCGAGATGATCACTCATTTGTTTGAAAATCAATAGTTGCCTCATTTCTGTTTCAGGCGGCCGGTGCGGTTCTGAAGACTCTCTGCACCCATGGCTGGTGGCAGCCTTATCGGTCGTACTGGAGCTACAAAGGCCGAGGGAGCCTAGGAGATTTCCTGTTCAAATAATTTGTCGTCCGTTGCTTTGTGAGTCTAAACTAGGAAGTGGCAAGCGAACGCGAAATCAATCAGCAGGAAGGGGAATTAATCAGTGAGTTTCCCTGAAAATGGGAAATTATTTATAGCTCCTATCATTTCTAGGAGCATATCTTTAGAAGAAGAGAGAGAAACAGAGAGAAAGGAAGAAAAAGGGAGAGAGAGAGAAAGGGAGAAGAGGGACACGTGAACATGTGAAGCTGCTTTATTATGAAGCAGGTCATCGGTCCATCAAAGTCAGTAATATCTACTAAGCAGCAGTGGCTCTTCCAAGGTCTCAGGCAGAGGTCTTTCACATCACCTTCTACCCAGACCTTTGAACAGGAGATGCCAGAGATTGACACTGGGACCTTCTGCATGCAAGCAGAGGCTCTACCTCTGAGCTATAGGGAGAGAGGGAGAAAAGGTTGTCTTTTTTCTTGGTATTTTTTCATGTGTTTATTTATTTGTGTGTGTGTGTGTGCATGTGTGTGCACCAGGAAGTCATGGCGACCTCTGGTGACTGACCCCTACTGGGGGATATTCAGAGAGGTGGCTGAATGAAGCCTGCCCCCACTTCCTGCCTCTGGTATTTCAAGGAGGTCTCCCATCCAAGTACTTGCCAGAGTCGACCCTGCTTAACTTCCAAGATCTGAGAAGGTTTGGTACTTGGATGGCAGACCACCAAGGACGACTCTGCAAAGGAAGGCAACGGCAAACCACTTCTGCCTGGGCTATCCAGGTCAGGGCGAGGGAGAAATATTTTCATAGGGCAGACATAGAATATATTTTCATAGGGCAGACATAGAATTCTGCGCTTCATCTCCCCAAGTTCATGCTGAAATAACTGCTTTGCTGTGACCTAGTTGGCCCAGGCTAGCCAGATCTCATCAGATCTCAGAAGCTAAGCGGGGTCAGCCTTGTTAAGTGCTTGGATGGATGGGAGACTACCAAAGAAGTCCACCTCTGTTCGTCTCTTCCCAATGGGGTCACCATAAGCTCGGTGCAACCTGCCAGTGCTTTCCACACACATAGCAGCCGAGTTGAAGTCGATCCTGAGGTTTCAGCACTTCCAAGAGCTCTTTTCTGCCAGACTTCTTGAAACCATGAGGTGTAATTTCTGTTCTTCAGAGAGGAATTCATTTTGCGTGAAACCTTTCAATACATCTGGCAAAGTCTGCCTTCCTCTTCCCCCTCCCTCGGCTGACGACGGTATTCATGTGCAGAGGGCTCGATGCAAATCTAATGTCGTTGTTCTTATTTTTAGATCAGGTATAGTCTTATTTATATTCCATATCAAACTAAGGGAACATTACTTTGGCTTGGCAGCGTTTGCCTTAGATCAAGTGCCTGGTTGTGCTGACAGGCTTCTGAGGACTCAGCAACTTGCTGCAATTTCCATGTGCAAAGTGTTTCCGAGCATAATAAGTTGCTTGAAATTGACTCGGCATGATTGTCAAGCCAAGCACTGTAGCATTAATCTTTGCTTAAAGAGTATCCAGAAAATATATTCCTAAAGTACTGTGGTGAGTGAAACTCAAGGGCACATTGAAGATGGAATTAAATACAGCCCCACAATCTGGTATTTTAATGGCACTAGGGTTTTTTTTTAAGGATCTCTCTCTCTCTCTCTCTCTCTCTCTCTCTCTCTCTCTCTCTCTCTCTCTCTCTCTCTCTCTCTCTCTCTCTCTCTCTCTCTCTCTCTCTCTCTCTCTCAGAAGAACGGTCTTCCAGGAAGAGGAGAAAAACCTGTGTTGATTTTGAAACAAATCATGCAATTAAAGATCCTAACAGATTTGGCTTATCTTTATTGTCTCAGTTTCAAGGTGCACATTTTAAATGCTAGTAAGCACATTTGGGGGGAGGGAAGGTGGGAAGGTGTAGCCTAATCTTGTATGATCTTGAAAGCTAAGCAGGATTGGTACTTGGATGGCGGACCACCAGGGAAGACTCTGCAGAGGAAGGCAATGGCCAACCACCTCTACCTATTTGCTTGCCTTGAAAATCCCTTGCTGGGGTCTCTATAAATTGGCTGCAACTTGACAGCACTTACGTACGTAAGTAAATTTGAGAGCATAAAGGACATTATGACTGTATGAGAATTTGGCTTAATACCTATGATCTCATACTGAGATGAAGGATAAGACACCTGTGTGTGACGGCTTGGGGGAGGAGAATTACGAGTATTGGAAGTCTGGGAATGATCTTCCATCAACAGGAGGAGGAGGAGGGGGAGGAGGAGATTGAATTTATACCCTGCCCTTCACTACCCAAAGGAGTCTCAGAGTGGCTTACGATCTCCTTCCCTTTCCCTCCCCCATAAAAGATACCCTGTGAGGTAGGTGGGTCTGAGAGAGCTCTCTCCAGAACTGCCCTTGAGAGAACAGCTCTGAAAGAACTTATGACTGACCCAAGGTCATACCAGCAGCTGCATGTGGAGGAGTGGGGAATCAAACCTAGTTCTCCCAGATTAGAATCCATGCTCCTAACCACTACACCGAACTGGGGAGAGCAGGCATGAGCTTTGTCATGCCTAAGGTCATTCGTGGCCTGAAGAGGAGGGATCCTATATTTCTGCAGATCTTTCCACTTCCCCATCCACCATGACCACTTATTCAGGTCAGTGGGTTGGATCCAACCACCAGCTCGTCCACTGGTGAAAAGGGGAGGAAAAGGCTAACCGAAAAGGCTATGCTGGGATTCATGGGATCTGCATGGACAAAAGCTACGTGAGACAGAAACTGTGGGTAAGAAGCAGAACTGGGTGAAAAAGCTGGCTGATTCACTCTTTTGAAGTGTGTCACATTGTACTAGATCAGGGAACAAGCTGCAACCTCCATGCCATTGGCGTGTCAAGAGGAAATCAAAAGACAGCAGATGTGGTGCAGTGGCCACGGAGTGCTGGATTAGAACTGGGAAGACCTGAGTTCCAATGCCAACTTGCCCACTCTCTTACAATTCCGTTTACCTCCCAGAGACATGGTGAGAATAAAACAAGGCCATGGAGAACTGTATATGCTCTCCTGGGCTTCAAGGAGAAAGGAAGTCAGCAACAGAAGCAAGGTTAACGGGAAAGGGAGACAGAAGAAGGCCGAAGAGCAAGAAAGCAGATTCAAGACACAGACTAGGAGGAGTTTACGAAGAGCCCGTGATTCCTTCAGGGGGGCTGCTGGCAGGAAGTAGGGCTGCTAAAATAGCATCTGGTGAGTGTCCATTCCAAGACTGCCCCAAACTAAAGTACAATTGAACACATGACCACATGAAGCTGCCTTATACTGAACCAGTCCCTCAGAGTCAGCTCTCCAGGGTTTCAGGCACATGTTGTTTCAGATCATCTACAACCTGATCCTTACTTGGAGACGCTGGGGCTTGAACTTGGGACCTTCTGCATACCAAGCAGATACACTGCCACTGAGCTACAGTCCCTCCCCAAATTCCCAAGTATGGCTGGCAAGACCAAGCCTCCCTTTTTTTTTTTTTTCCTGAGGAGAGAACATATACGAACAATTTTAAGGGGATGGGCTGGAATTGGCAGGCTGCTCAAGTTAATTACACATTCATTTTTACTCGGCAGAGGCTTGAAACACATTCTGATTAGCTACAGCAGTTATTCTATAATTAGTAGAAAGGGACCCTTTAAACTCTTTTATATACCACACACATATAGTTATGTTACAAGGGTCCGTTCCCCCCCCCCGCCCCCGCTTCCCCTGTATTCTTTGGCTGGCTTTTCTCAGAGTTTGGTTTAGGGATGAATGTATTCTTTCAGCTCTTTTGAATTTTAATTAATGTGCTGGTTTCAAGCTATTAATTAGAAAAATGCAACATCCCTCTTCATACGTTTACCTGGAGGCCTGTGCTGTAACAGCATAGTGGCCATGGAAATTAATATCTCTGTGAGAAAAGGGGGGGGGCTGTGTCTCAGTGGCAGAACATCTGCTTGGCACACAAGAGGCCCCTGGGTCAGCCCTCAGCATATCCACTTCAAAAAGAATCAGGTAGGAGGTGATGTGAAGGACCCTGATCTAAGACCCTACAGAACTTCTGTGAGTCAGAGTAGACAATGCTGACCTTGATGGACCGATGGTCTGATTCAGCGTGAGGTAGCTTCACATGTTTATGGGTTCACACCAGCAAGGAAGGGTCTCCAGGTGAATGAAGCTGCCTTATACTGAACTGGACCATCGGGCCATCAAAGTCACTACTGTCAGCAGCTTTCCAAGTTATCAGGTCAAGATCTGTCACATCACCTGTTGCCTGGTCCTTTTAATTTCAGATGCCATTAACTGAATTTGGAACCTTCTGCATGCAAAGCAGAGGCTCTTCCATTGAGCCTTGGTCCCTCTCCATGGTTATCTATAGGAAGCTCCATTTAGAAAACGTCTTTCCCCTTTCAAGATGTGCATGGGGAATTACACACATGGGAACTCCCTGCAATTGGGTGTTCATATGGTTCCCTGAATTCCATAGATGGTTCGTTGTGTGCTGGAGAGAAAGGGCTTTGACTGTTCTTCCACCATGCTTAGGGATGGGTGCATGTTCTCCATTTTGTTTCTTTTTGCATTAATTTATCTCTTCTTTTTTTGTACACAGATTTTGGTTCTGATTTCCCCCCCTCTTTTTTTTTGCTGTGGGTTGTTTAGATTTGTTTGCCTTGTGCAGATGCGTTGGGTGATTTTCATATACAATGGATATATTTAAATCTATACCACTTCTACGTGTAATGGATACCATTTTAAAACACAAGGTTGGCTCTTTGATGCACATATAGCACTAAGTGATGCCATTTTAAAAAAATGGGAATAAGTACTGCCAATGTAATGAAACTGGCAGAGCAGGAACTCCCCAAAATGGAGTTAACTGATTCCCTCCCCCACCCCTTCCTGCTCTGGAGAGCCTTTCGGCAACTTTGTGGGAGGTAAAGGGAGAGTCTGTAAAGGGAGAGGGCCATCAGCAGAAACCAGCCTTCCCTTCCTCACCAACTGAATTGCTGTTCCTCCAGTGAAACTAGGGTTGCCAGCTCTGGGTTGGAAAATACCTGGTGACTTTGGAGGTGGAGTGGGCGGGGTTTGGGGAGGGGAGGGACCACAGCATGGTGCAATGCTATAGAGTCCACCCTTCAAAGGAGCCATTTTCTCAAGAGGAACTGATCTCTGTCAGCTGGAGATCAGTTGTAAAAGTGAAGCTCAACAGACCACAGCTGGAGGTTGGCAACTTGAGGTGAAACTGCTGTTCTACTGGTGGAACAGCACCTTCGAAGCTAGCCCCATGAATTTAATTGGCATCAGGGATGAGCAATATCAAAACGGGGAATTAGAAGTTGCAATATCAGAGATGCAGAATTCACTGTCACCCTAACGTTGCTGTTGCAGAAATGCCCCTTGGTGAACACACCAGCTGAGGTTATATTTGTATGTACGTTTTGATCTCCCTTATCAGTTTCTATCATGCCACCCGTGTATCGGTAGAATCCCCGTTATCCATATTCATGATTTTGTATATGTGGGATTTTTAAAATGGAGTTGCAATCTTTTTTTTCTTTTTTAAAAACAATGTTTTTATTAAAATAGAACAAACTGTCTTAGTCTTCTTCTTCATCTGGGATGAGGCAGCCAGTCCATCTGTGCTTGCACCAGACGGTATCTGGGTAGGTATGCAAGAAAAAAGCTTTCCATCCATCCTTACAGTCTTGTGAAACTATCCTGCTGCCTCTCCTCCTGCTTCTGCTGCTTTCCTACCCAGGTGGGATGGGTGTTTGGGTAAGGAATCTGCTGCAGTGGCTTCTTGCCCATAATTCCTGCTGTGGCCACTGCTGTTCAAGTGCCGTTTTGCTACCAACCCAGTATGCAGGCCTTTCTGCACCTGATAATTCCTTATTGCCTCGAATTGTTCCCATTCTTGGCTCAACTCAAGAAGAATCGATCTGGACCTCTACAATAAGGAGGTCCAGTTAGGAGTCCTCTAAAATGCAAAGTTCAGCTGAAGAGTCCACTTTTTCCTTCAACTGAATTCATTCAACCACAAACAAAACGATATATAACCTCCTTTCCCAAGGATGTAAACTACAGAGGGTAAACCTATGAATAACAGTGCCAGGAGGGAACATCAGGGAAAGGCCTTGGCCTCTGTGCCCTGTTGTTGGCCCTCCAGGGGACTTGGTTGGCCACTGTGTGAGACAGGATACTGGACTAGATGGACTGCTGGTCTGATCCAGCAGGGCTCTTCTTAAGAAGGCCTCTATGCCCTCCAGATGATGGCCCTCCAGGTTGATGGCCCTTCAGATGAATTGGTTGACCACCATGTGAGACAAGATGCTGGACTAGATGGACCACTGGTCCAATCCAGCACAGCTCTTCTTATGTTCTTAAAGCTCTAGAGTGCCTTTCAGTATAAGCAATTCAAACTCATAGCCATTTGAAATGGTTATTATATGCCTAAAATATTCAGCAACTTCTAAAAACTGTCTTATGCATTATTAGACTTTGGTAGTAAGACCGGTCTCTATCAGTGATCTCAAATATGGTTCCCTTGGTAACCACAGCACTCTCCACTGGGTTTTCTGGTACCAGTTTGCCTCTTTCATAAAAGCAACCACCGGTCACTGCTATTTCCTGTCTGCAGCAGGGGGTACTCCATGGCAGCCATTTTGTGGTAGTACCCACACCCTACTCTTACAATTTCAAAAGACTCAATTACTGTCTTCCTGGACTTTTCATTTGAGAAAAAGCTCTAACTCCCCCAATGTGCCCTGCACAGTGATGTCACCTCTGGGTGATGCCTTTGTGCCGGGAATGTTAGTGCAGATGAGGCTGCTCAGGGGTGCAGCTCCCCCTGTTGGCCAGCTCAGCAGCAATGGACAGGGCCCCTCAAAAGTGGGGAAAACCCCGCCCCCATCAGGAGGATGGCAACCATACCACCTTCCCTTGAGGAAAGGGCTTGATTACAAGCGTTTAGATGGTTCATCAAGTCATACTTGGCTACGATCACACGCAGTAGTTACCTCGGAAGTCCGACGAGTGGCAGGCGGATTTTACAGGCGCGTTCACACTGGCACATCTGGCCAGCGTCCTGCACCCGTCAGAGACCCGTAGGAGGCAGGCAAAGAAGCGCAGTTAAAAACCACTAGGGAAACTGCAGTATCAAGCAACTCTGCGACGGCTGAGGATGGAGTTCCTGGGAAGATCGCCCCAGTGCGCTCCAGTGACGTCACTGAGCCTTTGAGGAAGCAGGCTGGCGTCACTGAGCCCTCGAGGGAGCAGGCTGCAAGGTAAATCCTCCGCTTCACCCGCCGTTACGTGGGATCACGCAGCAGTGCGTCAAATTACTGCGCTACAGATAGCCTCCTCCCCCCCCCCCTGCGTTATCTGGCACGTCTGACCGGGGCCCTTGAGCAGCAAGGGCTACCTGGCACTCCTGAAAGAAGACTCTTATAGGTCAACGTGGTTTAAGACTGTATTTGAGAAACTGTTGGCTCTTGATGTTAACCTGGACACTATCCAAGCCCTGGGCTTTCAGGCAGCATTTGCTTTGGCCAGAAATCAAGTAAAATCAATTGGTCACCAAAGCTCTGCCATGAGAGCATGCCACCCCTGTTCATCCCATTGTTGTTGTTTTTTTTGATACTCCTCCTCCAAAACCTCTTCCCTCCTACACCTATCTGTTGTCCTCTCAAAGCCTGTTAAGAGCATTCATTCTGGCCAGGCTAAACACTCATTCCTTGGTAGTTATGAGGGGAAGGTAGGGTTGCCAACCTCCAGGTGGGGCCTGGGGATCTCCTGCTTTTTCAACTGACAGAGATCAGCTCTCCTGGAGAAAATGGCTGCTTTGAAGGGTGGACTCTATGGCATTGTACCACGCTGAGGCCCCTCCCTTCCCCAAACCCTGCTCTCTCCCAGCTCCACCCCCAAAGTCTCCAGGTATTTTCCAACCCAGACCTGGCAACCCTATGGTTCATGCATTTACCTTATTCAGAATGAATCTGCCGCTGTTTCTTAGGTAAGATCAACACAATAGCATATATCCTTCTGGAGTGTCCTCTGTATGCCAATCACAGGAGGAATTATATTTTACCGTGTCTGCAAGTTCATTTGGACATAGATTCCTATTACTTAGTTACCTTTTTACTTTTGGACAGGGATCCAAAAAGAAATCTAGCAGTTGCAATTTTTCTTTACTTCTTTTTTCCAGTGGGTGATAAGTGATTAACAACAACTAGCCACTGCTCAGGTTCGATGTATCATAGAACTTTTACTGGATAAAAGGAAAAGGAAAAGAAAGAAAGGAAATAAAACTAATAAACCAACTTCAAACCATGGTTTCAAACTTCTTCGTAGCTAATAAACCAACTGCAAATCATTGGTTCAGATCCTCATGGAATCTAACCAGCCATAGTTAGCAGAGCTGCTCAGGTTTGGATAATCGCAATAATAGTAGTTAATTTGAGTTAGCCATGGTTTCCTGAGATGTCCCAAGTGAGCCTGTGCCTAGGGCCAGACACTGGGCAGCAGTTTAATTGATTCTGTTGAAATAATTTTCAGATGGGCTTAGTTGTAACCAGGGCTTTTTTTGGAGAAAAAGCCCAGCAGGAACTCATTAGCCTAATAGGCCACACCCAACAGCCGAAATTCATTAGCATATTAGGCCACACCCCTGACAGCACAGCTCCCTCCCAGGATTGGCTTCCCCAGGTGCCCCACGGTTTGCAGGGTACATAGGGAACCCGAGGGAAGGAACACGGTTTCTGGGTCAGCTTCCCCAGGTGCCTCGCAGCTTGTGAGGCACCTGGAGAACCCAAGTTGGGGGGAGGCTTGTAGGCATGGCCAACTCGGAAGCCAGCCGGAACTCTGTTCCTGTGCATTCCTGCCCAAAAATAGCCCTGGTTGTAACTAACTTCCATTGGATTGTGTCCAAAGAGTCCATGACAGAGACAGGATCTGCAGCCATCTCCCAGATCTAAGGCCACATTTATTCTAGAATGTTCTGGGCCCCTATAGATTTTTGATCCTATGTTTTTTGGGGGGTATCATGCATGCCACAGAACATTTCTTCTTCTATGCACTGAGATCTTTTGTCTCATTCGTGCCATATCCCATAACTTTATTCCACAGTATGGTTCCTACTCTATACTATGGGGTTGGTGGCATGGGCCCCTTTCTTTGAATATCAGTGTGAACCATTAAAAAGAGAGCCTCTACCTTTTGCCTCCCAGTTCCACTGACATTAATTCTGCTCACCTTTCAGCTGAAAACTTTAAATCTCAAGTGCGTGTTGTTGTTGTTTTTTTGTTATGGTGTGTCTGACTAGCCTGCATTTAATTCTGCCTGTCACTTGATTAAATATAACCGAGTGAGGAGTAAATTTTAAAGACACATTTCGCTGGCATGGATAGAGGTGAGGCAGGGAACGGTAAGGAACAGATACTTTGAAACTTCTCAGGGAAATGTTTTCTGGCGACTGGTGTGGATGCTCGTGCATGTCTATTCATATAATCACTTGAGAACTGGAAGTGAACTGAGCAGGGGGAGGAAAAAATATACATATTCAGAATTGATATATCTCCTCGAAAGTCTGCTTCTGGGTAGAACAAATTCACCAGAGATCAGAAAGCTCAGAGTTGATCATTGTGCTCAATTAAATGAATTACTGTAGAAGAACAGAAGATAATTCATGAGTGACATCTAATCTATTCTAATTTAATTGCACCCAAACTTAATGTGAGTATAACTTTAATGTCTAGCATGTATTGGGTTAGTGAGCATCATTCAACTTGTATTGGATTTTCAGATTTGAAAGATACTATTTATTTTGACTCCCAATGATTAATGGAGATAGTGGGTACCTTGCATGCAAAATATACAGTTAAGCAGAGTGTCACGTTGCTTTCTTTGCGCATGGAGGCTACAAGATACTGAGTATTTAAAGACTAATGTGACCACCAGGAGAAATTACCTTGATCAAACACCTTGACTCACTTCCAATGTACTGGACCCAACCATCTTTTACAATGGGAATAAGACATCCCCATTGACCACTAAAGAGGCTATGCTGGAGATCATGAGATCTGCATGGACAAAAACCATGTGTGATGGGGAAAGATTGAGTAAACTGGGTAAGACTGAGCAAAAATGTTGTCCAGATCCAACCCAATGTAAGCTCCTTGATATTTTCTGTCACAGTTCCCTCAAATACTGTGTTGAGCAGCTTTGTACCTATAGGGTAGTTGCTTATGCTACAAGGCTAGGCTGTGCCTTCAGAGTAAACAGCAATGCATTTTTGTTGCAGCCTGCAGCAATTGTAGCAAGATTCTCAGCATTAAATCTTCTCAGGTCCTGAGCAAGAAACATATATCTCCCAGAATCATTGTCTGGACGTTAAAGTGACCTCCTTGTCAAGAATGGAATCACTTGCAATTCATCCCCTTTTTGCAATGGCACAGTTAGATGCATTCTTGAAAGAATATTTACCTGCTCTGGGCACATTTACAATTTGTGGCTTCTACTCTGAAGTCATCACAAAAAAAAACCTGATTACAAGGTTAACTAGGCTCATGAACAGGCACCAACAGCACACAGAGACACTCAAGTAAGAAGTCTCAACTGAAAAATCTCAGATGGAATGTTGTTTAACTGTATGCCTCTTAACTATTGGAAGAGCAGAATCAGACTGGTGGCAGAGGGTGGCAGCTGTGAAAAGACTCTGTTATCATGCACTTGGACACATCTACATTCATTCAGATGCATCCAAATAATCTGGTGAATGAGCAATTCCTTGATGTCAACCTGCAAATAGGGCATAAACAAAACAGTTGAGTTGATTGTCCCAAGATATGATTGCTAACTGCCTGGGTGGGGGGGAGGTCCTGGCATTTTAATAGGTTCTTAAAGGAATATTGCTATTCAGCTGCCCATTTCTGCCCATTATGCCTCTATTAAAGGGACAGGACATTTTTCTTCAGGCTTATTTATATTTATAATATTTTTGGCTTATAAACTGCCCTCCCCTGTGAAACAAGGCTCAGGGAGGTGTACAACAACTGTATAAGTACTTTCATGTCAAATAAAAACAGGTAAAAGAGTAAGAATAAGCAAACAGACAATATAACAATATCAGATGACCCTGAAATGAGTGACCGGCGCTGCTTTACAAGAGATAAAAAACCCTTTGGACATTTAATTATTTCTTTAAATGTCAGCATTTAAGGTCTTGTCAGTAGACTGCAATGTTGTCACTGTGTTACCGAGGAAGACTTGGCAACCCTAGTTCTTATGGTCCTCCTCCATTTTTTAAAGATCACACAAACTATTCCTCTTCATAGTTGGCATTCACAGGGATGGTCCACTTTCTCAACATACTAGTGGTGGCACAGGCCCGTAGCCAGGATTTTGTAATTCAGGGGGCCTTTAAATAAGTCAGAGGGCACTCACATCACAAAACAGAAAATAAAATAAAATGTTAAAAACTCACTTTTGCAGCATTTGCACTCTGCTTGCCTACATGGGGAAGCCAGCCACACTTGGGGAAGGGGCAGTGGTGGGAAGTCCTCCAGGTGGCCCAGAGAGTTGGAAGTCCTCTGGGTGGTCCAGAGAGCTGGGGGCCTGGGGGCTGGATGGAAGTTGGGGGGCCTTGGCAGGAAGTCAGGGGGCCAGGCCCTGAAATGCCCCACTGTAGCTACGGGCCTGTGGTGGCATAACAAGCTTGTACCGTTTCAATACTTGGTCATCACAGTGCTACTCAAAGAGCATGAACAGGAGCTATCTGTGATGTTACACACGGATTGCAGTGCATTCATACTCTCACCACTTGATATTATGGATATTAAGTGATTAAGGCAGATGTGGGAACCACTCCTCATTGTCTGCAGAGACATTGGGGGAGGGGAGAATTTGAGCATTTATAAATCCAGTAATGCAACATCTCTTATAATTAATCATTTACACATTTTCACACCTTTGGTCCCCCACATTCTGGACCAAGCTGCACTTGCATAGCTGAAGTGTACAGATGGAGACCCTCCAAAGCAGTTTTCAAAGGCAGCTCCCCATGTAGACCACATTGCAGGCACCAAGTCTCAAGGTGAAAAAAGGATGAACTGGTATATAAAACAGGCAGATGCGCAGAAGAACCTGTTCCTCCCTTGACTCTGGGCAAAATTATGTCTGAATTGTAAATGTAATTCCCCCCCCCCCACCTGCAGCCTAAAGAAATCTTTCTAATACTGGCTTTCGTTTTATATTGGAGGCAGACATACATTAATGCTTCCTGACAAGATATTTATAATTAATGCCTTTAAGGTCAATGTCGTCATTCAGGTCTCAGCCTTTTTTCCTCATATGAATCTTAGTGAACCACTTAGAGGATGTCTGAAGCAATATCCTTTGAAATAGTCCCCAGAATTGTTTTGCCTCTGCTTTAGAGCAACGTCTTCCAAATGGTTTGCTCTTAGTTCTCAGTTCTTTGGTTTGGTGTAGCGGTTAAGTACGCAGACTCTAATCTGGGAGAACTGGGTTTGATTCCCCACGCCTACACTTGCAGCTGCTGGATGACCTTGGGCAAGCCATAGTTCTGACAAGAGCTGTCCTTGGAAGGGCAGTTCTTGAAAGGGCTCTCTCAGCCCCACCTACTTCACAGGGCATCTGTTGTGGGGAGGGGAAGGGAAAGGAGTTTGTAAGCCTCTCTGAGACTCTGAGTGAAGTGCAGGGTATAAATCCAGTCTCTTCTTCTTCTTTGTACCCCGCACATACAGGTGGGACAAAACAGCTGATTGGCACATGCATGGGCCATGCAGGCCTGGCAATGCAAATTGAAGAGGGTATTTATGAGCAGTCGGGTTAGAACAGAGAAAAGGAAGTCCTTCTTCACCCAAAGAGTGATTAACACATGGAATTCACTGCCACAGGAGCCGGTGGCGGCTACAAGCATGGGCAACTTCAAGAGGGAATTGGATAAACATATGGAGCAGAGGTCCATCAGCGGCTATTATCCACAAAGTATAGATAGGAACTCTCCATTTGGGGCAAGTGATGCTCTGTATTCTTGGTGCTGGGGTAAGGGCAACAGTGGGAGGGCTTTTAGTGTCGTGGCCCCTCTGGTGAACCTCCTGATGGCACCTCATATTTTTGGCCATTGTGTGACAGTGTTCAACTGGATGGGCCATTGGCCCAATCCAACATTGGCTTCTCTTATGTTCTTACAGGGAGAACTTGATGTGAAGAACAAAAGCAAGGTTCTGGCTTGCAAGATGGAGAAAAAATGGAAAGGAATACCAATAAACCGAAGAAGCAAGAGACTTGAAAACCTCTCCCAGTGGCAAACCAGTAAGCAGAAAGCACAAGATGAATAGAAGTTCATCTCCCTCTTCTATATTCGCATGGGGGATCTTACACATTTCTCAGCGACTTCTTATGGGAAGATGAGGGAGTAGCCTTCAGAATCCCAAGAAATATTCTCCATTCCACCTCTTTTATAGCAAAATGCAATGGCACATATGCTACGATCAGCCAATCATAGTTCTAGGCATTACCTTATTAGCTATTCCATTTCATTGTCTAATCCCTTCTGGCAATGCTTAATTGTGTTTGGTTTCTTAATTGCATGATGTGGGCTAGCTTACAGTTAAGTCCCTGCAGAATGTTTATGAGTTCAGTTCCCCTCTGACTGCACAGCTTTGGCTGGTACGATTCAAATGCTGTTCATGGTGCCAGTTTCCTCAACTTTTCTTTCCAAACTTCGGTATTTCCCAGTGTTCAAGCTGTTGTTTCCAAGTCTGGATGAAAAGACAGAGAGTTTCCATTCTGTAGTCTCACACCTTAACCATTACAACCTGAGTCTTACATGGGCAATGTGACTTGATATAGACACACTGCAGACGTCATGTCAAATCCCTAATGGGAGTCGCTTTTTTCAATGTACTGAACCGATCCCTCATTCCATTTCTGACTAGCATCTTAATTCCTCTTTACCCAGTTTCTCTGTCAAAGTCCAACAATCTGTGTTTTTCCCTCTTTTTAGAAATTTGGGGTCTGTTTCTAATCAATTCCATTTTGAACAAAGACAGAAGGAGTGGGAGCAGAAGCTCTGGAAATACTGGAATCTCACTCCATAGACATTCTAAGGCAAACAATGCCTTCCCAAACCTTTTTATTCTCCTGCTAGAGCACCACCCACTGGTGTGTAGCATAAAACAACTGCAATGGCTAAAGTTACTGTGGTGGGGTGGGCCTGCTCTGGCCTGCAGGCCCTGTTCCACCCTGCCCTCCAAGGTTTTCCCAACCACTGGAGGAGCTTCTCTCAGGTAACCTGCCACACTTCCTGATCTTTGTAGGAATCACATGCTGGGAGGATCAGGACTTCAAGCTTCGCTTCCAAGTTCTGAGGCCTTGCCTCTGTGTCTCCTGCTGCCCAGTGCCTGGTCACCATGGGGACTGTTTACTGCCTTGGGCGCCCCTGGAGGAATAGCCACTTGCCAACTGCCTGCCTTCCTCCTGGCACACCTTTTAAAATATTGTGTCCAAGATGGTGAAGGTCTATGTGGTACAGAGAACCACTAACAGGATCCAAACTTATAAAGTATTTATTAAAGAGAAAATGTTCACAAACATACATTTAGCACAGAACCAGATTGAGCGAGGGATTCAAAAGAAATGGGTAAAACACAATTCCTCTGTCCCTGTCCCTCTCTCTATACATGCCCTATCAGATATTAAAATAAAGGGCAGGCTTTTTTCCAACTGTCTGTCCATTAAATCAAAATAAATGTTTCTGGTTTCATTTGTACATTAATCTTTAAAATCTTCTGAATTAATGAATGTATTTGTATCCATTTTTTTTAGCTTTATTACAAGTCCACCATAGATGATAAAATGTCCCTTCATATTGTTCACATTTCCAACACCTTTTGAGACATTCTTGTACATTTTAGCTAATTTCTCTGGTGACATATACCATCAATACATCATTTTATAAACATTCTCCTTAAAACTAGAACTTAACGTAATTTTAAGACCTTTCTTCCACATATATTCCCATTATTCTTTCCGTACATTATATCCAACATTTTTAGCCCATTTTATCATACATTATTTCACTTGTTCTTCCTCTGTCTCAAATTTCAGTAACAGCTTACATTTCAGTAATGACGTGCTAATCATTTGTATGTAGTTCTATTTCAAATTCAGTTAGATTGTTCAAAACCATATGTTCTTTTGTCTGTTTTAATCCTTTATAATAGCTGTGTACAAAAGAAACATTGACAAGTATCTGTTATCAAATCTTCTCTGAATTTCATTTTGCGTTCCTCTTGAGAAAAGTCTAATATGCTTAGTTATCATTTCTCTTCTGTAGAAAGCTTCTTGTGTAGAAAGCAACAAAGGTGTTTTTGGACATAGTCTAAGTTTATATTTATTCTATAGGCTCAGGATGTCATATCTAATATAGAGATTTTTAAAGTCCACATTAACCTTAACTTTATCATATCACAAGTAGCTGTGCCAACCAAATCTCAGATCATGGCCTTCTAGCCCCAATATCCTTCTACTTCTCAACAACGTCCATTCTTCCATCCGGACTAAACAACTGGTGGCAAAATATAGTTTCAAGTCAGGCAAACCCAATCCTCATCTTTCCCTCGCATTCTGTAAACCTTATATTTAACTCTTGTTTCTCCCCCCCTCGTCATATTAATTTAGATAAGTTTTTCTGCCATTGTTTAAGTGATACATCAGTTGTGAAAACAGGTATAGTCTGGATCAAGAATAATAGTGTCTTAATCACTGATATTTTCCCCAATAAGGACAGTTACACTTTCTCTCATCTTAATATTTCTTTTTTTAACTTCATTCCATGCCTTGACATAGCTATTTTGAAATAACATGCAATTTATATTTGTCAACATGTACCCAAATATTTTACCTTATTTTCTACTTTAAAACCAGTTTTACTCATCAGTTCTGTTTGATCTTGTATTTTCATATTCTGTTAGCATCTGTCTTTTCTGTTTATTAGTTTTAAATCCGGCTAATGTACCACATTCTTTCAGTTTAGCCATTAATAATTCATTTCCCTTTAAAGGGTCTTTGAAGACCAGCACCAAATCATCTGCAAAGGCTCTTAGTTTAAAAGTCTCTTTTTAAATCTTAACATCCCAAATTTTATCATTGTGTCTTATGTCTGTATTCAATATTTCAAGAACCAAAAACCTTCTCTTTTTCCTTTCTGAATCACACATGGTTTAGATAAGTCTCTATTTACAAGTATTTGTGCTGTCTGTGAAGTATAAATCAATTTCATCCATTTTATAAAATTCTCTCCAACATTCATATCTTCTAAGATCCTAAAGAAAAAAGTCCAGTTCAAATTATCAAAAGCTTTCTCTGCATCAAGAAAAATCAATGCAGCTTGTGTTTCATGGTGTTTTTCAAAATACTCCAAAATGTTTAAAACACCTCTAACTTTGTCTTTCAGCTGTCTTTTGGGCAAAAATCCACACTGGTCTTCATGAATAAATTCCTGCAGAATTATTTCCATTCTTTCAGCACAAACCATTGTGAACAAGTTATAGTCATTATTCAATAAAGATATTGGTCTATAATTTCTTGTCATCATCAAGTCTTGATGCTCTTTAGGTATTATTTTTTTATATACCTTCTGCAACTTCACTTATTGTTATAGGACCATTCAGAATCCATCTTTGTTCCTCTGTAATTTTAGGTAAATTTTGTTTTCTATGGTATTCATTAATTTTTGTCTGACATACATTGGCCTTTATATAGAGCAGTATAATAATACAGAATGCTTTTTAAATGTCCAGATTATCCACTATTACCTTATCACCCTCTTGTATTTTTAACATCATTTCTTTCTTTTTCTCAATTTATATGCCAGCCACTTTCCTAGCTTATTTGCAAATTCTTTTTTTTTTGCTTTAAACATTTCAAATTTGTCTCCATTTCTCTTACTGTTGACATAAATAACTGTTGCAAAAAATATTTGATGAGATATATTTATGTTCTCTGGAGGTTTTTTAAGAAATCCATCTTCTTTAAAAATAAAATAAAATCCTGTCCACAATATTTTGTAATTTCTCTTGTATTTTCTTCTTAAACTCTGAATTATGTTGTATCAAATGACCTCTAATGAAGGCAAGCTTGCTGTTGACTAGGGGAAGAGCTCCATCATCCCACCTTCCAGCCAATCTCCTGGCTGACCTGAGAGTGTGGAGAAGAGGAGTTTATTGGCAGTGTTAATAGGCTATTTGTTAACAAAATATTCAGCTCAAACAAGTGGACAATACAAGCAGGTCCCTTCACTATTTGCCCAGTAAATGCTACCAGCATGCACCCAGACTTCATTTCAATAAGGACAGAAAAATCCCCTAAGGGGAACAGGAAATGATGTATTGTAGCATTATCTATTGTAGCACAGTCCTTGTGAACCTTCTGTTGACCCAATCTGTATAGACAACTGAGAGTTTGATTATACATTTTTAATATACTGTGTTGTACCAGTAGAAACAGGCTCATCTAGGTGGAAGTACTCTCAAGTAATCTCCCTGATTCATTAGTATGGGGGTGGGGGTGACTGTTAATCAAATGACTCCAGTAAGCCCCACACCACTACTACTCTCTCTGAGATTTCTATTGTACTTGTTCCCTTTTCATCTGTCTTATCTTCCACCTTATCAGGATTTTCTGAAAGAGAACATTACACAAGCAGTAGATTCATTATTCTTCTTTCGGCTTAGGTTCTTTGCATTTCATACTGCAAATAAAGCAACTGGTTGCTAAAATACTGGGAACTAAGCCACAGCCTGGAAATCGCACAAAAGTATGTGAGTCATAAAAGACTATCCAGATTGAAAACCTTCCTCTTAGACCACTTTGAACTCCCCTAAGAAACTAGCCTCTTATGGTTTGTCTAAACAATATTTGTGTTCTATGGGTTATGTAAAGGCCAAATCTATGGTGAAACAGAAAATACTGGATATCTCAAGACAACACAATTTAAACATGATAGAGAAATGGCGAGTCCTCCTGGCTCCAGATAACAGAGTAATCTCTATGCCTTACCTTTCCTGTTTATTAAATGAGGACTACAGAAGAATGTACTCCCATCTGCAGTCCTGGAAGAGAAATTTAACAAGACTCCTTATGAAGAAAGGATATGCCCCTGTTGTACGGATGATACTGAGTCTATAGAACATGTAATTTTTGATTGTAAATAACATCTGTGAATCTCTTCCTTTCTGTAAGACACTCCCTCTTTCCCATAGGCAAAGAATCTGCCTTTTAAGAAATTTACTATCGGATAGGCAGGCAGAAGTTACTCAGGTGGCTAGGTTTGGATGGCTTGCCCTAAAAATTAGAAAATCTATAGTAGCTCAAAAAGAGGAAAATTAAGATTTAGTTTTATCAATTTTAATTATTATGGTTTTGTGGTGTTTTTATAACCAGTTTTAAAATTCTGCTTCTATATTAATGTGATATCTATCATCCACATTACAAAATGCCATCGGTGTATGTGTTGGTCAATGACTGTGAATAAAACTTACCCTCTTACATGCACCCGTCTACACTTAGCTGTGCTTTTGTTTATCCAAGGAGGAAAGAGTTGCTATTGTTGACCACCAGTAAACTTCATTAAAGGGATGTACAACCCTTGGCTATCAATTCAAAGTGTTAGCTTATCAAAACTCCATTGTGTGCCTTGAGATTCCATCGTGTTGTCTTGTACATCTCTGTCTATCCTAATATAGCTAGTTACATTAGAATACCATTTCTATTTCAGGAGTCCCCAACATAGTGCCCACAAATACCTTTTTCTGGCACTCACCAAGTGTTGTTAGAAAGTAGGCAGAGCCAAGGCTCTTGATTGGCCATTGGATATTTGATTGGATGTGGAGATTTTTTTTTTTAAACCTACTTTGACAGCAGTTGCCATCACAGCACAAGGATCTTCACTGTGTGACTGTAGGTAAGCTTTGTCATCCATTTTGTGGCTGGCTCTGCCTCTGGTGACAGCCATTTTGTGGCTGTGCCCACCAGTGCTCATTTTCTGCAGGAGCGCACAGGAGTGAAGCTCCAGCAGTAAGGAGCTCAGGGGGCGGACACATGCAGGAAGCCCTGCCCTCTGCTCCCAGCAGCCCTCCATACCTTTCCTGGCCTGCTGGCTGACCCAGAGGAGTGCTGCTGTGAGCTGGCCCTCAAGCTGCTCTGCCACTACGTGGGCCGTGGCACCCAGCCCACCCAGGCTCTGCCCGTCTTCATGCCGGCCCTGGTGCAGCACCTCTGCAAGGTGGGGCCTGGTGACTCCTGCAAGGCCTGCCAGTAGCTCCACCCGAGCCTCCTGCACCTATTCGGCCTCCTCCTGCACTTCTTCCCTGCCACTACCCTGGCCCCCTACCTGCTCGAGGCCACGCACGTCCTCTGCACCGCCCTCCTCAACCCACAAGCAGCCACACGCTTTCCTGCACTTGCTGGCCATCCAAAAGAGTCCAATGGCACCTTTAAGACCAATGTTTATTCAGGTTCAAGCTCTCCCTCCTCTGTGAGGGCAATCTATGCGTTCCCCTCTCCCATAGCTAGCAATCCAAAAAAGTCCAGTGGTACCTTTAAGACCAAGTTTTATTCAGGTACCAGCTCTCCCTCCTCTGTGAGGGCAGATCTGCACATTCCACCCCACCTCCCCATAGCTAGCAATCCAAAAGCATCCAGTGGCACCTTCAAGACCAAGGTTTATTCAGATATAAGCTCTCGTTCCTCTGCGAAGGCAGTTCTGCGCGTTCAATCCAAAACAGTCCAGTGGAGCCTGAGTAGTGAGTGTTGCCTTCTGACACACTTCTGGTGATGTCAAGGGGTGTGGCATTTGCAAATAAGTTACGCTAATGAGCGCCTGCACCTCTTTTTCTGCGAAATAACCCCTGGTGTCCACCATTCTGTGTCAGAATTCGATCACTACCTGCAGGTTCAAAAAGGTTGGAGATCCCTGCTCTAGTCCATCTTATCCTGGATGCTTTTAAACAGGGCTCTTTTTGTAGCAGGAACTCCTTTGCATATTAGGTGACACACCCCTAATGTAGCCAATCCTCCAAGAGCTTACAGTAGCCCCTGCAAGAAGAGCTCTGTAAGCTCTTGGAGGATTGGCTATGTTAGGGGTGTGTTGCCTAATATGCAAAGGAGTTTCTGCTACAAAAAGAGCCCTGCTTTTAAATAAAGGACTCATGTTGGGTTGTTGTTGTTTTTTTACTAGAGATAAAAGCAGGCTGCATGTGAACTTTGTTTCCTCAGCTGCAGCACAATACAAATTCCTCTATGCCATATGCAGTCTAACCAGCAGTAACTACAAAGTCTCTTCTGCCTCCATCAAACAAGGAAAAGGGAAAGGCCAGAGGAACGTCCAGAGACATCAGTTCAATAAAAAAAATGTGAAGGGAAAGATTCCAATTGGAGCTTGTCACTGATACAACATACTAGTTTTGGCCAATTGCTCATTTCCTTCTGGGCCAAATTCACAATGGGGTTTTTCAGACTGAAGATGCCTTTCACATTTTCATGCATGCTGTACTGCTTCCAATGATTGTGCTATTGGTGGTGGGGGGGGGTTGTGCTTGCTCCAACAGGCTGGTGGGTATAAAGAAGAGGACTTTTATGCTATTGCTCCCAGGAAATTAAATTCTCATATCCCCTTTCTCTTCAACATCCAAAGACTTCCTAAAGCTACTTTATTCCAGAGGTTTTTTTAAAAAAATAAAAACAAAACAAAACCTTGGTTCGATGCTGTTTTTATGTGCACCACTGGTCCTTATTACTGATTGTTGCTTTTCATGGCTTTTCAAATTGATCATTATTTAAAAATTACTATAGTTTGCATGTCTTTTCTGATCTCGTGCTCAATACTCCCTCTAAGCTGTGGAGTCCTGTGAGCAAAAATTCTACTTTGTGAGCTCCTGGCATTAAAGTTGTGAGCAAGCAATTTGGCTACTGTATAAATTAGTTTGCTCTTGAGCCATCCTTCCTGAGCTAAGGCAAAAAGGCATGAGCTGGAGGCTAAAGAACTGTGAGCTAGCTCATGCTAACTCAGCTTAGAGGGAACGCTGCTACTGCTACTGCTGATTGATCTTTTGGATTATTAGTTTTATTATTTTTGATTTAATTATGTGTTTTTCTTATATTTGTTGTTTTCCATTCTTTAATTTATATGTTGTGAGTCTCCTTGGTTGCTATTTTAATAGTCAAAAGGTAGCCTAAAGACATCATAAATAAATAGCTAAAAGAAAAGAAAAGAAAAGAAAAAGCAAGTGGGGAAACGGAGTGTTTTCAGAAAAGGAGTGAGTCTGCTCTACTCACAGACTCTCACTGGACAACTGCAGCTCCAAGACAGCACCAAGCCAGTCAAGGAATCTTCCTCAATAATTCAGTATTATTTCTATCAGCTACTTCTCTAGGGTCAGACAACATATTGCATCCTTAAAACAAATTAGTATTTTCTTTTGCAGCCCTTTTACACAGAAGTTATTAACCACTCCCTTTTTGTCTCTAAACACAGTCACAAATGAAGCAGCTACGGATTACCTAGGTCACCATCCGTTTCCTCTGACTTCTTCAGGCCTCTGTCTCAATGGTGGAGCCCCAAAAGCTCTAGAAGTTAACTCTGACTTTGCAGTCTATTTTGCTTCAATTCAGCTCTCCTGCAAGACAGGCTGCAAAGTCATAGTTAACTTCTAGAGCTTTTGTGGCTCCACCATTGAGACGGTGGCCTGAAGAAGTTAGGTGATCTGTAGCCACTTCATTTGTGACTGTGTTTAGAGACAAAAAGGGTGTGGCTAATAACTTCTGTGAAAAAAGGACTGCAAAAAGAAAATACGAATTCATTTTAAGGACACAATTTGTTGTCTAATACTTTCTTTGCACAGTATATTTTTGGTGGTTTGCATACTTGCATACACTGTACATCCATTGGTGGTTGACTTCTCTAGGGTTGCCCATTCCAAGTTGGGATATTCCTGGAGGTTTGAGGTCAGAACCTGGTGAAGCCAGAGTTTGGGAACAAGAAGGATCTCAGCAGGGATGTGATGCCATTGACTCTGCCCTCTGAAGCTGCCATTTTTTTCCAGGGGAACTGATTTCTGTAGTCTGGAGACCCACTGTAATTCCAGGATAACTCCAGGCCACATCTCAAGGCTGGCAGCCCTTCTGATAGCTCTGCCTGCTACCCCCATGCATAAAAAACGGAGAAAGTTCTCTCTCTCATGTCAACTCTACTTACTTTAGTCCGATGAGAAGAGCCTGCAAAGATGATTTCAGTATCTGGGCAGGACAATATGGGAAAAGGCAGTTCTTTAAGTACCATGGTCCCAGAAGCCTCAAGTGCCTCGGAAACCACATGTGGCTCTTTGACATGCCACTTGAGGCTTGTCTGAACACCATTTCCCAATGTGGCACTGTTACATCTGCTGACCACCACTAGGCACCAGCAACCTTTACCAGAGCTTGACTCTCAGAGTCAATAGGGACTAGGAGCCTGAAACCTCAAGAGGTCATCAATAGGAACCTTGGCGGGAAATTTAAACCCACCAATGGGACCTGTGGGTGGTCCATGGGGACTGTATATAGTTGGCCATCTGGCTGGTATTCTCTGTTCTGTCGTGTGTGCTAGTAAACTATGATCCGACAATCACACTATGTTCTGGTTCTTCATGCCTCGAACCCACTACACAACAGGCACCCACCCTGTGTGTCAAGAAAGTGGGCAAGACTCTTGCCTGGTGGGGACTGTGGTCAGTAGTTGGTTCTGACCTTGAAACAGTCAGCGTTGAAGAAAGAAGCAAGTTGTGAACCTCCCTGAATGCAGAAATGAATTGCAAAAAACTACCATGGGACTTATCAGTTACTTGTGAGTCTTATTAGAAGGTAAGGCTACGTTTGCATGTGCCCCTTCTGCCATCACCAGTATATTTTGCCCGCTGCTTCTAGCTCTAGTCCTGAATTAATTTCTTTGTTGCCTTTCTCTTGTACCCTTCTACAAGAGTATGCAAGGTGGCCTATCCAACAAAAAGAGCCAACTAACAAATAAAACAATTACAATTTCAGCAACAACAAATTAAATGACAACAGTAGATCCTATGAACAGTCAGTATGGTTTAGTGGTTAGGAGTGCGGACTCTAATCTGGGAGAACTGGGTTTGATTCCTCACTCCTCCCCATGCAGATGCTGTTGTTACCTTGGGTCAGTTACAAGTTGTTTTGGAGCTTTCTCTCAAGAGCTGTTCTCGAAAGAGCTCCGTCAGCCCCATCTATCTCACAGGGTGTCTGTTGTGGGGAGGGGAAGGGGAAGGAGATTGTAAGTCATTCAGGTAGTGAAGGGCAAGGTATAAATCCAATCTCCTCCTCCTCCACCACCTCCTTCTCTTCAGTCAATTTCACACCTGAAGCCGCGGGGCTGTATTTGACCCGTGGCTTCGCCCAATTTCCCCCGCAGTTTCGTGATCCTCAAAAAACAGGATCATGAAACTGCGGGGGAAATCAGGCAAAGCCGCGGGTCAAAATGCAGCCCCACGGCTTCGGGTGTGAAATTGACCAGTAGTATTGGGGCAAACAGCGGCGCAACACCGAGGCAGCTGTAGTGGGAAATCAGCCTTCTTCTTCTTCTCATTAGATGATAAATAGAAAGCAAAGAAAAGCATACATACTGGGCCAGTTAAAACTAAAATTCAGAATAACAATGTGCAGGTGGCACAAGGAAATCTCCTGTGATTATAATTAATCTCCAAGATCAGTTCCCCTGGAGAAAATGGCTCCTTTAGAGGACAGACTCTATGGCATTCTACCCTTCTGGAGGCCCCTCCCTGCCCCAAACCCCACCATCCTCAGGGTCTACCCCAAAATCTCCAGATATTTTTCAAACCAGAGCTGGCAACCCTAGGACACTGAACTGGAGAACTCAGCTTTCAGTTCAAGATTTGGAGAATGTATTTATCCTTTTTCAATATTAAGAAATTTGCTCAGCTGAGTCTATTTGTCTGATCCTTTTATTTCCAGGGTGTATTCACTGTCACTTATGGGCTCTTCATTTCACAGGCAATCTGCCGCTGCTGTGAACTTCTCACTCGTAAGAGAAAGTTATAATTAAAGCCTGATAGAATTATCTGCAAAATGATTGTTTTCCCTCCCTCCCTTCCTGACTTACTGGCTGTCTTCAGCAAAGAAAGACCAAGTCAGATGGCATCTGTCTGCATTTCCTTCTGCCATCATTTTGTCAACATGTGGCTCCTTATAGGCTAAGAATGGGAAATAGTAACAAATTTTTCATATCTAATTCAGTCCCCCACCCCCGTCTTTTAAGCCATCAGAGCTGTAAGAAAAGTCAGAGGAAAAATGGAAGAATTAGCAAACATTCTTACTCTTTTTGGAACTCCAGCATCTGATCTCGAAAACGGAGGCCAAAAAGTAAAACAATCTGCTAACGTGTACTGACTTCCTAATATTTTCATAGGCTTCTACAAGGTAATACTATCAAGCAGTGTAATATATCAACTGTATCTTAAAAGCATCCCGAGCAGACTCTGCGGAGAAGTTAACGAGCAATCTCATGTACAATTAAATATCATCGTTTGTAGAAATAATTTCACCCAGAGGAAGATTTGTAACAAGCCTTTTAAAAAGTTTTCTTTCTTTCTTTTTAGTTTGATTAAGAAAGTCTCTCTTGAACATTCGGAAAACAGCACATGCCAATATGAAGATTAGATCCTGTACATATTGCTGCTGTAAGGTCTGAGAATAGGAATCAATATTTCTATCTTTCTTCTACCTTCGAGATACAGGAAAGTTGCAATATAACTGAAACCATTTTCCAACAAGCAAATCTTTATTACATTACCCACCCAGGAATATATCGTTTTGGTGTATTTTTTTGGAAAGCAGCAATATCCTAGTGTAGAACATTCCAGCTGTATAGTTCTGATATAAACATATCAATAATATCAAGACTTTCACCCAACCATAGGCTTGCCAAGTCCCCCAGGGGGGTGGGTAAACCCCCTGCCCAAGAGGACCGTTACCTGACACCAGCAAATTGTGCCCCAAGGGGAACTCTACCCCCTTCTGGCAAACGTCCCCAGCATGATGATGTCACGTGGAGGTGACATCATTATGCTGGCCACATTGGGGGCGGGACACTCTATGATTTCAGGGAAAATTCTATGGTTTTCCCTCAAATCCTAGTAGCCCTGCCTCCAACGCCCCAACGTGATGACGTCACTTCCGGGTGGTGTCATAGCGGCGGCGCGCGTGTTCTGTGCGTGAACATGCACTTCAGGGAAAGCGCGGGACTCCCCCGCCATAAGTTAATTTCGACTTGGCAACCCTACCCAACCATCAACCTGACAATGAACCAATCCGTGCGAGATATACATTTTCTGGACATTACTATAAAAATACACAATGAATGCATAAACACCACCTTATACCAGAAACTTACTGAATGACAAACATATCGACATGCCTCCAGCTACCATCCTAAACATACAAAATGATCCATTGTATACAGCCAGGCTCTACATTACAGCTACATCTGCTCCAATCCTGCAGACAGGGATTCTTTCCTGTAGGATCTACAACAAACTTTTTTGGAGCTAAAGCATCCACATGATGAAGTCAAGAAACAGATTAACAAAGCCAGAATGGTACACAGAGAAAACCTGTGGCCCCAAAAAGACAATAACAGAACACCACTAAGTAGTCACATACAGCTCCCAACTCAAAACAGTTCAACACACCATCAGTGACTTACAACTTTTACTGGATAATGACAGTTCTCTTTCACAAGTACTTGGGTGGTGGTGGGGGGAGAATACATTTTCTTGTGCACAGATAGCCTCCCAATCTCAAACAACTCTTTGCCCACAATAATGCAACATCTAATGTAAACATGGACACTGGTACCAGAGCTTGCAATGAACCCAGATGCCAACTTTGCTGCCACATACACCCAGACAATACAATCACTGGACCTAACAACATCAGCTACACAACTTCAGGCTTATTCACATGCTCATCTTCTAACATTGCATATGTCATTAAATGCCAACATTAAATGCCAACAATGCCCGTTGGTTACCTACATAGGGCAAATAGGATTGTACAGTGTTGGCATCTGGTCTGGCGTCTTGCCAACCACCTTGCCTGGGAAACTTTTGGATGTTTTCTTAATAAAGATAAGTTTTATTTTAAGAAGAGACCTTTTTGCTAAGAGTGTCTCTGCCAGCGTTTGGGGGTTTCCTAGCTTGCATCTATTGCCTTTGGTAAGGAGGCGACACTCAGGGAACACACGAACCAAGAGGGAGAGGTGTGGGTGGCACGGGTGAACACATTCACAAGACACGTGCAGCCGCATTATTCTCACAACAGTGACTTCAAAGTAGCTGTTTTATTGCAAAGAAACTTAAAGAACATACTAGAAAGGGAAGTTGCTGAGTTGCAAGTTATTACAACACTCAGAACAATGGAATCCTCAGGACTTAACAGGGGTACTGGGTTTTTTAATCTCATTACATATGCTAACCTCATTCAGCCCTTACACCTGAATTCTCACCAGTCTCCCAGAAGGGCCATTTTATTCTATCTCTTATTTGGAATAGATTAGAATAGTAGATTGTAATGTAATGAGTAGTAGACATTGGAATGTATTTCTCTGGTTGGGGGACAGGGGAGATAAATCTGCACAGCCAATCGCCCCACTTCAAAGAAGAAGATGCTGTCAAGTTGCCTCCATGTTTGAGAAGAGACTGAAGGCAGAGTCTCAATCAAATTACTCTCAGCATTCTACAGTTAAGGATACATCAGTCTCCAATTTTGATATATTTATTTCCTTCACTGTTTTTGTCCCAGAATTGAACCCTAACAAATGGTTACCATATAAACTAAGCTTATTATTCCTGTTTGATCCCTGTATCTGTTACACATTTTCATTATTTTATTATTTATTAAATTCGACTTTTAGGCTGCCCTCCCCCTGAAAAACAGAGCTCAGGGTGGCGTGCAACAGTGATAAAATTACGATCTCACAAAAAGTTTTCAAAATTAAATTAATACATAAAATACAATCTACAACCGGCTAAGTCAATCTGATGATAATTTCTGGAACATCATTATGCCGTATGATAATTTACTGCTCTCCCTCTACCTATATGTATGAACTGGTCATTTCCAATTTTGTTTCTCTCTGTGTCTCGACTTTAAATGGCCCTTTCTGACAACTAACCCCTCCCCCTTCTATATATAATGGTCGAGGAAATTCTGCTTCACTGTATCTGAAGAAGTGTGATTGCACATGAAATCTTATACCTTGAATAAAACCTTCTTGGTCTTAAAGGTGCCACTGGACTCAGGGGATGTCCGACTTGCCTCAACTAGGGCCAGGGCTTATTCCTGATGGAATAAGCTACCATATGAGATCAAGGCCCTGCAGGACCTATTACAGTTCTGCAGGGCCTGCAAAATGGAGCTCTTCCACCTGGCCTTTAGTTGAGGCAGCAGGCCTCCATGTGATCAGCCCCCCCCCCATGACCGCAGATCCTGGAAGCCAGACTGGGAGGTGCATTGTTTTAATGCTGACGTGTTAGTGGGATAAGGATGATGATTTTATTGATTTCAAATTGATTATTGTAATATGTTTTTTAAATGGTAAAATCTGCATTAATTGCAGATACATATATATGCAGATATATATGTGCTCTGAGTCTACAATGTGGGGAGGGTGGGCTATAACTCAGCTGGTATAATTCCATAGCTCACCCTCCAAAATAGCCATTTTCTCCAGAGAACTGATCTCTGCAGTATGGGGATTGGTTGTAATTCTGGGAGATCTCCAGGCCACACCAGGAGGTTGGCAATCCTATCCTGGATTCTGGATGGTCCTATTCAGTCCAGTGCCGGAGCTGTTGGCTTGTAAGGCTTTAGAAGAAGTGATCACGCCCATCTAGACTGACACTTGATGACAGCCAACAGGAGCCAGTTTTAACCGTTTCAGGCAGGAGCTGGGCAAAACTCTGTCACAATGACTCATCAGGAAGCTGATTGGCTACTTATTGTATACATGTGCATGTAGTCTGTATCTCTTCCCCTTCTTCCTTTATGTGGTGTCTTGTGAAGCACTTTGTTAGTGAGCTGTATATACTTGTAAATAAAACTGTACATAGGCCCCGGTCACATGAGAGGATTTGCCATGCAAGAGGGACGAATCAGGGGCACATCAAGTGGGTGCAATCATACTGCAACATCTGGGAAGTGGAGTGCACCCATCCTCGATCCGTCCCATCCCAGCAAAACCACACATCAAAAAGGTAGCACCAAAACAGTGCTACCAACCGGTTGACGTGCAGCAGGGGCAAGCGTCTGATCGCTGCCGCACCCCTCTCTGTGCAGCTTCCCAGGCCCTGTTGAATTGCACATGCCTGGGCATGCGCAGCAGGCTAACCTCATTCCCCTGTCCATGGCTTCCCCCCGGCATCTGATCATGCCGGGGAGCAACTGTGTGGCGGCTCGGGGGATCCGTCTGATCCCGCCACCGCACTTCTCTTTTGATGCGGCTCTAAAAAGCTGCACTTCGGCCGCGCCTTTTCCCCCAGTGTGACCGGGGCCACAGTTAACCACAAGACTGTGTCAGCATGGTTTGTTATAGTTAGCTCTCAGCAGAACAAAACTGAAGTAAATCCAAGGGAACAGACCCAACCTGGTTGGTAGCAGAGACCTCGACAGGAGCATCTAAATATTAGGGATGTTTTTAATATTCTCATATTTGGTGTAGTGGTTAGGACTGTGGACTCTAATCTGGGAGAACTGGGTTTGATTCCCCACTCCCCCACATGCAGCTGCTGGTGTGACCTTGGGTCAGTTACAAGTTCTTTCAGAGCTGTTATCTCATGAGCCATTCTCGAAAGAGCTCTCTCATCCCCACCTACCTCACAGGGTGTCTGTTGTGGGGAGGGGAAAGGAAAGGAGATTGTAAGCTGCTCTGAGACTCCTTCATATAGTGAACGGCAAGGAAAATTCCAATCTGCTCCACCACCACCACCACCACCCCTCCTCCTCCTCCTCCTCCTCCTCCTCCTTCTTCTTCCTCCCTGCAATGCCAAGCCTCATTTTTGCTTGTCTTTGAACTGAAATGATGACTCTTCATTTTTCTGCCATTCCCGTTTCCTTGCACAGATTTTTTCCTATAAACTTATGCACTTTCCAACATTGTGTGCCAATAAATCACCATTATATGCTATATGTGTATGTGTGAAAGGACATATTGCATGTATAAATCAGTGCATTGTGTATACAAAACTGTACAATGTACATACACAATAAACATTAATTTAGAAAACTAGCAGCAGAAATGGGAAAATCATTGTCAAAAAATGAACAAATATAAATGAAACTAAGTAGGAAGTGTTCGGTCATCGCTAGTATCTATAAATAACTAAATTAAATACATTCCATCATTTATAGAGACCTTAAATAGGTAAAAACAAACATCTGATACTGTCTCTGGCAGAGCCGGGTTATACATGAAGCTATTTGGATGAGAAGTTTGCATATGTATAAAGCCAGGGGTCTTTTCGTAGAAAAACAGCTGCAGGAGCTCATTAGCATATGGTATGCTAATGAGCTATTAGGCTATTAGCATATGCCACACCCCCTGACATCACCGGAAGTGATGTCAGAAGGGGAAGCAAAAGGGGGGGGAGGCATCTTCAAAAGCCTCCCCTTCCCTTCCCCAGCTGGTCTGGGTGGGGGAGCTAAGAGAGAAGGGGTTTAAAGTTTAAACTCCTTCTCATGAGAGTTGGGCCACAGAAGGAGGAAAGAGGGAAGGAAAGAGAGAGAGTAGAGAGAAGGGAAGAAGGAAGGAAAGAAGGAAAGAAAGAAAGAGAGGGAAGAAGGAGGGAAAGGGGAGAAAGAGAGAAGGAAAGGAGGGAATGAAAGAAATTTGGCGGCAATTTAGCCCCATTATATCCTATGGGCCATTGAAGTCAATGGTGAAAACATAGGGTATATTCTGGGGGCTGGAGGGGAGGGGCTTGAGGGAGTGGCTCCAAACTCACAGGGTAGCTGTTGGAGCCTCTCCCCAAGATACCCACCAAGTTTCAAGAACAGTGGACCAGGGGGTCCAATTCTATGGGCCCCCAAATAGGTTGCCCCTATTCCTTCCATTGTTCTCTATAGTGAGAAAAAAGTTATTTTTTCCCACTATAGAGAACAATGGAGGGAATAGGGGCAACCTGTGTAGGGGCCCATAGAATTGGACCCCTGATCCAATGTTCTTGAAACTTGGTGGGTATCTTGGGGAGAGGCTCCAACAGCTACCCTGTGAGTTTGGAGCCTCTCTCTCAAATCCCTCCCCTCCAGCCCCCAGAATATACCCCATGTTTTTACCATTGACTTCAATGGCCCATAGGATATAATGGAGCTGAAATCGACATTCCGCTGCCTGGGGGCGGGGCTTGGCTCCTGAGCTCCGGAGGTGCACTCCCCCCAAAAGACCCATGTATAAAGCAGTGATGTTAGGAAGATTCAATGGAATTCCATATTCAGATAGACTCTGTAATTGTGGCAACAACAAGATCAGTTCTGTGAATCATTTTTTTTTTTTTTTGTCTTCCCCAGTTTTTCAGATCTAAGAGGTGAACCGATCTCCCCTATATTTAATCAGGGCTTTCTCTCTTCAGGAGTGAAATGCTTGTTACTCAGAGATAAAGATCAACAAAATACTCTGTCTGGTTAAATTTCTGGCAGCTGTTGTTCAGTTACACGATAACTTCCATAGGAGTAACTTTTAGGCTCTTCTTTTGTGAGATGAGGGTTTGCTGTTTATGACTCTGGTTCGAAAACAGTATGAAAGACAAGGCAAGGGTATGTGTAAAATGTCATTAGGTCGCAGCTGAGTTAGGGTTTTCAAGACAAGAGACATTCAGAGGTGGTTTGCCATTATCTGTCTCTGGCCCCGGTCATACGGGCCAGAAAACATGGGGGGGAGGCGTGGCTGTTCTTCCCGGAGCAAAATAAAGCGCGGTAGCCCGATCACATGGTCCGCCAAGTTGCCATGCTCTAGTTCTTAGCACCGATCACACTGCGATGCTGCACCGTGGCAAAAAAGCAGCACAGTGTGATCACACAAGCCACACTGTTGTAATGTGCCTCATGCACCACTGTTGGTATCTTGTGTGTGCGCATGCACCATTTGGCATTGGTGCGCATCCTATGGAAACTTATAACATCCAGTGTGCTCTGGGACATGGGTGGGTGTTGGATGCCGCGGGATACTGGCGCTCTGGTGATCAGACGCCAGCCTTTTCCCCGGGTTTTCCAGAAACTAGTGCTCCTTTCCTGGTAGTTTTTTATTCCACACCTTTGGAGGAAAGCTGTGTGTTGGCCATGGGAGTGCTACGCCTCCCAGATGTGTCTGTCTGATCCTGCCCAGAAAGCCCGCAGGGCTATCATGTATTCGGCGGGGCAAATGCTCCGTGTGACCGGGACCTCTGCTTAGCAACCCTGAAATTCCTTGATGGTTTCCCATCTAAACACTAACCAGGGCCGACCTTGCTTAGCTTCTGACAAGACTGGGCTAGCCTGGGCCATCCAGAACAGGTAGGGCTGTCAACAGTGTTCCCTCTAAGCTGAGTTAGCGTGAGCTAGCTCACAGTTTTTTAGCCTCTGGGTCACACATTTTTGTCTTCGCTCAGGAAGGATGGCTCCAGAGCAAACTAACTTAGGCAGGAGCCAAATTGCTGGCTCACAACTTTAATGCTAGTAGCTCACAAAGCAGATTTTTTGCTCACAAGACTCCACAGCTTAGAGGGAACATTGGTTGCCAACCTCTATGTGGTGACTGGAGATCTCCTGAAATTACAACTGCTCTTCAGGTGACAGAGATCAGCTCACCTGGAGAAAAAGGCTGCTTTGGAAGGCACCGTGTATGTCATTTTTCCCCACTTTTCCCAAACCCCGCCCTCCTCAGACTCCGCTCCCCAAATCTTCAGGTATTTTTCTAAGCCAGAGCTGGCAACCCTAAAAGCAAGGCAAATGGATGAGGAGGCCCAACACAAATTCATCTGTAGCCATCGTTAAGCTATGAAGATATTATTATTTTGAAGGATTAAAAAACCAGCTATGCAAAGCAGTGATTATTCAGTGTCAACACAAAACTTTAAATATACATACGTATCTGAAACCTGCATAGAAAAATTACTTTCACAAGTGTGCAGTCCTAGTCCGTGTACGTTGATTTGGAAGTCTCTTGTTACATTCAAGGGCAGTATGAAGGTTCAGATACATTCTTAAATATCTCCAAATGCAGTGGAAGGGAAGGCAGCCATCCAGTTCTTTTTAGGTTGGTTGTTTGCCTCCTCTCAGCCGCTGAAGCCAAAAGGAATTCAGGTCTATCCTACTACAAGGCAGGAGTCAACTTGCCAGATCATAAAGGAAACAGCAGGAAGGTCCACTTGGACCTTATTTCCTAATGCTCTGGAATATTATTATTATTATTATTGTTGTTGTTGTTGTTGTTGTTAAAAATGACTAATGTTCAGTCTGTAAGCATTAACCCTAAATACCATGCAAACTTAGGAGATAGTTTCCATTTTGATTTGCGACTCCCTTCCCATTTGGGGGCTTTCCCTCATTCTCATTTTCCTTACTTGTGAGCTTCCGTTGCTTTGGGGTTCCATTGCTTTCTGCATGTGCTTTTGCTCCCTCTAGTGATCAATTTGATGTTATATCAATTTATATCCAGCATAAAAACCTGCAGTTTAAATTTGCCAGACATAAAGCAGTGTAATATTGAATTGACCTTTAGAGGGAGCAAAACACTTGAGGAAGGGGGTGGGGGGGAAACCCCAACCCAAAGCCACAAGAATACACAAGCAACTAAAATTAGAATACAGAAAAAGCCCTTGGTATCACAACCATCTTTTCCTTGTGTTTTATTTCAGGCAAATCTCTGACCTTTACAAAAAGAAAAGGGGAAGAGTTGGGGAGGATGCAGAACAACACCTTATTCCATCAGGGTGGCCTGACCAGTAGGCGGCCCTAGGTGGCTACCTTGTTGCCCCCCCTTCCTGGCCACTCATCTGTAGCAGGGACAAGGAGGGCAGGGTGTGGCTTCTTGTCTCCCTGTGGTCTGCCAGGGTGCTACTACCTCACCTGAAGAATGAAGAAAGTGGGTGGCAGCTTCTTGCTTCCCTGCAGCCCAATCAGGGGAAAGAGGGTAGGCACCACTATACCACACCTCACTTGTCTGCTGTGGATTGAGAAAGTCAGGAGGTGACTTCTTGTCTGTTTGTGTCCCAGGGAGGAGAGGGCAGGACCAGTCTTCCTGCCTTCTCACAACACAAATGGCTGAGCAGTGTGGGGTCCTCCTTCCTGTAGAATTCAAGGACTACCCTTGCCTTGTCAGCCATTTCAATTTGTCTAGTCTCCTTTTGGACTATTTGCTGCCTACATACCTAGACTTCTCTCCCATTTCCCCTTTCTGTGGCTTCTTGCTGCCTATATGGAGGTTTTTGTTTTGTTTTGTTTTCATGTAACACATTTGTGTAGTTGTCAAGGACATGCGCATGCAGCATGTTGTTGTTGTTGTTGTTTTTTTAAACAAAATTTTATTGGAATATATTCAAAATTGTTTAAACATCATTACCAATACAATTTAAAAATTACATCCCATCCCCCCAATAGGCTTCCAACACTGCTAATAACAAAAAAGAAAAAGTTAAAAGGTAATCAAGTTTAGACTTATAACAATCGACAAACCAGGTAACAACGCATGTAGCATGTTGAGCTGTTAACTCGTGTTGAAGTTCTCCCCATCCTTGGTCAATATTATTATTCCAGTGGGGTAGTAAGGGGAGGGCTTAATCCTCACCATTGCTTCTTAGCTCCATGATGTTCCTCCTCCCACCCTTCTGGAGCTGATTAACAGGGCAGCTCCCATGCCTTACCTACACCATCTAGAAAACCACACATACAGGAGAACATTCACTCTCATGAGATGGGACACTCTCCCTTCAGCGGTCATGGAGGGAAGATTCAATAAAGGCCCAGTCACACAGGATGATTTGCCATGTGAGAGGGATGGATCGAGGATGCAACAAGTGGGCATGATCATACCGCAACATCTGGCAAGCATCGCACACCCGCCCCAACCCATCCCATCCGGCCGAAAACGCAGATTGAAAAGGTACTAGGCAAAATGGAGTACCTACCAGAAGATCCGCATCAACGGTGGGCATGGGATTGTGGACGTGCCAGCAGTCTGTTGCATCCTGCAGCCATCCGTAACCTGCGCATACACCCTAATGTGGGACCACCATGTTGCCTCGCTAGGACTCCAGCCTTTGCCTTCCCAGTGTGATCGGGTGCCAACGGAGGGAGGACGGAGCTGCAGGGGAGCGTAAGATCACACTCCCGTGCTTCTTTTAGCTCCGCATCTAATATGCCTCCCTTCCCCGATGGATTTACCCACTCGTGTGACCAGGACCAAAATACCATCTGAAGATTGTATATGCCCCTGCTGTAGTGAAGGCATAGAAATGTGAATGCATGCCATATATGATTGCAAGGCATATAACAATTATCATGATACGCTTCCACTTTCCACAACTATTCCTCTCACTTCCAGTCAAAAAATGCAACTCCTGAAGAACTTTCTGGATAATAGGCACCCTGAGGTTATACTTAAATTAGCCAAATTTGGATGGCTTGCCTCAAGAACCAGAAAGTTATTAGTAGCTCAGTCAGGTAAATGTTAGGCATTTAGTCACTTTGTATGTATGTATGTTACAATGGCTATATTCGTCATAACTGTTATGTTCTCATATCTGCATGTTACATTTTAATTTTTTATATATTTTCATAATTGTGTTATTTCCTGTTTAGTCTACTTTGGTTTTACCTGTTTTAATGTGCTGGCACTTACTTCCTCCTCCCATTTGCTTCCCCCTACACACACAAGTTCCCAGATGTCTTTGGCAAAAAGAGGAACAGCTTGGGAGGCAATTTGAAGCCAATGAGTGACAGGTGGGAAAGGATCAGGCACTTCAAATCTCCCTCTCCTGAGGTCACCTTTTCTTGGAAAGCAGCCACCGGGGCTTTGACTGTGTGTAATGTGTAGTTTCATTCTTAGACCTGTGGCATATTTTCTACCTAGGATATATATTTTCAAATTGTCATTATCTGCACACACTGTTAGCCTAACATAATTATCCTAAACAGATATTTTTACAATAATTATCTGCCTAGGAATCTTTTTGCTACCATACATTTTATAAAACAATTTTCTAAAATTAAGACACAAGTGACAGTCTTAATGGTCTGGTTCATAAATTGGTGAACTAAGTGTTCCTATTTAAATAAATTATCTAAGTGAGTGTAATTTTAAATGCAATTATCCTTGTAAGTCTGGATCGCTTCAGTTTCTCGGTATTCAGTTCATCCTGTAGTATGTTTTATCCTGATGCTAATAAGGGCTGTATAATAAAGGCAGGGATTGCCTGACCAGCTAGTCTTCGATTCTGGTCAGTCTCTAGTGCAAGAGATCACCTGTACCTAAGTTGTGTGTAGAGGGTGCTGAGTCAATGTGACATGCCCTATGCCCCTTTAAGGAAGGGGGCAACCCCCCCAATAGCCCTATTGTAGCTAAAGGCTAGCCTCTGTACCTTGTCATTCCAATCCCAGAACATTTATATATCTAATAGCCAAGTTGCCCCCTCCATGCGGATATCTAAATCTGCACATTGGGGGCATTTTGGGGGGCAGAGAGATTTTCCTGTACACTTGGAGCAGTCCCCAGGTGTGCAGAAAAATCTGAAAAGTTTTAAAAATACTTAAATCCCCCCAAAAGTTAAAAAAGTGTTCCCTGCACATGCACAGAGAATGCACTTATCTCAGGGATCTGTGGCAGAGCTGCACAGGGCTCACAGCCATTGGTGCTGCCCGGCGACTAGAAGCTGTGCCCATTGCTGCTGGTGGTGGCAGCAGCAGCAGTGGGGGAAAGCCTGGTGGGCCTGGCATCTCTGGGCCATGCAGGGCTTACCAGTGTTACTGTTGTGGGTGGTGGCAGGGGCGGAGATAGTGGGGGTGGGGGAGAGCTTGGCGGGTCTGGCAGCTCAGAGCCATGTAGGGCTTGCCAGTGTTGCTGTTGTGGGCTGTGGTGGTGGGGAGAAGCCTTGGAGGCTTGGGAGTCGTGGGGAATACTTCCCCCTGAGAGTATTGCGGGTCCACTTCTTGTAGATTCTATTGCTAGGGACTGTCATTCTACTCTGGGGGGCTGTCATTCCAGTCCCAGAGCACTGTTCTATTGCTAGAAACAGTCCCAGAGTAGTCTATCTGGGCACAGAGACCTTAATAGAAAATCCATTCTGCATTTTCTTTGTAACTTTGCAAGCCCAGCAGAGCTTCCTGAGGGAGCTGGGAACTTCAGCAGCCTCGAGTTTCAAAGGGTGAGGACCGGCAGGAGAGGGGGAAGAGGGGGAGAAAAGAGCCATAGGTAGGCTGATTCTGGCCTACAAGCTGTAAGTTTAACACCCCTGATCTAGAGAGCAGGGGATCGTGACTCATGCAGACTCAAATGGAAACTGAATCTTCAATGTGGATATCCCTGACACCAATGTCTTCTTCTTAAATACTAAGCACAAGGTACAAAATGACAAAGTAAAGAAGTCAGGATTTGAAAAAAAGCTGTCGGGGAAGTATATGTTACTAAGAAGTTTCCATTTCTCATGCTAAGTGTATGCTGGGTAGCTAGATTCTGCCTTGTAACAAATATATTACTGTCTAAATGGGAGGGGGGAAACCCCTCCAGGATAGGTAATATATAAACTCTTCCTGTGAGACCTGGTCAGGGAAAAAGTTATGATAGGCATCAGTGCTCAAACCGAGCCTTTATGAATACCAGGTAGGTTTTTTTTTTTTCTTTCCAAAATGGAAGTTTATCAATCTAAATTATTTTTAGAAGACATTCTCCTTGATATCTTTTATTAGGGTCAGCTAAATAACACATGACACTGCAAGCTTTTGAGTGCATTAGAAACCTTCACTGACATTTCTAAAACATTTTTATTTTTTAAATGGGGGGTAGTTAACAATTCCTTTCTATGTTAGTCAATCTAGTCTTGTTACTTTAAAAAGAACACCCAACAGTCAGTGAAGGGCAAAAATACAGAATAGAAGCCACGTAAGCCCTGACGTAGATAGCCCAGGCTAGCCTGATTTTGTCAGATTTGGAAGCAAAGTCAGCCCTGCTCAGTGTTTGGAAGGGAGACTACCTGAAAAGTACTGAGACTGACGAGTGATTTCAACTCTCACATACTTTATTAGTTGAAGAACAAGACAAGAGAAGGCGGCTTGCAGGCCAGTTTATATCCCCAACAGAACCCACACCCCAACACACACCACACCCCATGATTCGCTATTTACAATGATTGAGTTATCTCCTGCTCCTCGATTGGAAGGGAGCTAGGCTTCTCCAGTCCATTGTCTTTCGGAGCGAAGCTCAGGCCCTTCGCCTGGCTGCCTGGTGGACCAGTTAGAACCAGTCCAAGCACATGGCTGTCCGGAGCCCATGTTTCCAAGTGGATGCATTACACTACCAAGGAAGTCCAGGGTCATGACATGGAGGCAGGGAATGGTACACCACCTCCGAACATCTCTTGCCATTAAAACCCCATGAGATTGCCATAAGTCAACAGTGACTTGACTGCAAAAAAACAAAAACAAAAAAAGCCCCTTAGGTTCATTTTATGGAAGATGGTTTGCTTTGTAAGGCCTGTCTCCTCCAGTGCTTTCCCAAGGACTCCCATAATTTCTGGCCCAGTTCCTCTCACATAAAATGTAGCCGCATGGACCATGAGAACCATGCCAGTCAGAAGAGACAAGATTTCCTCCCTGTTTCCTTAAAGATTTGTAGTGTATGTATGTGAGGAGGAGAACTTGCTACACAATGACTTGAGTTCCTGTGAGATTGTTGCTAAATATTACATGGAGAATAGAAAACATCTGAGGGCTTCTGAGACCCACAGTGACCGTAATTTGTCTCAAGCTTACATTATATAACATATCTATTATGGTACTCTGGGGATAACTGGACCCTTCCAGTATCAAGGGTGTTTGAGGAACATAAAAAAACCCATCAACAGCAAAATTGTTTATCTCAAGAGCACATTCTGTCTCTCCCACCCAGTCCCTTTTTCAGAAAAAAAAAATGCCCTGAGAGACTCCTCAGACAATGCTTGTGTGTGTGTAATCTTGGCTACAGCTATTGCTTAATTCTGTACGATACTATCTCAAGCACAGTGGTCTGAAGCCGTTAGCAGGCAGACATTCTTGAAAAACACCATTTCTTGAAGTAGTTTCCTTTGGTCTTAATACATTTATAACTGCATCATTGTGTTTCAGGGTTATTGCTAAGGTCCACAGGGCAATATCGTATAATACAGGGAGCTTTTATGTGGGCACTTATCGCTGTCTGTAATAAAACAATTTGATACAAAGTGAGCGTGCCCCAAGCAAGTATTCTTATGCCACTGACACTTGAAATTGTATTTCTTCACATTAGTATTTATGGATATGGAAATATAACTATCTTTGAATGTTTTATTATACTGTTACGTTGAATTCTAAGCTCATTTGGATAAAGATAAAATACTGGAGGGATCTTGTAAACAGGGTTGAAACGTATGCTCTTCCACATACCCTCAAGCAGAGGAGGGGGATTAAATAGCGGGGCCATGATATCCTTCAGCACATGTCCTGTAGAGGTTTATGCCCTGATTCAGATGCTTATCAAAATGGTACTCAGTCTTGCATTGTGGAACCGTGTGTGTGTGGGGGGGGGCACTGTGGCAGTTATGGGGGGGGGGGAGGCTCTGAGTCAACTGCCTTCAGGAATGAAGAATATCCATTACCCCACTCCAGCCTTTCCTGTAGATTCTTTAGACCTCCACCGCCCACAATAAAATGAAAAGGGGGATGCAAGCTTCAAAATAAAGATTGGTAGCGTGTAAGTGATGCATTCCCTAAAGTTCTTGTATTTGGAAACCTGCTAGACTATGGCTGTTCTTATATGTCACGTAAATAGAGATCATGCTTCTCAGATTTTTTTTTTTAACTTGATAGAAAAGACACAGATGGAGATGAACAACAGAGATGTATTTAACAGAAAATAAAGTATTTAATAAGGTAAATATGATGTGTGGGTAACTTAAGCTCCGTTCAGACGGCTCTTTAGATCCACACATTAAATGCAATTTCCAGACAGCAACATCTGGGAAACAGACTTCATCCGTGAGCATCCCGTTTTGCTGTGCTTCGGAGCCATACTTAATAGATACCAGTTAAAATCTGGAGTTTTCTTGTCCCGACGGGCCAATTGCGGACTTTCCTCGTCTGATCGCTCCAGCATGCAATTTAAAAATGGCACCCTTTCAAGATGGTCTGACGTCAGACCATCCCAAATGGGCACCATTTTAAAAAAATCTCGATTCCGCGCATGCATGGATAAACAAGAACACAATTCCTATGTGCTTGCACAATTTTTTTCTTAAAAACACCACTGCGCATACCTCCTTCAGTGGACACCATCTGGACAATCCACAGCAGAGGCAGCATGTGGTAAGATGATTCCCTGGGGGAGCTGTCTGGTCTTGCGACGACGGATTTAAAAAATCAGGATCAAATTAGAGACAGGCTAAGGATGGGGTTAGCTGCCCATCTGAACATACCCCTAGATATATTAAGTAAAGCTGGCTCTCAAATAAAGTAAATAACGACTGAAAGGAGATTTGATTCCCCTTCTTCTGGACAGGGTACCTTAGCAGGTTCAAGGCTTCTCTTTTTTCTCATAGAGCATCTGACCACAGAACCTACACACACCACTTAGGAATGATGGGCCCTTAACAAGATGCTTATTTGTACCACAAAAACCAGCTTTCTTCCCTAAGCCCATCCCAAAACCCAAACCAAAAAGCCAAACTACCCAAAGGTTTCAAGAGTTTTCTTAACTCTTATGCTGAGGCTGGCTCACCCCTCCCATCCACTGGAGTTCCATGAGCTCTGATTGGCTGACAATAGGGTTGCCAAGTCTGGGTTGGAAAATATGTGGAGACTTTGGGGGTGGCTCCAGGAGAGGGAGGGGTTTGGGGAGAGGAGGGGCCTCACCATGGTACAATACCATAGAATCCCCCCTTCAAAGCACCTGTTTTCTCCAGGGGGGCTGCTTGTCAGCTGGAGATTAGTTGTAAAAGCGGGAGATCTCCAGGCCCTACCTGGAGGCTGGCAACCTTAGCTGGCAATTACTTGGATTTGCATGAGGCCTAACTCACAAAGATTGGTCCAGAGCCCTGGAAGAGGGGCAGGGCTTTTAAGGATGATTGCCACAAGCACCTTTTCATCTTGCACACATCTATAATAACATTTGAGGGTGATGCTTAATGTGGAGGCACTGTTTCAAAGGGGAAGAATTGCAGAATTGGACCATTAAGGCACAGGCTCTGTATGGAGGGACCATGTCACATTCTACTTCAGATGTGCGGTTTACAGGAGGCTGCTTATATGGTCTCAGTGGCAGACCAGGCCTACTCTGGCCTGCAGGCCCTGTCCCACCCTGCCCTTCAAAGTTTTCCCAACACCTGGAGAAGCTTTTCTTTCTCTCTTGGGTAATCACTGCCACCAACTGACCTTTGTAAGAAATTGCCCACTGGAAGGGTCAGGACTCCTAGCTTTCCTTCCAAGTTCTGAGGCCTTGCCTCTGTGTCTCCCACTGCCCAGTGCCTGGTCACTACAGGGACCGATTACTGCCTTGTGAGCTCCTGGAGGAATAGCCACTTGCCAACTGACTGCTTTCCTCCAGCACTCCTTTTAAAATAGTGTGTTCAAGACAGTGGAGATCTATGTAGTACAAAGATCTACTACCACAACCAAAGTTATAAAGTATTAAAGAGAAAATGTTCACAAGCATACTTATTAGCACAGCATCAGATTGAGCAAGGGATTAAAAATTAATGAGTAAAATGCAGTTCCTCTGTCCCTCTCTCAACACTATTGGATGTTAAAATATAGGACAGGCTCCATAGCTTATAGATCTCTACAGAGTTAGCATTACCTTACAGCTTCCTCCAGTTTTTCAGGCCAGCACATGGTTAACGGCTGCCTCCTCCAGACCTCACTTAAGAGTTCCGTCTGCTCTGATGGACTCAGCACAAAAGAGAACTTCCCCTAAGTTTTATCACCTCTCTTTTTCCCACCCATTTACCAGGTCAGGCCAGGTCAAAGAGGCTTTTCCTGGAGATTTCCAGTTCCTTCTTTCTTGAAGTCTCTCTAGTCTTACTTCCCCTCAGTCTCTAGTCCCTGCTTGGAGAGGAGGAGGAGGGGACAGCTTCACAATCCCGTTGTCTAGTCCTATTAGCATTTGTATGAGGGTGGGCTGAGGTAAGTCTGGAAAGCAATTGAACTGGCTTTCCCCCTTCCTGCCTTTTCTCTGTTTAGAGACAGGAAAAAATTAAAACTCAGAGTGAAGGTTTTGCTCATTTCAAACCTCCAAAGAAAAAATGCATTTCTTCAAAGTCTCTATATGAAGGTGCCCTATAAACAAATCAGATCAATGGTCCATCTAGCTCAGAATTGTTTGCAGTTGGCATCTTCTATATGAGATCCTTCTTCTGGAGATGCCAAGGATCAAACCTAGAAAAAACAGGTAAACTAAGGTCGTGTTCAGACAGGTTTTTAGATCTGACCTAGGCATGAATGCCTGGTGGATTTAAAGGGAATGATCAGACAGCGGCACCTGGGAAAGGTGCCACTTCCATGTTCAGCTTGTTCAGCCCTGCCAGGGAACTGGAGTTTAAAGATACCAGTGAAAGTCTGGGGCTAATGCTTGCCAATGGGTCAAGGGTGGACTTTCCCCTGTCTGATTGTTCCAGCACGCAATCAGGCCATTGGGATGGTCTGACTCAGACCATCGCAAACAGCCGCCATTTAAAAAAAAATACTCCTAGCAATATGTGCATAAACACATGAACATGTGACAGCTGCCGAGCTCTGCTCAAGTGTTCCAGACAATTTCATGTTCCTGAATGGCCTATGAAATTTATTAACCTTGTTAATTGAAAGGGTATCTAATCCTAGAGAAAGAGGATATGGCAGGACTTTTCCCACGTCAAATAATCCCTCCCCTGTAGAACCAATGAGATCACAGAACCTGGCATAGGGATTTCGGCTTCATATACCACTGGTGGTGCTTTAACTACTCAATTCCATGCATGCACAGAAAAACAAGTATGCGATGAGGTGCATATGTGCATGCACTTTTTTTTTTTTTTTTTTTTAAGATTGCATGGCTCCTTTAGGTGGATGCTGTCTAAACAATCCGCCATGGAGTCTGTATGTGGTGAGATGATTGACGGGGGAGCTATCTGGTTGTGCAACACTGGATAAAAAAGATCAGGATCAAATTAGAGTCGGAGCAATGGTGGGATTGGCTGCCTTTCTGAACACGACGTAAGGTCTCCTAAAGGAAGAGTATGAACTCTTTTAACTTGAAGATATGAAATTAGATAATTGGTTCATCCAATTCAGTTTTATCTAATGTGACTGTCATAAAGACTCTGACAGTGCGATCTCATGCAGAGATATTCCAGTATGCTCATTAAGTTCCATAGACTGGAATAACTCTGCATAGGATGACATTGCACAGTGTTTCCCAGCATCTGAATTCCTTTAACTGGATAGCCCAGGGACTACAGCTGGTTTGGTTAAAGAGCAGTGGATTCTAACCTGGAGAACTGGGTTTGATTTCTCACTCTTCCACATGCAGCCAGCTGGGTGACCTTGGGTCAGTCACAGCTCTCAGAGCTGTTATCTCAAAAGCAGTTCTCTCAGAGCTCTCTCAGCCCCACCTATCTCACAGGCAGTGTTGCCTCTAAGCTCCACAGTGTTGTGAGAAGAAATTCTACTTTGTAAGTAAACAAAAAGCTAGTAGCATTACAGTTCTAATCAAGGCTACATTTGACTATTGTATAAATTAGTTTTTAGAAGATTATTTCCATAACCTTGTAAAGAATCTCAGAATAAATGCTTTTAAATTATATTTAATCTATGTTTTAAGAATAATTTAAACATTATAAGAGAAAACAGAATCAAGTCAAATTTCACCCACCCCTTTCCACTGTATTGGTAGAACTGGCCTCCAGAGAACAGGTCTACTCACCCCTTTCCACTATATTGGTTGGCCTTCAGATAACAGCTCTGCCCATCCCTTTCCACTATATAGGTAAACCTGGCTGCTGGAGAACAGGTCTATCCACCCCACTTCACTATATTGGTTGACCCACTCTCAGACCATTGCCATGCGCTGAGCCTTAGAAAACAAGCCAGCACTTGGAGGGGACGGAGACTCTTGCAGTCTACTTTTTTTTTTTTAAGTGAAATATGACAACCAGCATTACAGGTTAAGTATAACAGAGGTGGAACAATCACTGTTGGAACCCTGCCTAACCTAATAAACCAGAAATTGCTTTAATGGTATCAAACTGACCAAACGACTTATTTATTCAAATATTTATATCCCACTTTTCCCTGTGACTCAAGGCAGCTTACAAATCACACTGAAAAGCATAATGGGGGTGTGCAAAAAACCCTTTTCCCAGGCTCCATTATAGCCTATGGGGACCATTACAGTCAATGGGCCCCATAGGTTATAATGGAAAATCGATCTGGGGGTATCTGGGGCTCTGGGGGGCTGTTTTTTTGAGGTAGGTGCACCAAATTTGCAGCATAGCTGCTGGTGTCACTCCTCAATTCCCTTCCCCAATTTAAAAGAGATTGGACCTGGGGGTCCAATTCTATGGGCCCCAGAATTAGGTGCCCCCCATCTTCCATTGTTGCCAATGGAGGGAACCAATGCCTTCTCAGTTCACTTGTAGGCTGCACTGCCAGCTAAGTTTCCTATGCTGCCTGCTAAAATGCCCACCAGCACCCCCTAGTGCAGCTTAGAGGGAACTTTGTTCACAGGATGTCTGTTGCGGGGAGAGGAAGAGAAGGAAGGAGAAGTAGAGTTGGATTTATACCCTGCCCTTCACTTAGAGTCTCAGAGTGTCAGGCACTCCAATAATTCAGTTCAACAGCAGGTCCTTAAACAGGTAAAGCTTTGTTTTGATCAGAGTCAAATGAAGCAGTCTATAACGTTTGTGTCTGAAATGAAAGTTACAAAATGGCTATTACAATTATAGGGGATTCATACATGCCCCTCTGACATCTGGGAACCAATAGGTAAGCTGGAAAACTGACGGGGAGGCATCTAACAGTTCAGAGGCATGTGGGAGATTGGGGCGCTTCGCGCCTACCAGACTAAGCAGTCAAGGCCAGGGGAAGATAAGGGAGGCTGCGGAGACATTACAGCTGCAAGGCTCAGCACATTCCTGCACACACATACATCACCCAATTAACCCACGGTGGGGCACCCGACATCCTGCCCCCCCAAGGCCCCTCCCCCCAGCTTATCAGGGAAGTATGAGTGAAACTGGCAGACCAAACGGGGGGCGTTAACATCAGAAGCTTTCACCCAGTCCCTGTGCTCAGGACCAAAATCAACCCATTCGATTAGGTGGTACAAGCTTTACCTTCACGCAAAAGAGCATCAGCTAGAGAATTGGTAGTCCCAGGGAAATGATGCACAGTGAACTGAAGTCAGCCCAATCTCTTTCCTTTTTGTAAGCCACTCTAAGACTCCAAGTGAAGGGTGGGGTATAACTCCAACTCTTCTTCTTCCTCTTCCTCCTCCTCCCTTCACAGCAGTGTTCTACCACAAAAATAAATTCCTAGATAGGATTGTGAAATAGGTTGTGATTCTGGCTCTCCTGACTGTTTGGCCTGGCTTAAGGAATGGATGTGGGTATTCATGAAGAGATCTGCCCAATGATGGTTAGTTCCCCACTCCAGGCATATTACTCAGACTCAGACACATTTTAGTGTTACAGATCAGAACAGATCAGAAAAGCCATACTGATGGGATGGGCGTCTCATTGCTGGAATTGATCAAGAGGGGACTTCTAAGGACAGAATGATTAGTATTACATTATAGGGCTTTCTCAGAAGTTTTAAAAGCTGCCCATCACACATAATTGGATATTGTATTATCTTTTGCTATGTAGCAAACATTCACAGTGAGATTGTTTCATCCACACAGGAGAATCCAGTTGCAAATGAGGGCTATATAATGACAGCACAACATTGAAAGTTACATGGTTGCAACCCTTGCCTTCTGTTCCCCTTCTTTTCTCTCTTCACACACTTTCCCCAACCTCACCAAGCTGCAGGAAAGACAGTCCAAAAAATTAAAGTTTTTGGGCTCCAAAATAGAGACCAGAAGAACAAGGATTGTAAAGAGTTTTAATCTAAGAAGAAATTCCAACTAGTCTATATAAGCACTCTCAACTAGCTGAATTGCCTACTTGAGCATGTGACCTCAGGGAAGGTCTTCAAATTAACACATTAGACTAATAATAAGGGAGTATCTTGAAATTATAAGTTCTATCACAACACAAAGGTTTGTGACATGCCCAGACCCTTGATAGCCAAAGGGACCTATGGGAATTAACATTTTATCTTTCTCCTGGTGTAATGTCAGGAGGGATTAAAAAGAAGCTATGCTCCTCAGAGCCAGCAGTGGAAGTCCTGAACATACTTCAAAATCTTCACTGTAGAAGAACAGCTTTAAAAGAATTAGCTTAATGGCAGGAACTGTACCATTTTAATCCTCTTGGTCAGGGAGTCAGGAGAAATAAAGCTATACTTCCCAGAGTTCATGTCAGCGAGAAAAGCTTAGAATACAAGAGCAGCTTAGAAGCAGACCTTGGCTTTTGCTTCAGCTTCTTTTTTTTCTAGGAACATAACTGAATTTCATAAACATACTGTTTCCATTTCACTCTATGCTTTCTGCTCCTGATGAAAAGCAGTGGGGAGCAGAAAGCAGTGGTTAAAATGGCTCACAAACTGATACGAACCAGTTAATTTCATGGCTTGGTTAATGATTCAGCTACAAACCAGAGAGCAAAAATGTGGTTCGTGCCCATCCCTAGTGATGATGTTGGTTAATGGGGGACTTTTCTTTCCTTGCTTTTGTAGATAAACGCTAGCTTGTGGGCTCTTGAGGCATTTTTAAAAGATCTTAAAATGGGAGTGGCATTTTTGTCGCTGCCATGAGGACACCGCCACATCTGGTTTGGTCCTCACTGGCATACAAATGGTGCAAAAATTGTGTATGTTGTTTAAATGGCATAAAATGGTTCAGAAAGTCAATGTTTTATCTGATTTAAAATATACTGCCCACACACCATCCTCTTTTTAAAATCAAAGTTGCAGTGTCATTGGAGGTTGTTTCCCTGGATGCAGAGTTTCTGAAGATTTCATCAGTCATAAAAGAGTTAAACTCAGCTAGGGGAAATCACTGCTGTTTGTGGTAGGGGAATGGAATACCATGGGCCCGTTGGAATGTATACTCCTCCATATTCCTTTCTAAGTTCCTTTCCTAGCTCTAGGTCACTATTCTGGTGAAAATTCCACCCAGGAGATTTGGACCTTCTGGCAGCGGCTGGAGGTCAACATGTTCATCAATTTTTTTATGAACTCTGGCCATGTTGAAGACCTGATGGCAAGCACCCTCTTAGAGAACAGAACAATCTATGGGGTGGTGGCTCACAGGTTTTACCACAGGCATTTTAAAAGGACCCCGGAGCAGTGTCAGTCGAAATTCAAGAGGGTGAAAGGGGAGTTTATGGTTGTCCTGGAAGCCTGGCAGAGCATTCCTAGGGTCAATGGCCAAACTCCTCACCACACCCTCATGATACAGCTGTGGGAGACAGTGGGACAGCCAAGATGGGAGGAACGATGACATGAGGGGAAGGGTCTTCACCACTTTGTCCCTCAAATTCCTTTTGCTGCAAAAAGGTGATCCTTAAAAGTACTTTGAATGCTGGGGAAGAAAGTCCAACACTGCCCCCACCCTCACAGTACAAAGTAGTCCCTGAATGTGGGATGCAGCATGTTTTGGCCACCTCCTTTCTTTTTTTCTTACAGTGAGGGTAGCCTTCCTGCAACTCCGAGGTAAGCCCTACCAACATGTAAAAATCTGTACTCCAATGGGAACCACAGCCCTGAAAGGTACTCCGGCCTGTGCTGTTAACACCTGGACCCCTTCTCAAGCTCAGAGCATCTTGAGGCAAGCACCACAAGGGCCTAGGCAGGCCAGGGCACTGTTTAAACATGGATGCCAATTGCATGGATCCCTGGGAAAGTGAGAAAAATATACTTTGATTGAATCAGGAGGTGGTTAGAACAGATGTCTAGCCCCCATCCTAAAAGGCATTCATAATAAATAAATAAATAATGTAAGCAAATGGATTACTTAAGACTTATGTAAAACGCCTCCAGAAGATGTTAGCAACTAAAGCAAGCAATTACTCTCAAACCATCTTTTGCATACACAAGATAATTTTTTTCCTCTCCACCAGGGCTCTTTTTGTAGCAGGAACTCCTTTGCATATTAGGCGACACACTCCTAATGTAGCCAATCCTCCAAGAGCTTACAGAGCTCTTCTTACAGGGGCTATTGTAAACTCTTGGGGGATTGGCTACATTAGGGGTGTTCCTGCTACAAAAAGAGCCCTGCTCTCCGCTATTGCCTAAATGAAACTTAATCCCTTTTTCTCAGTGTCACCTGTCCAGTCAAGGTTTCCAGGATCATCAACAGGACCATTAGCAGCCACCAAACCATCCAGTAAAGCAAGGATTATGATTGTTCTCTAAAAGTTTCCCACCAGAAAGTACACATGCCTTCTCACAGCCCCAGGGCACAATTTTCCTTTAAGAATCGGCCCCGAAAACTCATTCCATGTGTTGAGTGTTCTTGGTACTGCTCCCGCCCCCAAATTAAGGGCTTCTCTTTTTTCTCCTTCACAGAATGAAACACTGGCCATTTCTCTCTAGATCTGCTGCTTCTGCGGACCTGTTCAAGACTGATAAATATCACCCGATTCCTAAAACATCATTTCCACACTCCTTCTTGCCTTTCCTGTTAGCTCTTGAATGCTATATGTTTTGCAGAATGAACCCCCCCCTCATTTTCTTTGTTAATAAAGAGTCTTTATTTTGAATGAATCACCTGTTTATTCAAGATTTCACACAGGGACAATCCCCGTAAATGTTGGTGTTTCACTCCTGGTTGCCGCTTCTTGCACAGTCTCCTCTGCTAATTCCCCCCAACTAACTGGAGACTTCCCCACTGGGTAACAATGTGAGTGACAGAGTGTATTTTTTTTAAAAAAAAAACTTTAACTTTCTTTAACTTTCCCACCACCCCATGTCCAGTTTGGAATCTGTATTATGTCTCCATTTTTTTTTTATGTTATGCTGTATGTGAAATGTGCAATCACATGACTACTTCAAGACACCCTATAGGGATTGCATCATCCTGCTTTTTAGGATTGCATCACCCTTATAGGGACTGCATCATCCTGCACATTAGGATTGCATCACCCTTAACCAGCTATAAAGCTCAGGCATTTTTAGTTGACCAACACTGTTCTTTGCTTGAGGATTATTCGGCTCTACAATCATAGGAAGGTGATTCCTGGAACAGAAGTAATTATGTAAATTACTATTTACTATTTTTTGCATTTAGGCTCTAAATTGTGGGATACATTGATTTATACATGTTTTGTCTTTAGGTTTATATCTGAGAAGCACTTGGCATGTGATTGCACTATTAGAGGCCTCATTTATTTTTTACTCTGTGCCTGGTGGTTTATCTTGAAAGTAAGTCAATGGTATATATTTATTTATTGGCAATATATATTTACAGTCTATTTATTTGTTTTAATACATGTGTTTAATTTTCCATTTTTTATCTTTTACAGCAACTTGCTTCTGGTCCTTATTGAATTTATGCTTTGTATTTACATGATTGTACTATATTTTTTATAATAGCCGATATGTTCCTCACTATTGACCCCTGAGGAAGGCCTATGTAGGCTGAAACGCATCAGGTCAGATTTATAAGCCCTTGTGTTTTATTGTTTGCTATTTATACATAACGTGTGATTGGGCCCTTATATAATTTTAAATTTGTGATTAATAAATACATGTATTTTTATATATTTCCTTCATTAGGTTTTTAATATTGGCCCCCTTTCTTACATTTGACTAACCTTTGCCAGGTTCCAGAGCCTCTGTCACTCCAGGTTTGGCCCACCAGTACAGTTAGGGTTGCCAGCCTCCTGGTGGGGCCTGGAGATCTTCCGCTTTTACAACTGATCTCCAGATGACAGAGATCAGTCCCCCTGGAGGAAATGGCATCTTTGGAGGACTCTATGGCACTGTAGCCCACTGGGGTCCCTCCCCTCCCCAAACCCCACCAACCCCAAATCTCCAGGTATTTCCCAACTCAGATCTGGCAACCCTAAGTAGAGTGCTCCAGTTTGTGGGAATGGTGGAGCTGTTCAAAGTGAAGTTTACTATAGCTTTGCACTACTTCTGATGTTTTATGCTTCATATAGCTGGATGCAGGGGTGCAACAGTTTGAACTGGCACCAGAAACTAATTGGGAGCCCGTGCAGCTGCCGTAGGATAGGTATTATATGCATTGACCAGGACACTCCTGTCAACAATCTGGCAGCTGCATTCTGGACCACTTGTAGCTTTCGAGGCATTTTCAGAGATAGCCCTGCATAGAATGCATTACAGTAGTCCAGTCTCGAGGTGACTGTTGAGTGAATTATTGTGGCAAGGTCCTCCCAAGACAGATAAGGAGCCAGTTGGTGGGCCCAGCATAGATGGCAAAATGCAGTCTTTGTCACCGAGTTCACATACTTGTATATGAAGAGCAAAGAATCAAGCCATACTCACAAATTCCTGCCCAAGTCAACTGTAGAAAGACAGACCCTATGAAGAGTCAGTAGAAGTGGCCATCCAAGTGGTCTGGGCTTTCCCAGTCACATAATCTCTGTCTTTGGTGGATTTAGCTTCAACCAGTTTGGTGTAATGGTTAAGAGTGTGGACTCTAATCTGGGAGAACCAGGTTTGATTCCCTACTCCTCCTCATGTGGCTGCTGGTGTGACCTTGGGTCAGTCAAAAGTTCTCTTGGAGCTGCTGTCTCAAGGGCAGTCCTCAAAAGAGCTCTCTCAGCCCCACCTACCTCACAAAGTGTTTGTTGTGGGGAGCGGAAGGGAAAGAAGTTTGTAAACTGCTCTGAGCCTCCGAGTGAAGAACAGTGTATAAATCCATTTTTTTTCTCTCTCTTCTGTCTTCAACCAGTTATCACCTACCCATTCCAACTCTGCATCCAGGTAGGAGGCCAAGACCGGAATTCCAACTAATGGTCACTCTTTAAATAAGAGGTAGGGCTGGGTGTCATCTGCTCATTGTTGGCAACCCACTCTAAATCTCCTGACAATCTCTGCCAGAGGGCGCACTGGGGAGAGAATCAACCCCTGTGGAACTCCACAGATAAGGGCCCACAGTGATGACCTCTCTCCATCCATTATTACCCTCTGGGATCAACCCTGGAGGAATGAGGAGAACCAACTCAAGGCCACACACTTCACTCCTAGGGAGACCAAGACCAAATGGTCTACTGTGTCAAAGGCAGCAGACAGATCCACCAGTAGTGCCATCCCACCTGCATCCGGGTGTAACCAGAAATCGTCAACCAGAGCAACCAGAGCTGTCTCAGTCCTGAACCCTGGCCAGAAGCCAGATTGGAAGGGATCTAGAGCAGATGTCTCATTCATACTTGGTTTTATAGAAGAGGAATCCTAGAGAGACACATCCTTCTAAACACATTGACTTCTATGGACTGAGAAGGGTTTTAACTTTGCTTATGATTGTGCACTTGGACAGGTGATGACAAAAAGTAAGATCTGTTCTGCAACATTCCTGACCCACATTTCCATCTCTTTGTCCCTGTGTATTAATGCATCAGCAGGCAAAATCAAGATAATGCTTCCATTTACGATAAAATTCAGTGATGAACTCACATGGCTTTGGCAGCCCCATTGTAAGCATCCACTGTATCATCCCATTAGATTTCTTGTAATAAAAGCTGTGTCTAAATGGGAGCAGGCACAGTGCGGTGACCATTATGTCGCTTGACGCCTTTTCATGGTCCATAGACACAATGAAGAAAGGAAACCAGGCAACACACACATTGAAACATGTGAATGAACCCGTCGAGCTAGCTGTGCTGTTCAGAAGCGCTGACATTAGAGGAAGGAGGCACGCTAGCATTCCCGGACATGAAAACGCGACTCAAATATAATGCAAATGACATTTGCTCTTTTATAAAGCAGTCTTGGGAGGTTAAAAAAAAGGGAACATTGCTGATTTGAGTTACCGATGAACTATCAAAAGCATGTTTCCTCTTCACTTAATATCAAAGAGGAGGATTTACAGCACGGGGGTTCTCATCGGGAGCTTTTCAAACAGTCAATAATGCCCTAAGCTCTCAGGGAAAGATATTTGGATGAAGGATTCCTTATCTAGGATTTTTATTTTTTTTTATTTTTTTTGTAATGTTCTTCAAATAGCTGGCTCTCCGTAAGAAATGTAAACACAGAAGAATCCCGGGCATAAGGAGAAGGAAGTAATAACACACTCAGTTGGAGGAAAGTCCTGGGACTAATAAGTGTATTGTTATCATATTATATCAATGTGATCCACAATTAGTGACTCCAAAGGGAAGTTTCAGAGGGCAGAGGATATTCCTTAGGATGCCAGCACCCCCTCCACCCCCTTTCCAAGGGAAGGCCAAGCTCTTCAGATATTCAGCTGGGAGTCTCAGATCTGTTGACTTATTTATGTGACCGGCAGAAAGGAAAAACCACATTCCTTTTAGGGTTCCTTGTGGAATAATTTCAGATATTCCCCGTAACACGGGTGCAGAACTTAAAATACCACAGAGGCCGCTTTTATAACTTTGTACTTGAAAAAGTGTGCATGCACACGAAAGCTCATACCTTGAATAAAACTTTATTGGTCTTCAAGGTGCCACTGGGCTCTAAATTTGTTCTTTTGTTAACTCAGGTGGGTTTTGTTGCTTTGTTAACCATAGGGCAACAGTTTACTCAGTGTGGTCCTTTCTAATCTCTTAAAGCCCTTCCCTCTGGTGTAGTGGTTAGAATGTCAGACTGCCTCACCCGAGTCCCTACACGCCCCTCAGAGGGCATTATGCTCATCTAGTAACAACTTACGAGTAGTCCCTGGCCCCAGAATGGTCCAGCTGTCCTCGAACAGGATCAAGGCCTTTCCAGCCACAACCTAGTGGAACTCTCTGTCTAGCGAAACTCAAGCCCCATGGGACTTGGCTCAGGTTTTTGTTTTTGTTTCCAGTTCAGAACCTTTATTGGCATAGCACAGAAGCACAAACAGTCACCATTCAATTCATGGGATCAACACACATCTTCCTCATTCTGAGGCAGTTACAAAACTTAGCAACCGCTTCAATAACCTCTATATTTTGTGAGGCCAGTAGACAGTACATCATTCTGTCATCGGATTGTATAGCATCTTTCTTGAGGAATGGCTTCCAAATAGACAGCCCGAATGTCATCATACAAACTGCAGTAGAGGAATACGTGTTCGATTGTTTCTATCTCATCTGAGTCACAGTTACAAAGCCTAGCAGAGTAAGGGATTTTCTTAAATCTCCCTGCTAAAACAGCGGAGGGGAGCACGTTAAAGCGGGCCAACATGAATGCTCTACGCAGCTGTGGGGAAGTCAGACCCGATAACTATTGTGCTGGGGCGTTGATTGGGAAACGTACCCATCTTAAAGGGGAACATCTACCAGAAGCCAAGACTCTAAGCTCTTGCAACTCAATATCAATTAATCTCTGTTTGAGCAAAGCAAAGATATGTATTTCAGACAAGGACATCATATCATTCAGGCATAAGCCTACTGAGGCGATTTTCTTTTCTATAGCCGCAAACCACTCAGAACAATGAGATGACTTGGCTCAGTTTTGCAGGCCCTGTAAGACCAGGTATTCCACCAGATGTATGGTTGAGGACAGTGGTGACTAGAAAGACGATCTGGCCTCCCAATTGTTGGTCAAATTGAAAAGAGGGCCAACAATAAAAGCTAAATATATCTATAGTGTATAAAAAGATATATGTATTTATTAACAAAGAATTAAAAATATATAAGGGCCCAATCACACCTCATGTAAAAATACCAAAATCTAACACACAAGGGCTAATGGGCTTGACCTGATGCGTTTCAGCCTGCATAGGCCTTCTTCAGAGGTCAAACATAGTGAGGAACAGATTGGCTTACATAATAGTACAGTGCAATCATACAGATATAAAATATAAATACAAGAAGGCCCAGATGGAAATTGCTGTAAAAAATGGAAAAATTGGAAATTAAACACATACAATAAAATAAATAAATAAATTATATTCTACTAAAAACATATTAACTTACTTCCAAGATGAAACCACTAGGCACAGAATAAAAGTACAAATGAAGCCTCCAAGGATGCAATCACATGCCAAGTAGTGTTTCACTGATAATAATCTAGAAACAAAAATATATATATAAACCAATGCATTCTACAATTTTAAAACTTAATTCAGAAAGTAATTGATAAAGAAAATAATGTTGTTACTTCTGGTCCAGGAAGTGCCTTCCTTTTAGCCAAAGTGTCCTCAGTAGAATTTTCCTTAGGCAAAGAGCATCCTCAAGGACTTGTGGGTCACCTTCCCCTTTACCCTCTCACAGGATTTCCTCTTCCCCTACTCCTGGCAACCCCCATATCCTCTCCCCTTCCCCTGCCTAATTCTCTCCTCAGCCATTCATCAGTCTATTTTTTTTTTCTGTTTCCTATCTTCAGTTATCTATTTACTTCATTTTTATTCCATCTTTCTCCACAATAGGGACCAAATAAACTTACATTATTTTCTACTCCTTTTTATCTTCACGACAACCCTGTTAGGTAGGTTAGGCTGAAAGTATGTGACTAGCCCAAAATCACCCATAGCAAAATAAGGATTTGAACCTGGGTCTCTGAGTACTTACTCTGAAGGTCTAACTGCCATACCATGCTGGCTTTCATAGGGTGACTGCTGTTGAACAGTAGCAAGCAGCTAGGCCTAATTGAGTCATGCAGATCAGGTAGTAACAAGTCACCCAGTAGTTGCTTCCAGGCCAGGCCTGGCCCCAAAGAGTCCCCCTTAAAGGCCAAAACAGCTCTGGAAAGGGCCCTGGCCTCCCACCTTTTACTCAACAAAACCCAGCTTGGAATGACGTGGTTGCCTAGCAATGGTCACTGAGGGACTTTGCTTTTTAAAGCTATAGGTACTCTTTTTATCATTTTTAAACCCCCATGTATTTTTATTATTATTATTATTTCACATTTTCCTGAAATCCTGGGGTGTTTTTCAGGTTTGTAGAAAGATCTGTCTTGCCCATTCACATTTCCAGTTACTGGATTTAAATATCCTCAGATCTGGTCCACTTTGCTGTTGGACTATACAAGTGAGAACCAGAAAGGACTTGAGAGCAGTGTATCATTTCCCCCTTCTCAATTATCTCCTCTTTCCCTTCCCCGAAAGCCCCCATCGCCTTTCCCTTTTTCCTGCTTCCTTCTGTCCTAACTGTTCTGGTTGGACAGCGTCCATGCCACACATTATCTGCTGAGTCAGTCTCTTCTCATTTTGCCCCTCCTTCTGCTCCGGGAAGTGGAATCAGATAGGGAGACACCAGAATTACTGGTGGAATAGAAAGTTTCTAGCTGTTCCTAAATGTTGGAAATATTTTCTAATATTTCCAGACTGGTGTTGTTCAGATGAAATCTTGGTTAGAAAATTTCTTACTGCAAATCACAATTATTTTTACAATGTGGTCCATGGACACAGATATAACCTGTGATTTTATAACCAACTAGGAATAATTCCTAGGGGAAGCTGAAAAGATCTATCTGCCCCCCCCACCCCCACCCCATATAGCATGAAGCTCTACATCCATGATTTTATCTGTAATACGAAAACAATGATGGATGATTTGAGTTTTCTATATATGGAAATCATAAAGATCCATGTTGAGCTATTTTTTTTTTTTTCTGAAATGGAAGATGGTTTGAAACCACCCCTTTTGAACAGGTAGGAGAAGAGAAGGCCACTTAGATGCACCTCTCTGATGAAACCTTCCTCATACAAGTCTAACAATCTGCCTCCATTCATGTATTTTTATGTTGGGTGCTGAATGTTTATCTGTATCCATTAACAGCAGAAAGTACCCTGACCTAAATGGCTGAAAACCGTAGCCATGTATTTACTTCTCTCTAAATGAAATGCCTGCAAAGTAAACACTATTTATGTTTCCAATTTAACCAGCCTGAGATTTCTGCCAGTTTGCAAATATAGCAGGTATCTGTTCCACACACTATATTTCTACATCTCTATGTTAACTGGAATTGTTATGCTGCTTATCTGTGGAAATGGAATCAGCAAGTACTGGGGGTCCCAGTTCTCCCCTGTATCCCTTTCCCTATACTATTTCCTTGTTCTCTTCTCCTGGCAACCTCCGTATGCTCTCCCTTTCCCCTGCTTCCTCCTCTCCTTCCCACTCACCAACCAACCTCTCTTTTATCTCTCCTTTCCCAGTTTTAAGCTTTATTTATTATTTATTTACTTAAATTTTCCCTCACCTTTCTCGCCAATGGGGATTCAAAGCTGCTCACATCATTCCCCCCTTTTTCCAGTTTATCCTTACAACAACCCTGTGAGGGAGATTAAGGTGAGGCAGAGAGTAAAATGCTAGCCCCCACCCTCCCAGCAAACTATCATGGCACAGTGGGGATTTGAATCTGAATCTCATAGATCCTAGTTTGACCTTCTAACCACTACATCACACTGGCTCTTAAAAGTACAGGGACTTTTATAATTTTGGGAGTTTTAACCCTCAAAGTTTGGGTTTTTCTTTTAGATTCCAGATTGTTCTGCAAAACTGGGACTTTTCTCTGGTTTGTAGAAATATCTGTCTTACCTGTTCATAGCTCCAGGTTTTCAGTAGCCATAGATGCAGCTGTGTTGAGAATTAGATATATTGATGATACACTATATATATAAAGAGTGTAATGAGTGTAATTAAAGAGTGTAATGAATTTCCTTATGAGATGTTCATAGTTTCTAAAGTGTCAGCAATCTTCCATTTCGGACAAGCTTCCTTCTCTGTCATAAGACACATCCAGAAACTGTATCTTCAAACTCTGTAAGTCTTAGTGAATCCACTTAGTGAATCCACTGAGAAACTTGCTGGGTCATGGTGAGGTGACTCCAAATTAATTTCCAACTACATTGAAGCACAATAGTCCTACCCAGCAAAAGCTGAGGGTCAATATTACCACAAGGAGGGAGATATGCAAGGCCCTTCCTTCCAGAACCAGGCTGGGTATAGTGACATGCCTGGTTATAGTGGTAAGTACTCAGGCAGAGTAGAGGTGTTTCAGGGTATTCTGAGGCTTGAGGGATCAGTTGAGGAGAGACCTCTGTAGGGATAGACATGAACCGGGAGGCTCATTTACTGGTTGGTGCAGTTGGCGGCCCTGAAAACCCTGTTGAAAAGGGACCACATTCCCTTTAAACAGGTTTTGCAGAAAGCCCTCCCAAACAGCTAAGTTTTGGGCTATCTTGTACAATTCCTTTACAGTTTAAAGGGACTGTAAAACAGCACATAAAAACAGCTCAATGCCAGGGAGTCAGTCCCAGCCACACAGCTGTTTCAGTCTGTCTTCTGCAGCCCCTTTAACTTTAAAAGGACTGCAGAAGGCAGCCCAAAAAATAGTGGCCAGCAGAAAGGGGGGAGGGTTTCCTAGGAAGGAACACATACACACAACTGTGGTGCAGAGTGCTACAATTATAGGAGAAATGCTCCCTGAGGCAATGCTGACATTGCCCCCCAAACAATACCTTGATTAGTTTTTCAGAGGTTAAAAAAAAAATGATTTGGAAGAAGCTTGATGAGTTTACCTGAGATGGACTATAGATGTGAATGATACTTGATGACCCACTAAGTTCCAGATGGGAAAGGTTACCAGGCTTGGCAAATAGTGATAAGTGTTGCTAAATTAAGGGTAAATGGATAAGGGGGAAGTGAGGCTGCTCAAAGATGACATTAGTCAGTAGTTTCTTGGGAGACCTATTGTTCCTAAATTATACATCTCCCTAGTGTGGGAAGAGGGTCATTAGTTAGCCACTTCTGACTCACCTTCGAAAATATTTCCCCAGGCTTGTCTCTGGCTAGCATCCATTTTGTGTCATGTGGGGCCTAGCAGTGTCTTATATTTATGATTACTGAGGCAACATTATATGAAGGATGTTTATGTCATTCTCTCTACATGCTAAAATGCCCCTCTGTGGGAGGAGGGGTCTGACTGCTAACAGTGGGTGGGCAACAACTTATGTGAGGGCTGCAGGGAGCTCCCTTTTGATCTCCTCTGCAGCCTCCCCTTTTTGTCTGGAGAGTTTATTTTCTTACTAATCATGATCCAAGTCTTATTTGAACTGTTGAAGGGGTGAGATAATAATGGTTGAACCATGAACTGAACTGGGAGGCTCATTTACTGGTTGGTGCAGTTGGTGGCCCTGCAAACCCTGTTGAAAAGGGACCACATTCCCTTTAAACAAGTTTTGCAGAAAGCCCTCCCAAACAGCTGAGTTTTGGACTAAAATAAAAGAAAGCCCCAGGACAAGCTGAAGGAAGTGAAAGGAAGGGCTGAAATGGTTTTTGGCCCTTTAAAGCAAACATACCATGCCAGGGTAGGTGGACCTTGGTCTTATCTCAGAATTCAGAATGATTATACTTCAATGTAATATGACTGTAAATGAATGACCAGCTCAAATTATTTGAAGACATGGTTTATACACAAAATTGGAAAACCAGTGGTCTCTTTTACAAATTCATTCTGTTCAATTCATTTCCATTCCCATCTTTAATTTCTAGAACTATGGTTTTGAAATCACTCATGAAGAATCAGCAGGAAATTGTGAGACAAATATTCTAGCTCCTTTTTTTAAAAAAAAAAAACATCATTATTCTCAGAGCATTCTGGAAATCCTAATGGGATGTGATGAAGCTGTACATTATCTATTTATGGCTATTTTATCCCCCCCCACTCCAAAACATGCATTTTCAAGTGCAGCTTTTATACTACTCAAATTTGTGAAATAAAGATAGTATTACAGGGAAAGGGTTGAAAATAAAAAGCACTTCTTAAGCAAATGGGTTTAACTGTTTCCCAGATGGAATAAAAATCCTATAGCAGAGACACTGAAAAGATTTGCTTATTTTCATTGAAGCTTAAAAAAAAAAGAAAAAAAGATATATATAATAAAATAGGTCCAGGACTGGAAATATGATAGCACTATCCTAACCAGAAAGGTAGGGTAACTTAGCATGGGGTTGCAGTGTTAAAATATACCAAAAAGGCATTTTACAGATGAAAATAGTACTATACTTCCCACCATACTTCCCACTCCCCATTCTGTATATCACTAAAAGGTTATGGTGATGACCTCACCCTCTTCCCTTCCTCATGCACAGGATTTCCCCTTTTTTCTTCTTCTTTCTTGCTGAGCAGCCCCTATATTTATTTTCTTCTTATTTGTTCATCTACGGCTGTCCCACCCAGCCATACACACACACACACAGACACAGACAGACAGACACACACACACACACACACACTGGCCCAGCCCTGGGAACTGAGGAAAGAGACAAAATCACATTCTTCTATTCAGCTTCTGCAATGGCACATGGGAGGCTTTTGAAAATCAAAATAAACAAAATGAAAAGGTCAGGTGGAATCAGGGGTAGGGTATATCAGGTGAACCAATAATAAAACTGAGGTAACTTTGTAATCACACTAACTCCAGATAATTTGTTGCCAAGAAGTATTCAAAAAGGTATTTTAAAATTTGAGGAGAGGGGCTTTTTTCAGTTCTGCTTAAACATTCAAGCATAGGTTTCTGAGTTTCATTGACTCTTAAAGTCTAGAAGGCAGGAACATATAACCAAGTTCCCAAAATCCTTCTATATATACAGACTAGGAATCACTCCGCTTTTAAGACCTAGCTCCCTTTTCACTGGGCAGGGATTACTTCTCTTAAATAGAAGCAATTTCCCTTTTTGGGTTGAATGGGGATCCCTTCTAATCCTCTCACTTCTTTTTCCTCCTTCCCTGTCCACAGTCAATGTTTAACTGTCTCTTCTTCAACTGTCAGTTCCCAGTTGCCATTCCTTAACTGACTCTCTCCAGAGAATTCCATTTGAACAGCCTGTCACTCAAAAGTTCTCAGACTCTGTTAGGCATTAACCCTCGATGGTCTGTCACAGCTGTAGCCTCTTCCTCTTACATCAGTGTACATGGATGAAAACAGCACATTCAATAGGGAGTGAGTGAGGCAGGTATGTGAATGAGAATAAGATTTGAAATATTTAATTTATTATTGTAACACTTTGGGATTTTTTTTCTTTTTTGCCATAGTCATCAAATATTGGGTCATCTCTGCTCAGGACTCTTCATTCGAGCTTCTGCCACTGATTCCATTGCTGTGATGGTACACAATGTGTGGTCATGCCTTAGTTGTAAAGCATATGCTTGGCATGTACAAGGCCCAATGATCAATCCCCATTATCTTCAGTTTAAAGGATCAGATAGTAGATGATGAGGAATTTCACATTACCCTTTTGAAGCCAGTTTGAAGCTGTTTTTGATCCATCATGGAGTAAACCGGTATAGGGCTGCCATTTCACACATGGCCTTCCCCTTCTGGTAAAGAGCTGGATCTAAAGTGGTTTGCCATTTCAGACTGCACCGCTTTTCCCCGCCATTTTTCACCCATATGGGCGATCTCCAGCTTTTTTTTTTTTTTTTGAACATTCACTTTAGAGCGCTTTAGTGCTATAGCACTATAACACAACACTCCAGGCATTCCAATGGGGTTGCTATAATGCTGTTGTGTTATAGTATTATAATGTTATAACACTATAAAGCTAATGTTCCAAACAAACAAAAAAGCCAGAGATTGCCTGCGTGGGCAAAAAACGGTGGGAAAAAGTGCATCAAACCAGGAGAGGAAACTGAAGACTAGTTGGAAGCAGTTGAAAGGTAAAAGGCTTCAGCCCCATTTCCTAAATGGGACAGAAGCATTTGTGTGTGAAATTACAAATATATTCCAGTAGGGAACCAGTTCTAAAATGGTTCTGTCTGAAATGACAGACCAGAAACCATTTGGGAACCATTCATCTTCCGGATTATATCATCTGAAAGACCTCTGCCTGAGACACTGGAAAGCCTCTGCCATTCGGAGTAGACAGTACTGACCTTGATTCAACAAGGGTCTGATTCAGTATAAGGCAGCTTCAGGTGTTCATGTATTGAAAACTTGCTTGTGTTTCATACTCGCACTGAACTGGTTCCATCACCACAGTTCACAAGTACGTCACTCATAATAGCTGCATTATAAATATAGGATAATATTCAACAGATTTATTTTCAAGCTTAGAGTTGGAATATACAATGGGATTCTACACAGGTGGGGGTCAGGGTTCAGCAGATGAAGTGCCCAAAGCCAAACCAGACTTTTCATCAAACCAGCCCTTGGGATTGGGGAGAACCTTCTTTATTTCACTCATTTTCCTTGTTTTTCTCTCTATATTGTGTGTTGTTGTCCCCCATTGAGTTCTAAAGCCTAAGTATTGTTATTTTGGTAGGGGTGGGGTGGAGGTGGCCCTCTGCATGGACTGGGGCAATCGGATAGATCACATACAAATGATACCCTTGCTGTGCATGTGTCATCCCTGCATGTCAGGAAAGAACCCTATGGAAACTCCAGAACTAGGGTTTGGCCCCAGAAGTAGAGTTGTTAGCCCCCCCCCGCCTCCAGTGGTGGATGGGCTGGTAGGGTTGCCAGATCCAGGTTGGGACACTCCTGGAGATTTGGGGATGTAGCCTGGGGAGGACAGGGACCTCAGCGGGGCACAATGTAATAGGCCCGATCTGCATCTAGCATTTGCTCTGTTGTTTTACCAAACCCACACTGGAACAGAAAAAGATGCGGCTCAAAATTACATTCAAATACCCCGGGCCAACACCGTACTGACTGCAGAGTCACCCCTGAATGGCCATAAATCCATGCAGACAGTTCCATAAAACCAAGAGATCAAACGAAGTGAAAGCAGCATGCAGTCTGGGCACTGCCATAAAATCCAACGATCAATCAAAGTGAAAGTGGCATGCAATACAGTGGGGCATTTCTGTTCCAATGTGGTTTTGGTAAAACAGCAGAGCAAATGCTAGATGTAGATTGGGCTATAGAGTCCACCTTCCAAAGCATCTGTTTTCTACAGGGGAAGTGGTCTCTGTAATCTGGAAGTAAGTTGTAATTCAAGGGGATCTCCAGATCCCACCTGGAGGCGACCATCCAAACCCAGAACTCTTGCTAAGAAAACTCATAATTACTGGGCATCAACTTGGCTGAGGGTTCATGGATACAGAACATGGATAAATGCAAGGTTATTCTATTTCACAACAGCTGCTTTTCCATATTGCAATAACCTCCAAGCAGGCAGAAACAAAATTGATCTTGCTTTACAAAAACAACACATTATAGATTCCTGCAAAAATATTTTAATGGACAGTCATTAACTACAATTTTTGGGAAGGCCAAGGATTATGTGATTCACACTCAAGAATAGTTCTTTATATTGGCAATTTGAATATTTTTTTTTATATATATATATATATATATATATATATATATATATATATATATATATATATATGCATTGGCCCATCTTTTCCTCAAACATTAAGGTGGATAAGGTGGATTAAGGTGGATAGCAAAAGTAAAACCATTGAAAATCAAGACAATATACGTTTGAAAAATGGCTAGCAAACGTAATTAATACTCATTTAGAAGACTCTTAGATGTTACAAGGCATTTTATTTTATGATTATGTGCTGTTTTAATCTGTTGTTTAAAACTGGTTTTACTTGTATTGTATAGTGCATTGATACTGTTGGAACCCGCCCTGAGCCTGCTTGGATACAAATCCAATAAAATAAAAAAAATTAAAAATAAATCTTACAACCTGAAACCTAATGATACAACTAAATGAATTCCAAGGCCCTCCTAAAAAGCTGTGATAAATAAATAAATAGGTTCATACTGGGTAAGGTGACCTTCAGGTATGCAGGATCTAGGTCATGAAGACCTTTAAAAGTAAGCACGAGCAACTTGAATTAGATCTGTGGGGCTTGCGGCTTACTGGAAGAGCCTCTGTTTTGCATGAGGAAGGTGTATTGGTTTGGTGTAGTAGTTAAGTACGCGGACTCTAATCTGGGAGAACAGGGTTTGATTCCCCACTCGTCCACTTGTACCTGCTCGATGACCTTGGGCAAGCCATAGTTCTGACAAGAGCTGTCCTTGAAAGAGCAGTTTCTGTCAGAACTCTCTCAGCCTCACCTACCTCAAAGGGTGTCTGTTGTGGGGAGGGGAAGGGAAAAAAGTTTGTAAGCCGCTCTGAGACTCCTTTGGGTAGTGAAATGCAGGGTATAAATCCAATCTCTTCTTCTCCATGTTCAATCCCCAGCCTCTTCACTTAAAAGGGATCAGGAAGTAGGTGATTTCAAAGACCTCTGCCTGAGCCCCTGGAGAGCTGCTCTTACTCTTAGTAGATAATTTTGTCCTTGATGGAACAATGGCCTAATTCGCTATAAGGCAACTTCCTGTGTTACCACATGATCTGGAAACATACAGGGCTGGATCCAGTCATCTTTTTTTTTCTTTTTTTTTTTGGTAAATCACAGCCAGTTCCCATCTTACTACAATCTTTGTGTCACATGCCATTTGTCCACGCAGATCCCATGATACCCAATGTGCAGAACCTTTTTTGTGATCAAAGCCAGTGGAAAAGCTAGTCGAATCCAACCTATGTTACCAGTGCAATGACAGATGCAATCAGAAGAGGGGTCCATATGTCTATATCCCCCTTTGTGTTTCTAAAGACATCCTAGCATTGTCAGGAACTATGACAGGCAGAAAAGAACTCTCATTGAGATGCAAGGCTGACAGTTGTCATAGGCTGGGATATAGCTGTATAGGCTCAGGACCATGGATGGCACAGTTCATAGAATCACAGAATGTTAGAGTTGGAAGGGACCTTCCAGGTCATCTAGTCCAACCCCCTGCACTCTGCAGGAGCATAGCTGAAAGATAGCCCTACAACATACCTGAAACGTCCAGCGAAGGAGCATCCACCACCACCTCCTGAAGCAGTCTGTTCCACTTCTCAACCGCTCTTACAGTTAGGAAGTTTCTCCTGATATTTAGCCGGTATCGACTCCCTTGTAATTTCCACCCATTAGATCTATTCTTGCAATCTATTTTTTTTTTGGGCCCCCCCAAGGGGATTTATTTGCATTTTATATAGACAACAAACTAAAGAAAAAAGGAGGAGGAACTAACACTAAGGGAGAAAGAAAAGCAAACCCACACTAAACTAAAAACCCAAGAGTAAGAGATCTTCCACCCCGTTAGCATCTATGTTAGTACTATATGGTTAGAATACATGAATACTGTGAGTTCCTGTCTAACTTTCCCTATTTCAGAATTAGCTGATTAGTTGTTATGAGAGTATTCCAGAGAATCTCTCAAGCTCGCTTCATAAAGGCCAATTTCAGAGTCCTTCTGCCTTTACTTAAGTTTCCTGTCCCTAAGTGCATAAGTTGGTCTTCGGGCATCAGCGCCTTCTTCTGCCGCCAGGTCCTCGTCTGTCTCGGAGGGAGCAGAGCCACTCGAACCAGTTTCGCCATCTTCTTTAGTCCCCAGGTGACGTTTAAGAAATTCCTTGGCTTTAAGCACAGAGTCAATCTTTTCTCTCTTATCATTCATCTTAAAGACCACTCCTTCTGGGACCACCCATTTATATCCGATTTGGTTGGTTTGGAGAAAGAGTACCAAGTCCTTGTAACTTTTCCGCTTCTGACGAATCTCGAATGGTATGTCCTTTAAAACCTTAATACTGTCGTTTCCCATTTTCAATGGAGCTGCCGAGGTTGCTCGTAGAATTGCATCCCTAGTTTGTCTTCTTGAAAATCTGACTGATATTTCACCAGGTAGTAGCCCTAGTTTGTCTTCTTTTTGGTGTAATTTGAATACACCCTATACGCTGTTTCAATGTCGTGCATAATTTCTTCCGCTTTTAAGCCTACAACTGGTGCGAGAAGATCACTAAGGTGCTTCTTTAAATCTTCCTTCGAAGACTCTGGCACCCCTTGAAATCTGAGGATCATATTAGCTTTTTCCTTTTGCAAGGACGAAAGCCTATGTTCTTGATGATTTTGCTTATTCACCACTTGATCCACTCTTTTCTTCAACTTTCTGTGTTCGGAGTGCATCTCCTTCACTTCTGCAATCATCTGCTTCATTTGTTTAACCATTTCCACCACTTGGAGCTGCTGCGCTGCCATCGCCTGGTTTAAGACAGCTAACTGCTGGTTAATACCAGCGAGTTGATCCATGACTGGCTTGAGCGTATCCGCTAGTAGTCTTATGATGTCTGGCCCCTCCTCTTCCAGCTTAGGACTCTGGCTGCTCGGAGGTTTCGGTTTCGCCACCCTCTTCCCGATGCCCGACATCTTGGATTATTGTTTACAGAAACCAACCGCTCCTTCACCACCTCTGAAATTCGCTTATGTGTCAAATACACTCTGGTAAGTCTCTCAAAACCAAACAGCTTTTCTATTTTCCCTGCGCCCACCCTTTTTCTTCTATTTGCCACTCATGTGTGTGGGGGGGGGAGCTCCCCTAAACCGATTAAACAAAGGGGCAGGGAACTTGCCATTTCTTCATAAAATCGTTTGCATTGAACTCACATTCATCCTTGGCTGCCTGCAGCCTTGCCTCAGTTGTCGCATCTCGCTCAATCTCCTTCGCTTGCCCCAGTCAGCCTAGCTAGAGCCATTCGGCCACCAGCGGTAGGACCGTTAGGGCGAAGAAGCGCCTCAATTCTGCGGCATTCCGCCGCTGAAGAGGCAACGCCTTAAAAGCCCTCTGGCTAGGAACCCTTACCCAGGGTTCCATGGAGGGGCCACTTCTGTAGCCCCCCTCCAGACCACTGATGTGCTAGCCACTCTCCCGAGCCTTGGGAGCAGTGGCCGCCATTGCCATGCTGTCAACCGGAAGTCTAGTCTTGCCATCTAGAGCAAGAGAGAATAGATCTGTTCCATCTTCTACATGACAGCCCTTCAAATATTTGAAGACCACAATCATGTCCCCTCTAAGCATTCTCTGTCCCAGGCCAAACATACCCAACTCTTTCAGCCTTTCCTCATAAGACTTGGATTCCAGCCCTCTCACCATCCTGGTTGCTGTCTTATGGACACAGTTACTGTGTCAGCAATGCAAACTTCAATATGCAAAGATCCAGATTGTTATGTATGAAGGACAAAGAGCCCCGGTCATAGAATTCAGGGGGGAATGGGGTTCAAGCCCCCTCTGGGCTTCCCTGGGAGGGGCAATGACCCTCTCCATGGCCTTGTCAAGTTCAGTCAGTCCTGTTTGTCCTTGTAGCAACCTATCAAGATCGTAGGAGGCACAGGGCTGGTTTTGTTCGCTTGTTTTTGTAAAGATAAGAGATGGAGGGGATCTTCAATGGTCTGTGAAGAAACAGTAGAAAGAGAGAAAGAGCCTGGAGAGTAGAGAAGGGCAAGATTAACAGAACTGGTGAAATCCATCTAACAATAAGAAGGCCTGGGTCATTGGACTGAAGGATGTATTTCCTCTACCCTGCAACACAAACCCTGATGTAAGTAATGCATCAAGAGATGGGATAGTAATTTCACAGATGAGATAGTAATAACTGCAGTGTCCTGGCGGGCTCTGCCTTAGACAAAGGAATGGTCCTATCTCCAGTTTATCTTTAGCTCTGGGTGGTGGGAGAAAAACTGGTTCCCAAAGATCACCAGGTTATTGTACTACCTAGGCCGTCTCTTAAATAAAGAAATATTCCTATCTCCATTTTAGTCTGGTTTGTTGGGGGATGCAAATGCCTGTTGCCGAAATAGTGAAAGTTGTGTGTTGGCGGGGGGGGGGGAGTAGCTCAAATGGTGAAAGTTGACTTGATGTTGGTATCTCAGGACCTGCTTTAGAGGAAAAAAGAAATGAAGGAGATGGAGATATCTCTGTTTTCGGCTATTTTTGTTTATCCCTGTGCATCTGCATGGGGAGGCTAGCATTCCCAAATCTAGCATGGGAAATTCCTGGAGATTTGTGGGAGGTAGCTTAGGAGGGCAGGATTTGGGGAGGAGAGGGAACTCAGAAGCCCGATGTGACGCCGTACAGTTTATAAAGTTGCCATTTCCTCCAGGGAAATTAATTTCTGTGGTCTGGAGCTCAGTTGTAATTCCAGAAACCCTAATGAGATGGGGGGGAGAAAGTGGTGGAGGATGTATTTCCTTTTATACACAAATGAAATATTTACTCTTCTCATCTCATCTTTCCTCTCATCTTAACTTTGATTGAAATTCAGTCTAGTCTATTATGAATATGTGAGATATATATATATATATATATATATATATATATATATATATATATATAAACATAAGAACATAAGAGAACATAGGGTATATTCTGGGGGCTGGAGGGAGGGGTTTGAGGGAGAGGCTCCAAGATCACAGGATAGCTGATGGAGCCTCTCCCCAAGATACCCACCAAATTTCAAGAACACTGGATCAGGGGTCCAATTCTATGGGCCCCTAAACAGGTTGCCCCTATTCCCTCCATTGTTCTCTATGGTGGGGAAAAAGTAACTTTTTTCCCACTATAGAGAACAATGGAGGAAATGGGGCAATCTGTTTGGAGGCCCATAGAATTGGACCCCTGGTCCAATGTTCTTGAAACTTGGTGGGTATCTTGGGGAGAGGCTCCATCAGCTATCCTGTGATCTTGGAGCCTCTCCTCAAACCCCTCCTCCAGCCCCCAGAATATACCCTATGTTTTCACCATTGACTTCAATGGCCCAAAGGGTATAATGGGGTTGAATTGCCACTGAATTTCTTTCATTCCCTCCTTTCCTTCTTTCTTTTTCCTCTTTCCCTCTCTCTTCTCTTCTTTCTTTCTTTCTTTCTTTCTTTCTTTCTTTCTTTCTTTCTTTCTTTCTTTCTTTCTTTCTTTCTTTCTTTCTTTCTTTCTTTCCTTCCTTCCTTCCTTCCTTCCTTCCTTCCTTCCTTCCTTCCTTCCTTCCTTCCTTCCTTCCTTCCTTCCTTCCTTCCTTCCTTCCTTCCTTTCTATCTTTCTTTCTTTCTTTCTTTCTTTCTTTCTTTCTTTCTTTCTTTCTTTCTTTCTTTCTTTCTTTCTTTCTTTCTTTCTTTCTTTCTTTCTTTCTTTCTTTCTTTCTTTCTTTCTTTCTTTCTTTCTTTCTTTCTTTCCCACCTTCTTCTCTTCTCTTTTTTCCTCCTTTCCCTGTTTCCCTCCTTCTTCCCTCTCTTTCCTTCCCTCTTTCCTCCTTCTGTGGCCCAACTCTCATGAGAAGGAGTTTAAACTTTAAACCCTTTCTCTCTTAGCTCCCCCACCCAGACCAGCTGGGGAAGGGAAGGGGAGGCTTTTGAAGATGCTTCCCCCTTTTTGCTTCCCCTTCTGAAATAATGTCATATGAATTAGTAAGTACAGGCCTGGGTTACATTCAGCCCTGTACTCTCTCCCCACCCCCCACCCCAGAAATTGAGGACTGTAAGAGAACTGATGGGACATGAGTTCAAGGTTACACACACAAACACATGCATTCATTATATTTAAAATGTTTTAAACATTTAATGGGTTTTAATATTTACAATGACTTAATGTTTTAATGTTTGTGATATTTTAGTCTTTTAATGCTCGCCACCTGCTCCTCTGAATTCAGTGGAGAGGCGGCATAGGAATTCTTTAAATAAATGAAACTTATTTTTAGTTTTCTAATAGCAGCCTTGGGGGGGGGGTTGCTAAAGGAGCAATTAATCCTCGGATCTTTCTCCCGCAGCCTCTGTGGTCCAGTTAAGAAACTCACAAATTGAAAAAATCTATTAAAAAAACCAGTGAAAAGTAAAGGGATGAAGGCCCTTTCTTCCCAGTCCCTTGAAAGTTCATGCAAAATGTTATATTGGAATAGAAATGGCACAGATTGTACAGAAGAAACACGTCACCGGAATCTCATATCATGCTACACAATGCATACAGTTCAGATAAAACCTTTTCTTCCAGGCTCTGCTCTGCAGGAACCATATCAAAGCTTTCATGAGGCCCATGGCTGACCTACTGCGGGCTGGCAGACCTTCTTTTGAATATTCTCCCCTGGCAATGTCTAATCTGGCAGGATGCTCAGGATCGCTAGGGCTCCTGGAACACAATTTACCGACAGAACAAAGAACTCCAGTGTGGCACATGCTACCATTCAGGGCCGGTATTTGGCAGCTGCTGTGGAATGTTGCCCTCTGTCCAAATGCAGACCTCCTACCTACGGAGACCCTCCAAGCAGCTCACAGAAGCAAACTGGGTTACCACCTGAAGAGCTCTAAAATAAAGGACATGTTAAGAAACTGTACTGGAACATTATGTGTGTCAGAACATTACCTGAGAGAAAGCTAGTCAGGTGTAGAGGTTAGGAGCATGGATTGTAATCTAGGAGAATGGGGTTTGATCCCCTGCTCCTTCACATGCAGCCAGCTGGGTGAGCTTGGGTCAGTCACAAGTTCTTTCATAGCTGGTCTCTCACGAGCAGTTCTCGAAAGAGCTCTCTCAGCTCCACCTGCCTCATAGGGTGTCTGTTGTGCGGAGGGAAAGGGAAAGGAGATTGTAAGCCACTCTGAGACTCCAAGTGAAGCATGGGGTATAAATCCAATCTCCTCCTCCTTCTTCCTGCGTCAATGGACCCTGATGGGTTGGTAGAGTGGATAGAACCTGGGTCTGCTTGCTCCTGTCTGCCAATGACTCTGTAGTGCATCAGCCAGATGATATATTCCGTCAAACCCACCCCCCTGATGGCAGCTTGCATCTGTCAATAACTGATTTGTCCTGCAGTTCAATAGCTAGGTCAGAGTCATCCAGTCTCTGCCCAGCTAACTGGCTCCTCCCCATCATCTCCAAGTGAATGTCCTCTCCAAGTCACACTGGTATAGAAAAGGAAGGACACCAACTGTGGCTTCCAGGGTGCTCATGATACTCTCAAGATGCTTATGGTAAGTAAAGGCAACAACACTGATGTATTTGGCCCAGTGGTGAGCTGCAATGGTGCCCTCCATTGGTTGTCTGTAGGTCAGTTCTCCCGTGCCGTACAGGAATTAGGGTTCAGATTATTTTGTGCATCCTCTTCTCAGTACCCATGCCACACAGGTTAAGAATATCTGGTTTAGAAAAATACTTCCACCCATAAATGCCTTAAGGTTCTCATCCAAAGTGTCCAGCTATGCAATAGCAGCCCCACATTGCCCTTGCAATTCCTAGTCAGTACCTGACCAATACCTAAGGACCAGGCCTACTAATTAAAAAGAAGAATAGTAGGTTTTTATATCCCGCTTTTCTCTAACTTAAGAAGTCTTAAAGCAACTTACAATGGCATTCCCTTTCCCTCTCCACAGTAGGCATCTTATGAGGTACGTGGGGTAGAATAGGAGGAGGATGAGGAGGTCTCAGAGCAGCTTACAATCTCCTTCCCTCCCCCTCCCCACAACAGACACCCTGTGAGGTACATGGGGCTGAGACAGCTCTTTTGAGAGCTGCTCTTGAGAGCACAGCTCTGAGAGAACTGTGACTGACCCAAGGTCACCCAGCTTGGCTGCATTTGGAGAAGTGGGGGATCAAACCCAGTTCTCCAGGTTAGAGTTCATTTCTCTTAATCGCTACACCAAACCGGCTGTCTGAACTGAACCTGTCTGAAGCAATGTGACTGCAACCTCCCCCCCCAAAAAAAAAAAAAAAATGGACAAGGGCCCATCTGAGATTCAACAACTGAGGAGAAGAACGGAGTGCACTTATTCCTCAGAAATGAAATTGTTGTTTCCGTTGCCCCTACAAGTTTCTCAGATCCCTAGCATTAGCAGGACATAATTCTCCCTGTCAGAAGTGCTATAAAACCACACAAAAGCAGTCTGTGAACCTCCGAAGGCCTTTGGAAAACTGCTTGTCTACACTGATGAGACTTGTGGTGTACCCTGAAGGTCAGCCATCTCACCTCCTGTTGGACCAAGTTGGGGCAAGTAATTAACAGATAATAAAAATGCACAATTAATCTCTACATGATAATACTTGGTCAACAGAAATCATTTTTTAAAAGTCTGGGAAAGAGATTGCTGATGTATTTGCTATTAACATCAGACCTTTGGTTCGTAGAATGCCAAAAGTTTAATGAATGTCTTGTTTTAGGAAATTGCTTTGGAGTGATGTCTTAGTTTACACTAGCTTTTTAATCAGCGGGGAGCACATTTGAAAAGGACTTGGGTTATACGCTCTAGCCATCAATCTTCACTTAAATCTTATAATCTCTGGTCGAAAAGGGCCCCTTCCCCAGGAGAGGAATGCAATTTCCACTCCACTGTTTCACCCCCCCCCTTGCCAAATCTCTCTGAGCTGATTGTTGTGTCCTGGTTCACACCCTGGAGGTAAACTTGATCTACAGCCTTCTGTAACCCTTAGTGACAGCTGGGACAATAGGCCGCATCTACAATCTCTAGCATTAGTCAGCAGTATTTGCTGCAATAACCTTTGGGGGAAAGTTTTAACTCGGGTGTTTCCCATTATCCTACACCCTGGGTTCTTTGGCAATTTGCAAATAAAATGCATTTTGCTAATAAGGGCACGCACCAGGGCCTTGAAGAGTATAGAGCCATGATCCTGAACACATACAGTCACGGGTGTTTTGGGGGAGAATTCTTCTACAGCATGATTTGAAGTGAATGTGGGTGCTGTCCTTCAGGCCAAACACCTCAGGAATGTCAAGGGAGCCAATAGGCTTGGTAGAGCTTTCCTAAGCAGAGTTACACCCTTCTAAATTCATGGGCAATGACAGATTTTGAAGGATACAACTCTACTTAGGACTGCATTACTGACCACCTGGTCTCTCTGCTGAACAGCTCCCCACATCAGTAGATTTTATCCTAAGATTAAATGGGATGTTAATTTGGAAATCTTTCCTGGGGTGGTTTCAGGTGGGCAGTCATGTTGGTCTGCAGTAGAAGAACAAGTTTCAAGTCCAGTGACACCTTAAAGACCTGTAAACAGTCTGGGAACACGGCTGTATACGAGCCAAAACAAATCCCAGGACCATGACAACAGTATATAACAATACTATAAAGAATGTACTTAAAGTAATAAAGTGTATGTTTACAAAAAAAACAGTGTGCTTTATATTTATACTAGGAAATAAGGCCCATTGCAGAAGGAAATTCAATGAGCTCTAGAAAGAGCAAGTAAGTAAGAGAAAAGCAAGGCCGTATGGAAGTTTGTGGAGGGCCCACGCAGCGATCTGCCGGGCTCTCAGTGGCTTGTGTTATGTCATATCTGTGGCGGGGTGGGCCTGTCATCTTGTGGTGCAGCCAGCGTCATCCCTGCAGCCTCCCACATCAGCAGGATCACCGTGCCATCCCCCCAGGAGAAGGCATGTCACTGCCGCCCTCTGCTGTCCCCCGCCTGCCTTTCTTCCCCATGACTGGGGCTTACATGAAGGTGCAGAGCTGGCCCCAGAGTGGACAGCACAGTGGGCGGCCATCCCCTGTCCTCCAGCCGGGTGGTTCCCGCTGTGCTCCAAATGTGGCCGTGTGGCTTTTCTGCAGCTCTCCTCCCCTGCCCCGCCTCTGAGCCATTTTAAAGAGTGTGAGTGTCAGGTAGCCCTGCCATGATGGATGGAGGGGAGGGGAGGATGGCAATGGGCGCCATAGTGGCGTGACAGGCGGGAGGTTGGAATCCGAGGGGTGTTGATTTATGTCTAGGGTGTGAGAGTGGAATGTGCATCTGGTAACCCCTATCTCTCGCAGACTGAACATTCTGACCTTGAGGAGTCAAGCTGTGAGCTTTACTATCCCTTTCAAAGCTCCGGCTTTTCCTGAGAATAATGGGGGCGTTGGGAACTTCATTAGCGTAGTAACTTTCGATTCCCAGTCGCATGTTATTCTCTGACTGGTAGAAGGGGGGTCCCCATTCACCCCCTTCTCGGTATAACCACTTGCTTTCTGTAACCAAGTCATTCTGAACAATGTACCTGCTCCAGTGACCTTTCTATTGCAGCTCTATAATAAATGCTATTCTTGCTTGAACCACAAGGCATGGTGTTTTGCTGACTAGGTTAGGGCTTCTGACAGTGAGGTGGGCAATGGAGGTGGCGCATGAGGCAGAGCCAGGTTGATCGGCCGTCGCTGGGGAGAAGAGGTGACCCAGTGGGGCACCCTGGGGGGGAACAGTGGGTCCATGCTCCATTCATGGGGTGCGTGAGGGATGGGGGCTGGCAGGAGAGAGGAGCAAAGTGAGGGCTCCCCTCCTCATTCCCGACAGTGCACATGAGGTGGAGGGAAGGAGGTCCTGGCCATCCCCATCCCCGTGGAGAGTCCTGTCCGGCCCTTCCATTGGCTCCAAGCACACTGAGCGGAAGATGCTGGACACTGCCTCTGTGGGTGGGTGGGTAGGACTCCAGCCAGGCAGCCATTGGCAGTCTGTATGAACGACAGGTCAGGGAGCAAAAGGCTGTGGGAGCATGGGCAAGAGGGACACAAAAACTCTTTTATTATAAGGAGAGATAACTATATTCATATGCCATCCCATTTACTATCATACAAAATGCTTCACACAAGATCAGAAAAATCCATTCCAACCATTACAATACTGTATGGTCAATCCTTAACTGAAGTAGAAACACATGAAAACCATAAATGCAGGAACTCTTGAAATAAAATTATCCTTCTGCTTGGACTTCCTTGAGGGTCATGAAGTAACGATGAACCAAGGATCATTAAATCCAACAGCATTTGATCCAACAGGCACCTTAAAGACTGGCAATATTCCCTGAGTATAAGCTTCAAGTGACTCCGCACCCCCTTCCCCACATAGTGAGGCCCACTAGGTCTATGCTAGGGTTAAACTGGATGCCAAAGTTGAAGTCTCTTATATGGAGCTCCTGGTTTGCTTTTCTTTCTTTTAAATACATCACATGTGAGGCCCCATTTTAAAACAGGACTGCAGGGTGGGAGAGAGGAGGGCTTAAACCTTTCCACACATCCAGTTTTTCAAACCCGATGTGACTCTTTGGTGTCATATGGTGGGTCTTGGCCTCTAGGTAAAGGTAAAGGTTCCCTTGCTCGAAAGCCAGTCGAATCCGACTCTAGGGTTGCGGTGCTCATCTCCATTCCAAAGCCGAAGAGCCAGCGCTGTCTGAAGACGTTTCCGTGGTCATGTGGCTGGCATGACTAAACACCAAGGCGCACGGAATGCTGTTACCTTCCCACCGAAGTGGTACCTATTTATCTACTTGCAATTTCTTGCTTTTGAAATTGCTAGTTTGGCAGGAGCTGGAACTAGAGACGGGAGCTCATTCAGTCATGCGGCACTCTCGGGTCTCGAACTGCTGAACTACTGACTTTCCACAGCCTGCAGTTCAGCGTCTTAACCACTTGAGCCACCGCAGCTCCCTTGGCCTCTAACAAAGCCTCTAAATCTATCGATAGGTGGGGCAAATTGCAGCTGTCAGTGGTCATTTCAGGTAGTGAAAACTGTGTCAGAAGAATGGATTAAAGCCCTCTCTTCCCCATATCATGTGTATGTATATGTATAGGTACTGTCAAGTAGCTTATGATTTACAGCAACCCTATGAATGAATGCTCTCCATAACATCCTGTCATAATCCTGATCCAAGTTGGGATATGGTGTACTAGAAATGGGCGGGGGGCAAGCTTTTGGTGACCTCATGTGGTTTTATCTTGTGTTGCCAGACTACAAAACCGTTTGTTTGTTTGTTTGTATGCTTTTAATTTAGTATTAACCAAAATACTCAGGGAAAAGAAGAGATGTGTCAGAAAAGGCAACTTTAATATGGATAATATCTCCGGCCCTGGTCATACGGGAGGATTTGCCCCACGAAACGGACGGGTTGAGGGAGCATCCAATGGGCGCGATCATACGGCAACATCTGGGAAGCATAGCGCACCCATCACCAACCCGTACTGTTGGCCCGAAGAAGCGGATTTAAAAAGTATCAGTAAAAGGGTAGTAGCAACCGGAAAACGCGGGTCGCAGGCGAGCGTTGGATCGCGGAAGCGAAGTTAATCTGGTGCATCCGGTATGCGCATGCCTCCACAGTATGCGAAGCAACATAAGAGTGTGCATGCGCAAGACCCTTTGATGCGCTTCAACATCACCGTGTGATCGCTGGCTATCGGCATCTGCGTGGCATCTCAGGGACCCGTCTGATCACACTACCGTGCATCTTTTTGCTCTGGCTCTAACTTGCCTCCCTTCGGCGGCACAGTATCCCACTCGTGTGACCGGGACCTTCATTTAACTTCATCTGATGCCCATTCCCAGGCCTGTAGCTACAGTGGGGCATTTCAGGGCCTGCCCCTCTGACTTCCTGCCAAGGCCCCCCAACTTCCATCCAGCCCCCAGGCCCTCTGGCTCTCTGGGCCACCCAGCAGACTCCCCAACACTGCCCCTTCCCAAAGCATGGCTTGCTTCCCCATGTAGGCAGAGTGCAAACGCCACAAAAGTGAGTCTTTAATTGTTTATTTTTATTTTATTTTGTGGCATCAGTGCCCCCTGACTTATTTAAAGGCCCCCTGGATCACAAACTCCTGGTTACAGGCCTGCCCATTCCCCACCTGACTAGGTACGGGCCACACTTTTGCTGATGCCACCATTAGAAGGGGAAGATGGTGGGTGCAGGATTTGGTGGCGCACCTCATTTAACTCAGCCATTTGCAGACAGGCAAGGAGGAGCCATTTAAGTCACTCCACTTCTTCCTGTATCTCTTCCCAACTGCCTACCCTTTGACAGGTAGTGTGGGAGGAGCCAGCTGTCATGGAGGTCAAGCAGGAAACCTTTGTGCTCAGATTGACTTTCAAGGCATCCTTTTCATTAGTTCTAAGTTATTTGACAGCTGAGAGTCAGCATGGTGTAGTGGTTAAGAGTGGCGGACTCTAATCTGGAGAACCGGGTTTGATTCCCCACTCCTCCACATGAAGCCTGTTGGGTGACCTTGGGCCAGTCACAGTTCTCTCAGAGTTGTTCTCAAGAGCAGTTCTCTCAGAGCTCTCTCAGCCCCGCCTACCTCACAGGGTGTCTGTTGTGGGGAGAGGAAGGGAAGGAGATTGTAAGCCACCCTAAGACTCCAAGTGAAGGGAAGTGTATAAATCCTCCTCCTCCCCCTCCTGGTGTAGTGGTTAAGTGTACAGACGCTAATCTGAGAGAACCAGGTTTGATTCCCCACACCTCCACTTGCAGCTGCTGGATGACCTTGAGCAAGCCATAGTTCTGTCACAGCCCTCTCTTCCATCTTAAACATGAATAAACATCATCTTCACATTTGTACACACTGATGAAGCTAATACTGCATTCTGCAATTTTGTATAAACAAATTTCTTCTTTTCCACAGCTGCGTTTTAGAAGTGACTTTAAAGGGCTTCAGCGGGAGTGAATGCAACAAAAATTTCAAACAACTTTTGCAAATGTAAAGCACTATAACCTTTATTAATAAGAAGCAATGGAGCCATCAGTAGAAGATGAAATCCTTATGCTCTCATGGGTCTTCTCTTTAATGACTGTCCTGCCTACTTGCCTCCTCTCTCTTGATGTTATTGGCTAAATGGCTTTGATATCACATAGCTTTGATAATGTAGTGCTGTCACTCAGCCCCTTCTCCGGATGTTATTGCCTGAGGCAGTCAAATAGATGGAAGCCCTACTCCCATCAGAACCTATCTGGTCACTTCAGTCACTGTTAGAGGCCCTGCTTTGAATGGCCTTGACGTCTGAAGCTAGATGAGTACCCACACAGTTATGTCACTAAAATTGTGAAACTCCCTCCAATTAAAAAAGGAGATGTTGCCTTGACTTGGATAGCCCAGGCAACCCTGATCTTGTCAGATAGCAGAAGCTAAGCAGAGTTGACTGTGGTTAGTACTTGGATGGGAGATTTCCTTGGAATTCCACTCCAGAAAGATGGGACAGGTTTAATTCAGCCACCTCTCTGAAATCTTCCAGGCTCCCAGTAGGGGTCAGTAACCAGAGATCAGCATGACTTCCAGGTGCAGACACACACACACACACAAAATACAAACGTACCAAAAAAGGAGATGTCAAAGACTGCAGCAACAATCGGACCACCCCATTAATTTCTCATGCAAATAGATTCTAAAACTCTTACAACAACAACAACATATAGAACAAGAAATGCCATATGTTCAAACTGAATTCAGAAAGGCACTAGAGAACATATTGCAAATTTACATATGAAAGAATTTCAGAAGAAAATAATATTTTTAATTACATTTTTATTAGGTTTTAACATATTATAGGACAGGAAAATATAAGGGCAGGAAGGGTACAGGGTATGGAATAAAACATAAAGGGAAGTTCCAACAAGTTTGTATAATAGGTGTTACAAATTTTCGGTCATAATTCTTTGTTTCCAGCTCGCTTTCTTTTGTGTAATTACTGAAACTAGTGTCTGCTGCCCTGCAAGGTGCACACCGTGCTCTTATGAATGGGAAATCCATAAGTGAGAAAAACTGAACTTTGTAAATAATGTGAAATAGGGACTGAACTGTGTAATAACCCGATGCCAGCTAAAGACACACACCCAGAAGAAACAAGCATTCCTTTTGAGGTTGATGTGCCATGGTTCTTGAGGTTACCTGCCCTCTTACCTGCTGTAAGATGGACCAGCTCCCTAGCAACATGAAATATCCAAAGCCAGGCAGATGCCATGCCAAAGCAGACCAGAGACCTGAAATCCAGACTCCATGAGAAGTTTCTTTCTACACACAGAGGCAATGTTCCCTTCCCCCACCTAGCAGCACCTAGCCAAGGAAGCAGCTATAAGCCCATCAAGGAACCATTGAAATGACAATGACTCTGGCCTCATGAGTCATAAACCCTTCAGGTGCCATTGTCCTGCCTAGAGTTACTAGATTTCCATATTAACCACCCCTTTAAGCTCTTCCCCCTGAGCCCACCATCAATCAGTATGTTTTTGGGGACAGACCAGCAAGAGGTGTTCCAGGGGATGTGGCCAGCCTAGCCACCCCCCCAATGCCACCTTATAAAAGAGGACAACCATGTGCTCCCTCTCTCTCTCTCCTTACCTATCTACCCATCCTGTCTCCATGACTCTTGGTTTAGCACTACAAGAGTCCCCACGTGTCTCTGCTGGTTTCAGGACACGACCCCCATACTTTATTTTTCCTGAGGATTTCTTCATCCCACCAAGGACAGGTAAAGTATCACCCCTCAATGAAACATCCTGCTAATGTGAATGTGCTATCCATCTCTCTCTAGTTTTCCTAGATCTGTATAATTTTGAGTGTGTTCATGTTTTGTATGCTTGTGATACAACTCTTAGTAAAAGAGACCATTTTATACCAAGTCAGTCTTTGAGTCTATTTCTGGTGTGTCTGGAAGAAGTGGGACCTCTGTATACACAGGTGCTTGCTCCCTTATTTGCCTATTGCCTTACAAACAATCAGAATTCCCCAATATAATTAAGAACATGTGGCAATTTGACTAACATGTCACTTAATCAAATTTCTAAAATCTTCTGTTATGATTCCTAAAAAGAGTCAAATTCTATATAGTTCAAATTGGAGTTTCTTCAAATTTATATGATATATATTCATTGTTCTTGGTCTTCGAAGTTTTTTTCCACCCAGTCATAAAATAGTGTCCAATTGTCTCTCACATTTTGTTTACTTCTGTCTTTCAACACGTTTGACAGTATATTAATTTCTGCTGTGTCAAAGATTTTTGTCAAAAGTTCATTTTCCATTGCTACCTCTGATTTCTTCCAGTATTTCACATAAAGAATTCTTGATGCTGTGACTATGTGTATAATTAGATGTTTAGATTTCTTATATTTTACATCAGGCATAATATTAAGCAGGAACATTTTAGGTTTAAATGGTAATGGTAGCAAACATATTTTTTGTAACATTTCATGAACCCTTCCCCAATATAACATCACCTCTTTACACTTCCACCAATCATGAAAATAGCTTCCCACCTGTTTCTTAGATTTCCAATACTTAGCAGCCGTTCCAGGATACATTTTGGCTAATTTCTCTGGTGCTATATGCCACCTATAAAACATTTTATATAAATTCTCTTTAAAGGCAACCAATTTTGTTATTTTAACATTTGTTTTCCATATTTGCAACCAATGATCAAGATCAAGATCATAACCAAAATTCTGGACCCGTTTTAACATACATTCTCCAACTTTATCTGTAACAAATACACATAAAATTTCTTAAATCAATTTATCATTTGTTTCACATAAAAGTGTGTCAAACTCTGATAGTTCTACAATGAACCCTTTAGCATATCTAGATTCTAGCTGTACTCTTGTCCACCAATCTAAATATATATCTTGTTCCTCTAGTTCTTCTTCGGACTTCCACCTATCTTCTTTTCCTGATAGATCTTCATACCTAGATCAGAAGAAAATAATTGTGTGCCATAGATTACAGTAAAGGTTTTGACAGGGTGGATCATGAAAAGTTTTGGTTAGCTTTAAAATAAATTGGTGCACCATAACATCTGATTGTTTCAATGTGCAGCCTATTCACTAGATGAGAGATCCCTCTTAGGGCAGAAAATGGAGAAACTGAATGGTTTCCATTTGGCAAAGCTCCAGACAACGATTTATCTCCCTATCTGTTCATTCTATATGTGGAACATATAAGGAAAGCTGGATTACGTTTAGATGAAGGTGGAGTGAAAACTGGTGGAAGGAACATTTAACGATTTGAGATATGTCGATAACACCACACTACTTGCTAAAGAACAGTGAAGAATTGAAATGACTACTGCTGCAGGTTAAAGCAGAAAGTGCCAAAGCAGGATTCCAGCTGAACATCAAGAAGACAAAAGTAATGACTACTGGGGAATTACACAACTTTGACAATGAAGAAACTGAACTGGTTAAAGACTTTCTATTCCTTGGCTCAGTCATCAACCAAAAGGGAGACTGCAACCAAGACATCAGGAGGAGATTTAGTCTGGGAAAGGCAGCCATGAGGGAGCTAGAACAGATTCTTAAAAGTAAGAATGTGTCACTGGTGACCAAGATAAAGATAATTCATATCATAGCATCCCCCTTTACTATGTACGGATGTGGACAACAAAGAAAGCTGACAGGAAGAAAGTTGAGTCATTTGAAATGTGGTGTCAGAGAAGAGTTATATGGATACCATGGACCACCAAAAAAACAAGTGGGTTCCAGATCAAATCAAGCCTGAACATGTCCTAGAAGCTAAAATGAATGAGCTGAGGCTATTGTACTCTGGTTACATTATGAGAACACGAGAGTCACTGGAAAAGACAAGAATGCTAGGAAACACTGAAGGCTGGAGGAAAAGAGGAAAACCCAACATGAGATGGTTTGACTCAGTCAAAGAAGCCACAGTCCTCAGTTTGCAAGACCTGAGCAAGGCTGTTAACAGTAGCATCTTTTGGAGGTCATTAATTCATAGGATTGCCATAAGTCAAAAGGAACTTTTCAGCACTAACACACATACATATCTTCATTTGTTGTGAATATAGATCAGTCAAGGATATTCTCTTGAAGACCCATCTGTTGTGGTAGGCATTCTCTTACTAAATTGCTGTAGCCTCCTTCCAGTGTATGTGCCCTTGTGAATATGTTTACCTGTATATGTGTGTGCGTGTATATAATACACACACACACTTGTATTTTAAAGCTTGTTGTTATGTTGTGCTTATTTGCCACCGTGGGGGCCCTGTTGGGTGGAAAGCCAACGTACAAGTGTTTTAAACAAACAAATGAACAAGGAACAAGATGTGATCATCATCTGACTTCTAAAATCTGAGGCTACTGGAATTAAATTAAACTAACATAACTAATGATTACACATCACAGTCTTTCAGATTGGACTTTAGCTGTAGATGGGAGAAACTGATTGGTGGAAAGTAAATCTGCTACAGAGGTTTTGTTGAAACTGAACTTGGAAACAGTTTTGGAGACTTTACCTTACTTAAAGCATCAGAGAAATTTCAAAGACAGCCACAAGGATTCAATAAGACAAGTGAAATTTCTCCAGAAGGATCTGGCCATATTAAAAGCTTGACCATAGAGAGGGAAACCAGCAGACAAACAATACATGCTTAGGGCAGTGATTAACAGTACCATCCTGAGCAGAATGACACGTTTCGAAATCCACTGAAGTCAACAGGCTTAGAAGAGTATAACTTCGCTTAGGATGGCACTGTAACACTTGTTTATAATGCAATCTCATTTCCCCCCTCAAACTACAGTACCTCATTTAGCATCTCGCAATATGCTGTTACACTTAAGAAGTGCCACTAAAACATTCAAACATCCTTCGCACATGTAGCTTATAAGCAATGGGTTGTAATATCAAACTACATTAATTATCCCAAGTTTCTTACCAATGTTACCCAAAGAGGCAGTCTCTTCTTAACCTAGGAGAATTAGCTAAATGACACAGAGCAAGAAGCAGGTAGCTGGGATCTCCACCTATGTATACCAGGATGTTTCCCCTAAAGATAACTTTTGAAATAAACCAGGCAGATGTTCAACTGGAAAGGTTCTTATTAAAACAAAAATGGAAACAAACAAAAACACATACTCGTATACATAGGAACACACAGAAGAACTAAGAGAAACAGGAAGGAAGGGGAGAGATTCTTAAGGAAGGATGATAATTACCAGTCTGGAAGAGGTCTGTGAAAGCAGCAGTCGAAGAGCAAAATAGCCAGCATTTTGGGAAGTGAAAGAGTAGGTCCACAGGCAAGTGAGGGTGTGAGGAGGGATTCAAGGAGCCACGTGTGCACAGACATACACACTGCTGGGTAGTGGAGTGCCATTGTTATAGGACAAAACAAACCCTGAGGCGGGTTGATGTGCTTGCCAGAAAACAAGAACTTAATGGTTTTATCAGAGGTAGACAAAGAAGTACGAGAGGCTTGATAGCTCTGCAAGCACCAGGCAGGAAGGGTAACTGGGAAGGTGAATAGATTTAAGCACTGATTGTCTCTTAATCAAGGCTAATGGGTGAAGGGGAAGTTGGGCTTGGGTGTTGATGGGATTATACTGAGTGAACCAATAGGTCCTGGTTAACCCATTGTTCTTAAGTCCTGAATCCCTCCAGGGCAAGCACCTCAAAACTAATCAGTTTCCCAGCCTGATGCAGGCTGGCATCCATCTTGGCCCATTTTGGCCCAAGCCCTGCACTTAAGGTATTGGGGTGATATTAGGAAGAGGGTTTCTGGCTCTTTTAACCTATAAACTGCCCCTCAGTGGGAGGAGGGGTCTGACTGCTAACAGCAATTGCTGTTATCCACTTCTATCCCAATCTCACTTGCATAAACTGCACTTGTTCCCACTCCAGTGATACTTTATAACAGCTTATAATTGAAATACGAGCATATATATATTCAAATGGGACCTTTAAAAAAGGAATATACCATACTTTCAGCTAAATGTCAAGAACTTTGCCCTTGGAAAAATCTCTCTGTGGATTAGGACGATGTACAGAAGGCAGCATGGTATAGCCTGATCTCTTCAGATCTCGGAAACTAAGCAGGGTTGGAACGTGGATGGGCAATCAGCAAGGAAGGCTCTGCAGAGGAAGGCAATAGCTACCTATCTTTGCCTCTCACTTGCCTTGAACGCCCCTTGCTGGAGTCACCATAAGTTGTTTGTAATACATAGGTACGTAGGCTAGAAGGGGTGGGGGTGAGAACAGTCTAGTCTCTAATCATGCTAGTTTTCTTCCCCCATGTAGCATTTTTTATATTGGTGAACATTCAGAAAATGAAACGAACATACCCTTCAAAAGGGGTGCAGCCCAACTGACCACAACAAGACCCTGTCACTTCATTCCCAGACACACAGGCCAGTCCTAATGCATGTTAGGGTTGGGGGTGCTAGGCTGTAATACAATTATCCAGGCTTGATCCCCATTTTGGGGATATTGTGATAAATCTGAGGAGAACAAATTGGGTCTAAATGAATTTCGGTTCTGTTACGCTGATATTTATTTAAAGATGAACCAACAATAGCAATTCCAATTCCCCCCCCTTCTAAACCATGGGGAATTTTGTTTTCCAATTCACTGCATTTCTAGCCACTGCATGTAACCTACAGTATGTACCCTCTAGCCGTTTCACCCAGGAAAATTAAGCTACTCAAAATCAGGTCTGCCTTTTATATCTTCAGAAAACAAACCTTTTAGCCAATGTTCTTTATTTCTAGCAGTTGACTTGCTCCTCCAGCCAGTTCTTCCAGAATGGCCTCATTGATCACTGTGGAGTAAAAAATTATTGGATTTTAGCCTAAGGGTGTTTCATTTCCCTGACATCAGACTTTCCTCACAGAGTTCTACACTCCAAATTTCTTACATGAGAATACCATCTTGATCAGTGTTCTTTCTGCAAACTTGTTTGGTTTGATCTAAACCTCTGTTTAAAATAAATAAAAATAAATAAAAGATCTTACCATCTTATGGAGAAAGGAAAGCTTGCAACATACCAGTTTCAATTGATGGTGAAGGTATGGGAGCCCAAATGGAGATTTTCCTGAGTTGCCGAGTTTCAGAACTTTGTCTAAAGTTTTCAGATTTTAGCTTCATCCTCGGGGGGGATTAGGCATGGTTTGAAGCAAGTAAACAGAGAGAAGTTTTTCTCCTTCTGATGACCGTTGATTTCAGGGTCACTCAATGAAATTGATTGGCCAAAGAGGCAAGATAGACTAAACAAACCAAAACCCACTTTGTGGGATATGAAATGAACTTAACAGAATTTGCTGCTACTCCAAATAGTGATGTTCGCTGGTTTCGATGGTTTTAAAAGGAATTCAACATGGGGTGAGGGAAGACAGCATGGTGTAACCTTGCATACAGAAGATAAGCAGGATCAGTACTTGGAAGGGAGACCACCATGGAAGAGTCTGCAGAGGAAGGCAACAGCAAACCACCTCTGCTTATTACTTGCCTTGAAAGCCCCTAGCTGGGGTCAACATAAGTCAGTTGCAACTTGACAGCACTTTACACACACCTACAATTAGCCAGGGATGCTTGATCATCCACCTGTTCAGCTTGCATCTGGCTCATCTATTGCTGTCAGGTAGCTGATCACTCATTGGTTGTTTGCCTGCCTCAGAACACTTTGGATGTACCTCTGTGATTGCAGAACACTTTTCCACAGTTTCTGCCACCTGTCTTCTGCTCCCTTTATTTCAAATAGTTAAAAAAGTCAATAGCTGAAAAAAGCAGTGTTTGAGATTTCTGAGTTGAGACTTACTGCTTGGATGTCTCTGTGTGCCTTCTAACACTGTTTCTCGGTGTTACCCATCAGTCTAACTGACTGAACTTGTGATCAGATCATAACACATGGCACAGATAGTGCATGTGCAAAAACCAAAAGTATTCTCTGAAGGTCTGTTTAAAGGATACATTTGAGTTGACAGATGCAAAGAGGGGACAAACTAGAAATGATTCTGTGATTAATAATGAGAAGTCTTTTCTGTGGTTATCAAAAAGATTGTTTGCAGACTGTGCAAGTGAAATGCAGCTGCCAGTCACATCACACATTTGTGACTTACTACCAAGACACAAGTTGTTATTAAGGATGCCACAAATTTCATGGCCAGCACATTGGACAAGCAAACATGTCTGATAGCTGTGTTCACTTGTGAACTAATCCTGTCCAGGTCACTAGAATGATCCTTGCACAGCACCCAGACAGTTTTGGGACTGAGCAGTAGTCTTTCATTTTTCTTCTGCTTTGCAAACCCAGTTTTGCAATTACACAATTGGTGGAATCAGTTCTCCCTGAGGATCCTGGATGGTAAGGTCAGGCTATTAAATGACATGGGGAGCAGTACAACTTCCATAAGGCTGTGTGGAAAGGCACATGTGCAGAATCACCTCTGTGGTAACATGGGCCTGAATATCTAAGACATTGTTTTGTGGAGTACAGATTTAAGATCACTGGCTGATTAGTTCATTTATTCACTGTTTATGCAATTGGCTGTCAAGCAATAAGCAGCAATGGCAGGTTTGTGGGAGAAGGGGAAAACTATGACTCCAATCAGGCTGTCTGAATATGTGCAAGTGTGCAATACTATTGGTTGCATTGTTTTCTACTGTACTAACGGAATACTTGGAAAGGAACCCATTTAACTGGCTTGACATATCACAAACAGTCAAGCTGATCAATGAAAAATTGGCTCTTTTTTATCACCTGCGAACAGAATGCAGCAGAACCAGCATTAAAGCATTGTTCCTTGCTACAGTGCTAGAGGAAAATTTTGATGCACAACATCCAGGTGACCTGATGAGTAGCTTGCCGCTTATAAAGTGATGGAGTTCGGTTAAGGTAAGTTCATCTGATGATTCTACCTGAACAGATGCTCTCAGCATCCATGCTGTTAGATAGGTTCAAAGGTGGTAAGGCTCAAATGCAAGTTACTGGGGAAACACCTGTAGTCAGGAGTATACTGAGTGGCTACTGTGAGATACAGTATGTGGGACTTGGTGGATCTTTCATCTGATCCAGAAGGGTTCATTTTATGTTCTAAAGGACTTAAAATATCGGAATAAAGAAACAGAACATATGACAAGCTACTTTGTACTGAGAGCTTCTGTCATTCACTTCGGTTCTATGTCCCTCAGACTTTACTCTCATACGCTAGGGACAGCCACACTGTTTCCCTGATCTACCATTTTCTACCATTTTCAATCCTCTGCATCACTAGCTGCAATTAGGGTTCCCCTACCCTGATCTGCAGGGTACCATCCTTTAGGGCACAGGGTCCATCCCTTTTAGCGTATGAGTCCCAAGAGGCCTGGTGCAAGCCAAGTTTATTTATTTAACGGCTTTCGCCAGCTCATAATACAAAGAATAAAACTGAATACGCAGAATAAAATATGAGTGAAACTGGTATAATATATAATAAAATCGTCCAACATTGGAATGTAGCAATGCTCCCTCTAAGCTGTGGCGTCTTATGAGCTTTAAAGTTGTGAGTGAGCAATTTGGCACTGCATACATTAGTTTGCTCTGGAGCCCTCCTTCCTGAGCTAAGACAAAAATGTGTGAGCTGGAGGCTAAAAACCTGTGAGCTAGATCACACTAACACCGGCAGGGAGAGTAGGGGACCCTTACTGGATCATGGGCAAATCATGTTCCTCTGTATGCTTCTAAAATAGTAGCAAATGGGGCAGTCAAATTATGTGGGCTTCCTGTAATTGAGGACTGCAGATAATCTTAAGGCTGGTACCTGCCTCATTCTACCTCCTCCTCCTTAATATTATTATTAATATTAATAATATGTTGTCGAAGGCTTTCACAGCTGGAGTTCATTCATTGCTGTAGATTTTCTGGGTTGTGTGGCTGTGGTCTTGGCATTGTAGGACCTGATGTTTCACCAGTAGCTGTGACTGGCATCCTCAGAGGTATAACAAAGAAGGATGGAGTACTCTTTGTATCAAGGTGAGAAGAAAAATTGTAGGCAGGTAATTTATATCTACCCCAGAAGGTGGGGTAAGGCTGAGTCATTATCTTGTAGGAGTTCTCCAGGCTATGAACATGCTAATGGAGGAGCTTTCCTGAGGAGGTTCTTTTGTCTATGGATTGTTTCCTGAGGAGGTTTCCTGTTTCTTGAGGAGGTTCTTTTGGTTGTATAACTAATATTAATAATAGTTTGCTTTATTAGCTGCCTTTCTTGCTGAAACTCCAAGGTCCCAGTCACACGTGGTGGGAAATGCGGGGGGGAGGCGTGGCTATTTGTGTCACCACAATGTAAGCCGCTGTTACTTGATCCGACAGCAGCAGCTGTGGACTGGGGTTGTTTCCAGCGGTGTGTGTTCCTGGGGCATGTCAACGCCGCAAAATGAATGTGCTGGAGCGATCAGACAGAGGACGTCTGTCTGTGGCCCACCGCAAGCATTTGGTACTGGAGTTTCAGAGGTAGTTGTTTAATTCGCAGCTTTGGCCAGGCAGTATGGGTTGGAGGCGGGTGCATGATGTCTGCCAGATGTGTCCATGTGATCGTGCCCATTAACTCCGCCTGGCATTTGTCCCTCTCGCGTGGCTAATGGTGCGTGTGATGTATTACAAATTTTAAAACAATGCAACAGGGATTGTATAAGACATGCAATTAACCATGCAATAAGACTAGAGGACAAAGACTGAAAATAATCCCAGCAAACAGTATAAGGCATGGCATATAACAAATGCAAAATGTGACTTACAGAAATTAGAAAACAGTGCAGCAAGAACAAGATCATGTGCACTGATGAACAATAAAAATAATAGTTCTTTATTTATTAAAACATTTATATTCTGCCTTTCTCTTGACATAAGGTGGCTTTTGGATGGGATATTTTAGGAGAATCCACTCTCAAAGCATACTTTGACATAGACCAACAGTGGCCTATGAACTTGAAATGGCGAACCCTGGCTGGAGGAAAAGCAACAAGGAGGCAAGAGTTTTCAGGGAGAAAGCTATGGAAACTGAAGGGTTAGAAAGCTAAAACAGAGTCCAAGAAGAGCTTCAAGGTAGAGCAGTAGTAGTAGTAGTTCTTATATTCTTATGTTCTTATATGTTCTTATATAGAATTCACTGCCACAGGAGGTGGTGGCAGCTACAAGCATGGACGGCTTCAAGAGGGAATTAAATAAGCATATGGAACAGAGGTCCATCAGTGGTTATTAGCCACAAGGTATAGATAGGGACTCTGGGGAAGTGATGCTCTGTATTCTTGGTGCTTGGCGGGGAGGGGCAACAGAGGGAGGCTTCTAGTATCCTGGCCCCACTGGTGGACCTCCTGATAGCACCTGGTATTTTTGGCCACTGTGTGACACAGTGTTGGACTGGATGGGCCATTGGCCCAATCCAACATTGGCTTCTCTTATGTTCTCATGTTCTAATAGTAGTGGTAGTGGTAGTAGTGACAGTAGTATGGCATTTTGTGTAGAATAGTAGTCAGGAGATTTGAAGATTGTCTGGCAGCCTGAAATTCTAGCTCCTTTAGTGTCATGCACCACTAGGTGGCGAGCTAGACTTTTTTAAGGCAAGAGACATTCCAGATGTGGCTTTGCCATTGCCTGCCTCTATGGCATGACCCTGGTATTCCTTGAAGGTTGCCCTCCCAAATACTAGCCAAGGCCGACCTTGCTTAGCTTCTGAGATCTGATGGGATTGGGCTAGCCTGGGCTATCCAGGTCAGGATATAACATTTTATGAGTCAAAACTCCCTTCATCAGACATGAGTAGCTGCCGAAGAGAGTTTTGACTCTCAAAAGCTTATACCCTGAAACACTTGTTGTTCTCTAAGGTGCTTTCAGACTTGAATCTAACTGTTCTACTTCAGAGTTCAGACCAGCACAGCTACCCTCTGAAACTACAGGGAAGAACTGAGGACATTTCTGGCATCATATTGCAATGGAAAAGTGATGTCTCTGGAGCCCAGGCTCATGAGTGCCACAGATGATCTGGTTCATTCATCAATTACCAGCACAAGGATTGATGAACTTGTTGGAATATGCAAGGTCTATAGTGCAGCCCTATGAAAAAAGATCTGACGCTCACCCTACAGGGGGACAGCTGAAGGACTGGTAGTTAGCATAGTTAGATTAGGGACTGCCCACAATTTCAGATCATGTCCTTGCTGTCTCCTGATGGGCTCTTCTGGAGACTTCCTGCTCCTGCAGAGCTTCCTTCTTGCTGTTGTTCCTCCTTCAGCAGTGAGGTTAGACAGTTAAGGTTCTCTCTTTTCTATGTTCTATAACAGTGGTTCTTCTTTAATAAGCCTACTTATTTTTCTCTAAACAGTCAGTGCTCCACTTCCTTTGCTTATTTAAAGTCTGCCAACAGATCTAACTGTGGGTATAATAAATCTCTCCATGGGAAACTAGTCACATATTACAAGTGGTAGAGCTTGATGCAAACATACAAAACCTTCGATTTCATTTCATTTATTTAACCTTCGATTTCATATACTGCCCTAACTCCCTAGGGGGTCTCTGGGTGGTTTACATGAGGGGGTGCTAAGCACATTTCATCCTAACTTGGGCCACATTGTACTAAGGATGGGGCTGCCTACCGGCACCCAGGTGGAGGCTGATGTTCCTTCTTTTTTGGCTCGGCTCGGCTTTCTTCCCGGTGGTTCATCAGCTAGCTGTTCCTCCTGGTGCTCGGAAGGGCCAGCACATGATACATCCTCCTCTGGCCTCGGCTACGTCCTGTAGGCTCCGCCGTGCCTGCAGATGACATCATTGCGTGCCTCCACTTCTGCCGACGACAGCCACCTGATGTTACTGCTGGCCACTAGGGCCCTGTTGCTGCTGCCTGCTGTCGCCGTGTCACCACGCCATGCCGCCTCCACCACTGGTACTCTGCTGCAGCTGATGTTCGCCGCCACCGCCATTGCCGTTGCCGCCGCCGCCTCCTCCACACACCTCCCTGGAGGAGGGTGCCCCCTACCCTTCTAAGGGTATGTACCCATTTGTCTACTCGCATTATAAATACTTTTTTGCTTTCGAGCCACTGGGTGGGCGGGAGCTGGGACGAGAGTTGAGAGCTCACTTCAACCGCAGTGGGTCTCAAACTGCACGAGTGATATTAATGCAGGTGTTTTACCGCCTGCGCCACTGCTCCCAAAAGCCACATCCATCCACTTCACTGGAGCTTACAAATTAGGGACGTAGGGATTCGGGCCCCATTCGGGCTTCTGAGGGCCGATTCAGATTCTTTGATCTGAATTGGCTTGCTGCCGAATTGCCACCAAATTTCGGCGGCAATTTGGCCCCATTATATCCTATGGGCCATTGAAGTCAATGGTGAAAATATAGGGTATATTCTGGGGGCTGGAGGGGAGGGGGTTTGAGGGAGAGGCTCCAAACTCATAGGGTAGCTGATGGAGCCTCTCCCCAAGATACCCACCAAGTTTCAAGAATATTGGACCAGGGGGTCCAATTCTATGGGGCTCCAAACAGGTTGCCCCCATCCCCTCCATTGTTCTCTATTGTGGGGAAAAAGTTACTTTTTCCCCATGGTGCTGTTAGTGGCTCTGGGGGGAAAGGGATTTGAGGGAGAGGCTCCAAATTTTCAGGGTAGCTTTGGGAGCCTCTCCCCACATACACCTCACATTCCAAAGCAATTGGACCACTGGGCCCAATTCTATGGGCACCCAAACAGGTTACCCCAATTACTTCCATTGTTTCAAATGGGGAAACCCAGTCAGCAGCACTTAAGGCAGAAAAGCAGGCAGCACCAGCAGTCAGACTCTCCCATGAGAACAAGTGGCACACTCCAGAACAAGTGGAGTGCCACACAGAAACCCTAAAAGACCAACAGGAACAACATTTATACATAGACCACCTCATTGGACCACTCACCACACACACCTCAAAAAGTATAGCACTGGAAAAATGCAGAAAAGGGCAACTGCAGATGAAAGGAAGTACTTCTTCACCCAAACAGTGATTAACACATGGAATTCACTGCTACAGGAGATGGTGTTGGTGTTGGTGGTGGCTGGCATGAACAGCTTGCAGATGGAATTTGACAAACGTATGGAGGCTGGAGCAGACAGGAAAAAAAATACCCCCCCACACCACGCAACAGCAACCAGCAGAACTTTTTAAAGTTGTAAAGCTGTAAGAACCAAAAAACCTTTCATCTGTTCTAACTTCTAACCTGACTGCTCAGCAATTTCACTGAGTGCCCACGAGTTCTTGTCTTGTGAGAAAGGGTGAAAAGGATCTCTTTCTCTACCTGCTCTATCCCATGCATGGTCTTGTAAACCTCTTATCATGTCACCCCTCAGTCATTGTTTCTCAAAGCTAAGATCCCCATGTACGATAACCTTTCTTCATAGGGAAAGTGTCCTCCTCTTATCATTGCAGTTGCCCTTTTCTGCATTTTTTTCCAGTGCTATAAATATTCTTTTGGAGGTGTGTGTGGTGTGAATTTTTCCAAGTATTGATGACAAGCTGATAGGCTTGTAATTTTCCAGGTCTATCTTTTTTCCCTTCTTGAAGATCGGGACAACATTTGCTCTTCTCCAGTCCTCCGGCACAACACCAGTACTCCAGGACATCTCAAAGATTAGAGCCAGAGGCTCTGAAATAACATCTGCAATTTCTTTTAGCACCCTGGGATGCAAGCCATCCGTTGCACATACAGAGGTGTTTCTTCATTGTCTATGTTAAATACTGGGTTCAAGATGCATTGCAGTGCAACAGCTCTACTTTATTAAGTGATTTCCGGAACAGGACTAAAATCCCAGGGAAAAGCCCTGTTTAAATAGCATGCAACAACCACACCCAAAACACACCCCACTCCCAACAATAGGCTATTTACGTAAAATTTCTTCCTCACTGGTCACCTCCAGAGTCCTGGTGGGCTATTGTTCTGGATCTCCAAGCTCAGTTAGTTTCTGGTAGACAATCCTGGGATGTTCCAGCCCTAATACATAACCATCTACATGTTGAGAATGCAGCTTCTGCATGCCAAACTTTCTTGTATACTAACACATGCATTTTAATTAAAATTTATCTTTAAAAAATCTTTCAGATCTTATACTTAGCATTTGGAAGAACTCCCAGATAGTTAGAGCTGTTCTACAGTGGAACAGACTTCCTTGTTTGGTGGGCCAGTTTGGTGTAGTGGTTAAGTGTGCAGACTCTAATCTGGGAGAACCGGGATTGATTCCCCACTCCTCCACTTGCAGCCATAGTTCTGTCAGAGTTGTTCTCTCAAGGACAGTTCTGGAAAGAGCTCTCTCAGCCTCACCTACCTCACAGGGTGTCTGTTGTGGGGAAGGGAAGGGAAAGGAGTTTGTAAGTTGCTCTGTGACTCCAAGTGAAGGGCAGGGTATAAATCCAATCTCCTCCTCCTCCTCCTCCTCCTCCTCCTCCTCCTCTTCCTCTTCTTCTGTGGTAGGCTCTCCTTCTGTGGAGGTTTTTAAGCAGAAGCTAAATGGCCATCTGACAGCAATGCTGATTCACTATGAATTTAGGCAGATCATGAGAAGGAGGGCAGGAAGGGATGAGCCAGTGCTTGGTTCTTGTGGCCTTTCTTATAAGCTCAGAGTAATGCCTGCCACCTCTTTGGGTTCAGGAACGAATTTCCTCCAGGCCAGATTGGCCCAGGTATCCTGAACGGTTTTTTGTCTTCCTCTGATCAGAGAGCAAAGGTCACTGGGGGAGTGGGGAGGAGGTAGCAGTGAATTTCCTGCATTGTGCGGATGGTTGGACTAGATGACCCTTAAGGTCCCTTCCAGCTATGTTTCTAACCAGAAAAGGTTAGGAGAGCTTCATACTGTGGAGAGGGCTACTTTAAGTTGGCCAGCCTCTTGATGTTCTGGTGGAGGATCACAACGAATACATTTAAGAAAATCACTCTGGAATATTCTGGTGAGGCAACACTTTCAATCTCACCGCCCACTCCAGAGCTTTAAAAATTAAGGCTTACTCACCTCTTAACAATCTCATTATAAATAAATTTCACACATGGAAAGCTAGGGCTCAATGCAAAATATTGTTATCTGAAACAATGTGAAAATGCAATGAAATGTTGTTTTATACAGAATTTCAATACAGCTCTGTGCCATGGCACCTTTCCAAATTGATTCCCTGGATATGCAAGCCATTGGAAAGCAAGATTTCTGAATTAGATATGGGAGCATTTTTAAGAAAACAGGATAAAGTGACAGCAGATACAAACTTTACTTTTTTGAACAGGAACTGGGATCTAACAGAGAATTACAAACTCAGCTTCTTCAACTGTGAATGACAAACGTACCTTTAAATAAAAATTCAGGTGTGTAGCGGTGCTGGTCTGAAGCAGCAGAACAAAGTTTGAGTCCAGTGGCACCTTTAAGACCTTGAATCCAGTAGCACCTTTAAGTTTTCTTCAAAGTGTAAGCTTTCCTGTGCTTTGCATACTTTACACTTTGAATAAAGCTTTGTTGGTCTTAAAGATGCCACTGGACTCCAACTTTATACCTTTGAATAGTCAGACAGACTTCCCTCCAGGAGACACAGAAGCAGTCAGGAATGTTTTGGGACCTAATTCCAGTTCATTTCCTGCCATTGATTTAGTTCAGGGAAGTGCAAAATTTCACAATTATTGATACATTTTTTTCAAACATTATTGGTTGGATTCAGGAAACTTTTCCCACTCCATTTCAATTAATCTCCCTTCTTGCTACAGCTCCCATCACATATGGCTTTTGTTGATGCAGGTCCCACGATCCCCGGCATAGACTTTTTGGTGGTCAAAGGGGACCCCTTCCTCTCAGTTTCAGTAGTGGAAAGCTGATTGGAGATTTTTTTTATTTATTGAAAACATTTATTGCCCTCCTTTCTTCCTTACAGAGCTTGAGGCAGCTTACAATACACAAGTACACAAAACAGACTACATAAAATGTATGCAAAATTTAAAACAGAACCCTGCCAATTCTGGACAATTCTTTGCAAAAGAGGGTTGGATCCAACTGGCTTTTCTACTGGTGATAAATAGAGGATGAGTACCCTTTGACCACCAGAAATGTTGTACTGAGAGTCATGAGACCTATGTACGGACTGAAATAATGAGAAAATTTACATAGGCTGAATAAAAATGCTCACTGGATGCAACCCGGTATGTAATTTTTGTGAGGGTAAGATTTTCCCTAATCAAAATTGCCCAGGCTAGCCCAGTCTTTTCAGATCTTGGAAGCTGAGCAGAGTGGACCCTAGGTAGTACTTGGATGGAGGACCAGCAAGGAATTCCGGGATTGCTATGTAGAGGCAGGCAATGGCATCCTGCTTCTGAAATATCTCTTGCTTTCAAAATCCTATGAGGTCATCATAAATTGTCAATCCTAAAAGAAATCAACCCTGACTGTTCCCTGGAAGGACAGATACTGAAGCTGAAGCTCAAATACTTTGGCCACCAAATGAGAGGGGAGCAGTCACTGGAGAAGACTCTGATGCTGGGAAAGATTGAAGGTAAGAGAAAAAGGGGACGGCAAAGGATGAGATGGTTAGACAATGTTATTGATGCAATGAACATGAAATTAAGCAAACTCTGTAGGATGGCGAAAGACAGGAGGGCCTGGCGTGATGTGGTCCATGGGGTCGCAAAGAGTCGGACTCGACTGTGTACTAAACAACAACATCATAAGTTGGCTGCAACTTGATGGCACTTTCCACCACTGTCACCAGATTTCCCAAATAGTCAATTGACAAGTTATTTCACTGATTGACATTTAACATAGACAGGGGTCTTTTTTTGGGGGGGCGCACCGGAGCGCAGCTCCGGGAGCTCAGGAGCCAAGCCCTGCCCCAGCCGGCATCCCGGGGAGTCTTTCAGGCAGCCGAATGTCCATTTCAGCTCCATTATATCCTATGGGCCAATGAAGTCAATGGTGAAAACATAGGGTATACTCTGAGGGCTGGAGGGGAGGGGGTTTGAGGGAGAGGCTCCAAACTCACAGGGTAGCTGATGGAGTCTCTCCCCAAGATACCCTTCAAGATACCCTTCAAACAGGTTGCCCCTATTCCCTCCATTGTTCTCTATGGTGGGAAAAAAGTAACATTTTTTCCCACCATAGAGAACAATGGAGGGAATAGGGGCAACCTGTTTGGGGGCCCTTAGAATTGGACCCCCTGGTCCAATGTTCTTGGAACTTGGTGGGTGTCTTGGGGAGAGGCTCCATCAGCTGCCCTGTGAGTTTGGAGCCTCTCCCTCAAACCCCTTCCCCTCCAGCCCACAGAATATACCCTATGTTTTCACCATTGACTTCAATGGCCAATAGGATATAATGGGGCCAAATTGTCACTAAATTTCTTTCATTCCCTCCTTTCCTTCTCTCTTTTTCCTCTTTCCCTCCTTCTTCTCTTCTCTCTTTCTTTCTTTCCCACCTTCTTCTCTTCTCTTTTTTCTCCTTTCCCTGTTTCCCTCCTTCTTCCCTCTCTTTCTTTCCCTCCCCTTTCCTTCTCTTTCTTTCCCTCTTTCCTTCCTTCTTTCCTTCTCTCTACTCTCTCTCTTTCCTTCCCTCTTTCCTCCTTCTGTTGCCCAACTCTCATGAGAAGGAGTTTAAACTTTAAACCCCTTCTCTCTTAGCTCCCCCACCCAGGCCAGCTGGGGAAGGGAAGGGGAGGCTTTTGAAGATGCCTCTCCCCCTTTTGCTTCCCCTTCTAACATCACTTCCCGTGATGTCAGGGGGTGTGGCATATGCTAATAGCCCAATAGTTCATTAGCATACCATATGCTAATGAGCTCCTGCAGCTGTTTTTCTACAAAAAGCCCCCTGAACATAGACCACTAATCCCCCCTTTTCTTCTTCTTCACAGAACTATGATAGCTGTGTGGATACCTTTCTATATGGAAGACTTTTAGATAAAATTGAATGAGAGTTTTGATTCAAGGAACAAAGAAACACAGATATTCACTGCATTCCTAACTTAAACATGTGCGCACCATTCATAATCAATTGTATCTTGTGTGTATTATTTCATTTAAATCCAGGTATTTTAGCCAAATGAGAGAGAGACAGAGAGAGACAGAGAGAGAGAGAACTAGCTCTGAACTGTAAAGCACAGTTATTGGCCTTTGCCTGAACCCCAAAAGAAAAATATGACATGCAAGTAACAGTTCACAGATTTGCATTCTTTTCTTTCAGTTGTGTAAATTATTTATTACTCTCTATTTAATAGTAATGTTACCTTGGAGGATTAACAGGGATCAGACTATGATATTTCTAAATCATATTGGACAGGAAGCAAGGTCCATAAACTGTTTTCCCTTTTCAAAAGCTTCTATAATACTTTCAAAGAAACTAGGGGCTCTTCTGTATTTCCATTTTCTTGGCTTGTGTTTCTCTATTGCTTTCATTGTGTTTTTCCCCCTTTGCTTTTGCTCCCTCTGCTGGTAGTTTCAATATTGCATCACTGTATATCTGGTGTAAAAATTCACAGATGTAAATGGCAGGTTTTAATGGCAGAAATACAGCTTGTAATATTGAAATGATCACTACAGGGAGCAAATATGTGCAGAAAAGAGGGAAAAAATGAAGCAATAGTCAGGGACAAGCAAGTGAAGAAAATTAAAATGTGGAAGAGCCTTAGGACTGGACCCTTTAAAATTATTGTTGTTTAGGTGCTAAGCTCCTCAATAAGTACATGTAGGAAAAGATAAGTAAAACATCTCCTTCAGAAATTTCCGTCATATACACATATACATACATATATGCATACATATGTACTTAAAACACACACACATGCATGTACACACATGCACACATACACACACATGAGATATCCAATGGTGGTAATCCTAAGAATTCTTTACTGGAAGTTATTCCAGTGATTAAAGTATGACTTACTTCCAGTTAAATTTCCTTAGGATTGCTCTCTATGTGTCCTATAATATTTAACTCTACTCAAAAGATCTATGGTTCACCTGAAGAAAACGTTCAACATTCATCTTTCCAGTAAGGTCCAGAGCTAATATTTTCTTGGGCAGTAAGGGTCATCATGTGGTGGAAAAGCTGGGGAACTCTCAGAGGAGTTAATAATCATGGGGGATGCACATGCTCTACTTGGACCCCTGATCACACATATGATTCTGAGATTTCACTAAAAACTGGATGGTGGGGGGGAATTGGCAGAAATATATATATATTCAGGTATCAGTTTACCATATAATGAATTGGTACTGCCAAATTTATTCAGCTCCATTATACCCTATGGGGACTGTCCCCATAAGGTATAATGTCCCCCCCTACTCTCCGGAGTCGCATCACGGGGGCAGCATGCTCCCTCCATTGAAGGGAAGGCAAAAATACCAATGAGGTATTTGTTGGGTTTTTATCCGGTTCGGCTTAGCTGAATGCACATCCCTGGCTATTGATTTTTCTTTCAGGCAAGATTCTTGCAACAGAACCAAGAGATCTTTAAAAAAAACCCCAAAACACTTTCTATGACACACATGCATTTCCTTAGGTATTTTTAAACAACTCCGAAAAGTCCAGCAAAGATCAGGACTGCTGGATGCCATGTGGATCAGGAAAAATGTATTACATGAAATTTACAAGGAAGGAAAATCCCCACTCATGGGAGTAATCAGCGTTAGCTCCAAGATTATGGGGGGAAAGCTCACGGGAAAGACCTGTCATGGTGGGACTTCTTAACTAGTGATGGAGTAGTGATCACAGACATTTCCATCTTAACCCCAGCACTCTCCCTAGCATTTCTCATTCCCACCACCTCCATCCACCTGGTCTCAATTCACATAATCTACTGAATCACTATTGGACCCAACTCTTTCCCCCCCCAGTTTTTTTTTTTTTTTTTAATCTTCTGCTGAGTTGTCTAGAAAGTTGCAAGCAATGGGAAGTCTCAGAACATTAAAATGATGACACATTTGGATTGGCGAGATGTCCATAGAGTCCAGGCACTTGTCTAGCCCTGCGGACCTCTGGCACTGTCCATAAAATTAATGCTCTCAAGTGGTTGTTGGAAGATACTTTTTCAACAATTACATCAATATATCTTCTTCTGAACCAAGCCACAGAGCATGGATTGAAAATCCACAGAAAGGAGGCAGGGACAGATAGAGGGGATTTCTCTATGAACCTGAAGGAAGTCTCTGCTTTGCAGAAAAATCTGAAATCTTAAAAAAGGGGGATTAAAACTCCCCAAGATAATAAAAAACAACTATTACTTTAATAAAAGAATGCCCTTTGAGCTCGCAGGGCTATTTGGGTGGTTTCTAGGCAACCACAGCAGTACTGATGAACCTTCCAAGACTTGGTCTCTGTAAAGCAAAATAGTGTGAGAGGCGCATGGAAGCCAAACCAGCCATGGGAAAGCTCCTCCCCCCTCCCCATCATGTGTCTTTATAGAGGAGGACATTTTGGGGCCAAGCAACCTCCATACAACTTGGGTCCAGTGCCCCATGAGTAACTTTTGCAGAGTCTTGCAGGTCTCACACTTGTATAATTAATACTTTACACTTAAATGATAAATCCTTTTCAAGAGCCTCTCTTTTGCTTGTTAACTTCCAGTGCTCCATAACTGTCCTATGGCAATTGCTAAGCAGTCACACATATTGCATCTGCCATAAATATTTGGAAGTTACTAAATAACATCCAGAACAATTGCCTTGTAATTTTCAGGTCTTTAGATCTAACAATATCAGAGTTGTTTACAAGACAGGAAAAGATAGCATGTAATTACTGTCTTTGCATAATATTTACCATCTAACATGAGCCCTATGTCACTGCTGAGTTCTCCTTTGTATTATATCTTATTTTCTTGTCAGCGCTGAGACTCCTGTTTTGGTAGTTTATCTTTAACTGAACCTCCATTGCCATTCCTTGTAGAGCTGCCACCGTGCAACATCGTTTGGGAAGTCAGCAACAACAGAGCTGACATTTTGAGGGACGTAAGATGGCAGCCATGCTGGAGGATCTTTGTAGCTAGTGTTGTCAAATGAAAGGTCATTGGGTCAAATTCAAGATTTCCTTCCTCCAGGATTAAGTAAAGCTATGCAGAAAGTGCTCCACCCATGAGAGCCAGTTTGGTGTAATGGTTAAATGTGTGGACTCTAATCTGGGAGAACTGGGTTTGAGTCCCCACTCCTCCACCTGCCAATGTGACCTTAGGTCAGTCACAAGCTCTGGCACAGCTGTTCCTGAAAGAGTAGTTTGTGTGTTAGAGCTCTCGCAGCCCCACCGACCTCACAGGGTCTCTGTTGTGGGGAGGGGAAGGGAAAGGAGTTTTTGTAAGCTGCTCTGAGACTCCAAGTGAAGGGCAGGGTATAAATCCAATCTCTCCTCCTCCTCCTCCTTCTTTTAATCATTTGTGTTTTCAAAGCTCACAATTGTTTTGAAGTGTGCACAGCATTTTAGGCTCAGTTTAGGATTTCTGAGGCCTACTTAGGCTGCGGTCACACACACTAAATAATCCACTTTCAATACACTTTAAAAGTGGATTTTTACAGTGTGGACTGGCAAAATCCAATTCAAAAGTGCATTGAAAGTGGATTATTTAGTGTGTGTGACCGCTGCCTTAGGGTTGTGCTGGAGTCGGGGGGGGGGGTACTAGGATTCCTTCCAAACAATCAATCATGTCCACTCCTCAGCTGCTCTGAAACACAGAAGAAAAAGATCTTGGAGTGAGAAAATATACTGTGGAAAAGATGTTTGACATGAGACAGAATGCTGGAGCTGGCTGCTTTGAGAATAAGACTGTGAAATGTTGGGCTCTTCCACATTCTCATTTTCCTTGCTTTTATGTCTCTATTGCTTTGGTTTTTTCTCCCCTTTTCTGCACATGTTTTGCTCCTTCTAGTAGTCAATTCAATATTACATTGTATATAAGAACATAAGAGAACATAAGAGAAGCCAATGTTGAATCAGGCCAATGGCCCATCTAGTCCAACACTCTGTCACACAGTGGCCAAAAATATGTCCAGCATGGCAGATTTTTATGTTGGGTAACAATGGTGTAATATTGAATCGACCATTAGAGGGAGCAACACGTGAGGGAAAAAAACCCAAGCAATTGGGAAACACAACTGATGAAAATGAGAATGAGGGTCCCATCTCTAGATATGACAGTTCTTAGCAAAAGGCAAGTGTGAAGAACACTCCATGGGGCTTTGCACATCGTTGTATATTGCCATACTGCAATAATTCACTTCCTAGATTTTCCTATTTGGACAGAAGAATGATTACAATAGCATAATATCCAATTTATTATTTACTTTAGTTACCAAGAAAATGTGTGTATGATGTGTGTATCCCATGTTCTGGAATAATAGCTAGAGAGGCAGAAGAAACGAGAAAGAAACAAGTTTGACAGAGGCCTGGAACTGCCCAGATGGCATTGCTTAAAATGCAGATGTTGAGTAGTCTAAGCAGATGGTGGACAGCTGAAGACCCACAACCGTCAGGTCTCTTGGATCAACATGCTGACCACTTAGCTCATTCTAGTTTAGTTTATTATCCACCATGAGCCTTCATCTTTTTGTTCAACTTGTTATTTTATTCAGGAGAGTGATGAGGATGATCGGGGGCCTGGAGACCAAGCCCTATGAGGGAAGGCTGAGGGACTTGGGAATGTTCAGTCTGGGGCCGTGGTCACACGGCAAGGCAATTGCGCTTTGTTCCTGCTTTGTTTACATTGGGAACATTTTTCTTTGCATTGGGCTGACTAGATGCAGCCGGCCTCTCTCTTCCAGCACCCGCTTGCCTGCTGCTGTGCTGTCCCTCCAGGTGATCCTGCTGGCCACGGGGAGGCTCGGGCAGCTGCTGCTCCTGCCGACACTTTGAGGGGGGGTGCTGCTGCTGCTGCCACCGTTGCCCCATGAAAAAAGGCTCCACCGTCTCTGCCATCCTCCTTGCCGGCCCCATCCAGGCTGCTGGAGACCCTGCCTCTCATTCCTGCCTCCAGGGCTGTCTTTGTGCATTTTTTTTAAAAAAACTTCTGGTTTGAGCGCTTGAGCGAACATGTGCTTAATAAATCCATTATTAAATGTTAAATGGATTTATTAAGCACATGTTTGCTCAAGTGCTCAAACCGGAAGCTTTTTTTAAAAAAAATGCACAAAGAGCGCTCAGACAGCCCTAATCGCAATCATTGTTAAAGATGGGCTGTCCAGATGGGCAAAATCGCGCATTCAAAGTGCTACTGCCAGGAAAATACCTGATTTTCCAGGGGTCAGGAAAAACCAGCAGCATTGCAGGAGTGAGCCTGCTTCGGTGCGGGAGGCAGATTGGCACATGCAAATGTGAAATTTACATGCGCAAGGGAACAGCAGTGAACCCCGATCAGAAGGTCAGTGTGACCGCACCCTGGAAAAGAGGAGGATGAGGGGGGACATGATTGTTCTCTTTAAGTATTTGAAAGGATGTCACTTAGAGGAGGGTAGGGAGCTATGCCTGTTGGCAGCAGAGGATAGGAGGACTCGCAATAATGGGTTTAATTTAAGGGTGGGAAGGTACCAGCTGGATATGAGGAAAAACTTTTTTTTACAGTAAGAGTTGTACAACAGTGGAATCAGCTGCCTCAGGAGGTGGTGAATTTCCCCTCACTGGAAGTCTTTGAGCATTGGCTGGACAAATATTTGTCAGGGATGCTGTAGGCGGATCCTGCTGTTACCACAATGGCCTGCCTTGTTGTTTGGGGAATTAGCTAGGCAGCAGGCAAGGCCAGAGGGATACAAGGGACCTGAACACCTTTTTATACCAAGATCCATCACAGTAGGAAGACTTCAGATTTGAAGAGTCAATTAAATTGTAAATAATTACAAGTACACTAAGCATTCAGAAAGCGCAAGCAATACAGGACTAAGAAAGCAGAGATGACTGATAGTGAATAGGGGGTAATACTACCTGTCTAGACATGCAGAAGTCCTTGAAGAGAATAGCGCCAATGGCCAGCATTATATGCTAGGGGGGCAGAGAAAAAGAGAGTGTGTGTGTGTGTGCATGGACAGATATAGACTTTGGAAAACAATGCTGATCAATAGGAGGTCTTGAGGGGTTTGTCTCAGGTGAAGATAAAAGACTACCTGGGCCAATCCTGTGTCCAAGGAGGTGCGGCATCAGGAGGAGCCAGATTTAGATGTGACCAATGAAGTTCCAGAGGGGCAGAGTGAGGCTTAACAGTGGCCTTGATGAGATTAAGCCAGGTGTTGGGTGGCTAGTTGAATGGGTTTTTTGACCACTAATGGTCCAAGCAAGGTAGTTTGAAAAGGTTCCCAAATATAGACAAAAGGTGGGAGACGAGTCCCTTATTAGCGTCAGGAAGGATCGCTAAACATTTGGATGTATGATTGGTTTATCTTGGTATCCGGAGATATGGAGCAGGAAAAACAGGTTTGGAGACAAAGGATTCTCACATAGACATGAGGTCACACAAAAGGGCTAGGTGAAGTTCTGGAGACAGGAGGGCTATGTGCCAGGTGGCAACTGAATAGCCTTTAGAAATGCAGATGCATTGTTTCTTATGCATACTTGTGCTGGGTGTGGGGAGAAGACTGGAGGTTCACTGCCTTTCCACTTGAAAATTGAGAGCCCTTTTCCAGAGTTATGGCTTACTCTGTGGCTGATTTCCCACTACAGCTGCCTCGGTGTTGCACTGCCGTTTGCCCTGACACTATCGGTCAATTTCACACCTGAAGCCACGGGGCTGCATTTTGACCTGCGGCTTCGCCCGATTTCCCCCGCAGTTTTGTGATCCTTTTTTTGAGGATCACGAAACTGCGGGGAAATCGGGCGAAGCCGCGGGTCAAATGTAGCCTCGCAGCTTCGGGTGTGAAATTGACCAATAGTATTGGGGCAAACGGCGGCGCAACACCGAGGCAGCTGTAGTGGGAAACCAGCCTCTGTTTCAGAACCAAAAGTGTCTTCCTTGGTCTAGGTTTGTGGGTCTCTGGTTCAGGTTAGAAAGTGTAGTGCCCCTGTTGTTGTGGCTACCCTAGGGTAAAGGCAGCACCTCTGGGCATTGAGCAAGGGGTTGGACTAGATGGCCTGAATGGCCCCTTCCAACTCTGTGATTCTATGATTCTTCCATTCATTGATTTCTTTTGAGAACCTACTGAGGACTGTTCTTGTTGTAGTTAAGTGTGCCTATAACTAAACATTCTAAAGAGGTACTTAAAACAACAACAACAACAAACGTTTGTAGGCTTGCAATCGAACAGACTAAATCTACAAAAAACAGCAAAAATCTGGAAGGAGGCACAGTAGAACTGCAGGCAAACTAAGAACTGGGATAGAACCATGCTCCATAAATCTATTTAAGACTGGACCCCCTCTTCTTGGATCCAGCCAGGCCTTTAATGGCCCTTCATGTTCTTTAGCAGGGCAGTTGATTTCTCATGCTTCCCCAGAAATACAGTGCATGTGTCCCTGCTATAAATACTGGATTGCAAATGTCATTTCCAGAAAAATAGCATGAAGTGAAGAGCTGAAGGCCACAAAATGACCTGAAGGCCACAACATGGTTTCATACTCCAAGCACAGGAATCAGATATGGACACCGTCTGAATGGTGGGTTAATTTTATGTGCATCACTATCGGGGTAAATTAATGCAGTGACTTCAGGTAATTTCTGGAGCTGACATGGAGAGCGGGAGATATACTTGGTTAGATAACCGGAAGAGAGCAGCTGTGGCGTGTTAGCACAACCACTGACATTTTAATAGGCATTTAATACATGAACAATAGGAATTCTCCAGAAGCCAGGAAGGTGGGCTGGTTTCAATGCATAGCAAGTGAGAAATGGGATTACCCCTGCAGAACTCATTAAACCAAGCACATGGACATGTGAGAATGGGGGATTTAGGCAGGAATGGATATCTTCTCAGCTTTTGGGAACGTTGGCCCATTCGGCATCTAGCATTCGCTCCGTTATTTTACCAAACCCACACTGGAACAGAAAAAGATGTGGTTCAAAACTACAGTCAAATACCCTGGGCCAATGCCGTACTTACTGCAGAGTCATCCCTGAACAGCCGTAAAACGACCATAAATCTATGCAGACAGTACCATAAAACCAAGAGATCAAAGGAAGCGAAACCGGCATGCAGTGTGGAGGCTACCATAAAATCCAACAGGCAAAGAAAGTGAAAGTGGCAGGCAATGGAGAGGGGAATTTCTTTTCCAATGTGGGTCTGGTAAAACAGAGGCGCGAATGCTAGATGCAGAATGGTCTGTTTGCACAGATGAGCGGATTATATACTCATGTTGGTGTCCTCTAGCATAAGGTCTTCATAGGCATGGAACACAAGGGCCCAGGATTTATGGGATCACCAACAGGGGGCTGCGACACATGCATGAAGCACATATGAAGCTGCCTTATACTGAATCAGGCCATCGATCCATCAAGGTCAGAATTATCTACTCAGACCGGCCGTGGCTCTCCAGGGTCTCAGGTGGAGGTCTTTCATGTCAGCTACTGTCTGCTCCTTTTAAATAAAGATACCAGGGACTGAACCTGGGACTTTTTGCATGCAAAGCAGAGTCTTCCACTAAGCCACAGCCCCTCTCAAAGATGCAGATGCTTTCTGATAGAGCCTCTCAAGAGGCAGATTGGCAGGAATATGTTGCCTTCCTAGAATTAAAATAAACTAGAAATACAGTAAATTGTTACATGAAACTGCCCTATACTGAACCAGACCACTGGCCCATTATTGATTTGTCTTCTCCAGGAGTGCCAAGCTCATTTGTTATAAGGACCAGAGAAGAGGAGGACAAGGAGGAGGAGATTGGATTTACAAACCACCCTTCACTAGGAGTCTCAGAGCAGCTTACAATCTCCTTTCCCTTCCCCTCCCTACAACAGACGCCCTGGGAGGTAGGTGAGAGAGCTGAGAGAGCTCTTTTGAGTATTGCTCTTGAGAGAACAGCTCTGAAAGAACTTGGGGCTGACCCAAGGTCACACCAGCAGCTCCATATGAAGGAGTGAGGAATCAAGCCCAGTTCTCCCAGATCGGAGTCCATGCTCTTAACCACTACACCAATGACGTAAATGAGGCCTTGCCAGGCTGGGCCATGTGTGTCATAAAATGTAATACTAGGTAGCAAAGATATAAATTTTATAAAGGACACAAAGGTTTTTTTTTTTTTTACTTAAAAGCATGCTTAAAACATTACCACTCTTGCAATATTTTGTTTATTTGTCTCTGATAACTAACACCTCTTGCTCTGAATAATTGAATCAAAATAAGTGTGCTGTAACAATCGAGTATCCAGGTGTGTATCTGTAAGCTGAATTACTGACAATAATTACAGAAATCTCATGGTCAGTGCTCTGAGCCTAGGACTCAGGGGGGAAATGAAATGGCTAGGCATTGTGAGCTTTTGTACATAAATTGTTTCGTGTGCTGGTCAAGAACATGTGCAGGCATCATGACACAGAGTGAGGGCTATGTGTTTGTCTACAAAACTATAGTCTTCCAAGAAAAAAATAACTGCTATGAGGCAATGCAAGAACAGATAGCCATGCATAGTGATCAGTATCAGCCTGCTATGTGGAAAGTCTAGGTTCAAAATCCCGAGTCTGCAACAGAAATGTGCTCGGTGAATTTGGCTGACACACACTCTCAGCCTAATCCACCTCACTGGCTTGTTATTCCTCCTCTAAATGGTTCACATTGCTTTCCTACTGAGAGGTGGCTTATGAGGTAATGAATACTGTGATAAAGGGTAGGCAAACCCAGTTGCACTCAAGAGAGCCACAGCATAATGAGCCCAACAACACACACAACATAACAAGCCCAACAAGATATTTGCACACTTTAGCAAGGCACACAAAAGCTCATACCATGAATAAAACTTTGTTGGTCTTTAAGGTGCTTTGTATTTCTCCTGTGTGATTGAAGCAGCTGAGCAAAGGAAGGGAAGCCAATGGAAGGGAAGAAAGGCTTGCCTTTGTCTTCTTTGTGACTGAGGGAGCCTGGAAGGAGGAGAGGGAGGAGCCTCAGCCAATGCAGGGAACAGAAGCTTGCCTATCTATCTCTGCTGTGTGATTGAGAGAGTCTGGCAGCAGTGGCAGAACTAGAGGAAGAAGCAGGAGAGAGCCAGTTGCTCAAGGGTCGGATAGGAGCCCTGTGAAGGCCAGATCCAACCCATGGGCTGCATGTTTGACACCCATGGTCTACTCAGACTGGCAGTTGCTCTCCAGGGTCTAAAATACAGGTATTTCATATCACCTATTATCTGATCCTCAGGGCCGGCCCCAGGTGTCTGGGCGCCCTAGGCAGGAGAGCCTGGGGCGCCCACCCCACCGGAGATGCCAACCTCCCGGTGGGGCCTGGAGAACCGGGGAAGGGGCGGCGCGGCTCTCCCGGGCCCCTCGCAGCCGCGGGGCGCCGGGGAGAGCCGGGGAACGGGCGGGCAGCTCTCCCGGGCCCCTCGCAGCTGCGGGGCGCCGGGGAACAGGTGGCGCGGTTCTCCCGGGCCCCTCGCAGTTGCGAGGGGCCCGGGAAGAGCCGGGGAAGGGGCGGCCTTGGAACGCCCGCCCCTTCCCTCCCAGCGGACGGGCGCTCAGACTGGCGGCGGCCAGCGAGCGGGGTCTGTCCCCGCTGGCTGGCCGCCGCCATGCCGCCCCACCTCTCCACCCCCCAAGGGCTTCTGAAGCGCCCCGGAAGGGCGCTCAGACTGGCGGCGGCGGCAGCGGGGAGAGTCCCCGCTGGGCAGCCGCTGCCATACCGCCCCACCTCTCCACCCCCCCAAAGGCTTGGGGGGAGCCGCGGGTGGAGCGCCAGCCGCCCCTTCCCTCCCAGTCCCAGCGCTGGCTGGAGACAGGGGGTGGAGCCGGGGGCGCTTTGGCGCCCCTGTGGGCCCCAGCGCCCTAGGCGAGCGCCTAGCTCGCCTAGTGGGCGAGCCGGCAGTGCTGATCCTTTAACTGGAGATGTTGGTTGAACCTTAGACCTTCTGCATGCCAAGCCAATGCTCTTCCACTGAGCCACAGACCCTCCCCACTGTGAGGAATGACAAAACAGATGAAGATGCTTGATCCAGTTATTCATTGATGATTCTGAGCATAATGGCAAACGGTAACATATATTAGATACACATGCAAGTAATTTGAAGCAGCTAATATCGATGGACACCATCTTAGATCTGAGTATTTGGTTTGTGGTCTACAACAGTATCCATCCTCTTCAAGAACCCATACTGTGACTGCAGCTGATAGAAGCGGAACACCTTCATGCTTAATTATCAAGGGACATACATTCAAACGCCATTTGCAATTTTAACAGTAAGTCATCAGTGAGATTCATTTTGCTAGCATCAGGGCTGTAGAACATTGGAAGGAGAATTTTTGCAAGTTAATGGCTTGCCCTTTTCTGACAGCACACCAGACTTTTCACACTATTAACTAACACATTGCTTCACTCAGCCACTGAACTGTTGACAAGAGCACTTTAGCAAGTCTGAGCAGCAGAAAACATCAAGTAAATCACAAGCAAGTTTGGCAGGAGACAGACAAATAGGAACAAGGAAGTGGTTCAGAGGGGAAAATGCCATAATTAAGTTCTCTGGCTCCCCTCCCCCACCCAGACCCCCTCCAGACCATAAATCCATCTGCTCTTAGCAATACTCCACTTCCTTTGGATTTGTACTGGATTCTATATTTATATTTTATTTAGTAAAACTTTATTTTTACCTTGCTTTTCTCCTCAGAGAAACTGCTTGAAGTTGAAACACACAGAAATACAATTATAATAAGTAGACAAAACACATAGAAACACAAACTTAATCAACACATTAGAACACAGTGCAATGTATCACGTGGGCTAGTCCTAGATCTACTGACCTGGCTGACTCGGGGCCACAAGTCAAGGAATGAGCAAAAGACCTTTGGCTCATGCCTCTGGCCATGGCCAGGCTTAAACACCTGCAAACAGAGGAGGGAAAGTTCCGCTCAGATCTCATTCCTCCGGCAAAAGATGTTTCCAGCCTTTCTCCCTGGCTGGTTTCCATATTTGTTCAATAGTAATACATTCAGTACAGTGAAACAACTTAATGAAAATGCACACCCTGGTTTCCCTTGGATGCTTCTTCATCGTGGTATCATTTTACTTTCACTTTCCCTTGACCTTATTTACCAGCACTGTTTAATCATATTTGCAAGGACTCTTGGTGGCACATGTAGCACCATGACATAATCGGGATAAAATTGTGAGACTAAGGGTCTGGTCACACTGCCGTTTTGATCGGGATTCGCTGCTGTTTCCTTGTGCATGTCAGTTTCATGTTCACACGCGCCAATCTGCCTCCCGCCCCGAAGCAGGCTCACTCGCGCAATGCTGCCGGGTTTTCCTGACCCCTGGAAAATCTAGTGTTTTCCTGGCACTTCCGCTTTGAATGCGCAGTTTCGCCTATCTGGACAGCCCATCTCTCACAATGATTGCAATTAGGGCCGTCTGAACGCTCTTTGTGCTTTTTTTTTTTTTTTTAAAGCTTCTGGTTTGAGCGCTTGAGCAAACATGCGCTTAATAAATCCATTTAACGTTTAATGATGGATTTATTAAGTGCATGTTTAGTCAAGCGCTCAAACCAGAAGCTTTTTTTAAAAAATGCACAAAGATGGCCCTGGAGGTGGGAACGAGAGGCAGGGGCTCTGGCAGCCTGGATGGGGCCAGCAAGGAGGATGGTGGACACGGCGGACATGGCGGAGCCTATTTTCGTGGGGTAATGGTGGCAGTAGTGGCAGCGGCGGCAGTGGTGGCAGCGGCGGCAGCAGCACCCCCCCCCCCAAAGTGTCGGCAGGAGCAGCAGCCGCCCGAGCCTCCCTGTGGCCGGCAGGATCGCCTGGAGGGACGGCGCAGCAGCAGGCAAGTGGGTGCTGGGAAAGAGGGACTGGCTGCATCTAGTCAGCCCAATGAGAAGAAAAATGTTCCCGATTTAAACAAAGCAGGAACAAAGTGCATGTCATTTGCAGTGTGACCAGAGCCTTATTGGCTATTAAATGGCGGTGTAGTCAAATGAAGCCATTGACAGTTGGGCAAATAAGAAGGAAAATGATGCAGAGAAGAATAGCATTGAGATTACAGATACAGAAATATGTATTTTCCCATTTGTTTTAATTTTCATGCATGCCCAGAAAGACAATGTTGGACTCACCTATTTTGTTTTATTTTCTTTGGTTTCCTGTGTGATACTTTTGTTCCATTTATATATGATTGATGATCCATTTTTATGCAGTGGATGCAAAAATTGGCATAACTTTTAAATGCAACAGTTCTACTGAATGTTGTTGAAAAGAATGACAACCACAGCTTTGTCGCAAGTGTGGAGGAACCATAAAAGAAACTTGAACAAAATAGAGAACAAGGAGAAACACTGTTGGAATATGTAAGTGCCTTGTTGTGTCTATATGCAATCCTGATCAGTCAAATGATGCTCAAGGGCATGAAGTCACTCTTAGGAAATGACACAAACACCATGCTCTTTTTTTGGTCCCTTGAGTATAGCAAGAAGAGATAGATCCCTGGAGGCTCCAACTGACTTACTGCAGTCAAAATCCACAGATAGTCGTATCATCCATGAATTTGTCCCATCCTTTTTCTAGCCTGTCCAAACTAGCATCCATCACCACATCCTGTGGAAGTGAATTCTAGAAGTTAATTTTGCATTGATTGACTTCCTCTTGTGAAGAAGGTAGACCAGGGGTGGCCAACTTTGCTTCAGGTAAGAGCCACATAGACTAAATGTCAAATGCTCAAGAGCCACAAGGTGTCTTTTGAGGAAGAGGCGGGTTTGGGGAGTGGCCTGAAAGTGACATCACAGGAAGGGTTGGGGTTTGGTGCAGGATGTGACATCATTGGAAGGGGTGGAGCTTAAGAAGGCCCCCTTTCCCCACCTGTTCTCTCCCCCCATGCACACTGATGCGTGTCTGTGGAACTCAAATGGGAAGAGTCTGTACACTCTTGCCTTGAAACAGGCACTGATTCTGAAAGGATAGCTTCAGTGGTGGCTGAAGGCTTCAGAAGTCTGGTCAAAGGAACAAGGACCTTTCCTTGTGTTCCATGACACAACACAAATTCTTTAGGGGGAGGGGAGCATCCAGCACAATGAAGAGTTGCACTGTGTTTCATTCTACTAAATGGTCTGCTTTTCAGCATTTTTGAGACACCTTTTAGCTGTATTATTCTTTATGTGTGTGTTTTTTAATGCTCTGGCTGGGTTTTAATAACTTTTATGATGCTTTCTGTTTTTATGTTGTTTCATTCTCCATGCCAACCTTAGGCAAGTTCCCTGAAAAGGCAGCATAGAAAGTTTCTAAATAAATTTTTATAATAGTTTTTTTTTTTTTTTAAGGGGCATTGCACACATTTTGTCTTTAGATTTTTCTCCGTGGACTGACACCGCTCCTCTTACCTTTGGAGGCAGCCACAGTGGGAAGGGAGTGCATATGGGTCTCCCACCACTCCATCACTGGCTTTCCCATGATCTCCACGTGTTATCTGTCTGATCCTAGCCTGCAGATGCCTCTTTCCAGGACAGCTTGCAGTTTTCTCCTTCCAGAAAGATGGGGTGTCCAGCTGTAGAGGAAGTCATGGCTAGTTTGGCATGGCAAAGACAGAAGGCGCCTTAAGCAGGAAAGCAAGTGATCAGGAAAGAAATGACCGCCCTGTACTCTAAATCGACTTTAAATAGACGTTGGGAAAAGTTGGGAGGAGAGACAGGAGCGAACGAAGCACTGTGCGACACCTCTACTCCTCTTTTTACTCCGGTGGTTGAAAGGGGCGGTGGCAGTGGTGGCTCTTCAGTGTCAGCTGCCGGGCAGGAGGGGATGGGGAAAGAAGCTGAGCCTGGCTCAGGCATGCTGGAGGGCCCGGCCGGGAAAGGGCAATGCACAATGCCTGGTGCACGTGCTGAAGTAGCTGTTAGCAACAGCAGCAAGATAAGCAGTGAGGGGCAGCCACTCGTGCACTGAACAACCTTCTGCCTGTCGCAGAGCTGGCTGTGTGAGGTAAAGGAGGCATTTTTTTTTTTAAGTGAGGCAGTGAGGTGGTGGCAGCACAGAGGAAGATGGCAAAGATGAAAGACAGTGCATGCACTGGTGGAAGCAATAGGGGAGGGACGGAAGAAGGAAGGAAGGGAGCAACTGATCGACAGCAGCCATCACCATTTGAAGAAGTGGAGGGGCAGCCACCTGAGCCCAGTCTGAAAAAACTGACTGGGAAAAAAAAAAAAACCTTCTGCTTTCAGACCGGGGGGGGGGGGACACGGGACAATTTCCAGGAGCCACAGATGAGGGCTCCAAGAGCCACGTGAGGCTTGTGATCCACAGTCTGGCCACCCCTGAGTTAGACAAATCAAAATATCAGCTGCATATTTTACGTGGCATATAGAAGGGTCCCAGGCCTGAAACTGCAGAAGATCAGTATACTGGATCCTATAAACTGTTGACTCACCCACAGCAGCAGCTAACAGCTCTGGACTGTGAATACTGCTTTACTAATTATTAAAGAATCTGTGAACATGGCAAAAAGTTCAGTAGCTGAACATACCATTGTTGACAGCTGCAATTTCTTGTGGGCTGAGTGTCACAGCCCCTCACCTCTCCTCACCTCTCCATCATCTGACTCAAGCAGCTGCTGATCACGTTTGTGGGTACCAGTTGTGATGGAATTTTATTTCCTCCTTCATCGCCACCACTTTTGACTCTGCCCAGGAGGTGAAATTGATTCTCTCACAGGGTCATGGATGGTTCAGTGAGGTGATTAAATGATAGGGGGGGAAATAAGACACCCATAGGGCTGTGCAAAAAATATACATGTGATAACACAGACTTAGATGTTACCATCTCTCACCTCCCCCCCAGCTCCTCCTCCCTTACTCTACCCTTAAACATTACAGCCTCCACCTGCCTAGTTCAACAAATGGCAACTGCCACTACACCAACTCTTCATCCAACTGTTACCTCCACAGTGATGAGGCCTGCTGACTCAGTCATATTGCATGCATAAGGACACAGATATCCTTACTGTGTTTTTGGCAGATTTAACACCCTCACCCATTTTTGTTTATTCTCAGATTTTTCTGCAAACCTGGAGGATCCCCTGAGTTTATTGAGAAATCTTTCTGTGTGAATGGGCTTGATCTGCAGATTTAAGGATCATCAGATGCCCCTCCCCTTTTCTGGCAGAAAGATTTATCTCGTCCATTCACTGGTCCAGTCTCTGGGGTCTGCCTGCCTGCCTGTCTGTCCATCCATCTTTCATCTATCTATCCTATCTATCTATATCTATCTTCTATCATCTAGCTGTCTAGTACTGCTCATACAGCTATCACCTTAAGCAGAAATTAGAAATAAAATAATATTTTTAAAAGAACTTAGTATTATTTCTCTTATATTTGATTATTGTGCCCAAGACTTTTGCTACTGAGAGGGTGGCACAATCATTGGTATGTGATAGTAGCCATGACACCTGGGTTCACACATTTAGCAATTCTGTATCTTTAAGTAAAGGGGTGACTAAATTAGCCCTCAACTCATTGAATATAGGGCACTCCATAATCATATGTTTGATGGTCTTACTTTTATCATATGTTCTATTAGAGTATGATACTCTATTATATCTGTCCTCCAAAGTCTCCAAGGGAAGAATGTTCATTCCTGCCAAAGTAAAAGCTCTTCTTAGTTTTGAAGAGAAGATATAGGATTTATTACCTTGCCCTTCACTCAGAGTCTCAGAGCGGCTTACAAACTCCTTTCCCTTCTCCTCCCCACAACAGACACCCTGTGAGGTAGGTGGGGCTGAAAGAGTTCTTTCAAGAATTGCTCTTTCAAGAACAGCAGTTTCAAGAACAGCTCTGACAGAACTATGGCTTGCCCAAGGTCATCCAGCAGCTGCAAGTGGAGGAGTGGGGAATCAAACCCAGTTCACCCACATTAGAGCCCTGTCAGCTAGGTGCCATACTTTCTTTGTTTTCCATCATCCCCGACCTCTACGCATGTGCACATGCTTGCTTTGCTTGGCTACCGTGGGTAACAGAATGGAGGCACTCCTCCGCCCGTGCGAACTGGCTTAGCCAGACGGCGCTATCAGTGTAACCTTGATGGGAAGGGAGAGCTTGAGTTCCATTATTGGTGTGATTGTTTCTGCTCCAGGGGGTGGGGAGAGTCTCCCACTTATGATGCAATGTCCCGCCGGGAGGATTCCCGCGTGCGTGCTTGAAGTTCATTCGCTTAGCTAGAGGAAGCATCAGGGTATATGTATTGAGTCCCTTGCAATAAGCACTATTCCTGACAATGTACCTGTAATACTTGGCAACAGAACAGTATTCCAATAAAGCATAACTTTCCTTGGGGAGTGTGTGTGGACCTGCTTGCTGTTGACCCTGACAAGCCCACACACTTAACCACTAGACCAAACTGGGACAGTTCATTGATAAAAACATTTTGGCAGTTGCATCAGGAGAGCAATTCTCTGGGTATCCTCAGATTTGGCTGACTTCACTATTTGAATATACAAGTGGGAAGCCCATGACACTCTTGGGGGGAGAGAATCCCAGCTCCTCTCCAATCATGGTTCCAGGCTCCACAGCCCACCTTAAGCCCAGTGGTGCCAGTGCTAGAGCCTGGGAACTACTCTGAGCCCAGAGTGGCTACTGACATCCTCTGCCACTGAGTCCAGGCCCAGAGCAGCACCCAGAGTACTCTGCCATGGCCACTGAGCCTGGAATGGCTCCCAGTGTGCTGAATCATGGTAGTCAGGCTCAGAATCTCCTACTGTGGATGGACAAAGAGAAGAAGAGAAGAGATTGAATTTCTACACCGCCCTTCATTGCCCGAAGGAGTCCCAGAGCAACTTACAATCCCCTTTCCCTTCCCTTCCCCTCAATAGACAGCCCGTGAGGTAGGTGGGGCTGAGAGAGCTCCCCCAAGAACTGCCCTTGAGAGAACAGCTCTGAAAGAACTTATGACTGACCCAAGGTCATACCAGCAGCTGCATGTGGAGGAGTGGGGAATCAAACCCGGTTCTCCCAGATTAGAGTCCATGCTCCTAACCACTGCACCAAACTGGCTAGGAGTTGCTCCTAGCATTTACTGCTGCAGCAGCTGTGCCCAAAGTGGCTTCCAGCATCCTCTAACATGGAAGTTGTGCCTGGAGCAGCTCCCTGTGGTGGCAGCTGCCATCAGCTGAACCAATTAGTGTGTTGTCTGCATACTGACCCTGAAATTTCTTGGTGGTCCCCCATCCAAGTACCAACTAGGGCCAACCCTGTTTAGCTTCTGAGCTCTGATGATACTGGGCTAGCCTGGGCCATCCAGGTCTGGACATTATGGACATATTATATCTTTTAACATTTTCAGCCAGCTTTCAGAAATGTTCTCTAAAATAAGGTCATACTAAATATACCTTGTGCATTAATAAAAAAATCTCTATTTTAAAATCCAGCAGGTTTATTTATTGTATTTCCACTTGGCTTTTCCGGTTTCTGTTTACATCTTATAAACAGATTTTTTTTCCCCCTGCTGGGTCATGAACTATTTTCAATCTCCTCTATTTATTTGTTTGCTGGAAAATTTTCCATCCCACTCCATCTAAGTGCTCAGAGTGTCTTGCAAGTTCAATACTATTGAAAATAATATTCAAAACATCTAAGCCACAATATCTCTGGGTCTTCTGAAGAAGTCTATCAGAATGAGGTCTACTCTAATATGAACAGCAACTGACACATCTTGCCCAGCAATCTCCAAGCCTTGTTCTAGAATTAAGTAAGGAGATGTGATCTTAGGGCAAGTTCACAAATCACCTATTCCATAACAGTGTATAACATAAGGGGATGTCTCTAAATGGCAAATTCTATCATCACACAAGCACTGAGCAATGGAAGAAAGCAACAGCTACATTTGAGTCAAAAATACAAACCGACCAACACAATTTTTCAGTCAAAAACCTGCTAATGTACAGCTTTTTATTCTTTATGGAAACTAGCTAGGAAGGTGCTAAGCTATTCCAAAGAATGTGTATAGCAATTGAGAAAGCTGGTGCCTTCACAGACCACATCTGCCACAAAACAGCAGTCAGAAGCAAATGCAGAAGTTCTCTCTTTGTTGTTGTTGTGGTCCCAGTCTGGTGTGAGGGCTGTATAATGGCTACCATTTCAGGCTGCTAAATATTGTTTCATACTGTTTCTACTGCCCCTGTTTGGAGCTTGGCCTACAGAGAGTCAGTGTTGCCCTGCCATGACAACAACACACCAGTTTCAGCTCTACCAGATCAAGGCTGGCTGGGATGGTTCAAAGCATGGGGCAACCATCCTTGTTACTGTGGCATGATTCTCAGCAGTTACAAACCGTGTAAAATGAGTCTTATCTACTGCAACATGTGGAATAGAAGGTGGTGCTCCAACTTCCACCTTTGTGTTCATGCATGAGTGTTTACATGCACCTGTACTATAGATGGGACTGCAACTCTGAGTTGGGAAATCTCTAGAGATTTGAGGTTGGAGCCTGGGGAGGGAAGGGGAGAAGAGCAGGCCCATAGCTACAGTGGGGCATCTCGGGGCTAGGCCCCCTGACTTACTGACAAGGCCCCATGACTTCCCATCCAGCCCAGGGCCCCCAAGCAGTGGCAGGTGCAGGAAAGGAGCCATGTATTTCTTTAATTCAATTAGCCAGTGCCCTCTAAGAAATTTAAATGCCCCCTGACTTAAACAATCCTGGCTACGGGCCTGGAGAAGAGAGACTTGAATTAGGAGCGACATGCCACAGAAGTAATTTCAGAAGTCTTCCATCTATGTAGAATTTATGTGTGAGGATTCTTTGATAAAGACAAAGAAACGGGCTGAAAGTAATCTGGGACCCTGTCAGAATCTTTCACAAGCTGGATTGTCTGATAGAACATGCTGTTGTTTGTTTCAATGGGTTGTCATAAGAAGTAGACAATATTGTCATTTGTAGTACTTGTATTGATACAATAACAAGGATCATATGTAATATAAGTGCTATTGAGCACCATTACATTATTTATAAGTAAATTTAAAGAGGAGTCTGTGCATATCTGTTGCCATCTCATGGTATACATGGTATATATATTTGTTCATATTATCTTTCCAGTGTCTGCCTACATTACTTGGACGGTCTTTGTAATTATTCATTTATGCTAGGTTTTTCCTAAAGAGGACCAAAGCTCTTTGTACACATTACCACGACAGGTTTATGACAATCCCATACAGTAGGCCAGGAGCTTCATGGGGGCAGCCAGAAGGATAACCATACCACTCCAGGTCATGCGTAAATGTGGTTAGAAAAGTGGACCACAGCCAACCATCTCTTTCTCTGAAGCAGAGATGGGCAGTGTATGTTGTGCGTTCTCTCTTCTACAAGGCCACAAGGTCAGATCCAGTGATGGTGACTCTTAGATAAGGCCATCATAGATCCAACGTCTAAGTGAGGAGAAGATGAGTGGAATATGTTTTTGAAGTAACAAATCAGAGGTTAGCTATACGTCTGAGGGAGATATCTACTGCCCACCTCTATAATATTTCCCCTCTTTCAACTGACTTCCGGTTTCAGTAATTCAGCATTTTACTCTAAAAGCAAGACCCCATTGCAAATGTAACTGGAGCGTATTTGAATACATTGATGCAAAATATTCATCATGGGGAAAGTAGAGTTAAAATTCATGAAAGAATGCCATATAATCAGCTACAGAAGGCTAAAGGATCATATAAATAATCAGAAAACCAAATGAACTTAATGAATAAAGATTCGACACCTACTAATAATACAGCCTATGTGCAGTACTTGAATGCCTCATGAACATTTTTAGAGTCAAGTCACAGCAAGACAGATGCCAGAGAATAGGAAAACGAGATGGGACGTAGGTGGGTAATAAGAGACAGGAATGACAGAAACAGCCCAAGGATAAAAAGATAGCTGTTTAGCTGTCACTCAACATTTCCTGTGAGATATTAATGAACTCACAGCGCCGATCACTTTCTACACTCCCCCCTCCTTGCCCCCTTTGCCTCAATTAAAATATCCTGCAAATAAAAGATGCAGTTAAGCTATGAGGAGGGGGATAAGGAATTGTTCATTTTTGAATGATGGTTTTTCCTATGAGAAAGTTGCTTCAAATTAAACGCGTGAAGGGGGGGGGGGAAAAAAACCCTTCCTATCTGCCAGTGGTTCCACAAGTGGGCATCTCCCTTCCTCATAAATTTAATTAATGTACAAGTAGAGAATCGCAATCTTTACAGAGGTACTGGTTTGAATATAATTATGATGCAGTCTTCATTTCCCCTTCACCGGTATGGCAAAGCCAGCAAAGCTGGATATTGGGGTGACATGTTCAGGTCTTCAGTCTCTCTGGCTCAGCAAAGGGCTCTCAAATGCAGGTTGTAGCTAGAGGTGGACAATCTCCTCTTGGTTCACCTTCATCTTTGTTTCTCTGCTTCCTGCTCTCAGTGTATACTGGGAACTGTAATTCCCAGAACATTTGATATTAATAAGTAAGGGAGACAACTAAGACCATTACATCCAGAGTCTAAACTGCTCCAGTGTCCTTCTTCACATTTTCCTGCTTTAACATGCCCAAGCACAGTATTCTCACACAATACACATACGAACACACTACTCATGTGTCCTTCACCTCTCTCTTTCAGCAGCAAAACCGAATGGGTGATCAATATGCTGACAGTGTTACACACTTAATGGCTGAACCCTGTCCTGCAAAAAAGTATACAGCCCAATCTGTTCTTTGACTTTACTTCATTAAAAAAAACCCCTTTTGAGCAGTTGGAATGTTCAGAAATATTCCATATATGCCACTGGAGTTTAAATTACTATGGCTACTGGCACCAGACTTGCCATGCCACCTTAGAAGCTGAGACAATGGCTACAGTAGGCTAATCTCAACCAGCTGAAGGAAATAGCTCTTACAGCAAGTAACATTTGCAAACATTTGTATGATGCTATCTCTTTCCTTAGGGATGGGCACGAACCACTTTTTTTGCAGTTTGGTTTGTGGTTTGTGGCTGAACCATGAGCCAAACCATGAACTGGTATGTTGGTTTCAAACCAAACTGGTTCTTTTCAGATCATGAAGCCCTGCTTTCTACTCCCCAACATTTTTCATGGGGAGCAGAAAGCAGAGGTTTAAATGGCTCTGAGCCATTTAACCCTTGCTTTCTGCTCCCCTCCAAAAGTGGTAGTGATCAGAAAGGGTTTTAAAGTGCTGCTTTCTTCTCCATGCCACTCAGCTGTTTTTCATGAAGAGCAGAAATCAGGGGTTTAAATGACTCTGAGCCATTTAATCCCCTGCTTTCTGCTCTTCATGAACTTCCACAAACTGCCACAAACTGTCTTAAAATTTATGAAGGTTCGTGGTGGCTCTTTTATTGGCAAACATTGCTTCACGAACCACAAACCAGCCAAATTCATGACAGATTTTAGTTTGGGAGCCAGTTTGTGCCCATCTCTACTTTTCCTATCCTTTTTGAGTATGTGTGAATTTGGATACATAACACTACTATGCATTCTTCAAATGTTTATCATGTTCTTTAATTTTTCTTATCTACAAGCATAGTAGGTAGACAACAATTAAGTCAGTTCAACTGTGGCTTTGACTTTGCAAGTTACTGTCTCTCTCTTACTTACGGGCCAAACTGGACATGATTGCAGGAGATCACATTAGGGATCTCCCAAGTTTCTTTTGTACCCATATCATTGAATGAAGCCATGAGAGTGTAGTATCATCTAAACAGGATCTTAACTTTTTAGGGTGGGGTCCTGCAAAGATGGGTGGGTACCAACATGAGGATAATGCCATCTTGGCTCCAACCTTGGCCAGCATTACCACCAGCAGTTTGATGTAGTGGTTAAGAGCATGGATTCTAATCTGAGAGAACTGGGTTTGATTCCCCACTCCTTCACATGCAGCTGCTGGTGTGACCTTGGGTCAGTCATAAGCTCTTTTGCAGATGTTCTCTCCAGGGCAGTTCTCAAGGGAGCTCTCTCAGCCCCACCTACCTCACAGGGTGTCTATTGTGGGGAGGGGAAGGGAAAGGGATTATAAACTGCTCTGAGACTACATTGGGTAGTGAAGAGTGAGGTATAAATCCAATCTCCTCCTTCTCCTTCTTTTTGTCAAGGTGGCACATGGATGAAGAAAGTAAGATTTAACATAGCACAATTTGATGTTCGGGCTTGGATAAATAAAGTCAGTGGTAATGCTGGTCGAGGTTGGAGCATTGCCCTCAGTGCTGGTTAGAGCAACTCACTCTATATGCATAGTCACAACTGACTTAAGGTTACCCTGTAGGGTCTCCAAAGCAAGAGATGTTCAGAGGTGGTTTGCCATTGTCTGCTCCTGTGTCATGACCCTGGTATTCCTTGGAGGTCTTCCTTCTAGATAGTGGTCGGGGTCAACCCTGTTTAGCTTTGGAGATCTGACAGCCTGGGCTATCCAGGTCAAGGCTAAATATTATATTACAGAAGCCATTTCACTTGAGGACACAATTAGAAGAGTTGTTTTTAAAAACAAACAAACAAACAACATATAAAACATTAATAATTTTGAAGGACTATCTCCCTAGATATGAACCATCTCAAAAGCAGTGATGTAATAATGAACCCAATGAGATTTGGTTCTGATCTAATTTATTACAGCAAGAGCCAGTAAAACAGTACAATTCTGATACAAGAGAATTTAAAATAGTAATAACATAGCAATAGTATAGAAATGTTAACAAGAGAAAATCATCATCATCATCATCATCATTATTATTATTATTATTATTATTATTATTATTATTATTATTATTATTATTGATGATGATGATGATAATAATAGTAATAATATCATACAATTTTTTCAGCTAAATAAGTTTACATTTCCTAATAGCTAAGAAACAAAATTTTGCCACAACATAAGTCACTGAACTCTGAATATCTTCTAGGAGGAATTTATGAAGGACTTCTGGCCTAAAGTCAAGATAAGACTGCAGAGGGCTAAATCTAGACAGAAGGGGTGGTATAAGATGATCTTGTTCCTCCTGATAGAATCTGCAGAACAGGAGGACATGAGTAACTGATTCCACCATATTAGCCATGCATGGGCATATACGTTCATGCATTGGAACTCAAGTGAATTTACCTTGCAGTACAGTGAAGGGAGTGCCTCAAAATGTGCTCTGGAAAAGGCCCATCTATAGGGCTCATGGGTAATGTTAAATAAATAACAGGCAGCAGTAAAATTAGGCCAAGAGTTTAGATTTCTGAAGTTCTTGGGTAGCAAAACTTCTTCATTTTGTAATTCAATGTCACGAAGCCTCTGTGCGGCAGCTGTTCTTGCCTTGTATAGGCTTCCATAGAAGAGATCTTCTGGGAATAAGCCAATCTGATTGAATTTATTAAGAATTTGTGTGGACTAGGCAGGGTATGGGTCCGAGGCGAAAAGGTAAAGTTTTAAACCCTTCGGGTTGTAACAAATTTTTAGCCAGAGTGTTATAGCCTGCTCCCAGACCTTTGTTTCAACTCTGAGTAGCCCAGCCTCCTGCCTAAGTGTTACATTAGAAGTGCTTCTAGGAATTCCAAATAGAGATCTAAGGAATTTAGACTGAACCCTTTCAAGGGTCTTTAGATTGGCAGAAAGTCTGATTTGTGAACCATACTGGAATTGAGCTAATGATTTTGCCTGGAAGGTTTTTAAGACTAGAAATTTCGTTCTGACGGTGATATAACTGCAGTGCAGGTAAATGAAACCGATCCACTCTGCTTTCGAGTCATCTGCCCTCTTTGCGATGCTGTCTTTCTGGGAAATGGTGGCATAATGGTGCAGTCAATGAAATTTTGAATGTAAAGGAAAGCTTTATTGAGCAAAACCAACCACCTAGATACTTCGAAGCATCTTCTCCCTTTTCTCATAGGGCTCACGTGACAGACATAAAACAAAATGTGCATTTTAAAAATGGCTCAGTTTTCTGGGGATGAAAGTTAAAATTTTATGCAGGCCTTAAAGGAGAATGTATTTATTAGCATCATTATTATTTTACTATAGTTAGTGGTATTCGTGTTTGCATAAAGCCAACGCAATTGCCTCAAATATTAAATGTCTTGCTTTTTGCTTTTTTTATGCATTCCATTTAACAGTTATTCACATTGTTTGTGGGGCATTTTGGTGAATTAATGCTTAGGGATTTGCATGCTCCTATAAATAACACTGCAGATTGTTAAATGGGGCAAATAAAGCAGAGTGGTTTTAAAACCAATCATTCCAGTGTTTTGTTAATCATCTGATTATACGCCTTCCATTATACTTTGCTGTGTCTTTCATACTGTAATTTCAAGACGGGATGGCCATGTTTGCAAATTTGCAGATCAATAACATCTTGCAAAATATTTATAAAAGTCTTGTTTTTTAAACTTCCAATTTGATCCAGGTCCTTTGCTTTAGTCCCCCCTCTTCAAAATGTGTTTAGCATAAAATGTCATGCAGGAGGTGGGACATTTGAAAACATGAAGCTTATACCGGGTCAGGCCACTCATCTATCAGGGTCAGTATTGCTTACTCTGATTGGTAGCAGCTTTCAGAGGCCTTAGGCAGGAGTCTTTCACATCACCTGATCCTACTAAGCGGAAATGTCAGGGATTGAACCTAAGACCTTCTGCATGCAAAGCAGATGTTCTAACAATGAACCATAACCCTGCCTAAAACTGAAATGTTAGAGAAGTCTTTCATGGTGTAACCATTCTTCTTATTATTACTCAATATTGCTGTTTAAAAAAACAATAAATCCAGCATGACTTTTTTTTGCTGTTTTATGGTTGATTTATGCTACTGCAATCTACTGGGGGATGGGATTTTAAGCCTCTTGTGTAGTTTGTTTTGCATTTGTAAGCTTCCACTGGGCTATTTTTAGTAGAAATCCTGGGTATGAGTTTTATAAATACATATTTCAATACCTACGTTACAAATCTGAACCAATTGTTTACTATTTGAACAATTATAGCTTTTCACATCAAAGTCCTTAGAACAGTAGTTTGGTGAGTGTCAGTTCTCGAAAGAGCTCTCTCAGCCCCACCTACCTCACAGGGTGTCTGTTGTGGGGAGGGGAAGGAGATTGTAAGCTGGTCTGAGACTCCTTCGGGTAGTGAAGGGCAGGGTATAAATCCAATCTCTTCTCATTTTGCTGTATCCCTAATTCCCTCAGAGAACACAGCCCAATGTGGCTTAGCACCTCTGGATGCTGCAAGATGGCAGACATTTGCCTCATCTGGTGTGGATAACACAGTTTTCTGTCTTTCACCTCAGCGCAAAATGATTATTTGGTCTTGCTTTCATCAATTTACCTACAGAGTACTCTGACTAGAAGCTGTCTGTGGTTCATGCTGTTCCTCAGCTTCCGAATGAGGTAAATTTCCAATTGTGCCAATGTTGCTTGGTTAAGAACCATTATGAGAACAGTTCCTCCTTTGGCAGGCAAGTAATTTGCGGCAAGGTTCTCAACTAAACAAGGACTGAAGGCCTCATAATGATCCACCTGCCTATCAACCCACATGAGCCAAGACATGGACAAATGACCTCCTCTCCAACAGATGTACATTTGAATACTATATTAAGCACCTCACATCATGTCATAGCATGGGTCCGTCTAGCTTGGTACTGTAAGCACCAACTGACAATAGTTCTCCAAGGCAAGGCACTTCCCTGATATTTGCTAGTGCTTCCTCCAATCTTCTGACTAGAGAGGCCTGACATGACACCTCCACCATGCAAAGTTGCTATATAATCAAACTGAGGAGAGAACACTGCACCAGCCAGTCTCTGACTCTATTCATACAGGGAAAGAGACCATTTCCAGAAGCTGGCTCTCACATGAATGGTGACTGGGTTGCCTTTTATGGCCCTGTTCTTACAAGAGTTGGTGATGGAAAGTGCTGTCAAGTCACAGCTGACTTATGGCAACCCCATAGGGTTTCAAGGCAAGTGACGTTCAGAGGTGGTTTGCCATGGCCTGCCTCCCCATCATGAGCCTGTTATTCCTTGGTGGTCTCCCTGTCAGGTTCTGCAGTAACCACTCAGTACACAATAGTCCTTTAGCAGGTTTATTGGCAAAGTATAGCTTCTGGACAGGTGAACACCTTTGCCAGAACTGGCAATCAATAACATGGGATAAAGGGAAAGGGATTAGGGTCCACCCTCAAGCATACATCACACACAGACACCTAGACTGCTACAGCTCATGAGAGAATATATGACCAGCTAGCTATCTTAAGTCTCTTGTCTCCCATGGCCATGGACCCAGCTGGGCTCATAGGCTACGTGGGGGCTGCTTAGGAAAGGTTACCAGTGAAGCTGCTACAACACTCCTCTCATTCATTCACATGCTCTCCTCCTCTTAGGAATGTCAGGGAGGACTGATAAGGTGCTAGGCAGATGGGCGAAGTAAGCGGGATTCCAAAAGCGAAACTAACAGTGTTAGCAGCATTGGCAGCATAAGGCCCTGGGTTTACAGATATTGGGGACTGATCATGGTACAGATACAAGCATCACCTAAGAGGAGAAAGATCTGAACCTGACACTCCCACCCAAACACCAGCCAGGATCAATCCTGCTGAGCTTCTTCTTCTTCTTTTAAAGAATTTTATTGATTTTGCATTACTACGGGATATGGGGAAAAGTTACTAAATCCCTACCTCTAAAAATTTTATAGGATATGGGTAAGGGAAACTAATACATAAAACTCTACCAGGATGGGGGAAGGAAACTAAACCCTACTTCTAGACACCCTACTGGACATGGGGAAGGGAAGACTAACATGGTGACACGATCTGGTTACATTTGTGTCATTATCACCTGATGTTACAGAGATTTGTTGCTTATAAAAAAGTTAACAAAAAATAATAAAAAAGAAAAATGCAAAAACTGGTTAATTAATAAAAACTGCATTTTCAACAATTATCTTGGTCTTAGGTTCTTTTCTTCTTGTGTTTCTTCTTTCCTCGGGGTTTGGGAGCGGCTGCTCCTTTCTCTGATTCTGATGTATCTGAAGAACTAAAGAGTATTGGACTACTGCTTTCTGAATCCTGTGAGTAGGATTCTTTTCCTTCCTCTTCTTCCTCCTCATCCTTTTTAGGTTTCTTATCTTTGTTGTACTGCTTTACATTGAAGTGTTGATCCACAAACTTTTTAGCCTTAGGAACGGAGTCAATATTATACTTTCTGTCTTCATATTTAAAACTCAGTCCTTCAGGGAATAACCATCTGTAAGGGACCCCTTTCTTCTGTAGAGAGAGAGTAAGTTCCTTGTAGAGTCTCCTCCGCTTTCTGACTTCAAAGGGGATATCCTTCAGGATTTTTATCTCTTCATTCTTGATTTTTAAGGGGTTCCCCTGTGTAGATTTCAGCACCCGATCTCTGGTAGACCATCTCGTAAATTTCAAGTATATTTCTCCAGGGAGTTTATTCTTTTTAATAAAATCTGGATAAGCCCTGTAGGCCCAGTCCATCTCCTTCAGTAGATCTTCCTGTTTGTAATCCATCATTGGAGCCAAAGTCTCTGATAAAATAGCCTTTAAATCTTCATTCTTTTCTTCTGGAATCCCTTGAAAACGTAGGATGTACATGGATCTTTCCAGCTGTAGCTGTATTAATTGGTTTTTATTAGAGAGTCTCTCTTTTTCTGCTTTGTCCGCTCTTTTATTGATACTCTCAGTCTGTTTTTCCATTTTTTTTAGAGTCTTTTCAGTTGCTGAGGTCCTTCTGTCCATTTGAGTCATCTGCTTTTGCAAATTATCAATTTTTGCATTGAGATTAGTCATCTGCTCCACTAGAGGGCGCAGTGCATTCGCCAGCAGTGTGAACATCTCCGCAGCTACTTCCTGGTTGTGGGAGGGAGTTATTGGTAGGCTATTTCCAGTTGATGTTTTTTTCTCCAGACCAGGCTTCCATCCTCTCCCAGCCATAATATCAACAAGAAGTAAGTTTCCCAAAACAAAGTAAAAGTTAGCAGAACTTAACCTGCTTTTCATTATTATGCAGCTTTTGTTTTCACTAGTCCTCTTATGTGCATAGCTTGTTTCAAAGTTGTTTTTAAACTTCACTTTAAAACCGCATTGTTTTAAACGGGGGGGGGGGGTTCAAGTCAAGTCAAGTCAAGTTTATTAGTACGGTCAAGCGACCAGCCAATATAAAATATTTCCAAAAAAAAAGGATTGAGGTAAAATACATGGTAGATACATAAAATTAAATAAATATATAAAACAGCATTAAGAGCAAAAGCGGGAGCAACACAGTGTATCATTAAGGTGGAAACAGGAGCAATACTACTTTATCATTGACTTGCTGTCTGAGGTACAAGCTTCCTCTTTTTAAGGGGGGGGTTGAACTCTTGAACGTCTCCCTCCCCCCTGCCATTTTGCCCTTAGGCGCTTCTAATTACTACCAAGGCTCTTGTTCGCTTAAATCACCTGAGCAATGCTTAACTCACACTTTGCAGCCTTGGAGATCTTTTAGAAGCTTTTCAGAAGCTGTTGATCATGTCCACTGGTCCAGTAGTCATCTCTCGGCACCATACTGGCTCTTCGGTGATGGGACCTTTCAGAGATAAAGGTGAGCCTCAATTCCTTGGCCGTCACCTTGGAAGAGGCTCGCCTCAGCTCTCTAGGCTGAGGGTCTCCTACAGAGACCCCGAGAGGGTCTGGGACATACTTGGACCCTTCCCATCAGCCGAGTCTTGGCGCAACCCCATCAGAGTGAGACGGGGATGCGACCAAGCAGCGAAACACTTAAACCGGAAGCTCAATCCTTCTGAGCTTCTGAGATCTAATAAGATCGGGTTCTCCTGGGCTATCCAGATCAGGGCATTATTACAAGTGGGTCACACATAATTCCAGTTAGCAGGCTCAGAAACATAGCTGCCAGGATGAGACCTGCTTCTACAAACCTCACTGTCTGAATGAGTCTTCTGAGGATGCTTCTATCTTGGAACAGGCCCCACTATAAACAAGCCCTGGTTTATTTAAGGCTACAGCCATTTCCATGAACGTTAATCCTACCCTGCCTTGTATGGTACCTAGACAGGTATACATGGTCTCTGTTGGGAAGAGGAAGAAGTAGAATAAGGAGGAGGAGGAGATTGGATTTATACCCCACCTTTTACTACCTGAAGGAGTCTCAGAGCAACTTACAATCTTGTTTCCTTTCCCCTCCCCACAACAGACACCCTGTGAGGTAGATGGGGCTGTGAGAGCTCTTTTGAGAACTGTCCTTGAGAGAACAGCTCTGAAACAACTTGTGACTGGCCCAAGGTCATACCAGCAGCTGCATGTGTAGGAGTGGGGATTCAAACCTGGTTCTCCCAAATGAGAGTCTGCACTCCTAACCACTACATCAAACTAGCTCATCAAACTGACTCTAGTGAGAGAATCAAACCCTTGGTACATAATCAGAGCAATCCTAAGAACCCTTTCCTGAGAGCAAGTCTCCTTGAATAGACCTGAGTAGGATTCTGAGCAGACCTACTCCAGATGGCAATGGTTATCAGGTAATACTGCTTGATGTATTCACGTCTATAAGCCCAAGAAAGGAGGACGGTGTGTTCCAAGTTCTTATCAGTAAATTCATGACTCCATTGGAGTTAATGGGGGGTTATCCATTGATTTTAATGAGATCAGGCTTTCACATTAATATGCTTTATCCAAGATGTGCATCAGGAAAGCACACATTAGCCACTGTCAATATTACATATAAGCCCATTTTGTGTATATCATCAGTGTAATTGGCTAAGCAAAAATAGTATTTTGTGCAACGGACCTTGAAAGGAATTGTGTGTGTCATCTACTAAGAGCAAGTTATTGCAGCTAATGTATGCTCAAGTGTGTATTTTAAACCTTTATGGTGGGTATACACCAATGTAAAAGTGGAAGTGCTATTTTCCCAATTATGTATCTCTAGGGCAGCAAGGAAGCCATTATTAGAATTAAAATCATTTCCAAATCAGAGTACATTAAGCTAACTGAATCACGACACAGAAGTGACACTGGGCATGTGCAATGAATTTGAACTGACCAAATGGGATGGGAGGAAAAGTCAAAAGTGTGGGAATAGTGGTGCAGAGGTCAAGGATGCAATTATAGTAAGATGGGAAAGAGACGCTCCAGCAGTTATGTGGAGGTGCAGGCAGCGTAAGACTACACTGAGTCACTTTTCCTGACAAGGAAACAAAGGGGCATTAAAAACAGAAGTGGCTTCCCTGCAATAAGGACAAGGTCTTTCTTGATGTTCTTTGTATACTGCATGGAAATCCTTATGTTCCAGTGTGCACCAGTTGTTTTAATGACAGGGGCACATCCTTGATAAGAGGCTCACAGGTGTAGCATCCTCTGGGATCTGATGTGTAGGAATAACCTTACCTATCCAGATAGCAAAGAGGAGACTCTGCCAGCATCAATAACTGGCTTCTTTATTACTTCCAGCAGGGAAGCCACCCACCCACATTTGGAACTACAGCCTACACACAGAGAACTGGAATGAAATGAGGCTCCTCGCATGCAGGCCTTGAGGGGGAGAACAGAAACTCGTTTGTGACGGCTCACTTGAAGGCATACATGCATATAAGTACATCACAATGGATTTGAGATAACCACCCGGAAAGAAAACTCAGCGCAGCATTCCCTTGTGGCCGGGCAGCCACGATAACCCTGGGAGCTGGGAGCTGAGTGACTGAGCTTATTGTGTGAGGATGTGGTTCTTTGAGCCCTCCCTGGTAAGCCAGAAGTCAGCCAAAAGAGACTTTGCCTTAACTGTTGTCAGAGTACAGAACACTGCTTCAATGACAGCACAAATAAGAAACAAAGGACAAGGAAGTTAGCCTAGACTGAGGAACAAAAGGCCCCAGGCAGAGGGTAGCTGAGAGCCAGGGAAGTCCCCAGGCAAACATCTCCAGTGGGTCTCCTCACTCCACCCCAGGTGCACCCAGACCAATGCTCCCTCTAAGCTGTGGAGTCTTGTGAGCAAAAATTCTACTTTGTAAGCTCCTGGCATTAAAGTTGTGAGTGAACAATTTGGCTACTGCATAAATTAGCTTGCTCTGGAGCCATCTTTCCTGAGGTGAGACAGAAATGTGTGAGCTGGTTGCTAAAAACTGCGAGCTAGCTTACACTATCTCAGCTTAGAGGAAACACTGACCCAGATCTATCTCAAACATCACACCAGTACAAATCACATATTGTGCCTGGCTCCCATCATAGAACAGTGTCCCCTGGCAGTGTACCCACTCTCTGTACCCTTTGCTGGGACATTTCCAGGTGGTCTTCCAAAAGGAAGGGAGAGGCATGCAGTGGTCTTTCTGTCCAGTAAATAAACTGAGAAATACCAGACACATAAATGCCTGGTATTTCCTGCAGTAGGGTTGCCATCCCCCCGGGGCCCAGAGGATCCCCCAAGTTTGGGGGCCCCAATCCGTGGGTGGGGAAGCCCCATGACTGAATAGCAGTGTCCCACAGGGATGCTGCCGATGCAATGATATAACTGGAAGTGACATCATCACCTTGAGGCCATTGCATGGCGACACTCTAGCATTTGGGGGGGGACTCTTAGAGGAAGAAGAAGAAGAAGAAGGAGAAGGAGAAGGAGAAGGAAAAGGAGAAGGAGGAGGAGGAGGAGGAGGAGGAGGAGGAGGAGGAGGAGGAGGAGGAGGAGGAGGAGGAGGAGGAGAAGAAGAAGAAGAAGAAGAAGAAGAAGAAGAAGAAGAAGAAGAAGAAGAAGAAGAAGAAGAGGAGGAGGAGGAGGAGGAGGAGGAGGAGGAGGAGGAGGAGGAGGAGGAGGAGGAGGAGGAGGAGTTTGGATTTATATCCCGCCCTTCACTGCCCAAAGGCGTCTCAGAGCGGCTTACAAACTCCTTTCCCTTCCTCTCCCCACAACAGACACCCTGTGAGGTAGGTGGGGCTAAGAGAACTCTAACACAAACTGTCCTTGAGAGAACAGCTGTGCCAGAGCTTGTGACTGACCCAAGGTCACATCAGCAGGTGCAAGTGGAGGAGTGGGGACTCAAACCCGGTTCTCCCAGATAAGAGTCCGTGCACTTAACCACTACACCAAACTGGCTCTCCTGGCTCCCATCTTAGAACTGTAGAGTTTTGCGACGGCCCTAGTATTGTTAGCCCCGACGCCATTATGGGGCTTTGCTATGGACTGCTTGCTGTTCCCACATGGCCTGTGTACTTGCTAGACTGTAAAATGGATGCCAAAGGAGAAGCCCAGAGAAAAGGGAAAAAGCTGTCTTTTTACTCTGAGGGACTCCATTGCATACCTCCCACATGTCACATACACGGATTAAGGGCCATACAGCAGGACTCTCCTTCTGCAAGTTGTTTGCATGATGAGATTAAGTGCCTTCCCCACCCCAGGCATACACATGAACAATACCAGAGCCATCAGCTACCTGGAGAAACCATCTGCCTGCCAGCCAGCTTCCTCTGCCCAGCCCCCAGGTATCCAATGGACAGTGTAGCCAATAAGATTTGAAATTGACACTGACACAGCCGGCTGGGAGGGTCAGTAGGTGTACACCGCCTGGCCTTCCACACCCAGCACCCAAGACGCTATAATAACGCGATCTCTGGGTTAGCCCTAGTTCGTTGCTTGCTGCCCTCCTCCTAAACCAACGCTCTCAAACCACGACCTCTGTCTGTCTGCTTTATCCTCTTAAGCCCCCATCCTGTACCCGAACCCTTGCCTCGCTTCGTTCCAGTCTGCAGCTGGAACTATACACGTGCATCGTTAGCTGGTCTAGACCACGTGTCCCTTCTTCCATCCTTCCTACCCTACCTAACCCCACTTGCTGGAAGATTTAGGAGCCGTGCCTTGGAGGTAAATATCGCCCTCTTCAAACCAACGATAACCTGCTCATGCAACTGTGCTTTATCTATCTTTGATTCTTAGACCTTGAGATGAATGTGTGTATGATTTGCTACTGTTGAGTGAATTGTGTATTTAAGTAAACTGAAATATTATTCTGAGTCCTGTCTCTCGCCTCTTCACTGGGAAGTCTCCGCGGCAGCCCATTCCTCGTAGACATAGACCAAAAGATCCTGAAATTAATTATACCTGTGGCGAAGTGCTTCACCCCTAGAGAGCATTTCGCCCAACAGTATGATAACACCACTACTCTGTGGGCATGGCAGAAGAGCCCCAGCAAGGAGCCCCTTGCTGCAGTGAAGGTAAGACCTGGCAACCCTATCCTGCAGCCACCATGGACAAGTTCCATGCATGTGTTCTTCCTTTCCTCTGCAGTTTCCTCTGCAGCCGTGAACTCCCTCTGTCCACTTGTTCTCTGTCACAGCCAGAAAGGTCTGAAAAGAAACTAACCAACTGCTCAGTAGCCAGGCAGGACATTCCCATAGGAGAAAGCTGGAAAGGAAGAGACTTTCATGGCTGGCTGATCAGTTCCCCATGTTGGTTCCTGCTGACTGTAGGGGCAGATGGTGACAGGATTGGGTCTTCTAAAAAGATGACAAAAAAACAGTCTTGGGGGGGGGCAGACATGGTGATATTTACGAGGCTGGATAGTTTGGCGGCAGCAAATCTCTCGGAGGGCAGTATGTGGAGAGGGTGTCTGACTTGCATTTTTCTCTTTTTCACAGCCCTGGTGACTGCAGGCGCTTTATTGCTATTTACTTGAAGGCTGCAAGACTATACACGTTTACCCATAAATAAGCACCATTGGTCTCACAGAAGCCTACTTCCGATTAAACCTGGTCAGGATTCGATGGTAATTCTCTTTGTGACTCCAGTGGGGGAGTTAAGGGTATGCTGTTTTCTTTGGATGGATTGGTTCTCTTTTATATTTTATAAAATATAATTTTCTAGATTTTGTGTGTAATCCTGTGCAGATTTACTCCCATTTTTTTTCATTAATTTCAATAGGCTTAGAGTTTAAGATGCTGAGCTGCAGGCCAGAAGGTCAGTAGCTCAGCAGTTTGAAACCCGAGTGCCACGTGATGAAGTGAGCTCCCGTCTCCGGCCCCAGCTCCTGCCAACCTAGCAGTTTGAAAGCAAGAAATTGCAAGTAGATAAATAGGTACCTCTTTGGTGGGGAGGTAACAGCGTTCCATGTGCCTTGGCATTTAGTCATGCCAGCCACATGACCACAGAGAAGTCTTCAGACAGCGCTGGTTCTTTGGCTTGGAAAAGGAAATAAGCACCGCCCCTTAGAATCGAATTCGACTGGCTTTCAAGCAAGAGAAACCTTTACCTTTTTAGACTGCAGTACATGCATAGGATTGTCCTGTATATTATATTAAATAAAGAATGATGTGGAAATATTAGTTCTTTTTTTTTAATAGAAGTATGTAAGTACAAAGCTACACTAGATTTGTTAGGTTTTAAGGTGCCACAGAAAATTCTGGCCTTTATCTTTCCGATATGGTAAACCTGGATCGGGACAGTATCACTTTCAGATTAAAAACATTTCATATTCAATTAAACAATAAATAAATAAATAGAGCCAGTGTTGTGTAGTGGTTAGAGTGTAGGACTGGGATCTGAGAGACCCAGGTTCGAATCCCAGTTGTGCCATGGAAGGCTTGTGGGGTGACCTTGGCCAGTCACACATTCTCAGCCTAACCTATATCACAGGGTTCTTGTGGGGATAAAATGGAGGAGCAGAGAATGATGTAAGCCACTCTGGGTCCCCACTGGGGAGATGAGGGAGGTATAAATAAAGTAAACATGTGCGCATGTGTGTGTGTGAAGTGCCATCAAGTAGCTTTTGATTTATGGCAACACTTCCCTCTTGATTGTGTGTGTGTGTTAAGTGATGTCAAGTCGCTTCCGACTTACGGTGACCCTATGAATTGACGACCTCCAGAACATCCTATTGGTAACAGCCATTCTCAGATCTTGCAAACTGAAGGTCGCGGTTTCCTTGACTGAGCCCAACCATCTCATGTTGGGTCTTCCTCTTTTCCTCCTGCTTTCAACTCTTCTTAGCATTAGTCGTGCTAGCAAAATGCATCAATGGCTCCCTTTTCTAGAGGCATCGTTTGGACCTAATCCGAGAGATCTCAGATTCCTCACCACTTTTATGAAATGATTAACTTTATGTAAATGCTCATATTGAATTTCGATCAAACTGTATGTTCATTATATTTGGTCTTCAATATATATTATAACTGTCTTATAACACCTCTTATATTTTAAGTTGTTAAGACCTGGGGATTTACTCTCAATTCATGCATTGCATTCATTCTGGGATGTATTTTTTTTGCTGCTCTGTTATAAGTTGAAAAATGCTGTTGTTCTATGAAAAATTAATAAAGATATTTTTTTTGAAAAATAAGTCTTCTTAGCATTCTTGTCTTTCCCAGTGGCCCTCGTCTTCTCATACTGTAGACCAGGGTACAATAGCCTCAGCTTGGGCATTTTTGCTTCCAGGAAGCGTTCAGGCTTGATTTGATCTAGGATTTCCACTTCACTTTCTAAAACTGTAGGTTCTTCTTCAAATGATTCTTCTTGAAAGGAATCTGCTACAGGAATGCACAATATATTTATTATTTATTTATTTAATTTGTATCCCGCTTTCCCTGCCAAGGCAGGCTCAGGGTGGCTTGCATAGTACTTATTGCACAGATAAAAGAGAAAATTGCATAAAATCACAATAAATATAGCTAAACAATAAAAAATAATGTGGTGAGGGGATGTGTATGTGCCAGCAAAGCTGACAGCAAAATTGTAAGGGGTCTAAACTCCTAGCAGACTCACTCAAGGTGGAATGGTCACAGCTGAGACACCACACTAAGATGTATCCACCCCTTTTGGGGACCAACGGCCACATCAGCAGAAGAGAATGGACAGTTCCAATGGTGATGGGTCAGTGGAGGAGTCTTTGAAGGGTAGCTACCGGGCAGCAGCAGTAGTGGAAGATGACCCTGGCGGAGGATCTTTTATAGACAATGACAGGGCCACTTCAGCTAATGCTGGTTAGTACTGTGCAGAAGAAGGCAATGGGTAAACCACTTCTGACCAACCCTTACCTCGAAAACCCTATGATGTAAACAAAACAAATAAACCCTTCTGCACACAAAAAAAACAAGATGCCAGGGAGACAATCTAGTATTTTCCCTGGCATGCCAGTTTTCTATTAATGTTAGGGGCAAATGGCCGCTGCTGTGTTATGCCCTTCCAAGGCTGATTAAAGCTGGGAGGGGACAAGTTGAAAAAAGTTTTAGGCTATGGTCACACGCACTTTCAATCCACTTTCAATCCACTTTCCAACTGGATTTTTACTGTGGCCCAATCTGCATCTAGCATTTGCTCTGCTGTTTTACCAAACACACACTGGAACAGAAAAAAGATGTGGCCCAAAACCACATTCAAATACTCCAGCCAATGCCGTACTGACTGCAGAGTCACCCCTGAATGGCCATAAAATGACCATAAAAATACACAGATGGTACCATAAAACTAAGAGATCAAACTAAGTGAAACCAGCATGCAGTCTGGACACTGCCATAAAATCCAACACTCAATCAAAGTGAAAGTGGCATGCAATGTAGATGGGAATTTCTGTTCCAGAGTGGGTTTGGTAAGACAGTGGAGCAAATGCTAGATGCCTGTGTGAAATGGCAAAATCCAATTTGAAAGTGGATTGAAAGTGGATTATTTAGTGTGTGTGACTGCAGCCTTAGTAGGGTTATGCCTGATGGCCCATTCATCTCCTAAGTATAGTATTAAGAAATGAAATGGCTGCACTAACTGGCTTGAATGTGTAATCAACCAAACCAAATGTGTCAGGGGGGGATTCTACCATGCAGTTGAGTCACATGACATTCTTCCCCACTAACTAAGGCAGTCAGGTGAGATCAAGAGCACAACCCTTGCCAAGGTTAAGTGCCTTTACTGATTTCAGCTGGAGAGAATGATGCTAGCACACATGAAATTCTCCAGATTTTTTTTAAAAAAGATGTAAAAGTGCTTCATATTGGCTGGATTCTGTCCAAAATATATAAAGCCACAGTTCTCACAAGCAGGAACATGAAAGGGTTGTGAAAGTGCTTAAAATGAGGGGGATAATGGCTAAACATCAGACTTTGCTCTGGAACAGGAAAGTCTGAGGGTGATTTCCCACTAAAGCTGCCGCGAGGTTGCGCCGCCGTTTGCCCTGAGATTTTTAGTCAGTTTCACACCCGAAGCTGCGGGGCTGCATTTTGACTCGCGGCTTCGCTCGATTTCCCCCGCAGTTTCGTAATCCTCAAAAAACAGGATTACGAAACTGCGGGAAAATCGGGCGAAGCCGCGGGTCAAAATGCAGCCCCGCGACTTCGGGTGTGAAATTGACTAAAAATCTCGGGGCAAACGGCGGCGCAACCCCGCAGCAGTTTTAGTGGGAAATCACCCTGAATGTTTTGTATCGGCAAATCAGTACTGATCTCTCCACATTTTGGCACCGTCTCTATTAGCAGCCATGTTGCCATATCTAATATCAATGTTGATGCCCCTGTGTGAATAATAGAATTAACACAGTGGGGCCAGGCATGTATGTGAAAGAGGGAACACCCTTGTTTTTTCTCTGTATCCCCCCGACCCTGAGAATAACAATTTTAAAATAATTTTAAAAATGAATCTGTGTATGCACAGACTCCTACAACTCACAAAAGAGTGTGGGCAGATTGCAAAAGATGAAATACCATTTTTTATTTTTTATTTTGCCTCTGCAACCAAGATATTTCCCTCATATTCAGTCATGGGACCTCATCGGAAAGGTCACTTCCTTTCCCCAAGCATCACAGGAGATGAGTCATGTCAAGCAAGGAACAAAACAATTGACTTCATTGAGGCCCAGTCTGGAACTTCGAGTGGATTCCTCCCCATTCAGTGAGGAGGCTGGGAAAAGAGGGGGGAATCAAAGTAGTAAAAAATATGGATGAACACAAACTCAGGCAAATTGAACCATGGAAGACAGAGCTGAACAACTGTAGATAGAAGCACACCAAATGAGAAGGGAGCACTCACTGGAGAAGACCCTGATGGTGGAAAGATCGAAGGTCAAAGAAGAAGGGGACGGCAAAGGATGAGATGGTTAGACAGTGTTATCAATGCAATAAACATGAAATTAAACAAACTCTGCAGCATTACGGAAGACAGGAGGGCCTGGCATAATGTGGTCCATGGGGTCGAGAAGAGTCGGACTTGACTGTGTAACTGAACAACAACAGCAACAACAGATAGAAGCAGAGAGATCACCACCTTCCTTCCTCCCTCCCTCCCTCCCTCCCTCCCTTCCCAGGGTTTTTTTTCTGCATAGTGGCTCCTTGTGGTGCTTCTGTAGATGAGGAATACTATAACAATGTGCTGTTTTCTGCACAGAACACACCTCCTTCTTCAGGTAGCTTTCATCTCCCTTTCTCCTCAGAATGATTTTTCTAAGCAAACGGCTCTCCCCCTGCCCCAGACAACACCTCCTTCCCTTGCAAACTCCACCAGGAGGCCAAACCCATAGAGTTCAATAATTGTGTTAGGCCCTTTGATATTGTCCTGAAATATCTATGCATTTTATTAGATATACACTACAATGGCAGACAATTGGGAGTGTTACAATATATTCACAGGAAATCAAAGTTTGAAGTCATAATTGGGAAGACTATTGTACTAACAATATCTCCAGCAGGTCAATATTTGTTCTATTAGAAATGGGCTAATTTGCTTCTTTTACTAAAATAACGTAACATCTAATTTCCTCCTGCAGATATGTAACTATATTTTAAATCACTTCATTCTTTTTTTTTTTTAATTCAGCAAATGTATGTGTTATAAAACTGGGGGTTATTCTAAGCAACAATAACAAAAAAGAAACAGTTACAAAAAAAAATATTCACTTCTGTAGTGCAGGTGAAAAAAAGGGGGGCTAATTGTCCAGATCAGTCAGAAGAAAAGGTTTCCCACTGAGAAAATTAGAATAGTGCCTTCAATCAAAATATCACCTTTTCCCACCTGTAGTATAGATCTGCAGAGGTGCCTAATGAATTATACCACCATCACACACAATGACAAGAGAGGCTTTTGTTAAAGACAACATCCTGCAGGGCAATATGTAATTCAGAATAAAGCATCTTCTGCATTCTACCAAGCAATATGCTAATACTGCCTTACCTGCAGCTGAACCCAAATGACTTAATGTTTTTTTTTTTCCCTTAGAAATCTGCTCACTGTACAGAATGGACTCACAAACTGTGATAGCATTCAACTATTTGTTTACACTGCTTTTACTGGATTGACTTAATTAATCCTCAGTGATATCATCAACACATATCAGAATCTGATCACATAAGCCAAATCTGATCAGCATGTTCACTGTATGCTCTGTTGCTTAAAGAGGCAGCATGTAACTCAAAGTCATGGTCCAACAAGCATAGGATCCCTTTCAGTTCATCTCCTCTTTGTGCCTTCACAGACTGACACTGACTATACTGGTTTCTGTTCTCACACACACAATCAGACACATCTATTCCTGAAATGATCATAAGAAGTGGTGGGAAGATTAGCTAGGTATACGGACAAACACTGAATGCACCAAGACATCTAAGTAGTAAGTATCAGTTCAGAAATCTCAAACACAGGCGGCATTAACCATAAGAAAGCAGTCTAATCCTGCAAGCAGACACATCTCAATTCATTTGGATGCATCCAAACAGTTCAGTGAATGATCAGTATCCTGATCATTGCAAGCAAGCATGATGTGAGCTGAACAGGCAAGTAATTGAGCACCTTTGCCCAAAGTGAGGAAGCCATAGTAGCACAACTCCGTCCTTCCCACTCTGCTCAAATTATGTGAGAAGTAGCCACGAAGCAGCTCCTTGTCACACCATCACCAGGCCTTCCATAAAATGTGAAAACTGTTGGGAAAGCAGCTTTGCAGTTTCAGCTACCCCACAGCATTTCACGCCTTTGCACCTTTTGGGAGAGGGAAGGCTTGTGGATACCAGGCGGATTCTGTAAATACACAGATAATGTGCTTTTTATTGGTGGCAGGTAGTGGCTTGGATCCCACCTAAAATTTCTGCAGGAACAATGTGTGGTGGTTTTTGTAGATTCCCCTCACCTATGTGATTCCCCCCCCAGATTTTCCTGGGGTCCACCCCCCAGGAGAAACATTTTGGGGGCAGTGCAAATCACCTCTGGGAATTTTAGGTGGAAAACAAGCTACTAGATGCCCAAACCCCCAGTTTACTGTCCACTGCAGAAAGAACCTTAGCACTGGATGGCTAGACCAGCACTAACCAAAACAAAAGAGAGATGATCAGTTTTTTTGTTTGACGTAGCCAAGGGAACAGAATACTGCTTTGTTTTACTTCCCATAATCAAAATTAAGACATGCTGCTAGTTTTTTTAAAAAACCAAACACCTCACATTACTAAAGTATAGTTTGGAATAGGTCAATGCTAAGTGTTAGTCTTAATGGAGTATGAACCCAATTATTCCTTAGAAATTGCCAACCTCCCTATCACAAAATGAAATTAAAGTATTTTTTTCTCCTAAAACTGCTTGTTACCATGGTGACAAAATTTATATATTAGCTCTAAACATTTAGGTATCCCCTTTCAAACTTCCAGAATGTGCAGTGACAATCTTCCATAATGAACAATTAACTTGATTCCATGACATTGTGCTAGAAACCATGATGATTGAATGGAAAAGTCCTATACACTTCTTGCTTTCTTCTCTTTGTCTCAGCGTAATCCTAAAATACCTCTTATCAGGCTCCATAAAGAAGTCATGCTCACAGAAGTCTCTTGGGAAAATGAAGAACAATTAATACATCTTTACAGAAAGCTGAGACACAGAATAGGCGTGGAATCTATCTCCTCACACACTGAAAGTAAATGGAAATATATTCTTATCGCTTTTCTGTTTGGAATGAAAGGAGTTCCATGAGAATAAAATTGCACACGGTATTCTAAATGTAGACATACTATAACAGGTAAGAAGCAGAAGGTTCCTCAGCTTAATCTAATAAAAGCCCTTTGACGTTACCACCCATCCACCAAAGACATGTGGAGAAAATTATATCTGTAGCAATATAAATTATATTTAGGGGGATGGTGTTGTCTCATTTCAGTTTAAGGATTAAGAATGCTTATGCACTCGCTAGTTCAGCTCATATTCTGCTCACTAGAAGGGGGACACCTGAGACCCTGGCACATGCCAGGGCAGGGATGTTTGGCTGGCCCCCTCCACTTGACAAAGGTCCGTGTGGGGTGGAGGGAGACAAAAGATTGTGTTGAGGGCTGACTTTCAATAGATTGCAGCAAAGGATCTGCTCTGCTGCACATGAAACCCCGACCCAGAATCAGGTTGTCTATGAATGATTTAGCACTGGGTTCCCCACGAATGTGCGGTGTGCTCTGGGCAAGAGGCAGCCCCCTTCCGGCGATGCTCCAGATCTGGGGGCAGATGGCTGTCCACACAGGGCCAGTGGGCCCAAGTAGCTGAAGCCAACCAAGGCTCCTTGGTGCTGTGGTATTGTTACACTTAAGGGGGATTTTGAGTTAGAGGCATTCAGTCAAAAGCCCACAGATGGTAGCTTCACCCCACTGGCTCCTTCTGTGTGATGCTCTGCAGCCAATAAAGAAAGCAAGCCAGATGGACCATTATTTAAATAAATACTGGGTTTTTTTTAAAAAAAAATATCTTAACATCTGATGGTGGCGGTCACATGCATGAGATAATGCAGGGGGGAAGCGAGGCTATTTCCTCCAGAGGAATTTGACCCACAGTTGTGTGATTACACAGTCCTTTGAAGTTGTGGGGTATTCCCCAATTAAATGTTTTGGGAGTATTCCCCAGTTAAATGTTTTCTGGATCCCCCTGAACTCAGTCAAGATGAAACAAACCATTGTATAATTAATTCTGTTTACTACATCAAATCTGTTCTCACATTTCCTATAGCTCAAAGTGGCATAAAAATTCATTTTAAAAACACCAACTACAATAAAACTCCACATAAACTTTGTCCCTCCCTTAAAAATGCCTGCAATGCACATCCTATTAAATGCTGTGGCACCTCATCAGGGAACCAATTTTGTAGGGTAAGCGTTGTTATGACTAGGAAATGCAAGATACCTTGCTTAACACAGAAAAACAACAACAACAATGGCCTCAGATAGGTCACCCTGCTTCCCAAGAACGAAGCAATAAATCCTTGGATCTCAGATTGAGAGAAGATGGTTTCCCTTCATGTAGATGAACAAACAGAACAGGATTCCCATTTACACACCTGCCAGGAAGAAGCTAGAGAGATCACTCTTTGGATATAATGAGTTTGGGTCATAAAAGCTGAGGACATGGGCCTTGTAATGATTGGGTTAAGGTGCAGGACAGCACATGAGGGGACTCAAATTCACTTTTAGGATAGGTCAATGAGAAACCTTCCCATCTGGGAGAGAAAAAGTTAAAAGGTTTAACTTTGGTCCAATCTGCATTGGTCTTTCCTGCTGCTGTGCCAACGATTTCACATTGTCTCACAAATTTCTGTCTGCATTTCATGCTGCACCTGCTCTCCTACTGTTTCATCTCAGCATCGGCTGTCTGCATCATTTTATTGCCATTTAGTGGTGACTCCAAGGTCACTATAGTGTCCCACTGTGTTATTTGGATTTGATTTTAAGGTGGTTTAATTGCTCCTCCCTGCCTTCAAGCCGCTGTGAGTGATAAGCAGACAACTGGAGCCGAATTCTCCCCCTCCCATCTTTTCTAAGGAGATACACAAATTGTCAGAAAGGAAACTAGTTTGCTGAAAATCCAGTTGTCTGTCTTTAAAAGCAGCCAGGGAACATTTTTTCTGCAATCATATTTTTTTTGGGGGGGGGTTGGAAGCACACCCACCCCTGAACCATTTGTTATTTCTTGGGGCAGTTCCCAGAACACCTTGCCTGGCAACCACTGGGTGTTTTGTGTTTTTTACCCTGCTCATTTCCATCTTTAAAGGCCACACTATTTTTTTTTCCTGTGGGATTCTTAGCCACAGTAGTAGATATAATGGTCTTCTGAGTTAAATTTGCCCATTCCCGTCCACTTTCGTTCACTGATTCCCAAGATGTCAATGTTCAGTCTTGCCGTCTCATTTCTGACCACATCCAACTTACCTTGATTCATAGATCTTACAGTTTGGTGTAGTGGTTAAGTGCACGGACTCTTATCTGGGAGAACCGGGTTTGATTCCCCACTCCTCCACTTGCACCTGCTGATATGACCTTGGGTCAGTCAGAAGCTCTGGCACAGCTGTTCTCTCAAGGACAGTTTCTGTCAGAAGTTCTCTCAGCCCCACCTACCTCACAGGGTGTCTGTTGTGGGGAGGGGAAGGGAAAGGAGTTTGTAAGCCGCTCTGAGATGCCTTTGGGCAGTGAAGGGCGGGGTATAAATCCAAACTCTTCTTCTCTCTCTTGTTCCAGGTTCCTATGCAGTATTGTTCTTTGCAGCACCGGACTTTCCTTTTACCGTCAGACACATCCACAGCTGAGCGTCCTTTCGGACAGTACCTGATTATTTGGCAGCGTAGCAGTAGCTTCTGGTGGCTGTCTGTCTGTAGCTGACTGTGGGCTGGGACCTGCTTCAGCTGCTCCTTCTGCTTCCACCGAGCCTTGCCAGTGTTGACTGTGTCTGGCTGATCCATGACACCTGCACTGTCTGAAGTCTTCGTTTCATTGATTCAGACCGAGATAATTGTGACAGATGTAGGCTGATTTCCTTAGTAAATGGGGGAAAAATGAAAATGGTTAAGGAGTATTAGCAGAAAGGCTAAATACTGTTATTATTTTCATGCACATTCATAAAACCAGCTGGGTTTTCTTAGAAATGGACAGGAAACTAATAATATTATATTATTGACTGACCTTATTTCAGTGATGCCAATTGACCCAGCAACCACTGTCATGATTGATGCCAGACACTGATATTTTCTCACAGCCAACTTACACTAGGGATGTGCATGAAAATCATCATCATCATCATCATCATCATCATCATCATCATCATCATCATCATCATCATCATCATCATCATCACAGTCTTATTGCAGAAACTGTATTCAAGTTTTGATTCAATTGGTTTCTGTTCATTACAGATTTTGGTTGGATTCTTTAACACTATTTTGGCATTTGTTTAGAGGCACTATTGTGTTTAGATGACATTCCCCAATAGGCTTAACTTACAAAAACAAAAGTTCTCTTCAAAACGAAATTAAAAAAAGAAAGATAAATCCTGCTTTTAAAAGAGAGAAAAAAGAGAACAAGAGGGATCAATGGTTCTATTTCAAGAAGGGTATGTCAGAAAAAAGAAATCCCTCTTCCCAGTAGGGTTGCCAGCCTCCAGTTGGGGCCTGGGGATCTCCTGCTTTTATGACTGATCCCCAGCTGACAGAGAACAGCTCCCTGGGAGAAAATGGCTGCTTTGAAGGGTGGACTCTATGGCATTGTACCCTGCTGAGGCCCCTCCCCTCCCTAAACCCCACTTTCTCCTGGCTTCACCCCCAAAGTCTCCAGGTATTTTCCAACCCAGACCTGGCAACCCTACATCCCATCTATATATATAAAAGAACGTCCCCTCACCGTAAAATCAATGCCCAGGCCAAACTGCTGGACCTAGAGACACAAAATTCAGGGAGAGCACTCCAACTGTGGCGTAGGTGGTCACTAAGAAGGGATTTTTAGAAATTAGTGGGTCAAAAGGGGTAAAATGTGCTCCCCCATTGATTCCTATGCAGCTGTCAGGCAGGTGCCTTCCTGCACCCCCCATTCTCTGATTGGTCAGCTGCAGAGCTCAGTGTTCTGAGGTAAACAAACCAAACACAGTTGCAGGGGACTACAGAGAGCTAATGACAGTTGAGGAAATCAGGAGTGGCCAACAACCACCTGTGAGGTGAAGCAAAGCTGCTGACCCAGCCTCTCTGATGGCTTCCAACACACTCCGCCCACCTCCTACACCTAACAGACCGTTGTCTGTCAGGTGCAGTCCCACCTCCACAGTGGTGGGATGGCTTCCAACACACTCCCTCATCTCCTACACCTAACAGGTGGTTGTCTGTCAGGTGCAGCAGTGGTTTCAGGGTGCTTAAAGCCACGAGGGAGCCTGCCCCAGCTTTAACACCTTAGTGATCCTGCCAGCCCCGCCTCCACCGTGGCTTCTAATACCTTCCCTCCTCCCCATCCTACACTGGACAGGCAGCTGCCTGCCGGATGTAGGAGAGGAGGTGGGATGCATACAGCCACCGGGTGGTTCACTTAGCAGGATTGCCTTAGCACTGCTGCTGGTCCAGCCTCCCTGAAGCCTTTAAATACAATCCCCCCAACACCAGACAGGCTGGTGTCTGTCAGGTGTAGGAGCAGGGCCAGGGTATGAATGTTTATGGAGAGATAGTAAAGGACATTTCTAGGAGCCATTTCAATGTGCGCCTCCCTCATGAACCTGAAGAAATGTCCACCACATCACTACTCCCTCACACTGACTCCCCCTCACACCTCTCACCTTTTACTGCCCCCAAGAAAGCTCCTGGCAAACGTCAAGCCAGATATACCAATGCTACAAGGAGGAGGCAACTTAGAAATGTGGCAAAGACATTTGCACACAGTACTCCTGCAGTGCACTGAGCTGCACAGGCCAAGTACCAGCAAGTTCACCCTGAGGTGCTCAGAACAACACAGTCTCCATATGAGCAAAACAATCCAGGAACATAAGTAGAGAGGCCATAACTTTCAGGGAAGGTAGCAGGAGCTGACTTAACAGACGACTGCTTCTTAAATGGACAGTTCTATGTCGCCCTGAGCCCTTGTCGCTGCCCTGAGCCCTTGTGGAAGGGCGGGGTATAACTCTAATAATAAATAAATAAATAAATAAATAAATAAATAAATAAATAAATAAATAAATAAATAAATAAATAAATATGTGGCCTTCTCCAGAGTGAGCTCATCAAGCAGCCTGGTGATCCTAGCACCTGAGGGCAGAACCACCAGTGTGGTCTAGAGAGAAAAAAAAGTATGTATCTCACTGCATTTCTTTCACTACAATCTTCTCCATTAGAATTCCTACAACAAATGTCACATTTCAAATTTCACATCATCAGTATTATAACTGGATTTACGGAACTTAAATACCGTAGCAAAGCACGGGCATAAGGCTAGTAGCAATATAACACTACTTTCCAATTTTCTTCTCTGTTCCCCCCCACCACACCAAAGATTGGCCTGTTTCCCATTCCTGTTCCTTGTCTATTTTATGGAATATTTTTTGTGTTCATTTCTGTATAAGAATATAAGTAGAGCCCAGCTGGATCAGGCCAGTGGTCCATCTAGTCTAGCATTGTGTCTCACACAGTGGCCAACTAGTTCCCCTGGAGGTCCATCAACAGCACAGAGAGGTTGAGGTCTTCCCCTGATGTTGCCTCCTAGCCCTGGGATTCAGAGGCTTATTGCCTTTGAACGTGGAGGCTCCCTTTGGTCACTATGGCTAGCAGCCACTGATAGACCCGTCTTCCATGAATCTATCCAATCCCCTTGTAAAGCTGTCTATACAAATGTTTTCAAATTACCTGTGAAAAGGGGATTGATACCTAAAAAAAACCCTAGAAAATTGGTAAGTAGCAATATTCCTTGACAACAGAGGGAAATGAAGTCACGGGAAAATGATAGGCTGAAAAAGAATTAGAATTCAGCCCAATGATTTAGTTTTTGCATTTCACAGGTCTCTCCACGGCACTCAAGGCAGTGCTCTAAACGGCGATTTCTTTTTAAAACCAGTGTTTACTCTCTTCTAGGCAAGCAGTAACAGGGCTTACTTCACTCCTTAGAATTATAGGAACATATTGATGTGTGAGGAGATGATGGTGCCCTGGAAGGTCCCTGGTGAAGATGACAGTTTCATTTACACTGCTGCAAAGCCAATCTAACCCCTCTCTCTCTCTCTCTCTCTCTCTCTCTCTCTCTCTCTCTCTCTCTCTCTCTCTCTCTCTCTCTCTCTTTTTCTCAGAACTCCCAATAGCCTATGTTCTAGAAACAAGAAGTTTGCACAATGGGCTATAAACAGTGGAGAGATTACTGGTTGCGTTTTCAGTCAATTACTATCCAAACTTTTGGAACACTTCAGCGGCTCATATTTCCCTGCATTAGCAAAAGCTGCACATTCTTCTGCAAGTTCTTTGAAAAAAAGAAATCAACGTTCAAGGGTGAATGGCCATTAGTAACAGCTCTGGCAATTGAAAAGGAGGAGGAGGAGGAGATTGAATTTATACCACGCCCTTCAGTACCCGAAGGTGTCTCAGAATGGTTTATAATCTCCCGTCCCCTCCCCACAACAGACACCCTTAAAAAACAAACAACCCCCCAAAACAAAACACCAAAAGCAGCCCAACACCATGTAGAAAACTAATAGCACCTCAGATATGCAGGAAATTCATTATTGTAATACCCATTTAAAACATTTCTATTCTGTCTTTTCACCCAAATCGGACCCACATTGTGGCAAACATAAAAACAATGCAACATCTAAACATCAAGTCCTTTAAAAAGTATTTAAGATATCAATGTATACTTAAGCAAGTGTATACTAACACAGTTCTACAAAACATATAAAGACATACAACACAACCAGAGAGAAGGGATAATAACTCTTAGTGGTATGGGGGGGTGCCAAACAAAAAAAGAAGTCTTCTCCTACTGGCAGAGGACAATGGTGGAGGAAGAATCTCCTTGGGGAGGGAGTTCCAGAGTTTCAGCACCATGACTGAGCAGGCTCCACCCTATCTTGGCAGCCACACAAAGGGCAGGGCCTAAGACGACTGGAGCGAATGGGTAGTTGTATATGGGAGGAGGTGGTTGTGACAGGACCTTTCTTTAAACTGAGGGGACCCATGCAGACTCTTATGCTTTGGGAGAACCAGCTTTGTTCTGAGATATACACCTTCCCCTCAGTTCCAAGATGTTCTTTGGGTGGCAGGTATAAAGGTTTTGGGTTCACTGCCATGAGGTAAGTTTTGTGGTGAGGAACACGGGAGATCACTGAGGTAGGAGTTATATGCAAATAACAAAGACAATTTTTTTTTTTTTACAAATGGTTGCTAAAGAACGGATCAGCAGCCCAGGTCTCCAGACAGTCAAAGGAGAAGCCTGGCTGAGGCACATAAATTTAAGCTAGTTACGGCATCAGAGTGTGGCTTGAATTCTCTTTAATGCTTCTAGCCACTAGGTTGGATCCTCTCTCTCACACACACACAGGATTCCACCCACACCAGCCTACCATTTCCCAAGAGTCAGGCTAAGGGGTATGAGGTCTGCCCATCACCAGAGACAGGCTTCATAACCAGGTGCTTTATCCTCTCCCAAAGGGAGAGTTAAGCCGCTCTGACACACCAGCAGGCACAGTTACCCTTCAAACTGTCTTCTGTCTTGCTGAGGCAGACCCAAAACTATCATGGCCCTCTCCCTGACGCAGACCTGAACTAACTGCTGCTGTGCTTCCTTCCAACATTACACGCCCCCACCCAAAGGTGATTGGATACTGGAGCAGCACTCCCCTAGGCTCAGGGCAGGACTACCTCCTGTCCATCACAGTGGTCCACAAAATATGCTGTCCCTCCAAGTTTCATAGGGCTCTGAAGATCAATACCACCACCTTGAACTGGGCTCAAAGAAAATTGTGAGCCAGTATAAATGGGGGGGCACCTTGATTGATATGGACCCTATGACTCACTCCAGTCAACAGTGTGGCTGCAGCATTCTGTACCAACTATCACTTCTGGACAGTGTTCACGGGCTGTCCCATGTATAGCACATTGAAGTGATCTAAGCTAGATGATACCAAGGCATGCCCCTCTGTGGAACAATACTTCCTTTCCAGAAAGATCCACAACTGGCTCACCAGCTGAAGCTGGTGAAAGGCATACCTGGGCACTGTTGCCAGCTCTTTATTCAACAGGAGACTCAGGTCCAACACCACCACTAAGCCATATATCTGCTCCTGGGAGGGGGATGAAAAGAACAAGAGATAAGCCAACTCCTAGTTCAAACCTTCCCCCAACCAGTAGCACCTCCATTTTGCCTTGTTTTTCTTTATTTCTCATCCCTCCCAAAACTGCCTCCTTTGGTGGTGGTGGTGGTGTTCAGTCACACAGTTGAGTCCAACTCTTCACAATCCCATGGACCACATCACACCAGGCCCTCCTGTCTCCCACTGTCCTCTGGAGTTTGCTCAATTTCATGTCCATTGCATCATAACCCTGTCTAACCCTCTCATCCTTTGCTGTCCCCTTCTTCTTTGACCTTCAATCTTTCCCAGCATCAGGGTCTTCTCTTGAGCTTCAGCTTCAGTATCTGGCCTCCTGGGGAACAGTCAGGGTTGATTTCTTTTAGGATTGACTGGTTTGATCTTCTTGCAGTCCAAGGGACTCTCAAGAGTCTTCTCCAGCACCATAATTCAAAAGTATCTATTCTTCAGTGCTTGGCCTTCCTTATGGTCCAACTCTCACAGCCATACATTACTGATGGGAATAACATTGCTTTGACCATACGAACTTTTGTTGGCAGGGCAATGTCTTTACTTTTTTATTATGCTGTCTAGGTTTGCCATAGCTTTCCTCTCAAGGAGCAGGTGTCTTTTAATTCCATGGCTGCAGTTGCTGTCTGCAGTGATCTTGGATCCCAGGAACGTGAAATTTGTCACTGCTTCCATGACTTCCCCTTCTATTTGCCAAGGAATGATGGGGCTGGGTGCCATGATCTTAATTTTTTTATATATATTGAGTTTCAAGCCAACTTTTGTGCTCCCCTCTTTCACCCTTAGTAAGAGGATCTATAGGTCCTCTTCACTTTCTGCCATTAGAGTGGTATCCAGGTACCAGTTTATGGTTTACACATCTTTCCTGGGATCTCCTGGAAGCACAAGATAGAGATGATTGTCATCTACATTTTGGTGGCAACTCTGGGTGATTGCTACCAATAGCTTTTTGTAGATATCAAAAAGTACAGAGAACAAGATGGAACTTTGTGGGACCTGTAGACCAGAGGCCATGGGGTGGAGTAGCAGTCTCTTAGCACCACACTCCGAAATTTAGCTTTGAGATTGAGAATGGTGCCTTCCCATATTCCCAGCCTTGAAAGGTGTTCCAGGAGGATACCATAATTGATGGTATCAAAATCAAAAGCTGCTGAGATATCCAGGGAAATGAAGTCATACTCCTCCTGTCCATCTCCAGGTGCACCAAGATGACAAAAATCTGCTTCAGACCAATAACCTGGCCTGAAACCAGACTGAAATGGGTCCAAACAATCTGCTGCATTCAGGAATCCCTGAGGCTGCTTGTTCAACGACCTTGCCCAAAGTTGCACTCACATGGGCCGTTTGATCCATTGCCCTTGCTGTTCCTTTATGGATTTAAAGTGCATGATCAGACAGCAACATCTGTCTGTTGATCCCCGGTTGTCTGAGTCCCCCCCGCACTGTGTGTTTATTTGATACCTGATGGATACTTGATGGATTTTCTGCTGTCTGATCGCACTCTTGCATACCTAAGCCATCAGGCAGGTCTGACTGGTCTCTTGCTTTCCATTTGCCATTTTTTTTAAAAAAAATTGTTAGTGATGTGTGCACAACTGCTTATTCACACCTCTCCCCTCCACCACAGGGGCTGCTCAAAACTTTGTTTTCTTTTCAAAAACCCTGAAAGAAAGATGCCTCTGTTCTTCAGCTTTTTTCTGTCCTTTGTGGTAAATTGAAAAGATTAGAGGGAGGATGGCAGTGAACTCCATACCCCAGCATTCTTAGCAAGCTCTTGTGCATGTGCTCAGAAGGCAAACTTTTAAGAAAATGGCTGACAGCCCCACGAACTACATATCCCAGCAAGCTCATCCATGCTTTTGGGAGTGCTCCGAGGACCAACTTTTTGAAAATATAGCCGATGGGCTGATTCCATACCTGCTGCCATCTGATCACTCCAAGGCCAGTAGAAGCGCTTTGAAATGCACTAAAAGGGGTGAGTCTGGTTAGGATTCTCTGGCACAAAATAATCTTGCTCAATTAGAGGTGGGCAACAGTGAATTAAAGTGCCCATCTGAATGCAGCCCAAGAATGGTACATTTGTGATTCCATAGAGTCTATCCTCTGAAGTTGCCATTTTCTCCAGAGGAACTGATCTCTGCAGGTCGACAGCCCTATGACCATGTCCCATGAACAAGCAGTGAGCCAAGCATTCTATAAGGCAATTATGCCTCTTGCAGTTTTCTTCTTTGTGTTTCTCCTCCCTCTTGGTTACAGACGTTAGAAATATGGGATTATCTGATTGTCCTTTTGGGGCTGAGCAGGATTTCTTTGTGGTTTCTGTCAGAGTGGCCAGGCAACTTTTCTAACCTACTTTATATTACTGCACTAAACAAATCTAACTGTAATTTGACTGGTGAAGCCCCAACTAGGTGGGCAGGAATTATATGAATTATGTTATTCTAGGGAGGGATATTTGGCAGGTGCCTGAGGGCTTGCAACAGTGAAGGGAGCTCACCCAACCCAACTGGTTATAAAATGTTCCAGCCAGAGCGGTGTGGGGAAGGGGCTGACTAAAAGCCGGGCAGCATTTGCTGAGCTTTAGGTGCAGTATGGGTCCAAACTGGGCACAGCTAACAGTGAGGTACCACAACTTTTATTGCCTTTAATTCCAAGAGGTGCTAAGCCTCAACCAACATTTCTGTCTATGCTGCATAAGAACATAAGAAGAGTCCTGCTGGACTGGACCAGTGTTCCATCTAGTCCAGCATCCTGCCTCACACAGTGACCAACAAGTTGCCTCCTGGGAGGCCACATCAGGGGAAGGCCTCAGCATCTGTGCTCAGTTGTTGGCCCTCCAGAGGAACTGGTTGGCCATTGTGTGAGACAGGATAAGAACAGAAGAACATAAGAGAAGCCAATGTTGAATCAGGCCAATGGCCCATCTAGTCCAAAACTCTGTCACACAGTGGCCAAAAATACCAGGTGCCATCTGAAGGTCCAGCAGTGGGGCCAGGACACTAGAAGCCCTCCCACTGCTGCCCCCCCCCCAGCACCAAGAACAGAGTGCATCACTTGCCCCAGACTGAGAGGAAAGGATGCTGGATTAGATGGACTACTGGTCTGACCCAGCAGGGCTTTTCCTATGTTGGGTGAGTCTTAGCACCTCTTGGCACTAAAGACAATAAAAGCTGGAGTACCTCAGCTGTGCCAATTTTGGGGCCCAGGGTTCTGTTTCCCATTAACTGGTCATCTTATTGGGGTACTCATTATAATTAACCCACACTGGTGTGTGTGTGTGTGTGAAAAGGATCCTAAATAGATGTCCTTGTTGATCAATCTTTTAATAAAACAAATTTAACACTTTTTTCTGTCTCGTGTCTACTTTCTGAAGTCTGTGGGCAAAATGTATTAAAATGTATGCTTTAATACACATAAACTTAGTGTGTCTATATCTCTCTGCATGCAAAGCTTTTACTGCCATACTTTGGAGTTGTTCTGTTTGCAGAAAACTCAATTAGAAGCAACTTGGCTGGGAAATTTCCTTGTACACCTGACCTTAGCTAATCCTTCCCAATGCCACCAAGTCTCTCAGGAAAAACTACCAAATTAACAAACCACCCAAATCCCTTACAACAGTTTAAACAACAGTTGTGGGTCATGGCAATTTAATGCACTCATGTCCATTAAGGAGTCAACTTTTACCCTATGCAGAGTTTAGCTCAGACAGCATTTGCTGAGGTCAGAGAAGTGGAAACTTGCTGAGGGTCACAAGGGAATCTTGGGAGCAGACAGAACTCTTTTTATCTGGTAGAGCATAAATTAAATCAATGGATGCACTCCAGAATGGCTGTGAATCAAAAAGGACAAGCCAGCATTTGGGAATTGATATCATCGGTCTTGAAGAGACCCCTATTGACCTAAGAGAGCCCTCCTGAGATAGTCTTTCCCTCACCTTCTGAGGACTTACTTAAAGATCCATGAGTCCATGAAGCAATATAAGAAGCACAAACCGGGGATGTCATGTTAACATGTTGGATCAGGCCAATGGCCCATCCAGTCCAACACCCTGGGTCACACAGTGGCCAAAAACCAGATGCCATCAGGAGGTCCACCAGTGGGGCCATCTCCTTGTGATTTTGTACATTTGTGTGCATACAATGCAAACATTTGTCAGTGTTCGTTGTGTGCCAATAAATCAGTGGTTAAACTTTAAACATATACTATTAAACACGTAAGACTGCTCTGCCTTAGGCAGGTTCCCTGGAGAGGCAGCATAAACGTTTGTTAAATAAATAACGAATGTGTTTTGGACCTAATAATACCATATAAATTGCATATACAGAAGAACAGTAGGTACACATAATTCAAACAAATCTACAAAAATGACAGCGAAAACTGATGGAAGAAATGTAAATTCATATAAAAAGAAACAAAATAGGGAACATTCACTCACCACTAATTTTTATGTAAAGTGCTTTGAGTTTATGAAAAATAGTATGTAAATAACTTCAGTCAAGAAATGTGCTGGTGAGAGTCTGTGCGTGCTGAAGGAGCAGAAGTAGTTCCTTCCCTTTCACGTGGATACCTAATTCATGTGATTCTTCCCCCTCACTCATGAGGAGGAGTCACATTACACTTACTGCTTTGAACCATGTTAGATAGATGCTGAGTGGACAATATTTGGGAGGGCTTCTAGTGTCCTGGCCCCACTGTGGGACCTCCTGATGGCACCTGGTATTTTTGTCCACTGTGTGACAGTGTGTTGGATTAGATGGGCTATTGGCCTGATCCAACATTGGCTTCTCTTATGTTCTGATGTTCTTACCCTAAATTGCCTGGTTTAGCCTGAATTCACCAGGCCTTGGAGCGAAGCATGGATAGCCCTGGTTAGTGCTTGGATGGGAGACCACCAGAAAGTCCAGGGTTGTTACGCTGAGGAAGGCAATGGCAAATCACCTCTGCTCCTCTCTTGCCTGAAATGCCCTATGGATGAGAGTTGCCATGAGTCAGTTGTGATTAAATGGTGCATGCTTTTCTTTCTGAGTGGCTCATACTATCAAAACACTCAGAAAGTGGTTTTCCAAGACATCAGTTCTTCTCCACACTAATATTGTGTTATAATCTTAGGTCATATACTCACCTGGTGGGTGGGAATTTTTTGCAAGCTTCAAGGTTGTAGGTGTGGTGCAGATTTCCAGTATCAAATTGGGTTGCCACTCCCCGATGGGGGCAGGGGTTTACCCACTTTTGGGGGGCCCAATCCACCACTGCTTAGCTGGCCAGCAGGGGGAGTCCCATACCCAAACTGCCCCATCTGCACCGACAAGCCCAGTGAAATGACATCACCCAGAGGTGACATCATTGCACAGGGCGTGCTGTGGTGGGGGACACTCTAGCATCTGAGAAAAAAAATCTATGGTAACCATAGAGTTTTTTTTCTCAAATGCTAGAGAATCCCCCTGCAATGTGCCCTGTGTGAAAATGTCACCTCTGGATGATGTCATTGCAATGTGTACTAAGTGAGCACATCAAAGACTCCAGGACAGCTGGCTGGAGCCCCCCACCAGCCGCAGGTAAGGACCTGGCAATCTTAGTATCAAAACTGCACGTCACCATATTGCCAGATTTATAGATGCCTCATAGCCATCTTATACACAGAGACAAAGATGGTTCTCAGTGGGGTTCCTTAGTAAAGTTTTATCTGACAAAACAAATTAAATTAATGTTAAGATGACCAGAAAAGCCCAATATTTGGAAATGCTAACTTTGATTACCTTAGATCAGTCTTATTTCTGATATTTCAAAAGCCCAGTAAGAATGATATGCTTTCTAATATTCCCACGTGAAATAGGGATTATACTGACTTCTTGATGGATAGATGAATGTTGTTTTTAATATGAATTTATCATGGTTGCCATGGGGGTCTGGGACCAATCACAAAATGCTGGGAGATTCCACAATGGTGGGAGCTGTTTCCAAAATGGTGCTTCCTGCAAACACAGAGGGGATGTCTCATGGACTCTTCTGAAGGACCTTCTACTTCAATGAAAGGAAGAAAAGTCAGGATTGGCTTTTTGGGGAGAATCTGCTTTGGGGAAGAAGGTGGACATGAAGAAACGCATCAGCATGCTGTATGGGAGGGGCTGTAACTCAATGGTAGAGCATCTGCTTGGCATACAGAAGGTCCCAAGTTCAAGCCCTGGCATCTCCAGTTGAAAGGACCAGGCAATAGGTGATGTGAAAGATCTCTGCCTGAAACCTTGGAGAGCCACTGCCAGTCTGAGTAGGCAATGCTGACCTTGATGTATTGAGAGTCCAATTCAATATAAGGCAGCTTCGTTTGTGTTCATGGGTGCCCACAGGTACAATGTTGGAGACCACTGGACTATGGATTAAGGATGTGCATTCGGTTCAGCCAAGCTGAATGTGTGGCCAAATATCAGCGATTCAGCCCCATTCAGCCCAGCCACCGGCCAAATCACACTCTTTGATCTGATTTGGCCAGCTGAATGCAAACTGCTAAATCATTCGGCAGATTCAGATGACTTTTAGCTAGCCGGAAAAAAGCCAGGGAAAGGCAGGGAGGGGGAAAGTTACCCTCTTGCTGCCTTTCCCACCAAAACTGGCCTCTTCCTTGGGTCCAGGGAAGAGGGGACGAGAGGAGGCCAGTTTCAGCCAATCACTGCCATGCATTTGGAACTTAGCACACCACCTTCCTTGCTTGGGAGGAGGGACACTTGCAACTCTGCCAATAGGGATGAGTTGCATTCTCTTTGGGCCAATCACAGGACAGTGTCATTTTTTGAAAGTGTCCTGTGCTTGGCCCAAAGAGGATATAAGGAGTCCTGCCTAGTGCCTAGACTCATTGCTGTTCCTGTTTTCCTGGTGGCTGCCTGGATGAGAGAGATTGTGCTGCACTGGCCTTTGGCTTCAGCTGCTGGCTGCTCTCTGTGCCTGGCCTGCTGCCCTCTCCCTGTGGACTGCTGCTGGACTCCCTGGACTGGACACCAGAAGAAGACATCACCAAGTTTGATTCAAGTGGGATCTCTTTAATTTTTAAAGGGCTTTTATCTTTTTTTCCCTTTATTTTTAAAGTTATTCTGTGGGTTCTCTGGGGTGGGGTGTTGGGGTATAGTTTGAATGTTTAAAAAGTTTCTTTTTAATGGTTTAAAAGTTGCACTGTTTGTTGTGCAGCAACCACCTCCAGTGCTCTCCCAAAGAGTGCCATAGCAAGGGAGGGATGCCAGGCATCTCTGACTGAGATGTTTGGTGAGGGTGGCACTATTGTGCCTGAGGGGGGGAAGCATGGTGGGAGAATGGTCACTCATTGCATTGCCAAGATGATCATCGAAGAGCGCCCCTTCACAGTGGTTGAGAGTCCTGCATTGTGAAGGTCACTCAGGTATCTCGTGCCCTGATACACAGCTTTTTCTTACACCACGATGAGCAGGACTGCCAGGGACTTTGTGAAGGAACAGTTGTTCTGTGCTGCAGGGAGGGCTGTTCACTTAACGTTGAATATCTGGACCTCCGAACAGGGGCATGAAGCATATCTCTTGCTGACTACTCGGTGATATCAGGGGTGGGCAGGCAATAGCTAATAGGCAGGGACAGGACCCCTGAGCTGGCTACTGCAAGGATCTGCTGCATGCAGAACCACTTGACATGTTGCACACAGGGCCAACATTGGAGCCATCATCAGTAGGCAAGTAGAGGACTAGGTAGGTAGTGACATCATTGTGGGCTTAATGATGACAGATGGTGGTACCAACATGTTGGTGGCGGTTGAGGCAGCAGGCCTCAGGTGTGTTCCCTGCATGGCCCACCTTCTCCACCTCGTGGTGAAGGATGCCTTAGGCCAGGGATCAGAGAATCCCCGGCATGTTGCCGGGTACCGCACTTACCAAAATCTCCTCCAGAAATGCTAGTACATTGTGGGCCACTTCTCAAGCAGCAATAAAGATACTTATTGGCTGTGTGATAAACGGACACTGATGGTTGTGCTGGAGCACCATCTATTCAGTGATGTCAGCACCCACTGGAACTCCACCTGTGCCATGCTGGAGCACTTGGTGGAGCAGAAGGGAGCCCTGATTGTCCTTATCACAGAGAGGAGGGTCCTTTGGGAAGAGAACCGACTCACCCAAGATGAGTGGATGATAGTTTTTCAGACTGTGGAGGTTCTTGCACCCTTCAAAAGCCACACAGACATGCTCTCGTCTGACACAGTGAGTCTGGCTCTGGTCATCCCCATGTTCCATATGGCACGTGAGGGACTGGCTTTGTTGTTGGAGCCAGGCACAGGGCATGCAGACCTTGCTCCAGAGGTGCACATGCTGGTGAGGAGGCCAAAAGAAGGCCTCAAGGAACACTTTTAGCCTGTCTTCACTGAGAAGAAGGCATACATGTTCATGAGCATGTGTGACCCACACACCAAGGGCAGGATTGCCAAGTGGGTCAATGAGTTTGACTGCTGGAGAGACATGCTTTCCCAGCAGGTTGAACTCAAGCAGGCCAGTGAGGTCATGTTGCCAGGAGTTGAGGAAATGGGAGGCAAAAGCAGCACAGCTGTTGCTCTTCTCCAACCTCGCCAGCTAGGCCACATCTCCCCCTGGCCCCCACCTCGGAGAGATGGCACTCTTGGGGTGGCTCACTGGCTCCTCTGGGAGCAATAGTAGGCCTGTGAGACAGGACACGATGGCTGTGATGTTCAGGGACTACTTTTTGGAGCCCTGCAAGTCACAGTCCACCTGTCTGCTGAGCTACTGGGCCACAAAGGAGTCGGTCTGGCTGGCCCTCTCTGTTGTGGCCCAGGGGCTCCTCTCATGCCCTCCTATGAGTGTTCAGAGTGAGCGTGTTTTTTCACATGCGGGTTACATCGTCAGCCCACATTGATCTCACCTGAACCCCTGGACAGTGGAGCAGTTGGTCTTCCTCAAGGTCAACTTGCCACTGTTTGGTTTTCCAGACCTGGACATTGAGGGTGACTGAGGTGAGCACAGTCTTGTTGTGCCTGCATCCTCTCTTAGTCTGTGCCAGGAAGTTTGGGGAGAAATGCTCTTCCCAAAATTAAAAGTAGATACCAGAGAGAGACATGTCCCTCAAATCATTCAGATTGGCAGATAGATGCCCCACCCCCCACCCCCACTGGCATTCTTTCGCCCAGGCCACCCTCCCAAGAACACCTCCATAGAACCCCAGTAGCTCTGCAGCACTGGGTTATGTTGGTTCACTCTGGGGCCAGGCACCATCCCTCCATCCCCAAACAAAAATTGAATGCTGGTTTAAACAGCTGCAAAAACAGTTTTCACTCTAGCTGCAAAAATGGACAGTAAAACAAAAAAACCAGAAAAATCCACAGGAATGCCACAAAACATGACATTTTTCTTTGCAGGGGTGGGTGATGGTGGGCAATGCCCCCTCTAAGCTGTGGAGTCCTGTGAGCGAAAATTCTACTTTGTGAGCTACCAGCATTGAAATTGTGACAGGCAGGTGATTTGGCTACTGCATAAATTAGTTTGCTCTGGACTGGAGCCTTCCTTCCTAAGTGAAGACAAAAAAAAAAAAAAGTGACCTGGAGGGGAAAAAAAAAATGTGAGCTAGCTCACACTCACTCAGCTTAGAGGAAACACTGGTGGCAGTGGGAGGGAGAGCCCATGATGAGGGGCAGCCACACCTAGGTGTGTTGGTGTGTTGCTGCAGAGAGAGGAGGATCAGGGTGGACAAACAACACCCCCCTCCTCACTTTCTGAGGCCTTCCTTCCCTAGACTGACTCAATGGGTGAGGGCATGCTTGTGGACTGACTGGGCAGCAGTCCCACAAAATACCGCTACCCAGAATTTGAGTCTCTTTTTTGGGGTGCTACTCTAGCTCGCCTCCCTGTGGTGCACCCTGGGTCACGCTGGAGAGCTAGAACATCCCTCAAGTAGGCAATCCTGGGGTCCCCCATCCACACTGCCCAGTGGACCATTGACAAGACCAGCAGTCCTTCCCGGGACTACTTGACAAGGGGTAAAGAGCTGGCATGTCGACAATAGCAGTGGGTTCAGCTGCTTGGCAGGGAAGAAGTAGTTGGGGAGGATCCAACCATGGTAAGTAGGCTTGGAGTGCCACGAAGGTACACGGAGCCATGTTTTAACTTTAACAGACTAATACTAGTCTCTTTATTGTGCTAGAACTACAATCTGGATAGGAAAGATGAGAGATAGTACAGAGGAGTACTAGCTAAGGGCAGAGGCAGGTGTGGGAGAGGTGAAAGGAAGGAAGGAAGTTGTTCCCCTGAGATCTCCATTCTAAAATCAAAGGGATAGTGAGTGACAGGCGAGAAAACACAGGAAGGAAAGCGATCTGTCTGTCTTGCCATGAAGTCCGGAGGAGGTTGACCCAGGGAAAGCACCTGCTTGACTTCAAACATGCCACACATACTGTGCATCCTTTGGAAACTCCCAAGCAGTCCATCTGATCTTACAGGTGAGGTAACAAACAAGGGGGGGGTGTCAGGGAAGGGAGCGGTTAGATAAGGTTATGTGGAACCTACTTCCACCTAAACTTCCTTTCTCAGTTTACCCAGGTCTGCGGGGCGGGGGAGGGGGCTGTCTTGAAGCTTTTGAATGTAGTGATGCCGTACATGTCGGCAGGCAGGCGGGCACTGGCAGGCACAGGATTCTGTCACCAGGCTGGCACTACTGCATTCAATGCACTGATTCTGCTGCCCTTTCAGAAAGGCCCCAATTGACAGAGATTTTCTGATGTTACATAAGAACTTCAGAGAAGCCAATGTTGGATCAGGGCATTGGCCCATCCAGTCCAACACTCTGTTACACAGTGGCCAAAAATACCAGGTGCCATCAGGAGGTCCACTAGCGGGGCCAGGACACTAGAAGCCCTCCCACTGTTGCCCCCCCCCCGAGCACCAGAGCATCACTTGCCCTAGAGACCAAGAGTTCTATCTATATAGGTAAAGGTAAAGGTTCCCTTGCTCGAAAGCCAGTCGAATCCGACTCTAGGGTTGCGGTGCTCATCTCCGTTTCAAAGCCGAAGAGCCAGCACTGTCCGAAGACGTTTCCGTGGTCATGTGGCCGGCATGACTAAACACCAAGGTGCACAGAACGCTGTTACCTTCCCACCAAAGTGGTACCTATTTATCTACTTGCAATTTCTTGCTTTCAAACTGCTAGGTTGGCAGGAGCTGGAACTAGAGACAGGAGCTCATCCTGTCATGCGGCACCCAGGTCTCGAACTGCTGAACTACTGACCTTCCACAGCCTGCAGTTCAGCATCTTAACCACTTGAGCCACCGCAGCCCCTATCTATATACCTTATGGCTAATAGCCACTGATAGACCTCTGCTCCAGCCTCCATATGTTTGTCCAATTCCCTCTTGAAGCTGTTCATGCTTATAGCTAGCCACTACCACCACCACCTCCTGTGGCAGTGAATTCCATGTGTTAATCACTCTTTGGGTGAAAAAGTACTTCCTTTGATCTGCTCTAACCTGACGGCTCAGAAATTTCATTGAGTGGCCATGAGTTCTTGTATTGTGAGAAAGGGAGAAAAGTACTTCTTTCTCTACCTGTTCTATGACATGCATAATCTATCATGTCACCCCCTCAGTTGTCGTTTCTCCTAGCTAAACAAACACCCAAACACCTTAACCTGTCTTCACAGGGAAAATGTCCCAGTCCTCTTATCATTCTAGTTGCCCTTTTCTGCACTTTTCCCAATGCTATATACATCCTTTCTGAGGTGTGGTGGTGGTGGTGGTGGGTGACCAGAATTGCACACAGCATTTTAAATGAGGTTGCACTATCAATATATACAGGGCAGATCCTGTATAAATGTTGGCTCTCTTGGTTTTGTTGGGTTTCTGTGTGGCACTGTGGCACACTCGCACTGCCACTTTGCCACTTTGTTCTGGGGTGTGCCATTTGTTCTCCTGGCGAACAAGCACCTCCCAACAGTTTACTTTCCCTGAGATTCTCTGGGAGAGTCTGACTTCTGGGGACTTGCTTGCCTGCCTTGCGGTCTGCTGGCTGGTTAGGTTTCCCCGTTGGAAACAATGGAGGGAATGGGGGCAACCTGTTTGGGTGCCCATAGCATTGGAACCACTGGTCCAATGTCTTTGGGACTTGGGGGTTTCTGTGGGGAGAGGTTCCAGAAGCTACCCTGCAAATTTGGAGCCTCTCTTTCAAACCCCATAGAGAACAATGGAGAGGATGGGGACAACCTGTTTGGGGGCCTGTAGAATTGGACCCCCTGGTCCAATCTTTTTGGAACTTGGGGGTTCTTTTGTTGAGAGGCTCCAGCAGCTACCCTGCAAGTTTGGAGACTCTTCCTCAAACCCCCTCCCCTCCAGCCTTCAGAATATACCCTATGAGTTTTTGCCATTGACTTCAATGACCCATAGGGTATAATGGGGCCGAATGACATTCGGCCTGCCGAATGACATCCAAATCAGCTTGCTTTGCCAAAAGTGGCATTCAGGAGTCATTTGGTGGGCTGAATACCATTCAGCCTGATTTGGCCAAATCCAAATCAAGCCAAAAAAATTTTTGGTGCACACCCCTAGCAAGTTGACTAGATCCACAGTAAAATCTTTCCTCTGCTTCTACTTTATACTCAGAGTTTTTATCCAGTTTTGCAGTAACTCTGATTTGATTCCTGTTACCAGGAAAGAGCAGATTAAAACATAGTAATAAAACCAAACAACCCTCCCAAACAAACAAATCAGAATATGCCTGTTATTACAGAGAAGGTCCACAGAACTCTCCTTACCCTCACCTCAAATTCAATAGTCACATTTGCGTAAAAGCTCCGGCCTTGATGTGACTCTGGCATGTGTGTGTGCATGCTTTTCCAGCAGGGTTCTCCTTCAGTTTGGAGCCATATGGAGCATTCTGCTCATTGGAAATGTGTGGCGTTGTTGCAGGTTCCAGTTTTCATGGGTGGGGGGGAGGTTCCTTTGGCTATGCCCATTCTATATGTAAGAACCACATACACAACTGATTCAGAAAATATGTGGGTAAACTGGCCACAACTTTATTGACTACAGCTGTAAGAAGCATTGGCACAGCATGGGCCCACCGGTTCACATGCCTCAGCTGGCCCATCCACCAGCTGATGTACCCGTCACCCAGCCAGCCAGCCTGGGTAGTGCTTCATAGAATGGCTGGTTGCTGGAGCCCACATGGATGACTGACCCTTTGTGTTCTCCCCTGTCATCTGGCTGTGAGGGTGCCTGTTGTAAGTCCATGAGCAAGCATGCTCCCCCTTTGTCCCTCATGTGTCCCGCCATGTGTATCGAACACACATATGTACACTTTGAGGTGGGATGAGAGGGCATGTTGTTTGGTGGCCGGACAAAGACTAGGGGTGGGTGACTGGTGGCCAGCCTGTTCCCCTTACTCTGGCCCTCCTCCTTGGCCACCTTGGCACCTTACAATTGGCTCCAAATGGAAGGGGACCCCATTCTTTCCTGCCACCATTCACTCACCTGGCCTCTGGCCAGCTCTCTCCCCTCCCCCTGCCCAGCCCCACAAAATGTGGGCCATGTTTGAGTTGGGCCATTTCTGCTTCCAAACAGAGTACTTAAAAGGTTTAGCTCTGGTTAGAATGACCCTGATTGTTTTGCAGTTCTCTTTGTGCTTTGCTAGACAATATGCTGCTGCTTTTCAATTATGCATCACTGATTATTCTGTTAGAATAATACCTTTTTTGGCTTCTTGCCTTCTACCTTGAGGCTGGCCTGGTATCTCCCCTACTATCTGTTAGGCCCCAGGCCAAACCATTTATTTTCACCCAGGCTTTTGACTGAGGGGATTCCATCTTTTTACTCTGCTTTTATGGTCTGCTTTTAACTTGATGAATGTTTTATGGGAATCATTTTAGGTTACTGAAAGTTGCTTTATGATGTTTTAATGCTTCTGGATTGTTTTATGGCTTGTTTCAATAATGATGAACACATGAGAATTCTTATATTATCATGATATAATTTTATTGTATACTTTTTACTTTGTGGGTCACCTTGAACAGGTTTCTGGAGAGGCGACATTTAGAATTTCTTAGTAAATAGATAAATGGAGGCACACAGAGATCCTTAACCTTGTTACTTTCTTCTTACTTTCTTCTTTCTTCTTAATTTGCATAAACAGCAAACCCCCCACTCCAAAAAAGGAGAGTCTAAAAGTTATCATGTAACTTAACAACAGCTGCCAGAAATTTTGCCATACACAAATGTTGCCCTGCAAGGCTTCTGAATGCCTTATAAGGATGTGTAATAAAATAATGAGCTGTTCAAAAAGTATGCTAAAGGGACTGTGCAACATGGTGACCCAATATGATGCCAGATGAGACTGCATCTTAAGCAAGAGACACCCTCCTTGCCTTTCCAGGCAGCTCCAGTGACCAGCCAGTGGTACCAGCCCATTTTTCCAAAGAAGAATGGACCAGTTCCCTAGTATGCACCAAGCATGACGACATGCCATGCTAGAGCATGAAGACAAAGGACTCCAAAAATTGCCATTAGGAGTTCCCTCCAACATATGCAGGCACCTCTTTCCCTCCCCCTCACCTACCAGACCTCATGTAAGCCAGGGAAAGACCATTCAGTGCTGCCTAGCAACTAATTACTCACCATCAAGAGCCTGGCTAAGGTTATCAGGAGAACAATGGACTTGGCTCGGTGACTTATCCTGCCTACTCCCAGGTGCCAGACATGAGTTAAGCTTCTAGCCCTCAATATTGACCACTCCTCAGTTCCCCCTCCCTTATATCCTCCAGCCAATAGGGTGTTTTCAGGGACGGACTAACTAAGAGGTGTGACCAGGGGTTACGACCAGCCCCCACCCTCCTGCATATAAGGGGATGCCTGACCACAGGCTCTCTCTCTCTACTCTACGACCCCTATCAACTCTTTGACCCTCTTATGTCCAGTTTGCTATCCCAACCCCCTGCCTCCATCTTTAAACTCTAGGTCTGCAGCCTGAGTTTCCATGTGTTACCTGCAGGTTCAGGCCATGTGGCCCCCTTTCTTCCATTCTTCCCCTCCATTTTTTCCAGAGGAACATTGTACACAGTGGGACAGGTAAATATCACCCCCCAACAACTTCCTGCTTATGCAACTGTGCTATGAATCTCTCTTTATTTTTCCTAGACTTGAGTAATTGTGTGTGTGACTGTGTATTGTTTGCTTGTGAAGACTTCCAGTAAAAGACTTTATTTCCAACCTTATAGGGTCTCTGTGTTTGTTGCTGATACTCTCTGGAGGGGCGGGACCTCTGTATACACTGGTGTTTGCTCCTGCAGCTGATTGCCTATTAATAAAAACACATATTCCCCCTATTATTGATAATAAATACTAGCAATCCGGCTAACACAAAGTAGTTTGGTTATCTTTATCTCTGAGTAACAAAGATGATTTAGCTTCTGAAGAGACAAAGTCCTGATTAATTAATGGAGATATCAATTCAGCTCTTAGATCTGAAAATCTGGGGCAGTCAATAAAAGTATGATCCCCCAAATTGATTCTGTTGTTGCCACAATTACAGAATCTATCTGAATATAGAATTCCATTGAATCTTCCTAACATCACCTTTGAAGGTAGACATTCAGGTGCACAAGTGCCTTCTGTATTTTGGAAGAGTTAGCTCAGGTAGATAGTTTGGCATTTTTGTTGAAGGGAGAATGCCTATTGAGAAAGGTGAATACATTATGCAGACTCTAATCAAAGTCCCTCAGATGCCTTCTAATGAATTGGCTCAATTCTTCAAGTGGGTGGTCATGCTGGGCTGAAGGAGATGAAAGCTTACATTTTGAATAAAACTTTGTCTTAAGGGTGCTACTGGACTCAGACTTTGTTCTGGCTCAGTTCTTGTTTACTCATTACAGGTAATGCCCAAACATGATAATTTATGATCCAGTAATCTGCCCCAGTCTCTTGTGTGATGGTCCAGCTTGACTGGTCTGAGGAGGCTTGATTCTGGATTTGATTTTAGGATTGTAATTTTCAGGTTGAATGCTTTGCCCCAGGCCTTTGCTTCAAAGGACATCTCCCCACTTCGGCTCTCAGAGCTATTCCTGACCACACATTGAGGGATTCCAAAAATATTATATAAGAATCATAATAGTGGTCTATCAATGTCTGATACCACTCTGATCCAAACCTCGGCAGCATATCATATTTCCTCAGTGACTTTAGCTGTCTTGCCTCAACCAAGACCAGGGCTTTTTCTGCCCTGGCCCTGCCTGGTGGAACATGCTCCCCACTGAGATCAAGGCCCCGAGGGATCTCCTTCAATTCTACAGGGATTGTAAGTTGGAGCTGTTCCACCAGGCCTTTGGCTGAGACAGTGGGCACCCACAGATGGCGTCCCCAAGGTTTCTGTCTCCCATACAACAATATCCATCAGCTGTGACCACCAATTTTAATGTTACTGTTGTGTTTTAATATTTTAATTGTATTTATTGTATCACTATTATGCTGTTACCTGCTCTGAACCTGCCTGTGGGAAGGGCAGACAATAAATAAATAAATAAATAAATAAATAAATAAATAAATAAATAAATAAATAAAATACATTGCCACAGGAACATATCGGCTACCAGAGGAGTAATAAAATCTTGAGATGGCCTTCCCAGTATTCATAGCAAACTGTTACAACAGGGTTCAAATACACCTTCCAAGAAGAGCTTGCTTGAAAAATAACTCAAAGGTACTGGAAATGTCCCACTTGCTCCATGGATTGACCTGCTATTGACCACCTGTACTTCTTTATCCTTTTTTAAAAAAACTGAAAAGAAGAACCTTTGACTTAGTAACATTAATAGCTAAGCCCTCATTGGAACAATACTCTGAAAACATACCTGTATGCTTAGATAGGCTGACCATAGATCTTAACCTTGTTACTTGTGAATCTGCTTAACTGATTCCCCTCCCCCCAATCTGTACATGGAAGCTTAGAATGCCACAAATGGGAGGGGCAAAGCAATCACTGGACTGCTATAAGCTGTAGCGAAAAACCTTGGCTTTAAAGCAAAAGCTGTTTGCTTTCCCTTGCCTGCTAGTCGGCACATACATGGGCCCCTTTTTCTCCGCAGCTTTGTGTCCTATTGCATATTTTGTTTTACAGCTGAACAGCAGGAATTGTTTTTACTCTCTATTTGATAAAGAAGTGGGGAGATTCTCATTCCTGGATAGATCCATTGGGTTAGATTATTTCTATCATGCATTCTGAGGTGACAAGGTTCTGGAGGTGGTACCCAATATTTATACAGAATGATTAAAAATGGTGTAAAACAATGAACAGCAAGGGCTGACCCATCCATTAGGTGCACCTAAGTGAAAAAAATAACCATACAGTGTGTGCAATAGGGCTGGGAGTACAAAAGTTCAAAGGCAACGCCAGCAAAAATGAGAATAGCAAAGTGCTGAAGGCAAAGGTAGGGTGTGAGCAACACCCCATGTGGGATTACATGGTGTAAGACAATGTCATAAAAGCCAAATGATAGTAGATTATAATTAAAACAGTCATTAAAATGGAGAACAGCCTTATTTCCATATGAAGTTGCCCTTCCGTATGCATATGTTTCTGATTCCATTATAAGAATGCCCTCCTGAACAGTTCTGTTTTGCACATTTGGCATAATGACATAACTGTGGGAACCCTTATGACCTTTTCAGGTAGGTGGAGGTACCTCAGTCAGCTCACACAACACAGGGCTTCTTCAGAAGACAATGTTTAATGGTGAAACAGAACTAAAGACCCGTGTACAGCTTGTGTCTGTAATGGCCACATACAATAGGGCCAGTTAAGATATACTACATTCAAGCATCCCCCCCATACAGCAGAAGCCAATGAATAATCTTCATGTGCGAGGGCTATAGCAGCAGGCAGCAAGCAAAATAATCTAGAAACCATTAGGTTTCCAGCCAAACTCCAGCAGCTGGAGAAGCAAGGTTGGAGACCTGATAAGAGACAGTGAATGAAAGTTCAAAGGATGGGAGACCAGAGTACTCCCTCTGCATACCATATACATGACAGGACTACCTGACATCCTGCCCCTCTAAAGAAATGGCTGGAAAAACTAAATCGTATGGTCAGAACATTCATTTGGCATGCCAAAAAACCCAAGAATTAATAAAAAATTGCTTACAGATAAAAAAGAAAATGGTGGATTGGGACTCTAAATTGGAAGTTATACTATCAAGCAGCAGCTATGGGCTGGATAAGAGATTGGATCCTATTGGAAGAAGAGAGACTCTTACAATTAGAGGGGCACGATCTGCAGATGGGATGGCATGCCCATATTTGGTATAACATGGATAAGAAACAGCAGACATTTCAAAATCATGTGTTTATAGGCCCATTGAGCAAAGTATGGAAGGAAATTAAAGATAGGTATTACACTAAAATCCCAAAATGGGTGTCCCCATTAGAAGCATTCATATTACCATCTCTATATGAAAAAAAGAAAAAAAAAATAACGTACAAAACATTATTGACAAAAAAAAATGAATTAAAATCTTTAGAGACACAAGAAATCAAAACGGCTAAGTTAACTATTTGGGGGAAAAAACAATTAAAATCTAGATTCATTAAAGATCAAAAAATAGATTTTATAAACGCTCCCACACAACTTGATAGAATCTGGCTTTCATCAGCGGATAAATCAATCCAGAAAGTGTATAGTTTCTTCCTAGGGGAAGACTTGATAGATGAAACTATTAAACCAAATATGGTCTGGTGGATGCAAGATATAGGACACACTATTATGACTGAGCAATGGTCTAGAGCTTGGAGATCCTTGAATTTGCTAAGAGCAACAAATTATAAAGAAAACATATATAAAATGTTTTACAGATGGCACTGGACCCCCGATAAAATAGCAAAGTGCTATAAAGAGGCGTCTGATAAACGTTGGAGATGTGGGGAAAAAGTAGGGACTTATATCCATATCTGGTGGGAATGTAGAAAAATCAAAGAATTCTGGCAAATGATTAAGAAAATTGTTAAGGAAATTACTAATATCATTTTAGAATTTAAGCCCGAAGTCTTCTTACTCAACATGTTACCGGTAGGAATTAAGAAAGACGATGTAAGACTTATACTCTATATAATTATGATGGCAAGGATTGTGATTGCTAAATGTTGGAAGAAAGATACCACTCCTAGTAAAGAAGAAATAATAGAGAAATTGATGGAAATAGCTGAATTAGACAAATTAAATGTTTTACTCTCAGGAAAGGACAAGTCAATATATCAAAATAGATGGGAAAAAGCATATAAGTGGATGGGAAAAGGCGTTAATTGTTCACTTTGATCTCAAAGCAATTTAAGTAACCTAACAGAAAGATAGGTTATGTGTACTGTTGTGCATGTATATGTGTGGATGTATGATTGTTGTTTAGTTTATGTCTTTGTTGTTACTCTTTGTTATGTTTTGTCTTCTTATTCTGTGTGTAATGGAAATGTATATAAATAAAAAAAAATTTTTTAAAAAAAATAAAGAACCCCCCCCCCGGGGTTTCTCAGGATAGCGGCGATGGAACTGCCTCAGCAAACGGGGGGTGTTGATGTCGTCCACCACCACTCACTCCCTGTGTTGAGGACCAAAGTCCACCCATTCAACCAAATAATACAGTTTATTTCATTTAATCTTACAGTCCAAAATTTCAGCCACTTCATAATGTGGTTCACTTTGCACCATAAGGGGGGGGGGGCATGCGAAGAACCTCGAGGTTTTTATGATCAGTCCACACCTCAAAAGGTACTCTGGCCCCCTCCAACCAATGCCGCCATGTAGAGAGTGCTAACTTAATAGCCCCTGCCTCCTTGTCCCCAACCAACCAATTGTGTTCAGTATCAGTGAACTTCTGTGAGACACAGGCAAGGGGGTGCAACTTCCCGTCCTCCCCCTCTTGCAAAATGGTGCCACCCATAGCAACATCTGAGACATTGACCTGCACAGTTCGTCCGGGTGCACTAGCACAGGCTCAGATGTGAACAGTGTTTTTAAGCGTTCGAACACCTCCTGGCATTCAGTTGTCCACTCCAGTTTTGCCCCCAGTTTTGTACTGTCCAGACCCTTTCCTTTTGTTTTCAAGAGGTCCGTCAGTGGCAAGCTCACTTGAGCAAAGTTGGCAAGAAACGATCTGTAAAAGTTTGCAAAACCGAGGAATTCCTGGAGTTGCCTCCAGGTTCGGGGATCCTCCCACCCCACCACGTCTCGAACCTTGGCTGGGTCCATCTCAATGCCCCACGGGGAAATGTGATACCCTAAAAAGTCAATTTCTGTGCAGTGAAATTCAGACTTGGACAACTTTGCAAACAGTTGCTTGTGCAACATTTGAAGGACCTCCCAGACCAAAGAAACATGAGACTCTAGGCCCAGAGAATAAAGCAAGATTTAATCTAGATAAACGAGAACCCTCTTAAACAGGTGCTTGTGTAAGACCTCATTTATCAAGTTCATGAAGACCTCAGGAGCCCCCTGAAGTCCAAACAGCATCACCCGGTATTCAAACTGACCCAACGGGGTGTTAAATGCCATCTTGTACTTGTCTCCCTCTGTAATCCGTACTTTGAAATAGGCATCATGGAGATCGAGTTTGGAATAGATGTTCCCTTTTGACAATTCTGCTAGGAGGTCTTTAATCAAAGGGAGGGGATAGGCATTCGTAGTCAACACTGTGACAAGTTGAGAGCCACCACAGAGAATGTGTGTGAACAGGCAGTTTCCCATCTTACCCATTTGCAGGAAGGGATTTTCAATGTAATTGTTTTTAAATTTTTATGCAGCTGCTGCTCCTTTTCCTGCTATTGCTAGCACTTTGTATGTGATACTGTATTGTTTTAATGAATTGTTTTGCTGGTTTTTAATAATTGGATTGTTAATCTGTGCTTTATCTGTGTGAGCCACCCTGAGCCTGCTTTGGCAGGGTAGGGTGGGATATAAATTGGAATATAAATAAATAAAATATAAATAAATTGCAGTTGCTGTTTTAATCATTGGATGTTTATTGCTCTGGGGATGTTCAGAGGAGCAGGCTAAGGAATTCTGGCACCTTAGGTGAATAACCTCACTGTTCCCGGTACTCTGGGGAAACTGGCCCCACTTCACTGGGCTGTGGGTTGCCATTGTGCAACACCTCCCAACAGGGGTGGATTGGTAGTTTCATTTCACTAAGACTCCCAGATTTCTAACACTCTTCTGGAAAAGCCTAATAATAATGACCCATAACAGTGATTTCCATGTATATCTTTGGCACAGGAATTTCATTCTGTGCATCCCTATTGAGTGAGGTGCTGGCAGGCAAAGAATTGGGATGCAAGAGAGGAGAAGAAGAGGAGGAGGAGGAGGAGGAGGAGGAGATTGGATTTATACCTCGCCTTTCACTCGGAGTCTCAGAGCAGCTTACAAACTCCTTTCCCTTCCCCTCCCCACAACAAATGCCCTGTGAGGTAGGTGGGACTGCAAGAGCTCTGACAGAAACTGCTCTTTCAAGAGCAGCTCTGACAGAACTATGGCTTGTCCAAGGTTATCCAGCAGTTGCAAGTGGAGGAGTGGGGAATCAAACCCAGTTCTCCTGGATTAGAGTCTGCACACTTAACCACTACACGAATCTGGCTCTCAGAGAGCTATCATGTCTATTGTGGGAGGCCTGGCATCCCTAAGAAGGATAGGTGAGTGGATGAAGCTTCCTCCATCAGCCTGCCTGGCCAGTCTCCATCTGGCCCACCTTTTCAGACTGTACCATGGCCTTGCTCTCCTGTAGAAGGACAAGACAAGGACCTTTTAAATGAACAACAGTGGTTTATGCCTGCTGTTCTCTCATTTATTTAATTTATTTATACCTGGCACCCTCTTCCCGCAGGGGATTTGGGACAGCTTACAATATTTAAAAATAAGATAAATAACAAATACAAATTAAAGCAATGAACAAAACAATAAAACCAATTAAAACATTGAACTCATAACAAATTGCTCAGGAAATTAAAACAACTGCCCCAAATTGCAGTGAACTTAGATATGGCAACTAAGACTAACTCAGCAGAAAAGTTGACACAGACATGGTGTTGTGTATTTGAATATCTGACAGAATGGGAGGTTTTGCCAAATAAAAATGGTTATTGTTTTAAGCCAGATAATTGATTGTTATATTTGTCTTAAATGATTGTTATATATGTTATCTTTACTGGGAAGCAGTTTATAAGAGTTCTACTAATGTTTTAGATTCTTAAAACCTTGTAGGTAATACTCATCATTTTTTTTTAAATTTATAATTTTTATTTTTAAACATATGAACAATACAGATTCATAACAAGACATAAAATTGTAAATAGAAAAATTACCAGCGGAACGCAAACATTGCCATTTAAATTGAAAATTGATGAGTACTTAATATTCACCATAACAAGAATAGTAAAAGCGCATATTAGCTGAGATATCATAGAACAGGACGACGATTGAACAGTAAAGTATATTGTATTAACTGTAGAAATTATGAACACTTAATAATAATAATAATAATAATAATAATAATAATAATAATAATAATAATAATAATAATAATAATAGCAAATAAATAAATAAATTAAGAAAGGTAAAACAACAAGGGAAAGTAAAGAAAATATAATGCATATTTCAGATCCAGTTATAAAATTGTGACCACTGAGAGGATACAAACCGCTGCTGTGACAGATATTCCAAAATAGGGTACCATTTTCCGGTAAAAGTTGAACGATTTAAGTCTGGAGAAACATAAGATAATTTATTGGTGACAGCATCCATCAGATAATGATTCCATAATTTGCGGTACCAGGAGTCTAATGTTGGAGCACGAACATCTTTCCAAAAGGATGCTATTGTTGTTTTTGCGGCATCAAGCATAACTTCTATAGTGTCTTTGTGAGGCCTATCAGACAATTCCTTCGGCCATGTATTTAAAAATAAAACTTCTGGTAAAAATGGAACGTGTATTGTGGTGATTTCGTGAATGATTTTTAGGATTTGTTTCCAGAATGCCTGAACTTTTTCACATTTCCACCAACAGTGGGAAAAATCGCCAACTTGAAGACATTTTTTCCAGCATTGTGGCGAATGTGTAGGTGACACAAAGGAAAGTTTTTTAGGTGTTGCATACCATCTTGTCATTATTTTTAGGTTTTGAAATTGTACCATTATGGATTTGGTTTTAAAGCTTGTAGAGCTCCAGAAACGTTCCCAGATATCGTTATTCAGAGATCTCTGGCAATCTTTTTGCCAAGCTTTCTGATAAGATAATGGTTTATCACAAGCTTGATGAATCAGTATTGAGTAAAATTTAGATATTAGACCTTTATTTTGTGCATCTGGATCCCGAATCAGCATTTCAACTTTAGACAAAGGTTGAGTAATTAAAGATGTAGCCTTAATTATGTTCAAGAAATGTCTTAGTTGAAAATAAAGAAACCAGGGTATAGTTAAGCCTAACTTATGCTCTAAAGCAATCTTGGTAGCAATGCCAGTTTTGGTGATGACATCCGTAATGCGTGCTAAATTGCAACGCCTCCACCTATCTGCAAATGATGAGGTTATATTTGATCTAAACCACTGGTGGTGTACATATGTAGAATAACGTGAGATTTTAGGTAACAATGGTTTTGTACACTTTTTCCAGGTTGTGATAGATGGTTGAATTACTGCTAGATTGTAAAGCATATCTCTAGGTATGTGATCAGTGGTCCACAACACATCTGCTAGACTATTTGGATGTAAGAAATCATTACAGATCTCTACCCAAGTAGGTGACGATTCTATACGTAGCATTTTAATCCCATTAGCTAATAAAATTGCTTATTATATAACATCAAATCAGGTAAGGCACATCCTCCTGAGGCCTTGGGTCTTTTAAGAATGGCAGAGCCTATTCTAGGTTTTTTCCCGTTCCAAAGAAATTTTTGAAGAGTAGTTTGCCAGATTTTAATTATCCGAGGTGGAATAGCTATGGGGGCCGCTCTAAATAAAAATATAAATTTTGGTAGCATAAAGGATTTAATTAAATTTAATCTTTCTGTCCAATTTATATTAAGCCTATTCCATTTATTAATGGTATTTAACAATTCATTATGCATTGCAAGATGATTTAAAGATAACATCTCAGATTGATGTATCGGTATTTTAAGACCAAGATACTCCAAGTAGGTATGAACCCAGTAATATTTAAAGTGTATTTTGATGAAGTCTGTATCATTTTGTTCAATTTTAAAAGCCATAAGTTGTGATTTTGCATCATTAATTTTCAAACCTGACAACTTACCAAAATGTTGTAATAAGTGATTAAGAGCTAAGAGGGACTCTTTGGGTTTTGATAAATAGAGAATCATATCATCCACAAATAAGGATAACTTATATTCTTTTGATTTTATTTTAAGACCAGCTATTTCAGTATTATTTCTAATTGAATTAGCTAAAGGTTCAACTGCCATTGCAAATAAAAGAGGTGATAATGGACAGCCTTGACGAGTGCCCCTTTGTAATGTAATATTATTAGTACAAGTCCCATTTATTTTGATTTTGGTCCTCGGAGAGGTATATACTCATCATTTTTAAATATAAGATTTAATGATTGTTATATGTGTTATTTGAATTTATTATATCTGTATTCCTATACGTTATGAATTGATTTTTTTAAAAAAATGTTGAACTCGTAACAAATTGATTGCAGAATTAAAACTGGCCAGCTCCCTGGTTCATAACGTTAGCCAAAGTCCGCACAAAACAAAGCAGCCTTCTATGTCCAACAGAATCCTGGAAGAGCCCACAGGGCACTGACTTCTCCACTGAGCTGATTCCAGAGAGGAAGGGCAACCACTGAAAATGACCTTGCCATGGTGGGTGACAAGTGGGGAGTTCATGGGCCAGGCACGTGTAAAAGGCCCTGTAATGACAATCTAAGGAGGCGAGGGGGGGCGATGATCATACTAGGAGAGATGGTCCCACAGGTAGGACAGTCCCAGATCTTATTAGATCTTAATAATTTTGTTTTATTCTTGTACTAGGGAGCAAAGCCCATTGTGGTGGAAGACAACGGGCCCTAGAAAGGAAGAGAGGGAGGTGGAAGGGAGAGAGGGTTGGAGAAAGGAAGGAAGGAAGGAAGGAAGGAAGGAAGGAAGGAAGGAAGGAAGGAAGGAAGGAAGGAAGGAAGGAAGGAAGGAAGGAAGGAAGGAAGGAAGGAAGGGGGGAAGAGTGAAAGAAAGGAGAGAAGAAGAAAGGAAAGGGGGGAAAGGAAGGGAAGAGGGGCAAAAAAGGGCTTCTCTGGGCCCAGAGAAGGCCTTTCTGTCCCCCACACACCATCCCCTGGGCCTTCTATGGGGGCAGTAGGCAGTGTGTGGGGGAAAAGGGCTTCTCTGGGCCTACTGCCCCCATAGAAAGCCCAGGGGATGGCGTGTGGGGGACAGAAAAGGGCTTCTCTGGGCCTACTGCCCCCATAGAAGGCTCAGGGGATGGCATGTGGGGGACCGAAAAGGGCTTCTCTGGGCCTACTGCCCCCATAGAAGGCCCAGGGGATGGCATGTGGGGGACGGAAAAGGGCTTCTCTGGGCCTGGTGCCCCCACAGAAGGCCCAGGGGATGGCGTGTGGGGGACAGAAATGGCTTCTCTGGGCCTACTGCCCCCATAGAAAGCCCAGGGGATGGCGTGTGGGGGACAGAAAAGGGCTTCTCTGGGCCTACTGCCCCCATAGAAGGCTCAGGGGATGGCATGTGGGGGACCGAAAAGGGCTTCTCTGGGCCTACTGCCCCCATAGAAGGCCCAGGGGATGGCATGTGGGGGACGGAAAAGGGCTTCTCTGGGCCTGGTGCCCCCACAGAAGGCCCAGGGGATGGCGTGTGGGGGACAGAAAAGGGCTTCTCTGGGCCTGGTGCCCTCACAGAATGGCCCAGGGGATGGGGTGTGGGGGACGGAAAAGGGCCTCTCTGGGCCTGGTGCCCCCACAGAAGGCCCAGGGGATGGTGTGGGGGGGGTGGAAAAGGCCTTCTCTGGGCCTAGTGCCCCAAAGAAGGCCCAGGGGATGGTGTGGGGGGCGGAAAAGGACTTCTCTGGGCCTAGTGCCCCAGAGAAGGCTCAGGGGATGGCGTGTGGGAGGCGGAAAAGGGCTTCTCTGGGCCTAGTGCCCCAGAGAAGGCTCAGGGGATGGCGTGTGGGGGCGGAAAAGGGCTTCTCTGGGCCTAGTGCCCCATAGAAGGCTCAGGGGATGTCGTGTGGGGGGCGGAAAAGGGCTTCTCTGGGCCTAGTCCCCTCATAGAAGGCCCAGGGGATGGTGTGGGGGGGCAGAAAAGGGCTTATCTGGGCCTAGTGCCCCATAGAAGGCTCAGGGGATGGCATGTGGGGGCGCAAAGGGGCTTCTCTGGGCCTAGTGCCCCAGAGAAGGCTCAGGGGATGGCATGTGGGGGGCGGAAAAGGGCTTCTCTGGACCTAGTGCCCCATAGAAGGCTCAGGGGATGTCGTGTGGGGGGGGCGGAAAAGGGCTTCTCTGGGCCTAGTCCCCTCATAGAAGCCCCAGGGGATGGTGTGGGGGGCGGAAAAGGGCTTCTCTGGGCCTAGTGCCCCATAGAAGGCTCAGGGGATGGCATGTGTGGGGGCGGAAAGGGGCTTTTCTGGGCCTAGTGCCCCATAGAAGGCTCAGGGGATGGCGTGTGGGGGTGGAAAGGGGCTTCTCTGGGCCTAGTGCCCCATAGAAGGCCCAGGGGATGTTGTGTGGGGGGTGGAAAAGGGCTTCTCTGGGCCTAGTCCCCTCATAGAAGGCCCAGGGGATGGTGTGGGGGGGGGCGGAAAAGGGCTTCTCTCACTAGCCTCAGCCTTGAGGGCCTGTCCCTGCGCTAACACTCCAGACCGTCCTCTCCTGTCAGAGGACTTGAGCAGACTGAGCTGAAAACACTGATCGGGGCTGACGTGGGCGGGACTTTGTGAAGCAGCCAGTCAGCTCTGGCCTGTGTCTTCTGACTGCCAGTTCTTGAGCCAAATCAATTATGGCAAGCATAGAATGCGGTGGAACCAGAATTCAAATATATATAAGGACAGGATTATTATAGACTGTCTGGTGAGCTTTTAAACTGAGAGTGCAGGATGTAAAGTTTTCAATAAATAAAGAGCCTCAGTGCCATGGCAATAGAGGCTGAGAAGGTATTCCAGAACTGAGACACTACATCAGAGAAACCCTCATCTTTAATGTCCCCCACACAATACTTCAAAACATGGCCCTCTAAAAATCATCTCTCTGAACTGGCAAGTTCATACGTTGCAAAATGTCCCTTCAGACACTGCAGCTCTAGGGATATTTCACCATAATAACCAAACTTTAATCTGTGTTTGGAAGCAAATCCATAGCCACTGCCTAGGTACGCTCTCTTTTATTTTACACAATTTAGGAATCTCCCCATTGCATTTTCTACAAACTGATGTTTCCAAATAGTCTTCAAAGGCAGTACCACACGGAGCACATTGTAGTAGCCTCAAACAGATGTGATTATATTACAGATCAGGACAAATTCAATTTCTCAGTGAAGGACTCTCGCTGATCAACCAGCCAAGGTGGGTTCAACACTACACAAGGTAGCAAGGCCTCCACTGATAAGTACTGATCCTATTGTATCCCTCAAGCTGTCAATCTGCTCTTCTATGGACACATGCAATCCAAATCCAAAACTGGCTCACTCCTCAAGTACACTTCACTGTTATCTGGTGCCCTGGCCCCACTGCTGGACCTCCTGATGGCACCTGGTATATTTTGGCCGCTGTGTGACAGAGTGTTGGACTAGATGGGCCATTGGCCTGATTCAACATTGGCTTCACTTATGTTCTTATGTTCTTATGTTCTTATCTGGATTAAACGTCAGTATATTGACTTTTTATGACTTCCAGGGACCCATACATAACATGCATTGTTTAAAAATATAAGAACATAAGAGAAGCCAATGTTGGATCAGGTCAATGACCCATCCAGTCCAACACTCTGTCACAAAGTGGCCAAAAATACCAGATGCTATCAGGAAGTCCAGCAGTGGGGCTAGGAAACTAGAAGCCTTCCCACTGTTCCCCCCCCCCACCAGAATCAAGAATACAGTGTGTCACTTGCCCCAGACTGAGAGTTCCTATCTATACCTTGTGGCTAAGAGCCACTGATGGACCTCTGCTCCACATGTTTACCTAATTCCCTCTTGAAGCCATCCATGCTTGTAGCCACCACCACCTCCTGTGGCAGTGAATTCCATGTGTTAATCACGCTTTAGCTGAAGAAGTACTTCCTTTAATCTGTTCTAACCTGACTGCTCAGCAATTTCATTGAGTGCCCACGAGTTCTTATATTGTGAGAAAGGGAGAAAAGTACTTCTTTCTCTACCTGCTCTATCCCAGGCATAATCTTATAAACCTCAATCATGTCACCCCCTCAGCCATCATTTCTCCAAGCTAAAGAGCTCCAAGCATTTTAACCTTTCATCATAGGGAAAGTGTTCCAACCTTTTTGTCATTCTAGTTGCCCCTTTCTGCACTTTTTCCAATGCTATAGTATCGTTTCTGACATGTGGCGACCAGAACAGTACACAGTACTCCAAATGAGGTTGCACCATCAATTTATACAGAGGCATGATGATACTGGCTGATTTGTTTCAATTCCACTCCTAATAATCGCCAGCATAGCATTGGCCTTTTTTTTAATTGCAGTAGCACACTGTCTCGACATTTTCAGAGAATTATCTACAGTTCCAAGATCTCTCTCTTGGTAAGTCTCTGCCAGTTCAGACCCCATCAACATGTATTTATAGTTAAGATTTTTAGCCCCAATGCACATCACCTTGCACTTGGCCACATTGAACTCCATTTGCCACATTGATGCCCATTTACCCATCCTCGACAGATTCCTTTGGAGTGCCTCACTATCCTCCTTGGTTCTCACCACCCTGAACAACTTCATGTCACCTGCAAATTTAGCCACTTCACTGCTTATTCCCAACTCCAAATCATTAACAAACAAGTTAAAAAGCATTGGACCGAGTACTGATTCCTGTGGTACCCCACTGCTTACCACCCTCCACTGAGAAAATTGCCCATTTATACTCACTCTCTGTTTCCTATTAATTAGCCAGTTTTTGAACCACAAAAGGACTTATCTTTTTATCCTGTGACTATTGAGTTTACTTAGGTGCCTTCGATGAGGAACTTTATCAAAAACTTTCTGGAAGTCAAGGTAAAAGTTTCACCTGATACTGCTTAAAAGAGAAGAACTGTACACTGCCAGCATATTAAAGACTTCTTAAAGATTCTAAATATAGGGGTAACCTCTCTCAGTAGTTCCATGTAGATTTTAAACAGCCCAGGAGGCCATAACTGGAGAATCTGTATTTATTTATTTATTTATTTATTCAATTTATACCCTGCCCTCCCCGCAAAGGCTGGCTCAAGGTAGCTTACACAACATTCCATTGTATATAAGCATATAATCCATTGTGTAAGTCACTTTGTGTATATAAGCATATAAACATATAGTATAAATAGCAAACAGTTAAAACACTGGAACATTATCAGATAAAACAAGAGCAACACTATTTCTAATATGGCTTAGGTGACCGTATGATTGCCATAACTTTCATACCAGCTCAGTTTGCTCACTTATTTTGCAGTGGGTACAGGCTAGAGACAATGATGGTAGTCAGGGCACAGGCTGGAGGTGAAGGTAAAGATGGTAAAGCCAGGGCACAGGGAGACTCCTTGGTGTATGATGCGGCTCCTTAGTCAAATGCCTGGTGGAAGAGTGTTTTTGCATGCAGGAGTTTCCTGTGCACAGCTATGATTCCTGAGAGTTATCATGGCTGTCCCAGACCAAAATTCTCTGTAGCCACCTCTTCGTATTATCCATACACAACCTGAATGCCAAGCCCCTCGTCTGTCAAGTGGTGAGCTAAAGGGATGCCAAGCTCCCATTTCCCACTGCTGCTCCAAAATCTGGAAGTAACAGCAGTAGGTTTAGGGCATTAAATATCATCTGGCCCCATGTTTTTGGTGGCTGCAATGGCAACAGTGATCTCCTGCACTCCTGGGAGTCACTCACCAGTGCCTGTGGCTAGGAGGGCGTGTGATCATCCACATCACCCCCGGAGCCCTCGGGTTGGGCTCCTCACCATGGAGCGCTAGGAGAGCCCCTTCCCTGGTGGCTGGCCAGTAAAGGGGGGCTCTCCCATGCCCTGAAGGTCCCACCGCAGGGCATCTGAATTGAAAGAGGCACACACACTGAGACAAACATTTGATGGCCAAGCATGTGAGCCTCTAAAGCGACTAAAGCAAAGATAACATTGAACTGTCAAAGTACAAGTGAGAAACACTGACGTTAGCAGAAACCCCTTCTCAAAAGGTGAGGGGGGGAGGGAAGTCTCCCCCACTAAGAAGAAAACAATCAAACTTTTTACTTTGTGCTGGAGGGTGTGTGTGCTATAAAGGCATGATGGACTAAAAGAAAGAATTAGTAAGAACTTACCAGGCTTTTTAAAGAGTATCAGAGATTGTAATAACTTCATTAAAAAGTAAACAAAATTCTCAACATGGTGCTGACATGAAAGGATGAGAAAGAGAAAATGAAAGCTAAGCATCCTGCCGGAAATGCCAAAAGCCCAGCAAGTCCTGCTCCTAGACAGGACATGACAACAGAGCTGCAAAGGATGCTGATGGAAGCGTTGTGACCTCTACTGGAGCAAGTCATCACATTGCATCAGAAGCTAGATGCACAGCAGATCCAGCTCAGCAGAACAGCTAAGAAAGCAGAGAAAATGAAACAGGAGCTTAAAGTGGTCGATGCCAACTCCAAGAAGCTTCAAAGTCAACTGCATTTGATGGAGAAAAAGAGACAAACTAACAAATCCCATTTGTTGCGGCTGGAAATGGAAAGGGCAAGGTATGTCTTAAGATTCCAAAATCTTAAGCAGAGAATCTGAGACTGGTTATGTGTGAGGCGTTGGCCCTGTTGGCAGATTTAAAAATAGAGACAATACAAAGCGAAATTGATACGGTCTTTAGATCATATTCAGAATTTACAAGAAAAAATAATTTGCCTGGGGAAGTGATTGTGAGATTCTCTAGAAGACAAGTGAGAGAGCAAATTCTAAAAGTGTCAAATGGGGCCCCTCTGAAAATCAAAGACAAAGAAATAAAAGTGTTGAAGGATATTCCATTTGAAATAAGAAGGAAAAGAAGGAAATATAGGGATTTGATTTTATTTTTACAGGAGAAAAACGTCGCTTACAGATGGATCGTACCCGAAGGTTTAATTTTTAAAATTATGAATAAAAAAGAAAAAGTGGACTCTGGTGAAAAGGCACAGGAGTTCTTGCATCTTCACAGACAGACAGCAAAAGGAGAAGAAGAGATAGAAGACAACAGCACCAAAGAAAGTGAAGAAGAGGGTGTAGTGGCATCTTCTGACAAGTACTTAGATTTTGCACTGGGGGCAGCAGCCCCAAAAACAAGTTATGATTGAGAAAGAAAAAGAACAAATGGCTAATTGTTATGCTCTGAATCTCTTGGAAGTAGTATAATGACTCTTGTTCTGCTTACTTTATTCTTTATTAAGGTCAAAATTGGGGAGGTTTTCAAGTCATGGACTTTAAAAAGACTAATAGATTACTGCATTCAATGTTTCATATGTGTAAGCCTTAATTAAGAAGCAAAAGCCATTCTTTTTACGGGGAAGCAGTTTGTATGACTACCATCTCTTGGGATTTTAGTGGGTTTTCTTCTACTTTCTCCTGTAGTAGGTAGTTATCCCTTCCTTTCTTTCGTTTGTAATTTTTAGAAAATGCAATAAAAAATCCCTTACGGGGGGCCAAAAAAAAAAAAATCATCTGCCCCCTCCTGCTGCCATTCTGCTACCATTGATCATGGCCTTCAGTTTTTGAGGACACAGAATGTTAACCTCCCTGGTTTAGCCAAGGTAGGGTACTTACAATCTAGAATCCCTTATGGGATTTAGCCCTTTCTGCTTCTAACTGTTTAACACCAGGCACCACTGTAATAGTTATGATGCAGTTTGATTGCCATTGTTTTAAGGGTTAAGTTTATAGTTTTAATCTTTGCTTGTTATTGTCTTATATTAATATTTGTAATCTACCCTGAGCCCATTTGTGCGAAATGTGGGATAGATAAATGCAGAGTATGCATGCAGCCATGCTGGGCTTGGCTGCAGCTGAGGAAGATGCCAGTAGCTGTTTTGGGCCAAGCAGTGGCAGACATAGACACCAAGCTCATCCCCCCTGCCAGTATCTCTCCCCACTGAGCCATAAGGGGAGTTTCCCCCGTGAGTATCGTGGGTCCCCACTTGTATATATAGTATAAAATACTTTTAATTATGTGACAGAGGAACTGTCAAAATGCCCCCAGTACAGGAGGAACTTCATCATCAACACTCCTTTAATGACATAAATAAATAAATTCCTAAAGCTACTGCACTTGCTTCAATGTTTTCCCCAGAAGTGATGCCATCATGCTTGCAACACAACCACCCCCTGTATCCTTATCCCAAATGTGCCTGGCAAACCAACAAGCTATCCTGCCTTGACAGTCCTCAAAATAGGAATAGGACTGTCCACTAGTTGCATCCACATTTAAAATAATAATAATAATAATAATAGCCATCCCTTTGGACAATGCAGTGGGGGAAACCATTCACAAAACATCAAGTTGAAAAAGTAGACACTGAAGAAACTTTGGGGATATCTAAATACTATCAGCCACCTGTGGCCCCATCTGTGGATAGTTAAATCTCTGTGTTGGGGCCACATGGAGGCTAAACAGATTTTTTCAGCAAACTTAGGGCACTCTCCAGGTTTCAAGAAAAACCTGAAATCAACATTAAAGTATATGGGGGGGAGGTTAAATTCCCTCCAGATATGATGTTCTGACATGTTCAGAATGGAGCCACTAAAGTCCAGCCCAGTGATGGATGATGGCACAGCCAGGCACAGCCTCAGCATCATGGTATGCTTGCAGCCATACCAACCTGGCCACAGTGGTAGAGGATGTCTGACAGTCAATGTGGCCTGGCCACAGTGGAGGAGAATGCTTAGGAGTTGCTGTGACCCAGCTGTGATGGAGGAGAACTCCCAACAGTTGCTGCAGCCCCACCACAGTGGTGGAGATTGCCTAGTAGCTGTTCCAGGCTTGGCAGCAGCAGCAGAGTATGCATGCAGCCATGCTGGGCTTGGCTGAAGCTGAGGAAGATGCCAGTAGCTTTGTCGGGCCAAGCAGTGGCAGATGAGGACACTAAGCTCATCTCCCCCTGCAAGTCTCTCTCCCCACTGAACCATAAGGGGAGTTTCCCCCACGAGTATTGCGGGTCCCCACTTGTGTATAGTATAAAATCCTTTGAATATTATGACAGAGGAACTGTCCAAATGCCCCCAGTACAGGAAGAACTTCATCATCAACACTCATTTAATGACATATATTACATCAATCCAGGGCAACAGGATGCCAGATCTACCATACGTCTAAAATAGAAAAGTGCTTCTTTCAATTGCAGTACTGTGTGTGTCATTTGATTAGCAGATACCGAATGCTACTCTGGCCAAGATTACTTCCCCTTTAATTACCCCTGGGTGCACCATTCGAGGTAACTCATTACGGGTGCATTTCTACTGGCATCAATCTCGTCTACTAAACCTTTCAATTACAATGGAAATTATATAAAATTACACTATTATATTCACATTTTTATTGGCAATGTAACTATTCATCTTTTTTTTTTCCTGCATCGCCATCTGGAAGGGTGTAGTGATGGATGTTTTACTAAACATATCTTTTCTTCTTAAAAAAAAATAATTCTGGCCAGGAACAGTCACTGCCTAGAAATTGCACTTCTCTTTCCCATTCTGCCACTTTCCTAGAATAGGCCCGTGGCCCCTCTCCAGTTATCCATGTTGTACATATTTGATTCCATGTCAAAAATGAAGTCAAATGAGGAGGAAGTTTTATGTTTTTATTTCAATTAACAGGAAAACAGTTGGACCAAATAGTCCATCCAAAATTGACTACTTTCTTCTCAGCATATTTGGGAGATAGGCTTCAATTAACAGGAAAACAATTAGACCAAATAACTTACAAAAAAATTCTTCTTTTTCTTCTTCATCTTCTTCTTCTTGAACATATTCTGCGCATATTCAGGAAATACATGATATTTTATACATGGACTGACATCATCAAAAAAACAATATTCAAAAAAAGCATAATTGGTTACAAAAGACAGTGGTCATTTGAATAATAAGCCTCTGATTTGTCAGATGTAAAGAAACATATTTACATCAAATCTACGTAAAACCTAACTGTTTACTTAACCTAACCTAAATGATAATGGGCAAGGATTCTTCATATCCTAAACAAAAGTGTTTGTTGTTCTTGATATGAAACCAAAATCTTATCTGACCCAGACACTGCAAAGTGTTGCCCTTAAGAACTACAGAATCATGAACTTTGTACCTATTATGTTGTCTGCTGACAATATCAGACCTACAAGAGGAAAGCCTTCTATATCAATTAATAGGTCTTTCTTATATCCTAATAAAATATTACTTAAAAGAGGAATCCAGAAAACCAAGAAAAATATGAATATGAACAATCAAGAAGAAAAAACCTATGGGGTTTCGGTTTCGGCGTCGCGAATGGTGGCCGCTTCTCGGGACGCTCCCGGAGGCGGTTAGCCCACGCGCAGTTAGGGGGGGGTCTTTGCATGTGCGAAAGACCCTAGTGAGCCTTAGGTAAAGGCTCCGAACCGGGGGCGCTTGGGGAGTAGCCTCTTTGCCGGCAGACAGCCGGGAAATTGAGGCTTTCTCCCCGCCCCAATTGGCCCCGCTGCGGCGTGCCCGTAATGGGACTTAGCGGCGCCACCGAATTCCAGGAGTGAAGACAGCGCTATGGCTTAAAATAAAAAGAAGAAGTAGCATCGAATCGTGAGTTGGAGATCTATTTTGAAGCATAAATCGGAGCCCCCTGCATGCGTATAAGCGTTGGGAGGAGGGAGGAGTTCCCATCCCCTTTGAGAAGCAAGATCCACAAAGGGAGCGCGAAGGGGGGCTGAGAGAAGAAAAAGTGTTGGTGAAAGTACCGTTGGGGTTGCATGGAAGATTTTGATCATCTTAGCTTCCTGGGGGATGCGGCACGAACTTTTTAAAAGTAAACAAAAAACCAAAATGTCGATACTGGAAAAAGTCCTGCAGATACCGGAAGAGAAGAGAGGAGGGACTTCCGGTCCAGACAGCCCCCCCCAAGAGCTTGCTGTCAATCAACAGGAAAAGGAGATGCTGTGCCCCCTGCTGGAACAATTGCAGAAAATCAACGAAACTCTGTCTAAAATGGATAGTGTTCTCATCAGTCGACAGAAACAGATATCGGAAACAACTAGAAAGATGATGGAGATTGAACAGAAATCGAATTTGATCCTAGGTTTCCAGGGCGTTAAAGAAGAAGAGAAAGAAGATCTCGGATTTACCTTGACAAATGTCTTGGCACCCCTAACTGGCAGTGAAGCGATCAAATTAAAAGAAGAGGTGGATGAGGCTCCCAAAGCCTATTCCACTTTTATAAAAGAGAATACTCTGCCAGTAGAAGGGGATGTTGAGCATAGCAAGCGACAAACTGGAGATCTAATTTCATTCGAAGAGTTTGTGGAGCCCAGGAAGCCTGAAAGCCAGAAGTTTAAGGAAAAAGAGAAAAGAAAGAAGAAGGATTTCATCTTTAAAGTACGGAAACTTCTGAAGAGACACACCAGCAGGGAGGAAGATGCAGTATTCCAAACTGGGACAAGCGAAGAAGACAGCAGCCCAGGGGAAAGTGGTGATGGAACGGAAGACTTCAAAGTTAAAATGGACTCAATCCATAACTGGAAGAGATTTAAAAAGAAGATATTTTGAGGACTGTTCGTGTAACATCTGGAAGGAGCTGTCTAATTACTAACCCCAATGGACTTTACTAACTGCATTAACAGAGTGATTTTGGACTTTGCAATAGTTAAAAAGAGGATCTTCTAACCACGATAGATGCCAAAACTGGTATTGGTTACTAACCTAAACTAACCCTCACTAACAGGAAAAATTTCACTCCATCTTTTTCTTTCTCCATCTGTCTACCCTTCCTGTTTCTTATAAAAAGAATAAAATTCTCTCTTTTTTAAGAGAGTTTTACAACAAAAAAAAAAAAAAGAAGAAAAAACCTATATAAAAAATCTTTATATTCCCATTCATACTACATCCATAAAAATGGCAAAGGTGGGAAGTGTACATTTCTGACTAGAGGAGCTCTAGTCATGTCATTGGGTTGCCAGCACGAGGCTGGCAACTGGAAGGAGACTCAATAGCTGTGGGGGATCATCAGTGATTAAGATGCTCATCCTCAGCCTCACATGACTTATTCTCATCTGTGCACCAGCAAGTTATTAACTTCACAGCTAGCCAGCATGGCCTACTGGGTCCCGAGTTTGTTGAGCTTGCTGGATTGTTGACAAAGAAAAAAAATGAGCACCACCTGCTAAGTGTCATGGAGGAGGGCCAACAACAACATAGCTTCCCTAAGAGTATGGCCAAACAAAAGGTCCAAGGCTGAGTTCAGACTGGCAATTTGCCCCGTTAGAGCCACTTTTCAGCCACATTTCCCAAGCGGATTAAAGGGGGCGTTCACACAGGCACATCTGCCTGGCGTTCCCCACCCGTAGGCAACCCGTGCTGTTCCGCTTCACTCCCACGTTAAAAAAGATACCTGACAAAAGTGGTAGCAAATTCCAGAGAGTGCCTTTATCCCATGTTATTCCGCTTCCCGGAAGTGTGGACGCGAAGCCGAAAAGTCGGGAGCAACCTGCTTCTGTAGTGTGTGCCGGGTGTTTCCTCGCATAAGGCAGCAGCAATCAGATTGGCTGTGCTCTGCTCTACTGCCCAATGAGGTGCCGGCGCAATGGGGTCCACCCCAAATCAGCCAGATGCGCTTATGCACATGAGTGCATATGCACCCATGAGCCCATACACATGTAGAGGAAAAAGCCATTTACAGCCGTGCCTCCGGGCCAGCAGTCTGAATGCTCCCGCGCACCTCCTCCCAGTATGCTCCTGCATCTGTTGGCCCTGTGTGTGACTGGGAAAACCCAGAACAGTTTATTCCGGGGCTTTTTTGCCACGACTGGCTCCCGCTGCAAACTGCCAGTCTGAACTCAGCCCAAGAGTGTTGGAAATGTATGTGTTTTCAAGGTCTCACAATCCAGTCATTATAGGGTTAACTTGTTTATCTTCCTATGCTATTGTTTAGACTGACCTGGAAGGGAAACCTGGCACAGAGCCAATGGGGAATTAGCCTGGGGGAAAGTAGCTTCTATTGTGATACAGATTGGTTGTTTGTTTTCAGGTGACTTCATTTCTGGGGGTCGAGAAGAAGGTGATTGTCCACCATTGTTGTGGCAGTGTGACTATGTTTTGAGATGTAAGCAGTTAGAAAATGTAGTTCTTAGATGTTTGTTTTATTTGTAGGTTTCCTGTATACCTTTTACCCTTAGAAATAAAGGTTTTTAAACAGAAAGAAAGTCTCCTCATTCAGTGAAGCAAGATCCATTGAAACTCTGAGCAGTTTAAACATTGTTGAGTATTTTTCCAACAAAGAGTACAGTTTGTTTTCAGCAGGCAAAGAGAGGGGAGGGTTTATTTCCTGCACAGTCAGGTTACCAATGTCCAGATGGGGATGGCTAATTTCCAGACTACAGTTATTGGTCTACTTTGGTCTACTGAGGGATGCCAGCCTCCAGGTGTGACCGGAGGATCCCCTGGAATTACAGCTCATCTCCAGACTACAGAGATCAGCTCCCCTGGAGAACATGGATGTTTTAGAGAGTGGGTTCTATGATGCTGTACCCCACTGTGGCCTCTGCCCTCCCCAGGCTCCATCCCCAAATCTTCAGGAGTTTCTCAACCTGGATCTGGTAACACTACCCCCTCATTCCCCGCTGGTATCCAGGAGGGATGTAATAACCCTAGTCTCCCTGGAGGAAGTAGCAGCTTCAGAGGTTAAACTCTATGGTATACCATAGAACAAACGGGGGGGGGAAGAAGTCCTTGAATGATATTGCATCCTCATTGAACTCACTTGCCTCCCCAAATTCTGGCCTCCCTAGGCACCACCCACAAATCTCCAGGAATTTACCTATGCCAGAGCTGGCAACCCTACTGCAAAGCCACAGGAGATGTTACCAAGCCCAAGGATGTAAGTCTATGTCTAAAACAATGCCAAGGCATACAACTGTGATGCACCTGGGTGAACTTGGTGCTTTGATAGGTAGTGACTGAACTGAAGCTCCCAGTCCCCCCCCCCATACAAGATCTTTAGCAGCCTGAATGTCCCTGAGTAGCTTGCTCTTGTCAAAACTTGGAAGCAAAGCAGAGTCAGCCAGTGTAGATGGGAGACTACCAAGGAAGACAGGGTTTTCTGTGCAGAGGAAGGCAATGGCAAACCACCTCTGCTCATCTCTTCCCTTGAAAAACCCATGATCCCGCAGGTGGCATGAGTCAGTTGTAAATTGATGGCACAGAATTATACAAGATCCTTTTGATTTTATATCCAAGACTCAAGAAGCAAATGAAACACATTGTTGGGCAGCACACTGGATATCACTGGCATTAGAGTGTCAGGCAAGGATTGGGAAAACCATTACTCAAATCAAAGCAACACTATGTGTATCATGAAACAGTATCCATGTTCTTTAGAGGTCAGGTGGGTCAGTAGAAAAACAATAATGAAGTGGGATTGTCAAGAACGTATGTACAGGATGCATAAGTACAATGCCTATTGTAATCAGCTTGATTACGGCAGAGGGGATCTGGAGAGCATTGATAGAACATGGACTCTGCTTTTAAGGAACTCTGCTTTCTTGAATCTATTTTGGGATGGTCTGCTAATTTCCCTAAGGTGACATTAATTGAAACATAGTTTGCTGATACAATGCATTGTGCAGACTTATTATTATGGATTATCCATCCTTATGCTTTCTGTTTGTGCTACCTGATTATTATTCTGATGATGTTAGAAGGATTTCTTTGGGATACAGTAAAAAAAAGATTGATAGAGAAAGGTCTTATTTTCACTAGATTTTCAGCTCTCAGAAATGTACATAGTGAAATATTTGTACCCACACCTTCCTCTAAGGCATTCATGGGTGGTTTTCATTTGATTTTTGTAACCTCTCTAATGAGCAAGTTACATTCAGAGGCGCTGAGGCACACAATGGGCTGCATGGATGAATGGGTCTCCCAAGCTGTACTCCAACACTCTGGATACAGGATCATTTATCTACTACCGTAGTCCTTCATGGATTTTCACCAAGGTGTATCCATGGCCATTTTATCCTTACAGGAATTCTGTGACGTAGTAGGTAAGATGAGAAATATCGACTAGCCCAAAGGGAGCTTTGACTCTCAAACCCTGAAGTCTCTATTAGACACAAATTTAACTGTTCTCCAGATCTCTAAGTGGTCATGTCATACTAGGGACTAGAAACTGTTACTTGGAGCAACCACAATATCACAACACTATGCACGTCATGAAACAGTATTCATGTTCTTTAAAGGTCAGGTGGGTCAGTAGAAAAACAATAATGAAAGGGGGGGAGAGAAAATAAGTTGTTTCCAGACAATGGTTGCAAAGCCTAAAGTCTGCAGAAGTATTAGCTCAATATAGTTAGTACATTCATTTGGGCCTACCGGGAGGAAGCTGCTGGACTAGAAAGACCTGCCCCAGGGCACAGAAGGTGGAGTATCGACATCCGAGGCCCGCCGGAAAGGAGCCGGATAGCAAAAACACTACAAGCCCTGCTGCCTGGGTGTTGGTAGGCAGTCACTCCCCTCTATACTTGTGCCCCTAGTTAGGGATTGAATTCTGTGTAAACCATTCAAAGACCCCTCGAGGTTAGAGCAGTATATAAATCGAAGATATAAATAAATAAATAAAATAAAATAAATTCTAGTGTATTAAGTAAGTATCATCATGAATCATTAACTTTGAGAAGGAACTGAAAAATTGAGTTCAATCTGTGAAATATTGCCTTACTTCCGCCTTTTGGCCTAACTGCTGCCTTTACTTTATTTGTTTATTTACTTCCTTTATATCACACTTTTCTCTCCAATGAGGACTCACAGTGGCATACATCATTCTCTTCACCTCCATTTTATCCTGACAGTCATCTTATTAGGTAGATTAGACTGGCCCAGGGCCACCCTGTTCCCCAAAGAGACAGTCTCCAATTAGTTGGGAGGGATTAGCATTGGAGACTGCGAGAGGGGGCAGCCAGAATCAAAACAGCAATGTTTACAGGGATTGTTTCTGTGAGAACTCACAAAATAAACAGGCAAGTCTTTTTATTAACAGAGAAAATGAGGGGGAAAGGGGGGGGGAGGTTCATTCAGCAAAACACACAACGTTCAAGAGTTAACTGGAAAGGCAGGGAGGAGAGGGGAAACAGCATTCTAGGAATCAGGTGATATTTACCAGTCTTGGAGCAGTCTGTGGAAACAGCAGATCTAGAGAGAAACAACCAGCGTTTCGTTCTGTGAAGGAGAGCAAAGGAAGCCCACAAATAGGGGTGTATGTGGTTGGTACTAAGAACACACAACACACTGAGTGGGTCTTGGGGGATGATTCTTATAGGAAAATTGTGTCTTGTGGCTGTGGGAAGGTGTGTGTCCTTTCCGGTGGGAAACTTTTAGAGAACAATCATGAGGATTGCTTTGCGGGGGTGAAACAAAGGTTTGGGCTGTGGTTTCATGGCTGCTAATACCCCTGTTGTTGACTCGGGAAGGCCTGACCAGGGCTCGGTTCCTGCAGGAGCTCACTGGAGCAACACTCCTGCAGTAAGGAACCCAAGGGGCGAGCACATGCAGCAAGCCCCGCCCCTCAGAAAACCTTGGCACTCAGCCAAACAAGTTGAGGCTGGTGGGGAAGGAGAACCAGCCTCGCTGAGGGACTGGTGGCCAAAGGCGGGATGGACATCGCCACCAGGTCACCTCCACCCCCCTCACCCCACCCAACTCCAAATCTGCCAGGAGCTGCCACTCACCTCGACTGCCCCACAGCCTGGTCCTGTCCCCTTCCTCTTCCTGGTCTCCCACGGCTGCCCTCCATAGCAGGGCACTGTGGGGAGGGAGAGACAGCACCTGTCCAGAGGCCTGCAGCCACGGGGCCCTCCCCAGCTCCTAAGAAGTTGGCAATGGGTGGGGGTGCAGCCAGGTTGGGAGGAGGTTGGTAGCTGCCCGAGCAGCTTCAGCACGGTCAAGGAGGTGCTTTCCTGCAGAGAGCAGAGCCTGGGCCAGGTGGGAGAACTCGTCGGGGCACTCCAAGGCAGTGGAAGGCAAGCAGTAGCCGGCAGGTAAGCCTGGCATCTGGACTGCCCTGTGGCTGCTAGGATGGCTGTTGTACGGAGACTCCAACCTGAACCCAAAGAGACCGGAGTCATGCTACTCGGCTGGCTCTGAAGCACCCTCTTCTCTCCCAACTGTGCTGGGTCTTCCATCCTTCCTTCCTTGTTCTCTCTCTCTCTCTCTCCCTTCTTTCTTTCTTCCCCTCTCTCTTTCTCCCTCCCTCCATTCCATCTCTCTCTCTCTCTCTCTCTCTCTTTCCCTCCTTTCCAAAAGACTTCAGTGGTGGGATGTACTAAAAATAAGGACAGGATTGCCCATTGGAAACAATGGGAGAGACTTGAAGGCCCATTTGCCAATTGACTTGCATGGGATCCAGTGAAATACATTACAGCTCAAGGAGAGTTGCAAAGAAAACGTGGAATGGATTTTCCATTAAGGTCTCTGGTCTCAAATACACTATTCTGGGACTAGAGCCAGTTTGGTGTAGTGGTTAAGTGCACTGACTCTAATCTGGGAGAACCGGGTTTGATTCCTCACTCCTCCACTTGCACCTGCTGATGTGACCTTGGGTCAGTCACAAGCTCTGGCACAGCTATTCCTGTGTTAGGGCTCTCTCAGCCCCATCTACCTCACAGGGTGTCTGTTGTGGGGAGGGGAAGGGAAAGGAGTTTGTAAGCCTCTCTGAGACTCCGAGTGAAGGGCGGGGTATAAGTCCAATCTCTTCTTCTTCTAGAATGACAGGCCACAATGTGCAATAACAGCCCCTGGGGATAGCAGGAGAGTTCTGGGACAGGAGTGACAGACTGCAGAGTGGAATGACAGCCCAGTTCTGGCACTGGAATGACAGACTCCAGAATGGAATGACAACCACTGAGGGTAGCGGGAATGTTCTGGGACTGGAATGACAGCCCCTAGGGGTAGCAGGAGAGTTCTGGGACAGGAGTGACAGGCTGCAGAGTGGAATGACAGCCCAGGGGTGTAGGAGATGTGTCCTGCGACTGGAATGACAGGCCCCAGAGTGGTATGACAGCTCCTGGGGGTAGCAGGAGTGTTCTGGAACTGGAATGACCGACATTAGGGAGGGAAAGAAAGGCATTTAAATCCAACAGCTGACTGGCAGCCCAAGCTGTGTTAGGTTTAAATAAGACGTTTTTCAATACAGTAGAATGAACCCGAAAAAAAGCCAGATAATTACGGCTTTTTTGGGTTCAGCTATACCAACAAGGTGTTTTTTGGGTATTTTTTTGGCTCGGCTATAGCCTAATGCACACCCCTGGTCCCAGAATACTCTTGCTACTCCCAGGGGCTGTCATTCCACTCTGCAACCTGTCACTCCCATCCCAGAACTCTTCTGCTACTCCTAGGGGCTGTCATTCCACTCTGGAACCTGTCATTCCAGTCCCAGGACACTCCTGCTACCCCCAGGGCTGTCATTCCAGCCTGTGGCCTGTCTTTCCCCTCCCAGAAGACTTCTACAACCCCCAGGGGCTGTATTTGCACTCTGGGGCCTGTGATTCCAGTCCCTGGACACATCTGCTACCCCCAGGGGCTGCCATTCCCCTCTGGAGCCTGTCATTCCAGTCCCAGAACACTGCTCCTACCCCCAGAAGCTGTCATTCCACTGTGGGGCCTGTCATTCCAGTCCCAGGACACATCTGCTATCCCCAGAGTTGTCATTTCACTGTAGGGCCTGCCTTTCCAGTCCCAGAACACTGCTGCTACAATCAGGAGCTGTCATTCCACTCTGCAGCCTGTCATTCCAGTCCCAGAACATTCCTGCTACCCCCAGGGGTTGTCATTCCACCCTGGGGCCTGTCTTTCCACTCCCAGAAGACTTCTGTGACCTCCAGGGGTTGTCATTGCACTCTGGGGCCTGTCATCCTAGTCCCTGGACACATCTGCTACCCTCAGGGGCTGTCATTCCACTCTGGAGCCTGTCATTCCAGTCCCAGAACACTGCTCCGACCCCCAGAACCTGTCATTTCACTGCGGGGCCTATCATTCCAGTCCCAGAGTAGTGTATTTGAGACCAGAGACCTTAATGGAAAATCCATTATGCATTTGCTTTGAAACTCTTCTTGAGCTGTAATGTATTTCACTGGAGCCCATGCAAGTCAATGGGCATTCCTGTCTCCCATAATTTTCAATAGGCCTTCAAGTCTCTCCCATTGTTTCCAATGGGCAATCCTGTCCTTCCTTTTAGTACATCCCAGTGGCATCTTTAAGACCAAGGTTTATTCGAGTACAAGATCTCCCTCCTCTGTGAGGGCAGATCTGCATCTCCCCCCGCCCCCCATAGCTAGCAATCCATAACAGTCCAATGTCACCTTTAAGACCAAGGTTTATTCAGGTACAAGCTCTCCGTCCTCTGTGAGGGCAGATCTGTGTGTCCCCCCTCAATAGCTAGCAATCCAAAACAGTCCAGTGGAGCCTGAGCAGTGGGCGTTGCCTTTTGACACACATTTGGTGATGTCAGGGGGTGTGGCATATGCTAATGAGTTATGCTAATGAGTTATGCTAATGAGCTCCTTCTCCTCTTTTTCTACGAAATGACCCCTGGTGCTTGACTGGACAGGTGACATGATATACTGTTGTTTTAAGTGGTTTTAATTGTACTGTATATTGTATTAATATTGTTGGAAACTGCCCTGAGCCTGCTTATGGGGAGGGCGGGATACAAGTCCAAATAAATAAATGAAATTTAAAAATAGGCAATAGTGAAGAAGAAAAAGTGATCTTGCATATGCAAAAGAGAATTTGAGAGTAATTGCTTGCTAAGAAAATCTTCCAGAGATATTTTACAAAAGTCCTGAATAATCCATTTGCTTCTGTTTAGGGTGGAGGGAAAGACATCTGTTCTGAACACCTCCTGATTTAATCAAAGTATATTTATCTTACTTTCCCATGGAGCTATGTGACTGGCAGCCATGTTTGAACAGGGCCATGGCCTGCCCAGGCCCTGGTAGCACTTGCCCCAGGATGCTCTGAGCTTGAAGAGGGCTCTGGCTGCAACCATCCAAGTGAGCTTCCATGGTAGAGTGAACATTCAGAATCCCAGATCCTAGTCCAACACTATAAACCCTACACCTCACTGGTTCTCACACTGGCACTTTTAAGTCCCCTAGTGCTGTTTTGTCCATTTCTTTCTTAAGTTTAGATGCTATGTAAGGATTCTGAGAGCCTTTGGTGTAGTTGTTTAGTGTGCAGACTCTAATCTGGGAGAACCGGGTTTGAATCCCCACTCCTCCACTGAGAGCTGCTGGATGACCTCGGGCAAGCCATAGTTCTGTCAGAGCTGTCCTCTCACGAGCAGTTCTCTCAGAGCTCTCTCAGCCCCACCTACCTCACAGGGTGTCTGTTGTGGGGAGGGGAAGGGAAAGGAGTTTGTAAGCCAGACTCCCAGTGAAGAGTGGGGTATACATCCAATCTCCTCTCCTCTTCATCATCTGGCCTGTTCCTCTTTTGTCATTTAGTTAATCCATTGCATGCCTCTCTCACTCCTAAAAGCAGGGTTCTGCTTTTCATCTGATGCATTCTCTGCTGTACAAACATCTTGATCTCTCCCCTTTCACCTTCTCCGATACATAGTCCCGGTTTGCCCATCCCACTGCCTCTGTTTCCCTTTCCTGAAAAGATACAAATTGCTTCTTGTCCCAAGAAGTCAGCCAGAGTCACCTGCGGTTTCTCTCAGGGTAATTTCCCTGTTCATCAACACTCTTAACAACCTGCACCTTCACATTGAACTGGTCAGCATAATTGTCAATGTTCTATGACACCTGAAGCATTAAGCCAAGGACCAGGGCTGAGTTGGTATCTGTATCTTGCGTTAAGTACAATGAAAATGCCAGAAATAAATAGCAAAAAATGTGCTGCAAAAAAAACCCCTCCCATTCTGTTAGAAGCATGCTGCTGCCTGACCCGAAGAGCTTGGGAACTGTTTCTAATCTAAAATGATTTCCTTCAGCCCTTTGCAAATAGATGAAGCAATGAAGGTGGCTGGCCTTGTTTCAGCGTTCATTGAAGGAACTGAATTGCCTGCATCTTGGGAGAATGACTTGACTTTTCACCTGTGCTTGAAATGGTTGCTTGATCTAATTTTCTCCCTTTCCTACCAGCGTCCAGCATCAAATGTCTTGGAAACTGGTTGTCTGAAAAACAAAACAAAAAAAGGCCTTTTACATTTAACCAAGTGTGACGTCAAGTGGAATGAAACATTACCTGAAACTGTTCACAGCCTCTGCACAATGCCCAGTAAGGAGGGCAAAGGCACAGTATCAGGGTACCAGCTGTGCTGGTGCCCCTCCAAACACCAGGTTTCAACAGTCCCTACTTCTATATTCTCCTTTCCCATCATGTGTTTTCTTGGATACTGGAATCTTATGCTCTGCCTCCTTTTCCCCTAGAATGGCATCCACCTCATTAAGTGTCTGCTAAAAATTCAGAAAGCTGAGGCTTTAATTTTCCCAATTAAAACTGAAGGCAGACTTGTTTACCTGAAAGGGTTTGCTTTCAGAGGCGGCAAGTGTAAGAATTACCTGCCTAGAGAGGAGTCCCTCCTCCGCAATTCTATTTCTTGGCTAGGAGGCAAGCCCAGAGCAGTGACTCATACAGAGATGAATCACGGATGGTCTCTTCCGACAACTGATAACTTCTGTTGCTTTTTTGGCAAAGGTAAAAATAATGGGAAGTTTTATTTCCTGCAACAGAAGTTTTGGATTGGGCTTGGCAAGTTGGGCTATTCAACCAAAATCAGAAAATATTATCGTGTGCTCCTAGGGATCCCAAGTACTTACCGTATTTCGGCAGGGGACGCACAGTCCCCGGCCAGAATATTCTCCCGGGCAACACCCACACTGCATGATGCTGTCACCAAGAAGTGACACCGGGTGATGCTCTGGCAATGGGGCTGGAAACTCGATGGTACCTAGTGCCCCATAGAAGGCCCAGGGGATCTCGTGTGGGGGGCAGAAAAGGGCTTCTCTGTGCCTACTGCCCCCATAGAAGGCCCAGGGGATGGTGTGTGGGGGACAGAAAAGGCCTTCTCTGGTCCTAGTCCCCTCATAGAAGGCCCAGGGGATGGCGTGTGGGCGGCGGAAAAGGGCTTCTCTGGGCCTAGTCCCTTCATAGAAGGCCCAGGGGATGGCATGTGGGGGACAGAAAAGGGCTTCTCTGGTCCTAGTCCCTTCATAGAAGGCCCAGGGGATGGTGTGGGGGGGTGGAAAAGGGCTTATCTCACCTGCCTCAGCCTTGAGGGCCTGCCCCTGCGCTCACACTCCAGACGGTCCTCTCCTGTCGGAGGACTGGAGCAGACTGAGCCAAACACAGTGACTGGGGCTGACGTGGGCGGGACTTCGCCAAGCAGCCAGTCAGCCCTGGCCAGTGTCTTCTGACTGCCAGTTCTTGAGTTGAATCAATTATGGCAAGCATAGAATGTAATGGAACCAAAATTCAAATATTAATAAGGACAGGATTTAAGTGACCATATAATTCCCACAACTTCACACCAGCTCAGTTTGGTCACTTATTATGCAGTGGGTACAGGCTGAAGATAGTGATGCTAAGGCCAGGACACAGGCTGGCAAAGCCAAGGCACAGGGACACTCCTCGGTGTATGATGCAGCACTAGAAAGCTCTATATCATAGAGTTTTCTAATGCATTCTCTAATAACAACAATAAAGAATTTCTTGTCACATAAGAATTGCTTCATTGGCATCCATCTGATTCCTAGGGGGAACCAGAATTCCAGGCTAACTTAAATGTTTCTACTTCATAGAAGAACTTTCTATTAAAATTAAATAACTCTGTGGTTTTCCACCAGGATTGCCAGCCTCTGGGTGGGGCCTACAGATCTCCTGGAATCACAGCCGGTCTCCGGACTACAGAGTAAGGTTGCCAATCTTCAGTTGGGGGCAGGGAATCCCTCAGTTTGGAGGCACTCCCCCACTTCAGGGCTATCAGAAAGCGGGGGGGGAATAGATGCTGGCCGCTCCATTATACCCTATAGAGACTGGTCCCCATAGGGTATAATGGTGATTCGATCCATGGGTACCTAGGGCTTGGGAGAGGGCTGTTTTTTGAGTCAGAGGCACCAAATTTTCAGCATAGCTGCTGATGTCTCTCCTCAAAAAAACCTCCCACGTTTCAAAAAAAGATTGGCCCCAAAAGAAGGTGCCCCATCCTCTGTTATCTCCAATGGAAGGAAAGCATTTAAAAGGAAAAGTACGAGGGCAGCTCACCCAGAACTCGCTTCAGAGTTCCCTCTCCTGGAGCCTCCCTCCCCTCTCCTGGAGCCTCCTGGTTAGTCCCCTGCCTGCTTGTCAGCCTCACCTGGCAACCCTACTACAGATCAGTTCCCCTGGAGAAAACGTCTGTTTTGGAGAGTACACTCTGTGGCATTATAACTCATGTGGGTCCCCTCTCCTCTGGAAACACTGCCCTTCTTAGGCTGTACCCCCAAATCTCCAGAGTTGGCAACCCTATGCTGCTTAGCAGAGGCTATTATTGTTCAAGAAGAAGAAGAGATTGGATTTATGCCCCACCCTTCACTACCCAAAGGAGTCTCAGAGCGGCTTACAAACTCCTTTCCCTTCCCCTCCCCGCAACAGACACCCTGTGAGGTAGGTGGGGCTGAGAGAGCTCTGACAGAAACTGCTCTTTTCCAAGAACAGCTGAGCCAGAACTATGGCTTGCTCAAGGTCATCCAGCAGGTGTGAGTGGAGGAGTGGGGAATCAAACCCAGTTCTCCCAGATTAGAGTCCATGCACTTAACCACTATACCAAACTGGCTCTGTGGTATCTGTGGTATCCAAACACTTTAAAAAAAAAGTGTTTGTGCTGTATAGTGGGAGACTATCCTGTCTAGGAAGAAAAAGAATAAAGCCTCGTATTTGCTTCACACACTGAGCCGCAATATTATTCCCCCCACCCCGCCTTTGTATAGCTCTAAGCAAAGCTGGATAAGAATGGTTCCTTTATCTTCTTTTTCTAGTCTGTCGTGTAAAATAATCCAGCACACATTTCAGGCTTAAGCACCACACCATCTCGTTGGGTTATAATCTTTTTAAAGCGGTGCAACAGCCTGCTTTATTGATCCTTCCACTGATCGGATTCTTAAAGAGAGCACCTTTCAAGACTTGGGATATTTGTTTTCCAGGGAGACAATGCATACTTCTTGGCTTTAATCATTTAGGTTTATGATACACTTCCTTAATAGGTGGGAAGTGACGGAGTTCACCGTTCGAGGGATGTTTTTCAGGAGTATTACTGGCTCGTACATTCTCTCGCTATCTCAGAGATTTCCTCGGAGTTAACAGTTCCAACTGTCAGCCCGGGGATTATCCCCAGAGCCTGTTTGTGTAGGCCTCAAAGAAGCCTTGGAAACGTGTAAATGATGTAACTTTTTGCTGATCGTTCAATTACATCAATTGGATGTTAACACTTATCAACTAAAAATGTGCCCCAATTAATAGAGCATCACATATTTGTTAAGAGGTTGATTATTTCTAATGTAAGTATTTTATTTAATACTTAGAAAAATCTCGGTGACATGCTGTATCTGAGGAGAGGTGTCCTTCTTTTGCTCACGTGCAGAAAGGAATGTCTCTGTTAAAATGCTTCCTGCTACAACACAATGCAGGCCAGGGTGGAATTCGAGAGAGGCCCATCATGGGCTAGCGTAAAGAGTTATTTTAATGGACCCAGCCTACCTATTTATCTTTATCTTGTGGACTCATTAGGGTTCACAACCTCAGGGATTGCCTGGAGTTATCCCAGGATTATTCCTGATCTCTGAACAGTTTCCCTAGAGGAAATGCCACCTTTGGAAATATGGTTGCCAACTGCCTGGAGAAAAATATCCTATCCCTTTAATAAACAGGTAAATTCAGCTGCCCATTTCCACACATCAAGCCTCTGTTAAAGGGGCAGGGCATATTTTCCACTTGGCAACTCTGACCAGAAGACAGACTGTAAGGTGTACCATAGGAGAAACTAAATGCTAGAATGGCATCACATCCCTGCTGAGCTCCATGCTCTCCTGAAAATTCTGCCTTACCCAGGCACTGCTTCCAGATCTCCAAGAATTTCCAAGGCCAGGGCTGGCAGGCTCAGTATTTAACCCTTTTTTTTTTGGTAAATACAGTTTATTATTGGATATATCACATGTTCATACAGTTTAAACCTACCTACATATCCATTTTTCTAATTTCCCTTCTCCCCCCCAAACAAGGCTTCCCACACTGCTCCAACCCCATTAATGTCTCTCTTATTACTTCTAAACTTATTTTCTCTTACAAACGGTAACAATTCAAAAATCTAATTCTATTTCATTTTCTTCTTAATAACTATCAAAGCAAATCAAACCACGTTTAATGTCCCAATTTTTCAACAAGTATTTTTGAAAGTCTTTCCAGTCTTCAAAGAAAGTTCCATCTTCTTCGTTGTTTAACATTCTTGTTAGTTTGTCTATTTCTGCCAAAAACAACGTCTTTTTAATCCATTCCCATGTTTCAGGTACTTTATCTTGTTTCCAACATTGAGCAAAAATCAGTCTGGCTGCTGTAATCAAGTACCATAGTAGTGTTCTCTTGGCTACATTTATTTCTTCCATTTTAAGACCTAACAATAACATCTGTGGGTCTTTCTTAAAAGTACATTTCAAAATTTTTTGTATCTCATTGTGGATCTCAGTCCAATACTTTACTGCTTTATCACATGTCCACCACATATGGTAAAAAGACCCTTCATGTTTTTTACATTTCCAACATTTGTTGGACATACTTTCATTTATAGGCGTCATATACCATCTGTACATCATTTTATAACAATTCTCTTTAACATTTACACAAGTTGAAATTTTCATTGACTTTTTCCACAAATATTCCCAAGATGTCATTAATATCTCATTATTAACATTTACAGCCCATTTTATCATTTGCGCTTTTACAGTTTCATCCTCAGTGTACCATTTCAATAAAACCTTGTACAGTTTAGAAATCATTTTTTTACCTTTCTCAAGCCATACAGTTTCAATTTCAATGTTCTTTTCTCTGAAACCATGTTCTCTATTATCGGTCTTAAATAAATCATAAATCTGTCTGTATTTCAACCAATCATATTCAAATTCAAGATCAAATCTATCTTGTAACACAAAATTTTTCCCTTCTAATTTTAAAAGATTTTTGTAAGGTAGCCAATCTAACCCTTGATTTCTTGAATGTGGGTTAATCACTTCAGCTGGTACTATCCAAAGTGGTCTTTCTTCTGAGAAGAATTTTCTATATCTCATCCATGTCTCGAACAGTGATTGCCTTACAAAGTGGTGTTTAAAAAATTTGTCCATTTTTACTTTTCCATACCATAAATATGCATGCCATCCAAATTTGTTATCATGCCCTTCTAAAGCTAATAACTTCTTATTCTCAAGATTAATCCACTGTTCCAACCATGTTAGACAGACGGCATCATAATACAGTCTTAAATTTGGTAATTGTAGGCCTCCTCTCTCTCTTGCGTCGCATAAAATTTTCATTTTAATCCTTGGCTTTCTTCCTGCCCATACGAATTTGGATAATTCTTTCTGCCATGAATCCAATACATTCCTTTGTTTTAGTATTGGAATGGTCTGAAATAAAAACATCAAACACGGTAAAATATTCATTTTTACAGTTGCGATTCTTCCCATCAATGATAAATTCAAAGTGTCCCATTTCTTCATATCTTGCTGAATCCTGTGCCACACCTTTTCATAATTGTTTTTAAACAGGTCAATATTTTTCATGGTTAATTCAATTCCAAGATATTTAGTCTTTGTAACTACATCACATTGAATTTTCTCTTGAAGTTCTATTTGTCTTTGCTTCGTCATATTTTTACACATCACCTTAGTTTTGTTTTTATTAACGTAAAAACCCGCAACTGAGCCAAATTCTTCAATTTTCTCCATCAAATGTGGTATTTTCTCAATAGGATCCTGAATCATAAACATCACATCATCTGCAAATGCCCTATATTTGTATACGAATCCTTTCACTGAAAGTCCTTCAATACTATTATCTTTTCTTATTGCTGTCAATAATATTTCCAACATCCAAATAAACAGCAACGGGGACAACGGGCAGCCTTGACGTGTTCCCTTTTGAACTTGGAAAAAATCCGTCCTTTCTTTGTTTATATTCAAAGCCGCTTTTTGTTCTGAGTATATTGCCACAATCATGTTTAAAAAGAACTGTCCAATGTCCAATTTTTCAATAACTTGCAGCATAAACTCCCAATTTAAGTTGTCAAAAGCTTTTTCCGCATCTAGGAAGAGGAATCCAACTTCTTTTTCAGGATGCTTGTCATAGTATTCAATTGCGTCTATCACCACTCTTAAATTGTCTCTGATTTGTCTGTTTGGTAAAAATCCAGCTTGTTCTTCCGCTATAGTATCTTTCAGATATTTTTTCAATCTCTCCGAAATTATTTTTGCAAATAATTTGTAATCATTATTTAATAGCGATATTGGTCTATAATTCTTTACTTGAGTCAAATCCAAACCTTCTTTAGGTATCAATGAAATATTTGCTTCTTTCCATGAATCTGGGATCCGTTTGGTCTTTCTTATCTCATTTGACAGAAGTACTAAAATGGGGGTTAGCTCCTCTTTAAATTTCTTGTAGAACTTTGCTGTGAAGCCATCTGGTCCTGGAGCTTTGCCCAACTTTGAATCTTCTATCGCCATTGTCACTTCTTCTTTCGTTACTAAACCATTTAATGATTCCTTAATTTGTTTTCCCAGCTCTGGAACTTCAATAGTCTCCAAATATTTCTTAATTCTCTGTTGATCAATTCCTTTCTTTTTGAATAATTTGGCGTAATATTTGAAGAAAGCTCTTTTTATACCATTCAAATTCATAACATCCTTTCCATCTTCAATAATCTTGGATATAAAGTTCCTTTCTTTTCTATTTTTCAATTGCCACGCTAAAAACTTTCCTGGTTTGTTTGCACCCTCAAATGCTTTTTGCTGTAATTTCTTCAAATTCCAATATAATTCTCTGTTCAATAAAACATTCAGTTGATCTTGCAGAAAGTGGATCTCTTTAATAATCTTTTTCTTCCCTGGTCTTTTCTTTAATTCCTTTTCTTTTTGTCGAATTTTTTCATGAAGATCTTTCTGTTGTTGGATCTTTTGCTTTTTGTCCTTGGAGTTCAGAGAGATAAGCATACCTCTCATTACCGCTTTGTACGCATCCCATACAACTTGTATATCCGTACCTTTATTTAAATTCAATTCAAAAAATTTTTTCGTTTCTTTTTTTAAGGTTTCATTAATTAATTTTTGATCTAATAAGTCCTCATTAATTCTCCAATATAGTTGTTTAGTTTTTTCTTTAGATATCCAGAGTAGGGGATTATGATCAGAATTAATTTTCGGTAAAATTTGTATTTTATAAGTTTTTTGCGCCATCTCCTCTGACATCCAAATCATGTCAATTCGGGAGAAGGAATTATGTCTATTAGAGTAAAAAGTGTAGTCCTTAGTCTTGGGATTCCACTTCCTCCAAACGTCTTCCAGTTTCTCTTGCTTCATCAATTGAAAAAAATTTTTTGGTAACTTTCCAATTGTCTCTCCACTTGCTTTGGATTTTCTGTCCAATATGTTATTCACTGTACCATTAAAGTCTCCAGCTAGGACTATTTGATCATAATTTAAACAGTCCAACTCTTTAGTCAAGTCATTGAAGAAAGTCTCTTTTGCACCATTGGGCGCATATATATTTACAAGCAATGTCTTTTTTCTGTTCATCAATATTTCCACGCCAACATATCTTCCTTCTTTATCTGAGAAGATTTTTTTAGGGTCCAATTCTTTTGAAACATAAATCACTGTTCCTTTTTTCTTATTAGTTGCTGAGGAATGAAATTCTTCTCCCAATTTTTTATTAATCAGGTATTTATTATCTTGTTTTCTTATATGTGTTTCTTGTAAACAAATTATGTTACATTTTTGTTTCTCCAGCCAATGATTCACTAATCTTCTTTTACTCGGTGAATTTAGTCCGTTTACGTTCCAAGATAAAAATTTGTAATCCATAATTGTGTTGAATTAAATATCTTTAAAATCATCAAAATTGTTCTCTTTGAATCTGTATAAGTCTCCTTCAGATTTAAGAGTCGATCTCACCGAATTGTACACGAATGAAAGTCCATATGGAATCTCCCATCTGAACCTAATATTCATTTCTTTTAGTCTGTCTGTCAATTTCTTGAATTTCTTTCTGTCTTGTAAGATCGATCTCGGAATTTCTCTCAGAATTATTATTTTTTTTCCATTAATTTCCAACGGTTGTGTGAATTGTTTCTTGAAAACATCTTCCTTCATTTTTGTTGTCACGAATTGAACAATCACATCTCTGGGTAATTGCTTTCTCTTGGCATAAGCTGAGTTTACTCTGTAAATCAAGTCAAAGTCTGGATCCAAATCTCCAACATCTTCCCCTATATAAGTTGTCAATGTATTGATTACTAGAGCTCGTAAGTCCTGATCTTCCTCCTCTTCTATCCCTCTCAATCTCAGATGATTCTGAGTAGCTCTATATTCCATCATAGACTCCAGCCTTGTATTTTCTAACAGGGATTTTTTAACCTTCTGTTCCATTTCTTCAGATTTTGTCACCAGACTTTTGACCTCTTTCTTGACTTCTTCTGTATCTTTTTTAATCCCTGACACTTCTGTTAGTACCAGTTCTTTCAGTTCTTCCATATTTTTTTTCTGTACTTGGACTTGCACTTGTTCTATTTGCTCCAGTTGTATTTGCAGCTGTTGTTGCAATTGTTGTTGCAGCTGTGATTCTATTTGTTTTCCAAGATTCTGCACCACTTCGGTCATCCATTTTTCCATCGCTTCCATAGCCGCTTGCCACTCTTTTTTTCCTTTGCAGTCATTCTTGGACTAGGTGATGACGCAGCTCTAGGTCTTGACCTCAAATCCATTTTGGAAGCGACTTCAGTACTAATCAATCTTTATATTAGCAATCTTCAAGCCAAATCGCCACCTTTATAACTTGTATCAGCGCTTTTTCTGCTTAAAAATAACTTTTTAAAATTTAGTCCTCCTCAAAATGTCGGGCGCAATTTCTCTATGGTTTTCCGGCTAGAGTAGGCTCCTTGCAAACTTCCTGTTTATCTGTCCGTCTCTGTAATCCAACTTCCGGTAAAGGTGGTGTCACACAATCAAACGTCCGTCTGTTTCCGGCATAGCAACCTCTAAAACGTCCACTCTAGCCTACTTCCTGTATCATAGAGTCACAGTTAGTTTCGTTTCTGCTACGTAAAGTTTAGACTTGATTGACCACAGGAATGCAAAACAAAGTCACTTTTCAGCCGTTTTCTCTAAAGGAAAGCTTTCATTTTACTTTTAAATCAAGCGGAATAGTTCATTAAAGGCTTCTACGCTTATCCGCACGTTTCAATTTCGCGTTCTTCTTTAAACCGGTAAGCGCTTATTCGTTTGTTACCTTGCTTGTAATCTTGGGGTTTCGCGGTGCTTCTTCTGTAATCGATGTTAAACTTGATGTTAAAGAGGTCGGTAGATGACGAATTTATGCTGAATTCTCAGCCCAGCTGGTATCTGTAGTGCTGATTTGCAACTGCCCTCTTCACGGAAGGAGATCAAAGTATAAACAAGCTTCCTCCGAAGCTTATCCACACTGATCTCAACTCCCCCTCAGGCTTGGCTGCTTGCTTGCCACCCCCCGCCTGGGGAGTGCTGCGCTGGGCCAGATAAAGCCCAGACTGTCGTCAGATACCGCAGTACACTCTGCACAACTCGCAAAGTGTGTCAATTCGCCATTTTACTCCGACCGGAAGCCAGTATTTAACCCTTTATTTATTTTATTTATTGAAATATCTCTACCCAAGGAGCTCACAACACTATGTAAACTGATACAAAGCAAACAACCAACACAACCCAACAAAGCAAAAAACAAACAAACAACTGCAACTCAGGCTAGTCCTGGAGTCATTGGATGGCTTGTCTGAAGCGATGTTCAAGCTTTATAAGGTACATGGAACAGAAAGTGGGAGAACACTCCTCCTCCTTCCCTCCCTTCCTATTAGGTTTACAGAAAATAATAGAGAATTAAATGTCAGTGGAGCTATTGGCTCTGCACATATTAGGGTTACCAGTCCCAGCCCAGCTAGGCCTGGCCTGTCAGCCAATGAGAGGCTACAGGCACGGACTGATGTCACTTCCAAAGAAAACTCAGAAGTGATGCCATACCTCCCTAGGAAACTTTATGGTAAAACCATAGAGTTTTCAATAATTCCTAACAAGGATTGATGGGGGACTAGATGGGGGACAAATCTCCAGGTATTTCCCAACCCAGAGCTGGCAATCCTAGAAGCCATGTTGGATTAGGCCAATGTACCATCCAGTCCAACACTCTGTGTCACACAGTAGCCCCCAAAAACCCAGGTGCCATCAGAAGGTCCACCAGTGGAGCCAGAACTCCAGAAGCCCTCCTACTGTTGCCTCCCCAAGCACCAAGAATACAGAGCACCATTGTCCCAGACATAGGCTGTGGTCATACACACTAAATAATCCTTTTCAATCCACTTTCAATGTGCTTTCCAACTGGATTTTTACTGTGTGAACTGGCAAAATCCAATCTGAAAATACACTGAAAGTGGATTGAAAGTGGATTATTTAGTGCGTGCGACTGCAGCCATAGTGTTCCATCTATAGGTAAAGGTAAAGGTTTCCCTTGCTTGAAAACCAGTCATATCCAACTCTAGGGATGTGGTGCTCATCTGTGTTTCCAAGCCAAAGAGTCAGTGCTGTCCAAAGACATTTTTGTGGTCATGTGGCTGGCATGAGGCACACAGAAAGCTGTTACCTTCCCACCGAAGTGGTACCTATTTATCTACTTGCAATTTCTTGCTTTTGAACTGCTAGGTTGGCAGGAGCTGGGGCCAGAGATAGGAGCCCACTTTGTCATGTGGCACTCAGGTCTTGAACTGCTGAACTACCAACCTTCCAGTCTGTAGTTCAGCATCTTAACCACTTGAGCCACCACAGACCTATACTTTGTGGCTAATAGCCACTGATGGACCTCTGCTCCATATCTTTATCCAATTTCCTCTTGAAGCTCTCTATACTTGTAGCCACCACCACTTCTTGCAGCAGTGAATTCCACATGTTAATTACTCTTTGGGTGAAGAAGTACTTCCTTTTATCTGTGCGAAGCTTGCTGCTCATTAATTTCATTGTGTGTTCGTGAGTTCTTGTATTGTGAGAAAGGGAGAAAAGTACGTCTTTCTCTGCCTTCTGCTTTCATTGGGGTTCCTGGCAAATCACACCTATATGTCTCATGAACCTAATCATAACCTTTAGTACTGTATGGGTGATGATCTATTTCGAATTCAGTTCTTTTGGACAGTTGAGGACAACCTCTAAGCCAAGGATACAGTTATGTTTTCCCATACAGAATGACATGCTATGATTATGACACTAAACCCAGGATGAATTGGTGCAGACCCAAATTACCAAGGAAAGAATGATTATAAAGCCAAAAGGCACATTTTAATAACTGATGTTTTCCCAGATTTAATTTATGGAAAGACAGCATAACCTTTTGAGGCATAAAACTCATACACTTTTAAAGTGAATTAAAGGGTGTTTTTCTGCGATGATTTGATGCGCCGATGCTTCTCAGCTTCTTGAACTTTAAAAAGATACACAACGAGTGGCTGAACTTCAGTCTCTGAATTACAATGCACCTACTTTCAATATTTTAAGGGCAAAAGTACAGGTGCACTTGATAAAATCCTGACTTCATTTAATCCAATCCAAATATTACTGTTGGCTTTTTATGGAACTGCACTTCCCTAGAAGTTGAGACATGAAGGAGGAAAGTATCACAGAATGCTGTTCTTGCTGTTGGAGGCGAGGATGACGTGGAAACTGCTGATCATGAAGATATTGCAGGCCCTTTCAGTTCTACCAGGACCAGTTTGATGGAAGCTTGCCTCAAGTTGAGTTGAGTCGGGTTTATTATTATTACGGTCTTAAGAGCAACATACAGAGTAAGCATAACATGTGAAGGGGTGTCCCGGCCCAGTGGTCTTGGGACTCAGCCCGACCCCTCCCCCAGCGGGAGAACCCCCACAGCTACCCCACATACCGGCAAGGCCCCTGACCCAGGGGGAGAAACAAGGCACCCGGGGAGCCCAAGAGGAGCGCAGTGGGGACTTCCGCCCTACCTCGACCGGCTCAGCGTCCCAGCTGAAGAGGGGGGTGGGGCTGGGACAGGGAGGGGTGACATGGCAGGGCTGATGGGGGTGCTGGGAGTGGGGTAGGGATAGAGGGTTCTGAGGAGGAGATGCCGGGGAGGAGCAGGGTGTCTGTGGGAATTACTGAGAGCAAGAGAGACGGCACGAAGCCCAGAGAGAAGGGACTGGGAGTTTTCCCAGACACGTGGGCAGAGGGACCTCCAGGGTGAATGAAATCCCATTCCCTGCCAGTCTGAGGCATCTCACTCCTCCCTCCCCCCCTTGAATATCCATCTCTCAGGGCCGCCGCCCCTGCAGCTGGGCCCTCGGATGCAATGGCCACCGGGGGACCAGGACCAGGCTCACAGGCAAAGCGTGATGGGGGGGGGGGATAGTCATAACATACAAAAATAGAAATCTGAATTTAAGAACTTTTAAAATTCAGTTCCCGCAATCTAATAATTAATGCACAAAACTCAGTGACTGAATGTGTAATCGCTGCATTCTTATCCAATAGGAGCCAGTGAAGCCTGGCTTTGTTTGTATTAATGTGCCCCAGTGTCCTATCAACTAATGGGGTAATAGTTTTAAGATAGCCTCCCTGTAAAATGGACAACTGAAGAACATATGCTCTACCAATTCAACCTCGCTTAAAAGGCATGGGCATAGCCTCTCAGAATAGGGTTTTTTAAATTGTACCTGCCTTGAATAACCGCAGATGGAAGGGCAGAACATCTAGCTAGGGCAAATGCCCTTCTAGAATTCTTTCCCTCCACTGAAGTCAAATATATTGCCGGCTCAATGGTGCTTTTGATATTTAACAACACACTGAGTTTGGAAGCCATAGAGATGTCAGATTGTTGCTCAATGTCCTCAACTCTAATTAGCCCTTTGGCTTGTTCAAATCCATAGGATAAGAGTAGCTGAGGTGAGAAGCCAGCTCTATGAATATGATAGTGAACTGCCTTGATCAAGGTTGTTTTATCCCCCAAGGATTCCTTTGGCGTGATTTTTTCCTCATTGGATACTCACCAGGAGCCAGTTTTTTGTCAGCTCATTTGGCTCTCCTCTCCACCTAGAGTTGCCCACTCTGGGTTGGGAATTCCTGGAGATATGGGGGGATTTGGGGGTGGGTGGAGTTTAGGAAGGGGAGGTGGGTGGAGTTTAGGAAGGGAAGAGGCCAGCCTTCAAAGCAGCCATTTTCTCCAGGAGAACTGATCTCTGTAGACTAGAGATCACTCATAATTCTGGGAGATCTCCAGGTCTCACCTGGAGGTTGGCAACCCTACCCTGCCCTACAAAGTTCACATTTGCCTTGCATGCTCAACAAAACTGCAAAGGTTACCTGTCCTTAAAGAGAACATGTTGAGTTTCTGTGAACTTTGAGAAAATACTTAAATTCTTATTCCCCACCCCTGCATATCTACAGAATATTTAATCCCTGAACCAATTTTGAATGATCCAGTATACCACAATCAGTGCGATCCTAAACAGAGTTACACCTTTCTAAGTGCATTGAAGTCAATGGGCTTCGAAGGATATAACTGTGTTTAGAACTGTGCTTTCATCTCATGATAACTAAGCCCTCTATCAGTCTATACAGGAGGAATTTGACAGGCTCATAATTTCCTGAAGTGTATTTTGTCTCGCCTGTTTTACTATGGCAAGGTCCTACGTACCCACAGCAGGCTAACTTATAATGTCCTGCTGTAGTTAAAGCTTCTCCTAACTGCAGTATCGATAGTCTAATCACCTACAAAGCCATGAGCCCCCTCCACTTACTTACATGCCCCTTCCTTTAGCCAAATTGCTTGTAAACAACAAACTCTTGAACTTTTGGATTTGAAATTCCTACTCCTCCTTCATAAAGGAAAGAAATCTATGTAATTCAAAGTATCTCTGTTTTTGAAAGACGATGCAGGAGCAATCATGGCTTTGCAGGTCTTTCCCCAGCCTCTAGCAAAAAGCCAATCATACTTTGCATGTTGTTTTAAAGCAGTGGTCTTGGATGCACGAGTCTGGACTCTCCACTGCACCACAGAGCATCACCTCCGTCTTTTTACTGCCTTTTGGAAGGGGAAAGGGTAAAAGCCAGAAAGGCTGTAATGCATGCCACTGTTTTTTGCGGCACTATTGCTTGTTTAGTGCCCGTTCCGGGCCATTCCGGGCCGTTCCGGCTTTTACCCTGTCCCTTTTGGAAGGACCTGTTGCCAGTGTGTACACAGAGAGCAAGGAGATCACTGCTCCTGCCTGTCGAGAGGAGTACTCTTGCCAAGATGAGCCACAAGATGGTGAGGCAAGGCCCTCGGAGGCTGAAGAGAATTCCTCCATGGATCTGTCTCTTTCCTTGTTCACTCCTGGTGCTTGGCTTATGTTTCCAGTCCTTGGCTCACTTGATCTGCTGCCTACGTCCCTGGCCTTGATGCTACACAACTTTCATCCCCCCTCTTTCCATCACAGGATATTTATGAACTGTTCGGGCTGCTAGCACTGCCTTGACAAATGCTAGGAGATTTTCAGGGCACTTCCCTGGGGGATGGGGTAGTTTAGGGATTATGTGATGACGTTTCTGGTGACACTCTAGGAATTTCCCTTAATCTCTATGGTAAAGGCTATAGAGACATGGGGGGAATTCCTAAAGTGTCACTACGGAGGTCTTTCCATGGTCATTTCCCCCCTCCTGCTCTTCAGTTTCTGGAAGACAAAGAATCGGGGCCAAGGATAGGGGTTTTATCTGCTATGGGAGGGCATATGGCAAGCCTATGTCCCACTGTTGTAAGAGCTTCAACAGATTCTGAGGAGCTACTTATTTTAATGGTTTCTGCTGCTGATCTTTGGCATATACTCACTAACTAATAGAACGTTCTAATGGCTTTGACTTCTACATGTAACGAAAAAGAAAACAATCAATGCTGAGACACAGCTATGAAAGCAACATTTCTGCAATGGAGGAGAACAAATTTAAACAATTAGCCTCCCAGCTCTGGTTCTTCCTCTCTTCCTCTCGTCTCAGGAGAGGGACTGTACATCTTTATGATCAATAGGGCCAGGTGAATAATTCATTATGAAAAGCATTGAGTGGATTTACATCTGAGTGCCGTTTCTATTTACTGAACGTGCATGAGAAAGCAGTGGTAAACAGGAAATGGCTCATTCACATTTATTCCATTGGCTTTTCTTCTGCTGATGATCTTGTGTCAGTCTAAAGTTTGATTCGGGAATGCTGCCCTGGTTTTGGAGCCAATCGGGAAGTTAGTTCTTGATTGACATTCTTCTGTGACTGGGTAGTAGCTGCAGAACATCCATTAACTGGATCTAGCAGGCCAGCAGGTGTGAGGGGTTCCTGTGGGTCTCTCACTGTGGGTCTGATATGGGGGGCCTGAAACGCTGAAGAATAAAGGGTCCCCTTGGTTCATGCAATTGATTGTCCTGCTCATGATACATCCAGCAGCAAAAAGAGGGAGACAAAAGTGTCGTTTTCAACCTATTGGGTGCCAGGATAACGTTATGCTTCAGATTCTCATTTTATGTTGAACTTATCTGCCTTTGTAGTATACCAAGTTTATAGGCGAAGGGCAAGAAGGACCGTTATTCTCTGCCTCTGATGTGAGATAAGGCTGCTACAAGAGCAGATAAAATAGCAGAGAAATGTTTATGCTTTGCTATTGTGACTGCCACTCGCAGAGGAGGATTTAATTTGGGCCATAGCCTGTGCTCTCTGTAACTATCATCCCACCAGATTCATTATCAGATCTACCCAAGAGGGGAATTTGTGAAGTTTGTGCAGTTTGTTAAACCAGCAAACCAACCAACCAAACAGTGCTGCCTGTTTTATATTTCACATGACTAGAGTCCTGGAGAGTTGGACTCAACTGTGCAACCGAACAACAGCAGGGCCTTAAACTCACATCGATGGAGGCCAAATGAAAAATCAGAAGCAGAGATCTCTTTTGCATTGCAACCCTTTGGTTTTCTATTCTGGCTGTTCTTCAGTGAGACTGCAACCAAGAAATCAGAAGGACAGTGAGACTTGAAAGGGCAGCCATAAACGAACTAGAAAGGTGTAAGGATGTGTCACTGGAGACCAAGAGCAAGATCATTCATACCGTGGTATTCCCCATTACTGTGTGTGGATGTGAAAGTTGAATAATGAGGAAAGCTGATGGGAAGAAAATGGATTCATTTGAAATGTGGTGTAGGAGTTTTATGGATACCCCGGACTGCCACAAAGTCCAATAAGTAGGTTCTAGATCAAATCAAGCCTGAATTCTCCCTTGAAGCTAAAATGACTAAAGAGAGGTTCTTGTAGCTTGGTCATATTGTGAGAAGACAAGACTCGCTGGAAATGATGATGATGCTAGGAAAAGCTGAAAGCTGTAGAAGAAGGGGAAGACCCAACAGGAGATGGATTGACTCAATCAAGGAAACCACGACCCTTCGTCTGCAAAACCTGTGCGAGGCTGTCAATGATTGGATGTTTCAAAAGTCATTAATTCATAGGGTCAGAAGTCAGAAGCAATGTGGTGGTATATAACACACATGTTATACCACTGACCTCTGCCTAGCACAAACAGCCCTACACTTTAAATAAAGCATGGCTAGAACATAAGAACATAAGAGAAGCCAATGCTGGATCAGGCCAATAGCCCATCCAGTCCAACACTCTGTGTCACACAGTGGCCAAAAATACCAGGTGCCATCAGGAGGTCCAGCAGTGAGGCCAGGACACTAGAAGCCCTCCCACTGTCCCCCCCCCACAAGCACCAAGAATACAGAGCATCCCTTGCCCCAGACTGTGAGTTCCTATCTATGCCTGTGGCTAATAGCCACTGATGGACTTCTGCTCCATATGTTTATCTAATTCCCTCTTGAAGCCATCCATGCTTGTAGTTGCCACCACCACCTGTGGCAGTGAATTCCATGTGTTAATCACTCTTTGGGTGAAGAAGTACTTCCTTTTATCTGTTCTAACCTGACTGCTCAGCAATTTCTTTGAGTGCCCATGAGTTCATGTATTGCGAGAAAGGGAGAAAAGTACCTCTTTCTCCACCTGTTCTATCCCATGCATAATCTTATAAACCTTGATCATGTCTCCCCTCAGCCATCGTTTCTCCAAGCTAAAGAGCTCCAAGTGTTTTAACCTTTCTTCATAGGGAAAGTGTTCCAACCCTTTTATCATTCTAGTTGCCCTTTTCTGCCCTTTTTCCAAAGCTATAATATTATTAAGGTGTGGTGACTAGAACTGTACACAGTACTCCAAATGAGGTTGCACCATTGATTTATATAGGGGCATTATGATATTGGCTGATCTGTTTTCAATACTGTTCCTAATAATCCCCAGCATAGCACTTTTTTTATTGCAATCGCACACTGTCTCAACATTTTCAGTGAGTTATCTACTACAACTCCAAGATCTCTCTCTTGGTCAGTCTCTGCCAGTTCGGACCCCATCAATGTATATTCATAGTTAGGATTTTTGGTTCCAGTATGCATCACCTTGCACTTGGCCACACTGAACCGCATTTGCCAAGTTGATGCCCACTAAAGAGTAAAGACACTTCAGATTAGAACAATACGGAAGATGAACAGTGCCATCCTAAGCATGTGTACTTAGAATCCCACATATATATATATATACACAAAGATAAAGATATGGAGCAGAGGTCCATCAGTGGCTATTAGCCACAAGGTATAGATAGGGACTCTGGGGCAAGTGATGCTCTGTATTCTTGGTGCTTGGGGGGGGTCAACAGTGGGAGGGCTTCTAGCATCCTGTCCCCACTGCTGGACCTCCTGATGGCACCTGGTATTTTTGGCAGCTGTGTGACAGAGTGTTGGACTGGATGGGCCACTGGCCTGATCCAACATTGGCTTCTCTTATGTTCTTATGTTCTTATTCAATGAGCCTTCCCCCAGAACAGTGTTGCTATTTTCACTTCTAGAGAAGCTAGATTAATTTATCGAAAGCAAAATAGCTAAAGAGATCATTCTCACCTCTATGCAGTAGTTATTTCTTCAGCATTAGTTTTTACCATTGATTTTATTTAGTTATGTTATTTATATTCCTTCTCTCTCATTTGGACTCAAGGGGGATTACATAGAGTGAGTCAATACGATTAGCAGGATGGGTCATTCCATGAACAATGCAATAGGAATTAGGGTTGTAAAACCAACCAGGTCTAAAAACAGAACCAAAGCAAAGCATAAGTATGAACATGACACTCCCACAAGCGCTGCTCCGCGCTCGTCTTTCCCTTTTGCTCCGATGGTATGTGTCAATTTCACACATGCTGCTGCGTGGCCACATTTTGCTCCACAGCTTCGCATGATTTTCCCCACGTCTACTCAATCCTCAAAAAACAGGATTGAGTAGACATGGGGAAAATCGCCCAAAACTGCAAGGCAAAATGTGGCCATGCAGCAGCTTGTGTGAAATTGACACATACCATTGGGGCAAAAGGGAAGAGTGAGCGCGGAGCAGCGCTTGTGGGAAATTGGCCATTTTGTGTGTGTTTGTAAAATGCCCTCCAGTCACAGCTGATCTATGGCAACCCCGACAAGGGGCTTTCAAGGCAAATGAGAAGCAGAGGTGGTTTGCAATTGGCTTCCTCTGCACCGTCTTCCTTGGTGGCCTCCTTTCCAGCTACTAAGACCTATGAGGAAAGGCTGAACGAGCTGGGTGTGTTTAGCCTGGAGAGAGGTGACATGAGAACCATCTTCAAGTAGCTGAAGGGCTGTCATATAAAGGATGATGCGGAGTTGTTTTCTGTTGCCCCAGAAGTTCGACTTGAAAGTAAATCAAAAGAGTTTTTGAATAAGCATTAGGAAGAACTTTCTGTCAGTTAGAGTGGTTCCTCAGTGGAACAGGCTTCCTGGGGAGGTGGCGGGCTGTCCTTCTTTGGAGGTATTTAAGCAAAGGCTAGGTGGCCATCTGACAGCAATGCTGATTCTGTGAACATAGGCAGTTCACAGGGCAGGAAGGGTTGCATCAGTGCTTACTTCTCCTGTTCCTTTCTTACTCCCCCAGGGAATGCTGATCACCACTTCGGGGTCAGGAAGCATTTTTTCTCCAGGACAGATTGCCCAGGGAATCCTGGAGATTTTTTTTTTTTTTTGGGGGGGGCATCTTCTGGGCATGGAACAGAGGTCACAGGGGTTGGGGGGGATATTTGTGAATTTCCTGCATTGTGCAGGGGCTGGGCTAGATGATCCTGGAGGTCCTTTCCACGATTCTACCCACCCTGCTTAGCTTCTGTGATCTGGCAAACTTGAGCTATACCATACTGCCTTCCCTCCCCAACATGACACATTAAATAATGCAAAAAAATATATATGCAATGTCATCTTAAACAAATTAACTCAGAAATAAGGACTGCTGATTTCCGCCAGGTTTAAACCCTAGTAACAGTGTCTCGATTTTGACCTAAATTCCCTCCATTCTTACATATATGAAGAACTGCATCAAAGAACTTTTGGGGAAACTTAGCCAATAGTTAAGTAAAGGGAAATCATGGCTCACTTTTATTTGTTTATTATCTTACTATAGACTCACACCATTTCCAACTGAACTCCCAGACAACACAAATTGCCTTGCTGAGCTTTGAGTTGTGCCTTTTATAGCAGACCTGAAATGAATAACTTAACCATATTAATTACCCCTTTTAAACCATCGCATTTAACAGTGTGCTATGTGCTCATAAGCAAGTCCAGCTGAACTCAGTGGGGTTTCCTTCTGAACAAGGAAGAACCTCCTGTAATGTGTAGGAAGAGAAGTTTTTCAGGCCTGATCTTACCCAACTGTAGTCCTTCTTTCATCGACAGATCGTTAAGTCCAGAGTTTCTGGATAGTGAGTCTGAATACCTGGGAGACAAAGAGTTGCCAATAGCCAGAAAGAAAAAATAGCTTGGTCTTTAACAGGTTTTCTGATATGCCACATCTAAGGCACAGCTATAAAGGCCAGTTAAAAACTGGCAATTCAGATTCTAGCTTTAATCTAATGAGCATCCAGGTTGATCAATACTGTTAGCTACTGGCCCACTGATGGGCCTTGAGTTGCCAACTTCAAAGCATGGCTTGAAGATCTGAAATTATCACTGATCTCCAGATAACGGAGAGTAGATCCTCTGGAGCAAATTACTACTTTGGAAGGGGGAGTCTATGGCATTACACCCTGTTGAGGTCTCTCTCCTCCCCCAAACCCCACTCTCCCTAGGCTCCACCTCCAGAAATTTCCTAGTGCAGAGTTGGCAACATAGCTGGGTCTACTGGCCTTGTAACAGAGCTTGCAGACACAGTGCCCAGGAGGAGGGAAGACATTCTGCCATACATGCACACCTTGTTGAAATAAAATGGCCATACCTTTATTGGTTACAGCTGGATAGAACCATGGCAATGGATCCTGGCATCACATTCACCTGGAGAAAGCATAGAGTTGCCAGGTTCTACCTGCAGCTGCAGCGGGGGAGTCCTGGCCCTCTCTAGGACTTCTCTGGGACCTGGAAGTGACATCATCGCATCAGGCCCATTGGGGGCAGGACAACTATCATTCAGGGGAAACCACAGAGTTTCCCATCAAATGATAGAGTATGTCCACCCCTGCAATGTGCCCAGCGTGATGATGTCACCTCCAGGTGACATCATCACACCAAGCACATCACCGTGATCCTGGCACTTTGAGGGTGGGGTTCCCCCTGGCAGCCCGATCTAGGCCATTGGGTAAGGGGCCCATCGAGCAGGCAACCCTCCGCCCCCCTGGGGGACCTGGCAACTCTAAGAAAGCAGCCAGTTTGGAAGATGGACTCTATGGCATTGTACCTCATTGGAGTCCCTCCCCTCCTCATACCCTGCTCTGTTCAGGCTCCAGCCCCCAGAATCTTCAGGTATTTCCCAGCCCAGACCTGGGAACCCGACTGGTCAAGGAGGCATAGCATTTCTTGTAGTAAAGCCTAGGATTCATTCTCCCTGAGTTCAACAGGGCTTTCTTATTCTCAAGGAAGTATCTACGGGGTAGCAGACAATGTTCAAACATTTGTTGGGGGTTTTAAAAATGATTTTAGAATGACAGGGTTCGAAACATGGATCCTGCTTTCCGAAGAGAACACAGCAGATCTGCGATACCCTGATGCTGGTCCCATTGATTGCCCTGGAACTTTCTTCTGAAACTTTGCTTAATGTCACAGCCTTAGGTATTTCTTTCAGCACTATTGGAAACAGATACACATATGCTTGTCCACCGACTACTCCTTTAAGAGAGCTGTGCACATTCCAGGCCTTGGATAAGGATCTTGTTTCGGCTTTGCAGATGGTAAGCATTTATTGATGTTTTTAGGTTAGTGTTAAGCTTATTGACCTGGGGTTTTAATATTTACAGTAGTTTGCCAGAATCAATACTGTGACCTTAAGGTACAGAGGGAAAAAAATGAGTCAACAAAAAATAACTTTCAGCAGATGCCAAAGGTTCCTTACAATCCTTCAAAACTTGTATTGTAGTTTCTTTCTTACAAGACAATTTCTAAATGAAATGTACCAATACAACAATGTTGTGTCGAACTCCCAGGCTGCACCAGTACATGCTATATAGTTATATTTCACAGTAGAAAGACTGGATACAAAAGAGGATAGAACTCGGGTACTTTTAATAACTGTACAGAAGCAACAAGGGGAATGTTCCTTTACCCCTGCATCGGAAGGCGAAAATTACCTCTTCTTTACAGCAGGATTCCAGTTCCCCATTGCACTCGTAAACCCCACTGTACAATCCCCAATAGGTGGTGGAAAGTATCAAGTCACAGGTCCCCTGATCATTGTGGCAGGGGAATTTGGGGGGCCTTCCAGGGATGGGCAGGACATCGTGCAGAACATCCCCGACTCAGTGACATCAACAGGAAGCAACTTCATCATATCAGCAACGTCACACGCTATGCTCTGGTTTGGGGGCAAAAACTATGTTGTTGTTTTTTCCTTCAAAACTATAGAGTCTGCCCCCAAACCAGAGCATTGCTGCATGATGTCACTGATGTGAGATAACTGATGCAATGATATCACTTCCTGGTGATGTCATCATGTCAGGGACTTCATGCAACAATGTCCCTGTTTCAGGGTGGGGTTTCCCCCACTGGCCAGCAGCAGATTGGAGACCCCAATAGCAGGGGAACCCCCGCTGGGACCTGGGAGCTGGCAACCCTATGGCTCCATAGGGATTTCAAGGCAAGAGATGAACAGAGGTGGCTTGTCATTGTCTTCTTCTACATAGCAATCCTGGACCTCCTTGGGGATCTCCCATCCAAGTACTAACCAGGACATACCTTGCTTAGCTTCCAAGATTCAATGAGAGTGGCTAGCCTGGGCCATCCATGTCAGGGCCACCAGTAGGTAGGGGCATGTAAAACTAAACTTGCTCCTCTTCATACAGATCTATTCCTACCTCTATACCATTCCACCAAGAAGTTTACTGAGAGCCAGTTTGGTGTAGTGGTTAAGTGTGTGGACTCTAATCTGGGAGAACCAGGTTTGATTCCCCACTCCTCCACTTCCAGCTGCTGGATGACCTTGGGCAAGCCATAGTTCTGTCAGAGCTGTTCTCTCAAGGACAGCTCTGGAAAGAGCTCTCTCAGCCCCACTTATCTCACGGGGTGTCTGTTGTGGGGAGGGGAAGGAAAAGGACTTTGTATGCTGCTCTGAGACTCCAAGTGAAGGGCGGGATATAAATCCAGTCTCTTCTTCATCTTCATTTGTCAATGATGGTTGAAATCTGACAATGAAACAGACCCTAGGCACAAGCTTCATTTGTATTGTATTTTTATTGGTTTGAAGGTTAGGTTTACTTAAAGAAATCCCCACAGATAGCAATTCACAAATATAATATTAATAATAGTGCAGATGGAACTTCCTCTTATCTTATAAGGAATAGTTGGACAGAGGAAGAGACTGGGACAGGAAAGAACCTCGAGACAGACTTGAGGTGGTCCATGCAATGTGGAAAGCTCTGTGGGGTCTGCTTAGACCTCTGTTGTAGACTTCTGGTGAAACTGGCAGTGGTTATAAGACAATGGGAAGTGGATTTCTGATCACAGCAAAACCACCTGTGTGGATGAGGTACATGTGATTTCAGTGTCACCCAATCCTTTGACTTGTAGATCCTGCATTCTAATTCCAGATGCAGCTAACGATGGAACAACTGTGATTTGAATATGGAAAACAGCCCTGGTGTGGAACTACCCTAAGTTATTAGGAGATGTTTATTGCTGAACTGTCTTGTATCTGATCACTTCCTTTTTCTGTACCAGGCTCATATTTATGAGAGCTGTGAAAGCAAGCCTGGAATCTTCACTGGGTCCCCAATCTATGTTGGGGCTACCCATATTGCTGCCATGTGTCTCTCCCATGTTGATTGCCAGACATTATTTTCTAGACCCCTCATTCAAATTAAATAGCAGGGCATGAGGCTTCTCCTTCACTAGAGCCACCCCTGGACTTCAGCCATTGTACTTATTTACTTCCCTGGGGTCACCCCAGGCCTCAGGATAGGAAAGGGCAGGCACAGGGATGCACAAACCAAGTCCTTCCTCTCTATCCTGGAACAGTGTTCCTCCAAAGTATAGCATGCATTCAAATTGGGTATGAATGCTATCGATGAAGGCTTTTCCCCTTTTGGAAACCCTTTCCAGTGCATACCTAAGCATCTCTGCTTGGTATACCTAACTCTTTGTGGTGTACTAGATATCTATCTGTTCTATGGGCTTATTGAGAGGATTTGTACATCACTTTATGAGAAATATTGCTTGAGCCAAATCACAACATGAGAAGTAACAATAAAGTAAAAAAAGCAGCAAACCCAACCAAATTGGCAATAGAAAATCATCCAGAGCCACCTGTCCATATAAACCAACCCGCAGTAAAAACATCACCAACAACAGAGAAATGATAACACCGAAGCAGCAGTATAAAAGTGAGCCCAACCATAAAACCAACTGGATATTTATAATGAAATGCAGGAGCTAGCCAAACCAGTAAATACAAGGTAAAATATAGGCCATAAAACCATACAGTGGTGGCAGCTCCACTCTGGTAGAATGAGCTCCCGGAGGAGAGCAGGGCCCTGCGGGACTTGCTACAGTTCCGCAGGGCCTGTAAAATGGAGCTCTTCTGCCAGGCCTTTGGAGCCGCCACCACCGCTGACACCTGATAGAGCGAGCCCGACCCCCTAGGTCCCCCCATCACAGCCTGGCCTGATCACCCTGGACATCCGAAGAAGATTAAAGTGACTGTATGCTGAGGAATTAAATACCAGCACTTTAATATGTTGTTATATTTAGAATAATAAGAAGAGAAGAGTTTGGATTTATACCCTGCCCTTCATTACCCAAAGGAGTCTCAGAGTGACTTACAAACTGCTTCCCCTTCCCCTCCCCACAACAGACACCCTGTGAGGTAGGTGGGGCGGAGAGAGCTCTGACAGAAACTGCTCTTTTTCAAGAACAGCTGTGCCAGAATTATGGCTTTCCCAAGGTCATCCAGCAGGTGCAAGTGGAGGAGTGGGGAATCAAACCCAGTTCTCCCAGATTAGAGTCTGCATGCTTAACCACTACACCAAACTGGCTCTGGTTTTAAATTTGTGTTATTGTATTGTATATATTGTGTTATTGTATTGTTTTATATTGCTTGTGTAAGCCTCCCTGAGCCGGCCTTGCTGGGAGGGCAGGGGTAAAAATCTAATAAATAAATAATAATACAGAATATTAAAACAATCAGCTAAACGGTGGGATAAAATTCAGTACAAGGCTGGGTAAACAAGAGGTTTTAACCTACTGCCTGAGTACCAATATAGTAGGTGCCAGGTGACCCCCCAGGGGGGAGGAATTTTAAAGAGAGGACACCATCACCAAGAACACCCTTTCTCTAGTGAAGTCTCATCTCCATGGGTGGTGATATGGACAGTAAGGTCTGGAATGAGGATTACCTTTTCAAATTGTATGGAATACAGTGCCTATAAACCAACTCTATGATACTACAAATGAACTCTCTGCTGTCATGGAAAGTCCATACATTTCCCCACCAAATGATGAGATCCAAAAGCATTGTTTGAGGCATGCAGTGAACTAGGGCACACTCAGTAGGATCTTTGACATCTCCCAGCTTTGAACAAGAACCTCCTGTGCCACAACAGAAATAATTCTTTGGTATTTCTTCTTTTTTCAAAGGATGGTTGCTATGCGGCATGGAAACATAGGGTGGGGTGGGACTTCTTGAGCACCACCAGTCCAAAGCCACCATCACTGTGCAGAAGTAGATGAGAAGCAATCCTGGAGGTTTTTTTGTCATCTTCTGGGCGTGGAACAGCGGTCACTGCAAGTGTGGATGGGGAGGTATTTGTGAATTTCCTGCATTGTGCAGGGAGTTTGACTAGATGACCCTGGAGGTCCCTTCCAACTCTTATGATTCTATGAAGCTGTCTGAGCTCAGGCCCCGTTAAACTAAAGGTAAGAAGCAGGAGTTTAATGTATCATCCATCCACATTATGCATCTTATCTTGCTATTATAATTGGATGTCATGCATCCTAGCATTGTTTTACGACTGATAGATACCTTAAAAGGTGAGATTCACAAACACCATCATGTCAAGAATGCACTAATTAAAAATCACTTACATCCCATGACATCCTTGCCTTCAGAAACCACAATCTATTTAAAACAAAAATCTTTGCTTTTTTTTTTTTTTTTGCACATTTGCCACTTTTTGACAACCTGAAATTGGTACACCCACATGCACCAATCAAACTTTGAATTTAAAGTAATTAGAACAGACACCAGCCATCTCTGCTGCCCACCTTCCAAATAACATTGCGGCTTTGACCCAGGAAAGAGGAGGAAATAGAGTTGAAAATAATATTATAAATAGAAAGGAAGCAATTAGGCTTGCAGTGTCTTTTCTCTTGTACAGCAACAACTGCTGTTGTTTGTATGGAATGGATGCTGACTTTCAACAAGATTGAACACATCTAAATAGGAGATTCTATTACTGGAAGGAATGCTGGTTTGTAGGGATGGTTTAGGTGCTACTGAATCATATACTTTATGAAGGCTTTACATTAATGTGCAGATCCTCTTGATATATGCTTATAGATTCATCTACAGGTGGGGTGAGCCAAAAACACTTAAATTATTTTGTTTTCGTGATGGTAGGTCTTTCAGTGGCTAGTAGCCATGATGACTAAAGCAAGCCTCTATTTTCAGAAGCAACAATGCCAGAGCTAGGAGGCAACCATTGTCATCCTTGGGAGAGTTATATCCTTCTAAATCCATTGACTTCAGTGGACTTAGAAGGGTGCTGTACCGATGAAGCTTCCCCAGGAGCACAGGCTGGAGTCCAGCAGGGCAGGCCACAGGAGAGGTTGGAGAGAGTAACCAAAGTCCAGTCCAAAAGGCAGGGGTTCCAGAAAGCAGCAAGTCCAGTCCAAGGCTAGGGGTTCCAGAAAAGTCAGTTGCAAGGTCCAGTAGCAACAAGATTGGTGTCTCAATAGCAAAGTATACAAACTACTGCCGCTCCCAACTGAATTTATAGCCAAGTCTTAACAAGCTAAACTCCTAGCCAATTCCTTGGCAGTCATCCTGAAACTACTCATTTACCTCTTCAATTGACAGCTGACCTTAAGTCTCACACTTCTTCTCCTTTCTTACAATTCTGAGCATCTCTGACAGTATCAGCACTGCAAGGGTGTGGGTGAGCTAGGTGGGCTGGGAGTGGCTGCTGAAGACTTGCTTACTGCTTCAGAGCTACAAGGTGTTGGCGTGGTTTCAGCTGTAGGCTGCGACTCCTGATCAGCCAGTAATCTGATCTCTTGTTCTCCTTCTAATAAGCAAGGTAATAGGATTACAGAAATCTGAAACAAAGCACAGAATATTGGACATGCTATGCTAAGCAATGCATAAGATGGTATTACATAAACGATCCAGTCAGAACAGGATAATACACTAAGTAAATAGATAATATGTAAGGTACAGAGTCCTATTCCCTTTATAAAAAGCCTTTTCTGAACCATTCATTTTTAATATAGACCAGATCCAGCAGGGCACCTCCTAAATTCATCGTTTTCTTCTGCTTTGGATAGCAATTAAAATTTGGGTGTTTACATCTATCAGAAGATACGTATGTTAAAGGTTATAGGGTTTTTCTTCTGATACACAGCTTTAACAACATTAATGAAGCATTTGTCGCTATTTTGAGAAAACAATTTGTGGCAATGCTGTAAACAAGAATGCAGGATGATATTTCTCTCTGTGTGCATGTGTGTATGTGTGGCGAGTGAACTCCATGTTCTAATGGAAGTTTCATGCACCTTCATTATGTTAAACCATTGCTAAGAGCTCATGCCACTGTACCAAATGTGTTTTCTGCTTTCTCCATTAATTAAGATAACAGGTGGCAAGATTTTCACGAATGTCAAATGTTGTTTCATATAATTGATTTGGAAGGGGGTAAAGAATTCCTTTTGTAACCTTTCAACCTTTCTATGCTCAAATCCAACCTTCAGCAACATTAAAAGTTGGATTGTTAAAAGCCTACGGAGCCCTGAATGTACAATATAATGAGACTGGTTTCATCTGGTATTAATGGCAGAATTGCCTATGGGGAGTTTCACAGAAATACTAGACCAACGGCATTTTAGCCAACTGTGGAAATATATATTTATTTGGATTTACAGAAATAGACTCTATTTATTACAGCCGGATGCAGCCAACATTGTTAATATTCTAGTAAAACAGACAAATTGCTGCAATTTTTGTCCCCTTGCAAATAAGAAAGCAACGATTGTTCAGAAGGATTTTTATGCTGTCTGTCTTGATTTAGCATAGACAGTACAATCAGACTCCCTATTAGAAATAATAGAGTTGACGACCTCCCTTTGAAAGCAGGCATGGATCCAGATTCGCCTCTGGATTTTGTTGATACCCCAATCACCAATCATTCTCCCAACAGGAATCCACTCTCCTTTTTGGTTTCATAGTTGTTGTTGTTGTTGTTATGCATAGTAAGAGCCAATTTACAAACTGAATGGATCAGGAATATTCTGCAGAGAGTACATGTAGTTCATAGCACAGATAGTTCATAGTTAGGGTAGGGGTTGTGGCTCAGTGGTAGAACATCTGTTTGACATGCAAAAGGTCTCAAGTTTTATTTATTCACTTAGAAGAAGAGATTGGATTTATACCCTGCCCTTCACTACCCAAAAGAGTCTCAGAGTGGCTTACAATTGCCTTTCCTTTCCCTTCCTCTCCTCCCTTCCCTACAGCAGACACCCTGTGAGGTAGGCGGGGCTGAGAGAGCTCTTTCGAGAACTGCTCGTGAGAGAAAGCTCCAAAACAACTTGTAACTGACCCAAGGTCACACCAGCAGCTGCATGTGGAGGGGTGGGGAATCAAACCCAGTTCTCCCAGATTAGAGTCTGTGCTCCCAACTACTACACCAAACTGGCTCTTACAAAATTTACAACAGGCCATTCTGTCCTCCTCAGGGCTGCCAAGGAAGCCAACGGTTTAAAAACATGCACAATGAAACACATTTTAAAAACTATTAAAATGAAACAAAACAAAACCATTAAAACCAAAGCTAAAACACACAAACAAAAACATAAACACACCCATTAAAACACAGGGCAGGATGGAAGGTGCACTAAAGGAATGCCAGACAAAACAAAGAAGTCTTTACCCGGAAGATGGAAACAGAAGAGGACGGATGAGAGAGTTCCCTGCTGAGAGAGTTCTAGGGGTTTCATGCCACAACTGAGAAGTTTCCAGCTGCCTAAGGTGGAAGCACCCCAAACAGGCATCTCTCTTCAGATATGCTGGTCCCAAGCCCTATAGGGCTTTAAATGTCAATATCAGCATCTTGAATTAAACCTAGAAACAGATTGGGAGAAAGGGTAGATGGGTCAAGACTGGAGTGATACAAGCCAGAGTGGTGTAGTGGTTAAAGGGCAGCAGACTCTTCTTTGGAGAACTGGGCTTGGTTCTTCATTCCTCCTCCACATGGTGCCTCCTGGGTAACTTTGGGCCAGGCACTGTTCTCTCAGAATGCTCTCAGCCCCACCTGCCTCACAAAGTGCCCGTTGTGGGGAGAGGAAGGGAAAGGCAATTGTAAGCTGCTTTGAGACTCCTTAGGGTAGGGAAAAGCAGGGTATAAAAACCTTCTGTTGTCCTTTTGACTCACCATTCTGCACCAATTGAAGCTTCCTAACACTTTTCAAGGGCAGTTCCACATAGAGTATATTGTGGTGATCTAATCTAGATGTAACCAAGGCATGGTGGTCAGATCTTTTCTGCCCGGGAAAGTCTGCAGTTGGCTAACCAGCTGAAGCTGGTAAAAGGCACTCCTGACCACACCCGCTACCTACTTATCCAGGTCCAAGAGCACCCAGAAACAGAGGGTGATTTCCCACTAAAGCTGCCGCGGGGTTGTGCCGCCGTTTGCCCTGAGATTTTTAGTCAATTTCACACCTGAAGCCGCGGGGCTGCATTTTGACCCGCAGCTTCGCCTGATTTCCCCCGCAGTTTCGTAATCCTCAAAAAACAGGATTACGAAACTGCGGGGAAATTGGGCGAAGCCACGGGTCAAAATGCAGCCCCGCGGCTTCGGGTGTGAAATTGACTAAAAATCTCGGGGCAAACGGCGGCGCAACCCCGCGGCAGCTTTAGTGGGAAATCACCCCTAGAGACCTGTTCCTTCAAGTTTACAATCCTATCCATAGGTGGCAGTCAGACGTGCATTTGGGGTGATACCTAAAGACCCATGTTAGACTTTTGACTCAGTAGTAGCACTTCCATCTTGTCAGGATTAAGTTTCAGTTTGGGGTTGCCAGGTCTTACTGAGCTTGTGGTGGGGGGCTCCTGGCTCCGAGGCTGGATCTTCTAGAGCTTTGGTCAAAATGCTAGAGTGTCGCCGCACAACTTACCCAGCATGATAACATCACTTCTGACACCATAGGAGGGGACTGTTCCATGGTGGGGCAGTAGATTGGAGCCCCCAAACTGACCAGGGATCTAGCAACCCTACTTCAGTTTATTAGCCCAAATCTACTCCAAAACTTTTTCCACGTTTCTATAGCCTTCATGGTTTCTATAGACTCCCTGGGTTTGGCTGGAAGCGTGAGACAGAGCTGAGTGTCACCTGCATATCGGTAACGGCCGTGTTCCCTCTAAGCTGAGTTAGTGTGAGCTAGCTCACAGTTTTTTAGCCTCCGGCTCACACATTTTTGTCTTAGCTCAGGAAGGATGACTCCACAGCAAACAAATTTATGCAACAGCCAAATGGCTTGCTCACAACTTTAATGCCAGTAGCTCACAAATTAGAATTTTTGCTCACAGGACTCCACAGCTTAGAGGGAGCATTGGTAACAGCCCATCCCAAGTCTCTGGATGACCTCACCCAATAGTGTTATGTAGATTATTTATTTATTAAATTTATATCCTGCCCTCCCCACCATTTGACGGGCTCAGGATGGCTAACAACATATATATATACATTTAAAACTCCAAAAATAATACAGATACAAAAATGTATACATTTAAAACGCCAAGATGTTGAAAAGCACAGGGGACAAGATGGAGCCTTGCAGGACCCCACTGGCCAAAGGCCAAGGGAATGAGCAGCAGTCTTCCAGCACCTCCTTCTGAAAACAGTGCCTCCCAGGCTTAGCCCGGAAAGGTGGTCCAGAAGGGTACCATGATAGTTGGTATCAAAAGTCACTGGGAGTTTCAGGAGAATCAACACTCTCTCTGTCCATTTCCCAGCACAGGTCATCCACCAGGGCAACCAAGGTTGTTCAGTCCCTGGCACCTGCAATTAAAGCATTAAGTAGTAGGTGATACAAAAGACATCTGCTTGAGACCTTTGAATGCCACTGCCAGTCTGAGGCTGCATTCTGACTGGCGGTTTGGCCAGATATAGCTGTGTTCCCCATACAGATTAAAGTGGCAGGGTCACACTGCCACATCTGTCAGCTGTTTCCCAGTCATACTCACCCCGTTGTACAACGAGTTGGAAATGGAGTAAACAGACACCACATGACCAATGCTCCCTTTAAACTGTGGAGTCTTGTGAGCAAAAATCCTACTTTGTGAGCTACTGGCATTAAAGGTGTGAGTGAGCAATTTGGCTACTGCATAAGTTAGTTATGAATTAGATTTAGCTACTGCATAAGTTAGTTACTGCATAAGTTAGAGAGCCAGTTTGGTGTAATGGTTAGGTGTGTGGACTCTAATCGGAGAGACCTAGGTTTGATTCCCCACTCCTCCACTTGCACCTGCTGGGTGACCTTGGGCAAGCCATAGTTCTGGCACAGCTGTTCTTGAAAAAGAGCAGTCTCTTTCAGAGCTCTCTCAGCCCCGCCTACCTTACAGGGTGTCTGTTGTGGAGAGGGGAAGGGAAAGGAGTTTGTAAGCCATTCTGAGACACCTTTGGGTAGTGAAGGGTGGGGTATGAATCCAATCTCTTCTTCTCTTCTTCTTCTAGTTTGCTCTGGAGTCGTCCTTTCTGAGCTAAGGCAAAAATGTGTGAGCTGGGGGCTAAAAAACTGTGAGCTAGTTCACACTAATTCAGCTTAGAGGGAACATTGCACATGACATGATCCTAATGTGTTTTTTGGTATCCTGCACATTCATTGCATGTAGCCAGATGTCTGAATGCAGGGGAGTGCCTATGGAATGAATTGTCAGTCTTAACCTGCAGATCCGTTTCCACCACTGAGAGGGGTTGGAGTATCTGCCTATATGTGCATATGTGCATGCACCCACCTACATTTAACAAAAAAATAACAACTGGGCAGTGTACTTTGTGGCTGAGGCACTGCAGTAATGTGGATGCATGACCACGAGATGACCACATGGGTGAACGCAGCAGGGTGCGCTGTCTGGCTGGTATGCCCCACAATACTTCAAAGCGCTATAATTAGAGGTAGCACCATATCGCTCCAAACCGCCAGTCTGTCTGCAATCTGAGTAGGCAATACTGACTTTGATAGACCAACGATCTAATTCAGCATTAAGGCAGCTTCATGAGTTCATATCTGCTTTTCAGGTTGAAGATTCCCTTTCACAATTTCCATTCATATAAAACGTTGGGTCTCAGACTGCTATTAGCTTGCAACATGCCTCGAACTCTGTGCATTGTTAAAACACAATTTCAGTTCAGATTTCATTAGGCCTTTGCAGGTGTCAGTATGTTAAGGACATGAGTCTGAAAACCCAGAGCCTGAGGTTTGACCGAGCTTAGCTAATGAACTACCTGGGGCTTTGCATGTACCGAAGGGAGAGAAATGTTTAGCATCATTATGTGAGATGAGAAAGTAGTATAAAACTGTCTTGACTGTCCAAAGATGGTTATAGCCACCAGCAGCTTGGTCTTCAGTCCTTGTCTGGTCAGCAGGCAATGGGTGGGGTTGTGGGCAGTATTCCCTCTAAGCTGAGTTGCTCACAGTTTTTTAGCCTCCAGCTCACACATTTTTGTCTTAGCTCAGGTTGGATGGCTCCAGAGCAAACTAATTTATGCAGTAGTCGAATCACTCACTCACAACTTTAATGCCAGGAGCTCACAAAGTAGAATTTTTGCTCACAAGACTCTACGGCTTAGAGGGAACATTGGTTGTGGGTTATTCGTAGATCGCCTGCTTTGCATGAAGAAGTCCTAGATTCAGTTCCCAGCATTTCCAATTTGAAAAGATGAGGTAGTAGGTGATGTGAAAGATACTCTAAAAAGCCATTGCCAGTCAGAGTAGACAATGCTGACCTTGAAAGGCCAAGGGCGTCTGACACACATTAAGGCGGCTTTGCGGCTTCAAAAAATGTTTTTTTTTTTTACATTCCCACATTGTCTGTAAACATGTTTTCAAAAAGGAAAGAAATATAACATCGGATGCAGTGACAATCCCCCAGGTATTCTCCCTCCTTGTCCTGCCAGCTAGAAAAAGCAACTTTCTCCAGCTCCCACTGGGCTGTGATTGATTAGCATCTACCCGCTTCCTATTTTCTACTCCAGCTTCCTTAATCATGAAGCAATTTTGAGGCTGATGGATAATTTGACTTCCCAGCTTTCTCCCAAATCAGATTTTGAAAGGGGGAAGGTGAAGGATGCCTTTTTGAGCAATACTGTGTATCCTAACCCTGCCAGTATTCATAGCTACTGTGGTGTCATGGAGTTTGAGCAGTGAGCCTGGAATGCACCAACTCGTTGCTCTAGAGAAGCTTCAGCAAGCCGCTGTTTCTTAGCCTCAACATTCTCACCTGTACTAGGAGGGTATAATACTCACCTGCTCTACATCTATGTTTGCATAAAATAAAGGTAAAAATTTCCCTTGCTCAAAAGCTAGTTGAATCTGACTCCAGAGGGCAGTGCTCATCTCTGTTTCCAAGCCGAAGAGCCAGCGCTGTCCGTAGACATTTCTGTGGTCATGTGGCTGGCATGACTAAATGCTGAGGCACACAGAATGCTGTTACCTTCCCACTGAAGTGGTACCTATTTATCTACTAGCAATTCCTTGCTTTCGAACTGCTAGGTTGGCAGGAGCTGGGACCGGAGACGGGAGCTCACTCCATCATGCGGCACTAGGGTCTCGAACTGCTGAACTATAGACTTTCTGGTCTGCAGCTCAACATCTTAACCTCTGAGCCACCGCAGCCCCTTATGTTTGCAGACAGGGTTGCAATTTATATGAAGTGCTTTGGACCAGTTTCCCTCAGAGGAAGGAAGTTTTGTCTCTTTCCCTTCTGGCTGCAGCCCAGAAGGCTCCCTGAAAAGTTGTTCCTAGGTGATAGGGGATGCTCAGGAACAGCATAAGAGGTAAACTGGGAATCTGCAGGGGGAGGTGGGATCATAAAAAGGTGCCCCCCCATTCCTTTTGCGAGATGTTACCATGAGATCCAGGCCAGCCAAAAACTGCTATAAAATTAGGAATGCAAACTGCATCCAGTACGTTCCGCATATTAATGGCTTGAATCTGATTAACTGCTTGGGAGGGGGGCAATTTTGATCCCAGACAATTGAGTATAAAGGTCACACTTGTTTATTTTTTGAGTCTTTCAGAATATCGCTGCAAGTGTAAAAGAATTAGTGATCTTTCTTTCCAACAATGAGCAGTAGTCTTACACAGTGCAATCCCATGCTGATTTCCCCAAGTCCATGAAATAATGTGACTTTATTAAACTGTTAATTCATTAAATACAAAGGTCCCCTGCTCCTTAGAAGATTCTGCTTCTTCTCCTTGCTGTCTTTAATGTGTGTGGGATGTCCTACCAGAATACCTACATAATGCTGTCCTTCTTTCCTTTCAAATCCCTCAAAAGCTACTTGTGCTCTCTTAAAAACACTTTCCTGGGAATAAGATTCACTCAGTAGACTTGAGTGGGATTCTGAGTAGACCTGAGGTAAATGCATCATATATGGACTTATCCAACTGCTTTGGTCACCTCCTGGTGGGTGGCCACTGAGGAGAGGGCCTCCTTGGTGATGTCACTGAAACTCTGGAACTCTCCCTCTAGAAATTCTCACCTGTCCCCTTTGGTTGCTACATCCTGCGAGGGTCTATGCATAGTTGGAGGTGTACAGGTTTCTTGAACCTTCTCACCTCCAGTCCAGGAGATAAGAAAGGTCCAATTCCTGATACTATGCCAGCATGTGCAGAATCTCACTTCTCTCCCATGCCCCTCCAGGAATGAGAGATGCCAAAGACCCACATGCTTCAGGAACACTTAAATCAGTATTCTGCCACCAGGACCTATTTAAGGATGTTCCCAACTCAGACAGGAGCATAGGTCCCACCTCCTGCCAGGTTTCTGGGAATTAACAACTTATCAGCTCTGGGCTAGAGCTGCAGATTAACACACAGTAGTAGCTTTCTAGGTGAGCAGCGTAGACTACCAGGTCTAGACTTAGAGATCCAATTGCAATACAGAACTCAAACTCAGATGAGATTAATCTATATTAAACCTTTATTAAGCAAAGCAGTTATATGACAAGAGTCTTGCAAAGGTAGGAAAACAAAGAAATCTATAGCTTGACCAGCTCTTACTACACATAGAGATATGGTATAGTTACCAGTCTTTCAGAGTCCATGGTCCAGGTAATACAAAGTCCATTGTCCAGGGAATCTTAAGGAGGAACCACATGCTTGCGGTAGGCAATTAAGGCCAGCTTGCTGCCCACTAGCAAAACTCAGTGTTGCAGGTTTGTATTCCAAACAGAGACTAACTTGTAGAAAGGGGCCCACTTTCAAGAGAGTTCTGTCTCTATTTTCATAGGCTGAGCACAATCCCCTCCTACCCTTGTCACAACTGAGCATGGCCATTTACCCAATCCTGACAGGGTGGAAAGGCGTGTCTCACTATGTAGGTGCCGCCATAGCTTACACCTCTAAAAGCATGTCTGCTTGAGCTTTGAAGTTTGGGAAGATGTCTCAATGTCTGGTCTTCCCCTCAGAGGTGCCAAAGTGGCTTTTGAAATGGATATCTAGGCTTGGCATCTGTGCATGCCCTCTGTGCAGGTGACAAAAGTCACAGGGACATGTTATCAGCTAGGCCATTTGTGCCTAGTATGAATGAACAAGGAAAGTCTTTTCCTATACGGGAGGCTCATAGAATTGCCCAGCTGTGGGCATTTTACAATCAGCCATGCAGGGCATAGAGGCCAGGGCCTTCCCCTGATGTTTGCCTCCTGTCACTAGCTCAAAATATCTCAAAGAACTCATTGAACCACATGGACACAATGGCATCAGCCCTGTTGTGAACATGCAGCGGAAGTGCCTGAACAAACCTCCCTTCCATGATCAGCAATGCCGTTTGGTGAACATGGCTGGACACCGAGAGGGACCATGCACACGGGTATTTCCTCTGCACATCCCCATCATGCAGAGATGACTGTGTGACTGCATGGAGGTGGAGGGGCAGTGCATGCTCACGCCTGCTCTCCTTCCCCATGCAATGAGTCAAAATCCAGGTGGGTTACTGTGTTACACCTGTCACCAGGTACTGGGTCTGTGCTGCTAGTTACAACTTGGTCAGAACATTGTTCTAGTAAGGACAGCTCTGTCTGCTCTGACAGGCAGTGGATCTCCAGGGTCTCATCTGGGGAAGTCTTTCACATCACCTGTTATCTGATCCTTTTTAGCTGGGGATATAACCTGGGAACCTCTACAGAGCCCAGCAGTGGAAAACAAAAAAGATGCCAACACTACAACAATGGTTTTTGAAAGTATGGGATATTGCCGTAATGGACAAACTAGCAACACAACTGGTTATAGCTGAATGTCCATCTAAGCAGTTTGATTTCCTAGAAAGGTGGTTTTCTTTTCTTTTCTTTTCTTTTCTTTTCTTTATTTTTCTTTTCTTTTCTTTTCTTTTCTTTTCTTTTCTTTTCTTTTCTTTTCTTTTCTTTTCTTTTCTGAGCCAGTTTGGTGTAATGGTGTGCAGACTCTAATCTTGGAGAACCAGGTTTGATTCCCCACTCCTCCACTTGCACCTTCTAGATGACACAGGTGTTCTTGAAAAAGAGCAGTCTCTGTCAGAGCTCTCTCAGCCCCACCTACCTCACAGGGTGTCTGTTGTGGGGAGGGGAAGGGAAAGGAGTTTGTAAGATGCTCTGAGACTCCTTCGGGTAGTGAAGGGCGGAGTATAAATCCAATCTCCTCCTCCTCCTCTTCTTTTCTTTTCTTTTTGAATATATAACAGTGAATGCAAACAATATGTGCGCCTTACCGAAAAAGTATGTGGATTTCGTAGTTTATTGAAGTTAAGATAGCCAAGTAAAGTATTAATGCTGTTTAGATTTGAAGGTAATTGCCAAATGTTAAAGTTATCGTTGAATGAATATTTGTGTTGATACAATGTATTCTGTTTATTTACAAAGAAAAAAAATAAATGTAAAGTTATTTTCAAAAAGCAGGTGCCCTTTCTATTGCTCCCTCAGGTGTTCTGGACCCAGGCTATGTAGGGCTTCAATGGCAGTAACTAGCACCTTAAATGGAGTCCTGAAGCTAACTCCTAATCTAACTGGTAAGACCACTAGTATAATGTTATTAAAGGTTAGCTGGAGGTGGGAAATATAAATAAGCCCACTGCTCTGTGGCTTTCAGCTTGCTTAACATCTCTCCTTATAATATATTTATCTTTTCTCTCTGCAACATTCGATGCACGCCTACAGTGTTTGGCTGCTCGAACTGTCAATCAGGCAGGCCTCCACTCCAACCCCCCCCCCCGCCCAGGACAAGGCCGGCTGCGATGGCCAAGGAGCCCTGGTGCCGGCCTCCACTCCACCCGCCCACCCACCCAGGACAAGGCTGGCCACGCTGGCCAGGGAGCCGCTGCGCCGGCCTCCACTCTGCCCGCCCACCCACCCAGGACAAGGCCCGTCGCACCGCCCCGGGAGCCGCCACGCCGGCCTCCACTCTGCCCACCCACCCACCCAGGACGAGGCCGGCCGCAGCAGCCAGGGAGCCGCCGCGCCAGCCTCCACTCTGCTTGCCCAGGATGAGGCCGGCCGTGCTCCAGACCAGGCCCTCCTCCCCCCCACCCGCCCAGGAGATGGCCTGTGGTGGCGGCGAGGGAGCCACAGCGCGCCCAGCCTCCCCTTCGCTTCTCCCCCTCCCCACCAATCCTGCCACACGGGAGAAGCTCCCGCAGGCCCCCTCCCGCCCCTTCTCCCACCCCGCGCCTCCCCCCTGCCCCTCTTCTGTCTTCCTTTCTCTGTCTCTCCCCTCCCCACTTTCTCTCTCTCTCTCACTCTGTTCCCCCCTTTCTTCTCTCCTCTGCTTCCTTCCCTTCTTTCCTCCCTTCTACTCTCTCTCAATCTCTCTCTTTCTACCCTTCTTCCTTCCTTCCTGGCTTTCTTTCCCCTTCCTTCCTTCCTTCCTTTCTTTCTTTCAAACTTATGGCCATGACCCCCACTCTGTCTCTGCCTCCCCCCACACTCTGTCTCTGACTCCCCCTCTTTCCCTCTCTCTCTCCCCCTTTTCCTGCCTCCCCCGCCTCTAACTCACTCCCTCTCTTCCTTCCACCCTTCCTTCCTTCCTATCTAGGGCCCGTTGTCTACTGCCACAACGGGCTTTCCTCACTAGTTAGTAATAAATACAAAGCCACTTGCTAGTTGCTACAAATCATGAAGAAGGACTGTCAACAGTGATTTGACCTGTGACAAAAGACTTGTTCGAGTCTTATTTATTAAGAGACAGTTTGGTGTAATGGTTAGAAGTGCAGACTCTAATCCGGGAGAACCAGGTTTGATTCCCCACTCCTCCACTTGCAGCTGCTGGATGACCTTGGACAAGCCATCTGTCAGAACTGTCCTTGAAAGAGCAGTTCTCGAAAGAGCTCTCTCAGCTCCACTTACCTCACAGGATGTCTGTTGTGGGGAGGGGAGGGGAGGGGAGGGGAAAGGAGATTGTAAGCCACTCTGAGTCTCCTCAGGGTAGTGAAGGGCAGGGTATAAATCCAATTTCCTCCTCCTCCTCCTTCAGCATTTTAGCTGTGTGATCTGAAGCTGAGCTGCACTTTTCAATGCCACTGACTTCTGTGGTCTTAGTGGACTTAGAAAGGTGGCCCTCTGTTCAGGATTGCACTGTAAAAGGCAGAAGAAAGAAACACACACACACACACACACTCCATCAGCTGTAGATGGCAATTTTCCTTCAAGATGGCTAAAGACAAGTGGGTGGGAAAGAAGTGGTGTTGGAAGCCCGAAATAGAAGAAAAGGTGTTGGCTGCCATCATTCCCGCATAACCGTCTTTCTCAAAGGACTTGTTCAGAATGCTACACAAAATGCAGCCCCTTGGGATGTGTGCATCAGTTTGTTTTGTGGCACCTCGGGCTGCCTGGCAATTGGTAGGAGGGCTGTGGGGGGGTGGTATATAGGGAGGGACTGCACTGCCAGCTGTACTGTCACATCACTTTCAGTAAAACAGCAGAAGTGACAAAGGTACCTTTAGTTTCACAGAGCAGCCATTCACAATTTGGAGTAGCCCTGACTTGACTGAGGAACGAAACCCTCCTATCTGATTGTTCGGTATATTCTTGTGTATTTATTGTTCTTCTCCTTCCTCCACTGGATCCCCGTCCCCCGAGACTGATATCCATTGAAAGAGCTTCACGTTTTAGGAAGAACCCTTTCTTCTTAATTTTTTTGGGGATGGAATGCTTAAATGGTGCTGTACGGGATCTAGACTCTCTGCCCACAGGTCCAGAGGGTCCAGATGCTGCCAACAAGCACTGGGTCCCTGTTTCTTGCACTCCCCTCCAGGAGTGAGAGAATGAGCCAACCCCTCATGCTTTGTAAGAGCACTGAAAAACCAGTGTTCTGCCACCAGGACCTATTTTTAAGAACGTTCCCAACCAGCCCGGAGGATAGGTCCCCCCCTCCTTCCTGGTTCTTGGAACTTAACGACTTATCAGCTCTGAGGTAGAGCAGCAAGTGATTTAACACACACTAGTAGCTTTCAGACGAGCAGGTAAGGCTCTGGAATTTAGCCTTAGAGTTCAGGTACAATATTGATCCAAACCAGATCAGGTTACTCTATATAAGATCTTTATTCAATACAACACTATAAGACATGAGACTTACTCAGGGTGAAAATAATCAACAGACCTAGAGCTTTATAGCGCTCTAACTAAAACATACAAAAAGCATCATAGTTACCGATCCTTGGTGCAGATAACAGCTCAAGCGAAGTCCCTTCTCCAAGGGATTTTAAAGATGAAATCCATGCTTGCAATGGGCAATCAAAGTCAGTGTGTTGCCGCCCCTTGCAAAATTCAGTCTTGCCAGAGTGTAATCCAAACAGAGACTAACTCTTAGAAAGTGGCCCTCTTTCCAAGAGAGTTCTGGGTGCCTTTCGATAGGCCAAAAGACAACTCTCCTCCTCCTTTGTCATAATTGAGCATGGCCAGGTACCCAATTATGCCAGAGCAGAAAGGCGTGTCTACTTTGCAACTGCCCACCCTAGCTTACATGCGATGGGTCACGTAGGCTAGGCTTTGAAGTATGGGACAGAGACTGAATGTCTACGCTGTCCCTGTAAGGTGTCAAAGTGTCCTTTGAAATGTAGAACCAGGCTTGCCATTTGTGCTTGCCATCTGGTCAGGTGTGAAAGTTACAGGGATCTGTTCCCAGCTCAACCATTTGAGTTTAATCAATGAATCAGATAAATATTTTTTCTATACAGGTGCCACGTTGTCACGGAGGCTTTTCACACACCAAGCCATAAAGCAGAGTATGGAAAGAGGAAGCTGTTCCCATGTTATGGAGTCATCAAAAGTCACAGAAGATGGTGGTATGACAGAAAATTTATTGAAGAAGGCAGTCGCTCCTGCGTCATCCAGGGGAAAGAAAAACAGGTAATCCTCGCAGCTATTCAGGACGGAGCTGGATAATAATGTATTGTTCACTTCAAAACAGGCTCCTGTTGTCAGTTCTTCAGTACCTCTTTTGCAGGGAAAAAAGGGGTAATGATGAGCTACGGTAGAATCCTGGCTTGCTGCCTAGGCGGCCTTTGCTTCCCGCAGCACAGGCAAATGGCCTTCAACTGCTTTAGGAATGGCTGAGGCTATTGTAGAACCTGTCACTCAAGTTCCTCAGAGGGCAACTATCCCATCAAGTGGACTAACAATATCATTAGCTCCTGCCTGCTTCCACCTTACGTGGATAACCGGAGGGCATTTGTGTCTCTCGTGTGATCAAAGAAGGAAGACTTGAAGTAAAGAGAAGGGGAGAAAAAAAAAATGCAACCTTATTTTTCTTGGTTCTTCCATTATGGAGCGGGATTAAAAAGAAAAAAAGTACAACATTCTAAGCTCTTTAAAGACTGTGCTTTTGTAGCTTGACATCAGGTTGGAACTTAAAGAATAAACACAGGTTGAGTCAGGGATAACTGAGACTCAAGCCTTTCAAATGAAGTCATCAGACACATTCCTGTTGACTTGGCAGTGGGAAGGGCTTAGATCTAGTTTCACATTCACACTCAGTATTTTAGCGCCACAAGATACCATAAACAGAAGCTTGCATAAGAGCCGGTTTAAAACGCTAATGGACAAATTTATTTGCGAGAAAGGAACCGTTATTCTCAGAGCTTTTTTTAAAGTATATTTTAAAGAGCTGGCAATTATTTTGCATTGGAATAAGATGAAGCCTAAGACGATACTGAATCAGAAATATTATCACAGGTTAAGACATGGGGAACAAACTGTGGTGAATAGGTGTCCATTTCTCTTTTCATGAATTATGAAGCAATACAAAAAGATATTCAGGAAAAAAGTGATATATTTTGATCCCAGTTATGCTAAAATAGACCCACTGCATTGACCCAAAGGTTGAGTTTCACCAGTGGAATTATGGACAATTTTGCCAACTCCTCCCTTTCAACGCAGACCCTCCAATTTGTTCCTGTGCTCAGTAGTCTGCAAAGTGAAGGAATTTTTTTTTTTTTTAAATCCCCATTTTCTGTTGACCCTACTGGTGGACCTCCTGATGGCACCTGGTTTTTGGCCACAGAGTGTTGGACTGGATGGGCCATTGGCCTGATCCAACATGGCTTCTCTTACGTCCTCAAGGGATGTGCCAGCAGAAAATTGCTTTTGTATCCAAACCAAAGCAACTAGGAGGAGGATTTGGCTTTGTTTCCCAAAACTAACCAGACTGGGATGAGGGAAAGAGAATGTATTATCAAGCTGCATACGACATTTTGTTTATTTAAAAATAGACATGCCAACCTCCAGGCGGGGCCTGGAGCTCTCCTGAAATTACAACTGATTTCCACACTGCAGAGGTCAGTTGTCCTGGAGGAAATGACTGCTTTGGAAGGTCAACTTTATGGCATTATACCATGATGAGGTCCCTCCTATCCTCAAATTCCACCGTCCACAGGCTCCATCCCTCAAATTTCCAGAAATTTCCAAGCCCAGAGCTGGCAATCCTATTTAAAACATTTATGAACCACCTTTGTACCTTGCAGAACACAAGGCAGCTTACAATGGAATTAAAACAACAATCATCATACATTGCGGTCCACAATTTGAATTCTCAGTGAGGACTGCCAGTAAATAAAACACTAAATGTCAAATGTAGTCTTAAATGAAACTGTCTTAAAATCATGGAATGTTAGAGTTGGAAGGGACCTTGCAGGTCATCTAGTCTAACCCCCTGCACTCTGCAGGAGCGTAGCTGAAAGCCCTACAACATACCCGAAAGATGGTCATCCAGCCTCCACTTAAAAATGTCTAGCAAAGGAGCATCCACCACCTCCCGAGGCAGTCTGTTCCACTGCTCAACCACTTTTACAGTTAGGAAGTTTCTCCTGATATTTAGCCGGTATCGACTCCCTTGTAATTTCCACCCATTCAATCTAGTCTTGCAAACCGGAGCAAGAGAGAATAGATCTGTTCCATCTTCTACATGACAGCCCTTCAAATACTTGAAGACTGCAATCATGTTCCCTCTAAGCCTTCTCTTTCCCAGGCTAAACAGACCCAACTCTTTCAGCCTTTCCTCATAAGACTTGGATCCCAACCCTCTCACCATCCTGGTTGCCCTCTTCTGGACATGCTCAAGCTTGTCAGCATCCTTCCTAAAATTTGGTGCCCAAAACTGGACACAGTACTGCAGGTGAGGCCTGACCATAGCAGAATAGAGCAGAACTACCACCTCCCATGGTCTGGACACAAAGCTTCTGTTAATGCATCTTCAACTGCCCCTTAGTAACTGAAAGTGAGGGGCCAGGTGCACCTCCCTAGGGAGGTTGTTCCCTAATCATAGAGCTGCCACCAAAAAGGCCCTCTCTTGGGTGTCCAGCAGATGAGCTTCTTTGATCAGTGGGACAGTCAGGAGAGCTTCTCCCTGTGATCTTAATTCCCAGGCAGCAACATATGGGAGAAGATGATTCTTCAGATACCCCAGTCCCAAACTACATAGGGCTTTTAAAGGACAGAGCTAACACCCTAAACTGGGCTCAGGAGCAGATTGATAGCCAGTGTAATTGCTGTAGTATCAGGGTCGCATGCTCTCATTAGCTAGCCCCGACCAGCAGTGTAGCTGCAGGGTTTTGCACTAGCTGCAGCTGCATGGATAGCTCCAGGTAAAACACACTGCAATAGTCCAGTCCAGATGAAACTAAGTTCGAATCTGCATTTGCATTTTTGAATCAGTTTCATGCTGCTGTGATACCGTCTTTATCTAGGCTTGGAGAAGATTCATTTAAAGCAGTGCAAAGGTGCAATGACAATGGAGCTGCCACAAGAGGGTGATAAACATATGCAGATGGGCAAAATTATACTAGCACAGTTGAAGTACAAAAACAAAAGCAAATGTAGATAGTTTTTTTGAAGATGGAGTCAGAAGGCTGGGACACCAGTGGGAAAGACCAATGCAGATTAGACCTAAGACACGGATCACTGCAACTAGACCTGACTGAGCAAGGAAACAGTGCAGCTGGTGCACCAGCCAAAGGTGGGCAAAAGCACTCTGAGCCACCCCAGCCACCTGGTTTTCTAAGGTGATTGCTGTGTCAAGCAGCACTCCCAGCCTGGCTGTTCTTGAGGAGTATAACCCCATCCAAGATGGGAGAGATCTCAAGCCCCTGGTCTGTCTTTCTACTAACCTAGAACACCTCTGTCTTGTCAGGATTAGGTTTCAGCTTGTTCATCCTCTTCCAGCCCATTGCTGACTAGAAGCTACAGTTCAGAACATTAATAATGTCCTCAGAATGAGATGGAAAAGGAGGTTAGAGCTGGGTATCATCTGCATGCAGAAGAAGAAGAAGAGGTTGGATTTATACCCCCCCTTCACTACCCAAAGGATTCTCAGAGCAGTTTACAATCTCCTTTCCTTTCCACTCCCCACTACAGCACCCTGTGAGGTAGGTGGGGCTGAGAGAGCTCTTTCAAGGACTGCTCTTGAGATAACAGCTCTGAGAGAACTTGTGACTGACCCAAGGTCACACCAGTAACTGCATGTGGAGGAGTGGGGAATGAAACCCAGTTCTCTCAGATTAGAGTCTGCACTATTAACCACTATAGCAAACTGGCTCTCAGGTGACACTGTAGGTGACACCATAGCCCACCCCTCCTGATGACCTCTCCTAGTGGCTTCCTATAGATATTAAATAGGATGGAGGATAAGATCAAACCTTGCAGAACTCCAATGGCCAACCCTGAGAGGCCCAGGAGAACTAGTAGGGTCACATCCCCCCGGTCTAGTTGTTGTCCAAGGTGGTCCAACCGAGGTGACCAAAGCAGTCTGTTCCAAAACCCAGCCTGAGGCCAGATTCAAATGGATGCAGAAAAATAGTCTCTTCCAAGAACTGCTGCAGCTGAGAAACAACCACCTGCTCTAGAACCTTGCCAAAGAGTGAGAAGAAGAAGAGATTGGATTTGTACCCCGCCCTACACTACTTGAAGGTGTCTCAGAGTGGCTTACAATCTCCTTCCCTTCCCCTTCCCACAACAAGACACCCTGTGGGGTAGGTGAGGCTGAGAGAGCTCTCTCGAGAACTGCCCTTGAGAGAGCAGCTCTGAAATAACTTGTGACTGACCCAAGGTCACACCAGCAGCTGCATGTGGAGGAATGGGGAATCGAATCCGGTTCTCCCAGATTAGAGTCTACACTTCTAACCACTACTCCAAACTGTTCGGAAGTTTTCCAAAATAGTGGGATCAAGGAGGGTCCCCCCCAAAAAAAACCAGTGTAATCACTGCCTCCTTGAGCACAGATGGCATAACTGCCACTCCCAAGGAAACATTTGCCACTCTCCAAGGACTTTCAAGGAAACATTTGCCACTTACCCTCTTGGTCAGTCCCCCTCTGGCAACTTTTTCAGCCAGGAAGGGCAAGGGTGAGGAACCATCTTGTCCAACCATCTTGTCCACATCGTTGGGCTCCAGAAGCTGAAAGGTATTTATGTAAATTAGACAAGCAGATGCCAAAGGTACATCTTCTGAGCAAACATCTACTCTGATACCTAACCCAGAGTGGATCTGGGTGATTTTGTCTGCAAAGTAAGTAACAAGTTGATCCCAGTGGGCAGTTGTGTGGTCAGAGCCCAATTCCTTGGGGGTGTGATGTAAAAGTCCCCAGAACACATCAAAACAGCCCAGCTGGATGCTTATGTGCAAAGCAATGGTGCCAGAGAAATATTGCTTTTCATTGTCATCACTGTCACAGAATAGGCTCCAATATGGGCTCAATGTTGTGTTCAAATCAGTCTCATTCTGTGTTTCCTGACAGTGGTCCATCATAAGAACATAAGAAGATCTCTGCTGGATCAGACCAATGGTCCATCGTCCAATATCCTGTCTCACACAGTGACCAACCAGTTCCTCTGGAGGGCCAAAAACAGGGCATAGAGGCCAGGGCCTTCACCTGGTGTTGCCTCATGGCTCTAGGATTCAGGGGGTTAGTGCCTTTGAATGTGGTTCTCCTCAATCACCATAGCTAGAAGCCATTGAAAGAATTATCCTCCCTCCTGTTTCATTGCCATTTGTTCCCTGGTGAACCAGGGAGACTGTTTGGTTTTGTCTACAGGGGAGAAGACATTTAGGAGCAATTGTGTCACAGCTTGGGCCATCTCCTTGCTCCAGACAGTGGCCAGTACCTCAACAGAATCACCAGCAGCCAAGGTTGGAAAATCCATAAGTGCAGACTTCCGGTTTATGGTGACTTGCAGGCAGACGTTCTTCCCGGGTCTCCCGGGGGAGTGATCTGTACGCTACCAGACAGGAGGGGAGGCGACTGTTTGCCCCCCCTGGAGCCTTTTGGGAAAGGCTTCTAGCCATGGGGCTTTTGTGGAGTGGCCTCTTCACTAGGGTGATGCTGGGGAATTGAGCCCCAACAGTCCTGCCGCTATGCGCCCACATGGGACTAAAGCTGCTAGTTGGGACAAGCATTGGAGATCAAGCGATGAATTCAAACTGAAGTGAGGTTGCAAGACCAACATGGAGCAGTGAGTCGAGTAAAGGTGAGATTCTGACTTTAAAAAAGAACACCCCCCCCCCAGGAACGGCGTGGGAAGCGAGCATGGGAGGGGCCCCTCCCACACGCATAGACTTAAAAGTGTATTAACGAGGGGGGGGGCATGTATTAAAGCTGTGGAACTGTTTTAGAGACCTTACCAGAATGTGATCAGCTGTTGCAGCAACTTTCAGAGACTTTAGAAGGTTTGTGGGAAAGTAAACAATCGGAAAAAGATGGCAGGGAAGAAAACGGAAAATACACTAACAAAAGTGAAACCACTGGGTAGCATGAATCTGAGAATTGAAGATACCACAGAGTTCTCTAAGCTCCTAGCAGATTCTTTGCACCCTCTACTGGATCAGATGACTAATATTAATCAACAGCTTGTGACTTTAAACCAGAACTTTGCAGCTCAGCAGCTCCAGCTCTCTGAAACTTTAAAAAAGATGGAGCAAATAGCTGAGAAAGTTGTGGAAATGGATGCCAACTCTAAAAAATTAAGGAAGAAAATGCAAGTGCTGGAAAGGAAGCAAGCTTCAGAAGAATCTCAACTGTTGCAACTCCAAATGGAGAGAGCCAATCTAGTACTCCAGTTTCAAGGAGTTAATGAAGCTAAAAATGAGAATCTAAAGCAAATACTGAGTGAAGCCCTAGCCCTGGTGACAGATTTAAAAGCGGATTACTTAGTAAGTGAAATGGATGTAGCCTACAGGGCTTACTCTGTTTACATTAAGAAGAAGAATCTGCCCGGGGAGATTGTGGTGAGATTCTCAAAAAAGCATGCGAGGGATTTAATCCTGCAAGCGACTACAGGAATATTCCTGAAAATTGGAGGCAACACCATCAGGATCCTAAAAGACATCCCATTTGAAGTAAGAAAAAAGAAGAAGAAATATAAAGACTTAATTTTATTTTTACAAACAAACAGGATTGCGTACAGGTGGCTGATTCCCGAAGATGTCACTTTTAAACTGAAGGACAAAAGAGAAAAAATTGATTCAGTGTTTAAAATGCATGAGTTCCTGAGGCTGCAATTGGGAGAGCCAGAAGAGGATGCGAAAGAAGAAGAGAACAGCAAATCCAATGGTGAACTGGACTCTGTTTCTTCCGAGGAGGACTCTGACTCAGATAAGGGGGCAGGTAACCAAGCAAGGTTACCAACTGAGGGAGAGAAAGCAGAAAGTAAAATAAAGAATTCTGAAGGCTGTTGTGAAGCATGGGGTTTAAAGGTTGCTCTGGGGAGGGTTTCTGAACAGTTGAAATGGGTTAAAAGATATATGACTTAGCTTGATCGACTGTGTTTAATGTTTTATAAGCAGTACAGACTAATATGTATGTAAGCTGATATGATGATCTCCTATGCTTGGGGTTTTAGTTAGATGTGGGTATCTTTACTTTCTCCCTAGTTGTAGTCCCCTCCTCTTTTTCATTATAGTTTGTAGTGTCTAGAAAAAGCAATAAAAAAATAAAATCCCCTTCGGGATTAAAAAAAAAGAAAAGAAAATCCATAAGTGCAGACAGGAACCCATCAGGATCCATCAGATGCCCACAGCAGACTAACTTAATGGCCTGCTTTGTATCCTCCCACAGACTGAAGCTAGAGGGGTGCATGCCAGAAATGGGACCTTCTTAGTAATGATGTTGGAACATAGGAGTTCCCTCCTCACAGAAGATTCAGGTGCTGGGTGATGACCCTCTTCAATGGGTTTTAACTACCATATCTATATGGACATTGATCTAGATGAGGTTTTAACCATGGCTCCTGGGGCACTTAGACCTCCAAAATAACTTAAAAGGTCTAACTTAAAAGTAAGTCTGTTTTTATTCTATGGGACTTTCCCAGGGAAGCATTTTTGGAACTGTAACCTTTATCTCCTGAACCTGATGTGCTTGTTATTACAGGTGGTTGTTCTATTAATTCTATCTTTATAGTACCCTGTTGGTTTTAGCATGTGGCGTTTCTGATTCTTATAGTTCTCAATTTCAACTATTGATATTTATTGTTATTTATTACTATCTTGGGAGCTGCCTTGGTTATGGATTTGTAAAGAGCCAGGTTATACATATTTTAAATATAATAGATTGGATCTAGTGGCTGATGTCGACTATAGAACCAGAAGAGGAGGTGATCTTCCACAGTTTCTCCTTTCTACTATACCACCTCCAACCAGTTCCTTATGCAATTGCATAGGGTCCCATGCTCACCAGGGGCAGCCTTTGGGGAAGCCTATCTGGCTGTAGTGGAGTGAGGGAGGAGAGAAAGTCCAATTTTACTGAAGGAAATTCTTTAGGTTTCCCTTGCACGAAAGCCAGTCGACTCCGACTCTAGGGTTGCGGTGCTCATCTCCGTTTCAAAGCCAAAGAGCCAGCGCTGTCCAAAGACGTTTCCGTGGTCATGTGGCTGGCATGACTAAACACCAAAGTGCACAGAATGCTGTTACCTTCCCACCAAAGTGGTACCTATTAATCTACTTGCAATTTCTTGCTTTCGAACTGCTAGGTTGGCAGGAGCTGGAACTAGAAACGGGAGCTCACTCCGTCATGCGGCACTCTTGGGTCTTGAACTGCTGAACTACTGACCTTCCACAGCCTGCAGTTCAGCGTCTTAACCACTTGAGCCACCGCAGTTCCTTCTAGGAAATTCTTTACAACAGCATAAATTACTGCTAGATCCAACCCAAGATGATCTGGTGCCTCAGCTGTAGGGGTCTTCTTATGTGTATTTATTTATTTATTTATTTATCCATCCATCCAGATGCAAAGAGCATCTGAACACAGGAAACTTGGTTCTTTTTCAGATAAAAATGAGCACAAAAATTCTCTAATAATAGTGAGGTCAGGTTGAAGATAAAAGCCGTAAATACAATGTTGTGCCACAGACACAACTGAGGTGTCAAATTCAGGCACAAAGTGTATAAATAAACAACCTTGTGAGGTTGGTTAAGCTGAGGGAGAATTATTGGCCCAAGTTTCAATGTGCTTCCATGGCTCAGTAAGGATTTGAACCTAAACCTCTCAGATGCACGTCTGAATCACTGACCACAACACCCTCCTGGTTCTCATGTTCCAGCTCAGCAGTAGCTATGGTCCTACCGATAGGTAGGGCTTTTCTACGTCCTCATTTTCCTTGCTTGCAAGTTTCTGTTTGTTTGGAGTCTTTTTTCTGTTCTACACATGTTTTGCTCTCTCTACTGGTTGATTCAATATTTTACTTATTTATGTCAGGCATAAAAACCCGGGGTTTAAACCTGCAAGGGAATATGCTGGACACAAACCAGTGTCATATTGAATTGACCACTAGAGGGAGCAAAACACTTGCAGAACAGACACCCCCTCCCAGAAGAAACTGGAACTTACAAACGATGAAATTGAGCATGCAGAAAGACCCATAGACAGGCTACAGTTGATTCATTTCCCATAGACAGGCTACAGTTAATTCATTTATGCCGCTATATATTTTATGTGCCTTTTTCAGTTGCCAGAACTACACGTACTGTATGTGATTTTACATATTGTGTGGGTGCGTGGGGGAAGTTTTATATGCTGTGTGCCTGAATTTGACACCTCAGTCATGTTTATGCCACAACATTGCATTTAAGGCATGAATCTTTAGCCTGAGTTAATGATTATTAGATAGATCTTTATGCTCGTAATTGAGTCTCATGTTTTTAGATGCTACCTTGTAGCTGAACTGCAGAAATGAAGTTTATTCAGCAACATGTGTAGAATTAGAAGCAAGTTTTCAAAAACTCAGTAAAAAGCAGAAGTGTTTTTCAACACTTCTAGAAATATTTGTGTGTGGGGGGAATGGAATAATTTTCTCTTAGCCCTCGTGGTAAGTATACCTAGATATTCATTCATCAGCCCCTGCTGATGTCCTCCCCCCCTTAAAAAGGAAAAGAACAAGAGAATATCTCTCAGAGATGGTTTAGGTCTCAGTCTGAACAGCACATCACTTCACATTGCCATAAAATTACACCGTCTTTGCTAGAAGTAGCATTATACCTTTTTGTATGCTGTTTGGGACTTTTGAAAAGCAATACCAGAACTCCAAAAGCCATTCATCTATGGAGTTCTCAACACATTCTCTTTTTTATTATTATTTCTCGATATCTCTTTATAAGAGTTGAACTAAAACCGTGATTCCATGGCTGTTTTACAGAGTAAAGAATTCTCATAACTCTTGAGCAAACTCAAGAGCTGTGATTGACAAGGCGCTCAGAAACCCATGCATATAGAAGAAATATACTCACGTATCCAAGAGATGAAGAATTCAGCGGCAGCTGCAGAAACAGAACAAAAATCAGTCTCTTGTGAACAAACACATAAAAGTGCTTTGGCAATAGTAACTGGACATCATAAGGGTAAGTGTCTCTTCCCCCCTCCCCAAGATTAAGGTTTAATTTCTGGGCAGAGTCTAGTTCCCAATTTATCAAGCTGAGGTATAGCTGGGTGGCAGTCCCTATTTTAGATGAGACTGAGACATCGAGTAGCTTTCAGGCTTGTCTGTGCCCCTCAGTGTGCTTCAGCCAATGGAAGTGGGAAATGGGAACAGCTAACCAAGCTGACTCCTCCCATTCCCCACTGCAAGATTTTGCTGAAAGTTGGCTCACCCACCTTTTATAGTAAGTCAGGCAACGTCAGGTTAGGAAATTCCTGGGGATTTGGGGTGTGTAGCCTGGGTAGTATAATGCCATAAAGTCCATGGTCCAGAGCAGGCATTCCCTCTATGGGAATGATAAAAGGAAGTACTTCTTACAGATAAAAGAGTGATTAACATGTGGAATGCAGTGCTGCAGGAAGTGGTGGCAGCTACAAGCATCGACAGCTTCAAGAGGGAATTGGATAAACATATGGAGCAGAGGTCCATCAGCGGCTATTAGCCATGAGGTACAGATGAAACACTATGTCTGTATTCTTGGTGCTTGGGGGCAACAATGGGAGGGCTTCTGGAGTTCTGGTCCTGCTGGTGGACCTCTTGATGGCACCTGGGTTTTTGTAGGAAAGTAGATAAGTCACAATAAAAAACAACTAAGGGTGTGATCACACGGACAATTAGCCGCACCACAGGCACGAATGCCAGGTGGATTTGTTAGCCGAACTGCTTATCTACACAGTGGGCGGACTAACTTATTTGAGGTCTAGCCAATGTATACAGAGAAAGTGAACTTCGCACCAAGAACTCTTTTCCCCAAAGAGAACACTTGACAAGGTTTCTTAAGTTGAATCAAGATTCTCTTTACGGAATATCTTTTAATGTACAGGCATACAAAACAGATTCACTCACACATACACTCAAGTTACAGTAGAAATGGAAACACAATATTTGGGGTTTTAAAACTAGAAGTATTTAGGAGGGGAAAAGCATAATACTTATCTGATCCAGTAGTCTTGACCTTCAAGTGAAGAATAAGGATTGTTTCTAACTAAGGATATTCTTACTTTTACTGCACACAGTTAGAACCAGCTAACATGTGTGAGGGCTCCTTGGCTGCAGTCCCAGGAAGCACAGTAAGTTACCTATAGTAGATGTAAGGTAGGGGAATGGCCAAGGCGACGATGACGGCCTAAAACAAAGGTTGCACCTTGTTTTATCAGCTAGTATTGGGGGCTGGCTTTGGGGTGTCTCTGGTCCATCCCATCCCTATACCTATTGGCTATAGGATGTGGGGGTACCCTCCTACTAAGGTGGGGCAATTTGAAAGATTACACCTTTGTTGGATAATTTTGAGTTCAACATTGATAGTCTTTGGCCTTTTATTTTCATTGATAAATTTGTATTAATGCACCCTTAGATGTCCAAGCGCTTATGCACATAATTGTACTTGAGCTGCAAGTTTTGTATGTACCTGAGTTTTTTGGCCACTGTGTGACACAGAATGTTGGACTGGATGGCCAGTTGGCCTGATACAACATAGCTTCTCTTATGTTCTTATAATTAATCTCAGTAGTCTGGAACTCACTTGTAATTCCAGGAGATCTTTAGGTGCCACCATTAGGTTGGCAACCCTACTCTATAAAGTATTGTAAAATTAGCTGGTTGCCTCTTAGGAACTGAGAAGTAATTTCAATGGCTTGGGAAGTGATTTCTCCACACTGTTTGAAAGGTTGGTGGTTTAACTAAAATTAGACCTGGCTAGGCCTGTCAGGTGCCTGCCACAGGTAGGGGAACTCCCATCCCTGCCTTTCATTACTCACCCTTGATCCAGTGAGTGACAGGAGAAAAATGGAGGTAAGGGATGACATTGCTGATGTGTAATGTCACAACCTTCCCATGGTGACACTCTAGGAACTGACCTAATTTCTATGGTATTTATCATAGAGATTAGAGAATTCCTAGAGCATTGTGGATGGAGGGAGTGACATCACTTGCAGGTCTTCCAGAAATGATGTCAAAGCATCAGCAACACTTCCCCTTCCCAGACTTTGCCCCCAAACACCTCCTGAGAATCTCAACAAAGATCTGGCATTCCTAGGCCTGGTTCTTGGACTAGTTAGGCCCCAGTTAGGGATCATAGGAAAAGTGTGCATTGATGGGGTATATAGGTCAGACGAATAGGGAAGCATCCTGGAGCATGTGAGATGAAGAATGATTCCCAAATCATTGGTTTAGGCAACTGAAAGAGATTTGCAGAGGGGACAGTCTTGCTGTTGAGCATTGTTAGCCAAGGCCGTAGTTGCTCGAGCAGAACAAGGACAGGGAGGCAGATGAGGTGAGGATAAATGGAGGCTAGGATGAATGAAGCCATAATGCTGGCCAAGTCTGAAGCCAGGGTGGATCTGCCCCAATCCCTGGTAGCCATGGTAGGTTGCTCGTTAGGAGAAATTGGCACTGAACTTTGTGGCAGTGCTATGTCGAGATAAATCTGCCATTAATAAAACCTAACTTAGTCCATATATTTGGTGGTAGCGGTGAAAAGGATAAATTATATGCCTCTCTAAAGAAAAGCAGTTGCAAGTTTCCTTCTCTTTGTCATAGTGAAGTGTGAAGACAAAATGGAACATTTGGGATATGAAGATGGCAATTGTCTCAGTTTATAACTCCCACTGAATACTATGGGTAGCTTCCCCAGCAGTACAAGATATGGCATGGGGATGTATTTTTAGATTTAAAAAGCCCCCTTTGGAGTGCAAAATCAGGGCATGACTGGAATAATACTTTGGATCCTGGTTACTGCATAATGCCTGGGGTTGTCATCATGCGAGAGGGAGCCTTTGAAAAATAGTACAATAGTTGAGGAGAGCTGAATTCTGTCACTATTTTGGCAAAAAGAGGGTATTTTTAAATGGACAAATGAGAAGTAAGCATAATAAATATAATCTCCAAACTTTAATTAATTACAAACTAGACCGCTTGAATGATGGTTCAATGGACACTCGGGATGTGCAGTTCAAAAGTTACTGATCAATATATGGTTCAGATAAGGGCCATTTGTAAAGTCTGTCAAATCCAAATGAGATTCTTTCTGATGTTCAAGAACAGCTGGAAGGTTTCTTAAATGATGGTTATTCTGGAGCCTGGTAAATATCTGGTGAATTTTGCATTGAGTTACTAATCCAACTTGCTTTTCCTGCTGGTATTAAAGAGTCCAATGTGAGTATTATGGGTAAACGATAACCCCACTTTCTTTGTGCATATCTTTGGCATAAGGCTTTTTAAAGCAGAGAAGCTACCTGCTCACTTTCTTGCAGAAAGGGGATATACAGATAGATTGTAATGCAATGGGTGGTGAATTCTAACCCAGCATCCCTTCCTACCCTAAAATAGTCAAAGAGAGCTGAATTCTGTCACTATCTTGGCAAAAAGATTTTTTTAAAAAAATGGACAGATGAGATATAAGTATAATAAATACAACTCCAAACTTTAATTAAGTTCAAACTAAAACTGATCAAATCAGTCAATCCCAAAGGAAATCAACCCTGACTGTTACCCAGAAGGACAGATACTGAAGCTGAAGCTTAAATACTTTGGCCACCAAATGAAAAGGGAGCACTCAGTGGAGAAGATCCTGATGCTGGGAAAGATTGAAGGTAACGGAAGAAGGGGATGGCAAAGGATGAGATGGTTAGACAGTGGTCAAATCTGCATTTGTCTTTCCCACCAGTGTCCCAGCCTTCTGACTCTGTCTTCAAAAAAGCTGTCTACATTTGGTGTCGTTTTCACACCTCAATAGTGCTAGTATAGTTTTGCATGTCTGCATGTTTATCACCCTCCCGTGGTGGCTCCACTGTCATTGCACCTCTGCACCATTTTAAATGAATCTTCTCCAAACAACTCTCAAACAAGCATAGAGAAAGACGGTGTCACAGCAGCACAAAACTGATTTTAAAATGCAAATACAGATTCAACCAGTGTTACTGATGGCATGAGCATGAAAATGAGCAAACTCCAGAGGATGGCGGAAGACAGGAGGGCCTGGCATGATATGGTCCATGGGGTTGCGAAGACTCGGACTCGACTGCGTGACCAAACAACAACAACAACAAAATGGTTCAGTGAACACTAGTGATGTGTAGTTCAAAAGTTACTAATCAAGATCCAGCATTTTAAAGCAAGAGGATATGAAGATATGCTATAGTGCAGAGAGTGGTGAATTCTAACCCCAGCACCCCTTCCTCGCATGTCAGTTTAGGATTTCTTTAACTTTGTACGACTGGTCTAACGACCGTAACAATAAACTGACTGATTGATTTCTTTAACTGACCCCTCACTTTCTTCTTATCTGTCCCTTGGGTCCCTTACCTCTCAGTTCAAGGTTCTTTATTATTCTTTATTATTTTATTTATTTTATTGGATTTGCTAGGAAGCCTTTCCCTACAAGAAAGGCACCTCCATCTTCTCCTCCCCCCCCCGTCAACCAGGTCCAGGGATAGTTATGCCTATTGGCTCCAGCACCACCAATAACTGGGAATGAGCTGAGCCCCTGCCGTGAGCTCTGTTATGAACATATGAAGCTGCCTTCAGCTGAGCCAGACCATTGGCCTATCACGGTCAGTATTGTCTACTCTGACTGGCAGCATCTCTCTTCAGGGTCTCAGGCGGAAGTCTTTCACATTACCTTAGTCTTTGAACTGGAGATGCTAAGGATTGTGCCTCGATCCTTCTGCATGCAATGGTGATGCTCTGCCATTGAGCCACAGTCTGATCTCATTGTTCTGCTATAAGCAGTTGCTTGGATGGCTTGATCGGAGTACTGGCCCCTGTTTCCCCTGAACATGGAACAATCAGTTAGTTTGCATTTCTGTGCAGTAGCTGTGCTTGTTGTGGCCTAACTGTGTATAATCACCTTAATTCTTGACTGTTTGCTTCCAAACAATCCACTGTATACAGCCAGGCTCTACACTACAGCCACATCTGCTCCAGTCCTACGGACAGAGATTCTCACCTGCGGGATCTACTGCACACCTTTTTGGAACTTAAGTATCCATCTGATGAAGTCAGGAAGCAAATTAACAAAGCCAGAGAAAACCTGTTAGAACACAGGCCCAAAAAAGACAATAACAGAACACCACTAGTGGTCACATACAGCTCTCAGCTCAAAACAGTACAACTCATCATCAATGACTTACAACCTCTGCTGGAGAATGACCGTTCTCTTTCACAAGTCCTGGAGGGGCAAACCTTTCCTTGCACACAGACAACCTCCTTGGCTCAAACAACTCCTCACCCACAATAATGCAACATTTCATTTGAACATGGACACTGGGACCAGAGCTTGCAATAAACCCAGATGCCAATTTTGTTGCCATATACACCCAGACCACAATCACTGAACCTAATGACATCAACTACGCCATCAAGAGGCTCATCCACTTGCTCATCTTCTAACATTGTATATGCCACTAAATGTCAACAATGTCCTTCGGTTCTCTACATAGGACAAACAGGACAAACCCTGCACCAGAGGATAAATGGGCATAAATCTGACATCAGGAATCACAAGATTGAGAAACCTGTAGGAGAACACTTTAACCTCCCAGTGACATTCAGTGGAAGACCTCAAAGTAGCTGTTTTATTACAAAGGAACTTCAGGAACAGAATGGAAAGGGAAATTGCTGAATTACAAGTTATTACAACACTTGGAAAAAAAACCTCCCCAGGACTCAACAGGGATATTGGTTTCTTATCTCATTACATACACTAACCCATTCAGTCCTCACATATGTATTCTCAACAAGGAGGACTATACATCCTCTGTATTTTAGTGTATTTCTTTTTTAGAATAATATTTTAGAATACGGAATGGATGTCTGCTGACAACATTACATCCAGCTCAAAATATGCTGCTAAGCGCCCTCCATGTGCCCTCTGCACCTGATAAGAGATAATTAAAATTCTTTTAGTTCTTACAATTAGAAAAAAACACCTTTAGACATTTATCTGCTATTGTGACATATTTATTGCTTTATAACTGTTGACCTTATAATTGTAACTTATTTAGTTTTTCACTTTGCATAACTTAAACATCATCGTGTTACATGTTAATTTGCTGTTAAATTCCTGTCTATAAGTTTAAAACCTCATCTGCCATTCCAATGTATTTGAAAAAGTGTGCCTTGCACACAAAAGCTCATACCTAGAATAAACCCTTGTTGGTCTTAAAAGTGCCACTGGATTCTGAATTTGTTCTACTGCTTCCAGACGTGTTCAGTACAGGATCCATTACCCTGTTTGGCACATAAACTGGTTTAGGATCAGGCTGGAATGGGGGCTGGAGGAAGATAGCTACTGATGTTGCTAACATGTTGCTGCCTGATGTCACTAATGTGTCGCTGCCTCTCTAGGACAAGAGGAGATCTGGTTCCCCAGTGCAATTCCTAATGGGAAGAAAATTTCTGGAGGGCCGTCTCATAGATGAGAGGTTGAGGTTCCCCCAATTGCAGACAATCATCTTCTAGTCCTTGAGCCCTCTTATCTGTGAGACCACCTCTCTCCCTATGTCCCACCATGGCATCTTGGCTCATGTCAGCAGGGGCTTTTGCAGGTGCCAACCCACAAATGGGCCAAATCAACAACAGTGTGTACATGTGCTTTGTCTGTTGTACCCCCCACTTTGTGGAACAGCCTGCCCAAGGAGGTCAGGAAAGCTCCCCCTCTCCTGGCCTTCTGCAAACTATACAAAACTGTGCTATTCCAGAGGGCTTTTCTAAACAGGTAAAACAGTTGCAGTGCACAAAAATGGTTTTACAAACTTGTGTGGGTAAATGATTAAGGACTATGGTCGATACCGTACCGCTGTGTTTAGCTCATTGTAAGCTGGATCCTATTTATGTAATTTCTGTACTGCTTCATGTGTCATGTAAGTACTTCAACGATGCTCCAGTTCTTTCTGGTGGTTCCAGATATCTAAAAATCCTAATGCATTGGGTTATTGAATGTCCCATTTTCATGATTGTATTGGCTCACTATGTGTGTTGTATTGTATCATCTCACCATGAGTTCCTGTGAGAACAGCAGACTATAACATTAATAAATACATTAATAAATAAAATAGTTCCCACTGCCTTTGGATGGGACCTCTCCTTCCCATCCTGGTCAAGAGGAGATGGTAGACCGACAGGTGAACAGACCTGCAGATGTGCAGAATGTTCTCATGGTTTATGAACTGTGATCTCTTGTTGGAAGAACAATGGCATATTACGTCTGCTAGATAAATTGAACACTGCTTTTAGCTGGCTGCTTGCTGTGTTTGATTTTCACCAGCTGTTTCGGCCTTCCATACTTGACAGCTAAGGTCTTCACCACTGTTGATATTTTCCTAGTGGAGTTTTTATGAGCTGTCTCAGTCCTGGCCTGCCAGTATTCACTTATGAGGTTTGGTTCTTATGATGATATCGATTCTTACAGGAACAGTACATCTCGCTGCTTGTTGTAGAGAGGGAAATGCAGAAGGGTCATGAAAGACTGCCAGGCTATCCATATCTTCAGTAAAACAGATCTTGAATAAAGAGGTTTACACCACAGTTAACTCTGACTTTCAGTTGCCAAAGGTGTACTTCAAAAGCATTCTTATCTCCCTTATTTATAGAATGATGGACATGAGGTGTTTTGGAGAACCAATATTCCCACTCCTATCAGACTGAAGAGGAAGCAGGGTGTAGAAAGTACAAAAAGATATCTCAGCCTCCAATCAGTCAGGTCCAATCTGCATTGGTATTTCCCACCGTTGTGCCAGTGATCTCACATCATCTCACAAATTTCTGTCTGCATCCCATGCCACATCCACTCTCCTATGGTTTCATCTCAGCATTGGCTGTCTGCATCATTTTATTGCCATTTAGTGGTGACTCCAAGGTCACTACAGTGTCTCACCGCCTTATGTGAATGTGGCTTTAAGGTGGTACAACTGCTCTGCCAAGAGCTCTCACAGCCCCACCTACCTCACAGGGCGTCTGTTGTGGGGAGGGGAAGGGAAAGGAGTTTGTAAGCTGCTCTGAGACACCTTTGGGTAGTGAAGGGCGGGATATAAATCCAATCTCTTCTTCTTCCTCCCACCGTCGAGCCACTGTGAGCAATAAACAGACAACTGGAGCTGAATTCCCCCCCACATCTTTTCTAAGGAGATAACAAATTGTCACAAAGGAAACAAGTTAGCTGAAAATCCAGTCTGTGTCTAAAAGCAGCCAGGGAACATTTTTCTGTGATCATGGGGGGGGGGTTGGAAGCATGCCCATCCCTGAACCATTTGTTATTTCCTGGGGCACTCTCCAGAATGCCCTGCCTGGCAACTGCTGGGTGTTTTGTGTTTTTTACCCAGCTCTTTCTGTCTTTCTTGCCCCCCTCTGCCTCCCCCTCTGCTAGGTCACCCCTTTTACTTTCTGTGGAGGGGTCACAGGTGCCATTTTCTCCCTGCTGGTGCCCCTGGGAGGGTGCTTCTCCCCTCTCTCTCACACACTCTCCCTAAACAACTTGCTTCCTGATGCAGACAGAGGAGAGCTTTATACTGAGCCAAATGGGAAGGCGGTGCCACAGGAGCACAGAACAGCCTTAGAGCAAATGCAGATTGGGCCACAGACTCTGGGGACTGGGTTATGTTTATGTAAGCAACACCCCCAAACAAGAGGTGGGACTGTTACTCAGTGTAGACCTCCTGGAAAGAACAGGCCTCTGCAGGAGGAGCAATAGGAAGGAATATGGATTGAAGCCAGATGCTGAGAATTTGCTTGCTTTCTCCTTCTCATGTAGACCACCTGGAAAGCACAGTCCTCTGCAAGAGGTGTGAGCCAAAGGATAAGATCTCAAGGGCTTTTGGGTTGTGGCACTTCACCTTGGGTGCACAGCCATTTGACACAATGGTTGAAAGAAGTTACACCACTATGGGAGAGGGAGAGTGACACCAGATGCTTACATACAGCCCAGGAGTGGTCGTTGTATAGAACAATACTGTTGGTCAGCATTAATGTCAATACATCAAGACTAGCCCTGGAGTGCTACATGGCTTCTCTGTGGATGGTAGCATGTTGCTTGCGGGGTGCTTGGGGAAGGCTGTGGGACTTTTGCAAACTTTTTTGCTGATAAAATATCACAGACAATCTCCAATCTGGATGCTGGTTGTAACATATGCCAGTTGTAATATATGTCAGTCAGAATTAATATCTTTATATCATCTGGTCTATCTGTGGACCATTTTGACCCAGTTTCTGTGATGGATGTTGACAGAATCCTAGGATCTGTGAAGGCCGGTACTTATTCTCTGGATCCATGCCCGTCCAGACAGCTAAAATCATGTAAGGATCACATCAACAAGCCTTTCTTGTTATCATTTTTAGAGATGTGGGGGGAAAAATGGATTCGTTTTTTTGAGGGGTATATTGAACCAAAAAAATAACTGTAATTTTCTGCTATTCCTGAATCCCAGTACTGGTATGGTATTCAGATTTGGGATTTTTAAAATAAATCCTGAATTTTTCCAGCTTCATTACAGCCTATGAGACCATTATATGGAGAATCGATCCTGCTGTTGCCTCTCCTCAACTCCCCCCCCCACCCCTATTAGTTTCAAGGGAGGGGGGGAAAAGCATTTAAAGGGAATGTGATCCCTTTAAATGCCATTGGCAATCTGCAAATAAACTCCAAGCAGCAAGGGACTGTGGTTCACCCATTAACTTTGGCTATCCAGCTGTCCCCAAATATTGTTGGGATTTTGGGGGCTTGGCTATTTTGGATAGCGAACCCCCCCCCCCTTTCCGATCTATATTTAACTGAAAGAACAGCCAAAAAAAATCAATAAGGTATGTTTTGGCTATTTTTTCAGCTTGGGTATAGCTGAAAATGCACACTTCTAATCACTTTCCCTCAACCATCCACAACTTAACAAACCATCCCTACAGAAAAAAAAATAATAATAATTATGTGGCCAATTATCACCCAGTCTCTAAGCTGCCCTTTCTGGACAAAATAATTAAAAGAACGGTAATGGACCGACTTCAGGTTATCTGGGATAACTCATCTGCTCAAAACCCTTTCCAAACTGGCTTCAGGTCAGGCTATGGGACAGAGGTGGCTCTGGTAGAGTTAGCTGATGACCTCTGTCTGAATGTTGACAAAGACCATGCCTCTTTGTTGCTCTTATTGGATTTATCTGCAGCCTTTGATACAGTGAACCAGGCCATCTTGTTGAGGCATTGGGAGGCAGACTAAGGTATCAAGGGTTATGATTTGGACTGGTTCAAATCATTCCTCAGTGACCAGACACAAAGGGTTGCCACTGGAGGCCAGGTTTTCCTCATATTTACAAGTCCAGAGATGGTAGGAAGGTGAGCATAGGTTAGCAGCAGTAGTCTGGCAGCATGAGGGCAGAGATACCTTGAATAAAACTTTGTTGGTCTTAAAGGTGTCACTGAACTCGAATTTTGTCAAGCAGCTCTCTAGTAATAGGTGACTGTATCTGAACCGATAGCTGCTTCAGGCCAATGGAAGCTCCAGTACTTGTGGTGCCTTGTCAGGTTAATGTGTGAGCCAGACTTCAGTTTATGACAGATTCTGGGTGCTGGTTCTCATCTCATCAAGCAGCTCTCTACTGCTAGTAAGCAGGTTGGCAGACAAATATATATATTAGTATATATATGTTTGTTTTTCTGTATATATATACATTTTATGTATATATATTCAGTTTATGCCACACCTTTCTCCTGTAGAGCAGGTTACAGTATCATTCGCTCCTCCATTGTATAGAATCATACAATCATAGTGTTGGAAGGGGCCATCCAGACCATCTAGTCTAACCCCCTGCCCAATGCAGGACCAGCCTAAAGCATCTCTGACAAATATTCATCCAGCCTCTTCTTGAAAGCTGCCAGTGAAGGGGAGCCAACCACCACCCTAGGCAGCTGATTCCACCTTTGAACCACTCTGAACGTGAAAAGTTTTTTTTCCCCCTACTATCCAGCTGATACCTTTCTGTATGTAATTTAAACCCATTGCTTTGGGTCCTATCCTCTGCTGCCAACTGCAACAGCTCCTTGCCCTCCTCCAAATAACAGTCTTTCAAATATTTAAAGAGGGCAATCACATCCCCCTCATTCTCCTCTTCTCCAGACTTAACATTCCCAAGGCCCTTAGCCTTCCCTTATAGGACTCATTCTCCAGACCCCTGATCATCCTCATTGCTCTCTTCTGCACCCTCTCGATTTTGTCTGCATCTTTTTTGAAATGAGGCCTCCAGAACTGCACACAGTACTCCAGGTTCGGCCTGACCAAGGCAGTATACAGAGGGGCTATGACCTCCTGCGATTTCGATGCTATGGCCCTTTAATACAACCCAAGATGGAATTTGCCTTTTTTTGCCACCACATCACACTGACTGTTCATATTTCATTTACAGTCCATCCTTACCCCAAGATCTCTTTTGCATACACTACTCCCCAGAAACGTATCCCCACATCCAGTATTTGTGCTTGACTTTTTTGTGGCCCAGATGTAATACTGTGCATTTATCTTTGTTGAATTGCATCCTGTTCGCAACTGCCCACTTCTCCAGAGTATTCAGGTCTTGTTGAATTTTAACTCTATCTTCTTGGGTGTTTGCTACTTCTCCCGATTTGGTATAATCAGCAAATTTAATGAATAGCCCTTCTACCCCTTCATCCAGATCACTGATAAAAATACTGAGCCCTGCAGCACCCTGCTGGACACCTCTCTCCAATCTGATGAAATGCCATTGACCACCACTCTTTGGGTGTGGTCCTCTAACCAATTCCCTATCCATTTTCCTATAATCCAGTCCACAGTCTTCCAGTTTGCCCATCAGAATGTCATGGAGAACCTTATCAAAAGCTTTACTGAAATCCAATTAAATCACATCAACAGAGTTCCCACAATCCGGTAAACTCGTCACATGATCAAAGAAGGAACCAGGTTGGTCTGACAAGATCTGCTGGGGACAAAACCATGCTGACTTCCCTGGATCATTAAGTGGTCTTTCAGATGCTTATAGACTGATCCCTTTAAAATCTGTTCTAATATCTTCCCAGCAACAGAAGTCAGACTGACCATCCTTCTTCCATTTCTTAAAGATTGGAATAACATTTGCTCTCCTCCCATCTTGTGGCACAGTCCTCCAGGAGGCCTTGAAGATGATGGACAGAGGCTCTGCAAGTTCATTAGGCAGTTCTTTGAGCACTCTTGAGTGCATGCCATCTGGCCCAGGGGATTTGTATTCATCCAGTGCAGCCAGGTGCCTCTCCACAACCTCCCTGTCAATGTCAACTGGACACTCAGGTATCCTGTCATGTCCTCTACCATCTCTAGATGTGCTCAAGCTCTTCAGGGAGAAAACAGAGGCAAAAAAGCCCTTGCAACAACAGCCCTCTGAGTTAGATTGTTTCAGGTGGGTAGCCATGGTGGTCTAGAGTAGAAGAGCTAGATTCGGGTCCAGCCGCTGAACTATACCACAGAAGCTTACTGGAAGACCTTGGACCAATCACTCACTTTCAGCCAAAGCTACCTCAGTGATTCCTTAAAGACCAACAAGATGCCCAGGGTATAAGCTCTCAAGAGTCAAAGTTCCCTTCATCAAATATAAGAGCTGTGACTCTCAAAAGTGTATACCCTGGGAATCTTGTTGGTCTTTAAGGTACCACTGAGGTAGCTTTGGCTGAAAGTGAGTGACTGGTCCAAGGTCTTCCAGTAAGCTTCTGTAGCATAGTGGAGAATTTGAACCTAGGTCTTCCAGATCCTAGTTTACCCACTTTCCAGTCCCCCAATCTGTCAATGCTTAGCTGGCCGGCAGAGGGCCCCTGCCCCCGAGCAGCCCCATCCACACCAACATGACCAGTGTGATAATGTCTCCCAGAGGTGGCATCATCATGCAGGGCACATTGTGGGGGGGATGCTCTAGCATCTGAGGGGAAAAAAACCCGTCTATGGTTACCATAGAGACTCAAGGACAGGGGGCTGGAGCCCCCCACTGGCAACAGGTAGGGGACCTGCCAACCCTAGATCTTAGACCTTAGATCCAAGGCTGATACTCTAACCAGTACAGTGAGGTCTGGAAAAGCCAGACCAATCTTCTTGATATCTGGACTCATCCTAGCTGTGCAGAGTTTTCATCTCCATGACATCTGAGTCTTGGGCAAAGTTTTTAAACTATTCAACTTTTAAAATTTATTCATCTGCTTTGCTGTGTAATCTATGAATATCGTAGCCCAATCACTCTTTTTATTCCTCAATTTAAAGAATGGCAACATTTGCAAATGATTACACTTTAATAAACATTTGTTGTAAATGAATCCCAAAAAGCAATTTGTTAGAGGATTGCTGTGCATATTTAATGTTCATGCAGTATTAAAACAAGTTATTAACATTTCCCAGAATTAATAAAAATGTATAAAAAAGCACCATTATAAAAAAAACAAAACAAAAAACCAAAACCTCTGCTGCATGGAATATAACTTCAGTCTACTTAGGTTTGGGGACGCCTGAACCTGGTTCATACCCTCGCCCATCAATCCTCTGTATGCATTGTTCCTCAGATGAAACGTTTTTTAGGAATTTTGAAGGAAGTCAAAAGAATTCTGAGACGAGTTCTCAGCAGGGACACCTGTCAATACAAGAAGTGGTTTAAAAAGTATGGATTGTGAATCCATGGTCCACCTGGAATCTATACACGAGCACAATTCACGTTGGACTTACGGTTGTAAAAAGTCCATTTTATAGCCTTGCCTTAGGCCTTGGTCAGAATTTGTAAGTAGCTTGGGATGAGACGTCGACAGAAATAGCATTTGCTTAAGGCCGAACTGTCAGATATACATAGATCATCGCCTGTGACTGGAAAGAGGGTTTCCTTTCCCCAGTCCTCATATTTCACAGTTGCACAGAGACCACATGCAAACTGATCCGTCCTTCCCTTTTCCTCTTCCTGTCCGGCAGAGCCAGCTACACCTTCACAGGTTTGTTACAAGGAAGGAATGGAAGTACATGCCTCAAAGAGGAGGAATTATGTATATGAATGAAATGCACAAGTCTGATTCCGGCACCCACAGTGTCCATTCCGGTTGTCCATCTCCACCGGTATCAATTGCCTGAGAAGTGTGTGTGTGTGTGGGGGGGGTCCCAACTGATATGAATGAAAGTGACAGAATAGGGTCTCTTCTTTGATCTAATCAAATTGGACCAGGATTTGAGCAGTGGATGGAGGGCATAAAGATGGTGCATCCCATGAGCTGGGGCCATGAGGGACTTGTGCTCTTTCTCATGAGGCTGTTCTGTCAAGCATGGAGGCTTGTTGGCTACTCAAAAAGGTCAGGTCTGCAGCCTACCTCCTCCACACCATGTGCATACATTCAGAAGCATCTGGGGGGGGAGATTTTCTCATTGCTGTCTGAAGAATAGAGGAACATGGGGATTATGGATGCAGACCAAGATTCAACAAGGCCAGGCAGATGTCTCCAAAAACTCATCAGAAAAGTTTGAAGGTGATGGCCCATCTTCTGTGGTTTACTTCCAGCATTTAGTATGGTGTAGTGGCTAAGTGTGTGGATTCTAATCTGGGAGAACTGGGTTTGATTTCCTACTCCTCCACCTGCAGCTGCTGGATGACCTGGGGCAAGCCATAGTTCTGTTGGAGCTGTTCTCTCAAGGACAGTTCTGGAAAGAATTCTCTCAGCCCCACCTACCTCACAGGGTGTCTGTTGTGGGGAGGGGAAGGAGTTTGCAAGCTGCTCTGAGACTCTGAGTGAAGGGTGGGGTATAAATCCAATTTCCTCCTCCTCCTCCTCCTCTTCTACTTCTTCTACATCATCATCATCATCATCATCATCATCATCATCATCATCATCATCATCATCATCATCATCATCTTCATTTCTGACCAACATTTTAGTTCTTATTTTTATGTCTTAGTATGTATTTTACCTCCCATTCTTAATTGTTTTAATGATATGGAATTGGGAGGGGGGTTAATTGTTTTATAATGTGATTTTATTAAGTACGTTGTGTTAGCCACCTTCGTGGCCCTTGCAAGGACAGAAAGGCAGGTCTTGAACCAACAAGTGAATGACTGAACAAATCTTTGTAACAGATATTACGATCATTCTTCTGTCATGCACTGAAGATACAGAATAAGCACTGGTGTCACATCTAATCACAACTGCTAACTTTCATAAACAGAGGGGTATTTCAGAACTAGGGCTGCCAGGTTGCCTGCCACTGTGGCAAACCTCTTTTCCTCATACCAGCTCGCCAGTTCGCCGGCAAGGCAGAATATAAATTGAAAATAATAAATGAATACATAAATACATACATACATACATACATACATACCCTGGGCACCCACTACTGCTCAAGGCAGCAAAAATGGGGGGGCAGCATAACCTGATGCCAGTTTCCCACAGTAGCCCCCCAACCCCACACAGTGCTCCCAGGGGTTGCCAGCAGAGGGCTGGGAACCCTACCCCTAGCCCACTTGATGTATGACTCAGCTTTCAACTATGCTGAAACTCAACCACAACCTGCTGAATTTCCTCACTGGTTCCTCATAGGAATCCAGAAGAACCCCCACCCTGTCCATCTACACCACCACTTGGGTAAACCTTTGCCTTGTCACACTTCTTCATTGCAGCCAGGCAATTCACCTCATTTTAGCTGACAGAGTTCTCTCCTTCCAAACTCCATTCTTCAAACAAGGATGAATTGGGCTGTATGCCTTTACCTTCCGGTAATTTTCCTTGACAGCAGTACAGCTGCATGGTAACACCTCATCCCGTTCAGCAGTAGGAAGGAAGCTTCTCCTGTGAGAAGACAGGATTCTCCAGTCAGAATCTCTTATCTGTGGACACTCATTTACAGGAAATATCAGGATGGCGGTCAGGGAGAGCATGTAGAAAAGAGCAAGAATCCAGTAGCACCGTAAAGACGAACAACATTTGTAGCTATTAGCTTTCGTGATTCATTGCTCACTTCTTCAACTATATCTGAAGAAGTATATCGGGAACAACTAAAGCACTGTGTAAGATCAAGCACAAAAGACTTATATAGTTGAATGTAAACACTTATCAACAATCAAGAATGCTAGTACTTCCAAAAATTTAAATTGTGCATTATTGGAACAAAGGAAATAATGAACTCTGTGTTATACTTGAAGAATTAGAAAAGGCTATAAGAGCCTAACATACTTTGCACAAGTGAATCTAAGCCAGCTGTGGATTTCTATAGGTTTCGTACCACGTTCATATGTTTGATTGGAAATTCCTTCAGCATTGTAAATGATGTTAGCTTCTTGACACTTGTTGGAATTGAATTAGAAAAGCTGTGCATCTTTCTGTATTAGTTTATGGACTTGACTTCCACATTTGTAACTTTTGGCATCTGTAGCTGTACAACCTGAAGAAGACACATGAAACAGGATTCTTTTTATCGGTCCCCATAGTCTTTCAAGCCTCAGTTCATCTCAGCATCTTGTGAAGTCCTGTGCACCTTAATATATGAACTGGTGCAGCCCTTTAGCTTGGGTAGAGTATATTTTGTATATTTTATTTATTGCTCACTGAGTTATATTGTGCAAAGTGTATTAGGCTCTTACTGCCTTTTCTAGTCCTTCAAGTATAACACAGAGTTCATTATTTGCTTTGTTCCAATAATACACTATTTTGATTTTTGGAAGTACTAGCATTCTCGATTGTTGATAAGTGCTTACATTCAACTATAAGACTTTTGAACTTGATCTTACATGGTGCTTTAGTTGTTCTAGATAGTCTTACACACCACGGCCCTTTGGTTTTGTTAACTTAATATCTGAAGAAGTGAACAGTGACTCATGAAAGCTCATAGGTAAAGGTAAAGGTTTCCCTTGCTTGAAGGCCAGTCAAATCCAACTCTAGGGATGTGGTGCTCATCTCCGTTCCTAAGACGAAGAGCCAGCGCTGTCCAAAGACATTTCTGTGGTCATGTGGCCGGCATGACTAGACACCGAGGTGCATGGAATGATGTTACCTTCCCACCAAAGCAGTACCTATTTATCTACTTGCAACTTCTTGCTTTCGAACTGCTAGGTTGGCAGGAGCTGGGACCAGAGATGGAAGCTCACTTCGTCATGCGGCACTCGGGTCTCGAACTGCTGAACTACCGACCTTCCGGTCTGCAATTCAGCATCTTAACCACTTGAGCCAACGCATCCCTTGAAAGCTCATACCCTACTACAAATTTTGTTAGTCTTTAGGGTGCTACAGACTCTTTCCTACTGCTACAGACACTAAAACGGCTATCCATCTTGATCTAGGGACAGCACGATTTTTCCAGAGACTGATATTAGCAAGAATATGTGACCAACATCAACAGTGAAATCTGAAACTCTCTGTTTACAGCTACATCTTTTATGGGAATCTATTTGTTTAAGTCAGATTTGTCTATATTTTTAACAGGCATCATTAGCAAACGAGAGAAAAAGGAGGAAAAGAAACAGAAGTTACTCTAAGCAGAATCTTAATGAGTGGCAAAAAAATATTCCTTACAGTGGTCACACAAATGTAGCTGTGTTATCAGATAAAAGAGCAAGAGAAGGCAATTCTTGACAGATCAGATGAGCCATCTCATTTTTAAATGATGTAATGTGTTACTATCATCTTGTCTCTTGGGCAAAATATTCATGTTGCAATTGGTGCAGCTGTTTCTAATTCATTAGCCATACTGAACCTTCCTTTACAAAAAACAAAAAAAAAACCATGTACAATAAAATTAGGGCTGCCTTCACACGCCACTGGATGTTATACTATTGTTGCACTGTAGTCCTTGTGGATGGACCAGACAATCTAAGGAAGTGAATGATCGCTCTAGTGCAATGATTGCATAATATGCGGCAATGTGTGGATTCAGCATAGGAAAATGAATAGCAAATCCCACTTTTAATACCTTTATCTAGTGCCAAACCCAGGCTGGGGCACATGGCACATTGATGTGCCCACCTAAGATCTCTCTCTCTATGTATATATGTGTGTTTGTGTATATATATTAGATAGATATATAGATACACACACATGTATGTGTGGATGGATGGATTTGGATTAGAGCTTTTAATTTGAAGGACAGAGTTAAATTATTTATCTTTACATTTGGAAGAACAGTAGCTCATTTTTAGAATTTGAATTTTTCTGATTTTTTTTTTTTAATGATATGGCTCTTTCCATTGGACCACCCAACTCTGCCTACTGAGCATGGCCCTGCCTGATTGTGAGAGGGAGGGCAGGAAGGGATGAGCCGGTGCTCGCCTCTTGTGGCCTTTCCTTATATGCCCAGGGTAATGTTGATCACCACTTTGGGGTCAGGAAGGAATTTTCCTCCAGGGCAGATCTCACCCAGGGATCCTGAAGGTTTTTTGCCTTCCTCTGGGCATACAGCAGGGGTCACTGGGGGATGGGAGCTGTGAATTTCCTACAGTGGGCAGGGGGTTGGACTAGATGACCCTTGGTCTCCCTTCCAGCTCTGTTTCTGTGCCTTTCAGCAGAATTTTCAAGAACTGGCTTATTATCCTCAAGTGGTCTTGAAAAATACTATCCTTTAGGTTCTGTTGGTTGCAGTAAAAGGATTTTTTTTGTCTCTCTCTTATTACTGTGGTCCTCTCAGTAGCTTGGGATCCTCCCTGGAAAGGCAGCTTGAAGGGGATATTGTTAGAAATCATGGACCCCAGCCATCTAAAAGCTCAGGTAAGGGCTAGTTTGAACCCAGTGCTATGATCCTGAGAATAATACAGTGCTTAAAGGGGGTCCAAGGCAATTTAAGTAGGTTGTTTATTACACAAAACCTTTTTTTTTTACATAAGTAGGCAAAAGCTTCTGGACTTTAAGATGCCTGTTTTTGTATAACGTATTCTTGTGATGCTAACAGTTCATATGCACAAATATATATATATACATACTTGAGCCTGGCCGCAGAGTTATAGCAGCTGCTGTGGTTTGTTTTCTTATTTATTTTATTCAATTTCTATCCTGCCCTCCCTGCGGACGCTCAGGGTGAGTTACAAAGTCACACAGTCTCAGTGACAATAGTTAAATAATTAAAGCAATAATTTAAAATGATAATAGAAACAGCAATCAAGGTTCATGTTGCTATGCTCAGTTTAGGCTGATCATAGAGTCAGCGATTCCAGTAGGGGAGGCCAAAGATGGATTTTGAATGTCTGCCGCCTCAGCCAGAGTTAAGAGGAAATCACTGGTTTTCCATTCCTTTGAGACCCTATCACGAGATGTGATAGTCCTTCCTGTGGAAGGCAGCTAGATACATGTTTACCAGACTATGCAATAACTCCATGATGCTCCTTTTAAGACACACTTTTTGTCCTAGTGTGATCTTCCTTTCACTTAATCCTCTCTAGCCACCAGAAGAAGTTATAACAGAGTCATTTATGAACAGCATTCAGTCAATGAATATACTGGTGCAACCCCAGATCTCTCCATTTCCACCCAGTCCCACTAAATTTTTAGGACCTTTTAGGGCCACTTGGATCTTACTTTGCTATCTGAGACTCAAAATATCCAGTCTGAAGTAGTTATCACTCTCCTTCAGCTTTGCTTGCATAATTGCTTTGGGTAAGGGAGGAACCCCATCAGAGGTTTTGAGTCCTTGGTCTGTTTTTTGCCCCCTATCTCCAAAATTCAATCTGTTGCTAAGCCATACTTGTACAACTCTGTGAAAAGAAAGAAAAAATGAACACTTCCTCTGTATCATCTATAGATGAAGCCTTGGTTATCTTACTTAGCTACTGCAACCTTCTCTCTGGCCAACTGTAATCACACCTAAGTCCTCTCGTCTTTATTCAAAACTGCTGCCATATTGTTAATCTCTCAAACCATGTGATGGCCTTTTGCAACATGACCGAGTGGGGGAGCGTGTCTTCCAGGGCCGGACCACCCATAGACAAAATTAGGCAGCCGCCTAGAGCGGCCGGTAAGGGGGGGGCGCCATGGTGACCTGCAGCCCTGCCCACCCCGCCCCTCCCTCGCCAAAGCCCTGCTGCGCCTGCGCTGCTCCTCCTCTTTAAAAGTGGAAGTGCAGCTGCAGGTGCTGGACACACGGAGTTGCTGCCGCCCTTTCAGAAGCCTCTGCGCCTCCCAAGTCCCGCCCGCTCCCAGGAGAACTCCTTGCAAGTTGGACCCTGCGCCCCCCCCGAAAGGTTGGTTTCTTCAGCAAGCTGGCGAAAGGGGCGCCTCCTCCGGACCTGCCTTGCCTGTGCCCCCCCCCGCCCTTCCCCAGGAGGCGAGAGGTTCCCCAGCCCGGCCACAAGTCCCGCGAAGACCCTGCCGCCCCACGGCTGGCTGGCCGCCCTTTCCCTGCTGGACCTCCCTCCAGACACAGAGGGAGGGAGGAGACCCTCATAATGGCCGCCCCGTCCTGCCCAGCCCAGCCACCCTCTCCGGGTCCCCAAGTGCTGGTCCTGGGTGCTCCTGAAGGGGGGTGGGGGAGGGCAGAGGAGAAGGAGCCCTTTTGGAGGGGAGAGCCGAGCTTCTGCCGCTGGGGGTTCTCCAGCCAGGAGTCAGCCCCTCCAGAGCAGGGAGCCTGCCGAGGGCACCGCCCCCCCTGCCGCTTGCCCCACCAGGAAGAGGATCATGGGGGGGGAGAGCTTGGAGAAGCATGCATGCACATGCCCCCCCAACCCCCCTTTGGAGAAGGCCAGACAGGGAGGGCCACCCCCAGTACCTTTGCTGCACCATCCCTCCCCTGCTTCCTCTCCCACTGTTCCTTCTGGGGGGGGGGGAGGCGGTGGCCTTGTGTCTGCTGCAGGAGGGGACCCTTCTGCACCCCCCCCCCCACACACTGTGGCCGGGGGAGGAGGTGGCGGCAGGAGAAGCGCCCCGAAGGGCTTGCATGAGCTCCCTTGAAATGCAGGACAGTACAAGGAGAGTTGCAATAAAAATGCGGAATGGACTAGAATGAGAGGCCACAGAGTGGAATGACAGCCCTTGGGAGTAGCATGAATGTTCTTGTGACTCTCATCCCAGTCCCAGAAGACTTCTGTGACTCCTAGGGGCTGTCCTTCCAAGCTGGGGCCTGTCATTCCAGTCCCAGAGTAGTCTGTTTGGGCCCAGAGACCCTAATGGAAAATCCATTCCACATTTGCTTTGCAACTCTGCTTGTACTGTCATGTATTTCAATGGAGCCTATGCAAGTCAGTTGGCATTCTTGGCTCCCATTATTTCCAGTGGGCCTTCAAGTGTATCCCATTGTTTCCAGTGGGCAACCCTGTCCTTCCTTTTAGTAAATCCCTGCAGTCTGCAGATTGGTAGCCAAGGGGAAAGACCTTCCTCCCAGGCACTGCATGGTGTAAGGGGAGGGGGGGGCTTTTTCATCAGGCCACAGCAAATTTAATCACAGTTGGATGGGGTGGGGGAGCAAGTCATGGTCATCCCATTCTGTGCCCCTCTTCAATTCAGTTGTTTCACACACACCCCACCTCCCACCCCATTTCTCATGATTTTTAGTATGATAGCCAACCTCCATTAGGGTGGCAGGAGATCTCCTGGTATTAAAACTGATCTCCAGGCAACCGAGAAAATAGCTGTTTTGGAAGGTGGACTCTGCGCCTCATTGAAGCCCTCCCCTCCCCAAGCCTGAGAGTCCCCTGAGATCAGCTGGCTCTTGGGAGGCTTGGCGGAAGCTGATGGTGCTCATGTAGTCTGCCGCAGTAGCCTGACAAAGACTAATAATGAGGAGGTTTGGATTTCACTTGGAGTCTCAGAGCAGCTTACCATCTCCTGACCTTCCTCTCCCCACAACAGACACCCTGTGGGACTTGAGAGGCCCCTGAGAGAACTGCTCTGACAGAGCTGTGACTGGCCGAAGGCCTCCCAGCTGGATGCATATGGAGGAGTGGGGAATCAAACCTGGTGCTCAGATTAGAGTCCAGCACTCTTAACCACTGCACCAAACTGGCTTAGAAGGACAGGGTTTAGAAGCACACACCAGTGAGGAGGTGGCGTAGACTCCTACTGGATTTAAGGGGAGTGGAGCACCATCAATTTTCATCTTTCCTGATCTGAAAGTAGTTTTAGACATTTGGTTATTTTTCTAGGGAGTTATGACTGATTTAAAAAAACCATCTGGAGCTCAGTTCCACAAACGAAAGGCGGAAAGAGCCAAGGATGAAGCCAAGCATAAGATGTCCCTCCGGAAATTCCTTTGCACAGGAAAAATAAGAACAAGAAGCTACCACTGAGGGGGCTCCTACCACAAGTGATGTTGCTCCTACGACAAGTGGTATTACTTCTGAGGGAAAAGTGGCACAATGTGGAGATGTTCCAGTGGAACACACAGCAGAAACAGAGGATTTTGAGGAAACTGAGAGTACTGCGATGACTGCCAAAGAAGTCGGTATTGTGCCTGGCTTGGATTACAGTGACCCTGCTAACTGGCCTCAGTATTGCAGTGATGATTTGCGACAGTTTATAGTTGAACATGGACCACAGCAGGTTGTATCATATGATTTCCCAAAAGACTCCCAAAAAAGAAGATTCTCTCCTGTCTACTACAAGAGGAGACTGGCAAATGGTGAAGAAGTGTGCCGTCAATGACTGATATATTCCACCACAAAAGATGTGGTTTTTTTGTTTTTGCTGTAGGCTGTTCAGCAAGAGATGGTGCTGCAACAGCTCTCCAAGACCCAGGTTCAAAAGATCAGAAGAACATTGGAGCAATTCTGTCTACACATGAGAGGAGAGCTCTCCATTTAGACAACTACCAGGCCTGGAGAGAACTTGAACTGCGCTTATGGAAAAGAAAAACAATCGATGCTATCAACCAGCAGAAAATCAGGGAAGGAGAGCAATACTGGCGACAGGTCTTGGAACGCTCGATTGCCATGGTCAGATTTCTTGGCATGCAAAACCTGGCATTCCGTGGTACAACTGAAAAGCTGTACAGTGAGAACAATGGAAATTTTTTGAAGCTTGTTGAACTTTTAGCCCTTTTTGACCCTATCATGACTGAACATGTGCGCACAGTTAAAGATGAAGAAACCATGGTTCACTACCTAGGAAAAGGCATCCAAAATGAGCTTATAGAGCTTCTAGCAAGTGCTATAAGGCAGAACATTTTAGCACATGTAAACTCAGCCAAGTACTACTCAGTTATTCTGGACTGCACACCTGATGTTAGTCATACTGAACAAATGACAATGATTGTACGTTTTGTCAGTAAAACACCAGATACTGAGATGTCTGAGCCTGAGGTTACGATACGAGAACATTTCTTGGGATTTGTTCCACTAAAGGAGACTACAGGTGCCTTTATGACAGAAACTCTTCTTGGACTGCTTGAGCAAATGGAATTACCACTTTAGAATCTGCGCGGTCAAGGTTATGATAATGGGAGTAACATGAGAGGCAAAGAACATGGAGTACAAAAGAGAGTCCTGGATATAAATCCACGTGCCTTTTTCATGCCCTGCAGCGCACTCTTTAAACCTGGTATTCAATGACGCTGCTAAGTGTTGCCTGGAAGCAACAAGTTTCTTCATGTTGGTCCAGCAGATCTATAATTATTTCTCTGCATCAACTCGTCCTTGGCAAATTCTAACTAGCCATGTACCAGCCATTACAGTTAAGCCACTGAGTCAAACCAGATGGGAGAGTCGGATTGATGCTTTGAAACCACTGCGATACCATCTTGGTAGTATATATGACGCTTTAATGGAGATCTTTAACGACCCAAGCCTACAGAAATCATTCACAAGTGATTCTCGAGTTGAAACTAAGGGTCTTGCTGATGCAATTAGTAAGTTCAAGTTTGTGGTCTCCCTTGTTACATGGTACAACATCCTTTTTGAAATTAATCTAACAAGCAAGCTACTACAAAATAAGGAAGCTGATTTAAATTTCGCTACAGGCCAATTACAAGTAACCAAGAACTACCTTGTGGACTGTAGGTGTGATGTGGTTTTTGAACAGGTTTTGGTAGCTGCTACTGAGATTGCAAAAGAACTAGAGATACTACCAAACTCTGAGACAGAACAAAGACAAAGGAGAAAGAAAAAGCAGTTTGAGTATGAAGCACCAGAAGAGGCACCACAAGATCTAAAGCAAAAATTCAAAGTGATTTCTATTATGCTGTCTTAGATGTGGCCATACAACCAGTTGAAGAGAGATTCCAACAACTACAACACTATAATTCCCTCTTTGGCTTCCTGTATGATATACACAGTATGAACAAAAAATGCACAGAAGATGTACATAAGGCCTGCAAGAATTTGGAACAAGCATTGATGCACGATGGAAACAAAGATATTGATGCTGAAGATTTGTGTTGTGAACTGCAAGCAGTAGCTCAAAGACTTCCAAAGTCTAAGCCGCTACAAAGAGTACTTCTCTTCATACTTCAGCAAAATCTCCAGGATAGTGTGCCTAATGTTTCTGTTGCTCTAAGGATCCTCCTCACCCTTCCAGAGTCAGTGGCAAGTGGTGAGCGCAGTTTCTCAAAACTCAAACTTATAAAAACACACATACGCTCGGCAATGCTGCAAAAGAGACTACTTGGTTTGGCAACTATCTCAGTTGAACATGCTGAAGCATCAGTGCTTGATCTGAAGGAATTGGAGACAAAATTTGCCAAAGAAAAGGCACGCAAAATCAGAATATGATGTGCCTGAAATGGAAACACTAAAGAGACTTTAAATTTCAACACCAGAATTAACAGTTTTCAAAACGCTTTGTGATTTGTGTTTTTCTGTCTTTTTCTCACAATTAAAAAGAAGAAATTAGCAATTTCAAAATGTGTGTTTTTCATTCTTCCTAAAATGCATTTATTTTTGAAAATTGGTGGGCACACGAGGGGGGGCGCCAGAAGGGATCCTCGCCTAGGGTGTGAAATAAGCTGGGGCCGGCCCTGGTGTCTTCTATTCTAATATACTATACACTGGATTCAGATTATTACTCTGTTATGACTGATCACCTCGCCTTTCTGAGGGATGCCCAGTTTTCACTTAAAAGTCTCTTTGGGGTTTATATCTCTTGTCAATGGAAGATATCTGCCAGTATGAATCCTTATCAAGAAGTCAGGCACCAGTGCTTTTTAAAGTCAAACTGCACAACTCTTTATTTCACAGAAACACAGCAGGGGGTGGGATATTTACACAGGATATATTGTTGCTGTTTGTCTGTGTGATTCTCTCTCTCTCTCTCTCTCTCTCTCTCTCTCTCTCTCTCTCTCTCTCTCAACATAGGCTGTAGTTATAAAACATTAAGTTGGTCACAGACTGTCTTTGGTACAGATTTCACTCTTTGGTAACTATCTGTGGTTAGACCTTGGACTTTCTCCGTCAGGCTATCTGAGACTGACTGGTGAGCCTATTCTAGCTATTTCCCAGTCTCTTCCAGGCTCCTAGTCCTTCTACTTAACCACTTCACAAGTTCCCTTGGAGAAGTGTGTGTTTTGCTTTGTGACTACTGAGGAGATATTTAGTTCTTCCTCTCAGCTCACTACCATCTCTCTTTAGAGATGACCAGTAGAAGCATTATCCAGCCCCAGTTTTCCTTGAATGAATGGCTTGCTGTATCACTCAGCTTCAGAAGCTCCTTCACTCTCAAGAGTTCTCCAGCTAACTCCCTATCAACTATCAGCTGTTAACTCTTAACTGTCACTTCACAGAGAATTCTGAGCAACTAGCACCCCCTTCAGTCATGTGACCTAGCAGCTCTCTTGCTTCACTGCTGTTTATCGACAAACCTTTAATCCATCACATCTTCCTTAAGTACCCTCACTGGAATCCTATGCTGAGCAAAAACTCCTTATCTTTAAAATTCTCAATGGTCCTGTCCCACTTTAGTTCCCCCCTCCCCCGGTATATCTGCATCCACAATATTATTGGTTCTTCAACTCTGTTACCCCAAACCTTCTTACTTCCTAAGGACTTCTTCCATTGTCCCTTGCATGTCCCAAATGTATGAATCACCTTAAATTAATATGGTGCCTCTTTGAATCCCTCACAAGAAAGCTCCATGAAGCTTAAGGCTTAACTTTCATTCTCACATATGAACAAACTTTTGTACATGTAACTAGGGATGTGTTTTTGGATGTTCCCAAGCTGATATACATAGGTTCAGATTCTTATGGTAAATACAATTTATTATTGGATATTTTCCGCACGTTCATACAACTTAAACAAGTAAATACATAGGTTTAGATTCTCAGGTTTTATATTGGTTAGGCTTAGTAATAGCTTTCAATAGTGTTCCTATGGGGGGGAGAGATTTTACATTTTTCACATTTCCCCCCTCCCCATAGGAACCAATGGGGAATGGTTTGGGCACCTTGTTCAGAGGCCCATAGAACTGGACTCCTTGGTTCAATGGACTTGAAATCTGGTGATTATTTAAAGGACAAACCCCAGCAGTTCTCCTGTAATTCTGGTGCCAGTATCTGTAAAAATGCCCCCCTCCAGTTCCCCGGAAAGATTCTACCTAGGATATAATGGAGCCAAAAACTATCAGAAACCAGGGTGTTACCCAAAATGGTCTGTTCTCCTTTAAAGATGGGATAATTAGTGAAGGAGACAAAGGCTTGTGAGAGTGGGCAGCAGTGAGATCTCCACCAGCTTCTATGGGAATTTTTCCCTTGGAGAAACTCTTGAAAATAAACCAGGCAGTGGCTTAACCAAGGAAGATTATTTTTATTGAACGAGGAAAAACCATCAAATTGCACACATACAGAGGTAAAAGCATACAGTGAGCACACACAGAAGCTAATAGAAATGCAGGTAGGAGCAGGACTATACCAGAAGAAATTAGAGCCTGGGGAGAAGGTAGCAAAATGACCAGTAGTCCGGGTGTGAGGTATGGTACAGGCACATACACACTGCATGGGACAGAGTGTGTCTAGTTACAGGGCAAAATGCTACCTCAGGGCATGTGGATGTGCTTGCCCCTCAGAACAGTGTTATGATGGGATTAAGGTAAAGATAAAGGTTTCCCTTGCTTGAGAGCTAGTCAGATCCGACTCTAGGGGGCAGTGCTCACCTCTGTTTCCAAGCTGAAGACTTCTCTGTGGTCATGTGGCCGGCATGACTAAATGCCGAGGATCATGGAATGCTGTTACCTTCCCACCAAAGCGGTACCTATTTATCTACCTGCAATTTCTTGCTCTCGAACTTCTAGGTTGGCAGGAGCTGAGGCCAGAGACGGGAGCTCATTCTGTTGTACGGCACTCAGGTCTTGAACTGCCAAAGTACAGACCTTCCAATCTGCAGCTCAGCTGAATGGGGTTCCCAGAAACTGATAACTGTCTGGAGGAACTTGTGATATTGTGCATGATTGTAGCTAATGGCTGCTTGATGACCCACCATTTTTGGAAGGGAAAGCTGCTGGGGCTGGCTAAAAGGTGTTAAGTGGTTTGATAATTATGATAAACAAGTCAGGAAAAGTCAGGCCAGGTGGGAAAATGCTTAGTTTAATGTGAAACATGTATTTTCCTGGAAACCCATTATTGCCATTGTTCATGGATTTAAAGTAGAGAGAGGGCTGTTAGCAGTCACGGCCCTTGACATTACCCCTTCCAGAATCTCTGCCCAGACATGTCTATGCCCTATGTTTGCTGGCATCCATTTTGTGTGACCCAGATCCATTTTGGTTCTATTTTCAAGCCAGGCAGAGTGCAGACCATGTCATTTTGGGGTGTTTATTAGAGTGAAGGGCACTTGGGCTTTATCTCTCTGGGTGACAAGCTATCCCTTAAGCAGGAGGAGGGGTCTGGGGCTAACAGGGGGAAGCAGATTTGAATGCCATGCCAGTATTTGGAACCCAGGAAATTGGGCATGCTGATATTTTTCAGCTCAGATATATCAGGATCTACCCCCCACCCCCCAAAAAAACCCTTTTCTTTTGCCATACACCCCTGCAGGTGACTTCATTGTTATGTTCCTCTCCTCACTCTATGAAATTACTCATAGTTGATTTTAGATCATAAAGTTCCTGGGAGTAGGGAGATATCTATCTTTTTAAAAAAAAAACCCTATAAAATGCCACATACACTGATGACCTAGTGATAGGAACAAGAATATAGGTAGTCCCTTCTGGAATATACTGTTACAAGGAAGGCTACGGGAGAAAGTTTTCACATCGGAATGCTCCCTGTACAAAACAACAACAACATTGTCAATTTTACGTGGATTTACATGTTAAATATTTAAACTCTCTCTTAGCCAACATGATGAACCTTCCTGTTGCCTTAAAAGTGCACCATCTTCTAAATGACTCTATTCCGGAAATATCAGTGACCGTAGCCATGTTTTTACAATCAGCAATAAAGCTACATCAGGAAAACTTACAATGAGTAATTGTTTTATCCTACATTATGTTTTACATGTATGGTTACACTTGGTTTTAAATATATTCTTTTTAAGGCAGCTTATGCCAATAAAGGTCAACTGAACTGAACTAAACTGGCAGTCTTTAAGCAGTGGCTAGAAAAGCACTTGTCAGGGATGCTCTAAGCAGATCCTGCAATGAGCAGGGGATTGGACTAAATGTTCTGAATGGCCCCTTCCAACTCTGTGATTCTATTATTCTATTAAGAACAACCACCCCACTAGTATATGGAGAACTAGCATGGAGCATTAGCCTACCTTTCTCCATAATATGCTACCATTTCCTTTTGCATGGGATTCTCTACCTGGGGACGAAGCCATGGCATCAATATGCAAATATGGAACAAGAGTCCATCTAGTCAAGTGTTTTCCTTCTACAAGTGGGGAGCCAGATACCTCAGGAAGGCTGCAGATCTATGCACAGCTAGTTAATGGCTGACTCCAGTTATTTTTCATGCAAGTTCACTTACAACATTATGATGAGAACAATTCTTTCTTATATGTATTTCGGATACCTTCTCTCAGACAGTTTGGTCTGGCAAGGTTTTCAGTCTATTAGATACATGAGTCATATCCCCAAAAGTGGTAGTCTCTGAAGAGCAACTGCAAAACACCGAGCTAAGCAAAAGGTTCCAGCTCATTACAAATCTATTTATTATAAATGTCCAGGAAAGCAAAATGCAATGCACTGCCTGTTTACATTCACTTGTCTGTTATTGTTCAGTCATGCTGAGCCCCCGTGATATTACCAGATGGTGCATCTTTCTCCCTGCAGGAACTGCTATTCAGATCCTTTATTTTCCATACATTTTGTCATCAGTGGGAGAGTGTGGGTAGGAGGGAAAGACATCAAGAAAACATCAACATTCTATTTATAAGATGAACGGCACAATCCTGTGCAGACTTATTCCAGTCGAAACCCATTGCCTTCAATCAGCATCGACTCGAGTAACTCTGCATAAGATTGCGCCATAAGTCCCAGTTATGGTGGCACAGACTCTTGGATACCTCTCCTGCTTCCACACTAAAACTCTTAAAATAACCCTGGCTGGCTGCTATTTGATATCGTACAATGGGGTAACTGTTGCAAAGTTACAAAATCAACTGACTCTGTTGGTTCTTCTCGGTTTCAGGGAAGTTTTTATTAGAGTTGTCAAAACAATTGTTTTGTGCATGCAGGGTCCCCCCCCCCCATGCTATAGTAACCTTGTCCTGATCTGGATGGTCCAGGCTAGCCTAATTTTGCCAGACTTCAGAAGTTAAACAGGGTCAACTGTGGTTAGTATGTGGATGGGAGACTACTGAGGAAGTCCAGGGTTGCTATGGAGAGGTAGGCAATGACAAAGCACCTCTGTTTCTCCCTTGCCTTGAAAACCCTATGGTGACACTCCTATGGTGTCACCATAAGTTACCTGTGACTTGATGTACTTTCCACCGTAGCAACATTGCAGAGCACTGGGTTTGGATGGGAGACCTTGAGGCAACCCCATAAGCACCACCTTCTGTTCCATGATGAAATATAGTAAATCCATGTCTGTTCATAGTTTGCCAGGAGAAATAAAGGTTTATGGAGTACCCTGTTCTGTTCCCCCCACTAATCAATAAGTAAGGTCTAAATAAAGAGGCAATCATGCTAAAGGGTGATAGATGGTAAAGATGGCCCCACTGCTGGACCTCCTGATGGCACCTGGTATTTTTGGCCACTGTGTGACAGAGTGTTGGACTAGATGGGCCATTGGCCAACATTGGCTTCTCTTACGTTCTTATGATAATAATGGTAAAGATAACAAGCTAATGGATCTTGAATTCATAACACATCGCAGGACAATCGCAGGCATCTCTGGAAATGAAAAACATAGTTCTTACTGAAGTTCTTACCTTCATTTAAATTGCATCTCTTCGTTTAGATCCTCCCTTCCCTTTCACACCTAGAAACTAATCTTTTGGATAGAAGGGTTCCATTTTAGCCTTTCCCATGAGATAGTGTTATTTTATGCCTATGACAAATGTTTCTCCCCTGCCTACCCCATATGGGGGATCAGTGTACAGGTATGGCCCAGAGAGAAGTCAGTCATCTCAGTGAGAAACTTAACATGTTGCAAAACCAAAGAAATGTCACATGTCATTAGGGTTGCCAGATCCTCATCTTTACCTGGTGGGGGGCTTCAGGCTCTTCTCCAGTGTCTTCTGGTAACCATAGAGTTCTTGGCTGAAGGCTAGAGTGTCCCCCTGGTGACATGCCCAGCGTGATGACATCCCCTCTGGGTGATGTCATTGTGCCAGGCACATTGGATGCTGTGGACCTCTTCAGAGGTGGGGCTTCCCCCACTGGCAGCTGGGGGCCCCCAAAATCAGGGGAACCCCCACGCCCATCAGGGGGATGGCAACCCTCCATGCCATTGACAACCTTTTGGCTTTCCTTCAAAAGCTTTAGTTTGCTTGAGGAACTTTTTTCCACAGCCCTTTTAGACTTCGTCTTGGGCAAATTCTGCCTAAATTTCTCTAAACTCATTGAAACATTGTTGGTTTCTCTCAAAATTCCTCAGAATGTTCTATCTCAGATGTCGTGTGTGTGTTAAGTGTAGTCAAGTGATTGCATCTACTTGGAAGTCTACTGCAGGCCTCACATGTTCCTGCTGGCTAAACAAAGTATGGAATCACTTCATTATGGATAAAATTACAGATCATCTACAAAACTCGGAACTCTATCCCAAACTCTCTAACTTTGCAGAGAAATGGTTTCCGTTCATGGAATTCATTGCAAATTTTGACCTCCAACCTCGTAACCCTGCATATCTTAAACTGATCTATCTTTAATCTTTACTTTCTCCTGCAATGTCTAGTTGTAATCTAACATATGGTCATTGAGATCTGCTGTGTCTGATTACCTGATTCACCATTCATTTAGCATGAACACTGTTTTCACATGTAGTATTTGTACTATTACATATCTTGAACAACTGTATTACTGGTATTTCATTGAATATGCTTGTTGGGTTTACTGTACTGATCTGACTTCTCAAAATGCTTTATTATATTACTATTAAGCTCTGTTCTGATTTATAAAATTTAATAAAAATAAAAATTAAAAAAGTGTAGTCAAGTCACTGTTGACTCATGTGACCCTAGGAATGAATGACTTCCAAAAAAGGTCCAATCATTAACAGCTTTGCTCAGGTCTTGCAAACTGAGGGTCGTGGCTTCCTTGATTGAATCAATCCAGCTCGTATTGTGTCCTCCTCCTTCCCTGCTGCCTTCAGCTATTCCTAGCATGTTACACATCTCAAATTTTGCTCCACCTCCTGTGAGCTCTTTTCCTTAGCCTTCTGCACTCTTGAAATCTTTACCTGCATGGTGGATTCTTTCCCCCACTTCGATATCTGACATCAGGTAACATTTTATATTATTTTTCATGTATTTAGTATTTAAAAGTATCTTTCAGGTGACATGCTGTGGTAATTCAGTATTTACAGTTTTTGATGTTTCATGTGCAATGGTTCTGTTTCACTCGATAGCTGAAACCCAAAGAGACTTATTTGAAATTTGAAAGTTCATATTTTATAGTGGTGGGAAAGTGCCATCAAGTCGCAGCTGACTTATGCTGACCCTGTATGGTTTTCAAGGCAAGAGCAGTTCAGAGGTGGTTTGCTATTGCCTGCCTCGTCGTCACGATCCTGGTATTCCTTGGTGGTCTCCCATCCAAATACTAGCCAGGGCCAACCCTGCTTAGCTTCTGAGATCTGTACACTTCCCCAAATCAAGATGTGTGGTCCAGTCTAGAGTCCTCTAATTCAAATTTTTTGAGATAGCATTTGTGCATTCAATTTGTGTTTTTTTTGTTTTTTTTAATTGGCAGCATTCAAAACCTGAGTGTCAGAACTGGAAATGTCAGTGAATTTTGAATATTTCCAAAAATCCATGTCATCTTACTTTAAAACAAGCTTAAATAAATCATTATGAACATGAACTTTTTCTCCTTTTCTTTTAAAGTAGTACCGTATAGGCTTGTCATTAATAAATAAACACACACACATATGGATGGATTTGATGGATTTTAGATATAGCCAGCTTTTTCACTCATTCCCACGCAGTTCCCTTTCTCAGGGCAGCCCTCACCCCATGTGGCTTTTGCCTTTGCAGGTCCCACCTTAGTTTTGCCAACTCCAGTCGCTGGGGGTGGAGCCTGTGGAGAGCAGCATGAGGAGAGGAACCTTGGCAGGGTCCACCCTCCAAAACAGTGCCGCCACCCCCCCCGCCCCAGGAACTGATTTCTGTTGTCTGGAGATCAGTTGTAATTAGGAGGGAATCTCCAGGTTCCATTTGGAGGTTGTAAAGTACTGAGTTCCAAGGCTGAGCCTCTAGCCATGATTCCCAGCATGACCTTTTTGTTGGTCAAAGTTGGCTTTTTCTCCCTAGTAGAAAAGCTGAATAGTTCCAACTCATTGTCCCAACAACTGGAAATTTCTCCTTCATTGTCAGTCATCAGCTACTTGGCTTTTGAGCAGCAGAAAAGAGGAAGAGTCTAGGAGCACCTTAAAAGCAGGGGAGGAGCTTTCACAGGTCACTGCTCACTTCTTCAGATACAGGTGGAATGCGAATCCATCTGTCCTATATGTTGGAAAATGGAGTGATTTCAGCTGCCGGATGACATCAGCAGGCAAACGGCAATTGCAGGGGCTATAGTCCAGGAGCACCTTAAAGACTGACAAAATTTGTGGCACGGGAGGAGCTTTCGCGGGTCACGGCTCCCTTCTTCAGCACTCACTTCTCCACTACCGGACTCTGGCCCTTTTCTGCCGCTACAGACGGGCTAACACAGCCGTCCACCTTGGCCTTTTAAGTTCCTACAAAAGCCTTTCCTTTACAACCAGGAGGCAATACTGTGATGGCCTGCCGCAGCTCGCACAATATTTCGTCTCAGCACTAATGCTAATTGAAACAAATAATTAGAAATACCAAAGAGAGGTAGCAGTGAGGAATTTCATTTCGCCGGGTATATTTCAGCACGCTGACAGCCGTTAACAACAAAGGCACTTCTCTCTCTTCTGGAAAGGGTTTGTCAGCAGGAAAAAAAAAATCAATATTTCTCCTAGGCATTAAATAACTCTTGCATACGGTATATGTGGTCTGCGGGAAATGTGGTTAGATTGGCGGTCCCTACAATATCTTGTGGGAGTGACTGGTTCACTCCTGTATGCTGCTTCTGACCCTCTGTGGCAGGATTGAGATTCAGCACAACCAACGCAGCCTTTTCAGTGGCAGCAAGCAGGAGAGGCTTTCTGAGCTTCTGTTGGGCCACCGTAGATTTATTATTACTTCTTTCAATTTTTCTGTAGCCTGCATTGTTGGAAGTTCCTGATGCAACGTCCCCTGTCTCAGACCTCCAGACAGAGTGGCAAGAGAGGCTAGCTAGCTAGATAGGCAGCCTGACCTTTCTTCCTGTATCCAGGGCTATTTTGGGGCAGGAACGCACAGGAATGGCGTTCCGGCTGGCTCCCAAGTTGGCCACGCCCAGCAGGAACTCATTAGCATAACAGGCCACACTCAACAGCCAAAACTCATTAGGATTGGCTACATTAGGGGTGTCTGGCCTAACATGCAAAGGAGTTCCTGCTCCAAAAAAAAGCCCTGGGGTTTTGACAACAAACAAGGTAAACAGAATAAGAAGCAAAAGGTGTGTGTGACTCGATGACCACACTTCTTGTAACATGGGGGTGTTGCCTGATATGCTAATAAGCTGTGCTGTCAGGGGTGTGGCCTAATATGCTAATGATTTTCTGCTGCTGAGTGTGGCCTATTATGCTAATGAGTTCCTCCTGGGCTTTTTCGATATATAAAAAAGCCCTGCCTGTATCTACTCTTCTGCCACTGCCCTCTTCGATATGCAGATTGTAATCTCAGGGACCAGTTTCCTCTTTTCCTCTGTATAGGCTGCCTGGCTCACTGAGGCTTAAGGCAATGCAAATCAGTAAGGCAATGCAAAGGAGGGGAGATGCACTAATCCGTGCTATAGGATTAGGACTGCAGAAACCTGAAGTCAAGTAGAAATCTGAAATGCACCGGAAACAAAGTAAAACAGAAGTATTGTGCTTTTATTATGCAAGGTGTGCTAAATAATGCCGAAATTACACAGCAGGATAGCGCATACAGCATCAGACAGAACGCACTCTGTGCAGTATTCTAGTTCACAGTCCCTATCCCTGTATGAAAGCATCTTTCTGAACCATTTCATTATAGGAGAGCAGAGCAGAGCAGAGCATACTGTTCATACAGGAATATGTGGTCCTTCTGATGTCATGGGCTGGGGCCACTTAGGGTTACTTTTAAATGGCTAACTAGAGGATCCAAGGTAACTGATGGAACTTCTGCATGTGGTGGTCATCACCCTCAGTCCCTAGAGCCAAGAGGCAACTTCTGGGTTGGACATTTGGCCTCTGTAGCCCTGTAGTTGGCCTGCCAGAGCCTAGCTGGGTCGCCGTGAGAGGCAACATCGTTGAGCAAGAGTCTTGTGCCTGGTCTGTGGCACCCAATGTTAAGAAGGATATAGACAAGCTGTAACATGTCCAGAGAAGGCAATGAGGATGGGTTGCGGTGTGGAGACCAAGTCCTATCAGGAAAGGTTGAAGAGCTAGAGTATGTGTAGTCTGGCGAGGATGACTGAGAGGCGATATGAGAACCACAATTTAAGAAGGATATAGACAAGCTGGAACATATCCAGAGAAGGGCAATGAAGATGGGGAGGGGTCTGGAGACCAAGTCCTATCAGGAAAGGTTGAAGGAGCTGGGTATGTTTAGCCTGGAGAGGAGACGACTGAGAGGTGATATGAGAACCATCTTCAAGTACATGAAGGACTGTAAAATGTACTGGGTTCAGACACGTTGAGTGATCAGCACATGGTTTATTAAGTGATTCAGCAGTGAGAACAAGATAAAGACCCCTGGCCGAAGCCGGGTTTTATGCCCAAGGAAAGACACACCCAAAGCACACCCCACTCCCTGTGATAGGTTATTTACACTAGGCTACCTTTCCAGGTACCCCTATTGGTCTGTTATAGGATCCCAGTCTTTTTTTGTCATGGATCTCAAGCTCAGTACATTGCAGACTGTCATATAGAGGATGGTGTGGAGTTGTTTTCTGTAGCCACAAAAAGTCGGACCAGAACCAATGGGTTGAAATTAAATTGAAAGAGTTTCTGGCTAAACATTAGGAAGGACTTCCTGAAAGAGCAGCTCCTCAGTGGAAAAGGTTTCCTCAGGAGGCGGTGGTCTCTCCTTCTTTGGAGGTTGCTAAGCAGAGGCTAGATGGCCATCTGACAGCAATGCAGATTGTGTGAACTTAGACAAATCATGAGAGGGGAGGACAGGATCCATTAGTGCTTAGTTCTTGTTGCCCTTTCTTATATACCCAGGGAAATGGTAATCACCCCTTTGGGGTCAGGAAGCAGTTTTTATCCAGGCCACTTTTCTCCAGTCATCTTCTGGGCCTGGAACAGGAGTCACTGGGGGTGTGGGGGAAGGTATCTGTGAATTTCCTGTATTGTGCAGGGGGTTGGACTAGATGACCCTGGAGGTCCCTTCCAACTCTATGATTCTAGATGGACCATTGGTCTGATCTGGCAAGGCTCTTGTTATGTTCTTATTGTCATGTTCATATGGTGTTCATAGGCAGACTGGAAAGCAGTGTCAGTCTTGCAGAGAATGTATTTGCTGCAGTGGGTCAAGTCAACATTTTAACCAGTTGAAGTTTTCCAGAGGTTTTCAAAGGCAACCCCATGTAAAGGGTATGAAGGCATTCTAAACCTGAAGCAGCCAGAGCAGGGATAAACACAGGCACAGAAGTGCTATTTGGCCCATTGGGGAAATCCATGTGCATCTTTCCCTGAGCTGATCTGAATGGCCCAGGCTAGCCCAATCTCGTCAGATCTCAGAAGCTAAGTAGGGTTGACCCAGGTGAGTCCTTGGATGGGAGACCGCCAAGAAGTACCAGGGTCACTATGCAGAGGCAGGTAATGACAAACCACCTTTGAGTGTCTCTTGCCTTGAAAACTCTATGAGGTATCCGTAAGTCAGCTGGGACCACTGGTTGGAAAACTAAGTCCCTTTTCCACATGCACAATGGCCCAGACCTCAGTTGAGCTTCTCAACTGAGAAGAACCCACAACTTATATCTTACTTTGGTATCTGACACAGTGGGGGTTCCAGACCCAGCCTATGTACTCTATATACAGAAGTTGGCCATTCCTGACTTGGCGCTTGAGTGGAGCACATCATTTCCCATGCCAAATCCAAAATGAGAGAGAGCGAGAAAGCAAGCCAAGCAAGTTGTTTTAGAAGAACTGCATGTCAGGTACTTTAGAAAGTCAGTCAAACACCAGGCTTCATGAAGAAGATAGCGTTTATTGAAAGCAGTTCTAAAGCACATTAACAATTCCTTGTCAGAGATGAAGCACTACAGAAAAGCCTCTACAGTTATACCCGCAGGTTCTTGCCCCCACCCCCTTTAATCTACCAATGACTATCAAGCCCGTGTGTGGGAAGAAGGTGCAAAAGTTGTAAAGTGGTAAATAACCAAATGGCCCGAGCTGTCCCCCCAGAAGAAACAAGAAGAAAAACAAGAACTGTGAGACCAAGGCCATTTGGGTGATAGCAGATAGCCCAGGCTGTGAATTGCTCTGTTGCCCAGACAACCTGCACACCTCCCCACATTCCAGATATGAAAAGTTACAGACCATCCAGCCCTCCTACCCTCCCATCCATCTCATGGCAGGGTTACCTGACACTGCAGCACGACATCCAGAAATCTTAAAAGGCAACACAAGAAGTGTTCCTTGACATTTAACAATAAAATCCAAATAGAGTCGTATGTAGCTCTCTCACACACCTCATTGCTTGAAGATATTCAAGGTAATTGCTAGCAAAAACTACTTTCTTTCTTTTTTTGCTTTGCTTTGTTTTGTTATTTACTCTTCCTGACTGATCAGATCAGCATTCCTTTCTTCCTTCTCCTTCTGAAAGCAAACTGTTTGTGTTTTATGTTTTCTTCCTACTTCATGTTGCATACAAATGCCTCATTGAAGAAGGATAGAAAAACAAACCCTGGGGTTAATAGGTGACTCAGATATTACCTTGCTAAAAAAAAAAGCATGTCCTTCTTTCCATGGATTAATGCGGCAAGTGATGTCAGAGTTTGCCATTCGACAGCAACAATGCTTCCTTCCTGCTGGAGAATCAGACAGGTACGGTCTTTAAAGAGTCAGAACGGAGGGCAGGTTCCAGCAATGAATGGTAACATTTGCAGTGATCAACAGCAGCGATATATTGTGGTGGCGGAAAGGGCTGTCAAGTCATGGCTGGTGTATCATTTTCAAGGCAAGAGACAAACAGAGGTGGTGTACCACTGGCTGCCTCTGCATAGTAACCCCTGACTTCCTTGGGGGTCTCACATTCATGTACTAACCAGGGCCAACCTGGCTCAGCTTCTGAGATCTGATGAAATAAAGCTAAGGTTTCCAGGTCCCCCTTGGCCGCTGGTGGGGGACAGGGGGTAGAGTTGCCTGATCAAGGTTGGAAAACTCCTGGAGACTTGGGGATGGAGCCCGGGGAGGACAGGGACCTCAGTGGGGTACAAGGCCTTAGAGCCCACCCTCCAAAGCATCCATTATCTCCAGGGGAACTGATTTCTGTCATCTGGAGATGAGCTGTAATTCCAGGGGATTCCCAAGTCCTGCCTGAAGGCTGGCATCCCTCAGCCAGGCTAGCTTGGGCTAATGTTTTTAGCTTCATTTAGGGCCCACCTTTTTCACTCAGACTCAAGCCAGGCCTCACTTTGACACCTGTAACCCTAAGTGAGATCGAGATAGCAAAGGAAAGCCCACTTTGAGTCCCGTGGATTGGGAGAAAAGCAGGTTATAAATGTTTTAAATAGAGAGTCAATGCCCCCAGGAGGATTAAACAACCTGTTATATTTGTATTGATTTTTTTTTCTAAAGGATCTAGATCATGGATGATGGGTGGTCAGAGGAAACAGTATGAGAACATACAAGCACCGAGCTTTTAAAATCCATTTTCAGATTTTATTTTATTTTTTTTGTGGGGAGTGAGTACTTTTAAAGCACTTGTTCAACAGTACTGTTTGCAACTTGCGTACAAATTGTGGTCTTAACAGATGGGGTAACTGAGCACCCTTCCTATACAGTCACCTTGGGATTTTTCACATTTCCATCTTGAGAGGTAGGGTTGCCAGCTCAGTTGAGAAATACCTAGAGATTTGGGGTGGGGGGGTGCAGCCAGGGGAGGTGTTAAATAGTGGGTTCCATCGGTTAACGGATTCCCAGTCTAGTGATCAGCTCTACTTTATTCAGTGATTTCAGCCAGAACAAGACTGTAGACCAGAGCCTCAGCTCAGTTATATTTCATGCAATGGCCACACCCCAACACACTCCACTCCCAACGATAGACTATTTACAAAACTTTACATCTTAATTAGTTGCTGCCAGAATCTTGTTGGTCTATTGTTATTTGGCTCCAAGCTCACCCTGTCTCTGGCAGCACAGTCCTGCAATGTTTCAGTCCCCATACATAACAGGAGGGCAGGGTTTGTGGAGGGAAAGGACCTCAGCATGGTATAATGCCATAGAATCCAGCTGTCGGGTCCTGCAGTAATCACTCAGTACACAATAGTCCTTTAGCAGGTTTATTGGCAGAGTATGGCTTCTGGATGGGTGAACATCTTTGCCAGAACTGGCAATCAATAACATGGGACAAAGGGAAAGGGATTAGGGTCCACCCTCAAGCATACATCACATACAGACACCTAGGCCACCATAGGTCATGAGAGAATATATGACCAGCTAGCTATCTTAAGGCTCTTGTCTCCCATGGCCATGGGCCCAGTTGGGCTCATGGGATACATGGGGGCTGCTTAGGAAAGGTTACCGGCGAAGCCGCTACAACACTCCACTCATTCATTCACATGCTCCCCTCCCCTTAGGAATGTCAGGGAGGACTGATAAGGTGTTAGGCAGATGGGCCAAGCAAGCGGGATTCCAAAAGCAAAACTAACAGCATTAGCAGCATTATCAGCATAAGGCACTGGGTTACAGATATTGGGGAATGATCATGGTACAGATAAAAGCATCACCTCACAGGAGAAAGGTCCAAACCTGACACCAGCCTCCAAAGGAGCCATTATCTCCAGGGGAATAGATCTTGACTGTCTAGAGATCAATTGTAATATTGGGAGATCTTCAGGTGTTACCTGGAGCCTGGTAACCCTGCCAAGAGGACAATAATTTATTATGCAACAGCTGATAGGCTTTACATAACCAGAAGCCTTTATGGTCTTTTGGACATGTGCTAAATGCTAAAAAATGGTGGACGTAAAAAGTCAGCTTAAATGTAAGTGGAACAGCTGAATTTGGATTTTTTTTTTTTAAAAAAAGAGGGGGATTAATTTGGGCTCCATGATCTTTTAAGCAAACCCTAAAAAAAAAAGAACCCCCCAGAGTTAGAGGTCCCTGCGTCCGTGTTCTTGAGGTGGACCCAGGAACGCTTCTGCTATCACAACAGCAATGTAAAAGTCTCTGTCAATGGGACTGCAAACGGAATTCCAGGTGAAAAGATTCACCATCACTTTCTCTGAAATCTCAGCATTTATATTTAATGGTTGTAAACCCATTTATTGTTAGCCAATCTGAATGCGTTCCCAGCATCCAGTTACGATGCATGTATTGCTGGGTGAAGTCAACCACTCCAGTGACACCGACGTCTTCTCCCTGGCAGTTGCTATTCTGCCTCAAAATCTTGAAATTCACAGAGAAGTCATCCTTGAGAGCCAACAAGGCTGACACATGCAGAGACACATGAGAAAAATACTGTGTAACTTGTTGGACCCGTTTGCTTTTGACAAAAGACTTTTAAGGTGGTTATTCATCAGGATTTCTTCTCGAAACAGTGCTGTGGGTTTTTTGTGTGTTTTTTTGTTGTAGAAAACTTCTCATTGAATGAAAACACGTAAAGGTGTCACTGAGTAGATAAAAGATCAAATGTTTGAGGAACATTTGTTATAGTCCCCCCCACCCCCGCCGCTCAAAATTTTATGTTGCTTTTGTTGTGTTAGTGGAAACAGTTCAAACTTCCAATCTACCTACAGCGACTATGCAGCTGAATAGCTAGACAAACAATCCTGTTAGTAATGTGTGGTTCAAGGCCTTTGTTAATAATGGCTTTAAGTTTCCATTGCTGTGGGAGGCCTAATCTCCGATCACATCCCAAGTGGTGGGCTGCATTAGAAATACAATGGAAATGGCCTCTTCCTATTGCAAAAACCTGGGCCACAAAGCACTCAAGGATCACTTTTGGTCAGACGAATCCCATAATACTACTATGCATTGTTAAATACAATAGTTTTAACCTTATTTGTAGCACAGGGGTGTCAAACATATGGCCCGCAGGCTGGAGCCAGCCCATCCAGTGCTCTTATCTGGCCCATGAGCAACTGATCATTGCCTTTGTTGCCAGATGACAGAGGCTGTGCATTGTGTCCCTGTATACTGTCCCAGTGCTAATATGTAATGAGTGGTGGAAATGGGAGGGTGGGGATCAGGGAGGTACTGTAAGGAAATACTGTAAGAATGTTAATGTTCCCCACTCCTCCATTTGCAGCAGCTGGATGACCTTGGGCAAGCCATAGTTCTGACATAGCTGTTCTTGAAAAACAGCAGTTCTCGAAAAAGAGCAATTTCTGTCAGAGTTCTCTCAGCCCTGCCTACCTCACAGGCTGTCTGTTGTGGGGAGGGGAAGGGAAAGGAGTTTGTAAGCCCCTCTGAGACTCCTTTGGGTAGTGAAGGGTGGGGTATAAATCCAATCTCTTCTTATTATTTTGATACAATATAATATCATAAATTAGGTTTGCCTGTGTCCTTTACAAAGTTTATATTGCCGGTACCTGGCATTACATTTTACTTTGCCAACAAAGTGACATTTATGTCAGATCTGGCCCTTGTAACAAATGAGTTTGACACCTCTGTATAGCGCTTGAGAGCCAGTTTGGTGAAGGAGCATGGACTCTAATATGGGCGAACCAAGTTTGATTCCCCATTCCTCCACATGCAGCTGCTGGTGTGACCTTGGGTCAGTTACAAGTGCTTTCAGAGCTGTTCTCTCATGAGCAGTTCTCAAGAGAGCTCTCTCAGCCCTGCCTACCTCACAGGGTGTCTGTTGTGGGGAGGGGAAGGGAAAGGAGATTGTAAGCCACTCTGAGACTCCTTCGGGTAGTGAAAGGTGGGGTATAAATCCACTCTCCTCCTCCTCCTCTTCTTCTTCTCCATGTTTGGCTATTGTTGTATACCAAGCGGAGACCACACACATGGTCAGGGAAAGGGACGCAAGCTTCACCTCCACAGACAATAGCTCAAACGGATCCTAGCCCACACCTATCGGACGGCTAGGATCCTAGGAGTAACCAATGGGGAATAGGGTGCACTGTAAATAACCTATCACGTGTGTGTGTTGGGAGAGTGGGAAACATGGGAATATAAACTGGCCTGTGAGCCGGGTAGCCATCTCAAGTCTTAAGTATACCTAGGCCCCAGTCACATGGGAGGATTTGCCCTGCGAAATGGACGGGTTGAGGGCGCATCAAATGGGTGCGATCATACGGCAACATCTGGGAAGCGTAGCACACCCATCACCAACCTGTACCGTCAGCCTGAAGAAGTAGATTTAAAAAGTACCAACAACCGGAAAACGCGGGTCGCAGGTGAGCATCGGATCGTGGAAGCAGAGTTAATCCAGTGCATCCAGCATGCGCATGCATCCCATTGCACCAGATGTGTTTTTTCCAAGCCTCCACAGTATGTGAAGAAATGTAAGATTGTGGATGCACAAGAATGCGAAAGCGAAACCCTTTGGTGCACTTCAACATCGGTTTGTGATCGCCAGCTATCGGTGTCTGCATGGCATCTCGGGGACTCGTCTGATCGCGCTACCGTGCATCTTTTTGCTCCGGCTCTAATTTGCCTCCTTTCAGCGGTGCAGTATCCTGCTCGTGTGACTGGGACCCTAATAAAGTATGAGCTGTTATCACACATCCACACATCAGTCTCAGTACTTTATAGCTATGCTCAGTCTAGGCTATACTTACAGAGTCTCTGATTTTGGTAATGAAGGTAGACATTGTGTAGTTTTCATGTCACGTTACTGACCTGTGGAATCAGTGTGGTTTGGTTGTTAAAAAAAATCTGAATAAGGCTGGGGAGGATAGAGTTGCCAAGCTCTATTGGCATTTCCCTTGGAGAAAGTGGCTATTTAGGAGGGTGGATTCTATGGCATTATATCCCGCTGAGCCCCCTCCCTTCCCCATGTGGCTCCTTCCCCAGGCTCCACTCTCAAATCTCCAGGAATTCCTCAGTCTAGTGTTGGCAACCCTATGAGACAGCCAGGTCCAAACCTCCATTCAGCTGTGAAGCTCACTGGCTACCCATGGGCCTCCCTCCATCACAATGTTGCTACAAGAATAAAATGGAAGAGGGAAGATCCATGTATGCTCATGTGTGCAAAGTGACCTTAAGCTGGTGATGCACCAAGCAGTTTTATACCACACCGTGATTCAAAAATCCATCTAAAGTTGGATGCAAAGTTCCTTAGGAGGAGGGGCCAGTGACGATGCCTTCTGTTTTGACTGTCTCCATTGGGAGATGGTTTTGAGATTCAGAAGGTGGGAATGAACATAAGAGAGAAATACTCAAGTAACACACAACCTCTAATTTCCAGTTTGATTTGGAAATCCATGAGTCTCTGGTGGCACAGTGTAGGGTTGCCAGGTCCCCCTTGGCCACCAGCAGGAGAAGGAGGCTAGGGTGGCCTTATTCAGGTTGGGAAATGCCTGGAGATTTGGAGGTGGAGCCTAAGAGGAACAGAACCTCAGTGGGTTACAATACCATACAGTCCACCTTTCAATGCATCCATTTTCTCCAAGGGAACTGATCTCTGTCATCTGGACATGAGCTGTATTTCCAGGGGATCCCCAAGTCCCTAGCTGGCCTCTCTAGCTCAATATGATAGCTGAAGACAACCATGACTGGTGGTGCACACTGTTCATTTGATAGTGCATGGGCACTACTATGCAATATTGATGTGACACACCTACTTGTATGCTGACATGAACTTCCTGTTGGAGAAAAGTAAAGGCTGAGCCAGCAAACTGTGGATTGATCCTGCTCATGTATCTAATCACTGTGGAACTCACCAGATTGCATTTCAAGGGGCTGATCTGGACAAACAAGAAATGTTCCACGACTGAATTACTCTCCAGATTTGGGAGTCCTGAATTGTCCAGCCTTGTTTCCAAAGGCTAGCAACAAAGTGTGTTTGCTATTTGAGTGTTTCGGCTTTTAAGACCTGCCAAGCGAGAGGAAAAGGGGAGAGCTGGGAGAAGAGGTTTCTGCTATCCTTAAAAAAAATTATAAAATGGCATCCAATTATGACTTGTACACTGTTAAAAATACACACGGGAAGATTATAGTATGGGGAAATGGATGCTTCTTAATAGACTGGATAGCTCATCATTTTAAGATTTAATGTTTTCATTTATTTGCACTTGGTGATCTCACAAAATGGAGTTGCCGACAAATACTGCCTTGAAAATTAAATTACAAAGGAAAGGGAGAGTTATAAATATTTTGACAATGATGATCAAGGGAAACTCCATTTAACAGATTACCATAAGATCACAGACTATTAAAAAACTTGTGTATGAATGGCTTCAAAATGCATAGTAGATGATGCTTTAGCAACTATTCTGAAACCACTCACAAAACAGAAAGTACAAAATCAATTATGAATGTCTTGTCAACATGTTAGTGGCTTTTTTTTAATGAGTAGTATTCAAAATCAGATTCCTGCCCGTGCGTCTTATTAAAGGTACTTCTGTGTATTAATTGGGTTTGGATTCTTGTTTGCTTTCTCTTTTGTCTGTTGGTCTATCAATGTAATCTCTCTCCCTAGGCACGCATGAACCTATCGGAGCAAAAACGGAAGTTTCTGAGGCAACAAAAAAATCTTATTACTCCTGCAAAAATAGCTGCTTCTCTATATGTATTCTTAGGCATTTCCCCCCCCTGGAATGGGACATAAAAACATAAACTCTGCTGGATCGGACCAATATCTAGTTTGACATCTTGTTTGTAATGGTGGGCAGCCAGATGTTTCCAGGGCAAAGCTCCATATTAAGGCAAAAAGATGATGATGATGATGATGATGATGATGATGATGATGATGATGATGATGATGATGATGAAGGAGAAGAGGAGGAGATTGGATTTATACCCCACCTTTTACTAGGAGTCTCAGAGCAGTTTACAAACTCCTTTCCCTTCCCCTCCCCACAACAGACACCCTGTGAGGTAGATGGGACTGAGAGAGCTCTGACAGAAACTGTTCTTTTCAAGGACAGCTCTTATCAGAACTATGGCTTGCCCAAGGTCATCCAGCAGCTGTGAGAGGAGGAGTGGGGAATCTAACCTGGTTCTCCCAGATTAGAGTCCGTGCACTTAACCACTACATCAAACAGAAGAAGAAGAAGGAGAAGGAGAAGGAGAAGGAGAAGGAGAAGGAGAAGGAGAAGGAGAAGGAGAAGGAGAAGGAGAAGGAGAAGGAGGAGAAGGAGAAGGAGAAGAAGGAGAAGAAGGAGAAGAAGAAGAAGAAGAAGAAGAAGAAGAAGAAGAAGAAGAAGAAGAAGAAGAAGAAGAAGAAGAAGGAGGAGGAGGAGGAGGAGGAGGAGGAGGAGGAGGAGGAGGAGGAGGAGGAGGAGGAGGAGGAGGAGGAGGAGGAGCTCTGTGTTCAACTCATGACCTGGCTGTGAATGCCGGCCACAGTATGTTCCACTGCTGAATAGGTTCACTGTGACATTTGTACATCCCTACTGCAGAAGAGGTGCATGGAAAGGTTCATCTTCTTGGGAAATCTCAGGGAGGAGACAGCTCCCAGCTTTTCACTTTCTTTGGAAAACTGACTTTGCAGCCAACTGTTTTCTAGGGAACTGGGAAAGATATAATGTAATGTTTGCATCGATAACCGAGATATTCCAATTGAACTAATGCAAAGGTGAGGAGAGTAGTTACTGGTTACAGGTCTTTTTCCTTGGTGGCCCTTTGTGTGTGGAATGTCCTTTCCCTTGATGCTCATCTAGTCTCTCTTAGGCACCAGGCAAAGCACTTCTTCTTCTTTTTTTGCCTTGGCTTTTACCAAAGGGGTTTGATCTTTGAAAACTGTTTTTTTTTACAGTCTGCTCTTCTAGCCTGAGGATGGTTTTACCAGGATCATTTTAGGCTGCTAGATATGTTATAGCTTTTTAATGCTTTGGATGAATTTTGTTTTGGCTTCATAACTGCAATAGCTTTTATGCTGTTTTTATTTTTATGGTTTACTTTGCAAGTCAGCTCCAGCAAGGTGGCATTTAATTTTTTTTTTGCATAAAGTATTGCAATGAAAGTGTCTTTGCATATTCAGGGTACCATTCGACAGGCCATGTTGAAAACAAAATTTCCACTTAAAAACGGCTTTTTTAAGGAGTATGTAAGTCTTTCCTGATCTTGGGTTTTATAGGTAAGGAAGGCATCAGAGTTGTTTACTGTATGACTTTGGGCCAGAAACAGTTTTGTAGGGGATGTCAAACCTCGCACCCAGCTCTGTTTGTCATAACAAAAGGGGGAAAAGAAATTCCTATGGGGAAGGGAGTGATAGATATATGTATGAACCACTTGCTCTTAGCAGCGTAACTTTCCCAATGGGGGGGGGTATGCCAGAAGACTCTTTGAAGCTTGATTTCTTTATAGATAGTGGGGTGCTGCATTCCCATGGGGGGGGGTAGATGTAGTGGTTAGGTATGATGAGTGTGACGTGTGTGTGACTGCTATTGGGGAGGGGTCCTTTTGAATTACCTATATTAACTGGGAACTAACCAAAACACAGGATGCTTTAACCTGGAACTAGCATATTTTTCTCAGTAAACAAATATTTTGATAAAGAGAGTGTTGTTCAGAGTAACTCGGCCAGGCGTCTGACAGGGGACATGATAGACGCATCATTTCCAAAAGATGTACCCGATAATTTATTTTCTCTTTCTGTGCTTCTGCATGCTTTTGAATCCATACAGGCGATGCTTGGATGAGTTGACTACCATGCCTTAGCATTCTGAACCTGAAGGCAGTATATGTCACCCTTCAAGAGAAGCTTAAGACACCACTGTAGTCAGGCAAAGGGTACAGCGCAGCAAGCATTAGGGCCTGAGGCAAGGTTGGGTTCAGTCAAGACATCAAAACTCACTGCAGCAACAGATCCAGAGGAAGAGGTACAGCAGAACCAGCACTGTACAATGCAGACAAATTACCAGGACTGTTAATCAAACTGGTATACAATAGGGATAGGCACAAACTGGGGAAATGGTGGTTCGTGATGGTTCGTGGTTTGTTTGATTACACGAACCATGAACTATGAATTTCCATGAACATTTCCCATTTCCCGAACTGGTTCATGGTTTGTTCGGTTTGTCAGTCCAGGAAGTGGCAGAACAGCCCTTGCACGAGTTACAGACACCTGTGATAAATTGACTCCCAAAACCAGGATGCTTAGTTCATCAACAGCGACGCTGGGAGAGAAGAAGAAGAAGCTGAAGAAGAAGAAGATGATGAAGAAGAAGAAGAAGAAGAAGAAGAAGAAGAAGAAGAAGAAGAAGAAGAAGAAGAAGAAGAAGAAGAGGAGGAGGAGGAGGAGGAGTTTGGATTTATACCCCGCCCTTCACTGCCCAAAGGCATCTCAGAGCGGCTTACAAACTCCTTTCCCTTCCCCTCCCCACAACAGACACCCTGTGAGGTAGGTGGGGCTGAGAGAACTCGAACACAAACTGTCCTTGAGAGAACAGCTGTGCCAGAGCTTGTGACTGACTCAAGGTCACATCAGCAGGTGCAAGTGGAGGAGTGGGGAATCAAACCCGGTTCTTCCAGATAAGAGTCCGCGCACTTAATCACTACACCAAACTGGCTCTCTTAGGGTTAATGCCTCACTGTAAAGGTCTTCGATGGGCTGCTGCCTGCATGAACCCCCTTCTCTCTGATCAGTCAGCACCAGCTGAGGAGAGTTTTATAAAATCTTGTGAGTCATGTCTCAGTCATGGGCCGAGGACAGACTGGCAATTTGCCCCGGTAGCCAGTCGCGGCAAAAAAACCTGGAGTAAACGATACCGGGTTTTCCCGTCCACACAGCGGGGGCCTCTGCCGGAAGATACAGGACAGAGGCGCGCGGGAACGTTCAGACTGCCGCACCAGAGGCGTGCTATATTTGCCGTTTCCCCATTAATTCGGCTGTGGGTGTATGTGCGCATGAGCGCATTTTGTGGATTTTTTTTTTTTTTTTTGCCCTGCAACGCCGGCACCGCATTGGGCGGTGGAGCGGAGCGCGACCAATCACACCGCTGCTGCCTCATGCCCAACACAGGTTGCTCCCGGCTTTTCGGCTGCGCGTTCAGACTCCCTGGAAGCAGAGAAACGCGCGACAAACGCAGGCTTTCAAGATTTGCACCAGCTTTTATCAGGTGTTTTTTTAATCCGGCAGTGAGCAGCGCGAGAGCACCGGTAGGCTACGGGTGGGGGACGCCAGGCAGATGTGCCTGTGTGAACATTCCATTTAATCTGCTATTGAGTCGTTGTCAGCCCGGGTCCCATCCCGCGGCAAATTGCCAGTCTGTCCTCGGCCATTGTTTGGACTTTGACTTGGCAGTTGCCAGTCTGGAGGAGTGTGTGTGTCGGTCTGAGGGAAACAGACAAGACACTTGAGAAGTGAAAGGACACCACTCCTAGCCTTCACTGCACACCAACACATTTGGAGAAAGTTCAGAAATCAGAACTTAATGTCTAAGTATGAGCACTAGCTGAATTCCATTTATTCACTGTCTCCAGGCCTGGGGTTTAGGTTTGCCACAAGAGGCTGAGCAGTTGGTAGGAAACTGCCAGCCTAGCTAAACAGAAAAGGGTTATCACTCCTAGGAAAAGGAGGATATTCTACTCAGTTTTTTCAGAGGGTTCAACTCAGAAGGGACCTCTGGTTTTAGAAGTAAAAAGGGAAACAGTTGTAGTCTTCTCTACGGAAAGGGAAAGTTATAATCCCAAAAGTATTGATATACAGGAAGAAAGTTATAACATCCAGGAAACTAAGATATTTTAATGAAACTTTATTAAGACACATTGTTGCTGAAAGAAATCTACAAGATAAACCAATCTCTCACAGTGAAGAACTGAGTCTCATAGAATTTAAGCTTCAATTATTCTCTGTTGCCGGTTCAAGATATTCTAATTTTCTTATAAAGAACTACAATTACCTCAACTCATCATCCCCTGCCCTATTCCTGACCCAACTGTGCCTGTTCAATAAAATAAACCTTTTTGTTCCAACTTTACTAAGTGTAAAGTGCCATTTCCAAAGGGTGATATAAGAGGGCTCCTGCTGAGTTACAATAAAACTCTGGCCTGGGCAAAAGCCAAATAACTCCTTTAACACTGGGTGGGACTCAAAGAAAGTCATAAGTTTAAAATTGAAACACGCTACTAAGAGGCTGCTCAGTCAGAGTGGCGAACAGTGTTTTGGCAGGAAAATCTGCTTCACAGAAGAGAAGGAGCGGAGGTCTGTCATAATACCAAACTCATATGGAGTCTTCAGCTGGCTCTCCTCCACCTGCCCTCCAAGTTTGGTGAAGATTGGATTTGGGATGTCTGAGTTATAGCCCCCCAAAGCAAGTGCCCTCAGGAAAGCTCAGCTCTAGGTAAAGGTAAAGGTTCCCTTGCTCGAAAGCCAGTCGAATCTGACTCTAGGGTTGCGGTGCTCATCTCCGTTTCAAAGCCGAAGAGCCAGCACTGTTTGAAGATGTTTCTGTGGTCATGTGACCGGCATGACTAAACACCAAGGTGCACGGAATGCTGTTACCTTCCCACCAAAGTGGTACCTATTTATCTACTTGCAATTTCTTGCTTCCGAACTGCTAGGTTGGCAGGAGCTGGAACCAGAGACAGGAGCTCACTCCGTCTTGCGGCACCCGGGTCTTGAACTGCTGAACTACTGACCTTCCACAGCCTGCAGTTCATTCTCACACGACAACTAACTCCTCTGTCTTCCTGCTGCAAAGTAAAAGCAGCTGATTCCGAGTGTGTGTGTATGTGTATAGACATATACACACAATCTGCTCCCGTAGAGCAGAATGGGAGCTCCATGGTTGGCTCCCAGAGCTGCCAACTACTGTGGGTATTTCTAGGGCTCTCCACGAGTCCTCCCTCAGCATTGCCTAGGAATCGATTGAATCAGCACCTGGCTGTCTGGACAGCAAACAGCTCTAATGAATCAAACAAGCCTCCTTGGAAAAAAGGTGGTTCGTTTTTGGATTCAGGAATGACACAACCAAACAAACTGGTTCAAAACGAACTATGAACCGGCCTGGTTTGTGCTTGAACCACAATTCATTTCTGGGTTCATGCACATCCCTAGCAGACACGTGTCCGAGCTGTAACATGCAAAAACATCCCCCTGCCTTCATGGGACAAACTTCTATATTTGGGGCAACTATATACTTGGGATAATTAGCCTGTGTATACTGAGGTCCAGTTTCAGGCCAACACTCAGAAAAATGAGAGGGGAAATACTCTTAAACAGGGTTGTTTTTTGTTATAAACAGAAAAAGAGACCAAATTAATTTATGCTGTATAGAAGCAGCAGCAATTAACATCACAGAATGGAGAGAGCGATGTGGTAAACAATACTCAGAAACCTTTCCCTAGAAAACTCCTTGCCTAACGTGGGTGTCATGACTACACTCTTTTAATCATGTCGTTAGATATGGTGTGTCTTTAACTTTCTTGCTATTTCTCTCTGTGTGGGTATGTAACACTTCAACCAGGAATTTAATCCCAAATCTTATTATTCAACTTTTCCCTTCATATTGTGCCCAAGCTTTAAGGCTCCTCCATTGGACTATGTGGTCCTGAGGATGAGATTCTACTACTGAAATCGCATATGACTCTGGGTTAACAACAAACAAAATAAAACTTTATTTGTACAAGAAGTGTATTGGTTTCCAAGATGTTTTGCAACTTGTCCCTTCAGTGAATAAAACAATGTGTGCTAATAACTCTTGACTGAGGTATCACACTCTTTAACTTCACAAACCCTCCTCACTTTCAAATCTTCCTTCCTCTTCAGAATGGACTTTATCCAGTCTTTTTGTTTAGCTCCATCTTTCCCTTCTTAACTCAGGTATCTGTCAGCTTCTATCTCTCACACCCTTATAATACTTTGACAATATTAGGTTTTGACCCTCTCCAGTCACTAATATGTCCTCTAAATTATTCTACTTCCTTTTTAGAATCTTAAATGTAATGGGAGCACTGATATGGGCGCGCACTGAATTCCAGCCCAAGTAGAAAACCATGACACAAAAGTGTAACATTCCCTGAGCTGTCCACAACCCAGAATAGTAACTGTCCATGAGACAGGGACGCCATATTAGGGTAAACATCAGGAGCTGATCACGTAGGCAGTTACATAAGCCTCAGCTTCATGCAGCCACAGATTAACACTAGCTAAGCAATTACGTAATTAGTGCAGGTGCTTTGAATTTCTAACTGCGCTATGACTCTCAAACCAACCAGGATATGCCAAATCACAATCTTACCTGACATGTCCTAGAAATGCAATTTGTTGCAATTTGTATAAAACTTGTTCTTTTTGTTGCCGTCTTTGGAGCAGTTGATTTTACCCGGAGAAGCTACTCTCCTTTTTTCACTGCAATAAAAAGTTATTTTGTTCTTCGCTGATCCAGTCTCTGTGTGTGTTAGGGTTGCCAAGTCTGAATTAACTTACCGCGGGGGAGTCCCGTGCCCTCCCAGGAGTCCGTGCATGTGCACAAAGTGCGTGTGCTGCCGTGATGATGCCACCCGGAAGTGACATCATCGCGTCACCACATTGGGGGTGGAGCCACTAGGATTCGAGGGAAAACCATAGACTTTTCCCTCAAATCATAGAGTGTCCCACCCCCAATGTGGCCAGCATGTTGATGTCACCTCTGGGTGACATCATCACACTGGGGACGTGTGCTGGTAGGGGGTGAAGTTCCCTCCGGGGCCTGATTTGCTGGTGTCAGGTAACAGGCCTCTCAGGCGGGGGTTTACCCGCCCCCCGGGGGGACTTGGCAAGCCTAGTGTGTGTGTTCAGCAACCATACCTAGAAAAATCACCCTTTGAGTGTAACAAATGCTTTTCACAGCACTAATATGGATTCTGATCAGAAGACTGCTTCTCAGACTCTGTAGACTGCTGACTGACCACAACTGACTGTTAACTGCTGGTTGAACACACTGACTGACTTTCTCTATACATCCTTCTTAGCTCTGCCCATATACTCTCAGTCACCAACCAATCACCTCATTCATTCATCCCTCTCTTTCACCCCTCTTGTTCTTCTGCAACTTACCAAACATTTAAAGAAACACACACTTAAAACTTTAAATCAGTACAGGGGGTATGAACTGATAAAGTGGTTTTGCCTGGCCTATACAAAGATCCAGAAGGGCTTGGGGAGAAAAGCCTAATTTCTGGATGGAATTCAAGACTGCTGTATGCCAATTGGGGTTTGTACTTCCTGTTACCCATTTATAAATTGAGAGGATAGAAATTCTAGCCTCTACCCAAAGCATTCCTGTTTCCAATCTGACCCAAGTGTTTGACACACACTTAGGTACTTGTAATAATGCTCTAAGGAATTTAGACTGGACTCTCTCTAGTGGGGTAAAGGAGGCAGATGGTAGTCCCAGGAATGTTCCATAAGTCAGCTGGGCCAGTGACTTAGCTTTAAGCAATCTAAGAGCGGCCAGAACATAGTGAACTGATAAAAGAAAACTAGCACACTCTGGGAAACCAATTAGAGCTCATGGCTCTCAGCTCTCCTTCTGTGAGCCAATGTAAAATGATGCATTCTTATAAGGGAAACAAAGACATTGACTACATTAAAATGCAAGAGCTGGTAAAGGACAGGACCAGAGTTACCTATTAAAGACATATACTGCATGGTTTACCTGTTATGATATCTATCCCTGTGTACAAAACCCAAGGAACAATTCTGCTACTGCTTCCAACATCAAAAAGAACATCAAAAATGAGTCAGATGTCAGGATTTATATGCAGGGGGAAAATGGTACGCTTACACTAGTGAGGGCTCTGAAAGTCTACAACAGCGAGTAAGTGAAATAGAGGAAGAAATGCAAGCCAAGCTACTTAGAAAGGAAAAAAAAAATAATGAATCCAAATCTCAAGCACTTATGTTTCCATTCCACTCTAGACTGGTAAAAGATAATAAAAATGTTGTGGCCTCATTACCTCAACCCAAGACTGACTTCAAATGCATAAATTAAGTGCCTGGCAGACACTAAATGATATGGGGATATCAGATATGAAAATCATCATTTTGAAAAGATTGACTTTAACATAAAAATTAAAGGCTCTTCATTTATCCTGACATTTCTATCCCATTTTAACAACCAGTGAAGAGTCCAAGGAGATTGTTTATATTTGTGCTTATATTTTCAGAAACTTGCCCTTCATTGTCTGTCAGCCCAATCCAGCCAAAGTCCAGGACTTTAAGTAGAGAATCAAACAGAATCCGAACAATGCCATTTTTGTTTCTTGAACTGGAACATAATTGTTACCTTATGGGCTATGACTAAAGGCTCAAGCAAAGTAGAAATTATGTGATGAACACAACCAGAATGAATCAAACATCTGAAGAAAAGGGAAAGATAGTTGCCTATTTGCTATTGGTCTTCATTTCTGTTCTCTGACTTCATAAAGGGATAGGGAAGCCAACCCCAGGTTGGGAAATGCTTGGAGATTTGGGGGAGGAGCCTGGGGAGAGTGGGATTTGGAGAAGGGGAAGGATCTCAGTGGGGTTAAAACCATAGAGTCCACCCTCCAAAGTAGCCATTTTCTACAGCAGAACTGATCCCTGTTATCTGGAAACCAGTTGCAATTCTGGGAGATCTCCAGGGCTCATCTAGAGCCAGGCAACTCTATAAGGCATAGGAAAGACTTGAGAACATGAAGCTCTGGTGACTCAGAAATTTATTTATTTATTTAATTAATTTATTCCCCACCCTCCCCACCGAAGCAGGCTTAGGGTGGCTTACAAGAACAACATAAAAACAGTAATAACATAAATAAAACCACCTAAAAACAATTCAAAACATAAAATGCTAGCAAGTTGTAACTATACATTAAGGATGGCAGCAACGGTTACTTTGTTAATCAGTTCTTGATCTCTATCACATATATACAACATAGATTGCAATGGCGGAGTCGGATGCCCCTTTAGTAATGATGCTGGTGATAGTGATGGTGATGGTGATGGTGATGGTGATGGTGATGGTGGCAGCTCCTTAATCGAAGGCCTGGTGGAAGAGCTCCATCTTGCAGGCCCTGCAGAACTGTAAAAGGGCCCTGATCTCTTCTGGGAGCCCATTCCAACAGTATGGAGCAGCCACCGAAAATGCCCAGGCCTGGTTTGTTGCCAGTCTGACATCTTTGAGGCCTAGGAGGGTCAAAAGGTTTTGTGACCCTGAACACAGTGCTTGCTGGGGTGCATAAGGGGAAAGGCGGTCCTTCAAGTATGTTGGCCCCTGACCATATAGGGCTTTAAAGGTAATAATAGCACCTTGAAGCGAACTCAGAATGCTATTGGCAGCCAGTGTAATGCCTTTAGCACAGGCTGGATGTGCTCCTGCATAGGGAGGCCCATCAGAAGCCTGGCCACTGCATTTTGCACTAGCCGCAGCTTCCAAATTTGCAACAAGGGTAGCCCCATGTAGAGAGTGTTACAGTAGTCCAACCTTGAGGTGACCATTGTATGGATCATTGTTGCCAAGTCGTTGCCGTTGAGGAAGGGAACCAACTGTCTAATCAGTCAGAGATTATAAAAGGCTGACTTGGCGGCGGCTGCTACTTGGGCCTCCATTGTTAAGGAGGGGTCCAAGAGCACTCCCAGATTCCTACCCTAACTTCTGTGTGATGTCATCATGTCGGGGAAATCACATGTGGTGACATTGTCCCCCCACTCCTTCCCACCCCTGCTGGTGAGAGCAAAGGACCTGGCAACCCTATGTTGGTGTTATGTTCCATCTGTGTTTTCTCCCTCTAGTAGTCAATTTTATATTACATTGTTTTTTAAATACTACTACTACTACTACTACTACTACTACTACTACTACTACTACTACTACTACTACTACTAATAATAATAATAATAATAATAATAATAATAATAATAATTTACAGGCATACAAACATAAAATATAGACTATATTCATTTTTTTAAAAAAAATACATTTACATATATTATATAGAACTTTGTTAAATTTACTTTTTAATATTTAATATTTCTCTTATATTTAAAAACCCTTTCTATCTTTTTCCATCTATCTTCATATCTATCACTTTAATTATACAGCAGATATTACATTATATTATGTCGGTCATAAAAACCTGCAGTTTAAATCTGCAGGGAGATATAGTGGACGTACACCGATGTAATATTGAATTGACCACTAGAGGGAGCTAAACACATGCAGAAAAGACCCCCACCCCAAACAACAGTAACTTACAAATGAGGAAAATGAAAATGTGGAAAGGTCCAGTACCTATGAATTCTACCAGACAGTGTGAATTAAGGAAGCAATCTGTAGTAATTAAACAGTACAAACAGACAAATTGAAAACTTTATAAATCTAATCTTCAATGGACTAGCTATTTTTAATTATTTTATATTCCATAAACTTTTGCATTATAGTTGACACCATTGTTTGAATCAGATTTAAAATTTTCTCTGAAAAGCAGAGACTGGCTTCCAGGGTGCACTGAATTACACAATGGCTTGAACCCAATCTGTAACTGAACCATTTTTTTTTAATGGTTTGTTTGTCCGTTTTGATGTTCCATCAGTTTCACAGGCAGAGATTTACCATGCAACCCATAGCAGAATTGTATCCTTCTAAGTCCATTGAAATCAATGGGTTTAAAAGGGGTAACTTTGCTTAGGATGGCACTGTTAATCACATGCATAATTTTCTCACTGAAATCAACCCCAGGGTTCTATGGAACACAGTATGAAGTCTACTTCATTTACATGTTCAAATGAGAAATGCTAATCAGTTTTCATCAGAGAGTTTCCTGTCCCTTAACTATAACTGAAAGACAAGCAGCCAAGGTAACTATGGTACGTTATCAAAGTGGTTCTGGCTTTTACCTAAATGTCAAACTGTCTTCAATTTAAGCCATGTAGATCTCGATAGAAATCTACCAAAAGATGCTGTCTGGGGCCAGTGCCTTGCCTTTTCTCAGCTGAGGCACCTGTGGCAGAAGTTGGGGACTTCCCTGATACTGCCCTTCACTACCTGGAGGATTTATACCCTGCCCTTCACTACCTGGAGGTGTCTCAGAGCAGTTTACAATCCCTTTCCCTTCCCTCCCCACAACAGACACCCTGTGAGGTAGGTGGGGCTGAGAGAGCTCTCTCGAGAACCTTGAGAGAACAGCTCTGAAAGATTTTGTGAATGACCCAAGGTCACACCAGCACAACTGATTTGGCCAGAACTCCTGAAATGGAACTTTGACAGGCAGGGAGCTACAGCAACTGGTCATGGGCCTCACCACTTCCCGCCTGGGTCCCAGAGCTTCAGGCATTGGCTGATGACTTCATCTCCTGGCACTTGGATGACAAAGATGACCTCAGGGAAGAGTGAGCCTCAGAGGCCATTGTGCCAGCCAGTGAGTATGGAGGCAGCCTGCAGAAGCCCAACTGTAATGGCCTGGGTGAGGCCTGGGAGGAGCCCAGCCATGGAAGAATCTGGGAGAAGTCAAGCAGGGAGGGCCTGGCTGAAGGCCTTCTGGAAACTGGCTAATGGGAGAAAGGGCTGGCAAGGATGGAGCAGGAGACTTGGGGAAGTAGTTCTTCAACCCCTGGCCCAGATAATGGCTGAGGCCATAGTGGTAGAATGGGTGGGGAGTTGATTGGTAGGTGTGGGGAGGAAACATGAATGGTGGCTCTGCATGCATCCAGGCCAGGGAGGAGAGAGGGAGCACTGTCCTTCCTAGACAAGGCTAGACTTGGGTGATGCAACCCTTTCCCTTCTCCACTTTCTATTCTGAGGCCTGGGAAGACCCTAGGAATTGAAAGTGACATAAAAGCTGAGAACCAGGGGGTGACAGTGATGAGGGAGGATCCTCCCAGGTATGATTTAGTATGGGGACAGATGCAACACTTATTGCTAAACTGTCTCTTTTCACCCCATTCCTTGTAAATGCTCAGGGAAAATACTTGTGGAGGAAAATGCAAATTTGCTAAAGATAAGGATATGTGAAAATGGACTTTGGTAGTGTAAAAAAAGCTCCCTCATGGATCACTGCCTTGTCGTGGCGAGGGGGCTTGCGTGGTTCGATGAGGCTGTGGGCTATGCCGTGGAGGGCCACCCAGGACGGACAGGCCACAGCAGAGAACTCAGACCAAGCGTGATCCCCTGGAGAAGGAAATGGCAACCCACTCCAGTATCTTTGCCAAGAAAACCCCATGGACAGTAACAAAAGGCTAAAAGATATGACGCCGGAAGATGAGCCCCTCAGGTCGGAAGGTGTCCAATATGCTACTGAGGAAGAGCAGAGGGCAAGTACGAGTAACCCCAGAAAGAGTGAAGCGGCTGGGCCAAAGCCGAAAGGACGCTCAGTTGTGGATGTGTCTGACGGTGAAAGGAAAGTTCGATGCTGCAAAGAACAATACTGCATAGGAACCTGGAATGTAAGATCTATGAATCAAGGTAAGCTTGACGTGGTCAAAAATGAGATGGCAAGAATGAACATTGACATCTTGGGAATCAGTGAACTAAAGTGGACAGGAATGGGCGAATTTAACTCAGAAGACCATTATATCTACTACTGTGGCCAGGAATCCCGTAGAAAAAATGGTGTGGCCTTTATAGTCAACAAGAGAGTGAGAAAGGCAGTATTGGGATACAATCTCAAAAATGACAGAATGATCTCGGTCCGAATCCAAGGCAAACCATTCAATATCACAGTAATCCAAGTCTATGCCCCAACCACTGCTGCAGAAGAGGCTGAAGTGGACCAGTTCTACGAAGACCTACAACAGCTCGTAGAACTAACACCAAAAAATGATGTCCTCATCATCATAGGGGACTGGAATGCTAAAGTAGGAAATCAAAAGGTAACCGGAATAACAGACAAATTTGGCCTTGGAGAACAAAATGAAGCAGGGCAAAGGCTAACAGAGTTTTGTTAAGAGAACACGCTGGTCATAGCAAACACCCTTTTCCAACAACCTAAGAGGCGTCTCTACACATGGACATCACCAGATGGGCAACACCGAAATCAGATTGACTATATAATTTGCAGTCAAAGATGGAGAAGCTCTATCCAGTCAGTAAAAACAAGACCTGGAGCTGACTGTGGCTCAGATCATGAGCTACTCATTGCAAAATTCAGACTTAAATTGAAGAAAGTTGGGAAGACCACAAGGCCATTCAGATTTGACCTAGATCACATCCCCGATGAATATACAGTAGAGGTGAAGAATAGGTTTAAGGGTCTAGATTTGATAGACAGAGTGCCTGAAGAACTATGGACAGAGGTCCGTGACATTGTAAAGGAGGCAGTACTCACCGCCATCCCAAAGAAAAAGAAATGCAAAAAAGCAAAGTGGCTGTCTGATGAGGCTTTACACATAGCAGAGGAAAGAAGGAAAGCTAAAGGCAATGGGGATAAGGAAAAATTTGCCCAATTTAATGCAGATTTCCAGAGAACAGCAAGGAGAGATAAGGAGGCTTTCCTGAATGAACAATGCAGAGTAATAGAGGAAAACAATAGATTGGGAAGGACTAGAGATCTCTTCAAGAAAATTGGAGAAATCAAGGGAACGTTCCATGCAAAGCTGGCCATGATAAAGGACAAAAACGGTAGGGACCTAACAGAAGCAGAAGAGATTAGGAAAAGATGGCAAGAATACACAGAAGAACTATACAAGAAGGACCTCGATGTCCTTGACAACCACGATGGTATAATCACTGACCTCGAGCCAGACATCCTGGAAAGCGAAGTTAAATGGGCCTTAGAAAGCATTACTAACAACAAAGCTAGTGGAGGTGATGGCATCCCAGCTGAGTTATTCAAAGTCTTAGAAGAAGATGCTGTTAAAGTGCTGCACTCAATTTGCCAACAAATTTGGAAAACACAACAGTGGCCACAGGATTGGAAAAGGTCAGTTTACATCCCAATCCCAAAGAAGGGCAACGTCAAAGAATGTTCAAACTATCGCACAATTGCACTCATTTCACACGCTAGCAAGGTCATGCTCAAAATCCTACAAGCTAGGCTCCAACAGTACGTGGATAGAGAACTGCCAGAAGTACAAGCTGGGTTTCGAAGAGGTAGAGGATCTAGAGATCAAATTGCCAACATTCGCTGGATTATGGAGAAAGCAAGAGAGTACCAGAAAAACATCTACTTCTGCTTCATTGACTATGCTAAAGCCTTTGATTGTGTGGATCACAATAAATTATGGCAGGTTCTTAAAGAGATGGGAGTACCAGACCACCTCACCTGTCTCCTGAGAAACCTGTATAAGGGTCAAGAAGCAACAGTTAGAACCGGATATGGAACAACTGATTGGTTTAGCATAGGAAAAGGAGTACGACAAGGATGTATATTGTCACCTTGCTTATTTAATTTATATGCAGAGTACATCATGCGAAATGCTGGCCTGGATGAATCACAAGCTGGAGTTAAGATTGCTGGGGAAAAGATCAATAACCTCAGATATGCAGACGATACCACTCTGATGGCAGAAAGTGAAGAGGACCTAAAGAGCCTCTTGCTCAGGGTGAAAGAGGAGAGTGCAAAAGTGGGCTTGAAGCTCAACATCAAAAAAACTAAGATCATGGCATCTGGCCCCATCACTCCTTGGCAAATAGAAGGGGAAGTCGTAGAAGTAGTGACAGACTTCACGTTCCTAGGATCCCAGATCACTGCAGATGGTGACTGCAGCCATGAAATTAAAAGACGCCTGCTCCTTGGGAGGAAAGCGATGGCAAACCTAAACAGCATGATAAAAAGCAGAGACATCACCTTGCCAACAAAAGTCCGCATGGTCAAAGTAATGGTATTCCCCGTAGTAATGTATGGCTGCGAGAGTTGGACTATAAGGAAGGCTGAGCGACGAAGAATAGATTCTTTTGAACTATGGTGCTGGAGAAGACTCTTGAGAGTCCCTTGTACTGCCAGGAGATCAAATCAGTCAATCCTAAAAGAAATCAACCCTGACTGTTCCCTTGAAGGCCAGATCCTGAAGCTGAAGCTCAAATACTTTGGCCACCAAATGAGAAGGGAAAATTCACTGGAGAAGACCCTGATGCTGGGAAAGATTGAAGGTCAAAGAAGAAGGGGACGGCAAAGGATGAGATGGTTAGACAGTGTCATCGATGCAACGAACATGAAATTGAGCAGACTTCAGCGGACAGTGGAAGACAGGAGGGCCTGGCGTAATCTGGTCCATGGGGACGCAAAGAGTCGGACTTGACTGTGCGACTGAACAACAACAACAAAGTGTAAAAAGAAGCAAACAATGATCTATTAATAGCAAGAGAATCATATTTCCACTTGACTCATTTTTGTCCCTTTTTATTATAATCTGTTCTGCAAACAAATTCTGCATGGATGTGTGTATGTATATGTGTGTGTGTATACATGTAAGAAGAGCTCTGTAAGCTCTTGGAGGATTGGTTACATTAGGGGTGTGTCACCTAATATGCAAAGGAGTTCCTGCTACAAAAAGAGCCCTGAATATATATGACAGATGCATAATATATTTTATTTCACTCTAGGCATTCACACACACATGTTAATGCCTAGAGGGAAATAAAATATATTATGAATTTATCATATTTGATAAAAATCTAAAGATCAAAATAATATGAAACTGAACATACTGAATATTATAAATTTAAGAAACTGCAGAAACCACATGTCAAGAAACAGAACAGGCAATATAAACAGTTGTCAGAGGCAACAGTGTGAAAATGTTGAATGATACTCTTGTTCAGGTAAATATACATAGAGGGGGGCCACAAACTTTAGCTAAATCAAAACTCAAGGCAAATATGTAGAGTACTGCACTTGGCCCAAATGCTTGCAAATGGATCTAAATTTATATCACTAATTCTAGTCCATGATTGTTCCATAGTTTCCTTGGGGCAATTATTCTGTTTTTCAGCTCTCCAATGAATCCTTGGCAAATTTTTATTTTGAGAATTTGACTTGTGATTTATGCATATCAGATACATATTGAAACCTGCAGTTTGTGTGTGTGTGTGTCTCTAAAGAGGGTTCCCAGCTCTGCATCAGCAAATGCTGGGAGGTTTTGGAGGCAGGGTGGATTTTCAGGAGGGCATGATGTCACTTCCAGATGATACTATAGGAATTTTCCTTAATCTCTGTTGTAAAGACAACCGAGATTAGGGGAAGTTCCTAGAGTGTCAATATCCACACCATTTCTATCCCATTTTCCCTCCTGCTCCTCAACTTATTGAAGGTAAATGGAAAGCATATTTTAAATCTCTCTCTCTCCTTATATATAATTGAGTAGTGGGGTGGCACTTTCTGAACATTCCACATGCTCCTAAATCAATTGACTCCATGATGTGTCATTCAGAAGCTGTCCCTATCCACTGGCTGTGTTGCCTGAGTCCTGCCCACAGACAGTTTCCAGCTCTCCCATTGGCTATACAATGTCCTCCATCAGCCATTGGCCCATCAACCACCACACAAGAGTACTCACGTGCCATTGGCTGGGTGCTGGGTCTGCTCCTCTTTCCCACCCATTCCCCCTTCAGCCACTGTTCCCTGTCAGAATCACTGGCAAACGGCTGTGTCTCCCAACAAAGACACTTCTCCTGTTTAGTTCCTCTGTGGGGCTAAGTTTTCCCTTAGCTGAATAGAATGCCACAGAGGCCACCCTCTAAGGTGGTTAGGGGGAAGAGATCTGTTGTCCGGAGTTCAGTTGTGATACCAGGTGATACCAGACGACAGATATCAGTTCCCCTTGAGAAAATGGCTGCTTTGGAGGGTAGATTCCATGGCATTATACCCTGCTGAGTCCTTCCACCCCCACCCCCCGACACTGCCCTCCACAAGATCCATTCCCCAAATCTCCAGGTATTTCCGTACTCAGAGAAGGCAACTGTACTTTTCCTTCAGTGCTTATTGCTAGGCAAGAAAGCTTGGTTCTGTCAATAAAAGGCCCTTTCCACACCTATTTTGGCCTTTGGGTTGCCAGCTCTAGGTAGGGAAATTCATGAAGATTTATTTTCCCTGGAAAGGGGGGGGAGTCTGTTGTCTGGAGTTCAATTGTGATACCCAGAGATCTTCAGGCTCCACCTGGAGGTTGGCTATCCTTAGCATAGCAGTCAGCACTTCAGAGCAGGCTCTGCTAGACCCAGGTTTTTGCTCAGTGGGTGATTTTGGACCAGTCACAGATTTTCAGCCTAACCTACCTCACAGGTTTGTTGTGCAAGTAAAAAGGGGGAGAGGAGAATGATGTCAGCTACTTTGGTCCCCATTGCAGAGAAAGATTACCTTTCTTCCTGGGGAACCATTGTTGCTAATCTCCCGGAGAGGGCTGGAGATCACTCAGAATTACAACTGCTTTCCAGGAGGGAGGGCAGAAGTCAGCTGAAGTCAGAGGGGAGATAACAGTAGGGTGATGGTTAGCTGGGAAGGAGATGGGGTTGCCAACTCCAGGATGGGAAATTTCTGGGGATTTGAGGGGTGGAGTCTGGAGAGGGTGGGGTTTGAGGAGGGATTGGACCTCAGATGGGTAGAATGCCATAGACTCCACCCTCCAAACCAGCCATTTCTTCCTGGATTGTTGGTAACAATTGTTGCCAATCTCAAGGTTCCTTCTCATCCACACCGTGGCTGGAGAGTTAAAACATACTTGTTTGTAGAACAGAAAATCTCTGTGCCAATATTTCCCAAGAATATATCAAAGTAGTGAAAGTGTGATTCCCCCCACGGTCTTCACATGCATTTTGATCTCTATTAATCTGTATTGCAGGTTATAAATGTGGCATAGTGGATGCCTTAGTTCAATGCTTTTGTTTTTGTTTATCTCATGTGTTGCATAATTAATTTACTGCAATTAGTTTACTAAATAAAGTACCATGAAGTGACATTCGCTGATTTAGAAGACTTTATATGGGGAGGTGGAAAGGTCCATGAATGGCAGTTAGCTATGATCAGGGTTGCCAGCTTCAGATTTGGAAATACTTGGGGATTTTGGGGGTGAAGCCCAAGGAGGACAGAGTTAGGGGAGGGAGCAAGCCACAGGGGGCATTTGGGGGCAATGCCCCCCACAGATGAGTTCTGCCCCCTTGGACTATATATATATATATATATATATATATATATATATATATATATATATACACACACACATATATACACATATATACATATATATATATATAAATGTAAGATGTACTTCCAAAATGATTCTGGCCACTATCAGGGAAGTGTCAGTCTTGCTTTCTTTTTTCCAGGCCTGATTTCCCCACACTTCACCTACCAAAATTTTCTGGCTATAACCCTGGAGGGAGGTATAATGCCTTCCAAAGCAGCCATTTTTTCCAAGTGAACTGATTTCTGTCACCTGGCAATCAGTTGTGATCCCAGGAGATCTCCAGCCACCACCTGCAGGCTGGCAACCTTAGCTATGGTAAACCAAACAGAACCTCAATGGTCAATAGCCATATACTCTTGAATGCCAGTTGGGAAGGCAACGTTTTGGGAGTGGCTGTTGCCTTTATTCCCTGCTGGTGGAATTCCCACAAGCATTTGCCTGTCTAGCCTGGGAAACAGGATGATAGACAAGAGATGCCTCTGGTGTGATCCAGCAAGCCTCTGATTCTATTCTTATTAAAGGCACAAGGCAGGTAGTTATCCTATCCTCATTTTACAGTTCTTTAAAAAATATCGCTCAGCGATGTCATCACTTTCTCTGCATTTTAAGTATGCAACAGAATTATTCAAGTGTGTGGGGAGAAAGGAGACTGCAGGTTTGTTGTCTGTTTAATGTTGTGGGGAAAGCATTCTGTGCAGCCCCCCCCCCCGAACTCAGCCCATGCTGAAAACAAACTCTCAAGCTAAGTTCTAGTGAGATCTTAGCACAAGATGAGTAACCAGAACAAATTCTATAGGTGTAGCCATGTTAGTTTGGACTGGCCACAACAAAAAGGAACCGCAACATGTATTGCAGTTCCAACTTTCACGTTTAGAATGCATTTCATCCAATACATGAAGCAAATTTGCTCTGCATCAGAGGAACCGAGATAGCGAAGGAGCCAAGATGATGGACATCTATTTTCCGAGCTCCATCTTACAGCATTTTAACAAGCATGGTGAAGATGCTGTGGATAAACACGTTCATTCAGGCTCTGATGCCAGGCTGTCTCATCCTGTGCCTTTTGCTGTAAGAGGTTGCCTGTGTGGGATCGATCGACCTGCCAGCATTGGGAATATCAACAAGCTCACTAGCAAGGCCATTTGAAAACAACTGGGAAGGAGCTCAGCACTGCATCCAGCTGCAGCCCACCCATATCTAGGCAACCTCTCCTCTGCTGCTTCTCTGGTGCTTTGCCAGCTTTCTTTTGGACCGCCATTTTGAACTTGATCACCAAGAGGTAGAGACGGATTCTGAGGCAAAAAGATCTAGCCCAGGGGTGGCCAAACTTGCTTAAAGTAAGAGCTGCATAGAATAAATGTCAGATGTTTGAGAGCCGCAAGACATGAGAAATGCGCAAATTTGCTTTTTATTAACGTTTAACGAGACTGCCAAAAATAATAACAAAAGCGGTAAAAGCAGATATTGATAATGATATTTGTTTGTCCAATGATATTTGTTTGCTAGTGATACTTAGATCTCCCAGCCGCCCTGCCGGGAGCCGCACAATATGTGTGAAAGAGCCGCATGCGGCTCCTGAGTCACAGTCTGGCCACCCCTGATCTAGTCAGTTCTATCCCCTTTGATCCACTAAGGACGGTCAACTTGCTCGGGAGCCTGGGTTAGGCTGCTCTGGATATTATTTCAAGGCGAGTTTTAGTTGCCCAATCTGTCCCTGCTCTCCTGCTTTTTTTTTCCCCTCTTCAACAAGGCAGCACTAGGAGAGGAATGGAATGCAATGGGAGGAGCAAGCTGGATTTTAGCATCTGGGAACTAGAATCACTTTCTAAAGTTAGCAGGAAAGAGCAAGAGTCCAGTAGCACCTTAAAGACTAATGCAGTTTGCGGCAGGGTAGGAGCTTTCGTGAGTCACTGTTCACTTCTCCAGATACCTGAAAAACTGAGCTGTAACTCGGGAAACCTCCTACCCCTGCCACAATTTTTGGTCCTTTCCACATTTGCCGGCCACTCTGGATTTTCTCAGTGTTGGAGTTGAGGCAATTTAAGTCCATGGCAAAACAGCGTCCAAATAACCCAGGGCAACAGCAGGCTGAAACCGGGCTGACCACTGAAGGGAGGGAATGTAATGCAGAATGGGGGGATGGGAATCCAGAATTAAAAAGAAGGTTGAACTCGATTTTAAGTGCAGAATGGGAAGAGGGGGGAACCTGGAGTAAAAAGAAGGTTGAATTCGATTTTAGTGCAGAATTGCTTGGAGGACACCGCGGTGAACATGGATGAAAAGGAGAGTGCAGAAAGGGCCTTTGTTAGTCTTGAAGGTGATCCTGGACTCTTGCTCTTTTCTACTGCTACAGACAGGCTAACACAACTACCCATCTTGATCTTTCTAAAGTTAGGCTGCAATCACACACACAATTAGCCCCACAATAGGCATGAATGCCGGGTGGATTTAAAGGGCGCGATCAGACGCAAACATCTGGGAAGCGCCCCGCACCCATCAGCAACCCGTTTTGCGCCGCTGCAGAAGCAGAGTTAAAAGACACCGGGGAAAGTCTGATATCAAATGGGTTGCTACGGGCCACAAACAGACTTCCACATGTCTGATCGCACCAGCACACTCTCATGGCATTGGGATGGTCTCATCGGGCCATCCCAACTCTGTGCCATTTCCCCCTTCGCATTATGCACCTCATCGCACACTTCATAGGGAGCCCTCAGCTGCAATGTGATTCATCGATTCCCCATTTAAGCACATCGGGAACAAACGGCAACCCCCCCCCGACTCACCCACAGTTCGTCTGATCACGCAGTGACGGGCTGCCCCTGCAGCCTCCAAGGACTGTGTGATCACTCAACTGCGGGTCAATTTCCTCCAGAGGGAATAGCCTCACTTCCCCCCTACACGTTATCTTGCAAGTGTGACCACCACCTTAGCAGAGGCACAGGAAAACAACACCATCTGGAGATCTGGCTCGCCTGCCTCCTCTCCATGGACAAAGAGACCAGTTTCTCACATATCTCCAGTCTTCTTTCTTCCACTAAGCATCCTGCAAGGTTTTTGTTGTTGTTGTTGTTCCAGGTTAGTAGAAATATTCTTAGTCTTTCAGCAGTTTAGGACTGTTTGAAACAGACTGACGTCTCACTTAACTCAATGGAGCTTATTCCCAGGTAACAAGTACGATTCTATTCACGGTCAGAGAAAGCTTTGTTAGGATGTTTGTTTTGGATCAGAATCATGGGGGGGGGGCACAGTGGCTGTCAGCACCCCGGGGGATGGCTGGAGGGAAGGCTATTTAAAGCTTACCCACCCATGCCGGCCAGCCTTTCACTGCCAAAACTTTCTTACCTTCCTGCCCTCCCTTCCCATGAAAATGCAGAATGAGTTCATTGCTTTTGGGGTCCAGCAGAATCAGCTGCAACAAGACCTTTTTTCATCTGCTTTACAGATTGGGGGGAGACTTTTTTGTTAATCTTGGTCCCTAGGGAGACTGGGTAGGCCCTAACTGAGGATTGTCAGGATTAATGGGGGGGGGTTGTTAGTGAATTTGGTTTATCAGACTGACAAGCACCCCGAAGTATCTATGAATGAGCAGAGATAGCCAAACCACATGCTGCAATGTGAATCTAGGGTTGCCAACTCCAGATGAGGCCTGGAGTTCTTCCAGAATTACAATTGTTCTCCAGACAAGAGATCAGCTTCTCAAAAGGAGATGGTATGTTTGGAGGGCAGACTCTAGGGCTTTGCATCCCCATTGATCTGCCTCCTCTCCCTAAACTCTGCCCTTCTAGGCATCACCCCTTCATCTCCAGGAACCCCCAAGTCAGAGTTTGCAGCCCTAAGCCTGACAGGATCCAGGGCCAGGAGAGAGAACTCACTTGGTGTTGGGTATCCGCGTCTGCCTCAACATGCTGACTGCTGTAAATAGATGGCTACACCACTTTGGTGTAGTGGTTAAGTGTGTGGACTCTAATCTGGAAGAACCAGGTTTGATTCCCCACTCCTCCACTCGCAGCTGCTGGATGATCTTGGGCAAGCCATAGTTATGTCAGAGGGGAACTGTAGTGAGGATGGGAATAAGATGAGACTAACTGAAAATGATGGCTGGATTGAACACACTGGGATGAATCCTACCACTCCACTGAACAAAGTTTATTTATTTATTCATTTATACCCCACCCTTCCTTTTGGCTCAAGTCTGAGGCCAGTTTGGTGTAGTGGTTAGGAGTGTGGACTCTAATCTGGGAGAACTGGGTTTGATTCCCCACTCCTTCACATGAAGCTGCTGGTGTGACCTTGGGTCAGTCATAAGTTCTTTCAGAGCTGTTCTCTCAAGTGCAGTTCTCGAGAGAGCAGTTCTCTCCGCCCCACCTAGCAGGGTGTCTGTTGTGGGGAGGGGAAGGGAAAGGGATTGTAAGCCCCTCTGAGAGTTCTTTGGGTTGTGAAGGGTGGGGTATAAATCCATTCTCCTTCTCCTCCTTCCTTCAGTCTAAGGAGGAAGAGCCACATAAACTGCTAGAGAGGAAAGCTACTTGGAAGATTGTTGGATCCACCCCATTGTCAACTCCATTCCTCCAAACAGACCCTCTCTTTCTCACCAGATAAAATGTGAAACTCATTCTAACCATTTAGACAATGGCACCCCTTTAGAATGCAAACTACCCTTTATTGTATCAGTCTAGCCTATGAGCCGAGCCTTGCCTTCTCTTTGATGTGCTAACTTCATGCCTACAATATGTTTTTTGACTGTAATGAATTTGTTCTGAATCACCAGCCTTGAGCAAACAAATTCATATAATATGGCGGTCTCCACCTATTCTTAAACAATGTTCTTTGAAGCACACAGACACACACAAAAAGGCAATTTTGCCACTGGTTAATTAAAATGGAATGGGATTATTAAAACATGGGAAAATATAATAGGATAAAGTCTCCGTCTAAATCTCACAAACAAGTCTTATAATAAATACATTCAGAAAAAAGGAACAACATTCCGTGTCTGCTGCTGCTGGGTTTCTTTGTTACAGTTTGTCCTGCAAACTCTAAGAATTCTTTGGCGCTACCTGTTGAAAGCATTTCCTGCTGATGTTTCCTGCCTACCAAGTTTATATTCCAAGGTGTTTGCCCCAGTTCTCTGGCTTCCCACCAAGAAATTAAAACAACTGGAGCTGCATTCAGGAGTTCTAAATGCCAATGTGAAATAAAGCAATAATTTTGCTAAATGCCGACAGAAGTGGCAAAGCTGGTGCATTGCCAGGTGACTTATTACCCAGCAGCAAGTGCAGATCTGCTGCCACATGGATGTGCAGCAGGGAATTATGGCCAATTCATTCCCCACTGAGCATGCCTGCTGATGTGTTTCCTTCTCTGGGATCACTTATCACATGCGAGAGGTGACGACCACTGGGCTGGAGACAGAAGATGCATTTCCTTTGTGTACATGTTACAGTGGCAGATTAAAATTAGCTGCAGATTAAGAATAGGAGTAGGCACAAAACCAGCTCATGAGCCAAAATTTGGTATGAACTTGGGCCGGTTTGGAGGCCCTGAACCAACGTTCAGAAAGGCGCCTTCCCCGAACATTTACAGGACTTTTGCCTGGTGTGGCTATTTGGGCCACTTAAACCTAGAAGCTGAGTGTTGTGGGTCTGCAGCAGTGTTCCCTCTAAACTGTATTAGTGTGAGCTAGCTCAGTGTTTTTTAGCTTCCGGCTCACACATTTCTGTCTTAGCCCAGGAAGGGTGGCTCCAGAGCAAACGAATCTGTACAGTAGCCAAATCGCTCACTCACAACTTTAATGCCAGCAGCTCACAAAGTAGAATTTCTGCTCACAAGCTTAGAGGGAACACTGGTCTGCAGCTGACCTGTTCGGTTTGAAGGGCTGCCTCCGCATCACGGCCCTGGTATTCTCTGAAGGTCTCCCATCCAGGTACTTGCCAGGGTCTGCCCTGCTTAGCTTCCGAGATCTGACGAGATCCGTCTTGCCTGGGCTATCCAGGTCAGGGCCAGTTCTAGTATTCCCTGAAAGGAAGGGAGAAAAGTTCTCTCTGTCGACTTGCTCCACCTCGTCCACAATTTTATAAACCTCTGTTATGTCTCGGATTGCTATTCTCCAGGTGGGGCCAGATCAATTCCTCTTTGGCAGCTTTGGAGGGTGGACCGCATGGCATTATGCAGGTCAGCAGCCAGGATTTGTATAGTTGGGGGGCATTTAAGTTTCTTAGGGGGCACTGGCTAATCAAATGAAAGGGAATTTAATTAAAATTAAATAGACTTTCTGGGGGAAATAGAGAGGATCTGTCTGGCTCCGTGCTGCACTGTAGCTGGCTCTTCGTGCCAAACAGCTGCAGAGGAATACCTGGCTCCTTCCCCACATTCACTGCCACTTGTAGGCCCTGAGCTGGATGGGAAGTCATGGGGCCTTCCTAGTAAGCGGGGGGGGGGGGCTAGCCCTGAGATGCCCCACTGTAGCTACGGGCCTGGCATTATACCTTCCTGAGATTTCTCCTCTACCACAACCCTGCTCTCCCCAGGATCCATCCTTAAATCTCTAGGAATGTCCAACCCTAATTGACAACCCTAATTATGTCCCCCTTAGTGAGGTTGCCAGGGGCCGCAGTGGCTCAGTGGTTAAGACGCTGAATTGCAGACTGGAAGACTAGTAGTTCAGCAGTTCGAGACCCTAGTGCCGCATGACGGAGCAAGCTCCCATTTCTGGCCCCAGCTCCTTCCAACCTAGCAGTTCGAAAGCAAGAAATTGCAAGTAGATCAATAGGTACCACTTCAGTGGGAAGGTAATAGCGTTCTGTGCACCTTGGCATCCAGCCATGCAGGCCACATGACCATGGAGATGTTTTAGGACAGCGTTGGCTCTTTGGCTTGGAAACAAAGATGAGCACCGCACCCTAGAGTTGGATTCAAGCAAGGGAAATCTTTACCTTTAGTGAGGTTGCCAACTTCAGCCTGGGAAATTCCTGGATATTTGGGGGTGCCTGTGGATGGGAGAGTTTGGGGAAGGTGAGAATTTCACCTAGAATCTATGGTATACCATAAAGTTTGTCCTCTGAAGGTGATGCTGGAGATCAGTTGTAATTCCAGGAGAACTCCAGGCCCCACCTGGTGGTGGCAATCCTGCACCTTACTCATCTTTCCCCTAAACTGAAAAGACCTCGAATCTTTACCTTTCCTCATAGGAAATGTGCTTCAGCCCCCCCTTTGGTTGCTCTCTTTCCCCACCTGTGCAAGGCTATCTCCTTGGAGCTTCCCCCTCCCCCAGGCCATATGCCAATCTGGTTCCCTTCTGCTGTGTCTGGGCAATGCCAGCAGTCCTCCTAACAACACCACAGCTGCTTCTTCACAGACACCACCAAGAAGCCAACTGTCAATCAACAGAAAAGGGAGATGCTGTGCCCTCTGCTGGATCAAATGCAAAAAATCAGTGAAACTCTTTGTAACATGGAAAGTGTGCTCAAGAACCAGCAGACACAGTTAACAGATACAGCTAAGAAGATGGAGGAGATCGCAAAGAAACGTCTGATCTCGATGGAAGACACCAAAAAAAATTAAGAAAAAGGTAACTAAAATAGAAAAACATCAAGAGATGCAAGAAAAAAAAATATTGATGCTTCAGATGGAAAAATCAAATTTGACTCTCCGCTTTCAAGGCATAAAGGAAGAAGAGAAAGAAGATCTCAGATGTATTTTGGTGAATGCCTTGGCACCAGTAACTGGCATAGAAGCACAAAAATTAAGCGAAGAGATGGATATGGCCTATAGAGCCTATTCCAACTTTACAAAGAAAAATAATTTGCCAGCAGTAGTGGTTGTCAAGTTCACTAAGCAACGCACCCGAGATCAGATTTTAAGAGCAACTTCAGCAACACCCTTGAAGATTGGAGAGCAAAATATAAGGATTCTAAAAGATGTCCCATATGAAATCCGCATGAAAAGGATAGCATATAAAGGACTGACCTTGTTTTTGCAAAAGTACCAAATTAGCTATAAATGGTGGATCCCCAAAGGATTGGTCTTTAAATTTAAGGATAAAAGAGAGAAGGTTGACTCCGTCTTCCAAGCTCAAGAATTTCTAAAGAGACACGCCAGTTCAGAGGAAGATGCAGAACTCGCTAAATGGACAATGTTAAGCAGCGAAGACGACAGTGGCCCAGAGGAAGGAGAGGAAGAATCAGAAGATGGAAAAGCAAAGAAGGGCCCAACATACAACCTGAGAGATCTGAAAGGAAGACATCCCAAAATATGAACATTTGTTCATGGAGCGCAAAGATGGAATATACTAACAATTAACCCCAAAATACTTTACTAATTCATTTAACAGGTTTGTTTTGGACTTACAGCAAGATGAAAAGAGGATCGATCAATCATGGTAGAAGCCAAGAACTTTACATATACTAACAAAAAGTTTAATATACTAATTACTCTTCACTCACCTCTTTTCTTTGTCCCACTGTATACCCTCCCCCTTTCTATATAAAAAGCAATAAAATTCTCTCCTTTTTAGGAGAGTTTTGCAAAAAAAAAAAAAAAAGAGGGAATTAGATAAGCATATGGATCAGAAGTCCATCAGTGGCTATTAGCCACAAGGTATAAATAGGAACTCTCAGTCTGCGACAAGTGATGCTCTGTATACTTGATTCTGTGGGGGGGGGGCAATAGAGGGAGGGCGTCTAGTGCCCTGGCCTCACTCCTGGACCTCCTGATGGCACCTGGTATTTTGGTCACTGTGTGACAGAGTGTTGGACTAGATGGGCCATTGGCCTGATCCGACATTGGCTTCTCTTATGTTCTTATGGAGGGAAGTAACTGGTTGCAGCACAAGAAAGCTCATGCAGTCTAGAATTCTAACAAACCGAACTCAGCAGGGACTCCATCCCTTAAACTAAGCCAACTCACACACATACCAGAGGGGAAATCAGGTTGTTCCACTGTAATGCCTATAATATTTGTAACTCTTTACCACAGGAATGAATTCCTCCATACTAGTGGCATGCCCGATGGATAATTACTTTCACAGCCCATTTTTTTCCCTTACAATATACTGAGGACTACACACTTGCTTGGCCTTGTTTGCATGAGAGTTTGTGAATGACAGCTACTTTGGGCAAAATGAAACCAGTTTTTCCTCTGAATAACTCAAGCTGCTACCAGGCATGTTTTCTTTTTTCTTTTTGCCCTGAAATAAACAAAGCAAGTTCAAAATGACTTCTTTTTTTAAAGTGCATACTTCAACTTTTGGAGGGCTTTCATGTATGGCTTTTCAGAAGAACTTTCAAGGAAGTGTGTGGTTTCTTTGCCTCTCAAGGCTAGCATGCTTACATTGCCTATAATTGAAAAAATACATTTTGTAAGGCTGGAAACAAGTGATAGTCTAAAGTGAGACTTAAGTGGAATTAAGAAGGCTTTAGGATTTGCAATGGCCTTCTGTGCAGGAGAGATTTACACCTTTAATTAGCCGTGTAAATCTGCATCACTGCATTGATCCAGCAGTAATCAACAGCCCCATGTGGTTTATGATTGCAAATGAGGATTGCATTATTCAGGAAGGACCTGTCTTGCTCTCTTTGAACAGCTCCATATTTACACAATATTTGTAATTGTATAGATATTTTGGCCAGAGACCTATAAGAGCTTCAAACCACTCCTCTCCTTTGCCTCCTAGATGATAGAGGAGGAGGAGAAGAGGAGGAGGAAGAGGAGTAGGAGGAGATGATTGGATTTATACCCCATCCTTCATTTGAAGTCTCAGAGCAGCTTAGAAACTCCTTTCCCTTCCCCTCCCCACAACAGACACCCTGTGAGGTAGGTGGGGCTGAAAGAGCTCTTTCCAGAACTGCCCTTTCAAGGACAGCTCTGACAGAACTATGTCTTACCCAAGGTCATCTAGCAGCTGCAAGTGGAAGAGTGGGGAATCAAACAGGTTCTCCCAGATTAGAGTCTGTGCACTTAACCACTACACCAAACTGGCTTTTTTTCTGGGGGAATGCATTGGAACAGAGTTCCAGAACCTCTTTGGCACAATTCTTTAAAAATGTTTTAAAGTTCATGAGTTTTCAGTGTACAGATAGAAAACTTCTTTTCCCTCTTGAGAGTTCCAGCGCCTCTTTAAAACAACAACAACAACAACAACACCTGATTGTGAGGGATAACTACCAAAAAGGGGGCAGTTTCCCAAGCACAGCAGTGGGGGCAAAGATCTCTGATTGTTTATAATGCCAGCTGAAGAATATCCCACAAGCATCTTGTACAGGAGGAGGGCAGTATTTGTATAAAAGGTGTGTGGATGGGCTCTTGCTAGGTTAAAGTCATTGCTGGCATGTGAAGTAGGGGTTAGAAAGACCCTGAGAGACCCAGGTGGACATTCTACCATGATGCTTCCTGCATGAGCTTGGACCCGAGTCTGTCTCTGTCTCTCTCAACTTCCACTACTTACGATGACTGAAAAGAGAAGGGAGGCTAGCCACCAGCTGGAGACTGAGTGGTATGGGGACATGGGTTGAGCCCATAAGTTATGGTGTAATATCACTTCTGGTGAAAACCAGAAGTGACATCGCACCTCTCTAGGAACCACCAGATACTCAATGGTAAAACTATAGTGTTTTTAGCAGTTCCTAGAAAGTTTTTCCCTAAAAGTGACACCAGTCCTTTAGGAAGCACCTAAAACTCTAAGGAGAAAAACTCTAAAGAATTTCCAGTGATTTCAGAGATGTGTGACATAATTTCTAGGGTGTTTTTTTTTTTCTTCCCCTTTTGGAAATGATGTCTTGCAGTCACTGATGGCATTTCCCCCCCTCCTCCCAAAGGCTACTGGGGTGCCAGTGAGCACATAGCAACCCGAATGGAGAACCATGAGAACAAACTCTTTGGAGGAAAGTAAGGATTAAAATTCATTAGATAGAATTGGCAGTGAATCTCACCTGAAATGTTTTTTTGGTTTTTTTTTTTAAAGAAATGGATTTGACAGTTCCATCCTAGGGATTTTGAGTTGCCGTAGTACTAGCAAGGTCTTTCAGGGGTTCTGCAGTTCCTTCTTTTGAATCTGTAGAGAATATTGATATAGATGGAAAAACAGGGAGACAGGTTGCTAGCCAAGCTCTGCAGTTGGTGCCACCTGATTCTCTTTCCTCTGACGAGGCTGGCAAAGAGGTTCCACAAAATGCTAGGGGGTCCCAAGCCAAGCATATTCATAGAATCATAGAGTTGGAAGGGGCCATACAGTCCATCTAGTCCAACCCCCTGCCCAATGCAGGACCAGCCACTGTTTCCAAATGGATTCTCACTGCAAACATAAAGGTGATGCCTCCTGGGATCTTCTGAAACATCACCTGCTTCAGTGAGGTAGAAGAAACCCTAAACTGGCTGTTGCCACTGGGGAAAAGGAACAAGCAACTGGGCACCAGGAGACACCTTGCCTGGTGCCATGGCACCTGTGGACACCATGTTGGAGATCACCGTTCTGAATAAAGAGGTCTTCTGGTGATAAACCTCTGTCTAAATTTTGAACTGCTGGGGTGGGATTCCACGGATGAATGCTCTCTTGTATTTTCCTTAAGGGTTCTATCTGTCCATTCCTGCTAATTTTTCACCCCCAGGGAAATTTTCACACATGGGGATTGTCACCTGCAATCTGACGAGATACAGCCCAGGAAGGGTTTGAACCATATGATGAGGAGGCAACCTATTTCATCAAACGCTGCACCCAGTAAGTGATATTTGCTCGCTTCTCCTTAAGCTACCAACTATATTTCATAGTGATAATATTTATCCCTGCCTTGCTCAAACAGGACTGTTCAATGCTGGGAAACTAAGGCCCACGTCTTCATTCCGCCAAACCCACATACCTCTCTCTTGAAAAGAGTTAATTTAGATTTACTGCCTAGAATGAGAAAACACTTTTCACATTTTTTTAAAAAAATAAATAAATAAATGTTTAAGCCTGCAATTCCACAGGCTCCTTTTCAAGCTTTTCGTTTCCTAAAGGGTAACTTTGATATAATATATGTATACAAAAATAACATCCTATGACTTGAAGTAACATTACCTTTGTCTCTTTCATTGTTTGTCTCTGAAAGTCACCTTAGTTTCTGGTAAACATCAGACATGGAGGGGCATTTTTCTCACCTGGAAGGGGTCTTGCATATCTGCTTTCGCTAACATCTTCCCAAGGGCTCTATTATATGCATGCATGCCGAGCCATTCATCTCAACATCTTGCCCGCCTAAGCCAGCACTCCTTCAGGACCTAATTTGCCTACATTCAGTTTCTTCTAATTACTGCCATTGACCCAGTGGAAGTTGATCACTGATAATTAGAACATTATGAGGAAATCACCTGTTACCTAGAAACAGCTACCATACTGCTTTATCAAAGGCACAGTGTCGAATAACTATGCAATTGGCATTTTCCCTGGTTTATAATGCCGCTGAAATGCACGCACGCACGCACGCACACACACACATACACACACACCATAAACCAAATGGGGATGACAACAGGAACTTTGCATGACTGTACTGACGTGAATACCTGATGGAAAGGCTCAAACCGCACTAAATGGAGCACTTCTGCTGAAGTATCTTCCAGAGACATTCAAAACATAGACTAAGCATAATGCCTTATTCAGAACCCCTTGCTGAGGGAAGGCCTCCAGGAGAGCATAATAATTGAACACCTTGTGGCAATTGCCAGCAAAGGTTGTCTAAGTCAAGGGGCAGTTTACCACACCCTGGGCTGGATGGCCTCTGACCACCCCCACACACACACCTGGACAGAGGGGGAAGGAAGCAGCCAGCCTCTGTGTGTATCCCCCCACCCCCTCAGGGGCTCCGGGAGCAGCCGGCTTACTAGCCACTATGCCTGCTCACTCACCTTGCACAGAGCCTGAGGTGGCTCTTGTGGGGAAGTGACAGCAGTGATTCTTGGGACCTATCCCGGACTTTTGCCCTGGGCCTCAGAATCACTGAAACTGACCCTGATTGATGGAATATGGTGTATGGGAGATTTCCTGGGCCCCAGCGTTTAGAGGTGCCCATTAAACCCAACCACTGTGTTGGCCACAGCGGGGAAATTTGATGTTGACCATGTATGTGGAACACAGATTGATTAAAAGGATGTCTCAAGGGTGACAGCACCTCAGTGTACGGGAAACATACGTAGGACTCTTGCCAATGGCTTTCCAAAAATCTAGGTGCTGCCCCAACTTGCCTTTCTGTTAGTAAAAAGTGCTGTTAAATAAATGCACTTTCCAGGTTTCTGGCTTAAGCGTTTCACTGCTCGGTCACATCCCTTTCTTACTCCGATGGTGTTGTGCTGAGACTCAACTGACGGGAAGGGTCCGAGAGTGTCCCGGACCCTCCTGGGGTCTCTGTAGGAGGTCCTCAGCTTGGAGAGCTGAGGAGAGCCTCTTCCAAAGCAATGGCTAAGGAATTGAGGCTCACTTTTATCTCTGAAAGGTCCTGTTGCTGCAGAGCCAGCATGGCGCCGAGAGATGACTGCCGGACCAACGGACACGATCGAAAGTTTTGAAAGGCTTCTAAAAGACTTCCAAGGCTTCAAAGTGTGAGTTAAGCAATGCTCAGGTGATTTAAGTGAACAAAAGAGCCTTGGCAGCAATTAGAAGCGCCTAAGGGCAAAGAGGCAGGGGGAGGGAGAAGCACACACACCCCATCTAAAGCAAGGCAGTTTTCAAACAGAACTAAAAAAACTTTGAATTAAGCTAAATGCATTAGAGGATTAGCAAAAACAAAAGCTGCATAATAACGAAAAGTGGATTAAGTTCTGCTAACTTTTACTTTGTTTTGGGGAACTTACTTCTTGTTGATATTATGACTGGGAGAGGGCGGAAGCCGGGTCTGGAGAAAAAAAGTCAACCGGAAACAGCCTACCAACCCTCCCACAACCAGGAAGTAACTGTAGATATGTGTACACTGTTGGCGAATGCACTGCACCCCCTAGTGGAGCAGATGACTAACCTCAACGTTAAAATGGATAATATGCAAAAGCAGATGACTCAAATGGACAGAAGTACTTCAGTAACCGAAAAGACGCTAAAAAAAATGGGAAAACAGACTGAGAGTATTAATAAAAGAGCGGATGAAGCAAAAAAAGAGAGATCCTCCAATAAAACTCAATTAATATAGCTCCAGCTGGAAAGATCCATGTACATCCTACATTTCCAAGGGATCCCAGAAGAAAAGAACGAAAATTTAAAGGCTCTCTTAGCAGAGACTTTGGCTCCAAGAATGGATTACAAACAGGAAGATTTACTGAAGGAGATGGACTGGGCTTATAGGACTTATCCAGACTTTATTAAAAAATAAATAAACTCCCAGGAGAAATATGTTTGAAATTCATGAGATGGTCTACCAGAGATCTGGTGCTGAAATCTACATGGGGAAGCCTTTGAAAATCAAGAATGAAGACATAAAAATCTTAAAGGATATCCCCTTTGAAGTTAAAAAGCGGAGGAGACTCTACAGGGAGCTTACTCTCTCTCTACAGAAAAAAGGGGTCCCTTACAGGTGGTTATTTCCCAAAGGATTGATTTTCAAATATGAAGACAGAAAGTATAATATTGACACTGTTCCTAAGGTCAAAAAGTTTGTGGATCAATATTGTAATTTAAAGCAACACAACAAAGATAAGAAACCTAAAAAGGATGAGGAGGAAGAAGAGGAAGAAGAAGAATCCTACTCACAGGATTCAGCAAGCAGTAGTCCAAAACTCTTTAGTTCTTCAGATGCATCAGAGTCAGAGAAAGGAGCAGCTGTTCCCAAACCCCAAGGAAAAAAGAAACGCAAGAAAAAAAGAACCTAAGTCTAAGATAATCATTGATGATTCAGTTTTTGCTAACCAGTCAGTTTATGCAACTCTTTATTATTTTTTGTTAAATTTTTATAAGCAATAATAACATTGTAACAGTAGGTGACAATGACATATATGTAATCAGATCGTGTCACCATGTTAGTCTTCCCTTCCCTACATCCAATAGTTTGTTTAGAGTTAGGGTTTAGTTTCCTTTTCCCATCCTGTAGAGTATGTTGCATTAGTTTTCCTTCCCTATTTAGTAACCTTTCTCCATATCCTGTAGTAATGCAAAATCAATAAATACTTATATAAAAAAAATAAATGCACTTTCCCCCAGAAGAACTGTTATAGTATACTTTAGTTTCACTGAAATAGTTGTTGTGACCCATTTAATAATCCACAGCACGGGATGTGTCTACACATCATTGGATATTGCATTCTTACAAACATTTGCAAATGTGTTGTCTTGCTTGCACAGGAAACACCAGTTGTGAATTACTGTTATAGTGCAGCAGTAGCACAATATCCAATAATGTATGGCTGTAGCCCTAACTTAGGTCCAGTTTAGGCAGTTACATGGTCTCATGCTTGGGTATCCCAGTCTTTGACCACCAAACCATTCACTTGACCACCTTGGTCTGAGGGAATAGTTCATTACAAAACCTCCCCGACTCAAGTACAGAACTTCCATCTTTGTAGGGTTCAGTTTCAGCCGGGTCAGTCTAAGCCAACCAGCCACGGCTTGCAATGCCCGGTCCAGATCTTCCAGTCTGGAGTCGGACCGGCCGCCCAACATCAGATAGAGCTGGGTGTCATCAGCATACTGGTGCCATCCCAGCCCATGCCTCTGGGCAATCTGGGAAAGGGGACACATATAGATGTTAAATAAGATCGGGGAAAGCACTGCCCTTTGAGGTACTCCACAGTCCAGTGAATGCCTTTTGGACTGCTGTTCCCCTAGTGCCACCCTTTGTCCCTGATCATGGAGAAAGGAGATGAGCCATTATAAGGCAAGCCCCTGAATTCCTATGGCGGTGAGGTGGCGGGCCAGTAGCTGATGGTCAACCATGTCAAATGCTGCCGACAGGTCCAGCAACATCAGCACCGCCAATCCACCTCGATCCAGATGCCTACTAAGGTCATCTGTGAGGGCGACCAGTGCCATCTCCATCTCATGATCAGGGCGAAAGCTGGACTGGAAGGGGTCTAAGATTCCTAGCTCCTTCAACCTCTCCTAATAGGACATGGCTCCTCACCTACACTAGACTCCTTCCATCTTACTGACATTTGACCTAATGTAGTACCCAAAACTGAACACAATGTTCCAGGTGAGGTCTTACCAAAGTAGTGCACAGCAGTTCCAATACCTTGGCTGAGTACAGACTGGCAGTTTGTTCTGGTAGCCAGTCATAGCAAAAAAGCCCCGGAATAAACTATACCGGGTTTTCCCATTCACACAGCGGGGGCCGCTGTCGGTAGATATGGGACGGAGGCGCGTGGGAGCGTTCAGACTGCCACGCTGGAGGTGTGCTGTATTCGCCAATTCCCCATTAATTTGTCTGTGGGTGTATGGGTGTATGTGCGCATGAGCACCCATGCGCTCATGCGCATAAGCACATTTTGCCGATTGGGGGAGGACCCCCCAGCGCTGGCATCACATTGGGCAGTGGAGCAGAGCACAGCCAATCACATCGCTGCTGCCTTCTGCCCAACGCGGGTTGCTCCTGGCTTTTCGGCTGCGCGTTCAGACTCCCCGGAAGCAGAGAAACACGCAACACACACGGGCTTTCGGATTTGCTACAGGTTTTATCAGGTATCTTTTTAATCCGGTGGTGAAGTGCAACAGCACGGGTTGGCTACGGGTGGGAGACGCCAGGCAGATGTGCCTGTGTGAACGCCCAATTTACTCCGGGATTGAGTCGTCGCTGGCCCGGGTCCCTACTGGGACAGATTGCCAGTCTGAACTCAGCCCTCACATATTTTTGGCACTACTCTTCTGCTAATGCAGCCTAAAATTTCATTAGCATTTTTATTTTTACCACCGTATCACATTACTGATTCATGTTAAGCTTATGGTCCTTTTCACAGTGGTACTACCCAGCCAGGTTGTACCCATCCTATATTTATAGGGATAAGCACAAACCGGCTCACAAACTAAAGTTCATCACAAATTTTAGCTGGTTTGTGGTCTCTGAAGCAATGTTTGTGGCCAGGCAACTGGCACAAACATTCCACAAACTTTCATGGTGTTCATGACAGTTTGTGGCAGTTCATGAATGGATATATTTCTGGACAGACTGTCTCTATTTAATTAAACTTGTTGTATGGGCTGTGACACTAGGGAGAATATAATATATATTGTTTGTAAATTTTGTGAATGTGGCCCAATTTCACAGTTACCAGCTCCCCTCATCCAGCTATGTGAACTAGTATACCAACTTATATTATTGGATGGTGGCTAGGCCCAATTATTATCTCAATGGCCCTCCTGGTGCCACACACAGTTATATTCCTATGGCCTATTTGTTACCATCTCACCATCCATGAAAAAAACCCTGTTCTCAAAAGAGCAGTTCTCGAAAGAGCTCTCTCAGCCCCACTTACCTTACAGGGTGTCTGTTGTGGGGAGGAGAAGGGAAAGGAAATTGTAAGCCACTCTGAGACTCCTTTGGGTAGAGAAGGGCAGGGTATAAATCCAATCTCCTCCTCCTCCTCCTTCTGATACTCTCCCCACTTTAAGGCAGATTTTTCCCACCAAAATTCTTAGTTCCCTTGAGGTACTGACTTGCCCCCCCAATAGTGTGATAATATTTGCAGCTTTATAAATCTGAATGTCCCACCCTGCGATAGCATCTGATTTGGCTTTTGCTTAGCCCAGGAACTTGCCAGGAGAAAACAGGACCTCTCTTTTTAGATCCCTTGAAATGGCACTGGAGACTGTGTAACAGTGAACAATAATAAAGAGTTTATTTAATAGGCAGGGATGGTATGGGATAGTCAGGTATTGGAAAGGCTGAGGTAAATGTTGTTGGGGAAACAGTATATTTTTCCGTTGACAGGCAATATGGTATTATAGCAGCTTTTTTTTCCCTGTATAAATTCTTGGTTCTTATCAGTGAGAGATAGTTGACTGAGAGAGCAATCCTAAGCATGTCTACTCTGAATTCTACTAAGGACTATTCAGTGGGTCTTACTGCCAGGAAAGTGCTCTTAGGATTGCACTGTGAGTATTTTAAGTTTCAGTAGCAAGGTTTCTGCATATAGTTTCCTAATAACTGTTCAGGTTTTCTGGAAAGGTCACTCTTTTTGTGTATCAAATTCTTTCCCCTTTTCTGAAATCACAGTGTCTTCTTTCCCTTGAGTAGACTATAACTGTTTTTCCTTTCATTAGAACAAATTTAGAGTCCAATGGCACCTTTAAGGCCAACAAAGGTTTGTTGAGGGTATGAGCTTTCGTGTGCATGCACACTTTGTCAAATACATTGGAAAGGACGCTAGATTTCAAACTTATAGATACATGCTGAACAGGAAATTAACATGTAACATGATGCAGATGCTTTAAGATATTCAAAGTGAAACTAAGTAACAAGCTAAGGTTATAAGGTCAACAGTTGTTTTGATTTAATTGAGGGGGAAAGGGCAACAAAGTAATAAATATGTCAAAATAGGGGATAAATGTGAGAAGGCATATTTTCTAATTGTGGGAAGTAAACTGAAAGTCACCAATCGTCTCCTCTCAAGCACAGAGGTAACTTAACAGTAAAACATTCCATTATTTCTTGAATTACATTTAGTATTCTACTATACTCTTCTGAAAAAGAAATACACTAAAATATAGAGGATGTATAGTCCTCCTTGTTGAGAATACATGTGTGAGGACTGAATGGGTTAGCATATGTAATAGGGTAAGAAACCAATATTCCTGTTGAGTCCTGGGGAAGTTTTTGTTCCAAGTGTTGTAATAACTTTTAATTCATCGATCTCCCTTTCCATTCTGTTCCTGAAGTTCCTTTGTAATAAAACAGCTACTTTGAGGTCATTCATTGAATGTCCTGGAATTTTGAAGTGTTCTCCTACAGGTTTCTCAGTCTTGTGATTCCTGATGTCAGATTTGTGTCCATTTACCCTCTGGTGGCATAGAGTTTGTCCTATGTAGAGAATTGAAGGGCATTGCTGGCATTTAATGGTATATACAATGTTAGAAGATGAGCAAGTGAATGAACCCCTCATGGTGTAGCTGATGTCATTAGGTCCACTGATTGTGTTGTCTGGGTGTATGTGGCAGCAAAGTTGGCATCTGGGTTTATTGCAAGCTCTGGTCCCAGTGCCCATGTTCAAATGAGATGCTACATTATTGTAGGTGAGGAGTTGTTTGAGACTAGGTGGCTCTCTCTGGCAAGAAAAGGTTTGTCCCCCAGTACTTGTGAAAGAGAACTGTTATTATCCAGTAAAGGTTGTAAGTCATTGACAATGCGTTGAACTGTTTTGAGCTGAGAGCTGTATGTGACTACTAGTGGTGTTCTATTGTCTCTTTGGGGCCTGTCTTGTAACAGGATTTCTCTGAGTATCATTCTGGCTTTGTTAATCTGTTTCCTGACTTCATCAGGTTTGACAAAGTGTGCATGCACACAAAAGCTCATACCTTGAATAAACCTTTGCTGGTCTTAAATGTGCCACTGGACTCTAAATTTGTTCTACTGCTTCAAACCAACATGGCTGATCACCTGGAACCATTTCCTTTCATATCATGCCAGTGCCAATTTCCTATAGAGCTGGACAGGACTTATATTTCTTCCCTGAAAAATAGAATCCTACTAGGAGTAAGGCCCATTGTGGGAAGAAATACAACAAACTCTAGAAGGAAGCTCCAGGTGAGTGTCCTGGCTGTAGCTGGTGGGGTGGATGAGGGAAGGGGGAAATAGAGGGAGGTGAGCCATGTTTATTTCCTTCTGCTTAGCTATAAGTCAAGGCTGTCTCAAGTCATTTTGCTGCCCCAAGTAGGTAGTATGGGAGGACAGCCTCATGGTAACAGGTATGGTTCCCTCTACCCGACTTATGTTGATTTGGGGTTATGCGGTGGCAGCTAAAGTAGAAAAGCACCTCCTCCTATGCCAGATCTTCTGGGTTCTAAGGGTCTAGAAAGCAGTTCCATAGCCAGTTACAGGGTTGCCAACTCTGGGTTGGGCAATACCTGTAGATTTGAGGGGTAAAGGCTGAGGATGGCAGGGTCTGGGGTGTGGAGGGACCTCAGCAGGGTATAATGCCATAGAGACCATTGCCCAAAGCAGCCATTTTCTCCAGGATAACTGATGTTGGAGCTCTCCAGGTGCTGCCTGGAGGCTGGCAATACTAAGGGGAGGGCCAGACCTGTAGATTTGAGGGATAGAGCCTGGGGAGGGCAGGGTTTGGGGTGTGGAGGGACTTCAGAAGGGTATAATGCCATAGAACCCACTGCCCAAAGCAGGCATTGTAATAGCTGGGAAATTTTCTGTAGAGGCAATGATGTGCTGTGACTGGGGAACTCAGTGATTTATGGGAGATCTCCAGGCCCCACAGGGAGATTGGCAACTCCGGTGACCATTTAAGGGAAGATTGGGATACGTATTTTGGCAACTCCAGTGACCGTTTAAGGGGAAATTGGGATATGTATTTTACCTCAAGACCCATTCAGTGATTCCCAGCAGCAGCAGCAGCAAACTGTTTAGAATGTTAGTGGCAAAGGCCAAACAGGCTACATATGCAAATGACCTCTGTGTTCCAACTGGCTATTGGGGGGAGAGGAACAGCAAACTGTTTAGAATACTGGAGGTGAGACACAGGCAATGCAGCCAGTGGATAGGGACAGCTTCTGAGTGACAGATCAGGGAGCCAACTGATTTGAGAGCGTGTGGAATGTTCAGGAGAATCCATGACCAAAACAGAATTATTATATAGAGAGATTCCTTTTGGCCTGATTGGGATCTCCAGCCTACTACCCAGTCACTCCGTCAAAATCTCAAACCCCAGTTCTTGGTGTCTGGTGTGAAAATGTACTTCAGCATAAGCTGACACTAGACTCTGAATTCTTAGGTGGAATTCTTTCTCAGGTTATGTTGAACACAGTTAAGATGAGGAGTCTTTCCCTATGTTCAAAAGGTGACCTTGTCTGACAGACTTTTAGTGAGACTTTTCAGACATCCACTCCTTTAGCTGAACTTTTCCTTTACTAAACAATAACTGCCGCTGAACTCAAAAGGAACTAACTTTTCCCTCAGGACAGAGCTGATCTTATATTTCCCTTAGCTGGCACTGGCCAGTCAGAGAAAAGAAGCAGCCTGTCACTCAAGCTCAAAATTCTAGAACAGAGTTAACTATTCACCTCCCTTCTCTGATGTTGCTACATTAGGGAAACAACATTTTAAATGCAGTCCATCACACTATCATGTAGTTTAAATTGGGTTTTAGATTTTTACTTGCATTGTATTGATTTTTATATGTTTTATTACTATGTTGTACCCCACCCCGAGCTCACTTGCAGGGGAGTGTGGGCTAAAGTTGCATAATAAATAAATAATTGATAATGGATGGAGGGGTCCATGTACTTTGGCAGAGGGGCACATGTGTTTGCAGAGCAATGTGCCCATGTAGCAGCACTGAAATGAAAATTAATGCAAAATGCCACTCACTTAAGAATTCCAAGATCTCTTGGACCTCAAGTGAAGTTAGGAGGAAGCAGAATATATATTTAAAACGACACACAGCTGAAAGGGTTAGAGACACTAGCTCTATTCTATTAAGGTCACATCTCTCCCTTTCATGACTTCTGCTAAATTTAATCAATCAATTAAGAGAACTTTTTTCTTGTTAAATTTAAATTGGTTTGATAGTTCCTAAAGAGGAACTGAATAATTTGTAATTTTGTCTTCTGTACAGTGTCAGGGGCAGTAGCTGAATAACAGTGATCTTTAAATATTTAAAAATTCTCAAATTCATCCCATATATATATATATATATATATATATATATATATATATACACACACATGTGTGTGTTTCATATATGTGTGTGTGTATGTGTGTGTGTGTTGCACTTGCTGCTCTCTCTGCACCTTTCATCATGGATTGCCCTAGACCCTGACCATATAGCTCCTGCCTGAACAATGCTTCTTAGAACACTGGTTTGATCAATTTATTATTACTCCCAGCTAGCCTTTCCTCCATCCTTTCCCCATGGGGCGGTGTCAGAAGTCCTAACTTAGTCAGCAAACACCAGACCTTTTTGATGCAAGCAAGGTTAGCGTTTATTAAGCTGCAATAGATAGATCACTGAAACAGGTCTCTTGTTCAGAATGACTTGGTTACAGAAAGCAAGCGGTTATACAGGGGAAGGGGGTGAATGGGGACCCCCCTTCTTCCATACAATGAATAAACATGCGACTGGGAAATCGAAAGTTACTAAGCAAATGAATTTCCCACCGCCCCCATTAACCACAGCTGCTACATCTATGCCAGCGATAGAGAAGCTCGCAACCCCGACTTGCCAAGGTCAGAACGTCCAGGCTGCAAGAGATAGGAAGAATAAAAGCCACATTCCATTCTCACACCCGAGGTGTAAATCAACAACTCCCCGGATTCCAACCTCCCGTCTGTCCCGCCACTAAGGCGCCAAAAGCCCACCTCCCTCCCGTCATCCATCATAGCCCACCTCCCACCCTTCCATCATGGCAGGGCTACCTGACATGCAGCCCCCTCGAAAATAATTCTACCCCTTTGGTTTGTGGGGGTACAATTTGTGAAAGGCCTTAACTAGCCGGGGGGCCAGAACATTTTCTGCCCGTACCCACTCCCTCTGCTCCGGCCCAAAGTCAATCCATTCAACCAGGTAAAACAAGCGATTGCGAGAGAGTTTAGAGTCCAGAATCTGCGAGACTTCGTAGTGAGGTTCCCCCCCCACCAGCAGCGGAGGTGGGGTGGGCCGTTGCGGTCGCCATTTGTTCCCTTCAGGCGCTGGGCGAAGAAGCCGCACATGAAAAACAGGATGCACAGACTTTAGAGACTTAGGCAACGCAAGTTCAACAGTTACATTGTTAATCACTCTCACAATCTCAAAAGGACCAATAAATTTCCAACCAAGTTTGCGGCTCGGCTGAATGCGACGCAAATGTTGGGTAGACAAGTAAGCAAACTCTCCACACTTGGGAACCCAGGCCAGGTTACGTTTTTTGTCGGCTTGGATTTTGTAGGCAGACTTAGCCTCTTCCAGAGTCTCTGCCAACGAGCCCCACGCCTCCTGTAGATGTTTGCACCAGTCACCAGCATCTCCCGCCGGGAGGTCGGGAGAAGACAAAAATGGCAGAGGCGGGGCGTCATAACCATGAACCGCTTTAAACGGAGACATCCCCGTCGACGAGTGCTGAGTATTATTGTAACAAAACTCAGCCAAAGGCAAAAGAGAATGCCAATTGTCCTGCTGGAAATTAGAAAAACAACGCAAGTATTGTTCCAGGGTCTGATTCACACGTTCAGTTTGGCCATCCGATTCAGGATGGTATGCACTGCTAATCCCCCTCTCTACTCCAAGCAGTGACATTAGTTCGCTCCAGAACTTGGAAACGAACTGAGCCCCCCTGTCGGAGATTACTTTAGCAGGTAAAGTGTGGAGTCTCACAACGTGTTGCAAGAACGCAGAAGCCAATTTCCTGGCAGAGGGGATGGTCGTAAAAGGAACAAAATGCGCCTGTTTAGTAAACAGATCTACGATCACCCAAATAACAGTTTTCCCCCACTAGGGGGTAAATCCGTAATAAAGTCCATAGAGATCACTTCCCAGGGCCGAGCCGGCGTAGGGAGGGGTTGCAGGGCACCAGGGGGTTTTCCAGGGCGAGGTTTGCTCATTAAACAGGTTTGACAAGCAGAAGTGAAGAGCGAAACATCTTTACGTAGCCCTGGCCACCAAAATTGCCGCTGTAAGAGCTGGAGAGATTTTACAAACCCTGTGTGTCCAGCTAGCTTGGATCCGTGTGCCCAACCCAACACCTCCCCCCGGAGAGATCGGGGAACAAAGAGCTTGTCATTTTTAGTCCAGCAGCCATGCGCATCGCGGGACAACCCTTCTTCCCCCTCCACCTCCTCCCTGTCCGCATCAGACATTTCAGTGGAAAATCGTACCGCCCAGTCACTTGGAGGAGGGTCTGGCGGAGGGGGGGAACGTTTGGCCTGCCTCCTCGTGGTTACCGCTCCTCCCAACTGGGAAGGAGTGAATACAGAGTCCCGAACCTCCTCCCTCTTGCTGTCGTGTTGGGGGAGGCGTGACAGAGCATCGGCCAGCGAATTTGACGTCCCCGGGAAATGGTGCAGTGTGAAATTGAATTTGGAGAAGAAATCTGCCCAGCGGAGCTGTTTTGCGTTCAAAGACCGGGGGGAGCGGAGCAGCTCGAGGTTCTTGTGGTCAGTCCAGACCTCGAATGGGACTCGCGCTCCCTCTAACCAATGGCGCCAAGTAGACAACGCCAAACGGATCGACCCCGCTTCTTTCTCCCAAATGGACCAATTCCGTTCAGTATCATTGAATTTCCTAGACACATAGGCAAGGGGGTGTAATTTACCGTCCTCCCCCTCCTGGAGGATCGCCCCCCCCATAGCGACGTCCGAGGCGTCAACCTGGACAATGAATTTTTTAAGTTCATTGGGGTGGGCCAACACTGGTTCTGAAGTGAAGAGGGTTTTCAACTTGTCAAAAGCCCGTTGGCACTCTGGCGACCATACTAGTTTAGCGCCAGGTCGAGTGCATTCGGGTGGCTTCCCTTTGGTTTTTAGTAAGTCTGTTAAGGGGAGAGCCACCTGGGCAAAGTTCGAGAGGAATGACCTGTAAAAGTTCGCGAATCCGAGGAAACCCTGGAGTTGCCTTCGTGTTTGGGGAGGTTCCCACCCCACCACATCCTTGATTTTGTCAGGGTCCATCTCAATTCCCCTTTGGGATATGCGGTAGCCCAGGAAAGGGATTTCCGTTTTGTGAAATTCACACTTGGACAGCTTGGCAAACAGTTTATGCTTATGCAACGTTTTGAGTACTTCCCTCACCAGTTTTACATGAGATGTAAGGTCGGGGGAATACAAAAGAATGTCATCAAGGTAAACAAGGACCCCCTTGAACAGGTACTTGTGTAACACCTCGTTAATCAAATTCATGAAGACCCCAGGGGCCCCCTGAAGTCCGAACGGCATAACTAAGTATTCAAACTGGCCGAGAGGCGTGTTAAATGCCGTCTTAAACTCGTCCCCCTCCCGAATCCGGACTCGGAAATAGGCATCTCGGAGGTCAAGTTTGGAGAAAATTTTCCCTCCAGCGACTGCTGCCAACAAGTCTTTTATGAGGGGCATGGGGTAAGCGTTAGTGTTGGATACCGCATTCAAGCCCCGATAATCCGTGCAAAGCCGTAACCCTCCGTCCTTCTTTTTCCTAAAGAGCACGGGGGCTGCGAACGGGGAGGACGCCGGCCGTATGAAGCCCCTGCTGAGATTTTTGTCAATGAACTTTCTCAGTTCCACCTTTTCCGAAGGGCTCATAGAATATAGTTTCCCTTTAGGTAGTTTTTGGTTGGGCAAAATTTCGATTGCACAATCAGAGTTTCTGTGGGGGGTAGTTCATCTGCTTCCTCCTCCCCAAACACAGGGGCTAGGTCTCGGTATTCGGGGGGAATGCTTTCTAGTTCTGCATCGGCTACCCCAGCCGGCACCGAGAGTTTTCCCTCGATTATGGGTCCCCACTCTGTTTTCCAGACGTGGGACCGGCATTTCTCGGAGATGAAATCTACCTTTCCCTCCCCCCAGAGCACGTGAGGATCGTGATCAAAGAACCACGGACTTCCTAAAACCAGGGGAAACCGGGCGGACGGGGTAACTATAAAAGATCTCTCTTCCCAGTGCTGCCCCAGTCCCACCCGCAATGGCACAGTCTCGTATTTGCAAGGTTCCTTCATTGTGGACCCGTCCATTTGGGTGAAAATCAAGGGGTCTTTTAGTTTAAGGACTTTCGCCCCGAGTCCCGTCAGTAGGGTAGGGTTGATCAGGTCTCTCCCACACCCTGAGTCAATGAGAGCCCGTACTCTCATATGGGTCAATAGACCCGGGTCCATTAAAGTCACTGTAAGAAAAAAGAGAGAGGGGGTTTTGCTCACCGGGAGTTGCGCCTGGGGTTGTGGGACCTGCTGTTCAGCGCTGTTCACAGCAGGTCCGCCTCGTTTCCCTGTGGCACGACCTCGCCATCGGAGGAGTCGGATGGCTCGCTGAGTGGTTTAGCTTGCAAAGCTTTCGCCCCCTTCGGTCTCGCCACCTGTTTTGGCGTGGATGTGTCGAACTTCTTCTTTGTTCCCTTTTGCGCCCCGGTCGATGCAGACGAGGTCGGGCAGTTCACGGCGAAATGGCCCCCTTCTCCGCATTTGAGGCACAGACCTTGCTTCATCCGGAGTTCTCTTGTCCCGTCCTTCTGCTTTGGGTTCTGGACGGGAGCCTTTCCTCTCGCAGTCGGTGCGTTCCCTCGGGTTGCCAGCGCTGCGGCATCGTCTAGTTTGATGGTCTTCAGCCGGTTTTCCATCGTGATTGCGGCCTGGATCCATCCAGTGAGGGTGTTCGGATCTTGGTTCAGGGTGACCTCACGGCGAACCTCCGGGTTCAACCCCCATTTGTAAAACTCCAGGAGATTTCCTTCTCCTCGCAGCTTTGCGGCACATCTGCGGAACTCCGCGGTGTAATCTCTCACCGACCTCGCGCCCTGCTTGAGGCTCCGGATCGTTGCTTTTGCTGCTTTAGTTGAGTGCACGTCTTCAAATTGTTCTTTCATAGCCCACATGAAGGAGTCGATCTCTCTCAGCTCGCGCCCATCGGCTTGGTGGAGCCCCACGTACCAGTCAGCTGCTGCTCCTTTCAGGTGAGCCGCTATGACGTCGACCATCCGCTCTTCCCTCTGGAACAGGTGGCCCCAAGTTTCAATGAACTTCTCGGCTCGCACCAGGAAGAACGGGAACTTCTCGGGGTCTCCGTCAAAATCCGCATCCAGGAGCTCGGTAGGCTTAGGAGGCAGGAACCCCCAAGGGCGAGGGGGTTGTTGCCCCGGCGGCCCCCGTGGCGCTGGCCCCGCTGGTTGATCCGGTGGTCCGGCTGGCACGTTCCCCGGCCCTTGGTCCGGTGCTGGACGTTGATCTGGAGGGACTTGTGCCGGCGGCTCTTCCCGTCTCTGTCGTTCACGCTCCTCCCGAATGCCATCCGCAATCATCTGTGGGATGCGAGCGAGGGATTCATCCAGGAAACGCATCAGGCGGTCTTGGCTTGGCTCCCCGCTCCATCTCCGCCTCACCACGACACTCTCTCGGGGCTCGGAGTCCCTGCCGGTGTCTTCCAGGGGTTCGGCGGTAGCCAACTTGCGGACCGACCTCTCGGGGTGGCTCATCCCCATGGATGCTCTTGGGGTCCCGAACCACGCCTCGTGGGTCTCGGTCAGGGGTTTCACCCAGTCCCGTCTGCGTCCCGCTCGGTGGGTCACCCCTCCATAAGCTGCCCCATACGGATCGCCGTAGGGCCCTCCAAAGTCGTACTCCAAACCCCATTGTCCCGGCACGTATGTGTCAGGGGTTTCTTTGGGTACGCCTTTCCCTGGAGGTTTCTTGTCCTTTTCTTCTTCTTCAATCGGGAGAGTGTCTTCTTCTCCATCACTCATTTTGGAGTGGTGGGTTTAGGACCAGTCCCGAAAGTAAATGATGATTTCTGAACAAACTGTCAGAAGTCCTAACTTAGTCAGCAAACACCAGACCTTTTTGATGCAAGCAAGGTTAGCGTTTATTAAGCTGCAATAGATAGATCACTGAAACAGGTCTCTTGTTCAGAATGACTTGGTTACAGAAAGCAAGCGGTTATACAGGGGAAGGGGGTGAATGGGGACCCCCCCTTCTTCCATACAATGAATAAACATGCGACTGGGAAATCGAAAGTTACTAAGCAAATGAATTTCCCACCGCCCCCATTAACCACAGCTGCTACATCTATGCCAGCGATAGAGAAGCTCGCAACCCCGACTTGCCAAGGTCAGAACGTCCAGGCTGCAAGAGATAGGAAGAATAAAAGCCACATTCCATTCTCACACCCGAGGTGTAAATCAACAACTCCCCGGATTCCAACCTCCCGTCTGTCCCGCCACTAAGGCGCCAAAAGCCCACCTCCCTCCCGTCATCCATCATAGCCCACCTCCCACCCTTCCATCATGGCAGGGCTACCTGACAGGCGGGTTCGTAAGGGGGGGGGGCACATGTCTTTACCTTCCACCTTTCCTTTTTTGTGCTTCTGAGGAGTTTGTTCCTTATGAGTTCCCCCCGCCCCCAGGTTTGTTGGCTTTTCCAATTGCCTTCAGATTGTGGATTACCTCTTTCCCACCTTTTTTGTAGATTAGTGGTTTGGGGTCAAATCTAATTTCTCACTGCTTGGGTTTGGATAGGTAGGCTCCAAAAAGAGACACCACACAGTCTGTACCCCTTAGTGCTGTTGGCTGCAAGTGGTGGCTGGAGCTCTTTTGGAATTATAACTGATCGCCAGGCAACAAAGATCCCCCGGGGGAAATGGCTGCTTTGGAAAGTAGACTCGATGGCATTATATTCCTTTGAAGTCTCTCCCCTCCCCCAACCCCACCCTCCTCAGGCTCCACCCACAAAATCTCCAGATATTTCCCAACCTGGATCTGGCAACAGCATCCCCTTCTCCATGCCCAACAAACGAATTGCAACATGATGTGAGTTTGCCTCAATTTTTTTTTAAAAAAATGCTCTATTTTCTCAGTTGCTAAGTCTGGTGTTTTTTTTTTTTTTTTTTTAAATAATTTTTGTGCCTTTCCCCACTATGCAGAGAGGATGCCTGGGGGCACATTACTCAAGGGGAAGTAAAACCAGACTCTTGTACCCAATTTCTTTGCCACCTGGGAAGTTTTAGAAAACAGGGTTATTATGTACTGAGATCGAGGCAGCGTTTCAACAAGTGATTTCTTTATTAGCTCAGAACACAGACAAACAACACAGAGAACGATTCAACTATATACAGTTTGAACCAGGGAAACCATGCCTCCTGGAAAAATAACATCCAATCAATGATGAGTGCTTGGGACCAATGGGAGTCAGAGGCCGTGGTCACACAGCAAGGTAATTGCGCTTTGTTCCTGCTTTGTTTAAATCGGGAACATTTTTCTTTGCATTGGGCTGACTAGATGCAGCTGGCCCCTCTCTTCCAGCACCTGCTCGCCTTCTGCTGTGCTGTCCCTCCAGGTGATCCTGGCGGCCAAGGGGGAGGCTCGGGCGGCTGCTGCTCCTGTCGCCACTGTGGGGGGGGGCGCTGCTGCTGCCGCCATTGACCCATGAAAAAAGGCTCCGCCATCTCTGCCATCCTCCTTGCTGGCCCCCATCCAGGCTGCCAGAGCCCCCGCCTCTCATTCCCATGTCCAGGGCTGTCTTTGTCCATTTTTTTAAAGCTTCCGGTTTGAGCGCTTGAGCAAACATGCACTTAATAAATCCATTATTAAATGTTAAATGGATTTATTAAGCACATGTTTGCTCAAGCGCTCAAACCAGAAGCTTTTTAAAAAAAAAAAAATGCACAAAGAGCGGTCAGACGGCCCTAATCGCAATCATTGTGAAAGATGGCTGTCCAGATGGGTGAAATTGCGCATTCAAAGCGCAAGTGCCAGGAAAATACCTGATTTTCCAGGGGGCAGGAAAACCCAGGAGCATTGCAGGAGTGAGCCCGCTTCGGTGTGGGAGGCGGATTGGTGCATGTGAACTTGAAATTTAAATGTGCAAGGGAACAGTGGCGAACCCCGATCAAAAGGTCAGTGTGACCGCACCCAGAGTCTTTCCAGATCAGTCTGTGTAGCAACAGCAACCAATCCAGTTGTGTAGTTTAGTATGCTTAGTTTAGGACCAATGCTCATGCTTTACAAACACAGATAACCCATTACATAACAAGGGTGAACTAGGCCTTTGTATTTTGATACCATTTGGTGAAAACAAAGAATGCTCAGGAAAATCTGCCATGGAAAACAATGTTCAGATATCTGATCCAATCTTCATGAAAACAGAAAAGCAACCTGACTGGTTTTCACAACATGACAACAACATTCCCAAGTACTTCTAAAACTGATACACTTTCCCTTGCTTAAATTGTGATGTGGAATCAAAGCAGTAATTTGTCTAGTGCACACCAATAAACTTTAGGCTGAAGTCTGCATAGAGTTTTAGTACAATATTAGCTATCTTATTCTGAGGTCTGAAACATTTTGTTCTTTTCCACAAAAGTGGCAGTGCAACAAAAACTAGCCTTGCCCCAGCCAGTGCCCAGACTGCCTATAAAATAATCACCCCCTTGAACCAGATTTTAGACCTATAATTATGATATTAATTAATAACATGGCCTATGCTTTTGAATTATGGTGCTGGAGAAGACAATCTTGAGAGTCCCTTGGACTGCAAGGAAATCAAATCAGCCAGTCCTAAAAGAAATCAACCCTGACTGTTCCCTGGAAGGCCAGATACTGAAGCTGAAGCTCAGATACTTTGGCCACCAAAGGAGAAGGGAGCCCTCACTGGAGAAGACCCTTATGCTGGGAAAGATTGAAGGTCAAAAAAGAAGGGGATGGCAAAGGATGAGATGGTTAGACAGTGTTATCAAGGCAATGAACATGAAGTTGAGCAAACTCCAGAGCACAACAGAAGACAGGAGGGCCTGGAGTGATGTTGTCCATGGGGTCGCAAAGAGTCAGACTCGACTGTGCAACTGAACAAAACAGCATCCTCAGCCACAGCAGTTAAGTATCAGCTCATACTTAGGCATTCATTTGAATGATGGATTAGGTGCCCAAAAGTTTGTGGGGTTTTTTACCCTACATGTACTCATCAAGTGCTATTGACACATGACACATGAAGCTGCCTTATACTGAATCAGACCAAGGTCAGTATTGTTTACTCAGACTAGCAGCAGCCCTCCTGGGTCTCTGGTAGAGGTCTTTCAGATCACCTACAACCTCATCCTTTAAACTGGAGATGCCAGGAATTGAACCTGGGACCTTCTGCATGCCAAGCAGATGCTCTACCACTGAGCCACAACCCCTTCCCCATTTCATTGGAGGGCTCCTTTTTCAGAATGCCTTACATCACTGGATGTCTTTTGAAAAAATATTTACTCTTACCTTTTTATAAATCAGAACAGTTATCTCGCTCCTGAAAGACATATTCTGCAATCACTCCATTAGCTGCTCATTTGTTACCAGGTTCAATTCATGGTAATGGCTACCACTACAAAGCCCTTCATGGCATTCGACCCTCATATATGTTAGACTGTCTCTCCTCCTATGCTCTGCCATGACACTTTAACCCATCTGAGCAAAACCTCCTAAAGGGTGCCACCCTACAAATAGGCAAGATCAACCCATTTGTCTGGAGTTGTAATTTTGGGAGATTTCCAGCCCCCACCTGGAGACTGGCAACCTTATGTGGGAGCCACCACGGAGAATGTGCATATAGTCTTTAAAGCTCATTGACTTCAGTGGACTTTAAAAAAAATGTAACTCAGCTTTACATGGAAGTGTTCATCAGCAATTGCCCTGGAATGAAGTTCTAGTTGAGAACTGGCTGATTCCTTTTTCCCTCTGGTTTTTATATATGGTCACTTTATGACTGTATCTGCATGCAGAGTTCAGATTCAAGCAAGCAAGGATTCTGCAAGGGCAGATGGAGACTCTCCTCTCCCCCTTTAAGATGGGCTGCTTCAATAAATCCTTCTTTTATTAACTGTATGCATTATCAGGAAGTTGATGTACCTCTCGCCTTGTAAATCAGGAAGGTCCGGAGGAAGAAAGGTCATTCTTGATACCAAATCTGACCTGTAACTTCAAGAATCTGCATTTATAAAAAGCAGATGTACCCCGAGTAATTCAGACTATCCCCAGGCAGAATCTTATAGAAGGTAGCAAAATCACACCCAAACTTATAACAAGCAGAGAGATCAATGATGAATAAGTGGATCATAGAGAAACCACAAGCCAGAATTAAGATTTCTGGGGCAAAGATGAATCACAAACCAGAATTAAGATTGCTGGGGAAAAGATTAATCACAAACCAGAATTAAGATTGCTGGGGAAAAGATCAACGACCTCAGATATGCAGACGATACCACTCTAATGGCAGAAAGTGAAGAGGACTTAAAGAGCCTCTTGTTAAGGGTAAAAGAGGAGAACACAAAGGTTGGCTTGAAACTCAACATCTAAAAAAAATTAAGATTATGGCATCCGGTCCCATCACTCCTTGGCAAATAGAAGGGGAAGATGTGGAAGCAGTGGCAGACTTCATGTTCCTGGGATCCCAGATCACTGCAGATGGTGACTGCAGCCATGAAATTAAAAGACACCTGATCCTTGGGAGGAAAGCAATGGCAAACCTAAACAGCATGATAAAAAGTAGAGACATAACCCTGCCAACATAAGTCCGCATGGTCAAAGCAATGGTATTCCCAGTAGTAACGTATGGCTGCGAGAGTTGGACTATAAGGAAGGCTGAGCACTGAAGAATAGATTCTTTTGAACTGTGGTGCTGGAGAAGACTCTTGAGAGTCCCTTGGATTGCAAGGAAATCAAATCAGTCAGTCCTAAAATAAATCAACCCTGACCGTTCCCTGGAAGGCCAGATACTGAAGTTGAAGCTCAAATACTTTGGCCACCAAATGAGAAGGGAGCACTCACTGGAGAAGACCCTGACGCTGGGAAAGGCTGAAGGTCAAAGAAGAAGGGGACGGCAAAGGATGAGATGGTTAGACAGTGTCACCGATGCAATGAACATGAAATTGAGCAAACTTCAGAGGACAGCAGAAGACAGGAGGGCCTGGCATGATCTGGTCCATGGGGTCGCGAAGAGTCGGACTCAACTGTGCGACTGAACAACAACAAAGAGGAACCATCAGGAAGTCAAAAGGCATCAGGAAATTGAGACATTGAGATTTCAACTCTAATGTATCTCTTATATAGAAGAAGATACCAGCTCTTTGAGTTAGAAGGAGGAACAAAAAGGTCTTTGGATCACAATTATACCTAACCCTGGTTATTGAATTGCAGCTTGAGGTATTAGAATATTAAGACAGATGAGGAAACTGAGAAATCTAAAGGAGGAAATGAAGTGAAGAAATTGAATATTGACATAGCAGGACTGAGTGAAGTGAGATTGCGGGGGGGGGGGATTTCTGGACTGAGAACTTTAGAAAGATATCCCCAGGTGGCTCAAGTGGAAAAGAAGGTGTTGCCTTTAAGTGGGGGAGAGCGAAAACTACAGCAAAATGTGATAAGAAAATTGATAACGGTGTGAATAGAACTAGGAAGGATATCGTAATAATTCAAGTATCCATGTCATTTGGAAATGACGATGATTAAGAAACTGAAGTGATAGCAAAATGAATAACGGGTAGATAAATGAAAGGGAAAGATAATGTGACAATGGCCGGAGAGTAGGAGGCCGCTGCTGAGGAACAAAATGGAGGGGAAAGAAGTAGGATTATTTTAGGGAAGGTGAACAAAATTATAGAATAGTCTAGTGGATTTCTGGAAACAATTCTGCTCAGTAATAATAAATACCCTGATTGAGGATACACTTGGGTGAAAAAACCAGGAGACACAACATGATTGTGTGTGTGTATGTGGGTTTGCCATCAAGTCACAGCTGACTTATGGGGACCCCATAGGGTTTTCAAGGCTGGAGACATTCGGAGGTGGTTTGCCATGGCTTCCTCCAGGTCACAATCCTGGTATTACGTCTCCCATCCAAATACTAGCCAGGGAGGACCATGCTTAGCATCTGAGATCTGATGAAATCAGGCTCGCCTGGACTATCCAGGTCAGGGCAAAATAATATTGTAGCTATTAATTTAAGCATCTGATTTAGGCTACCTGAACCATCTCACAAAGATAGATTTAACATCATTTAAGAGACCCTAGGCACCCAAGAAGGATAACAACATAGAACTATAATTAATGGGATACATTCAATGACATAATAATAATGGGCCATGTTGTCTACTGTTCCCAAGTAAATCAATCGGTGTCAAAGGTCCTTTGGGAAAACTCCAGTTTGCAGCTTTTCCAGAATGCTAGAATCAGGGGAGCTTTCTTTGCATTCTTTGGAAATCTATTCCATAAAATGAGTGAAGCAGCTATAACACAGCACAAATGAGCTACAGCCAGGGGTCTTTTTGGGGGAGCGCACCAGAGCACAGCTCTGGGAGTTCAGGAGCCAAGCCCTGCCCCCAGCCAGCATTCCCGGGAGTCTTTCAGGCAGCCGAATGTCAATTTCAGCTCCATTATATCCTATGGGCCATTGAAGTCAATGGTGAAAACATAGGGTATATTCTGGGGGCTGGAGGGAGGGAGTTTGAGGAAGAGGCTCTAAACTCACAGGGTAGCTGATGGAGCCTCTCCCCAAGATACCCACCAAGTTTCAAGAACATTGGATCAGGGGGTCCAATTCTACGGGCCCCTAAACAGGTTGCCCCTATTCCCTCCATTGTTCTCTATGGTGGGAAAAATTTCATTCCCTCCTTTCCTTCTCTCTTTTTCCTCTTTCCCTCCTTCTTCTCTTCTCTTTTTCCCTCCTTTCCCTGTTTCCCTCCTTCTTCCCTCTCTTTCTTTCCCCTCCCTTTCCTTCTTTTTCTTTCCCTCTTTCCTTCCTTCTTTCCTTCTCTCTACTCTCTCTCTTTCCTTCCCTCTTTCCTCCTTCTGTGTCCCAACTCTCATGAGAAGGAGTTTAAACTAAACCCCTTCTCTCTTAGCTCCCCCACCCAGACCAGCTAGGGAAGGGAAGGGGAGGCTTTTGAAGATGCCTCCCCCCCTTTTGCTTCCCCTTCTGACATCACTTCCAGTGATGTCAGGGGGCATGACATATGCTAATAGCCTAATAGCTCATTAGCATACTATATGCTAATGAGCTCCTGCTGCTGTTTTTCTATGAAAAGACCCCTGGCTACAGCCATCCATACCTGCCTGTAGGATGGGACAGACAGCAAAAACTATTGAAGGGAATGGAGGTGCCGTGCAGTTCAAGCAGACGTGATCCTTCAAGGATGTCGGTCCCAGGTCATGAAGGGATCTAAAAGTAAGCACCAACATCTTGAACTGAACCAACAAACAAATAGACAGTCATTGCAAAGATCTCAGTTGTGGTCTTATGGAGGGGAAATGCCTAGCTGACAACAACTTGGCCACCCTGCTTAGAACTAATTGACATTTCCAAATTGTTTTCAAGGGCATCACCCCAGAGTGCATTACAGTATTTGAGTCTCAAGACAACTGAAGCATGGATTGGATTGGCAAGTTCAATGAAGACTTTATTCTAGATCATTTATTGAATTATGTTGTACTGCCTTGATTGCATCGTTCTCTGATTATGGAACCAGCTTGTTAAGTCATTGTCCTCAAATTGTGAAACCTAGTTTATAGGATGTGTTAGACGGTTGCTATTTCATTGTCCTTTAATAGTGTCATCCCGTTTTATTGCATTGTTCATTGTACACTGTATGCTGGCCTTTGTCACTCTGTCAACCATCATGAGTCTCAAGGAGAAAGGTGGGCAATAAATGTAGTATGTAGAATAAGTACATGGGAAACCTGCATTTTTGGTTACTGTATTAACCTATTCTTAAAGTAAGAGGGCAACCTCTTTATCAAGGAATGATTCACCCCATCCCTAATTTGTAAAATAACCCCATCCTGAACCTCAGGTTTTCTTGCTAGCATCACTTTTGTCTTATCTGGGCTTAGTTTCAGTTCTCTCTCTTCTACTCGATCTCAGCTTTAAATGTAAGCACTGGCTCACATCGGGGACAGCAGCATCGACAGGCTTAGTCAACATATACTCATTTTGGAAGAAAAATTACAAAATAACCTTAAAAGATTGGGATTAATGACAGGTATCATTCCTCTGAAGCATATACCTATGCTTTGGCAACTAATAACATCTGTAAGATAATTACCAAAATCTGGACAATTGTTGTTGTTTTTTTAAAAAAAACCTGAATGTTAAATCTTGGATGATAAAAGTCTGGAAGATTGTAAAACTATTGAAGTTGATGGAAATAGTTCACCTTACAGGTGGCAGGTTAAAAAACACTAGATGGTCCCGGTCACATGGAGCATTTGCCCCGCTGAAGTCACGGTAGCCCTGCAGAGTTTCTGGGCACGATCACGCCGGCACATCTGGGAGGCGTAGCACTCCCGTGGCCAACGCGCGGCTTCCTGCCGAAGATGTGGAGTAAAAACCTACCAAAGAAGGATCACTAGTTTCTGGAAAATGTGGGGCAAAGGCGGGCATCTGATTGAGGGAGTGCCAGTATCCTGTGACATCTGGCACCCGTCCATGTCCGGGAGCAAACTGGATGTTGTAAGTTTCCATAGGATGCACACCAATGCCAAATGGCGCATGCACGCAAACAAGACACCAACAGCAGCCTGTCCCCCCCAATGGCGCATACACATACAAACAGTGCAGCATGTGTGATCACGCTGCCCCACTTTTTTGCCATGCTTTAGCATCACCTTGTGATTGGCGCTAATAGCCGAAGCGTGGCAACTCGGGGGACCGTGTGATAGGGCTACCTCACTTTATTTTACTCCAGCCTCCCCCCCGTGTTGTCTGGCCTGTATGACTGGGACCGATGTTTTGTTTGTTGAAAACAGTTTTCTGACTATTTGAGGCAAGAGTTTATTTTATCTTTTGATTCATGGATTCAGCCCATTGACTTCAGTGGTCTCAAAAGACTATAACTCTGTTTAGGATAGCCCATGAATATATGATGCCTATATTGTACTCATTGTTTCCCCAAGACTGGCTAATAGCAGCTGGGGGGTTCTATTGGGGAAGTGGTGTGGGGCAGTCATCCACAACATGGTGCCAGGCACTTACTATTGTTTATCACATGGCAGAGCTACACACAGTAAACATATAATAATATAAAATATGGAACCAGGTTGATACAATGGGTATGCAGACTGATTGGCCAATCCCCCTAAATACTAATATCTAAATGTTCAATCCACTCAGTCACAACTGGGGAGGGTTCAAAGAGTTCTGTCACGTCTCCCTAGAAAGCATGATGCTCGCATTCCTATGAGAGATGGAAAATAGTTTGGTGGAATTTCACCACAATGGCATTCAGGTCCTGGTATTTTACCCCATTTAAGCAACAGGTCTGCATAACTGTCCGAGCGCAACTTAGCCATCTTCCATACTTTACCTGGCAAGTCAAATCCTACAGGCTTCTTGTAGGTGCTTATCAGGTTCTGGCTACTGGGTAGAACTGAGTGCATCCATGTTTGCAACTATTCATTCCCTAGATGGAAATTTTGTGATAGCAGGATTTGTGTAGATTTTATTGGTGGGTGTTGGGATCTTAGTCTGGATAGGCCCATGTCAGCCATGTCTTTGTGGAGGGGCAACTCTCTATTTTCAATGATGTTTCTATACTCAGGAAGCACAGCATCTTGTCTTCAGAGATGACGGGGAATGATGTGGCACAACATGGGTAGCCAACAGGTCAGAGTAGATTCAATACAGAGGTGTCAAACTCATTTGTTATGAAGGCGAGATCTGACATAAATGAGGTTTTGTTGGGCCGGGCCATGTGTGCGTCATAAAATTTAATGCTAGGTAGTGGAGCTGCGGTGGCTCAAGTGGTTAAGACGCTGAACTGCAGGCTCTGGAAGGTCAGTAGTTCAGCAGTTCGAGACCCGGGTGCCGCATGACAGGGTGAGCTCCTGTCTCTAGTTCCAGCTCCTGCCAACCTAGCAGTTCGAAAGCAAGAAATTGCAAGTAGATAAATAGGTACCACTTCAGTGGGAAGGTAACAGCGTTCCATGCACCTTGGTGTTTAGTCATGCCGGCCACATGACCACGGAAACGTCTTCGGACAGCGCTGGCTCTTCGGCTTTGAAACGGAGATGAGCACCGCAACCCTAGAGTCGGATTCGACTGGCTTTCGAGCAAGGGAACCTTTACCTTTACCTTTAGTGGAGATGTAAACTTTATAAAGGACACAAACATAAAGGTATTTTGTTTTGTTTTTTTACTTAAAATAAAAACATGCTTAAAGCATTAGCACCCTTGCAATATTTTGTTTATTTAGCAGTGTCTGATAACTGACACCTCTTGCTCTGAATTACTGCATCAAAATGCCTGTGCTGTTGCAATCTTGAGTATGCTGTTCAGGTGTGTATCTGTAAGCTGCAAACTTATGATGACGCAGCAGCAGCAGAACTGGAAGAAGAAGCAGAAGACAGCCAGTTTTACTGTGGGCCCGATAGAAGCCCTCCGGGGGCCTGATTCGGCCCCCAGGCTGCATGTTTGACACCCCTGGTTTAATACATCCGTTGACAGTTCTCATTGTTGTATTGAGTTGGACATCAAGTGTGTAGACATGAGGGCTTCTGAGCCACACTGAAGCACCCGATTCTGCAGTACTGGACACCAACCCCAAAGCTGAGCATCTAAGTGTTGTAACAGATGCACCCCAAATCGTATCACATAATTTTTGAAGAATGTTGTTGTGTGTGTGTGTATTTTCACTGCTACATTGGTAAGATGATGCTTATGGATCAAAGTCCTCTCCAGGTTAATGCCAAAGTCCTCAGGTGTATGGTTGTGTGTATGTTGGGTGCTATTAAGGTAGACATTTAGTTTATGGTTGGCAAAGCTGTTACTGAGATGGAAACAGGAGCATTCTGTTTTTTCCTGGACTTGGGATGAGCCATCAGGCACTATATTTCCTGGTGCCTACTTCCTTTCCCAAAGTATCTGTTCCCAAAAGCAAAGAGCCAGTCCTCACCTTCCTCTATCCCATTGGAGCACAAAGTTCCTGGAGTACCCCTTTGAAAATTTCAGCTCCCATCATAGGATGATACTAGCTTAGAACATCTAAACATTTTGTGATTGTCCCCAGCTCCCATGGAAAACATTTTGTGGTTGGCCATGCCTCCTCCAGGAAGCCATTATATGATGGAACCCATTACCTGTTTTAAAAATTCCAAATGTGCCTACAGGTTCACCAAGGTTTGGGACTCCAGGCAAAGGAGGAATTGATTAAATTCCCCCTTCCTCAGTATCATGGTCCCAACATAAGTTGCACCCCTCTGCTCACATGGATGTTTTGGAACTTCAAAGAAAACATTTAGGTATTTTATCACATATTATCCACATAATGGCCCATGGTCAATATCAGTTGATACACCATCTGTCTTATCCACGCAGGATGTCTGTTAATGATGCCATTCCAGAGTTTTTGTGCTCTGTGTGGTACACCTCCTTTGATCAAGCAGTCCAGGTGGTGTGCCGTTGCAGGATAGGGGCTGAGATGGCCAAATGCAACATTAAACCAGCATTTAGGCTCCTTCCGGGTTCACCCCAGCGATTTTGAGTTGTTGGGGTTTTCCTTTGAAGGTCAGTTTTGTATGGACCAGGCTTTGCCTATGGGCTGTTCTGTTTCGTGTGCAGCTTTTGAGCGTTTCAGCACGTTCCTAGATTGGGCCCTTTAGTGCCACACAGGGATTTCCACAGTTGTTCACTATTTGGATGATTTTTTATTTGTAGCACTGTTGGGCTCTGGGAGATGTCAAGTACTCATGCAGAAGTTTTCAGAGCTGGTTGAAGATCTGGGTGTTCCCTTGGCTCATGAGAAGACTGAAGGTCCCTCTCAAGTATTGACCTTTTGGGGCATTGAATTACAGGCCTCTCGGTTGCCTATGTCCAAGGTGGCTGAGTTGCATGTGAGGTTAGCCACTTTCATGGTGCGTAGGAAGGCCACATTGCATGAGTTTTGGCAGCTAGTGGGGCATATTAACTTTGTTTGCAAGGTGGTTGCCCCGGAGCGTGCTTTTTTGCGCAGCTTGTATGATGCTCTGAAGGGCCTACAGCTACCACACCATAGGGCCAGGGTTGCGGCTGGTATAAGGGCCAATCTTGAAATATGGCTGGAGTTCCTTGGCTCCTTTCATGGATTTTCCTTCGGGAGGACTGAGCTGCAGTTGAAGGCCGGCTTGCAGATTTGCTCTGATGCTGCTGGGTCGCTTGGTTTTGGAGTGTATTTTCAGTGGCATTGTTGTGCTGAGAGTGGCCAGCAGAGTGGGTGAGGGATGGTATTTTCAGGGACCTTACCTTTCTGGATTTTTTTCCCATTCTTGTGGCGGTTTGGTTGTGGGGGGATATGTTGGCTAATCACACTATGTATTTTTGGTGCAATAATTTGGCTGTTGTCCAGATCGCTTCGAGTGATGGACTTAGTGCGGGCATTCACACTTCGCTGCCTCCTGCTCAGTCTTTTGTTTGTTGCCAGACACGTGCCTGGGATCGGCAATGGGGTGGCTGATGCCCTCTCTCACAAACAGATGGAGAGGTTTCATCAGCTGGCTCCAGAAGCCGACCTGCATCTGGTGCACATGCCAAGGGATCTGTGGCAGGTTGGAAGGCAGAGGTGAACAGGGCAATTGGACTGGTCGTTATGCCAGGAACAAAGTGGGTGTATGACCATGTGGTCCACCAGTTTTCCATTTTTAGGACTGAGATAGGGTATTCCAACCTGTGGCCAGTGCCTGTGGACCATTTGTGTTTATGTGAGGTAAGGGGCTGGCTGTTAGCTCAATTAAGGGGTTGCTTTCAGCCATTGCCTATACTAGTAAAGCTTGGGGGCTTTCTGAAGCTACTGGTGATTTTAGGATTTGTAGAATGCTAGAGGGATGGTCACAGGAAGCTGGAACCCACAATGACAATAGGCAGCCGATCTCTCCAGTTGTGTTAAGGGACTTGCAGGCTGTTTGGAGGGACTGTTCGTCTGAATATGAGGCATGCCTTTTTCATGCAGCTGCACTGATAGCTCTTTTTGGTGCCTTCTGCATAAATGAGCTGGTAGCGCAATCCAAGAAAGATAGGTCAGGTCATGCTTTTGAGGTGCGTGATGTACGTTTGCAGGGGGATCAGTTTCACCTCACCTTGAGACATTCTAAGATGGATCAGCGGAGATGGGGCACGGTTGTCACCATTGGTGTGTGTGCTGAGAAGGAGTTGTGCCCAGTTTCTGCCTTGGCAGCATACCTTGTGGGTAGAGCATTGGGGACTGGACTTTTGTTCCAACGTCAAGATGACAGCCCACTAACCAGGCACCAATTTTGGTCAATTACTTCTGCAGCCTTGGCTAGGTTAGGACTGGCAGGAGTTTGTTTTTGCACCCATTCGTTTTGGATTGGGGCTGCATCTACAGCGGCTGCTATGGGATACCCGGCCAGGGATATTCACCATGTAGGCAGGTGGAGGTCTTCGGCCTACAAGGCTTATGTTCACCCCTTGGCGGGTCTGTGACTTTTGTTTGTGATGGTTGTTGGGTTTTGTTCCCTTTTCATTGTTCTTTCATTGCAGGTCCTGTTGGCTGGTCGGAGCGGAAGAGGGTCCTCATCTGTGGGCATAGTTATGTTTTTTGGGGTGGCACTTTGGGCAGGTTTCAACTTTGATATAACATTAAGTACTCGGAAGCAGTGTTCCCTCCAAGCTGAGTTAGTGTGAGCTAGCTCACCGTTTTTTTAGCCTCCGGCTCACACATTTTTGTCTTAGCTCAGGAAGGATGGCTCCAGAGCAAACTAATTGATGCAGTACCCAAATCACTTGTTCACAACTTTAATGCAAGTAACTCCCAGAGTAGAATTGTTGCTCACAGGACTCCACAGCTTAGAGGGAACATTGCTCAGAAAGTATGACAGTACAGTAACTTTTCAGCACTGAATTGTGTCTCAAAAGCTGTACTGAAAACAGACAAAGGGGCGGGGGAGAAGGAACCCATAATTTGTTCAGCATTTTGTTGCTTAATTTCGTGTATATAGTCAGGTTGCACATTTGTGCTCCCTTAATTCAATTAGCAGGAATGGAAATTTCTTGACTGTCAAGCCATTTCCCGTTAATTGGCACATTCTGTTTCCACTGCTGTTACATTTGTGAGGAAAAGAAAATTGTAGCTAAAGGATGCATGGTTGTTAGCCATATAAAACATCTTCTGCCTATTGTGTGAAAGCCAGGCTGACAAATTCCGGGTGGTCACAATAACAAACCGCAAATGCCATTGTTAATCAGATACATAGCTTGAGAACATCTCATGCTGAGAAGCCTAATGATTGCAGAAGATAATCCCAAAGTCTAATGTTTTTTTATTGCAATGTCCTGGTCTTAAAATTTCTATTTACGGTCACATCACTTGCCCCCTTCCATATTTAAACTCCTAACAGGATTAGGAAACTTTTTGTTAACAACATCAAATAGGGATGTAGCTGTTGTAGATTTTCCAGGTTGTCTGGCCGTGGTCTTGGCACTGTAGGACCTGACATTTTGCCAGGAGCTGTGACTGGCATGGAGTACTCTCTGTGTCAAGGTGATTTTCTTTCTGTGTTATACCTCTAAAGATGCCAGTCACAGCTACTGGCAAAACGTCAGGTCCTACAATGCCAAGACCATGGCCAGACAACCCGGAAAATCTACAACAGCTAATGAACTCTAACCGTGAAAGCCTTCGACAACAAATAGGAATGTGTTTTGTTTTGGGTGTGTGGGGTTTGGTGTTTTTTTTGGCCATTGCTGATCTTACAACCCTCAAATGGACAACTCAGTGTGAAAAGTCTTTTTTTTTGGGGGGGGGCACTTTAATATCTACTGACACATTTATATTCTCAAGACTAAAGACATCCACCTTCAAAGCCAATTCTCTTATTTTCCATTTAATGGGACCATCATCTACAATGAAGACATTTCAAGGAACAGACAGAATTTGAATGTAAATGTTGAGGTCCGCAGGATTCAATTATATCAATAGAATTTGAAAGGAATTAAAAAAAAAAAAGTTTCAATAAGGTCGAGTGACATTTCTTGGGTGGGGCAGTTTTGGCACCTCTCTTCAAACCTAGAGCAAACAACAACATTAATGTTGGTTGTTAATCTAATGGTGCTTCCACCATGACTGAATGGGGAACTAAAGCTGCCAGGTCTACTGCTGTGGAGGGAGGTTTCCTGACGACAGTTCCAGTTGTTCACCACTACTTAGTAGAACAGCAAGGGGAAAGTGGAACAGCAAGGGGGAAGTGGAGGTCTTGTCTGATGCCACAACATCAGTTCTAGCACAGACTTAGAAGTGACATCATTGTGCTGGCACAATGTTCTAGGATTCCCCCCACACTCTACAGTTTTACCATACAGTCTTGGGGGAGTCCTAGAATGTTGTACCAACACAATGACGCCATTTCCAAGGTCATGCCAAAAGTGATATCAAAGTATAGAAATGATGTCTGTTTGCATGTCCCCACCCCATATACCTCCTGCCTGTTGCCAATGCTCAGCAGGCTCAAACCGAGTTGGGAGTCTGGACATAGTAAACACACTCTTTGTGCAGGGGCAAACCTGAGAAAACAAGAGATTAATGTTAGTTGGCTCAGCAAGGGCTTTACTCCTATATAAAGACTTCCTGATTGACTTCTGTCTCCAATTATTAAGGCTCTTGTTCTAGAAGAAGAAGAAGAGGAGGAGGAGGAGGAGGAGATTAGATTTATACCCCACCCTTCACTCAGAGTCTCAGAGCAGCTTACAAACTTCTTTCCCTTTCCCTCCCCATAACAGACACCTTGTGAGGTAGGTGGGGCTGAGAGAGCTCTGACAGAAACTCTCCCAAGGTCATCCAGCAGCTGCAAGTGGAGGAGTGGGGAATCAGTCCCGGTTCTCCCAGATTATAGAGTCTACACACTTAACCACTACACCAAACTGGCTCTCAATATTCTTAGGAGGATGTGCAGATATGCCCCATCTTGTTTATTTTTGATTATGAGTATTATTATTGTTGGAAGCCTCTCTATTTCACTTAGAATTGGTTTAGTTTAGGAGTGTTTACTCTTTTATGGAGTGTTTCACATCATTTTTCACAGATTGTAATGAGTTCATTCATTCATTCATTCATTCATTCATTCATTCATTCATTCATTCATTCAGATTTGTACCCTGCCCTCCCCGCCGAGGCATAATCCATCAGTGGAAAAGGCAGGTCTTCCTAACTCTCTCCCCCTCAATAGTCATTTCTGACCCAGGAAAGTTTATTCCCAGGATTGTGAGATCATGTGGGTCAGGAAACTGCAGTAGGGAGCAGGAATGGGGCAAAATCGCTCCCTCCTCCCTCTTGAGTGAGCAGAGCTCCATCGAAGGAAGAGGCAGAAGGGAGTGAGTCTGTCTTCCCTGCTTCACTTGGGTCCCACAGCCTTGGGAACAACTGTTAAGGGAGAGCCAAGAAGACTGGGGATCCCTGCACTGACATCGAAAAGTCCTTGCTCTGGATCCAACCGAGAGAACTGATGCATATGTTTTAATAGTAATATTTCTAGCAAATTGCATTAGTCAGAAAAGCAGATGGTGCCAGTTTCCGCTCAAGTAGGGAGAAATCATGGCAGAAACTGTCAAAGTGAAACAGTATGTTCCAGAAATTTGGTAACACCTCTCTCTCTCTCTCTCTCTCTGTGCCACTTTTCATCTGTTCCCTTCTCCATTTTTTCCTTCCATCAGTGCTTCATTTGGGCTCCCTGTACGGCACGATTCCCTCAACCTGTGGCATATCTCTTTTTGTCCAGAGTAGTTTGCAATCCATGGCATTTAAGCCATTTTTTAATATTTGATTCATTCCAAACTCCCATCAGACAAACTTTCCAAACCCAATGTCATAAACTCATTCTCCTATAAATTGTGCATAATGGGAAAAATCATGCCTCCATCAATTCTCAGCGTGGAATGGCCAAGTCCTGGGGTTCTGCAGGCAAATGAATGCATTAGCAAGCGGTTTGAGAGCTACAACTGACATCTGTGGAAGCACTCAAAGGGCAAGTGGCTGTTACGCCGCAGCAATCATCCAGCCTGTGAGCTCATTAAACACTGAACGGAACTTGTTTCTGAGTTGTTTAACACAATCTCAAAATAGAATATCCAAAAAAGAAGGCCAGGGGGAGAAGACCCCTAACAAAGAGACATTCATAAGACATTTTTCACATCAATGTGCTTGAAAAATCAATGCTGGATTTTATACCAGTCGGCTGATATGATGGAAAGCAAAGGCTTACGCCAACAACAAAAACTGAACCTAATCTTAACTGTGTGCTACCAAGTCTCAACTGACTCATGGTGACCCCAGGACCATGAGGAAGAGGTGGGAAGAGGTTGGTTTGCCATTGCCTTCCTCTGCATAACAACCCTGGTCTTCCTTGGTGGTCTTCCATCCAAGTACTAAGCCTGGCTGGACATGCTTAGTTTCTAATGAGCTTAGTCTAACAAGGCCTATTCATTCTGCTAAACCGAGCCTACCAGATAGTATATCAAGATGTACCTGTGCAGCTCATTCATGGAGAATCCAGATCCTTCTCTGAGCCATTGACCCCTACAGGACCGCCTTCTCCACTATGTCCCTGGAAGAGCTTTACACTCCACTGATAATAACTTACTGGTGATCCCTGGACTCAAGAATGTCCGGCTGTCCTCGACCAGGGCCAGGGCCTTTTCAGCTCTGGCCCCAACCTGGTGGAACTCTCTGCTGAATGACAACAGGGCCTTGCAGGACCTTGTGCAATTCCGCAGGGCCTGTAAGGTAGAGATGTTCTGCCAGGCTTATGGTTGAGGGCAGCAATGGTTGGTTATACTGGCTGGCACCCCTCCCCTCCTTTCCCCACTCTTTCCTGTATGCATATTTTGTTACGTTTCCACGCCCTCCCACCCTATAGCCAAGTAGTCCAGAAAGGGAATACAAAACTATAAATCACCATTTGGGATTTTATTTTGATTTTATTCTTATTAATTGTATTGGATTTTAAAATCTGTATTCTGCCTTATGACATTGTGCCTCTCTTGTACATCGCCCAGAGCCTGGCATAAGCTGGGTGAAAAGTACTGAGACTGGTGCAGTGATTTCAGCTCATACTTTATTTAAGGTTAAGAACAAGACACAGAAGCCGGCTCGCAGGCCGGCTTATATCCTGGAGCCAAACCACACCCAAACACACCCCAACACCTGTGATAGGTTTATTTACATCGATTAGGTTAACTAGGATCCTAGTCTCCCGATTGGAAGGGGAGCTAGGATCCGACCGTCTATTGTTCTGGTGGAGCGAAGCTCCTGACCACGTGTGGACTGGCTGAACCCAGATCGCGCACATGGTTGGGTTAGTACACAACACTGGGATAGGATGATTAATAAATTGAAACATCATCAACAACAACAATGTGATGGGTTCACCTATTCAGACATGGACAGGCATGACCATGAAGGGCCATTAGTTGCGTGTGACCAAGTATTATTGGAAACAGATCAATGACAGTTTAGCTTTCTGTTTGTAAGCGGGCTTAGAGAAACATTTTGTCATGGAATGTGACAAAAGTGATACAGCCCGGATACAGTTCTATCACAGCGAAACCTTGACCTATGTGAAGAATGTGACATTGTCCAGGGTTGTATATGAATTACCTGTTGGCCTACTGGTAATTCCACTCCACTGAGAAATGGAAAGTAGAAGGTTTAGAGGTACCTAGGGTTGCCAAGTCCCCCCTGGCCACCAGTGGGGAACAGAGGGGTATGGTTGCCAGATCCGGGTGGGGGAGCTCCTGGAGGTTTCAGGCTGGAGTCTGGGGAGGACAGGGACCTCAGGAGGGTGCAATGCCACGGAGATCACCTGAAGCATCCATTTTCTGTGGGTGAACCAATCTCTGTAGTCTGTAGATGAGCTGTAATTCTGGGGGATCCCCAGGTCCCACCTGGAAGTTGGCATCCCTAGCACATATTAATGTTGGGGCTTCTGGTATTATCTATGACTCATATCCCACATTTCCCTCATAATAAAGGTTGTTAGGGGCATTTAAGCACCTGAAATGTCGAGAAAGATAACCCTTGTGGAAATAATCACTTCTACCATACTAGAGAGAGTTTCTTCATAGACTGATCTTGGCAGTTTAGCTTGGTTTTGAAAGTAGCAAACAATTTAGACCCTGCATCACTTACTTCTCAGATATAATGAAGTGGTAATAGACCTCTGTAGCTCTGAGAACATTGCTGTTTCTGTGCCTAATTACAATTTTTCAAACGGCATTCATGAAAGAAAGAAAAAAACTTAATCATTGTAACAATAGTCTTCAGGAAATTATGCAGCAGAAGCACAAAATGTAGTCAATTTAATACTTTCCGTGGTTTGTCACATTTTGTATTCCCCCGTGCATAAACTGATCACATTTATTTTTCCACCACAGGGGTACATAACTCCAAAGAGCAGAACCAAACCCACAAATGCATCTTAGGAAAATGAAGTTACCTTGGCAACTCCACAGTAGTGTATTACTCCATAGCTAGGCACCTCAATCTTTCTGTCAGGAACGACTCAAATAAATTAATTCCTAAAACTATAAGTTTCATTGTGATTTTTTGAACTAACAGAATTAGAAATGAGAGGAATTTGATTCTCCAAATTCTCCTCAAAGTGGCCCCGTGTGAATCTGGATATATTTTGCATATTTTGAAATGTTCCCCAATGCTGATCCCACATACACACACTATAATTTCAGCTAAAGAAGGATAATGCTTTGCTGAAAGAAGTTGAAGTTACTTCTTTAAGCTGTGCTGATTGGCTCTTGTGGACAGTCGATCAACAGTGCCAGTTGCTGAGCCAACTCTGAAGGAAAAGGAAGAACTTCTCAACAATGGTACACTCAATGATATGGTCTTACAACTATTGACAACCATCCAATGGTTCTCCATTCTTGTACCCAGAAGAAGCAACCATAACCTCTTGGCGTCCAATCTAGGATTTAGCCAGAAGGTTTTAGACTTTCTGCCTAATCTGCAAAAACAGCACAATAGCCATGAAAGCAGAGTATGCATGGGTAAAATGGCTGCCACTTATTTGTACATGAGAAAGTAAATGAGCCTTCTGAGATAACATGAGGGGAAGACAGAATCTTCCCCATGTAACTTCAGATGGTTTGGGCAGGGAGCAGGTTTTGCTCCCTCCTCAACATTCTTCATTTACTTGGTCTCTTAAAACTTAATGAACATCTTTCAGAAATGACCCTGCTAGGGAAGGCTCACAGGGTAGGAGGGAGGGAACAAATCACCTCCCACACTATATTAAAGGTGAGTGCCAGATCACATGCTTAATGTGTCATCTAATCAGACTAGGGTTGCCATCCCCCCATGGAAGAGGGGTTTCCCCCACTTTTGGGGGGCCCCAATCTGCCACCACCCAGTTGGCTGGCAGGGGGAGCACCGCCCCCAAGCAGCTGTGTCCCAGAGATGACATCATCACACAGGGCACATTGCATAGGGGACGCTCCAGAATTTTGGGGGGGAAACCTCTATGGTAACCATAGAGTTCCCCCAAATGCTAGAGCATCCCCCGTGCAACATGCCCTGTGCAATGATGTCACCTCTGGGTGACATCATTGCAGTGCACCACAAGACTCCAGGAAGAAGACAGGAGCCCCCTGCTGGAATGCAGTAAAGACCTGGCGATCTTAAATCAGGTGCTGAATTCCTCTGTCCTGGCTGCTATTATGGTGTTGCATTACTGCAATGTTACCGATTGTTAATTGTTAAAGTAAAGCACATCTGCACTGAACGCCTTTCCAAGAAGCGCTTAGTCAAGCTAACCCACACTTAAGAAATGGACCCTCTCAGTCTGTGACCTGCTGCCTGTGGCCGAAAGTGAGTTGGACCACTGGATCCAGGATCAGCCCAAGAGTTGGAATTGAATCTTTAGTTGGTCTAATATATATATTTCTTTCTGTGTCACTGTAAGCCATTTGAGTCCCCAGTACAGAAAAAAAGTAGGACAGACTTTTCTGCCAGAGGCTTTTTGCCTAAGGCAAGGGCTCTTTCTAATGAACCTGAGTGGTCAAAGGAAGGCATGTCAACAAAGCAAGGCAAGGCAAGGTAACAAACAAAATTGCAGGAAAGAAAGCAAGCTACAGTGCACATAAAGAAGGTTCCTTGTGTCCCCTTAGTTGCCCAGGCCTTCTTACAGTGGCAACAGTCCTCAGCAGCTCCAGTTCCCCAAGGAAGCCCCCTTGCTACTGTTTCTTCCTCCTCTTTGATATCCTGCTTAGGGACGGCCTCCAGCTTAAGTATTGCCTGGCAGGCATGCCGAGTCAGGTTCTAGTGTTTGCACCTGGCACCCTCTTATTCAGAAAGGAATCAACCCTGCAGCCTCTTGGATGGAACTTAGCTGCCAGTATGCTCTAAACTCAGATAAGGTTCCCTGACAGCACCATTCCCTACGCCTCCTCAAGGGGTTCTTCCACAATAGAACTATATAAACACTGTGGCCCGATCTGCATCTAGCATTTGCTCTGCTGTCTTACCAAACCCACGCTGGAACAGAAATCCCCATCTACTTTGCATGCCACTTTCACTTTGATCGAGCATCGCATTTTATGGCAGTGTCCAGACTGCATGCTGCTTTCACTTCGTTTGATCTCTGGTTCAATGGTGGCTGTCTGCATAGATTTATGGCTGTTTTATGGCCATTCGGGGGTGACTCTGCAGTCAGTACAGTGTTGGCTCGGGATAGTTGAATGTGGTTTTGAACTGCATCTTTTCCTGTTTCAGTGTGAGTTTGGTAAAACAACTGAGCAAATGCATTGGCCCTGTAACGCAGTGGGGTTACATTGGACCAGATTGCTGCCTCGGCAGTGCCATGGTTGGGCCACCATGCCCCAAAGGCCCGTCTGAATGTTTCATCCTGACCCTGTTTGGGTGGTGAGCGTATTTCAGCTCACCTGCAGAGCCAAATGGACCCTATGCGACTTCGGATGGCTTTGCGGGATCTGATGCCCCCTTGCAGCTCATTAGATGAGCTTGCAGAGGATTGGCATAGCAACTGTCTTGGCAGCCATCAACTAGATCACTCCCCAATGCCCTCTGTGCCCTCGCTCTAGGCTGGCACCTTGGTACACCCAGGAGTTGTGACTGATGAAGCGAAGGCTAAGATGGCTAGAGAGACAGTGGCGGCACACCTGCGACAAAACTACAAGAACAGCTTATAGGATGTTTATGAGATCCTATGAGATGACAGTCAAAGCTGCAAAGACAGAGTACTATGTGCCCACAATTGTGTCTGCGAGCTCACACCCTGCCCAGTTACTTAGAATGATTCAGTCTATGACTGTTCTCCCACAAGGCAGACCAAATGTTGGGGAATTGAACATTGACTGTGAGGCTTTTGCGAGCTACTTCACAGATAGTCTTGTCGCTCCACCATGACCTCCCTGCCACAGTTGAGACAGTGAGTGAACTTGAGGTTCCATGCATGTCTTCTAGTCAGGTTATGGATTGTTTCAGTCTGCTCAGCCTAGAGAAAGTTGACAAATTGCTCTCAACTGTAAACCCTACCATGTGCAGCCTTGACCTGTGTCCATCGTGGCTAATTAAAGCTGGTCATGGGTTTCGAGGTGTCTGAAGGGAGAGTATCAACAAGTCTCTCTCTGAGGGACTGTTCCCTAGGGCACTCAAGAAAGCAGTGGATTGTCCTCTCCTGGAAAAAAATAATAATCCTTGAATTCAGCCAAATTGGCAGATTACTGGCTGGTGTCCAATTTGTCCAATTTGGGCAGAATAATTGAGAGGGTGGTGGCAACTCAGTTGCAGAGCTTTTTGGATGACCCTTCCATATTATATCCCTTCCAGTCCAGTTTTTGTCCAGGCCACAGGACAGAGATGGCACTGGTTGCCTTCACAGGTGACCTCCAGAGGCATCTGGATCGAGGCAGATCAGCAGTGCTGTTGTTGTTAGACCTGTCAGCAGCATTCAACATTATCAGCTATCAATTACTGATCCAGCACCTTGATGACACTGGAGTCCAGGGTTCTGCCTTGCAATGGCTTGCCTCCTTCCTTCAGAGTTGGGGGGAAAGGGTAGCATTAGGGGGAACAACTATCCCAAAGGCACTTACTGATATGTGGAGTGCCCCAAGGGGGGTGCTTTCCCTGATGCTATTTAACATCTATATGTGCCCCCTTAGCCAGATTGCCCAGAGTATGCTGATGACACCCAGTTCTATCTGTTGTTGGGCAGCCAGTCCAACTCTAAACCAGAAGAGCTGGACCTGGCATTACAAGCCATGGCTGAATGGCTTAGACTGAGCCGGCTGAAATTGAATCTGACAAAGACGGAGATCCTTTGCTGGAGCCGAGATGGCCCGGTGTTAGGGATCCCACTTCTGACCTTCAATGGGGCTCTGTTAGTGCCAGCACCAGGAGTTAGGAGTTTGGGAGTGCTTTTGGATGCCTCTTTACCAATGGAGGCCCAAGTAGCAGCCATTGCTAAGTCAGCCTTTTACCATCTGAGGCTGATTCGACAGCTGGTTCCCTTCCTCGAATGCAGCGACTTGGCAACAGTGATCCATGCGATTGTCACCTTGAGATTAGACTACTGTAATGCTCTCTACATGGGGCTACCCTTGACCCAAATCCAGAAGCTACAGCTAGTGCAAAATGCTGCAGCCAGGCTTCTGATGGGCCTCCCCATCTAACAACTGAACTATGATCAGGGCCAGCTTGTTCACTAGGTGAACTAGGCATTCACCTAGAGCGCAACAGCCCTTAGGGGCACCAACAACCCCCCCCCACCAAAAACACCGCCAACCCCCCCCCGCCCCTTCCCTGGCTTGCTGGCAACTGGGCAAATTAGAGGTGGAGATACATTTTCCCTTAAGAGGGGGGTAGTTTGGGCGCCCCTTGCGGTGCCGTTCTGCCTCCTGGCCCCAGCGACCCCTTTGGCTTTGTGCTGCGGGGGGACTTCTTTCCCTGGTACTCCCCTGGCCCCGCCTGGGGGTTGACAACCCCATAATTGGTGGGCACGTTGGGAGGGGGTTCCAGAAGGTAGCCCCGCCTAGGGCACAAAAAAACCTTGGGCCGGCTCTGACTATGATAAGGCTCTATTCCCCAGACTACAATTATCAGCCTATGCTTGCCACATAAATAGATTGAAATGAGTTGCTCATCAACACAGACTGGATCCCACTTGAATATCTCAACATGATTGTTTATGCTGTCTCTATGCAATACTATTATTATTAGTTTCACTGTTTATTGTTACTAGCACTTTATGATACCTCGGATTTTTATGACTGTTTTAGAATTGTTATGTGTTTGACTTTTGTGTAAGCCACCCTGAGCCTACTCTGGCGGAGAAGGAGGGGTATAAATTGAATGAATAAATAAATAGTTAAGCAAATAAATAAATAAATAAATGAAACTGCCATTTCACAGGAACAAAGCTACTCACCATAGTGCTATTCTTGAGATAAGCTTCACCAGACAACATCAAGGGTATCCAATCAGGAAGTCATCCCAATTGTCATTGAGATGAATTAAGGTATGTTCCCCTGGTGAACATATTCTCCACGGAGTTTCCAGCAAGCCTAATTATAACAGGGCAGAAATACTGATCGTTCCTGCAGGTAGGGTTGGACTCAGCTACTTTTTTCATTGTGTCTCAATCAGTTCCCCTAATTCAGATGGCGTTTGTCCATGCAGGTAGTCAAAAGGACATCTCCTTTCTTTTCCTTTTCCCCCAATAACCATATTATGCTAAATACATGTATGGTAAATATATGTATATGTATGTGTGTCTTGTCTATATGTAGCAGTAGAAAAGAGCAAGAGTCCAATAGTACCTTAAACACTAACAATATTGTGTGTGTGTGTATGGAAAAAAATGCACACTAGAATAGTGCATTTCTCCATGTTAATGCGTGTCTATTGATTGTACTCTGGCTAAAGTAAATTGCTCACCACTTTCTTACTTAAACAGTAGGCTTTGAGAAAAAAAAAAAACACCCTAAATATGCACTTCGAATCTATCACATGTTCGACAACTACACTTTCTGCTAATATCTTGGTCTTTGTTGAGTTGTCCTCCCTTCATACACCGTAGGGAGCTGAATAGCAATCACTTATATCAAGGATAAATAAGGCTTTTAAAATGCAGGGCTGTATATGGGCTTAAAAGCATTCTTGGAATTACATGTCCCCATAATTTTGTTTAATATTCCTTGATGGAAAGAAGCTTTGATGGCGAAATGGCTAGGACTGCGTAGATGTTTACCTTCATCCACAGAAAAGTGCATGGATTACTTGGGATTGAGTTGCTATAGTTAATTGTTATACTGATTGTTATATATCCCGAATAAATAATTTTCACACATCTAGAAAGGAGTTATATCCCAATGGCTGCATCTGAATAGATTATAGTTCCTTATTTGTGTTTGGAGGTTTAGTCCCTTAAAAGCACCAAGGGCTGGCTATGCTTCTGTTTATTGATGAGATTTATCCTTTATTTCTGAGAGTGGCTTAACAGATTTGTTTTCCAAATGTTCCCAGGCGGCTCATATTCTAAAACATTTAATTGTTACTTTCATGTCGCTATCATTGGCATGCACATGTACTGGTAAAGCAACCTCTACAATTCACAGTATAGCTTTGTAAATGTTTAGATTATTAATCAGGCTCTCTACCCTGGACGGGGCACCATTGGTGCTGGCCCAGAAGGTGAGGAGCCTAGCGGTGTCTCTGGATGCCTCACTTTCTATGGAGGCCCTGGTTGCCACAGTTGCCAGGTCTGCCTTTTATCATCTTCAGCAGATCAGGCAGCTGGTTCCCCATCTCTCCCCCCAGGACTTGGGTACAGTGACCCATGAAATGGTCACTTCCAGACTTGATTACTGTAACTCACTTTACATGGGCTTACCCTTGAGGCTGATCTGGAAACTCCAGCTGGTACAAAACGGCCAGGTGGGAGCACAGCCAGCCAGTGCTTCACCAATCTCACTGGCTACCAATCGAGTACCGGATTCATTTCAAGGTGCTGGTGTTGACCTTCAAAGCCCTATGCAGCCTGGGACTGACATATCTAAGGGACCATCTCTCCCCGTATGTGCCTTGGCAAGCCTTGAACTCTGTGGACCACCATTTGCTGGTTGTCTTCAGCTCGAAGGACATTAGCGTAGCCTCAACCAGGGCCAGGGTTCTTTTTGACCTGGCCCCGGCCTGGTGGAACATGCTCCAGACTGAGATCTGGGCCCTGTGAGACCTACTACAGTTTCACAGGGCCTGTAAAATGGAGTTGTTCCACCAGGCCTCCAGTTGAGGCAGTGGGCGTCCACCAGTTGGCCTCCTTGCTGCAATCTGGTAATGTTATACTACCATTAATAAGATCTTTATGGTTTGGTTGTGGCCAATTGCTCCCAGCTATTAGGACTACTGAATGTGTAAATCTATTGCAATGTCTACCTTTTAACTGTTTCAACTGTTTTTATTGTTCTGGTATTTATTTCTTTAACTGTTTTAATTATTGTCATTTATGGTTGTGACCTGCCCTGAGCTTGCTTGCAGGAAGGGCGGGGTATAAATAGAAATAAATAAATGAATAAAACAAATTTTAAGCCCTATTAAGTCAGTGAAAATAACACAATAGACATCAAAATGATGTTGCATATTTTACATTTAAAAGGGTTTAAAAAAAAAAAAAAAACAATGATAGGGCTCTGCCTCAACACGCAAGGCCCTTGCTATTCATTCAATGGAGTCATTCACAAGAAAAAAAGAAGAAAATTCTTCAAGACATGCCCAGAAGTCACCCCAGCTCATGCAGTTAGGGGTGCCAGCCTTGGCTTGGGAAATCCTTGGAGATTTGGGGAGAAGGCAGAGTTTGGAGGAAGGGGAGAGAGCTCAGTGGGGACATGATGCCATAAAACCCACCCTCCAAAGATGCCACTTCCTCCAAGAGAACTGATCTCCGTAATCTGGACATCAGTGGTCATTCCAGAACTCCAGGCCCACCTGGAAGTTAGCAGCTCTACAAACTAGTGTACAATGCCAGCCTCCTTTTAAGATCTCTCATTTTAGGGTTACTCATGTTTTAAAAAGCAAAAAAGAGGACTGTGAGAGACAGCCACCACTAGGCCTTTATGTTTGGGTTTATAACTTTTCTAAGTTCCGGCAGGACCCTGGCCCGGCCTGCTAAAAGCAATGTACTTATTTTAACTACATTCACCTGTGGCTTTTGGCTGATAACAGAACCATCCTTGGGAGTCTCCCTAAGTTGTTTCAACCTACCAGTGCCAATTAGCTCAGTGTGTCCTGATTGGCTAATGGGTTCATGGGCTGAGGCAAGGACTTTTGAAACTGTGCCTTGCTCAGAGAGCGGGAGGTTGGCATTCTACCAACAGTTGAGAAGACGCTGTGTCTTCTATCTCTCCCCCTGATGTGGACTGTCTGGCACAGGATGGACTTTCTCTCTGAAGCCTGTAAGCAAGAACTGTGTGACACACCTGCATCTGACAAGCTAGCCAGCAGGCTTCTAATGTATAGTAAGGTAGCTTTTGGCCAGATGTAGTTCAGCATCATTCTTGTATCTGCCATTGCTTGTGCCTTAAGAGTGGCCTCTGTCCAGCATACAATCTTTGTAACTTGAGCAATTTACTAAGGTCGCAATCACACGCACAATTAGCTGTGCCGTAGGTGCGAATCCTGAGTGGATTTAAAGGGTGTGATCAGCCACAAACATCTGGGAAGTGGCCTGTACCCATCAGCAACCCGTTTTGCTTTGCCACAGAAGTGGAGTAAAAGGACACTAGGGAAAGTTGGATAGCAAATGGGTTGCTACAGGCCACGGACGGACTTTCCCCTGTGTGATCACTCCAGCATGCTCCCATGGCATTGGGATGGTCTGATCAGACCATCCCAACTCCATGCCGTTCCCCCCCATCTTGGTATGTGTTATCATCGCAAACTGCATAGGGAGCTCTCAGTGTGGAGATGTGAATCATTGATCCCTCGTTGAAGTGCACCAGGAACACATGGCAAAACCCCCACAAACCCCGTCTGATCACACAGTGACTGGTTGTGCCTGCAGCTTCAAAGGATTGTTTGATCGTGCAACTGCGAGTCAAATTCCTATGGGGCAAATAGCCTTGCTTCCCCTAGCTTTATCTTGCACGTGTGACTGCCACCTAAAACATGAATATTTTGCTACCTTCTAGTGTCTGGAGTAATTTACGGAGTGCGTGCAGATAACCTCAGAGGAGAACCTGGGAAGCTGAAAGCCTCTGGGAAAAGATCTAGAACCTCGGAGGCTCTGGGTTGGCTGTGGTTTCAGCACCTGGGAGCAGGAGGAGGGCTCTCTAGGATGATACAAGGGCATATTTCCCAACTGCCTACTTCAAATAAATGATCACCCTCAGGGCTCTTTTTGTAGCAGGAACTCCTTTGCATATTAGGTGACACACCCCTAATGTAGCCAATCCTCCAAGAGCTTAGAGAGCTCTTCTTACAGGGACTACTGTAAACTCTTGGAGGATTGGCTACATTAGGGGTGTGTCGCCTAATACGCAAAGGAGTTCCTGCTACAAAAAGAGCCCTGATCACCCTGTCAAATCTCGTTTGAAAGATTCCCTACTATTTAAGCTGTGATAGTTGCTACTAACTAGGGTTATTCCTATCCTTCCAACCACAAAAGAGGACATTTTCATTAGTTGTTTATTTTTTAAGAGCCCCAAAGAGAAAGGACACCAAAAAAAAAAAAAGAGGAGATGTCCTCTAAAAAAGAGGACATCTGGTAACCCAACGTAATGTGGCTGTCATGGGTTGTGTGGGTCTTGAAGGGAGCCAGCACTGACAGGAAGGAACAGAGCTTGCTTTTCAGAGTGTGGGAAGAAATGGAGCTTGCTTTCCAGAGTGATGGCAACTCCCCATCCTATTCTGCTTAGAAAAGTTCTGTCCAGGTGGATGGAGAGAGAAAGAGAGTTTTGTGGATGGAGAGAGAAAGAGAGGTTTGAAGAATCAAGCCAAGAATGTGGCAGTGATTGTTGGCAGAGAGCCTATGCAGCAGTCAGGATACTGAAATGATTACAGAGTAAATAAAGCTTTGTTTAGGAACTAATAAACTGGATATGAAAGAGAAGCGAGAAACATAACTATCTTGCTAGCTGAGAGAGGGAGAGAGTCTGACTTGTAGAGGTAAAGGTAAAGGTTCCCTTGCTCGAAAGCCAGTCAAATCCAACTCTAGGGTTGCGGTGCTCATCTCTGTTTCAAAGCCGAAGAGCCAGCGCTGTCCGAAGGCATTTCCGTGGTCATGTGGCTGGCATGACTAAACAGCAAGGCACATGGAACGCTGCATTTTACCACAGAACACATTTGGCCACATGAGTTCTCTGTGATCTCTGGCCATTTTGGTTTGGTGATGACTTGCAGTCATGGTGATGACTTGCAGAAGAAAAGCCTAAAAATAGCTTTCTTCAGACAGACATGGAAGAGCCCCTTTATAAAGAAGATGTTAGAAAAGGCAATGTCTGGTGTACAAAGAAGAAGAGAAGAAGGCCCTGCAGGGGGCAGCATGAAGACAATTAGATAGGATAGTGAGGTAAGCACCTTCTCTCCTGTTAAGTTCATTCCTTGTCTATTTCCAAATTGCTACTCTCAGGGTAATTTCCCCTTCCTCTAGGAATTGCCACACTCAGTCTTATTCTCTCTCTTTCAGCTAGAGATGCTGTTAGGAACCTATCTCTGTTTCTCCTCTTTCCTATCAAGTATGTTAATTCCTAAATAAACTTTTATCTACTTTTTAATCAGGTTGTGCACTGTTGCTGTGTTAATTACTCTGCCAACAGAAAGTATTCCCCCTAGAGTCCTGTCTAGCTAGAGCTGCTGGATCTTCTTTCTTTTTCTTTATACATGAGACTAGGAATAAGACCTGTTGTGAAAATAAATACAACGAGCTCTAGAAAGAGGCTCTGGGTGGGTGCCCCGGCCTTGGGCACTCAGTGTCAATTTGCTGTGGCGACCTCAGCAGAGTATAATGACACTGAGTCCACCATTTTCTCCAGAGGAACTGATCTCTGCTACCTGAAGAACAGTTGTAATTTTGAGTGATCTCCAACCCTCATCTGGAGATTGGCAACAATGGTTCCCCAGGAGGGACTGGCTGGTATGGAGGGTGGAGTCTATGTCATTGTACCTGTCTGGGCTCCCACCCCTCCTGAAACCTCACTCTCTCCAGGCTCCATCCCTCAAATCTCCAGGAATTTCCCACCTGGAGCTGGCAGCCCTATCTCCTTCCCAACCAATCATCAACCTTCCTTTTATTTTCCCCTCACTCTTCAGCTTTCCACCCCACCACCTGCAGCCTCTACTGTGCTCTGAGGCCCTGACTGCTACGTCACATTGGCTGTCATACAGGGGCCATCTCAGCAGGATACAAGGACACAGAGTCCACCATTTTCTCCAGGGGAACTGATCTCTGCCATCTGGAAAGCAGTTGTAATTCTGAGTATCTTCAGCCCTCACCTGGAGATTGGCAACAATGGTTTCCCCCAACAGGCCCTAAGGGGAAATGTATTTTACCACAGAACACATTTCGCCATGTGAGTTCTCTGTGATCTCTGGCCATTTTGGATTGCGAGTCATGGTGATGAAAAGGTCTGGCTTGCCGTATTCTTGAACAATAGACATGGCATCCTGGTAGTTCTGCGTCATATTCTGTGGACTTCCTGGAAAAGGAGATGGCAAGATGAAAATTTTGCCTGGCAGTGTTTCAGAACCATCCTCAGCATTCTGCTGACGATCCATGAGGCCTTGGTATCTCTCCACACGAAGTCGAGTTTGGTTTTATCATATGTAGGTCAATCGGTTTGATTCAACTTTGACATAGGCATCGACAATGTATTGTTGTGTTAGTTTCCCTGCTGATAGAAAAGGACTGAATGCAGGTCTTGTTGCCAGACGGTATTGGTAGTACTGCATCTGAGGAACTCTTGAGCGTGGGTTAGCAGACACAGTGTAGACACCAAGCAAACTTCATGGTTGTTGTTGCAATGGAATATCCATGCCCCAACTTTGATCCCCTCGTAGGAATAAGAATGGATATATCAGGGGCTCCAAATTAGGGTCCAGGATGCTTATGCACTCTATTTTTCTGATGTTAGTACTGGTCTATGTACGGCAGTGAATCAGTAGATCCTGGTGGAGTGGTGGCTCACCATATGCATTCTGGAAAATAATGGCCACTTCATTGCTGCATGGGGCATTGTATGTTCTAGAATCACTGTGATGGTCCTAGATGATTGCCATGGTCACTGTGGAAGGCTCTGCATTGTTGAGTTGAGCATCCTGAATGCTCTCCTGCTCAACCTCATACAGCATCTTGCATGCTTCAGCAAAGGGGTTGTTATTTGCCATCCATGCACTTAGGATCTGCAGAAGATGTGGATTGCATCCCTGATTCTCTGGAAGTTCCAGTCTTTGAGATGCTGCCTCATCAGAATCCAGAAAGTACAGCTGTGCATATTTCCTAGGTTCATCATTGTCTGGATGTAGTGCTCCAGCACGATGGTAGATGGATCCATTAATTCTGAAGCAGTAAGGGCCATATCCTGGTGGAGGCTTCATTTGAGCCCCCATTGAAGCAAATGCAAGACTGCTGTTGATGGATCTGATGTGTTGCATGAAGTTCTTGGAGTAAACATGGTGGCCACTCATGAGTTCCTCAAGTAGTGGAGCACTGAAAATATCTTGGAGAGAAATACTGCCTTTGGAGCAGCACTTGGTGAACTTTCCATCTCGGGGCCTCTCACATGGGAAGTGTAAGGCTGTACAGAACTGACACACCTGTTCCATGGATTCACAGTAGTGTGGTGTGATTGAGTGATCATCAGTAACGTCAACCATGGCTGTAGGTAATTCAGTTGGTTTTCTTGATTGGCGATCACAGGTATACTGTTCTTGGTGCTTTGACAGTCTTCCTGCAGCAGTTTCAGGTGTCTCTTGCTGCCTTTGTAGGAGTCATCTGTTGAACTTATATTGGGCATGACTCTGTCGTCTTTGGGATTGGAGTGTCAACTCTATGCAGTCACTGACATGTGATGTCAGTACACAGTGTGTCTGCTCAGAGTGTACAGTACATGGAAACTGATGTCCCAGTGGGTATTCCGAGATCTCAGTGTGGCTCTGAGGCATGTTTTGTGGTGCATGCCACTGAAATTGCATTGTGCTTAAGGACTGAGTCTGTGGTGTTTGGTGTGGGATCTCTGTGTGGATTGTTGAGATGTTCTCTGGGCCTGCAATTCGCCTTGCAATGAGCTTGATGGCTGAGTATGCATTGGTAGTTGTGAGTCTGTAGTGTTGCCTCTTGGCATAGTGCACTGTTGTACCTTCAGGGATTGCATTGTTTCTGAAGGCTCACTTTGGCTGAGTTCAGACTGACAATTTGCCCCGGCAGAGCCCCGTTTCAGTGATGCTTTAAAACCACATTAAAGGGGGCATTCACACAGGCACATCTGCCTGGCGTTCCCCACCCGTAGGCAACTTGGGCTGTTGTGCTTTCTTCCCGTGTTTAATAGATACCTCATAAAAGCCGTAGCAAATCCCCAAAGAGCGCCTGTGTCCCGTGTTTGTCTGCTTCCTGGAAGTATGAACGCTCCACCCGCATTGGGCAGAAGGCAGCAGTGGTATGATTGGTCGTGCTCTGCTCTACTGCCCAATGCAGTGCCGGCACTGTGGGGTCCTCCCCCAATCGGCAAAATGCACTTATGCGCGTGAGCGCATGAGTGCTCATGCACACATACACCCATACACCCACAGCCGAATTAATGGGGAAATGCCACATACAGTGTGCCTCTGGGGCAGCAATTTGAATGCTCTGGAGTGCCTCCTCCTGGTATGCTCCAGCAGCAGCCCGGGCTGTGTGAACGGGAAACCCCGGAATAGTTTGTTTGGGGCTTTTTTGCCGCGACTGGCTTCCGGAGCAAATTGCCAGTCTGAACTCAGCCTTTGTATTGGTAGCTGTGAGTGTTCAGTGTTGTCTGTTGTTGTGTTGCATTGTTCAGGCTGCAGAGATCGAATGGTGTTTAAAGGATGTCCATGTTGTGGTTCTCCTGGCATGTCAGCGTGGCTTCTTGACATCTTTTGTTTTGCACATTTTTCCTTTTCACGTATAGACTTCTTGCATTTTGCCTCTGCATGTTCTTCTGAAGTAGGTTCTCTTTTTTGGCCTGGGGGGTGCTTGTAATGATAAACCATTATGGTGGTGTGCAGTGTTAGTAGAACTGGTGAAAGGCAAGTTGTAATGTGGGGAATATTAGTATGCTGAAGGAGATCTTCAGTGGAGCATGGAGTGTTTGAGAGATGTGAGTTTTAGGAAGCAGGATAATATGTAACAGTTGTAGGACACCAATGTAATGTTGAAATGTGTAGAGGAAAAAAATGACTGTTGAGAATGGTTAGTTAATGTAGGGAAAGAAGATGTAGTAGAGGAATGTGCAGTATGGGTAGGGGGAGATTGGGTGGAGGGAGAAACACAGGAGAAATGGATGAATGCAGCTTGAGGCCATGAGTATATGACAGCACTGAGTCATTGTCTAGGAAGTGAGTTGCGAGCAGAATCCCCTGTTTATTTCCATACATAGTGGTCACCTTATCTCCTTACCTTGCAGTTATTGTTTAATGGCAGTGCATGATCTGTCCACACGTAATCTATGTTCTCGGGGCTTAGTATTCTTTTCTATCATCAAGGGCCAGACCGGCCATAGATGCATGTAGTCATTTGCCTAGAGCTGGCCTGCCGCCCCTCCCCTCTCGGCCCCTCCCACGCCTCACCAAAAGCGCTGCTGCTCTCACCCAGCTGTGCACTTGAAAAGACGTGCAATCCGAGCATGTGCACACCACACAGTAGCACACGTTGCCACCCGCCATCTCAGCCATCTGCCGCCTCCGCTGCCCACTCACTCTCCAGAACACATGTTGAACCTGTGCCCCTGGAAAGGTTGGTTCCTTGCTCGCTCCTTCTGACCCCCACCCCCACCCTTCACCGACTGTCTCGGCAGAGCATTGTTAATGAGGCTGCAATGCGGCCCCTGAGAGCTGGCAGTGGCAGTAAATCACGGCCCAAGCTGGGAGCGGGTGGGCTGCTCCATCCCTGCTGCTTGCTTTGCCCTTCCTCCCTGCCCCCCCAGCTGGGGGCCCCACCCCTCTGAGGCTGGGGGGGGTGGCCTTCGCCTCTCTCCTCTGCAGACCCCTGGCCCCCTTCCTCCACACAAACCTGGCCCAGAAGAGCGCCCCGCATAGTGCATGTGAGGGAGACCTCCCCCCACTCCTCCAGGCACCCAGAGAGCAGCTGTCTCACCTCCCAGCTTGGCTTTGGTGGTTGGAGAGGCTGGTCTGTTCTGGGGCTCCTGCCTCCCAGGCCCTCATCCACCTGAAGCATGTGCAAGGCCTGCCACACGCATCATGTGCCCCTCATGGGATGTACTGAAAGGAAGGACTGGATTGCCCATTGAAAGCAACAGGAGAGACTTGAAGACCCATTGGAAATAATGGTAGCTGGGAATGCCAATTGACTTGGATGGGCTCCATTGAAATACATTACAGCTGAAGAAGAGTTGCAAAGAAAATGTGGAAAGGATATTCCATTAAGGTTTCTGATCTCAAATATACTGCTCTGGGACTGGAATAACAGGCCCCAGAGTGGAATGACAGCCTCCAGAGTAGCAGATTGGGACTGGGTTCCAGTCCCAGAACACTCCTGCTACCCCCAGGGGCTGTCATTCCACTCTGGGGCCTGTCATTCCAGTCCCAGAACACTCCTGCTACCCCCAGGGACTCTCATTCCTCTCTGGGCCCTGTCATTCCAGTCCCAGGGTACATCTCCTACCCCCCAGGGGCTGTCATTCCGCTCTGTGACCTGTCATTCCAGTACCAGGGCACATCTCCTACCCCACAGGAGCTGTCATTCCATTCTGGGGCCTGTCATTCCAGTCCCAGAAGACTTCTGCTACCCCCAGGGCTCTCATTCCACTCTGGGCCCTGTCTTTTCAGTCCCAGGACAAATTCCCCCCCCCTGGCTATCATTCCACTCTGGGGGCTGTCATTCCAGCCCCAGAATAATCCTGCTACCCCCAGGATCTGTCATTCCACTGTGGGGCCTGTCATTCCAATCCCAGAGTAGTGTATTTGAGACCACATTTTCTTTGCAACTCTTCTTGAGCTGTAATGTATTTTCAATGGAGGCCATGCAAGGCAACTGGCATTCCTGGCTCCCATTATTTCCAATAGGCTTTCAAGTCTCTCCCACTGTTTCCAATGGGCAATCCTGTCCTTCCTTTTAGTACATCCCTTCTGTTGTGAAGCTTGCTTAGTGAGCTTGGGCCAGTCACTTTCTTTCAGTCTAACCTACCTCACAGTTGTTGTTGTGTGAAGATAAAATGGAGATGAGAGAAACAGCCTATAACACCCTGAACTCTCTGGAGGAAGGGGGGGGAATGGTGCTGAACAAATACTTGGTGGGTGTGGACTCCTCAAAACCCTTCATGAGTTAGCAACACAATTCTCTCCCAGGGGCCGATGGTGCTGTGGGCCCACCCTCCCTGAGGTCCCAGGCTCCCTGATGGACATGTAATGGCTTTCCAAGGTGTCCTCTTCTTTCTGTCAGCCAGGACCAACGTGGCCTCCTCCTGTCAGGCAAGGAGTTGAAGGGCGAGTTGTCTTGGTGGGCCAATGGTGGAGTTGGCCACGTGCAGCACATGCTGAGGGCCTGATTGAGCCTTGGGTCAGCCGCTGCCCTGCCTGAGTGTCCAATGGTGCTTGGGTCCAGCAGTTGCCCCCCCTGAGGGTCTGGTGGTGCTGTCTTTTGCCCGCCACCCTCCCTGAGGGCCTGGCAGTGCTGTAAGCCCTCCCTCCCTGAGGGGCTGATGGCGCATCGGCTGGCCGCCACCGTCCCTGAGGGACACCTAGTCTGCTTAGGCTTACTGAGGCATCTTCTTCCTGTCAGCCAGAACTGATGGGGCTTCTCCCTGTCAGAGGGGCCATTGTCTTCACAATCTGATGGCACTGTCAGCCACCTGCGGCCCTTGTTGTTGGGAGTCCACCACCCTCCCTGAGGTCCAGCTGGCACTATTGGGCGCTTGCTGCCCTCCCTGAGAGATGTGGAATCAGCGGAGGCTCAACCCAGTGGAGGGGTGAAAGTGTACAAGGTGGTCTGGCTTCTGCCTGTGCTATTCCTGGTGAGGGAAGGAGGTGTTTTGGAGGGAAAGCAAACCAGTCACTGGGTGTTCTGGAGAAATGAGTGGGAGTGAGAGCATGGAGTCATTGGATAGGGTAAGCCTCTGAATGACAGGCCAGAGACCCAAAGTCTGAGGAAGCGTGTAAAACATTCAGGAAAGAGGGACACAAAAACTCAAATATTATAAGGAGAGATGTTGCTGTTTTCCAACTGTGAGAAGGTCAATAGCACCACCTTTCAATTGGCTGGCAGAATGAGTAGCCTAGAAACAGCAGCTAAGTCAGCCTGGAGGAAGAGGATGTGAAAGTGGAACAATAAGATGATTCCCCTCATTCTTTTTTTATTCTTTTTTTTTTAATTCCCCTCATTCTTTAAGCCTTTGTTAAAGGAAGTTGGATTCTTATCTTGATGCTAGCCACACCCAAGATCACTTAACTCTGCCAGGGAGAATGGGAAGGAAGATACCAGCTTCCCCTTTTTCCCTTCAGAACAAAAACACCTGGTACTTGCAAGCTGAGAATCACAGCTCCATTGTATGGAAAGGAGGGAAAGGTCAACTGTGGTGGAAAGTGTCGTCAAGTCACAGCTGACTTATGGTGAACCCATAGGGTTTTCAAAGCAAGAGACATTCAGAAGCAGTTTTCCACTGCCTGCCTCTGCACCATAACCCTGGTATTCCTTGGAAGTCTCCCATAAATTCTAGCCAAGGCCGACACTGCTTAGCTTCTGAGATCTGGCAGGACTGGGCTATTCTGGGATATCCACATCAGAGCAAAGGTCAACTAGATTCTCAGAATGCCATGAAATGACTCTCAGAAGACCATGAAAAGGAGGGAAAGGTCTCAGAAGTCCATGGGATGACTCCATTTCACGGAATCAGCAGGATTCCACCAGTCTGGTTATCCTTGCTACAGTCCTAACTAATCTATTGAAAATGACTTCTCAGACAGATTTCTTTAAGAAAAGAAAACATTCCAGTTCTCAGTGCATCATTTCAGTTCACCCAGCCAATCGAACCACAGACACAAAGGCAACCCAGCGTGTCGTAAATGTATCTGTGTAGTGAGGGTCGTATTTAACAGAGGTGGATGAATCATTTCCAGTGTGCTGTTTTTGAATGACATCCTTCTTGGTCTCAATCTAATGCACTGTGTGCTGTCTGGCAAAACAAACAGAAATAATTAAGAAAATTGGGAGAAGCTTCACAAATCTTGGAAGTATTCAAGTGAATTTCTCACCAGTTCAAACAACTCATTAGCAAGAACATGTGTTTCTAGTTTCTTTCAAATGCAAATCTTTAAAGGATTTAAAAGACTGTTTCCAGCTACACAACTGGCTGTTTCTTTTAATGGAAATCTTTGAATGAATGCTCATTCATACTGAAGATGTAAAGTTTAAGAGGGGCTTTTTTTTGCTCTTGTATTTTCCCAACATCATGCTTTAAACATTTTCACAACGTTTTCTCCTTTAGAAATATCTATATGGGTTATAAAAAACAGGCAGGTATGAAGGAAATAATTTCCATTCCAATGTGAACAAAAATATGAAAATTCTGAGGGTGATTCACAAATGTTAAAAGGTAACCATCTAAAAGGCAAGTGCCTTCATCTTGAGTTTATAACCTCAATTCATTGTACCTATTAACCCATTATCTAAGATGGAGTAGGATAACAGACCTAAAACTAGCTTTTCTTTTTCCACTAATGTGCATCTTTATGTGTTTAGTTAGATATTTCTCCTCACTGTTTTCCAGCTTCTAGCTTCATAGGCTGTGGTCACACACACTAAATAATCTGCTTTCAATGCACTTTCCAACTGAATTTTGCCAGTTCACACAGTAAAATCCAATTGGAAAGTACACTGAAAGTGGATTGAAAGTGAATTATTTAGTGTGTGACCGTAGCAGTTCTTTTCCCTTCCTCAGGTTCATGGACTTGCCAAAACCTTCCAGCTTCTAGCTTCACAATGTTTTTCTTGACGGCTCTTTCTCCTTCCTCAGATTCATAGACTTGCCAAAATCTGTAGTTTCATCTATAATATCTTGAAGATTCATTCTCATTTTCTCTTACTACAACCAAATCTTGTTCTCTTTTATGCTGTATCACAACATTTACAATGGTTTACGTCACTGGAATCCTTTCCTGTTCTAAATGCAGTCACCTTGTGTCTTTACCTGCCCTAGATTTGATGTTCTCGTCCAGGGATCCCAAACCTTGTGGACCATATGGACACACCTGGGATTTTGAGAATTAGCAGAGGGTGCCACCACAAAAGGGATGCTATGTGGGCTGAAGCCAGTCATGAAATGTTGGGAGGTTCCAAGACAAATGCTCTCCTATGACAGTCACTCCTGGGTTTTGTTTTGTTTTTTCCCTTCACCCTGCAGTCACAAAGGTGATGCCTCCTGGGCTCTACTGTCCCAGTGAGATGGAAGAAATCCACAGCAGACTCTCTGCTTTGGGAAAGGACAAGGGTGCCAGGATATACCTTGGTGGGCACAATGACACCTAGGTGTGCCATGGTGGGATTACTGCTCTTCTCCTTCATTTGCTTCACCGAGGCTCATATTTTTGCAATAAATGGAGACCCAAAGCCTCCATTATACATTCTACCATTATTTCCCCTTCATGCTCTTCCTTGTTTTCTCCATTCTTCAGCCATGGGTTGACTTTATATGCCCACGCTAACTTCCTCTGGTCTTTCTTTTTTTGTGTCTTCTTTTTGGGAGACCTGTGTGTCTTCAGTTCCTTGTCCCCTGGCATTTTCTTGACTCCCACTTCAGCCAGTGGACTTCAGCAGTGCCTAAAGAACTGCCTTTTATTCTGGTCTTCATCTTTGGATTCTCTAGAGTCCTTCTTCTTCCCCATCGCTCCACGTCCCACTCAGCTGTAATCTTCAGTCTTTTGTACATTTGTACAGAATACAGTGATTTCATCAGGCTTCATCAACAATACAGGTCTGAAAGGTAAGCAGAAATGGAATGCTCTTAAAAATGCATCATTCACCAAGCAGATTTCATAAGTTCTCTGTTTGAACTTTATTTCAACCAAATGACAAAGGGATTTAAATAGGACTTTTCACAGAGTTGGAGTATACAGTACTGCTCACTTCATCCTTGCCTAACACATTCATGTTAAGCAAATGACCCTAGACGTAACCCCCTCCAATATCAATGATTTCACTCATCTGTCAAAAAGGATTTTAATATAATACACAGGAATGCTGTTGGCACAATGGTCTATCCTTGCATTATGACTTTGTGGTTACTAAGGAATGTATTTGCATTCCCCCCCACCCATTGTAGTCCATTTTTTAAACCTAAATAAGTGTTGGAGTGGCAAGTTTAAGGTTCTTTTATCAAGGCCACTTCAAATGGCAGGCAAAGCAGCATGGAGACCTTGGACGCAGCAGTCTTCAATACTGCTGCCAAGACTCCTACTCAATGGTTCCATTGAATTCCATAGAGACTCCTTCTCATTGGTTCCATCGACAGATGGTTCGGCATTGACTGACTGATTAAAAAGTATCATTGCCTTTCTATTGACATAACTGACAGTGTAGCTTAGAACTTATTTATTTGCTTCATTTATATCCTGGTTTTCTCCCCGAGGGAACCCGAAATGGCTTACACCATTCTCTTTTCCTTCCTCTTATCTTTACAATAACAACCATGTGAGGAAAGTTAGGCTAAGAATGTACAACTTACCCAGAGTCATCCAGTAAGCTTCAATGGCAGAGTGAGGACTTGAATTAGCATTGTTGTATGAAATAGATGTTCTGTTTCCAAAATTCGATTTTTCAGAAATAATCACTCATTCCATTTATTCTCTTCTTTCCCTCTTCTGAAAGACGGATTTCTCTTCCATTTCTATTGGATTTCTCTTTATAGAGAGAAACCAGTGCACCCTTTTGCAACTTCAGCCCTTGCAGTTATGTTATGCACCACATGGAGGTGCTCTAGCAGGAAGGTTTGAGAAGACATTGCCTGCATCTGCAGAGCGAAATTCTGAAATTTGGCAGAACCTCCCTTCCTGCCCCTCTTCTCTTCAGATTTCTCTTTGGATCAAAATGGGATTGATTAGATGAAAACTCCAAGTTCCTAAAAAGAGGGGAAGGATGGATTGATGGGCATTAAGGAAAAACTGGGCAAAGAGGAATCCAGGTCTCTCAGATCCTAGTCTGGCATCCTAACCACTCCAACACATCAGCAATAGAAGGATCCAAGTTTTAAAAGAGAAACAACGAAACACTTTAAACACAAGTATCAGAGTAGCACCATATCACAGGACAAAGCTCACTTAACCTTGGCGGTAACCCACATTTTTTACAGTGGGGAGATGAAAACAGTGAAATATCTCAAGGCTATATTTCAGGACCACTGCCCTTTATGTGATTCATAACAGATATGGAGGAAGCACCATGAAATAATTTGAAACTAAACTATTAAAAATAACAAAACCTTCAATAAACTGTAAAGATCTCCACTGACTGAGGGCTATATGCCAAAGGACCTGATTGACAGAGCCTAGAATAACCCCCATGATGGGCAGAATATCCCCCCCCCCAAAAAAAAAAAAGAACTTTATTAGAGTTATAGACACAATACAGATAGTAAAAAGGCATAGTACAAAATATGCATTTGATAATTGTAGGGCATAACATCAATTAAACATTGTCATGGTAGACAGGTGAGTTCTAATAGGTTGGAGCAAGACAGATGAGCTATAGATGCATTGAAGCCCCATCCAATCAGGGAAATCTCAGCAGTAGGTCAGAACAGAGGGTGTATTAGAAATGGAGCCACATGTGATAACTTGGACTGAGGAGCAGAATTCCTAACTCTGGATTGGGGGGTGGGGGGTCACCAAGGCAGGTAGATCTGCCTGGTCTAGTCATTGTAGAGAAAGAGAGGGTATAAATGGAGTAAATATATATAGCTGAAGGTACAGGCAGATAAAAGGTAGGTGGGTGTGTGGGTGGGAAGGAAAGGAGTTAGGGAAAGGAGAGGGGATACGGGGGTTTTCAGTGAAGGAAAAGAGAAAATATTAGGGGAAGGGAAATTTTATGCCCCTGTGAGTCCTTGTAGATCCCCTGTGTGTAGGTCTCTGCTTGCATTTCAGTTTCAGCATGTTCCAGAAGCTGAAACAGGAGTCTGAATGGAAAGATGACTAAAGAAAGAATGCAAGAAAGCTGGAGAAACTACCTTAAACCTTGCAAGTGAACGGCTTTTATGACTGCCAAAAGCAGGGGGGGAATGGGTGCAATTGAATTACATGCATGAATTCAAAGGTATTTAGACAGTTTAGTATATTCTTGTAAGTGCATTGAGAATGTAATTTCTGGGTACACTGCCAAAGGCGTCACTTTGCCAGAAGAATGTTATAAGAGGTGTGCATAAATTATTGCTGCGTGCATTTTTTTTTTTAATGTGACGACTTTTTTGCTTTGTAACGACTTGCTGCGTAACCAATACAGATCCGTTTTATATCAAAGCCGCTCCTCGGCTGAGCCAGCAGACGTCGTCTTTAGTCAGCAGCACCCTTGTCTTCGTTCTGAGCATATAAAAGCGAATGACCCAAGTGTTTTCCAGCAGACTGGAACATATTGATTGAAAAGGTTTTAATTTGGAACGTCTCTGTCAGGTTAATGAATTAATGCAATAAAAATCATATTGGAAAAACCTGAATGAGGGGGGAAAAAACCATGCTGCATGAAATCCATGGAGAGGAAAAATGTGTGGATGCCAAACAGTAAAAGTTGGGAATGGAAATGAACTTGTCTCTTAATGTGTGACGCTGAGGTTATTAAGATCCTGTTGCTCATGCTGATGTTTGCAGTTCTTTATATTGTGATTGCTTGCTAATTGAGGAGGATATTTTTAAAAACGTTGATATGTGGAGCACAGGGGATTCTTTTTCTGGATTAAAATTGGGAGATATCACCCAATTGACTTCTGACAACATGGAAGACAATTTCGAGCCACCACAAAGGAGGACTTATACTATGTAGTGACATATTGTCGGTATGAGATCATTCAGTTATTTTAGCATGCTGGAGTGGTTTTATGAATAATCTCATACATGCCAAGTTTGTAACTTATCACACCGTGAAGAACCATTAACATTGTGTTGAAACACATTATATAAGATTGTTTAGGAGTATTTCCATACTGTGGTACCCCTTTACTTATTAAAACATTTATACTCCATTTTTCCTTGTGACACTCTTTCCTTTCACCTTGAATGCCCTTTACTCCAGTAAACCGTACTCCAAAAGCTTTCCGTCTAATGGTTAACAGTGGGGAAACAACTGAGCAAAGGGAACAGTTGGGTTTAGAAGAAAAAGGGAGAGTGACATCACTTAGATGTTCTGGGAAGAAGCATCAGGGTCAGCAAGGAAAAAATGCATAACTCTGGCTGATTCTGCACCGATTTTTTTTCTCACGGTTTTTCCACAGCCACATTGGAAGGTTAATCTCCCTCTACACTGCATGCCACTTTCACTTTCTTTGTTCATCAGGTTTTATGGTACCTTTTGCATAGATTTATGGTCATCCAGGGGTGACTTCACAGTCAGTGCAGTGTTGCCCCAGGGTATCTGAATGTGGTTTTGAGTGGCACCTTTTCCTTCCTCCACTTCCAGTTTGAAGAGAACAGTAAACAGACAGCTTGACATGGCTTTACTGATGTCTGTCAGTTCCCCCACCCCTATTTCCCCCTCTGTATTTATCACCTCACCATGAATTACTTGGTGTAAGCAGCTAATGACCACAGTGGAAAGTACTGACACAGGAAAATCTGCATACCAATGCTGGAGAGAGTGTTGAAAACAAAATAGATGGCAGGCTGAAACTAGCCAATGCAGAAACCAGGCTCCAAGGCAATGTAATGAAAACAGATATTCCGAAGCAAGGGGGAACCAGGTTGAGTGCTGATAAAATGTGGAGTGAATGCCAGATGCAGAATGGACCATTATTTAAGATAACAAGAGACATGTGGATAGTACAGCTGGAGAAGCAAATGTGGGTAGGGTTGAGAAATATAAGATTCATCAAGTCCAGGGGTTAGATCCAATCAGTTTGTCAGTCAATCTTCCCTAACTTCCCACTTTATTAAAACTTCTGTCCCATGTGGCTTTTGTCCACGGATGTCCCATGATCCCCAGCATAGCCTTTTTCGTGGTCAAAGGGGATGTCCACTTCCTTTTTTCAGCGGTGGAAAAGGAAAAGTTGGTTAGATCCAACCTCATGGTTAGATCTTGGGCTGGTCATAGTCCATTAGCCTCACGTAGCTCACAGCATTGTTGTGAAGATAAAACAGGGAGAGTCGTCTATGTTGCCCTCAGTGGAAGTATCTGCAGAGAAGTTCACTTTCAAAGAGTCCTAATGGCTGAGACAGAAGGAGGCAATCAGAAAAGGGAGGGAGGAATAAAGTGTCTATTATAAGATGAAAAAATGGGTTCTAGATCAAATCAAGCCTGAACTCTCCCTAGAAGCTAAGATGACTAAACTGAGGTAATTGTACTTTGGTCACATTATGAGAAGACAAGAGTCACTATGGAAAAGGCAATAATGCCAGGAGAAGTTGAAGGCAGCAGTAAAAGAATAAAACCCAACATGGAATGGATGGACTCAATCAAGGAAGCCATGGCCCTCCGTTTGCAAGACAGTTTGCAAGAAGTGACTTGATGACACTTTACACACACACACACACACACACACACACACACACACACACACACACACTTTGGCTGAGTTCAGACTGGCAGTTTGAAGCGCAAGAGAGTCATGGCAAAAAGACCTGGAACAGGAGCATAAGTGCATAGACGCAGCAGCAAATAGGGCTGGATCCCATCTCTCAGGAGGCTTCCTGGCCGGAGCTTTAACTCCACAAGGCAGAAGCGTCCCGCGGGTGCAGTTGTGTTCATGGGTGCTTATGTGCATCCCTGAGGGAACAGCTGGCACACATTATCAATGCAGGTTGTTCCCAGCTTTTAGTGTTTAGCGTCCACACTTCTGGGAAGCGGGATGAACATGCTCTCCAGGGTTTGCTACCACTTTCACCTGGTACTTTTTAAACTCGGGAGGGAAGCACTACAAAATGGGTTAAGCACAGCTGGGGAATGCCTGACAGCTGTGCCTGTGTGAACCGGCCCCTTTAATCCATTTGTGAAATGTTCCTGAAACGTGCCTATCTTGGGCCAAACTGCCAGTCTGAACTCGGCCTTTGATTATCTGAGCAATGCAGTTAATAACCATTATTTTTACTGATCGCATAGCAACAAAGAGCATTTATCTCCCCCTCTCCTGAATAGGAATGTTAATATTGCCATGGCATTAAAAAATGTTGTCTTCACAGTTCACGTAGTTTGCAACAATGGCTCAAAGAGCACATAAATATTATTTTGACTCATTGTGGAAGGCTCAACATTTGACACCCAGGCCGGAACGCCAAAAATAGTGTTGTTGCTGAGGAAGGATCTTTGATAATATTGTTAAGCACATCACAGACACAGAAGGCCTGTCAATTCAATTTACACCTGAGAGTATTTTCTACTTGAGCATACTAGAAGGGGCTTGGGAAAGCAGCTTAATAATAATTTGGAAGACGTCCTTGCTGTACTTTTCGGGATGTAAGAAGGTCCCACACTGGACAAATCCCATAATTTGCATGGAATTATGTCAATTTTGATTTACATGGAAATTAAAAAAACACACACACACACCAAAAACAGAATCAATTCAAATAAATGTATGAAATTCTTTCAGTCCAAGCATTGTGATTAGTTACTTGCTGGTACTTGCTAGGCTTTTTGAAGTGGATGCATCATGTCTCTGTCCTTTGCCTGACAATGCTCTGGTCTGAAACATTGATTTGGACACGTCAACCACCTACCAAGATTGTTCTCATTAGTTACCTCCTGTTACAGCAATCGTTTTGATTGATTAAAAGTTAGGGACTTCTGCTGGCCTGATGGATTGCCGGATGAGAACTTCTGGTGCCCTGCATTGACCCCGCCGAATATACTCTTCGGTGAAGTTCTCCTTGTGTTTGCAAACTGCCTTGGAGTTTCTGAGTATGTTTAGTCTTAGTTATTCGCATGTATTTCTGAATCTGATGCCCATGATGCGAAATTTGTAAACCTGGAAGTATTTACCATTGAGAATGGCCTGTTTGTCCAAGATACACAAGAGCTTTCCACTAGTGTTACAAATTAAGTAAGTAGAAATAAAAGCAATTGCATTTTTTAAAGCTTCAGGCAGAAGAAGAAGAGCTGGTTCTTATACCCCACTTTTCTCTACTTTAAGAAATCTCAAAGCAGCTTACAATCACATTCCCTTCCTCTCCATACAACAGGCACCCTGTGAGATAGGTGGGGATGAGAGAGCTCTGGGAGACCAAGGCCATCCAGCAGGCTTCAAAAGGAGGAGTGGGGAATCAAACCTGATTCTCCAGATTAGAGTCCGGTGCTCTTAACCACTACACCACACTGGCTTCACCACAGGTAGCCATATTGGTCTGCAGTAGAACACCTTTAAAGACTAACCAAATTTCTAGGGTACGAGCTTTCAAGAGTCAAAACTCTCTTTGTCAGATTTTGTTTATCTCTTAGTGTTCCAGATCCAGAACTATTTATGATTGAGAATAGTAATTACGAAGTATCCAAAGATAAAAGTCGCAAGCACTGTTCGCAAATACAGAAGCATGGATGAGTTCCTCCTACTGAATGTGTTCTTCTTACTGAAGAAGACAGATTCCCACAAGCATATGTCCTATGCAAACTAGAATTGTTACAAGAGGCGGGACCCGCGATATTCGCGGGGGCGGCCCGCCCAGCCTCCCCCTCCCACCCACCCACCCTCCCAAGCAGCAGGGCGGTGGCGGCGGCGGCGGGAGGCCGGCCGGCCCGCCCAGCCTCCCCCACCCACCCACCCACCCAAGCAGCAGGGCGGCGGCGGCGGGAGGCCGGCCGGCCAGCCCGCCCAGCCTCCCCCTCCCACCCACCCACCCACCCAAACAGCAGGGCGGTGGCGGCGGTGGTGGGAGGCCGGCCGGCAGGCCCACCCAGCCTCCCCCTCCCACCCACCCACCCACCCAAGCAGCAGGGCGGCGGCGGCGGGAGGCTGGCCGGCCGGCCTGCCCAGCCTCCCCCTCCCACCCACCCACCCACCCACCCACCCACCCAAACAGCAGGGCCCCCACCCACCCAAATCTCCCTGCCTCCCAGGTGCCCCCGATATGCGGATTTAGATATCCACACAGGGGGGCAACTTGGGAATTAGATATATAGATAAGACATTTCACGAATCTTAACATCCTTTTCATTTCCTTTGCCAATAATTCAGGACCTTCCAAAATGCTCCTGAATTTCACTACAAATAACCTATGGCAGTAACTTTAGATCCCCATTGGGAAAAATAACATTTCCCTCCCAAATACAGATGCAAATAAATAAATAAATAATCCCAGCAGGGCTGGTTGGAGGGCAACTAACTTCAGAGTGGAGCTTTGGTTTGCTCCTCCTGTCTCCGCATATAATGTTTAGGTGGGCCGAGTGCCAGTTTGGTGTAGTGGTTAAGTGTGCAGACTCTAATCTGGAACAACCGGGTGTGATTCCCCACTCCTTCACTTGCAGCTGCTGGATGACCTTGGGCAAGCCATAGTTCTGTCAGAGCTGTCCTTGAAATGCAGTTTTTGAAAGAGCTCACTCAGCCCCACCTATCTCAGAGGGTGTCTATTGGGGGGAGGGGAAGAGCAGGGCCTAGAGCACACTGGCCATTTGGGGGCGCCAAAAGCCCCGCCAAAAAAACCTGCCCCTTCCCTGGCTTGTGGGGCATGCAGGCAAGCCGCGCTTAGAAGGAAGAGACAGGGGGTTAAACCCGCGCCCCTTCCCTGGCTTGCTAGCACACCCTGTAGCTGCAGGGACTGCCGGCAAGCCGTGCTTAGAAGGAAGAGACAGGGAGTTTAACCCCCTGCCCCTTCCCTGGCTTGCCAGAGCCACCCCCTGTCTCCAGGCCCCACTGGGAGGTTGGCATCACCGGGGGGGGGGGTGCGGGCACCACAAGCTGGCCTCACCTAGGGTTCCCAGGCACCATGGGCTGGCCCTGGGGAATGTAAAGGATTCTGTAAGCTGCTCTGAGATTCTGAGTGAAAGGCCCTTGCCTTTCCAATTCAATTTCCTCCTCCCCACTCCTCCCCCTCTTCCCTCTCCCCTCCCCCTCCTCTTCTTTCTTCTTCTTCTTCTTCGCTTGGCTCAGCCCCCTTCTTATGCCCTATGATTTATGCAATTAAAAATTAAATTGCACTTTTAATGCACATTGCTATTTATTTTTGTACTATTGTAAGCCACTTAGGGTCCTGTTGGGGAGAGAAGTGGGAAATAAACCATCTAAGCAAGTATTAAAGGTAGATTAATCAGGCTGTTATCTGAGTGAAAGCTCTCCTATGTGAAGTTCAAAGTGGGTCCAATACCAAGACTGGAGTCGGAGAAGGAAACCAGCTGTCCGTGTTACTCAGCATGAGCAACTTGCTCTGTTCTGCATGTGGGCTGCAAAGGAAAAGTGACTCCTCAGAAGAAGCTTGTCATTTTATTGTGTTGCCCACACAGCAAATAGAATACAATGAAGCAGAAGAGCAGCCAGAACAAAGACGCAGATAGACAACAAAGGAATGGGAAGAAGAGGAAGCCGCAGAGAGCAGAAGAGCGGAAACCGAAGCAAAGAGGGGGGAAAACACACCAGGAGATTTCTTCTTTGATGTTAAAATACTCATTTTCATAAAATTATCAAGCAGTGTTTAGATGAAAGTGAGCTTCCCCCCCCCCCAAAGAAATAAGCAAACAAATGTTCATAATACAAGACCTTGATTTTAACTGGGATGAGGAATAGCAAGAAAATTCTCTCTATTATCTCTCCTTATATATAAAAGAGTTTTTGGTGTCTCTCCTGGACATGCTTCTACAACCTTCGGCCAGCTCAGCTGCCACTCTCACAGTCTCCCAATCCTGTGACTGCATTGGCTCATTGCATTGGCTCAGCCCTGCCCACCAAGCCAGCAGGCAGCATTTTGCCCTCAGTCTGGAGGGAGCTGGTGAAGGGAATGGATGCTCCGCCAAGAGAGCGGCACTGCCCCTGGTGACCCCTCTCCCTTGGCCGCAAGGCCTGTACTTCGTCAGGGTGATAGCTCAATGGGCTGCACCACAGAGAAGGCTGCCCAGTGTCTTTCAAAGGCTCCCCCACCTTCCTTCAGCAGCAATGGCAGTGCCAGGGAGGGTCTGGCCTAGAGGAAATGAGCTGTGGCTCCTGGAAAGCCGGACTGTCTCCTGAGGAAGACACTTCTCTTGGCTCCTGTGTGGGACTAACTGTGACTAACTGTCTCCTCAGTGGCTGTTGGTAGGCAACCAAACAACCAAGCTTCCTTCTGTGAGTGCAAAAAAAAAAAAAAAAAAAAGGACTTTCCGCATAACCCCCTCCCCCACTTTGACGACCTTCCTGTCAGAATAAACTTAACACGCCTCTCACAGCTTTTTAGCTCCACCATGGCTGGCTGGCTAATGAGGTGGCCCAGCAACCATCAAACCATTCTCTTCAACCCCCTGCTGTGCGGCTGACTTTCCTCTAGGGCTGCCAATCACCAGGTGAGACTTGGAGATCCCCCGCTGTTACACATGATCTCCAGATGATAGAGATCAGTTCCTCTGGAGAAAATGGCTGCTTTGGAGGGTAGACTCTATGGCATTATCCTCTGCTGACTCCATCCATTTCCCCCCAATGCTGCCCTCCACAGGATCCACCCCCCAAATTTCCAGGTATTTCCCTAATCAGAGGTGGCAACTGTGCTTTTTCTTCAGTACCTGTTGCTAGGCAACCAGGTTCTGTCACTAAAATGCCCTTTCCACACCTATTTTGGCCTTTGGGGAGAACACTCATTGAGGCGAGTCCTGATAGGATTGCCAATCCAGGTGGGAAATTCCTGGAGATTTGAGGGATGGAGTTTGTAGAGGGTGAGGTTTGAGGAGTGGTGGGACCTCAGACAGGTACACTGCCATAGACTCCACCCTCCAAGCCAGTTATTTCCTCACGGGGAACCATTGTTGCCAATCTCCAGGTGGGATCTGGAGATCACTCAGAATTCAACTGCTCTCTAGGAGGGAGGGGGAGAAGATGGAAAGCTGAAGCCAGGGGGCAGATTACAGTAGGTTGACGGTTGGCTGGGAGGGAGATCGAGTTGCCAGTTCCAGGTTGGGAAATTCCTGGAGATTTGAGGCGTGGAGTCTGGAGAGGGTGAGGTTTGAGGAGGGGTGGGACCTCAGACAGGTACAATGCCATAGACTCCTGTTAGATATGAGATGTCAGTCAGCTCTTAACAGGGATTCAGCTTTATTCAAACACAACAGTAAACCAACACAAGAACAGGAAAGCAATGGGCTCTCTTTTAAACTATCTGGGCAAATGAAACCACACTCCTAAATAAGTTAATAACCAATTAAATTGCTTAGATAACAGCCAATAGTTTCTGTTCCCTCCAGAACCTTCAATATGCTCTGATTGGTCTACTGTTCAGAGTAACCAATCAGGACATGCAGTTTAGGATACCAGCGTGAAGTTGAAGCTCAGGCATGTTTAGACATAAAATATAACAACTCCACCCTCTAAACCAGCCATTCCCTCATGGGGAACCATTGTTGCCAGTCTCTGGGGGAGGGATGGAGATCACACAAAATTACAACTGCTCTTCAGATGGCAGAGATCAGTTTCCCTGGAGAAAATGGTGGACTTCGTGTCATTATACCCAGCTGAGGTTGCCACAGCAAATTGGTGCTGAGTGCCCAAGGCCGGGGCACTCTCCCAGAGCCTCTTTCTAGAGTTCATTGTATTTATTTCCACAACAGGGCCTTATTCCTAGTGTATCAATACTTTGAAACACTTCATAACACAAAACAGCCAAATGGACAAAAGGCATGCAGGAAATAGACATGAGAGTGTTCCTAAGGAGGGCTACTCAGAGTGCTGTTGAAGGCTTTCATGGCCAGAGTTCATTAGTTGTTGTAGATTTTCCAGGCTGTATGGCTGTGGTCTTGGCACTGTAGTACTGGACATTTTGCCAGCAGCTGTGACTGGCATCTGGACTAGCTGGACAGCACATCCAATTACCATGTCAGATTACACAGGGAAGCCATTGAAATTCATAAACATAAACCCAATTTCAACAGGAAAGAAGAGAGCTTAAAAATAAATAGGGCATGGTTTCCTTTCCTGAAAAACACAAAATGCTCTACATCTTACAACAGCATGAATGAATGATTTTTTGTTGTTCCTGCTGAAGAAAATAATATTTTGGGTGATCACATGTGCGAGATAAAGCAGGGGGGAAACAAGGCTATTTCCTCCGGAGGAATTTGACCCGCAGTTGCACGATCACACAGCCCTTGGAAGCTGCAGGCACAGCCCACCACTGCATGATCAGATGCAACCACAGGTGAGTGGGGAGGGTTGCTGTTTTTTTCTGATGCCCTTCAACAAGGAATCAATGAATCGCTTCTCCACACTGAGGGCTCCCTATGGAGTTTGTGATGATGTGCATACCGAGAAGGGGGGGAACAGCATGGAGTCAGGATGGCCTGATCAAACCATCCTGATGTCACGGGAGCATGCTGGAGTGATCAGACAGGGGAAAGTCCATCGGTGGCCCATCGCAACCTGTTTACTACCAGATTTTCCCCAGTGTCTTTTTACTCCACTTCTGTGGTGGAGCAAAACGGGTTGCCAATGGGTGTGGGGTGCTTCCCAGATGTTCATGTCTGATTGCACCCTTTAAATCCACCCAGCATTTGCACCTATAGTGTATGTGATCATGCCCTTTGAAAACTAATTCAGCAGGCAAGACAGATTTATTTATTTATTTATTTCAATTTATACCCCGCCCTCCCCACCAAGGCAGATTAAGTGGAGGCATAGTAGTAATATAAGCCAGAAGGACTCTCATTAAGGCTGCCAATCTCCAGGTGGGGCTGGAGATTTGGAATTACAACTGATCTCCGGACAATAGAGATCATTCCCATGAAGAAAAATGGCTGCTTTAGAGGACATCATTCAGCATTATACCCCGCTGAGGTTCCGGCTTAGTCAGCCCCAAGGACTCAGTGGGGTTTCCCCCACTTTGGGGGGCTGTAATCCACTGCCAGCCAGCTGGCCAGCAGGGGAAACCCCACCCCCGAATAGGGACTGTAAACTGTAAATTCTGATTTACCTTAGGTAATTGCTAATCCCCCAAAGAGAAGCAGGCTCAATTGGTTGCAGTTTCCAGTTCCTTTCTACCATCGCTTCTTCCCCCTTTCTACATTACCAAAATAAACTTCTTCAAGGATAAGACATTTCAAAACAGCAAACTTTATGCAATTCTTTTTATGTGTCCCCCCCCCCCATCATATATATACGCTGCTGCATGTTGGTTATGCTCTGCACACAAAGAAAGCTGGTTATACTGTGCATACAGTCACATCAAGATTACTTTTTTGTAGTGTTTTATGATGGTGCACACAAGCACCATTAATACACATCAGGGACAGAGATGTAAATTAGCTAAAGGAACTGAATGCTACAACAAACTGTGTGTGTGCAGCACTTTGCACAGATGTTGGAAATCGGGGGGAGGGGGGAACTGTACCAAACATTTCTGCTGCATCAGTTCCTCTTTGGAAACAAGGCCAAGTCATTTGAAATGCCAAAATCTGAGCAGAATTTTAGGTGCATCCCTACAGTAAGCCATCAGCTGTTCGGATCATTTGAAATTCTGCCCTTGTGTTCAGTGGGGATATACTGCATTTTTGACTATTTGATTGTGGATCTGGATGGACAGAATCACTTGTTTGTCAAGCAATTACATTCTGATAAAAATAACTTTCTAAAGCTGGTATTGTTAGTATATGGGAGGAAAGGTGGCATGGTATGGCCCGATCTCATCGTATCTCAGAAGCAAAGCAGGGTCGGTACTTGGCAGGGAGGCCGCCCAGGAAGACTCTGCAGGGGAAGGTCATGTCAAACCACCTGTTTCTCATTTGCCTTGAAAGCCCCTTGCTGGGGTCACCATAAGTTAGCTGCAACTTGGCTGCACTTTATACACACACACACACAAGATCATATAGGGGGGATGGAACCTAAGTCTCATAGGATTCAACAGCACAACTGAAATATACTGGGTTCAGACGTGTTCAAGTGATCAGCTCATAGTTTATTAGTGATTCAACAAGAGAAAGAAGACTGAGAAACCCCTGGCCGAAGCTGGGTATTTATGCCTGAAAAAGGTTACACCCAAAGCACGCCCCACTCCCAACTATAAGCTATTTACACTACATTGTTTCCCAGTTGGGTTACTCTAGGATCCCTGTCACCCTATTGGTCCATCCTAGCAAGCTATTGTTATGCATCCCCAAGCTAAGTCCTTTTGCAAGTACAGTTCATGCTCAATACATAACAATAACCCTCATGTTACAGGGCCAGTTTTGAGATGATCTTTAGTGGAATGCAGTTGCCACACCAGATGTGCACAATCACGTGGAAGGACCCATGTCATAGCTTCATCCCAATCCATCCATCATAGAAACTGGTGCAGTGCCAGAAGGAGGTATGGCATGCATCTTCCACAAGTGACCAGGCATTTGTAGCATTACTACAAAACATAGAAAAAGCTGTGTTGCTGGGAGCTCTCATATTTTTAAACTTGACACTGGAAAAAGGCTGAAGTGGAGCAGGGATACCTAGGTTTCATTGGGGACTGTGTGATTAACACGCTAACACTTATATTGCTTTATTATTTGCCTTGTTTGTTTTTTATACAATAAGGTATGTAATGTTCCTAAAATGTGAAACATCAGCACATTACAGTCAGCTACATTTATACAAATGTTAGACAGCAGTCCTTAAAACAGCAGAAATAAGCCACTTTATGGGGAATTGATGGCTCACTAATAGAGCATCCGCTTGGCATGCAGAAGGTCCCAGGATCAATCCCTGAAATAATAATAATAATAATAATAATAATAATAATAATAATAATAATAATAATAATAATAATAATAATAATAATAATAATAATAATAATAATAATAATAATAATAATAATAATAATATCAAGTGATGAGAAAGACCCCCACTTGACAGCAGGGGAGCCAGAATATATAACACCGACTTTGCTACACCATTAGTTGACTGTGAAGCCCCTGTTCACAGATTACAGTGAAGTCATGTGCATCCTGCCTGTACATGTGTACATCAGTTTGTAAGAAAAAGTCCGTGTGCATTCACTTTGCAAATAAAATGAGGACCAAGTTCCTGGATAAGTGTGGGATTTCAGTCACGTGTTGAGCTGTGCAGGCATTGAACATAACGTGAAAATTTTTCAACACATGGATAAAGATAAGTCAAGTGTACACTGTACATGGACTGGATGTATATTCACTGTTACTTGTTGTCAGGTAGCCCTGTCATAAGTCTGGTATGCAGAGGGAGTACTTTCAGTCTCCCATCTTTTGTACTTTTATTCACTGTCTGTTATCAGGTCTCCGACCTTGTATTTTCCAGCTGCTGGAGTCTTATGCTGGGAACCAACAGTTTCTAAATGTTGTGCTTAGCTTTGCCCGCTTGCTTTGCCCGCGCGCACAAAATGTATTCATTGGCTTCAGCTACGTGAGGGGGCAGTATAACTTAGAAGCTCTTATTGTACGTGGCCATTACTGACACAAGCTGTACGCATGTCTTTAGTTCTGATTCACCATTAAACATTGTCTTCTGAAGAAGCCCTGTGTTGTGTGACCTGACTAAGGAGCCTGACACTTGTAAACAGAGCTAATATGAGGCAGTTTCCTGTGTGTGTTCATCTCTTCAATAGGCCTAATTGAATAAATTAGGGAAGCCAGCCTCCAGGTGGGACGTGATGATCCCCTGGAATCACAGCTCAACCCCAGACCACAGAGATCAGTTCCCCTGGGGGGGGGACTGGAGGCAATAGCATTGCATCCTACTGAGGTCCCTGTCCTCCCCAGGCTCCATTCCCAAATCTCCAGGAGTTTTCTAACCTGGATCTGGCAACCCTTCATGCAAGTAATTTTGTTCTGCATAAGAATGACTATAGCATCAGGGTATGTAATAAGACTGCACACCCCCACTTAATTTTCTTTTCCTCTGACAGTGTTGCCTGAGAAAACATCTCATTAAAGTCATCACTGTGATCTATTTGGTAATGTCACTTGGGAAACAGAGAGAGAGCACTTGTCTTGCCACTCTAACTCCATTACATATCCTTCTGCATTTTTAGAGCATTCTTGGTGCTGGAGGGGGCAGCAGTGGGAGGGCTTCTGGTGCCCTGGCCCCACTGCTGGACCTCCTGATGGCACCTGGTATATTTTGGCCGCTGTGTGACAGAGTGTTGGACTAGATGGGCCATTGGCCTGATTCAACATTGGCTTCTCTTATGTTCTTAGTCTGCTATGTTAAAAAACACCTCTGTTCAGGAGAAACATTCAAACTCAAGTATTGGTATAATAGGCTGCCAGCCTCCAGGTGGGGCCTGGGGATCTCCCGCTTTTACAACTGGTCTCCAGCTGAGAGAGATCAGCTCCCCTGGAGAAAACAGCTGCTTTGAAGGGCGGACTCAATGGCATTGTACCATGCTGGGGCCCCTCCCCTCCCCAAATCCCGCCCTCCCCTGGATCCACCCCCAAAGTATTTTCCAACACAGACCTGGCAACCCTATGGTATAATACCAATAGTGAGACAATGACAATATATCTAAAGTTGTGTAACTGCACAGTTCTAAGGATGACATGACTGTTCATGACTCTCTGCCCCTGAAGCTAAAACTGTTTATTCACTTTTGCATGAAAAAAGTTACAGCCCCAGGGATCATATCAGCAGATTTGATCATTGAATGGTTGAGTCATGTGTGGAATCAAGCCAATAGAACCCTAACCCTAACAAAAATTATAGAATGTGCTGAAATGGCCAGACTGAAAAATATACTAAAAGGAAAAATGGAAGAAGAATTTATGGGACCATGGAGGGTGTTCTATGACTGGTTAAAGCCTAAGTACTGAGAAACTAAGACTAAATGAAGAATAATAAGAAAGATGGATATAATAGTTGTGAAATTTTTATGAGAAGATTTGCTTGCACAATGTCAAATTGGGGTATGTATGTGTGTGTGTATATATATAATATATATATATATGAATTCTTTCTTTTCCCTTTCCCCCTTTCTATATATAAACTCATAAAACTTAATTTAAAAAAGCCAATAGAACAACATGTGACATAAATCTGGGTTTTGGCCAGTGTGTAACACAGAGGGTTGGACTGCATGAGCAATTGACCTGATCCAACATGGCTTCTCTTATGTTCTTACATTCCTGTGTTCCTATTAATTTTATTTATACCATGCCTTTCTCCACAACAGAAACCCCTTACACCATTCTCCTCACTTCCATTTTATTCCCACAACAACCCTGTGAGATTAGTTAGCATAGAACGTTTGAAGCATCTGTAGATGAGGGAGTACAGCTGTCTATTGGCTGCGTGCCCAGGGGGCCATAGGAAGGGCACCCCTTTGGTGCCAGAGAACATTCAAATGAACTCTAAGTCCTGTACAGCATGGGGAGATGTTGACGAGGCTCAGTACCTCTTGACACAGTAAAGACAGGGCTCAGTACCTCTTAGCAGTAAAGACCACAGGTCCCAATTATTTATCCAAGTCTGCGAAACCATTTCATACCATGCAGCCTTATAACCTTTGAAGAAAAGACCTCTTGAACGTTCAGTTTTGCATAGTTTGTGGAAGGCCAGCAGAATAGGGGCATTCCTCACTTCCCTGGGCAGTGCATTTTACAAGGTTGGAGCCACAACGTCGAAAGCAAGTGTACTAAAAGGGGGCTATTAAAAATGAAGAAGAAGGAGGAGGGGGGAGGAGGGGGAGGAGGAGTGGGAGGGGGAAGGTTGAATTTATACCCGACCCTTCACTCAGAGTCTCACAGCAGCTTACAATCTCCTTTCCCTTCGTCTTCCCACAACAGACACCCTGTGAGGTAGGTGGGGCTGACAGAGCTCCCCCGAGGACTGCCCTTGAGAGAACAGCTCTGAGAGAACTTGTGACTGATCCAAGGTCACACCAGCCGCTGCATGTGGAAGCATGAGGATAAATGGCCTGATATCTGTCTGGTTAATCCATAACTGGTTGGCAGTGATAGTGCAGGTTGCTCACAATAGGTGGAGATGAATTGCAAGCACCCCAAGGCTTTGGGAGTGATAGAAGGTATGCCCTGAACACACCATCACTGGCTTTACGGTACAGTAAAGGAGAGAAGAGAAGAGATTGGATTTATACCCTGCCCAGGCCCGTAGCCACAGTGGGGCATCTCGGGGCCTGGCCCCCTGACTTACCACCAAGGCCCCCCAACTTCCTATCCAGCCCAACCACCCCAACTTCCATTTTTAAATTTTATTTGTGGTGCTCACTTGGGGGGGGGCTGTGGGGTGCCCCTGACTTATTTAAATGCCCCCAAATTTAAAAAATCCTGGCTACAGGCCTGACCCTGCCCTTCACTTGGAGTCTCAGAGCGGCTTACAAACTCCTTTCCCTTCCCCTCCCCACAACAGACACCCTGTGAGGTAGGTGGGGCTGAGAGGGCTCTTAAGAGAACTGCCCTTTCAAGGACAGTTCTATGACTTGCCCAAGGTCATCCAGCCAATTGCAAGTGGAGGAGTGGGGAATCAAACCCTGTTCTCTGAGATTAGAGTCTGCACACTTAACCACTACACCAAACTGGCTCTGAGTGTGGGAAGGAGTGCCATCAGTGGTGGGCAACATCGTAACCGAACCTGATAGCAGCCTTGCAGTGCAGCCTTGGCAGCCTTTGGCATATATATGCAGGTGAGGATAAACATGACCAGCAGAAATGGCTGGCCTAGTTTGGCTCCAGGGTTTCTCTGATGAAGACAACCGTGGTTAGGCTGCCTAGCACAGTCCACCCTTAAAATACGTTAGCATATTTTAGTGACTTATGACATCTTGTGTCCTTATTTGGGGGTTCCTGGGCAGTAGCATCATCTCCTAAAATAACATAAGTTAAAAGGACAGACCTACTTGTTCTTCCACTTTTAGTTGCCATAGGGCAGTACAAATGGATGGGCATCACTTTTTTTTTTTTTTCATCCTAATCCAGGCTAATTAGATCTCATCAGATCCTGGAAGTTAAGCAGGGTTGGCCTCGGTTATTGTTTGAATGGGAGACCACAGAGAAAGTCCAGGGTTGCTATGCAGAAGCAGACCACACCTATCCATCTCTTGCCTCAAGAAACCCTACTGGTTGCTACACATTTGCTGCAACTTGATGGCACTACTCTCACTTCTTTTGGAAGGGTGAGTACTGACAAACCAGAAGGTAATTCCAAAATGGCAGGGCCACAATGGATTCTACCATCTATGAACAATACAATTTGGGGCAGTTCTGTCCTTGAAAGGCTAAATTGGTGGTAGAAGGGTGATCTCTAAGAACCTCAGAGAAAGAGAACAACATTCTAAAGTTTCAAATAAGTCCTTAAGGAAAGCAACTTTTGGTCCCGGTCACACGAGTGGGATACTGCGCCGCTGAAGGGAGGCAAATTAGAGTGGTAGCGTGATCAGACAGGTACTCAAGATGCTGCACAGATGCCAATAGCCGGCGATCTCATGGCGATGTTGAAGCGCATCAAAGAGTCTTGCGCATGCGCATTCTTACATTGCTTCGCATACTGTGGAGGCTTGGAAAAAACAAATCCGGTGCTACGGGATGCATACGCATGCCGGATGTACTGGATTAACTCTGCTTCCGCTATCCAATGCTCACCTGTGGCCCGCGTTTTCTGGTTGCTATTACCCTTTTGCTGGTATTTTTTAAATCCGCTTCTTTGGGCTGACAGTATGGGCTGGTGACGGATGCGCTATGCTTCCCAGATGTTGCCATGATCATGCCCATTTGATGCACCCGCAACCCGTCCGTTTCACGGGGCAAATCCTCCTGTGTGATCAGGGCCTTTAAATAAGATCTCCAGATAAACTGCCCTGAGGAACTAAATAAAGTGATTCACTAATTAAGTGGTTGCTAATGACAGCATAATAAACACTATATAATGTATTTGCTGGTTGTACTAGATTATGAAAGTTCCTGACAGTTAGTTGTCAATAGTTCATAGTTATTGTTCATTTTAAAAACCTAAACTGTCTCTTTTTTTAACAGAATGTGGCTAATTGTCAATACAAATTAATTTCCTCTTCTGTTCAGTGCCAATGTGATTCATGGTGACTCATGCCTGATTTTTGTTTTTAGTGCCCAAGAGTGAAGCTTTTGAACAGTGATTCAAAAGCAGTTGAAAATTATTTGGATTTATAGTTTGAAAAGATGGGTGTATTTCTGTTGGTGTTTTTTTTTTTTAAAAAAAATAAAGATTAAAAGTTTTGAAAGCCATTTGTCATCCCAGATCAAATTCAAAGAGGGCAACTAATAGTTATAACCCATACTTTCCCACGCACGAAATAAGGCAGACTTCTGATTAGTGATCAGGGTTCAGCAAAGGAAAAAAAACAAACACAAAAGTGGCAAGATTGAGAAAAATGTTGCACAGTTAACGCAACTGCACAAAATGCTGTGAATGTCTCACATTATGAAATGTGGGGAATGTATCTTAGCCGTGGTACCAAAACTATGGAAATCTCTCCGCGGGGACATTTACCTGCCCCTTTCTGTCACTATCTTTATTTTATTTATTATTTAGTGAATTTGTATCCCACCTTACTGCCCTGCAAGGGCCACCAAGGCAGCTTTACACACACACGCACACACACAATAAAATCACATTTTAAAACCATTAAAATTACCCCCCAACACATATCATTAAAACAATTAATATATACCACATCCTACTCCAGTGTAATCCTATGAAGCTCTTGCCATATCAATTGGCTTGATGCTGAGACTGTGGAATCAACATCACAAATGCTCAATGGTCTATAATTTGGCATACCTCTCTAGCATCACCGTCCTCTGTGCATGTTAGATTACAGTCATATAAAATCCTATCCAGATGGTATATCACACCTCAGAAGAAAGCTTTGATCTCTCCCTCCTGCTCAGCACTCCGTTGGAAAGGCTGTGGTGGCACTGGCACTTTTGCACACTGTTGGTGGCAATGCCCACGTGCAAGAAACTTCTGGAGCAATATTCCCACACATATGCAGCAAATTACAGGGTACTCATTACCACTAATCCCAGAACTGATCTTTTTACAACACATGCAAGATCCTTCAGTTCTCAGGATTAGATGGGAGCTCATCCAAAGCCTGCTGATAGCAGCCAAGACAGTATCAGCATCTCATTGGGAATCACCAATACTGTCATCTATAGATTCCTGGTTCTTGAAGATATAGGACCATCTGACGATGACGAAAATCACTGATAGAAAACTTCAATCAGATCTCTATCCCAGGAAGATATCCTCTGAGGAAAAATGGTCCCCTTTCCTTGAATACATGCTTGCACAAGACTTATTGCCTCACAATCCAATTTACCGACAAAGGTTTTTACATTAACCAACTTTAGTTCTTTTCATCATTCTTCTTTATTTCTTTATTCATTTAATGAATATTTCCTTTATTCTTCTTTTTTCTTCTTATTTCTACAGGTGTAGAGTCAAGCACCATAAGTCACAGTAACCTCTGTGCACTACTTCACTGCAATTAAACAGCTTCACGGCTACTTCAGTGTATAATAATGACACCTAATATCTTATTCCCTAAAATGTAGTGTTAACAATTGGGGTTATCATAGAGTATTTACAGTTATACACTAATTTACCAGTATAACCATCAGTAGTAACTTTGATGTAACCTTTAGTGTTAACTTAAATTTATTTGTCTTGAATTAGCTTCGGATTTTGAATTAGTTTTGGATTTTGAATTTATGTATATATACATCACTGCTTGTGCTTTGTAATTTTTATATATCATCAATAAACATTTTAAAACAACCCCCCCAACAATTAAAACAGAGTTAAAATGCATACAAAACTTTAATAAACAGCAATTAAAACATTAGTCACGAAAGAGGGATCATTAAGGAAATGCAAAACAAAAGAGTCTCCATCTGCTGGTGGAAGAGGACAATAGAAGGGGGGGAAGTTCTAGAGCTTTGGTGCCATTACCAAGAAGGGTTGCCAACTGCCTAAAGGCAGAAGGTGAGGGCATGCAAAGCAGAGCCTCCAAAGATGACCAAAGTGGTTGGACAGCTTCACAAGGGAATAGGCAATCCTTCAGGTATGTTGGTCCCAAATTGTAAAGGGATTTGAAGGTGAAGACCAACACCTTGAATTGTACCTGGAAACAAATTGAGAGTGATAGTAGGTTAGGGTTGCCAGGACCTTACCTATTGCTGGCAGGGGGATTCGGGAGGCATTCCGGGGGGGGGGATGTCATCAATGCAATGACATCACAAGTGATGCTAGGATGGCACTCTACTTTTTGGGCAAAACACCATTGTAAAAATGGCTATAAACCATAGACTTTTGCTCCCCAAAATAGAGTGTTGCCCCCCACGGTGCCAACACAATGACATCACTTCCGAAAGAGATGTCATCATGTCAACAATGTCACCAAGGGCCATCTTTTCGGGGTCATGTTTCTCCCGACAACCAGCTGGCTGGCGGCGGGCCTGAGCCCACAAAAGTGAGGGATCCCCTGCCCCCACCTAGACAAAAACTGGAGTGATCTTGTCCATACAACCCACTCCACTTAACACCGTGGGTGCAGCTCTCTGTACCAACCAAAGTGTCTGGACACTTCTCAAGGGCACTCCCATGTAGAGCACATCGCAGTGATCTAACTTAGGTGTAGTTAGGGTATACACCACAGTGGCCAGATCTTCTCTGTGCAGGAAAGGCCAAATCTGGCTAACCAGTCAAAGCTGGTAAAGAGAACTCCTGGGCACAGCTGCCACCTATTTATCTAGCAATAGACCTGGGTGCAAGAACACCCCTAGCCTACAGACCTATTTCTTCAAGGGGAATGCAACCCCATCCAGAATGAGTGACACCTTAAATCCCAGGTCAGACCTTCCACCCACCAGTAGCAGTGCCATCTTGTCAGGATTAAGCTTCAGTTTATTAGCCCATATCCACTCCAAAACTGCCTCCAGGCACCAGTTCAGGGTTTCTACAGTCTCCCTGGGATCAACTGGAAGTGTGAGATAGAGCTGAGTGTCATCTGTATATTGGTAACAGCCAAGTCTAATCTTTGGATGACTTCCCCCAGCAAGATGTCTTCCATTAGCAGGTGATGAGTTTGTTTGCATTCCCTCAACAATTCTTCTCTCCTGCCCTAAGTATTAATTATTGTTTTTCTGTGCTTATATGCATGTATTTTAGGTCTGGTTTGAGAACCAGCATAAAGCACTGGTTAGAATTTTCATCTAGGATCTGGGACACTCAGGTTTGAATCCCCACTCTGACATGGAAGCTTGCTGGGTGACCTCGAACCAATCACATACTTTCAGTCTAATCTCCCCCACAGGGCTGTTCTGAGGACAAAATGGAAGAAAATAATATAAACCACTTGGGAGGGGTGTCCAGTTTGGTGTTGTGGTTAAGGGTGTAGACTCTAATTTGGGAGAACTGGGTTTGATTCCCCATGCCTCCACTTGCAGCTACTGGATGACCTTGGGTAAGCCATAGTTCTGTCAGAGCTGTTCTCTCAAGGGCAGTTCTGGAAAGAGCTCTGTTAGCCCCACCTACCTCACAGGGTGTCTTTTGTGGGGAGGGGAAGGAAGAGGAGTCTGTAAACCACCCTGAGACTCCAAGTAAAGGGTGGGGCATAAATCCAATCTCTTCTCTCCTCCTCCTCCTCCTCCTCTTCTTCTTCTACATGGGGGAGAAAGGTATGAATGAAGTAAAAAATAAACAATTGTTTTTATGATGTGCTTTTGTAATGTTTTCTTTTAAAACTCTCCCAGGACTATACCTTTTCATTTTGGATTGTCTCATCATGAGGTTTTCAAAGTACAAGATTATCAGAAGCAGTTCACCATTGCCTTCTTGTGCACAGTACTAACCAGGGTTAGCTGAGGTGTCACTGATGTTGTCTGTAGCCTTATTAAGGCCTCACTTTGACGTTAATGAGGGCTTCAGTCAAAAATTGGGCTCCCTGAAGTCCTGATCAGTGCTTTAAGGCCCCATTTTTTTAGAGGTCAGAAGGAGGATGATGATGATGAGGAGATTGGATTTACACCCTGCCCTTCACTTGGCGTCTCAGAGAGGCTTACAATCTCCTTCCTGTCCTCTCCCCATGACAGACACCCTATGAGGTAGGTGGGGCTGAGAGAGCTCTCTCGAGAACTTGAGAGAACAGCTCTGAGACAACTTTCTGACTGACCCAAGGTCACACCAGCAGCTGCATTTGGAGGAATGGGAAATCAAACCCGGTTGTCCCAGATTAGAGTCCGTGCTCCTAACCACTACACCAAACTGTATGCCAATCAAGGATAGGTTCAGATTGCATCGAGTTCAGCTATTCAAGTTGCTCAATTGCAATTTGAATGTATCCCTGATTGGCACAGACTCACCATGGACTTTTAACAGAAGTATAATAACATCAGCTATAACCCCGCACTATGCTTATGGAAACAATGATGATGGAGCAAAACTGGAATATTTCTGTGGTACTAAAGGCTGATCATTTATGAGGCATAAAAGCCAGTTGTGGTGAAGTGGTTAGGATGTTGGACTAGGATCTGAAAGAGCCATGTTCAAATCCCCACTCTGCCATGGAAGCTCACTGCCATGGAAGGTCACATGTCCTCCGCCTAGCCTACCTCACAGGACTGTTGTTGTGAGGCTAAACTGGAGGACAGGGGTACAGTATAAGCTGCTTTGGATCCCTGTTAGTGAGGAGGAGGAGGAGATTGGATTTATCCCCCACCCTTCACTACCTGAAGGAGTCCTAGAGTGGCTTACAATCTCCTTTCCCTTCCCCTCCCCACAACAGACACCCTGTGAGGTAGGTGGGGATGAGAGAGCTCTTCTGAGAACTGTTCCTGAGAGCACAGCTCTGTATGAAGTTGTGACCAATTGAAGGTCACACCAGCGGCTGCATGTGGAGAAGTGAGGAATCAAACCTGGTTCTCCCAGATTAGAATCAGTACTCCTAACCATTACATCAAACTGGCTTTCCCAGATACCCCAGAAAGGTGGGGTATAGGTGAAGGTTTTTTGTTTTTTTTAAGCTTTTCTGGGACTGGAATCCTTTTGGTTGCAAGTTCTGAGGGCGGTTGAAGATTCTGGTTACAGATTTTTGGAAAGTCTCATTGTGTCAGATGCTCAGAGCCAAAAACTAGGAAATATCTGGGTCAGGCAGGGAGTCTGGTGGTAGAGAGAAATACCTCATCCATATCTGAAGGGATCCATGTGATTGGTGGCCTGGTATCATATGACTCTTGTTGGAAGGAATGGACTGTGCAATGATGCTGAATACTAGTAGAGACATTAGGGTCTCAGAGGAGGGCAATAGAAAGTCAGCAAAGGCTTCCTGACCTTTCCCTCTGTCCACTCCTGCTGATGTATCTTTGTTACCCAGAATCATACTATGATGATTTCACCCTCCCTCACAGGTTTTCCCTTCATCTTGTTCTTAGCTGAACAGCCCCTCTTTCTTTTTCTTCTTTGTTTTCCTCTGGCTGCCCCACCCAGTTGTTTCAATGTATATTAGTAAATACTGACCCAGCCTAGGGAACTGAGGGGAGAAACTAAAATCTTTCCTTTCGCCCTTAAAAAAAAAAAATCACACATGAGAAGCTACTGATAGTTCAAAAATTTAAGACAAAACTGTTTTATTTAACTTTGAAGGGAAATGGTCAGGTACGAATCCAGTTTAGGACTTATGAAGTGAATAGGCAACAGGAATGAGGTGACTTTGCATAAAAATTAAACACCAGATAATTTGTCACAAACAAGAAACTATTTCTGTTATTCAGACAGGTCTTTACAACTTGAGGAGAGAGATTTCTTGGCAGTTTTTCTTACATTAGCTAGCGTAAGCTTTTTGGTCTAACAGACAATAAAGTCTGTGTAGGCAGGGACATTCATACAAGTTCTAGTTTCCTTCTCTATACACTGGCTGGCCATTACCCCCAGACTTGTTAGGAATGGGCTAAACTTCCCACTTCCCTAACTTGGGATCCTTCTTGATCCTCTCCCAGTCTGCTTCATTCTCCTTTCCAGTCAACTTCTGCTCCTGACTCTCTCAATTGAAGAATGTCATTTGAATCCCCTGTCACTCAAGATTCTCAGACCAGGTCACAGCACTAGCCATTGACTGTCTGTCACAATTACTCCTAAGAGTTCCTTCCTTCTGGTCATTCCCTTCTCTTTCTCTCTCTCCCTTTGTCCACCACAAGGACTGGACATGCTTTATACAGTCTCTCTCTCTATCCCAGCTTCCATAGACAGCTAGAAAACTTTACTCTGCCTTTCCTATCAAGTATGGAGTTCTCTTGCGAGACAGAACTTCTATTTCTTTTCTAAGTGACAGGCCTCAGTGTAAACCTATTCCTCAGGCAGCCACCATGTACAATTCTGTTGTGCAGTAGCTCACCTCTGCTTTCAACTAGCAGGGCCAGAGGATTCTGGGAAGCAGTGATGACATCCCAATTTGACCCTCATGCCATTCCTTCCTATTATTGCATATGGAAAAGAAAACCAAAGCCTGACTGATGGGGTTTAAACAACTAGCCCTGGAATCTTCCAGACTATGGCATAACCTCCACCATGAGGATGTGGCGAAGCTTGGTAACAAGCAATTTTCCAGATAAAGCTCAATGAGAATAAGTGATTGTCTTTAAAATTATCCACACATGACAAAATGTTGACCTCTATATTATTGAGGGAAAGTGTCACCCATTATTGCCCTCTTTTTGAGTCGATGGGAAGGTTTCTTTTTCGTGACAGATATTCTGACTATTCTTTGCTTTTTGTCTAACAGCGTCCCCCGTTTTAGCAAGCCTTCTTTGTTCTCCTGCTACTTTTAAAAAAGACATGTGGGGAAATGGATTGAGTCAAATATTTTACTGTTCACTGACTGCATTTTGCATGTGAACCTGCGATGTTAAAAGCCTACCTGGGGGGAAAGAAAGCTCACTATGAAATGAACAATTCTTTCCTTTTGTCTTCCTTTGTAATAACACTCTCAAAGAAAACTTAACAAATTAGTAATGCATAACATTCTTCATTCAGTTCCTCTAATCAAGCTTTGCTTTTCTCACCTGAAACCTTTATATATATAGATATATAAATATAGACACACACACACTTTTTCCAGACTATCTACTTTCTTAATCTCCTAGTTTATCAGTCTTCAATTTCAACTCATCCCCCATCCGAATTTGTCATTGTTGCTGTCATTAGATTGTGCAATTACTTTAAGGGAGGTTGCAGCCTTGATTAAGCAAAAGATCAGAAAATAATGTTTCGCTCTCTCCCCCTCCCTTGGCATTTTCTTGTATCATCTGGACATGATTCAGCCAAATTTAATCAATACTGAAATTGCAAAAAATTGTGCAGCGATTTAGGAATAAGGCCCAACGAACTCAGTGAGGCTTGCTTCCAAATAAATGTGCATATTATTTACTTACACAGAACATTTGCTTGAGGCAGCTAATAATACCCTCCACAAAAATAATTAAAACAATAAAATTATTATTCAATAATGGTAATCCACCAGCATAAAACAGGGCTGCCTACTGGAGTACACTCAATGGTAAGGTGACAAATTGACATTCCCAGAATTTGAGATCTGCTGTGGAGGCCTACTCCAGATACCTTCTTATCCAGTGGAGAGCCAGTTTGGTGTAGTGGTTAGGAGCATGGAGTCTAATCTGGGAGAACTAGGTTTGATTCCCCACTCCTCCACATGCAGCTGCTGGGTGACCTTTGGCAAGCCACAGTTCTCAAAGAGCTGTTCTCTCAAGAGCAGTTCTCTCAAATCTCTCTCAGACCCACCTACCTCAGAGGCTGTCTGTTATGGGAAGGGGAAGGGGAAGGAGATTGGAAACTGCTCTAAGAGTGAAGGGTGGGGTATAAATCCAATCTCCTCCACCTCCTCCTTCTTTTCCATGAATGTCAAACAAGGTAAGTCCATCTGTCGAACAACTTCACTGAGAAATTCACGGCATCCCTAACACAGACCAAGGGCCTGACTCAGTATAAGGCAGCTGTGCATGATCATATGTTCATACGAATTCAAAAGATTCACCACGTACTTTTTAACGTATGTATAATAATATCAGCTATAACCCCACACTATACTTAAGGAAATGATGGTGATGGAGCAAAACTGGAAGACTTCTGTGATACTAAAGACTAATCATTTATTAGACACGTATTAATTTTTTTATTGGCTGATGTGATCCCTTTTGTTACCCTCAAAGTGGCTACTTATATCTTTTTATCAAATTAGCATGTGCTAATTCTTCAAGAATTTTAGCTAAATTGTAATTCCATGTTATCTTATGGATATTTTTTTTCTATTGCATTTATTTCCTGCTATCTTAGTTTCATTTTTTGTTTAAGTTTTATTCTGTTATGTAAAAATGTTTAAATCCTTCTGTTGTTGAGGGTGTACTATTATATGTTGGTGTATATGCTGGGATGTTATGGCCTATGGCTACAACAATAACAATAAGCTATAAGCTATAAGGAAGTTTGAGTCTAGCAGCACCTTTTAGACCAACAAAGTTTAATTCAGGGTACAAGCTTTTTGGGTGCTTCCTCTTCAGGTACTAAATTATAATTGTGTATACCCACCCAGCCCCAAATTTGTTGCATGTCAGCAAGTCTTGGAGGCAGCAAAGTTTCCAAGATGAGAGGTCAGAAGAATCCAACTTCCAGTGATCCAGTTAGATCCTATCCCCTCCCTTTAAAAAACAGAGCAAAAGCTCCCCAAACAGAGAAAAGTAGCCAAGTCCAAGTCGATCCATAGTCAAGTGGGAGTCAGCTTTTTTAATATGTATATATAAAATTTTCAAATATTTTCAACAAGTACAGGTTGTGATTTTGTTGTTGTTGTTCATTGTTTCATGTTCATTGCATCAATAGCATTGCCTCAATAGCACTGTCTACCCATCCCATGCCATCCCCTTCTTCTTTGACCTTCAATCTTTCCCAGCATCAGGGTCTTCTCCAGTGAGTGCTCCCTTCTCATTTGGTGGACAAAGTGTTTGAGATTCAGGTTCAGTATCTGGCCTTCCAGGCATAGCCGGCTCGCCTAGAGTGTGCTGGCCACAGGGGCGCCAAAGTGCACCTGCCCCCCCCGCGAAAAGCCGCCACCTGTGAAGAGCACCCCAGCGGGGCGCAGGAGGCGGCAGTGGAGCTTGCCTGCCCTCCCCCTCTCCCTGGGGGGGGAGAGGAGGCGGGGGCCGCAGCTGCAGCTGCCAACAAAGAATGCCCTGGTGGAAGGCTCAGGAATAACATGTGTCCATGTCCGGCAGCAAGAAGAGACCCCCGCTCATTTCTGGGTGGGTAGGTGCAGGGGGGGGTCAGGCATGGGCAGCCTCTCTGCAAGCAAGGGGAGGTGGGCACGGCAGGCCCCCTTCCCAACTGCCAGATAGCAGCTTCCCCAGGATGAGGGGGCGGTTGGGCGCTGATCGTGAGGGGGGAGAATGAGCTTCTCAGTGTTGCTGGGTGAGAGAGAGTGAGAGCATTGCGGCCCCTCCTCCCCCTCATCCTTGGTTCTGGGGATCCAAAGGCGGCCAGTCTCCCCGTCTTCCCTGGGCGCGCCTCTGTGTGCTTCTGAGGCGTTGTCAGAGGCGCTGGGCTGCGGGACCGGCAGGAAAAGAGGGCCACCCCCTCTCTCCTCACTCCCCACCTGAGGCAAAGCCCCTCCTGGCGCAGAGTCCCAGCAGGCTGGGAAGGGGTGAGGGGCGGGAGGGAGGGGCGCCGGATCAGACCAGCCCAGTCATCTGTGAGCGAAGGGCATGGGGCCAGCCGGGAAGGGGGGCAGCGGGTAGCCGATGGGGCCCCCGGAGAGCCCAACCAGTGGCAGCGGCCCCACTGAGGGGCAGTTCCAAAGCCACCTCCCCTCGAAGCTCCATCCATCTCTCTCTCTCTCCCCCCCCCTTCCAGCCACTCTCACAATCTCACATTCCTGGCTCTTGGCTGGAGCTGAATGAATAGCGCTGGCTTTGCTGAAAGTCCATCAGTGAAGAAGGCATGGGGGGGAGAAGCAGGGGGGCTGTCACTGGCCCACTGGGGGAGGCTCCTGACCCCTCCTGGAAGTTGGCAACCCGTGATTGGTGGGCACATGCAGGGGGGGGCGCCAGAAGGTAGCCCCGCCTAGGGTGCAAAAAACCCTGGAGCCGGCCCTGCTTCCAGGGAACAGTCAGGGTCCAGGTGTCTGTTGTGGGGAGGGGAAGGGAAAGGCTCTCTGGAACTCTTTCGAGTAGTGAAGGGCAGGGTATAAATCCAATCTCCTCCTCCTCCTTCTGGTACCAAGTAAAATGTCTAATTGCTGACACTGTAACTTAAAGACATGTCTCTTAAATATATGCTTTGGACCTGTCCAGTTGTTCAGTCTTCCTTTAGGATTGATCTGATCTCCTTGCAGTTCAAGGAGGTTCTCCAGCACCATAATTCGAAAGCACTTGGCCTTCCTAGTATCACATATATATCACAAAATATATATGAAACATTTCAGTCAGCATGGTGAAGGAAACAGGATAAACTTAAAATTAGTGGGAAACAAAAATTAGATAACTATACCTAATAATGCAGTGAGAAGTAATTTGTATGGAAGGGAGTTGAACTGCGATCTTGTGTAGCGTCATTGAGCATTTCACTTCCACACACTGTGTGAGTTGTTGATTACATAAGGGTAAATTGAAGTGTAAGTAGTTTTGTTAGAGATAGATTAATTTTAGATGCACTGGGTTGTAGGGCTGGATTTCATTTGCTAAAACAGGTTCTAGGAATGAGAGCCATTTCTCTGCAAAATGGGATTTTTTTTAGGATAGATTTCTGAATGTTAGAGATAGTCTGTGATCTTCTCCATGATGAAGTGTTCCTAGACCTTCTTATACCAACAAAGTTGTGTAGGGGCTAAATGAAATTTCCAACTTGAAGCAATCGATGATTTGGCAGCTACAAATAGACTAGATACTTGTTCCCAGCTAATATTCAGGATGTCCATGTCTTTCCAAATGTCTAGGAAGATCAGTTTGGGAGTTAGCTTCTAAGACTGCAAATTATTTTATTCCTGTAAACACACATGGACTAGTTGCAAATAAGCCAAACTGCCCATCAGTTAATTGGCAGCCTGATCACCACTATTGAATGGTAAATGAGCTGAACTGGCAGGTGTTCAGAAGTCCATGTAGCTCAGCACTATCTAATCTAGTAACAGCTCTGTAGGCTGTTTCTAACCATGTAATTTTCCATTAAGCTGGAGCCCCTCCACTGCACATGAATCTGCAGGACTCTGGCTGCGGTCCGATGGGCAGTTCAATCTGTTGTTGCCCTGCCTCTAATTGAGCCAGGGTATTTTGTGACAGAAAATCTTGATCAGACTCACCCCTTTTAGCACTCTTCAAAGTGCTTTTACTTGTCCTTGAGTGATCAGACAACAGCAGACAGGGAGTCAGCCCATCAACTTTTTTTTTTTTTTTAAGTTTGTCCTCGGAGCATGCCCACAAGCACTGATGAGCCTGCTGGGATATGGAATTCATGGGGCTGTTGGCCATTTTTTTTTTTAAAAAAAGTTTGTCCTCGGAGCATGCTCACAAGCACTAATGAGACTGCTGGGATATGGAGTTCATGGGGTTGTTGGCCATTTTTTTTTAAGTTTGCCCTCTGAGCAAGTGCACAAGCACTTGCTGAGACTGCTGGTATATGGAGTTCACTGCTGTCCTCCCTCTAATCTTTTTTTTTTAATTTAACCCTTCCTCAAAGGACAGAAAAAAGCCAAAGAACAGAGGCATCTTTCTTTGAGAAACTTTAAAGAGAAAACAAAGTTTTGAGCAGCCCCTGAGGGGGTGGAGAGAGAGAGAGAGGTTCATATATGCAGTTATGTGCACCTCTCTTACTAGTAAAACAAAATGGCAGCTGGAAAACAAGAGACCAATCAGACCTGTCTGATGGCTTGGGTGCGCAACAGAGTGATCAGACAGCTTAGACCAACAGGAATGGACTTTCTCAGGTATCAAAGAAACACACAGCAAGGAGGGGGAACAGGACTCAGATGACTGGGGCATGACAGACATTGCTGTCTGATCGTGCACTTTAAATCTGTAAGGGAACAGCAATGGCAATGGATCGAACTGCATGTCTGATCACAGCTTCTGAAGAGGCAACATATAATTTTAAATGAATAAATAAATAAATGTGCCAAGTAAAACTGTCAATCCATCGAGGTCAATTTTTGTCATCTATGGCTGACAATGGATCACCAAGATGACACGGAGAGGTCTTTAACATCTACTACATGCTGATTCTTTAATTGTAGATGCCAAGGATTAAACATGGGCCCTTCAATATCCAAAGCATAATTCTGAGCCATGACCTCTCCCTATATTCCAAAATTGCATCCAAGTGCACCTAGGAGCTTAGAGGGAAGGAGAGATTTGTGTGCATCTCTCTTGAATGAGGATCTTAGTACATGCACCGTTCTGGTCTCCATCGAGCAACTCTAGCAGCAACTGCCCTATCAGAGCCTTGTATGAATACTGATCTTTTATTTGAGTGGTAGAGTAGATGTTTTAACAGATGGTGCTATGACTGAGGAACGCATTAAGCTACCTGATAATGAGTCCAACCCTTGGTCCCTCAAGGTCAGTATCGCCCACTCTGACTGGCAGTGACTCTCCAGGGTCTCGAGTCTGTCACATCACCTACAATTGGAGCCTTTTAATTGGCGATGCCAGGGATTGAACCTGGGACCTTCTGCATACAGAGCACGGGCTCTGCCTCTGAACCACAGCCCCTCTTCTAATCCAATGAGCTATGTATACTCTGGAGCTGGCTGGGAGCCACAAAAGGCAACGTTGTTGTAAGAGACAAAGATCTTGCCACATTGCATGTACCATATCTCAAGAAATAATTGGTAGCTTTAAAAAGCCTAGAAAAGATTAATAACCAGGCAACCTCATTTCTGTCCTAAAAATAATTATAAATCATCCATAAAGCCGCCATGGATTGTCATACCTATTAAGCCCTGCTCCGTAAGTGGTGTAAGCTTTTCCTGATTTGTATGCTTAGCTGAATGGTCACAATAGATTTGTTTTAATTAATTATACACCTGGACACCTAAGGTCTGGCATTTAATCTATTGTGGTAGGCATTTATGGCCTGATAAACTACAAAGCAAAACAGATTATCACTTAATTATTTTAATTTATTAAAACACTGATTTTTTTAAAGCAAAATATCCTGTGGTTGAATAATTAGCATGGATAGCCTTGCTTTCAGCCACTGTTCCTTCCTTTTAATGTGCCTTGCCCTTAGATCCTGCACACATACAACATTAACTTTAACATTATTATTCACTTATTTAAAGAATACTTATTTAAAGTACATTTGCATATATCAGAAAGGAAAACACACAGTTGTCTGTTACTCACTGATTCAAAAGCAGTCCCATTTTTTGAATCTTTTATTTAATAGGATTGAAGAATAACACTCCTCCCTCCCTCCCTCCCTCCCTCCCTTGTTAGTTTGGTGTAGTGGTTAGGATCATGGATTCTAATCTGGGAGAACCCAGCTCGATCTGACCTGGGAGAACCAAGTTTGATTCCCCACTCCTCCACATGCAGCTGCTGGTGTGACCTTGGGTCAGTTACAAGTTCATTCAGAGCTGTTCTATCAGGAGCAGTTCTTGGAAGAGCTCTCTCAACTCCACCTACCTCATAGGGTGTCTGTTGTGGGGAGGGGAAGGAGATTGTAAACCGCTCTAAGACTCTTTTGGGTAGTGAAGGGCAGGGTATAAATCCAATCTCCTCTTCCTCCTCTCTCTCCTCCTCCTCCTCCCTCCCTCCCTTCCTTCCACGTATTTATATACCCACCTTTCTCCCAGGCATCCTGGACTGAGAGCAGGTAACAACAACGTAAAAACAATGTTCCCCCCTTTGTCCTAGCTCTGGCTGCCCCCAGAGCTCTCTGGAACAGCTCTGTTTTGCAGCCTTGCTGGAAAACCAGGAGCACAGGAGGTCCCTGACCTCTTCCAGGAGCCTCTTCCAGAGGGGCAACCAGTGAAAAAGCCCGAGCTCAAACTACGACAGAATGTGCTTTGGACCATGATACCCGTCCTTGGTGAGAACACTGGAGCTGCCATATGGGAACATGTAGGGAGAGGGGGTCTTTCAAGTATGTGGGACCTCCATCATGAAAGACTTGAAAGGTGAGCTCCAGCACCTTGAATTGGACCCATAGGCTGAAGTTGTACTGGTTAGAGTGTCAGACTAGTGTCTATCTGCCATGGAAGTTTGCTGGGTGACCTTAGGCTAATCACACACTCTTAGTCTAGCCTACATCACAGGGCTGTTGTGAGGATAAAATGGAGAAAGGGAGAATATTGTAAGTCACTTTGGATCCCCCTTGGATCTTGTTTGGGGAGAGAAGTGGGCCATTAATAAAGGATTTAAAAAAACAAAGTAGACTTTCTAAGTATTATACACATACTGATATAGCGTTTAGGCATGGGTCCTCGGCCTTATTGAGCCAGTAGGCTCTTGCAAAATTTTGAAACTGACAAGCAGTTTTCAAAAGTAACCCTGTGTAGAGCTCAATGCAAGGGATATGCATGACAAAATGTGTGCGTGTTGTGTTCCTTCGAGTAGCTTCTGACTTATGGCGACCCTACAGATTAATGACTTCCAAAGCATCCTCTCATTAAAATGGCCTTGCTCAGGTTTTACAAACTGAAGGGCATGTGGCTTCCTTCCTTGAGTCAATCCATCTCATGTTGGGTCTTCCTCTTTTCCTGATGCCTTCAAATGATATCATGTGCACCATCAACTTTTCGGTTTCCTGGAACACGTCTTCATGATGAACAAATTGTTGCCTTCCTAGAATTCTATGAGTCATTCTCCTGCTTCATTTCACACTCTTAGTCCATTTTTTTTAACAACATTTGATTCTACGTTGCTTCCTACTTTTACAGACCAATTATCTATGATTATCGGCACAGCTTGTTTGTATGCCAAATACCTGAGCTGAAAAATGCTCCCAAATGTCTTTTGGGTCCTGTGTATTTACCAATATGGTGTAGTGGTTAAGTGTGTGGACTCTAATCTGGGAGAACTGGGTTTGATTCCCCACTCCTCCACTTACAGCTGCTGGAAGGCCTTGGGTAAGGCATAGTTCCATCAGAGCTGTTCTCTCCAGGACAGTTCCAGAAAGAGCTCTCTCAGCCCCACCTACCTCACAGGGTATCTGTTGTAGGGAGGGGAAGGGAAAGGATTTTGTAAGCTGCTCTGAGACTCTGAGTGAAGGGTGGAGTATAAATTCAATCTCCTCCTCCTCCTCCTCCTTCTCAGAACAAAAAACAGGATTACAGAACTTTTCAGCATTATCCCCCCCCCCCAAAAAAAAAAAAAAAAGGAAAACAGGTGGAACTAGGAATCTTTCCAGGGGTCTGGAACAGGTATTATTTCAGCAAATGGCACCCACTTTGGAGGAAATCAATTCTTCCATCTCTCTTAAAGGCCTTCCAACTTTTAGGGGTTAGACAAAAGGGTCTGATTTTATGGACCACTGAACAAGACATCTCTGCTCATCCTGGCCTCCATTGTTTCTTATTGGGAAAAGACCATGATTAAAACCTTCAATGTAATCTATCAAAGCAGTTCCCCCCACAAGAGCAGCCCAAAACTTCTCCACCATGCAGCAAATCAGCAAAACACCAGAAACAGACCCCCCCCCAATCAAAGATCACCTCCCACAGAACAGAGCAACCTCCAAAAGCTTGGGAGCTTGGCATTTTCTCCCATAGGAAACAATGGAAACCAGGAGTCAACAAGCTTCAGCTGAACTCCACTGAAAGAACAATGTCCTTCAAGGCTTTCACCTTCTGAATCAGAATCACTTCTGTCTTATCTGGGTTCATTTTCAATTTGATAATTTTCATCTATTTTACCAGAGCCATCAGGCATTGGCTCAAGACCTCTATTGCATCACCAGGGAATTTCAATAGAGACATATAGAGCTGAGTATAGTCTGCATATTGATGACATTCAGTTCCATAGCTACTAATGATTTCTCCTAAACTTTTACATAGAGGTTGAATAGCATGGGGGAAAAGATTGCACCCTCACACTGAAGATAGCTGGACTCCAACAGCAACCCTTTGAGTCTGATCCATTTTGTTGTTGTTCAGTTGCACAGTTGAGTCCAACTCTTCATGACCCCATGGACCACATCACGCCAGGCCCTCCTGTCTTCCATCATGCTTTGGAGTTTGCTTAATTTCATGTTGGTTGCATTGATAACCAGGACTTTTTGTAGAAAAAGCCCAGCAGGAACTCGTTAGCATAATAGGTCACAGAAACTCATTAGCATATTAGGCCACACCCCTGACAGCACAGCTCAATAGCATATTAGGCCACACCCCCATGTTACCAGAAGTGTGGTCATCCAGCCACACCAACCTTTTGCTTCTTATTCTGTTTCCCTTTGCTATCAAAACCCAGGGCTTTTTGTAGCAGGAACTCCTTTGCATGTTAGGCCACACAGCCCTAATTTAGCCAATCCTCCAAGAGCTTACAGTAGCCCCTGTAAGAAGAGCTCTGTAAGCTCTTGGAGGATTGGCTACATTAAGAGTGTGTTACCTAATATGCAAAGGAGTTCCTGCTACAAAAAGAGCCCTGGTTTAAACCAGTCCAAGGCACACCCCCTGATACCTACTTTTGCCTCTAAATGCTTCAACACTCAAGCGTGATCTATTGTATCAAAGGCTGCAGATAGATCCAGTAGGAGCAACAAAGAAGCTTGGTTTTTGTCTGCATTCAGAAGAAGCTATAATATCCTGGGCTGGCCCTGGCAAGGAGCATTCAGAATGAATGTTGGAGTCCCCCAGAACAGTCAGTCTAACTGTCTCCAGAACAACATTGGAAAGCACCTCCGCCTACTCAGAAAGGATGCCCACTGAGGAACTAGGATGCCAGTAAACAAGTAGAATGCCTAATATGTCTTTGCTCCCTAACATGAGGAGCATACAATCAATGTCGGCTATAGTTTGTACAGGAAGTCTGCAAAAGTTGAAGGACTCATGGAGGATAATAACCACCTCTGCTCCACGGCAACCTGTACACTATTGGTAGAGAACTGCATAACCAAGCAGGATTAGTTGGGACAGACATACCATGTCATTTCCTTCTATTCATGTCTCTATTATGCAAAACAAGTCAACTTCCTCTTCCTGTAATATCCTGGAGAGATGAGCAGTTTTATGACTCACTGATCTGGTATTGCACCATTATAACAAAGAGGTAAGGAAAATAGGAGCCCTTGCATTGTCTACTCTTAGGATGCCTGGAAGATTAGATAAGCAGTGAGCATTCTTATTAAATACTGGCCATTTGGGGGGAATCCTACCCCCATATCTGCAAGCTGCCATATGCCCTGAAATAGAGCATTCATCAAACATTCTACAGGTAAAAAAAGTCTATAGCACCACTAGCAGACACCCCCCGCAACTAGCATACTAGTGCCTGCTGCACAAGCATACAGTAATCCATATCAGTAGATTTGATGTGTTAATGTTAACACTGTCCAACAGGTTTTGTTCTGTTTTGGTACTAATCCTGGTTTTCCAGTGAGAAGCTGATGTTACTATCTATAAAAATTCTCCCATTTTCCCTTTTTCTTTTTGTTGGCTAGCAGTCCCTTTTCTTGTTCTTCATTTTTCTGTCCATCCCACCCAGTTGTTTAAATATACATATATGCTGACCCAGTTACGGAACCAACAAAAATCCTTCATTTGTATATGTCAGATTAGGGCACAAGAGAGGCTGATAGTAATGAAAAACAAACTACTTTATTTCGCTTTTATAGGGGAAAGATCAAGTCAGATTGTCAGGTAGGTTTCAGGTTTAAAGTTGGCAGGTAAACAGGCAACAGGAATAAGGTAACTTTGTATAACCATATATACCAGATAGTTTGTCATAAATACATAGTTGTTTTGTTATACAGACAAGTCTTTAAAACTGTGGAAAGTTAAATAAACAAGTATGAGCTTATTTGTCTCAAAATTACTGAAGACTGTACAGGCAGGAACACACACACAAGTTCCAGTTTTCCTTCTTTAACCCTTGATAGGGATCATCCCCTTTTGTTGTCGTTGTTCAGTCACACAATCAAGTCCAACTCTTCATGACCCGATGGACCACATCATGCTAGGCCCTCCTGTCTTCCGTTGTGCTCCAGAGTTTGCTTTTACTTTTACTAGGAGATATTTCCCTCAAGTTAGGGCTACTGGTTCCACTTGCCTATTTCAGGATCTGCTCTCGATCCTTGACTCTGCTTAATTCCACACCTTAACTGAACTAACTGCCACTCTCAATTGGTACACTCAACTGCCACTCTCAGCTGTAGAATTCCATTTGAATCCCTTGTCACTTAAGGTTCTCAGACTGGGTTAAAGCATTAACAATTCACTGTCCATTACACTCTCCCTCTCCAGTGATGATAAACCATCTTCCACTCATTATGTGCAATGGCTGGTCCCCAGCAATGAGCCCCACATGAAAAGACATGGTCCAAGTGCACTTGGTCCAAGTACACTCCTTCAGCTATTGCCAAGAGCCTCCTGTCTCTGGCGAGGCCCTGATCCGTTTGAAATGGCTGTTTGCCATATCTGCTCCGGCGAGGCCCTGATCCCTTTGAAATGGCTGTTTGCCATATCTGCTCCCTTACCTAAGGATTTCAAATTATTTATTTATTTATTACTTATTTATTTGTATTTATATCCCGTTCATCCCATGGATGGCATCAGGGTGGGTAATGTCATTTTAATAAGTACAATGATAAATGTGTCCAATCAACTTTAAAGCTATTTTTCCTGGCCTTTTTAATTGTAAAATTATGAATTACCCCCCAAGGTCAATTTTTTCTTGCACATCTATAATCAGTAGACAAGAGGGCTAGGTGACTTAACTGTTCTTGCCCCATTTTAAAACGCCAGCAGTTTTTGATATGTGCTGGCTTGCTGAAATGTCTTTCATCTTCTGCCCGATCACTAGCAGTGTGCTATGCCCATGTCACTGAAAATTAGTTATAGCCGTTTCTTGTAAATCTTATTTAAAAATGTAAGCAGTGTTTCCTCTAAGCTGAATTAGTGCGAGCTAGCTGACAGTTTTTTAGCCTCTGGCTCACACATTTTTGTCAGCACAGGAAGGATGGCTCCAGCCAAATCGCTCACTCACAACTTTAATGCCAGTAGCTCACTAAGTAGAATTTTTGCTCACATGACTCCACAGATTAGAGGGAACATTTAACGTAAGAGGGATACTTATTTATGTGTAGAAGCTTATCCCAGTTCTCCAGGCTCTAGTGTCACATATTTAAAAAGCATAACATAAGAGAAGCCAATTCTGGATCAGACCAGTGGCCCATCCAGTCCAACAATGTGTCACATGCCAAAAATACCAGATGCCATCAGGAAGTCCACCAGTGGGGCCAGGACACTAGAAGCTCTCCCACTGTTGCCCCTCCAAGCACCAAGAATACAGTGCATCACTTGCCCAAGACCTGGAGTTCCTATCTATACCTTGTGGCTAATAGCCACTGATGGACTTCTGCTCCAAATGCTTATCTAATTATCTCTTGAAACTGTCCATGCTTGTAGCTACCACTAGCTCCTATGGTAGTGAATTCCATGTGTTAATCACTCTTTGGGCGAAGGACTTCCTTTTATTTGTTCTAACCCGACTGCTCAGCAATTTCATTGAGTGCCCACGAGTTCTTGTATTGTGAGAAAGGGAGAACTCAATGGAATGTAAAACAAATTTTGGGACTCAATGGAATGTAAAACAAATATTCCTGGTTACTTTTAATCTGCACTCTAATGGGCAAATGACATTGTCCAAAAACATACCTTCTGAATGAAGAATCTGGTTCATCAGAGCTTGTAGCATGTGATTTGTCCAGCTCAGAAGCCGCCTCATAAAATTGCTCCCATTTTCTACCCCTCTTCTTCGTCAATTGTGCCAAATTCCCACATTCTCTGCTACAAGATAAGCTTCCTCTAAGACTTTGGGCCACTCTTTCTAGTCACAGCTGCCTGCATTTTTAACCCGCAACCAACATGTGTACAAAGCCCCACATTAAACCACAGGAATAAAACACACACATAATATTTACATAGTGAAACATTATAGTTGCCAGTCTGTGGGTCACCGATCGGGTAATGATCTCCTTGGAACGCTAAAGCTCTAGAAGCAAGGAATAAAGTCACGTCCAGCAATCTTTCCAACATTTCTTTCTTTTTTTTTATTTCGTAGCTTCTGTTCATATTTGCTTTTGATTCTCACTGTAAACTCCACGTCCACCTGAGAAGGGCTTCTGTACTTGCCTCCAGTATCAGTGGCAAGTTTTGTATTCTATACTCTTTTCACAGTCAAGAAATTAGTATGTAGTTGATTCTATTTTTTTCCACAGTTGGTGAATACCTATCATTTTTTTTTTTTTTTTTGGCCAGCATACTACGTTTTTTATATCTCCCTTCAGAAAATAGCTGACACAAAAAACAATACAGTTCTTGGTTGGTAGCACTCCAAACAAGCCAGTCTCTTGGTATCATTTCTCCCTTGTTGAAAGTCTTTTAAGATGAAATTCAGGAAAATTGTATCCACTGACATATCTTGACATTGACCTTGCTAGTTGCTGCTCTTCTTCAAAAGTCAGGGCGTCAGCTAGAACAGTTTTCTTTATAACAGAATGCTAGAATGTATAATGTTTTCAAGCCACAAGTCGGGATCTTTGAAAGTTAAAAAAAAAAAAAATCAGATCATGTAGGACAGGGGACCTAGGTCATCTGCCAGCCCTAGAAAACCTGCTAACCATTGAGCACACTGACCAGAACCAATTGGGCCCACAAACAGAGAATCATCTTAATAGTGAATGATATTGGCCAGGTCTGTGCGTGAGCAAAAGGCCCACCCCAGAAATGTACTAAATCATTCAAATGCAGCACATGACATAGAACAGCCCGTGGGCAAGGCCCTGTCCATGCAAAACTGGCCCTCAAAAGGAAAACCCAATGATTCAAAATCATCCAGGTGTACTGGGAGAAGGCAAACGGTAGACTTGATGTCACATTTCACCATCTCCAGTCCCAAATGGCAGCGGTGCACCATGCACACTGTCTGGTTGAAAGATGTGTACCTAACTGAACATAAGTGATTGAGAATAGGGTCATTGACCAATCCTCCCCTTGTATAAGAAAGGTGATGTATCAGACAGTATTCCCCTGGAGATTTTTCGGGTACTATTCCCAATGGGGAAACACGTAAGTTAGAAATGGCAAAAGGGCCCAGAACCCTGCCTTCAGCCCTCTCCTCCTCTGTTTTGCCCCTAACTATATGCTCCATGGGCCGTGGTGGCTCAGAGGTTAAGACACTGAGCTGCAGACCAGAAGGACTGTATTCGGCAGTTCGAGACCCTAGTGCCACATGACAGAATGAGCTGCCATCTCTGGCCCAGCTCCTGCCAACCTAGCAGTTTGAAAGCAAGAAACTGCAAGTAGATAAATAGATACCACTTCAGTGGGAAGGTAACATCATTCCGTGTGCCTTGGCATTTAGTCATGCTAGCCACATGACCACGGAAATGTCTTCGGACAGTGCTGGCTCTTCACCTTGGAAATGGAGATGAGCACTGCCCCCTATAGCTGGGTTCGACTAGCTTTTGAGCAAGGGAAACCTTTACTTTACTTTATATGTTCCATGCCTTTGATGGGCCTAAGGGAGAGGCCTATTCTCCTCTGGGCCTGACCCTGGTCCAAACCCCCGACGAATCATGCAGGGCCACTGTTGTGTCCTGAGATCAGGAGTATGAGCTGGCAAAATGCAGCCAAGCTTCGCTCTCTGAGAACAATAGGGACTAGGCTCCTGAGCTCGCCAGTAAAGAACCAATGGCAGCATTGGCGGGCAATTCAAACCCGCCAATAGGAATGTGGGGCGTCCCCCCCTTACTGTATAGTTGGCCTCCGGCCATTACTGTTTGTCTTTGTCTTGTGTGAAGTACGAATAAACGCGTCTTCTCTTATGTCGTCGTCCGAGTCATGAGGCCCGAAACCCAGTACTTTACAGTGGCGACGAGGATGGGATTTCAACGCCTTCCTTGACTCCATGAGCGACGAAAAGGACGACAAGGCCACCCGCTGAGCAATGCATCGCTGACCCCGAGAGCAGCACCGCACCGCTCGCCGAGCATCGCATCGCTGACCCCGAGAGCAGCACTGCACCGCTCGCCCTGGCGCACGCCTTCCCAGACGGAGCTATGGCCGCCACGCATGTAATACTCGAGCACTTCGATCCATCTCAGCCAGAAACCTGGGACGCATGGGTCGACCAGCTCATAAGCTACATGGAACTCAACGAGATTCGTGACCCTGAGAAAAAATGGTCGCTCCTGCTGAGCTCGTGCGGCATCCAAACAGTCCGCCTCGCCAAGAGCCTCTTGGTGCCCCACACGGCCTTGGAAAGCTCCTTTGGGGAGATCCTGGATGTCCTCAATGCGTACTTCAGCCCCCGGCCTACCTTCCTGGCCAAGAGGATGGAGTTCCAGAGGCGAATCCAGGCCCAAGGGGAATCCGCTGCCGCCTTCCTGGCTGCGCTGAGGGCACTCGCGGTGGACTGCGGGTTCCCGAAGGTGGAAGACAACTTGCTGACGCAGTACGTGTGGGGCCTGGCGGACTCCAAGCTGCGGCGCAAGTTGATTGGCAACCGGCGGCTCACCCTGGACAAGGCCATCGACGCCGCAACTGCACACGAGGCCACTGAAGGGGAATGCCCGGCCGCAGCTGCCCATGCGGTCGGGAGGGGTCCCAGCCCCGGGAACTCAGACACCGAAGAGGTCTACGCCCTCAGACCCCAACACCGCCGGCCGGCACAGACCCAGCAGGCCGACAGGGAGCCAGCCAAGCCTTCCGGCAACCGGACCGTAGGAAGACCTGCAAGTTCTGGGATGCTGTCTGTCATGGGTGTGGGAAGCCGGGACACCTCGCACGGGTCTGCCGGTCCAAGGGCCCCCGGAACTTGAGATCGTCGGCCCCACCGCACCGCGCATCATCCACCGCCTACGAGACGATGGAAGAGGTCGCCGAGCTGTACCATCTTACGGATCAACCGCTACAGGTACTTCGCCTCCCCAACCCCAACCTCTCCTCCACCCCGAAGATCCAAGTAAACGTGCAGATCGAGGGGTCCCCCTGTTGCATGGAGGTGGACTCGGGATCGGCTGCGTCCATAATTTCCGTGGACACTCTTTAAAAACTTTGCCCGTCCGGGGGACCCCCTCTACGCCCATCGCCGCTTAGCTTGGTGGACTTTCAAAAGAACCCTGTCCCCATTCGGGGAGTCGGCACTTTCCGAGTGCAATACCGAGACTTTGAGGGGAACTTGGACTTGGTGGTGGTAGAGGGAAACCTTGTGAGTCTCCTGGGGCGTGCGTGGTTCGAGGCCCTAGGAATTACAATCGGGGGAGTGAATACGTGCGGGATGCGTGACTGGGGGTGGTGTGCAAGGAATTTCCCGAGGTCTTTGATGGGAAACTGGGGTGCTATAAAGGGGCCCCGGTGTCGCTTCACTTAGACCCAACGGTGACGCCCATCCGGCGGCGCTTCCGCACCATGCCCCTGGCCCTCCGCCCTAAAATAGAGGCAGAACTGGACCGGTTGGTGGCCCAGGGAGTCCTAGAGCCCATCCCTAATGCACGATGGGAGACCCCAATTGTGACACCCGTGAAGCCGAACAGGGAAATCCGCATCTGCGCGGATTACAAGTGCACTATTAACCAGGCACTTCAGGCGCACGCATACCCCGTACCTGTGGTCAGCCACGTATTGGCCACACTGGCGGGGGCGTGCATATTTGGTAAGCTGGATCTCGCGCAGGCGTACCAGCAACTCCCTGTGGATGAGGCCACTGCCGAGGCACAAACCATAGTAACCCACCGGGGGGCCTTCAGGGTGAAGCGGCTGCAGTTCGGGGTCAGTGTGGCCCCAGGGATCTTCCAGAATCTAATGGACGATTTGTTAAAAGAGATCCCTGGTGTGACGCCGTTCTTCGACAACATCCTCATCGCCGCGACCACCCCGGAGAGCTTCGCCGCCCGCCTCCGAACTGTCCTGGGATGCTTCCAAGCCGCGGGGCTGAAGGTGAAGGGGGAAAAGTGCCTCCTCGGGGTGCCGGAGGTGGAGTTCTTGGGGTACCAGGTTGACACAATGGGCTTCATCCGGCGAGGGACAAGGTGAAGGCCATCGTGGAGGCCCCCGCCCCAAAGTCCAAGGCGGAGCTCCAGGCATTCTTAGGCCTCCTGAACTTTTACCACGCCTTTCTCCCACACAAAGCCGCCGTGGCAGAACCCCTGCACAGGCTGTTGGATAAGGCGACACCTTGGGCATGGGGAGCGAGGGAGGAGGCGGCGTTTCGGGGGGTTAAGATACTATTGATTTCTAACGCTGTACTCGCCCACTTTGATGAAAAGCTCCCGGTAATCCTTGCATGCGACGCATCGCCGTATGGGGTCGGGGCAGTCTTGGGCCACAAGCTACCAGATGGGAGGGAAGTTCCGGTGGCTTACTACTCCCGCACACTGTCCCCCGCGGAGCGTAACTATGCACAAATAGACCGGGAGGGCTTGGCCCTGGTGGCGGGGGTAAAAAAATTCCACAACTTTGTGTATGGGCGCCCCTTCACACTCTTAACTGATCACAAGCCACTCCTGGGACTGTTCACGGCAGACAAACAAACGCCGCAGGTACTGTCACCCCGGGTGTTGCGCTGGTCCCTGTTTTTAGCTGGCTATCAGTACTGGTTGGAGCATCGGCCGGGCAAGGCGCTGGGTCATGCCAACGCCCTGAGCCGCCTGCCGCTGCTGCAGACGGGGGAGGATCCGGCCCCAGCTCCCGCAGTATTGTTGATGGAGGAGCTGCCCAACCACCCCCTTCAGGCTGCAGACGTGGCCGCCCGCTTGTCCCGAGATCCCATTATCTCCCGGGTCTTAAACTGGGTGGTGAGGGGATGGCCAGCGGAACAGACAGGGCCAGAGTTCACGGCATACAAAGCCAGGAGGGAAGAGTTATCCACCTTGAAAGGGTACTTACTATGGGGGGACAGGGTGGTCATCCCGGGGCCCATGAGACAAGGGGTTCTAGAGACGCTTCACGAGGCCCACCCTGGCATTGTACGAATGAAAGTTCTGGCAAGGAGCTATGTGTGGTGGCCAGGGATAGACTCAGAAATTGAAACCTGGGTCCGGGGGTGCACACGGTGCCAGGAAGTCCGCCCCAATCCCCCGAGAGCACCAACCCAAAGCTGGGAGTCCACCCACAAGCCGTGCTTACACGTCAACTTTGCCAGGCCGTTTCAGGGGCTCCAGTTCTTGGTAACGGTAGACTCCTACTCTAAGTGGGTGGAAATAAGTCCGGTGGCTACCACCTCTGCAAAAGCGGCAATAAGGGCCCTGCGCAGAATATTTGCTACACATGGCTTGCCAGACACGATCGTGTCGGACAACGGGGCCGCGTTCACATCAGTGGAGTTCCAAGTGTTCCTCGCAAGGAACTTAATAAAGCATATACGCTCCGCGCCCTTCCACCCGGCAACTAATGGACAGGCGGAGAGGACGGTACGCACCGCCAAAGAAGCCCTGAGCCGCATAACTGAGGGGGAGTGGGAGTTCCGGCTGGCCCGCTTCCTCCTCACACAGCGCACCACCCCAAACCCCATCTCTGGGCATTGCCCAGCAGAATTATTGATGGGCCACCGCCCCACAACACTGTTAGACAGGCTCCACCCGGACCGAGCCCCAGAGAGAAAGCTGGTCGAAACCCGGGAGGCGCCCAGGAGTTTCCACCCAGGGGAACCTGTCTACTTTAGGAACTACGGGGCGGGTCCTCAGTGGCTGGCCGGGCGCATTCTCAAACCCACCGGGCCAGTTTTATATGAGGTCCTGGCAGACGGGGACAGGGTCCTCCGGAAGCATGTGGACCAAGTCCGGAGGCGGCAAGACCCCGTCACAGGAATCAGGGCCCCACTACCGGAAGGCACCGAGGCCGCCCCAGCAACCGATCGGCCGCCGGTGCCTGTAGCGGAACAAGCGTCAGAAAGTCCGCGGAGCACGGAGGGGGGTCCAGAGCAAGCCGAGCCGCCGCCGCCACCGTCGCCGGCATTGCTGGACATCCAAGCTCCTAGTGCGGGAGGTCCACCAGACGGGGGCCCCGCCAGTCCAGTGCCGGCCCCCCGAAGATCACTAAGAGAATGGAGGCCACCAGCCTACCTAAAAGACTACGTCACCTGATAGGAGACAAACTATGGGGGGAGGGGTGTTGTGTCCTGAGATCAGGAGTATGAGCTGGCGAAATGCAGCCAAGCTTCGCTCTCTGAGAACAATAGGGACTAGGCTCCTGAGCTCGTCAGTAAAGAACCAATGGCAGCATTGGCGGGCAATTCAAACCCGCCAATAGGAATGTGGGGCGTCCCCCCCCTTACTGTATATAGTTGGCCTCCGGCCATTACTGTTTGTCTTTGTCTTGTGTGAAGTACGAATAAACGCGTCTTCTCTTATGTCGTCGTCCGAGTCATGAGGCCCGAAACCCAGTACTTTACAGCCACAACGCCCTCTTATGATCTATCCCACCTGCAGGGGGGGAAAGGCAGCTGGCCAATCCTGAGGAGAGTGAAGAGAACAAGCTAATGGCTCACTCATTGCTGAGGAGTGGCTGCATGAGCCATTGTCCCAAAGTACACAGGCTTTCAAACTGCCTGGTCGGGGAGCTCTTCGATGTTTTCACCACCACCCAAAGTCCACAGCCACCGCACGCTCCCCTGTTTGGCCAAGGCCCGACACCAAGCTACTGATCCTTGCCCTCTGAGAACAGGGCAAAGACTGAAAACTAGAGGCAGGGCCAACACAGGAAACCTCTGCCCCCCCCCCCATGCCCAACACCCGGATGCGGCCTTTGCCACCAACAGCCATCTCCTCCTCATTCCAAAGGGGCAAAGTCTGCAAGGGGCGGTGGCCGGATAGAGCCATATTGTCTGAATTCAAAAACTGGATAGGTGCCCTTTATTTTCTTTCTGCTCTCTTTGTTTTAACTTTTACATTTCTGGCTGCCTGATTTGTATTTATAGCCACCATGAGACATAGCAGCATGGGGTGGGGTGGGGGACGGTGACTGAAGAAGATGCTTACATGTATCTGGGAAGTGCTAACTCTACCAGCTGCAGCAGCACTCACTCCCACTGTCTTATGGTGTTTTGCTTTGCTCTGTCATTCCCACCAGGTGCCCCTTCATCCCTCGAACCCATGGACAAGGATTTCTGGGACTTGTAGTTCTTGATATGATAGACCATGTCAAATGCAGGAAAACAGATCTGTCTCTCAGTTTCACTCACACAGTCCTAGTTTAACGGCACAAGCAGACACTGCCTGTCCTACAGAAGGGTAGTTCAGAATGCATGAGATTGCTGCTCTGATTGCCTCCAACAAATCTAACAAGAAATCTAGACAGTAGATACAAAGAAAATATGTTTCTATAAATATCCTCATGCATGATCTACAGTTTACCTTGAATCTTCCCTCGTGGTAGGGATTGCAGTGAAATTGTCCCCCCATGTGGGGCCCATGTGTGCCAGAGATCTTGCATCTCCATGAGCACCCTGGATCTAAAAGCCTTCCCCCCCCCCAAGCAAAGTGTAGCTCTGACCAGAATGAAAACTCTGCAATTAATTGTCATGACTGATAGGTTAGGTGCTGCCTCTCTCTAAGAGCAACCAATGAGAGCTGATGGAGTGTTAGTGAGAGACAGTCAGAAGACAGCAGTTGAAGAGCACTTGGGAGGTGGCCGCTAGGGAGCTGAGAGGAGAAAGAGTATCTGACTGAGTGAAGCTGGTGTGAAGATCATCTTAAAGCTAAATGGAAAGAAAAGTCAATTTATAACCAATGCTTCCTCTAAGCTGTGGAGTCTTGTGAGAGAAAATTCTACTTTGTGACTTACTGGCATTAAAGTTGTGAGTGGGCAATTTGGCTACTGCATAAATTAGTTTGCTCTGGAGCCAACCTTCCTGAGCTAAGACAAAAATGTGTGAGCCGGAAGCTAAAAAATTGTGAGCTAGCTCACACTAACTCAGCTTAGAGGGAATACTGTTTATAACAGAAGATCCCAAGTGTTAGAATTGGGAAACAATTCCAAGGTTCAAGGGGAATAACACTGTAACCTCTACCTTACTTTTTTTGAGTGTTATGTTCAAACCATACAGTTAGCTCCATGTTTGTTTAACCTTGTAGGCTGTGTGTCTCAGGGAAAGAAACACACACATGGCAGTGAAGTTCCCAGTCTATATATGTTTTAGAATATGAATAAATGGTAGCAGCCTATAAATGGAACAGTATATGAGCCCTGACCCCAATAGCTCAGTGAAGTGTCTGTGTGAGGGCCTGTTATTAAAAGGGGCTGGTCTACCCTATTTGCTGATGTTTCTGTGAGTGTGAGAGAGGACCTGAGAGCTGTGATGGCCCCAGGCTTTTTCGCCCACTAGGCGAGGATACATTCTGGCGCCCCCTGTGTGGGGTAGGACGGGGCGGGTGCCAGAGCTGCAGCAGGCGGGCTGAGGGGACGAGCTGCAAATGCATGTGGGGGGGCAGGGTCGCTTGAGGGAAGGGGGAGGGTGCTTGTGCCAGGCTGCAAAAGGCGCTCCAAAGAGACCACGGGGGCAGAGGGCAAGTGGCACTTTCCCGTCATCTGGGGCTGTTCCCCGCACCTGTCCCCCCCTGCCGCCTCCTCCTGCCTCCTTCTCTTTCTGTCTGGAGGGCTGCAAAGAGGTGAGTCTCTTGCTGGGGATGGAGCAAGAAGCCGGCAAGGGAGGCTTCCTGTGCGGGGCTAGGAGGGGACAAGGCTGGCCAGAATGGTGCTTTCATTGAGCCGTCGCTCTAGGTGATGGTCTAAAACTTAACAATAATGGGCCGGCCCTGTCTGAGAGGTAAAGTTGTCATATATTTTAGAAAAGACAAGAAGGGTAGTGATGTGTGACCACCTGACCTACTTGTAACCCTGAACCTGAGAGACAGAAGAAGAATACAACGAAGAAGAGATTGGATTTATACCCCACCCTTCACTCGGAGTCTCAGAGCGGCTTACAACCTCCTTCCCTTCCTATCCACACAACAGACTCCCAGTGAGATAGGTGGGGCTGAGAGAGCTCTTTTGAGGACCGCTCATGAGATAACAGCTCTAACCCAGAGTCACCCAGCAGCTGCATGTGGAGGAGTGGGGAATCAAACCCGGTTCTCCAGATTAGAGTCCGATGCTCTTATCCACTACACCAAACTGGCTCCACTGGAGGGTTGTCACGGTAACTAGTAGCCCCCTGTTCTTGTTTGGACTTATTGCAGTGAAATAATGTTCTGCCTTTAACATTCTCTCTCTTGCCAATCCAAATACACATGCAACCCTCCCTTTTCACCAATAACATGCTAAATCCTTGCACTGGATCCTTCAATATGAAGCGTAACTAGCATACCCATTCTTCCTTTGCTGAAGTTACAAGGGGAAAATGATCTTTTGTTTACCCATCTCCTTTTCTCAGGCCATCTGGAATGATGAGGAATTGGACACCCAAGTTAAGACAAGAACAAAGTCAGCGTGAATGCTGTTCATGCAGTCTACAATGACATTTTGAGTACAAATATCACGATTTTTTTTAATATTAAACAATATTAGAGTGTTGAAAAATGGCCGTGAAGCATATTAATATTAAATATTATTACTGGCATTTGGGAAAGGTCAACCATGGTGCTCTCATGCAAAAAATGAAAAAATACCAGGGACCCAAACTGCAAATTATTAAAAATGCTAATTTGATTTAAAAGCAAATGCACTAAATGTTCTTCTCTTAGGTTAACACAACTTCATTGGTTAGTTTAGGACAAAAAATAACTGTCTGGAATCTGAAGAGGGCTCTGTGTTTCTGGTCCTACATGCAAATATGAAAAAGGAGGCAGTTCTCCCAGGACATCAGCTAGGGGACCAAGAGCTGAAGGGAGGCTGAACTTCATTTTTCCTTGTGCTATAATTGGAATTTAGGATGCTCCACGAGGTTCCCCAAAGAACTGATCTCAGCCAATGGTGAAAGGAGTCAACATATAATGCCCTACCTGCAACAACTCCAGCAGCCATCCTTTTTTTTTTTGGGGGGGGGGGGTTGTATTTTTCATATGTGCATATGTGTGTGTGTCCGTGTGTGAGTGTGTGTGCACCTGGAAGTCATGGTGACCTCTGGTGACTGACTATGCGTGCACCTGGAAGTCATGGTGACCTCTGGTGACTGACTATGCGTGCACCTGGAAGTCATGGTGACCTCTGGTGACTGACTGTGCGTGCACCTGGAAGTCATGGTGACCTCTGGTGACTGACTGTGCGTGCACCTGGAAGTCATAGTGACCTCTGGTGACTGACTATGCGTGCACCTGGAAGTCATGGTGACCTCTGGTGACTGACTATGCGTGCACCTGGAAGTCATGGTGACCTCTGGTGACTGACTGTGCGTGCACCTGGAAGTCATAGTGACCTCTGGTGACTGACTATGCGTGCACCTGGAAGTCATGGTGACCTCTGGTGACTGACTATGCGTGCACCTGGAAGTCATGGTGACCTCTGGTGACTGACTGACTATGCGTGCACCTGGAAGTCATGGTGACCTCTGGTGACTGACTGTGCGTGCACCTGGAAGTCATAGTGACCTCTGGTGACTGACTATCCGTGCACCTGGAAGTCATGGTGACCTCTGGTGACTGACTATGCGTGCACCTGGAAGTCATGGTGACCTCTGGTGACTGACTGTGCGTGCACCTGGAAGTCATGGTGACCTCTGGTGACTGACTATGCGTGCACCTGGAAGTCATGGTGACCTCTGGTGACTGACTGTGCGTGCACCTGGAAGTCATAGTGACCTCTGGTGACTGACTGTGTGTGCACCTGGAAGTCATGGTGACCTCTGGTGACTGACTATGCGTGCACCTGGAAGTCATGGTGACCTCTGGTGACTGACTGTGCGTGCACCTGGAAGTCATGGTGACCTCTGGTGACTGACTGTGCGTGCACCTGGAAGTCATGGTGACCTCTGGTGACTGACTATGCGTGCACCTGGAAGTCATGGTGACCTCTGGTGACTGACTATGCGTGCACCTGGAAGTCATGGTGACCTCTGGTGACTGACTGTGCGTGCACCTGGAAGTCATGGTGACCTCTGGTGACTGACTGTGCGTGCACCTGGAAGTCATGGTGACCTCTAGTGACTGACTGTGCTTGCACCTGGAAGTCAAGGTAACCTTTGGTGACTGACCACTACTGGGGGCCTGGAGGGTATTCAGAGAGGTGGCTGAATAAAGCCTGCCCCTGCCTCCCACCACTGGTATTCCAAGGAGGTATCTCATCCAAGTACTTGCCAAAGTCGACCCTGCTTAGCTTCTGAGATCTGATGAGATCAGGCTTGCCTGGGCTATGCAGGTTGGGACACTCTAGCAGCCATCCTAACAATAACATGTCTTCTTCCAAAATACCCCCAGGAAGCAGATCGCTTATCCTCCAAACATGAACTTTTTTTTCTTAATTGTATCCTCCTTTGTTACTCTTTCTCACACCTGGCGAGAGTACCGCAAAGGAGAACCTTCCCTCCTCCCTGCTCGATGTTTTTAATTGTTGTTTTTGTTATGTATGTATGTTGGCTCTGGTTTTAATAGTTTTCATGATGGGCTTGGGGATGGTTTGAATGGTTGTAAAATGTGATTTTAGGGTGTATGTTTCAATTTGTAAAGATCAACCTGGCCTCAAACAATCAGCTGTGAAAGGAAGTGCGCTCCTCTATTCATCACAAAAAGAAATCTCTTATGTGTTTCAATTCATTAAAAAAAATAGGCCCAATTCAGACAAAGTTTAATCCTTTAAAGACCTGTTGATTTTACCAAGAGTATTCCTGGTAAACTCTACCATTGTAATCCATGTAACTTGGTTACTCCTACCCTTTGCATTTATACTTATTAACACATACACTCTTTTCTTTTATTTTGCATCCAAGGCAATATTCAAAAGTTATTAAAACAATAAAACAGTATCTGAACACATTAAAAGTACAATTAACCAAATCAGCACACAGCTCAATAAAACTGAATAATAGCAACAAAAGTTCTAAGAGCATTAGCCTTTGGTTATTAGGGACAGGATCCAGACACAGTTCATCATTTTCAAATTCCAGTACTTTAAATGGGCAATGAATACCCATGCTGAAATAGTTCCTGCTAAAGTGAATCGTCCCCAGAACCATTGTCAAATAAAGACATTGGACAGCCAGACTTGGGGGTTTAACTAATTTATTTAAGTGGCTGATCTATGTAAAAATCTAGTCTGTTTAATGGTGGCCTGTGCTGGGCTGCTTTTCATGGCTACTGTCCTTCGGTTAACTCCACCGAGCTCCCAATCCTCGCATGCATATGAACTGTGTGGGGAGGTGTCAAGTTTTATTGTTCTCATGTTGCTTTGGAGGGCCCCCCCCTGTTCAGCATGTGTTTTGCTCCCTCTAGTGGTTGATTCTGTATTACATCACTTTATGTCCAGCATAAAAACCTGTGGTTTAAATCTGCAGGAACATATGCTGGACATAAAGCAATTTAATATTGAATCGACCACTAGAGGGAACAAAACATGTGTAGAACAGACACACACACCCTCCCAAGTAACAGGAACACACAAGTGAGGAAAATGAGAATGTGGAAAAGCCCAGTGACAGGTTGAGTTTATGTTTGCTCAGTATCATGGCTGTAACCTTCCGAAACCACTCCACCAAGAAATAAAGGGTGGGCTGTTACAGCAATAGCCTTCCAATTTAATTACCTAGCCAATCACTACTACTTTTGAAAGTTCTCCTAGCAATGGGAAAAATCACTACAAATTGAAAAGGAGCATGTCAGGAAAAGGGTGGTAGCTTGGTGTGTTAGGGTCGCATAACACATTACAAAATCCATGTGTTTTCGGTCAAGTCATTTCTCTTTTATTGGCCCTGTGAGACAGGTGAAGAGGGGTCCTTTACTTGCCTAGTCAATCGGGAAGGCTATCCTCCCTATTGTCTTATCCTATTGATAAGGAAATTTCTTGACAAGCCAGAGCTAAAAGAATAATACATCACAAGAGTAAGCAAGGCAGAGTTTCAGCGGCAAATGTAGAGATATAGAAAGATCACATACGGGTATTTTAAACTGCTGCTATTAAACTGCTGCTATTAAAATGCTGTTTTTCTATAGAAGATGATGTTTGGAGTCTAAATCACAAGATTTGTGATTTGGCAGGCAAACAGGGCTGGGGCAATTAAACTCCATAGCAACAGGTTCCTTCGATGCCTGTAATTACCATTCAAACCACTAGTAAATAGAGGGTAGTTACAATGATGACACCATTAACTTTTGATTGTCTTATTGTTTGACAACAGGCAAAACACAAGTTGGTTACAAATGATCACTCCTTATTCAGGTTTTTATAAACACAAGTCAGATGCAGGTCCATGGGCAGGGATGCTGTTCTGTTCTGTTTTTAAGGAATGGGAACATAAATAATGCTTTCATCCCAACTAATGGTGGAAGCTGAGATATCAGTCCTACTTTGGATTCTATCACCTTGATCTGTTGTATATTTCAATGACACCAACATTCTGGGTACATGGAGCAATGCTGATGATGAAGGAACACTGATCTCCATGCACATGGAGCATGTCTCATGGAACATTTCACAGGTTCCCGATCTACAACAATGGGATGTCGCCACATGGCAGACTTTGCATTATGAACCTGCACATGTGTGTACCATAGTCCAGGGCATGTTCGTTAATGTTAACATAGTCTAAATCTGTGAAGGACTGTTACTGCAATGCACAGAGAAAGATAAAAATAGAACAGCATTTGGGTTCTCTTACACAGCAGGTATAATTACCACATTACCTTGACTTATAACAAAAGCAACCCGGAGAAACTGGCCTAAAGAGCTCACTTTTTAAAAGCTAATTCAATTCTTTGCTTGAGTAGAAGGCTAGATCCCATGTAGTCATCGTCCTTTCCCCTCCCCCCTTGAGAATCGAGCTCTTGTCTGTTATCTGGAACTTGTTTTTCCTTCCCAACTTTATTAGCACAAAATTCATTTTTAAATTAAGGCAATAAGTGTACTGGAGAGGAAACATCAGATACATTATCAGTGGCTGCCTTCCTACCTTTTCTTCCCTTTGAAACATTGGCTGTATTGTTTTATATTAATCTTCATTTCCCCAGCCACCCCTTCTTAATAGGTGATTGTTCTTTCCAACTGGATGCAGAAGGGCCCGGGTGGGCCGGGCCCGCCATTTGCGGGGACTGGCGGGGACGGCGAGGTCGCAGGCCGGGAAGGGGCGGGGGGCTTGGTGCGTGACCGGGAAAGAAAAGACGCACCTCCCCCCCTTCACCAGCCAATAGAGGGCAGGGGGTGGTCAGGGAAGGGGGAGGCATTAAAAGGGGAAGGGAAGCTGCTCCCCCTCCCCACTTGACCACGAGGCCAGCACGGTTGCCCACCCATCCCTCCCCAGGTATTATAGTGCTGGGGCTTTGGTGTTTGGAAGTTGAGGGAACGCAGGAGGGGTGTTTACAGGATCTTTGTAGGTATGGTATTCTTAGTGTTTTTATTTACAGTTCTTGCATTGCACAATCTGTCACAACTGTCGGCGGTAACAGCATGGGGCCGGATCTGTTGGCGGAATTTGGCCTGCGAGCCAATTCCGGAGCTGGGGACCCTTTAAGGGTCTTGGCGTGAGGGCTGAACGGAGCTGGCTAGCTCAAGGAATAACAGTGCTTGCCCTCACAGCCAGAGGGCAGGGGAGCTCACAAAGGGGCAAGCGTCCGTGTGAATTCCGATAACCTGCCCTCCCGCCTTCTCTACCCATGCTGGCTGGCTGGGTAACGGTTAACTCGGTTGGCACATGGGCCAGCCGATAGGTTGGATCCGGTGGACCCATGCTGTGCCAATGCTCTACAGCTGTAACCAATAAAAGTTGTGGCCAAGTTTATCCACCTAATTTTCCAAGGAAACTGGTTGTGTGAGTTCATCCAAAGGGGGGGTGTATTAGGAGCCGACCTCGGGGTCCCAGGTAAGACATGGAACCGCAAAGGTTCACTTCTTCATTAACTCTGTGTACTTTTTTTAGATTCGTATGAGGCTGTCTATAAGTCAGCGACTGATGTGAACTGGTGATGCTGAAGCAGAAGGATGTAACCCTGTGAAGGATTGCTTGTCTTCTTGACCAGCAGGAGACTAGGTGGGTGGGAACACAGAGTTTATGGTATTTCCTAGAGAGAATTAACAGGTGTTTCAGGAACTGACATCACACCATCACTGATGGCAATTTTTTAAAAAAATCTTTTTTTCCTGGTAAACTTTGGAGTATTACCAGGAAAGTTCCTAAGGTTGCCATTACCCCAAAGGGGGTTTGGAGTTCCTCCACTTCAGGGCCCCCAATCCACTGCCACATGGCTGGCCAGTGGGGGAGCCCCACCCCTGAGCAGCTCTGTCTACGCCTGATGTGCTAGTGCAATGACATCACCTGGAGCCTGAAATGGGTAGAAAAAGCCATCTGAAGGGAACATTCACTTAAGCACCATATTCCATACACCACCATACTATACACCACCATACTATACACCAACCCCAAAGTTGAGTATCTAAGTGTTGTAGCAGATGGACCCCAAGTTGTACCACATAATTTTGGGAGAATGCTGTTTTGTATGCATATTTCTGCTGTTACATTGGTAGGATGGTGTTTATAGCTCAAGGTCCTGTCCAGGGTAATGTCAAGGTACTTATTTATACTTGTGTGTAAGTCGGATGCCAGTAAAGTATGCATTGAGTTCACAGTTGGCAAGATTGTTATTGAGATGGAAACAGGAGCATCCCCCCCCCGGACTTGGGATAATGCACCATTCACAGTAGTAGCCAGCCAAAACTTTGAGGTCCCCAGTCAGTATTTCCTCAGTTCTTTCAATTGGTTTGTGCCTTACTGCAATCACCATGTCATTGGCATAAGCATTAGCAAACTTGCTGGATATCATCTCGAGAACATCAGAGATGTGTAGATTGAAAAGAACTGGAGCAAGGACCAAGCCTTGGGGTAGACCATTATTCAGTTTTTTTTCTGCTTGCTGATTGACTGATTCATAATTACTTGGATTCGGCCCTACAGGAGGCAGCCAATGGCATGCCTCCTGAAGGCCACCTTTGCCTCCTGGAAAGGAGGAAGGGCTGCAGTGCAGCCTGTACTCCTAAAGGGGTAGTGGAGCTGGTGCCACTTTTAATGGCCGGCTTCGCTCTACCCCTTTCAGTTGCTTGCCTCGTGCTTGGCCCACCCACCCGCCCTATATGTAGTGTAAGCACAGGCTGGTTGCCCCATTCTTGGAGGGCCAGGTAGGAATTTTTTGCCACATCTCTGATTGGCTGTTGAGAAAGGGTCTTTTTCGCCTACCCTGCACTGTGGCCAGTGGATTGAGGAATTGGCTTGAGATGGAGCCACGAGTTAGATTGTCACTTTATTAAGACAGAATTAGGTTTAGATAAAGTTCATGCGGCTCCGCAAGCACCAATCAATATCCCCGTGGGGGGGTATAGGGGTCTGCAGGATCACCCCTGTGGCCGTGCAGCCAGGGATAAGGCTTGCATACTGCCTTTGGGGATGGCCACGATGGAGCCTCTGCGCTGACTGTGCGGTGGTGTTGGAGGGCTCTTCAAGGCGTATCCCAATCACTGGGCTTGGCTGGGTTTGCAAGAGACTTATAGTTGGCTCCAACCCGGGGCTTTGGTGTCTTGCCTGTTATACGGTAAGGATGGGGTCAAGATGACACCAGGCCTTGACCATGCCGCTGTTTCTGTTTGCCCTTGCTGTTACTTTCAATTTGTTAAATAAAGTGGCCTTAGTTTTATCCAACCTTGGTTGTCTGGGGGAGGGAAATAGTTCTATCACTCGGCATGTTATTTAGGAGTCAAAATAATGTTCTGCAGGGTAAAACTTGTGCAGCAACAGTCAGATCAACAAAAGCTGCTGATGTCTTTAGACACTTCTGATATCCTGCCTCAATTAAAGTGGTTAAGCTGAGAACCTGGCCTTCACAACTATGATGGGGTCTAATCCAGGAAATATGAAACTGAGACTTATTTTACATTGATTTTAGACTATTTTTGAATGGTTTTCTCTTTGATTGGTATTTGTTCTTACCTTATCTTTTGTATATTATTCTATTAATGTCAATGCCAATAAAGGTAATTGAGCTGAATTGAATTGATATTGGGGTCTGAATCCTGCTTGCTATATAGGGACATGTTCATTAATTTTATCACTGATTCTATTCAGGATTAGCCTATTGAGGAGTTTATAACAGGAACTCAGAGGGGAAATAGGTCTGTAACTTTCTGACAGATGTTTTAATCTTTCCAGGTTTCAGAATAGCAACTATCTTTGCTTTCTTGAATTCCCTAGGAGTCTTCCTGTTTTCATGATGTCAATAAGAAACTTTGCGAGCCACTTCTTAGTTAATGTTCCACTGTTGATCAGGAACTCATTATGGATGCAGTCAAAGCCTCGTGCCTTCCTGATCTTGATGTACTTCAGTGCCTCTGTAAACTCATCAGCACTGAATTTCCCTGACAGCTTGCAGTCTTCAGGGCAGGTGCATTTCAAAATCTACAGTTTGTTTTTTTTTTAAATATATATATATATCCTGATTGTAAAATCTTGATCCTTCAGAGCTGTAGATAAGGATACCAGTCAGGCAGCTACCTAGTTCGATGTTACCTTCTGAGGATTTCCTCAGAACACAGGTGGGCTTGCACCTAGTTTTTTCAACAGGCTCCAGGCTTTCCTACTGGAATGCCTGAAATCCAAATTCACAGTTGCTCCAGTCCATTCTTGTCTATGTGCAGCATCGAGTTCATCTAGTAGTTCATCTGTTATTTATGGGTATTTGCTTTCGAGGGAATTTTGATACAGCCTCTCATTCTGATTGCTCCAGCCTGGGATATATTCTTTCCAATATCCTCAAGGAATGTGCCTTTTGACCACAGATATAACATCTCCAATGTCTCAGCAGTAGTTATTATGTTACAGTGAATACACATACAACCTGTATGTAAGAGAGAGCCAACGCATGTTCAGTCCACAAATGAAACTGGGAACCTGGATAAATGTGGGCTTTAAATCACATATTTTGCTGTACATGCATCGAATGTAACATGAGAATTTATCCGCCCATGTATAAACAATAATCCATTGTATGTGTTACACAGATTGTTTGTGTCCCCACTGCAACATATGAACAGCACTAGAGTATCCATCAAAAGCAAAAAAAATTCTTGGTGCTGGAGGGGGCAGCAGTAGGAGGGCTTCTAGTGTCCTGGCCCCACTGCTGGACCTCCTGATGGCACCTGGTATATTTTGGCCGCTGTGTGACGGACTAGATGGGCCATTGGCCTGATTCAACATTGGCTTCTCCTATGTTCCTATGTTCTTAAGCAGCTAAATCACTCTGGAAGCATATGAAATCATCACCGTCTCATATGAATGTGCCCAAAGATATTTACTGGGACATATAATGTTCCCACATATAATGAAGAGATAAATGTAGGCTAATGACCAATGCTTCCTCTAAGCAGTGGAGTCTTGTGAGCCAAAATTCTACTTTGTGAGCAACTGGCATTAAAATTGTGAGTGAGCGATTTGATGATGGCATAAATCAGCTTGCTCTGGAGCCATCCTTCCTGAGCGAAGGCAAAAATGCATGAGCTGGAGGCTAAAAAACTGTGAGCTAGCTCACACTAACTCAGCTTAGAGGGAACACTGCTAATGACTCAATAAAATTTAGAACTGTGCTACTCTATGATTGTTGTATTGTCTCCAGACCAAGAATGTAGGACCAAGAGTAGGAGTGGCCTAAGCAAATGGTTCTGGGCTTCCAAATCTCACTCGGGAGTATGAGAAGAAGCCATGGGGAAGCTATTCCCACACCTCTGCAGGGCCTCAAAGTAAAATAATAATCTTCACCTCTGATGGCTGCTAGAAATAACATGAGCTAGCAACTTATAAAAGTACATTTTTCTGGTTCTGCAAACACTGTACAAAAATAGAGAATTTGAAAGATGAAAATCTCTTATCCGAGTTTTCAAAATGCTAGCAACTCTTCAGAGTCCCTGGACTCAAGTGCTCTTCAGAATCTTACTCAAACTAAAATATTCTTCCAAGAGGTGATTCTTGTCCTATTTCAAAGTCACACACTAATATTTGGAAACAATTTTCCTTGGTACTGGTAGGAAAATGTCAAATGTGGGAGGGGAGAAAAAAAAAAAGAGATGAAAACACAGAACTCTGAAATGTTGATGATTGCCAGGCATATTCCACACCCTGATATACCATCTTCACAATGAACATTCTCATTCTGTGAAAAGTAAGAAAAGGTTCCCCCCTCCCCACGCTTATAGGTACTGTATACCATTGTGTTATTTCCCGTTGTCTGGCTGCCTTTATGTCGATCTGATCTTGTACATCTTTTCTGGCTTTCATATGCTACCATCTTAGGCCCTCATTGTTATAGTGTTCAGCCTCCACTTTCTATTTTATATAAAGTTTTTGCATTACAGATTTTGGTGACACAGTTCACATAGTCATACACACACAGTTCAGGGTAAGATGGAAGGCAGAAATGCAAAGAATTCCATCATATCAGATATGGAAAGAATTCTCATTATGATTGTTGTAATTTCTTTTGAAATTCCAAATGAGATTGTGTCTGACCAGGATCAATCAACCCTGCCTTGAACATTTGGCTTTTGTAGCAATACTGTGTTATAAGTAGAGGTAAAGGTTTCCCTTGCTCGAAAGCCAGTCGAATCTGACTCTAGGGACGGGGTGCTCATCTCCATTTCCAAGACGAAGAGCCAGCACTGTCCAAAGACATTTCCGTGATCATGTGGCCAGCATGACTAGACGCCGAGGTGCACAGAATGTTGTTACCTTCCCACCAAAGTGGTACCTATTCATCTACTTGCAATTTCTTGCTTTCAAACTGCTAGGTTGGCAGGAGCTGGGACCAGAGATGGGCGCTCACTCCATCATGCGGCACTCTGGTCTTGAACTGCTGAACTACTAACCTTCCAGTCTGCAGTTCAGCGTCTTAACCTCTGAGCCACCACAGCCCCTAATACTATGTTATACACCTACATTTTTAAAACAAACAAACAAACATGCGGGCCCATTTTTGTGTTACCTCAAGCAAACAGTTGCTACTATCTCTTATATCACTTTTCCCAAGGAGCTCAGGGTGATATAAATGTTACTGTATCCTATCAACAACATGGAAGGTTGGTTAGGGTGACAGAGAATGGCCCACAGTCACCCATGAAGATTCCATAGCAAGTTGGGATTTCACTCCATACTAGTCCAACCTTCTAACCACCACATCACACTTGCTGTGTTTGTACTCATTCATGTCTCTGAGTTAAACCCATACAGTTGGGACAGGATTTAAAAAAAAATTCTTGGAAGGATTAGGTTCACCATGGCTTTGATCATACACACAATTAGACCCAACATAGGTGCGAATGCTGGGTGGATTTAAAAAGTGCAATCAGACAACGACATCTGGGAAGCGCCCTGCATCCGTTGGCAACCCGTTCTGCTCTGCTGCAGAAGCGGAGTTAAAAGACACAGGGGAAAATCTGAGAGTAAATGGGTTGCAACGGGCCACGGATAGACTTTCCTGTGCACTCCAGCATGCTCTCATGGCATCAGGATGGTCTGATCAAGTCATCCCAACTCTGTGCCATTGTTTTTCTCTCTCTTCGCAGTATGCGCATCATTGCAAACTCCATAAAGAGCCCTCAGTGCAAAGTTGCAATTCATCAATTCCTCATTTAAGGGCATGGGGGGAAAGGCACAAAACTCCCCGATTAACCTACAGTTGCATCTGATCACACACTGATGGACTGCACCCGCAGCTTTGAAGGGAGGTGTGATTGTGCAACTGCAGGTCAAATTCTTCTGGAGGAAATAGCCTCGCTTCCCTGCCATTTTATCTGTTGTGTGTGACCATACCCCATGAGTGAATATATCTCATGCTTTTAGAAATATAGATTCAGAGTTGTGTTCCTTGCTGTACTGATTTCTTCCTTCTTGTTTCATGATGAGAGTGTTTAAAACTTTAATTATGTAAGTGCAGAATTCACCACAGCTTTTGATTCTTTCACAGAAATAGAGCCAAGTGTTCTAAATGGTTAAACCCACCATGTTGTCATTTTTGTCACGTAGTACCAGCTTTCTCTCTTCCTTTTCTTCCCTTGATTTTCTTTCTCACTCTTTCTCCCCTCCATCTCTATTCTTTATATATATATATATGTAAGTGGTGGTAGAACTGGTATTGCTGGTGTGACCAATCAGAGTCCAAGGAGTGAATCATGACACATAAGTTCAAGACCAATGATGCAATTTGTACTTGTCTATTCTGACAATCCTCTTATCTCTTACTGCAGAAAATTGTCTGGATTGGATACCTCCACAATAGGTAGTCTGAGATTTTTTCCTGTCTTCTTTTTATTTTCACTGCTCAAAAGAGCCTAGCAATAGTCTTCATGCCTCCAAATTTGGAGGTCCAAAATACCAAGAGCTCAAAAGCCATGAAATCAGTTGTCTACCATTTGTGAGGAAGGAAGCTAAAAACAGGCCACATATGGTCACCTACTGAGCAACCTATTTGTGTTGAGAAAGTGAAACGAAGGGAGTCACCAAGCGTTTGAAAGGTCACCATGCTTGAGGTGCATTCGGTTTAGTGGTACTCAAGCCAAGAACTCCTGCATTGAGCAAACCCAAGAATGTCAAGAATTCTATGGCCAAATTACAAGGAATGCAGGACAAACATGCCACCATCAAATAGATGCAGGACAAACATGCACCAGCCAAATGGAACATCTCAGAAACACTTGTAATTGGAGAATTTCTCAAGTCAGATGGGAAGTACCACACAAAGGAAATAATGGTACTAAATGCAATATTTCTTTCAAAAAATTAAAGGGGGACACAATAGGAACTTTATAATTGGCTGTCATTTGTGCCATATGGAAGCCAATACTCCAAAATAAATGTACAAACCCTTTTTTCTAATAATAGTAATAAGGTACTCCAGGCATTATACTTGAATGTCATCATCTTGTCTCTTCTAAACTTGTTACAGTCATTTCTGTCTTATAACTTCACCCGAGGCAATATCTGATCACCCAAAACAGCAAAAATACCATGTCCTCATCGCACAAAGTTATAAAATGGGTAGCAACAGTCAGAGCAGTTATGTGGGTTATCTAGAGTTCCCTAGGACTGTGTCACCTAGCTGGACGTCAAGGTAGGAAGAAGAAGAAGAGGACAGCTCTTATCAGAACTACGGCTTGCCCAAGGTCGTCCAGCCAGGTGCAAGTGGAGGAACGGGGAATCAAACCCGGTTCTCCCAGATTAGAGTCTGCGCACTTAACTGCTACATCAAACTGGCTCATCTTTGACTTCTTTGCCTCATTTGATAACTCTGCTTTAACACTGAGGTTACTCTTTGTTCCATTCCAGGCTCCATTAAGAACACAGCAATGAAATGCTATCTTTGGTCAAATGACCTTGGCACAAACATGATTTTGATGGAGGTAAGAATAATGACCCATTCCTATAACAGACAAAACACCGTGCAACAGAGTTCATGGTGGCTGCCTTGCCAGCGATGACTCATATTGATTTCAAATGCCGTATCCTAGCAGAAGCAGAAGCCGTATCCTAGCAGAAGCAAAAGAAACTCATAATGGTGAAACTGCGTTATCTGGGATAATTAGGTTTAACTGATGATCCATTTCACACAGCTCTGATAGCATGCATGCATGCAGCTAGATGACCACTAAACATGATTGGCTGGATGCAGTGATTCACTTCCTCCGTTGAAGACGGACTCCTTACATCAGAGGGAGATAAATTGAGCCCAGTGCCAGAGAACCAAACTCTGCTTCTGAAATGAACACCACAAATCTGTTGTTGTAGTGGATAAGCCTCTCATGCAATCAGAAAACTTGTGACTATTACCACAAGACCAGCAAACAAAGTAGTGACCTAATTGGACAAGTGGTTGCAGAACTGAGCTAATAGCGCATGGGATACAGAATTAATCCACTCTGAACTAATTTAAACCGATAGTTTCCTCCAGATGCTCCTTTCCATAACTCTTGACTGTGTATAGCTCAGGTAGAGGAATGGCTAATTGTAGCAATAAAATAGAAACCTTTCCTCCATTTCCATACTGGTACCAGCATGGCCACTGCTATGCCGGGTACATTCCAACTAGAAATTGTAATCAACCGTCCCCAACTTGTTTTATCATATTATAACTTTGTCCTGAAGTAATTTAATTGTCTTAAGCTTCAGAATCCTTGTTCCTGATCAGGTATCTTTATCTAACCTCAGTACTTTGGCCCCTTTGACATTACCATTCTAAAACGGATGTTATCCATTGTTGGCCCAGTTCTGAGTAAAGTGATACAGGGATGGGAGTTTCATACAGTGAATTTCATTCCGTTAATAAGTTGTCAAAAAGAAGTGAGCTCTGACTCAAAAAACAAAACAAAACCACCCTTAAGCTGAAATCAGTGTTGTTGGTCTTTAAGGTGCCACTAGACTTTTTTAAATATTGTATTTCAACATAACCAGGTAATATACTTCAGGCAGAAAGCCCTTGCCAACACTTGCTCCTCCCCTGGACATGGGTTTGGCCGACTCTGCCTTTGCTGAAAGCATGACTGGAGTCAGACTTCTATACAATGTGTCCCTTTGCTTATAAATATTTCTTTTGTATGATGGTGTACATTGGCATAACAGCAGCACATGCAAGGGAAAGATGGGAAGGGGTAAGAAAGGCTTGCGGTTTCCCACCCCAAACAAGGAACACGCAAACACCAAGACTGGATTAAAGTAATAAGAAGAGAAGAGATTGGATTTCTACCTTGCCCTTCACTACTTGAAGGAGTCTCAGAGCAGCTTACAATCTCCTTTCCCTCCCCACAACAGACACCCTGTGAGGTAGGCGGGGCTGAGAGAGCTCTTTTGAGAACTGCTCATGAGAGAACAACTCTGAAAGAACTTGTGACTGACCCAAGGCCACACACTAGCAGTTGCATGTGGAGAAGTGGGGGATCGAGCCCAGTTCTCCCATATTAGAGTCTGTACTCCTAACCACTGCACCAAACTGGCTCTCTGCTTTATTCATTATCTAAAAGGCTGAACTGCAACAGGTAAAATATTTACCCTATTAGTGTGACCACTTTGAGAGGTTACTTAACAGGGTTGCCAGTGTTTCAGCAATCCTACCCTGGCTCCAGAGCACTAAAACACCTTTGTCCTTGTCTGCTCATCAAAATATGTACCAAGAGGGTCCTTCTGGAGAAGATGGCTGCCTGCTGACAGCACTTTCATTGCTTTGGATCCTACCTGCCTGAGCATGTTCAAATACAAATGCCAGAGGGAGGAAGAACATCAATCTTCTATTAGGATGAATGTATAAACTACTACTCCAATATGACACAGAGACAGAACAAGTTAAAACATATATGATTGAATGGATGCAGAACTTTGGTGAAGAAATATCATTTCAACATTGGGAAAAAATTATGGACAAAAGATATAAAATGTACAGCTTGTCAAGCATTAAGAGAAAACTGGTATAAGATGTTCTACTGCTGGTATTTTACCCCAAAAGATATTGAAAAAGTTGGACAAGAACTATAAAGGGACTTGCTGAAAATGCAAAAAAGTGGATGGCACTCCTTGTCATATGTGGTGGACATGTAAAAAAACCCTAAGAAATACTGGAAAGGAGTACATGCTGAAATCCAGAAAATCTTAAAAATAAATTTTCTGATGAAACCTGAGATTATATTACTGGAAATTTTACTGGATAATACTGAAAGAACTTTACAAGACTTATTCAAATAAATTCTTATGGCGACAAGAGTAACGGTAGTGACAAAATGGAAAACAGAAGAGTGTGCATCTAATAGAGACCTGAAAAGACAAACTAGCTGAGTATGCTGTAATGGCAAAATCAATGAGTTATGTAAACACAAGACCGACCAAAGAATCCCAGGAGAAATGGAAAGCCTGTTACTTATATTATGGCCATAACTGAGGAGTAAAATATAATTTATGAAGATCTAGGTATAAATGGCTATACAAGACTTGAACTATCTGGTGCAGTTAGATAACTGAGGGATTGTGGGAGAACACAGTTATTTTTCAGTACATTTTTTTTTTCTTATCTAAAAGTTTGCTATTGTCTCAATACAGTTTGGATGAATTAGACCTATAGAGTAAAACATGATTAATGTTATGTCAAAATTAAATTCAATGTTTTGAAATTATCTACTTTATTGATATTAAAATTGGAATTTTCATATTATTACTTTTAATCTTTAACAAGCTTTTGTACATATGGTGTATAGTTGGAACAGATTTAAAGTATTTTTTTAAATAACTGTCTTCATACTCCTTTGATGATGATTTTGGTATTTTGTTATGCTAAAATTGCAAAAGTGAAGCTGAGAAATGAAGCTTCTTGGAACATATTATATTTTGGAGTAATGTACTATATATAACATGAATGTGTTGACTAACATTTTTTTTATGTTTACATAATTATTTCCATTTCTATTCCCCAGTACTCTTTTTCTTTTGTCTACCCTTATTAATTAAAAAAATAAAATGAAATAAATCTACCAAGAGATGGTGGCAGTCAAGGCCATTCCCGTATGCCGATCAGCATGAAGGTTCAGGTGTTACCCAGCAGCACGGAGAGTCATCTAGTCCAACCCCCTACACTCTGCAGAAGCATAGCTGAAAGATAGTCCTACAACATACCCGAAAGATGGTCATCCAGCCTCCACTTGAAAACATCCAGCGAAGGAGCATCCACCACCTCCTCAGGCAGTCTGTTCCACTGCACAGTTAGGAAGTTCCTCCTGATATTTAGCCAATATCGACTCCCTTGTGATTTTCACCCATTAGATCTAGTCTTGCAATCTGGAGCAAGAAAGAATTAATGTAACAATGAGCTCACACTAAACCTGCCACCTTAGTTAGGGCCTTACTAGTCTACTGTGACCAGGCTTATCTAATTATAAACTCCTCCCCAACACACAGTATGAAGAAGGCTAAAAAGTTATTGACCCAAGGCCAGCTGGAGACAAACAGTGACCTGGAGGGGCTGTGGCTCAGAGGTAGAACATCTGCTTGCCATGCAGAAGGTCCCAGGTTCAATCCCCAGCACCCCCAGCAGAGTACTGTGTTCAGTTTTAGGCCAGTTTGGCCAGGGATCCTGGAGGTTTTTTTGTCATCTTCTGGGCTCGGAACAGCAGTCACTGCAGGTGTGGAGGGGGAGGTATTTGTGACTTCCCTGCAGGAGGTTGGACTAGATGACCCTGGAGGTCCCTTCCAGCTCTATGATTCTATGATTTCCCAAATGACCAGCTAATTCCATACTTTACTTAAATTGAGGAAGAGCAAGACAGCCATTCCAGCATAAAGATGTGGTGGTGAGAGACCAGCCACAAGCACCTCTTTCCTGATTGATAGGGTAGAATGATTCATGAACAAGGGTAGGTCCTCGCAGATGATATTTACTTTAAAAAAAAACACACTAAAAAACCTTTTCATTTGCAAAGGGGGAGTGGTCCAAGAATAGCTCCTGCTGAATGCAGGATTAGTCCCTATGACGAACCATTCCACAAACTACTTTTTGTGCAAACTCACACAACCAAAGAAACAAGACCAAGACTCAAATATTCAGGGAAGGTGGAATTCTGACTCAAGAAGAAGGCGGTCACTCTGAGTCACTTGGAGATGATTTTTTTAAACTTTTTTTTTTTTAAAAAAAAAACTTGATGTATTCATTTACCAATTCTGTATGGAAAGTCAAAGAATGTGATGCTCTAGGGATCCCTATAATTTCAATGGTTTTTACCATGGAGATCGGGGAAATTGCTAAGAGTGTCATCATCAATGCTATTTCCACCCCTCTTTTTTTCCTTTTCAGAGCTTCAAGGGCAGAGTACTGATGACAAGAGAGTACAAATGGCAAGCCTGTGTATACCAGACCTCATTGGCAGCACAAGGCCTAAGTGTGCATTATGTTTCCATGTGTCCTCCCTACATTCTGGTGACTGAACATGTGTGTTGAGTGCTGTGCTTAAAGTCAGTTCCCCGGCACACAGTAACAGATTTGGATCTGGACCATGGCACGTGAGGAGAGGGGACTTTTGTCTTTCCCCATGCTGTTTTCCAACTTGAAACAGACCCAGGGGTCATGTTTCCCCAGCTGAGGAAAGGTACATGCAAGCCACCAGTACCCATGCTTTCAGTGTCAAGTTGCAGTTGATTTATGGAGACCCCAGCAAGGAGCTTTCAAGGCAAGCGAGAAGCAGAAGTGGTTTGCCATTGCTTTCCTCTGCAGGTGATGATTTTTTTAAAACTTTGGTGATCTCCCTTCCAAGTCCAGACCTTGCTTAGCTTCCAAGATTTGACAAGATTGGGCTACACCATGTCGCCTTCCCTACCCATGCTTTCTACAATGGGCAAATAATTCCCACTGGGGAATTTCAGATCAGGAAAACAGTGGGAAGGGCATGCCATGAGCCATGGTTCTGAACTGGTTCCTGAACACCTAGGAACTGAGCACAAAACTCATAGTATTTGTGTGAGCATCAGGATCTAGGTAGGACTCGAGGAGAACATAACGTATAGTTAGTCCCTGAGTAGACCACTCAACCAACTGCCACAACTCATCTTTTTTTCCAAAATTGTCTCAATACAATTGAGAGTACAGTATCAGGTCTACTACAGAGCAAATAGATCAGTCCTCTAGCAGTCCTGTCCAACCCACAACCCATTTAAGAAAATTTAGAATCACTGAAGCAGAAAAAAAAAATAATGTACTTAACTCTAAGTGCTTTAGAACCACTGAGGTGCGGATGTGCTAAATGTGTGCATTATTGAATGAATAAGGATATGATCCAAAATTACTGACACCACAGCTCAAAACTAATGGAACTTACATCTGAGTAAATGTAATTACGGCTGTGAAGGCTCATGGAGAGTGTGGGAAAGGAGATGACGGTCAGCACATTCATATTTCTAAGGTTCTGTGGCTTACTCTTATCACATTATATTTCTTTTAAAGGAAATCTCATTGTTTTAAGAGTTACGGAACAGCAACACTTAAAGTCATATTTTAAACTAGATGTAATCATTGTGTACAATATTTTCAGAAGGTGGGAAACTGAAAGAGAATATCAATCCAAGGTAGATTAAACAGCACACAAGTTGGTAAGATGGTTGCTAAATGACATCAGTTCCAGTGGAAGGATAAAAGGGTGGTGTGTTTGAACCTAGAGAAAACTATCACAGCAGGGAGAAGAAGAGATTGGATTTATACTCCAGCCTTCACTCAGAGTCTCAGAGCAGCTCACATAACTCCTTTCCCTTCCCCTCCCCACAACAGACACCCTGTGAGGTAGGTGGGTCTGAGAGAGCTCTTTCCAGAACTGTCCGTGAGAGAACAGCTCCGACAGAACTATGGCTTGCCCAAGGTCATCCAGCAGCTGCAAGTGGAGGCGTGGGGAATCAATCCCAGTTCTCCCAGATTAGAGTCCACACACTTAACCACTACACCAAACTGGCTCTACTAGAAAGGCTACACTAGAAAGCCTATGTATGAACCGCGCCCAACCTTTTTGAACCTGTAGGTACTTTGGGAATTTTTAAAACATGTAGTGAGCACCACCACAAAATGTCTGCTGGAAATAAGAAAAAAAAATGAAGTTGGGAAAATTTGAGAGTTATGCCTCAAAGAAAGCTCTCTGGTTTCAAAACTCTCTCACAGAAAAGGGCAAAAGAGCTGTCTTTTCACCATTTGACCAGCTACTTTCTTCCAGAACAAGGATCTCCTTTGAGAACTGTGCTCACATACTGTATGAATGCCATTTTTGCAACACAATAATAATAATAATAATAATAATAATAATAATAATAATAATAATAAATCCTCCGAAATATTATCTACTGAACTATCCATCTCTGTCTGTAGAAGAGGAGTGTGCTCTGGAATTATAATAATGATTTAGTCATCTCTCTAAGAACCTTCTTGACCAGAGACTTTAATGAACAAACTTCAACAGTTCTAATCACTCAGAAAAGCCCCCCCCCACCCCCAAGGGCCAGAAATCTGTCTGGCCTTCAGATGGTGACACCACTTAAAGCTCGCAGCAAGCCAGAGAAAAAGTTAAGGGGCAGATTTGCAGTTTCAATGGGGAAAAAAAATAATTAGAAATAGAGGCAAAGTTCACCATCGTTCGCCTCCCGTTCTTACCTGCAGCTCAGAAATTACTCTTTTGCAGTGCAGCAAATCACAATTTGTGGAACATTCAAAGCATGAACTCTATCACGATCACGTTTTTATTCTGCCCTCCTTTGAAGGTGCTCGGGGTGGCTTACTTGACTCTCCCCTCCTTCCATTTTATCCTCATAACAATCCTGCGAGGTATACTAGGCGGAGAGAGAGTGACTGGCTCAACATCACTCACTGAGCTTCATAGTTGAATGAAGAATGGTTGAATGAGAATGAGGTTTCTCAAGCCCAATGTTCTAGCCCAGGGGTGTCAAACATGTGACCTGGGGGCTGGATCAGGCTCCCGGAGGGCTTCTATCAGGCCCACAGTGGAACTGGCTTCCATTTTTTGTGCCTGCTGGGTCATGTTCAGTCCTCACCAGACTAGGACTTGGATGCAGGGAATTTACAAAACATATTTTATTTGCATACATGAGGAATGTTCTGAATATGTAAAAAAAAAAGTAGTAATAGTCCTACCCTGTCTCTGGGTGCCCTGTTTTTCTACTTTGGCACAAGCCAACTAATTTACTATGAATATAAGTGCTTTTGAGTTGCAGCCTACTTATGGTGACCCCAGCAAGGGGTACTCAAGGCAAATGAGAAACACAGGTGGTTTGCCATTGCCTTCCACTGCAGAGCCTTCCTTTGTGGTCTTGGTGGTTTCCCATCTAAGTGCCTACCCTACTGAGCTTTCGATATCGGACGAGATTGGCCCATACCATGCCAACTTCCCTCCCAAGAACCCGGTTCACTATTAGATAGTAATTAGAACAGTCAAAGAGATGCATATTCACTATCTCAGTCATTCCTATATCACCCCCCTGGAATCGTTCAGTATGATTTTTACTGAAGATGGAGTTGTGAGGTTGAGTGATCATGGTTTGGTTATGGTCATGTTAAGAGATCGGATCCAAACCACAATCCTTTGTTTGCTGCTCAGTCCCTCCCCCCCCATGCAATCCTGTGCAGATTTCCTACAAGTTAAGCTTATTGGACTCAATAGGCTTAGGCAGGCGTACGTCTGGGTAGGATTGCATTAGGCATTTACAGCATCCTGTACTGAATACTTTATAACTCAAAGTATTAGCATGATTTGTCCCTGCAAAGGGGGGGGAATCCCTCAGCTATGCAGTATGGTGGTATTTAGGCAGTTGTATATTTAAGAAATAATCATTTTGCCAGTCTCCTGGAAGCTGCCAATCAGTTGGAAGATGGCCACTGGGCTTCCTTCCAGCCTCTCCAAGTCCAACATCCAGCTGGGAGAGTTGTCTGCCTTTTGAGAGAATGGCTGGAGGCCCAGTGTCTGTCTCCCAGCTGAGATCTGGTTTCCAGCAGCCTGGTGGGGCATGTATCTAAAAAGCCAGGGGGAAAAAAAATATAGAAATCTGAATATGAATATAAATCCTAAAGCTACCGTATTCAGCCATAGGTACAGAACATGCATGGGTTGTCAGCTCTGGTTTAGGAAAACCTTGGAGATTGATGGGACAGTGTCTGGGGATGGTGGAGTACGGGGAGGTGAGGGAGCCCGTCAAGGTATGCGATGCCCTTCAGTCTGCTCTCTGAAGACACCATTTCCTCCAGGGGGACTGACCTCTGTAGACTGGAGATCAGTTGGAACCCTGGGAAATCTCCAGGCCTCCCCTGGAGGTTAGTAAGCCTGTGTGTAACTTGGCTCTACCTATATTGACTTGTGAGTATGCCTCACTGATTTTAATATATTCAGAAGGTTGCTGTGTTGGTCTTCAGTAGAACAACTAGATTTGAGACCAGTAGATCCTTAGAGACCAATAAGAATGTTGGGGCATAAGTGTTGAGAGTCACAGATGTCCAAAGACCCACAAGTTCATTCACAAGTTCATAACAGTGGACTAGGGCTGAATAGGGACATACGATTCTTATCTCACTACAGATGCTAATCCTCTGCCTCCGAGCATTTCCCCCTGAATTTGCATTGCACCTCTGCTTCTTGAGTTCTTTCTTTGAAACACCCCTCCCACCTTCTGACTGGGATAGAAGGACTCAGAGACCTCTGTTCCAACCTGCGTCCGATGAAGGGAGCTTTGCCTCCCAGAATCTGATACCTTATTTTGCCTAGGGATGCCAATAGAATTGATGGGGAGAGTCAAACTGGAGGCTTGGTGTGATCTGGCCCCGGCTCTAAGGTACTCAGTCACAGTTTGTAACTGAGAGTTTTAATCCATACATCCCACCCAGGACTGGCCTCGCCACACGCTCACCCCATGGTCAACCGTTCAGATTATTGATATGCAGCAACCACGGAGTGGGTGATCTGGTGGCTTCTTCTTTTTTTTTTTTTAAATGTCTTTTGCATATGTGCATAACTGCTTATTCAAAGCATCACTCCATTTTGACAGCTGATGGAGGCTGCCTCCCTCTCTGGGAAAAACAAACAAACAACCCTCATCTTTTTAATTAACATCTTCCCCACCCTGTGTGCTGCAAAGCTGTAGGCAGAGGCACTGGCATGAGAAAAGACAAAGGAGGCTTCTCAGCCTGCCCCCTGCCCACTTCTTGCCTCAGAGGACAGCTGAAAGCTTGCTGGCATGCACAAAGAGGTGGCTATGTGCACATCACTAACTGACTATCACGAGGGGTTTAGCTTGGGTCCAGGGCTTCAGCTGTGGTGCTGCTGGTTCCTCCATGTACGGGTGGGGGATGGCTCCCAGGAAGGGACAAGGGGCAACAGGGCAAGTGGCCTTCAGCCTTGGTGCCTCCAGGGCAAACAGGGCCTGCCCTTTCACCCAGCGATGATTAGGTAGACCCTACATTGAGGGCAATTTTGGCCCAGCTGGAGGCCTTGGAATGGGGCAAGTGGGGACCACTGCCACCTGCTAAGGTGTCTAGGACAGGGCAGCATACCAGGCAGGCAGCTAACAAGGAATTGCTGGAATCCATAATGACACATTTATCTGCTTTAGAGGGTGGGAGCGCAGTGGGCTCTTGAACGCACACAAGCACCGTGAACCTTAGCCAGACCTCAAGACGAGATGAATAGCTAAAACTAAGCATCTTATGCCCTAAATGCTGGCTGCCACTCAAGGAATCATTCATCAAGCTACCTCAAATGCTAGATGAGCCAGGCCATCCCACGCCTGGCATCCAGAAGTGAGAGAAAACAAATCAGGCTTTGCAGATCAGGGCTGCTAACAAGCACGAGAGAGCGAAATAGCCCCTTGGGAGCGGCTTGACAACTGTCCTCTCACAGAACTCAAAGCAACTGAAAGGTCATTAGCTCCAACCTGTAACAAAGATGGAGTTACTGAGGCTATACAGTTGCTTAAACATAGACTCTCGGCGACTGTTCAGGATCACTGGCTCGAGTGAACAGTAATAGAAAAGAAAAGAAAGAAAAGCTTTTGTCCCACAGTTCTGGTTGGTCCCTAAAGTGCTACTGGGTTCATATCTACCTGATTTCAGGAGGGATTTTTTTCAGGCTGCATAAAACTACATCCTGAACATTTTGGTGCTCCTAGATGAAGATCAGCCTAAATCTTGTGGCAATTATTCTGATCAGCACAAAATGGTATGGTAACTTAAAGAGTTTCTTAACCATTCTTTGGGACACTGCACAGGCAGCCATGACTGTGTGGGAACTTTTATTCCATGGTTTTATTTCACATGTCCAGAGGCTGGAAATGTATAAGACAATCGCATGAGCAGGGCAAATGAACCCGGAAAGCCACTGGACTATCAAAGTGAATATTGCGTGCTCTGACTGGCAATGGCTGTCCAGGTGTAAGGTAGAAACCTTTCATATTACCTACTACCTAACATGATTGTTATAATTAGAGTTGCCATGGATTAAACTGGGACCTTTTGCACGCAAAACAGATGCTCTGCTCTCATGGTTGGAGATAATATGCCTTAGAGATGTTGGAAGTTCCAGGTCGCGATGTCCCTGTGTCTCAGACCTCCAGACTTCATGGCAAGAGAGACTAGATAGTTAGATAGGCACACAGACCTTTCTTCTTGGGTTTACTATTCTGCCACTGTCCCCTTTGATGTGTAGATTATGTTCTCAGGCATTATACCCCTTCTTTCCATTCTCTTTCAGTCAAGATGAAGACAAGCTCTCTCCCTGCACGTGCCAAGAGAGAGACATGCTGTCCTGTCTTGGCACCATGAGGCAGATGGGCCTCTCGCCATCTGCTTCCATCCTTTAGCTAGCAGGTTAGTACCCTATCATGTCATGGACTTTTAGTTTAAAGGAGGTAGAACCAACTAGAGAGACAGAGAGCCTGCAATGATGCCAAAGTGTCTGCTGTTTGGTGTAGTGGTTAAGTGGGCGGACTCTAATCTGGGAGAACGTGATTTGATTCCCCACTTCTCTACTTCAAGCTGCTGGATAACCTTGGGCAAGCCATCGTTTGGGGGCAGCTGTTCTTGAAAAGAGCAGTTTCTGTCAGTGGTCTCTCAGCCCCACCTACCTCACAGGGTGTCTGTTGTGGGAAGGGGAAGGGAAAGGAGCTTGTAAGCTGCTCTGAGACTCTTTTGGGTAGTGAAGGGCGGTGGTATAAATCCAATCTCCTCCTCCTCCTCCTCCTCCTCCTCCTCCTCCTCCTCCTCCTCCTCCTCCTCCTCCTCCTCCTCCTCCTCTTCTTCTTCTTCTTCTTCTTCTTCTTCTTCTTCTTCTTCTTCTTCTTCTTCTTCTTCTTCTTCTTCTTCTTCTTCTTCTTCTTCTTCTTCTTCTTCTTCTTCTTCTTCCTCCTCCTCCTCCTCCTCCTCCTCCTCCTTAAAACCCCACCACTTTTTATAGATATATATTGTTTTTTTATTTAAAAAAACAAACCCAAAAAGGTACAATGTTTTGGATCCTTTTTGCATTCTGTGTGTGGGGGAAATCTATTTAATGGATTCTCCCCCATTTCTGATGGTAACTGGATAGTTTGATGACTTTCTAGATCCTGGCCTGGCTAGCCTCCCCAAGAGTGATGCCTGTGATACTGCCACAGAACCACAGCCTGTCCACATAGGACAGGTCCCATAGGTCTTTCCACATAAACAATAGTGTGGTGTAGTGGTTAGAGAGTTGGACAAGCATCTTGGGAAGAGCCAGGATTGAGTCTCCATTCTGCTATAAAATTAGAGTCGCCAGGTCCTACCTCTGATCTGTGTGTGTGTGTGTGGGGTCCCTGGGTCTTCGTCGGCATCTTCAGCCCTGCGCACAGTGCAGTGATATCACCCAGAAGTTACATCATCACATTGCTGATGTTGGGGGGATGCTCTACTTTTTGGACAAAACTCTTATGGTTTTTTCCCCTCAAAACCTTTAGGAATTTTCCTAAAAACTAGAGAGCCACCCGCCGACGTTGGCAACATGATGTCATTGTACCAGCAATGCTGACATAGGAAGGGGCTGTTTGGGGTGGGGCTTCCTCTGCTGGCCAGCTGGCTGCCAGTGGATTGGAGCCCCCAAAATTGAGGGGAACCCCACCCTGACTGGGGGATGGCAACCCTATATAGAAGCTTGTCTAGTGTCCTTGGGCCAGTCTACACTGGAGAATGGTGCGGTACAAGTGAAATAAATAAACCAAATAGCATGGAAAGGGCTTGCTCACCCACATGATTATGATTGGAATGTAGTTCCCCAGCATTGTATCATATGATAGTGGGTCCCACACCAAGTGTGCAGGGGATCTGAGTGTAGTGCGTTTTCATTTATTGTTCTTTTCCGTTTGAACATTATGGAAGCAAAAAAGTAGGACCCCTCCCCAGTTCCTCAGATAGGTATGCTGTAGCTTTAAGGATGTAGTCCAAAGCATCCTTTGGGCATTAGCTCTCTTGAATACAGTGAGACTCGTTTCTGGATAAACAAGCTGAGGATCAGGCTACATGGGTATTTCTCTGTGAAGGAATTCATGAGAGGAATGAATTGGGAGGTGTCCTCATTTATTTATTTTTTGAAGTAACCGTAACTTTATCAATAAATAAGGTTGTCGTACATAAAATGCAGAAAATCAGCCATTGTATTACCAAATTTTCAAAAATGCAACAAGCTTTGATAATGCTTATTCCTTGGAAGAACCCCTTCAGTAGAGAGATATTCAATAACAGGAAACTATATTGCATGGGATTCTTTTTGATGATTCCCCCCAGTGTAGGGAGCGGTTTTGCCAATCATATATGGAGGGTCCTTGGTTATTTATCCATTTTTGTGTAATATTTATTCTAGCAATTGCAATTAACATCATAGCTAACTTGATTTCTGTTTCCCCCCCCAAAAAAAATATCTGGCCAAACATCCTGCAGAACAGTTTCAGGTGATACTGGTAAGTTACAACCTGTTATTGAAGAAAGCTGTAATAACACTTGTTTCCAAAAGTTGTTGATTACGGGGCAGTGCCACCAACAGTGTATGTAGTCTGCCACCTGTCCACAGTCTTTCCAGCAAACCTTTTTAATTGTTGGGTGTGTTCTATGTAGCCTGCTGGGGGGCATATACCATCTATTCAGGATCTTAAAAGTATTATATTTTATATTAAAAATCTTTGACTTGATATTGTAAGAATTTTTCACTTTCTCCCAATCACTTTCCTGCAGGTGAACTTGACAGTCCATTTGCCATTGAGCATGGATATGTCTATTTTCAGGGTTGGAAGAGAGTATTAATATTTTATAAATTTTTGAAATTAAACCTTTAACTTCAGCATTGCATTTAGCTAATAATTCTTCAAGGCTAGAAACTGGATTAGAAAAACCTTAGCTTTTTGTAGCTAGTGTAGAACATGGGGTAGCTGGAGATACTGAAACCACTGAATTTTGTTACTTATCTGCAATTCCAACTCTGTTTTAGTACAGGGTTGTCCTTTTTTGGTCAGATCCACCAAGTGTACTATACCAGCTTTCCTCCATTTTAAAAAAGCCTCTTGATCTTTTCCTGGAAGAAACCAATGTTGATTTAAAAAGGAGGAAAAGCTCTCTGGTACTAACTTTTTTTGGGCTTTGTCCCAGATGGTTAAAGATGCTTGAAGGAACTGAAAGAGGCCAGTCTTGCTGTGATGAGGGCCAGGGCTTTCTCAGTGGTGCCTTCTTACTGGTGGAATGAGCTCCCGGATCAGGGCCCTGCAGGATCTTCTGAAGTTCTGCAGGGCCAGCAAGATGGGGCTCTTCCACCAGGCTTTCAATTAGGAGCCGCCCCCACCATTACAATCAATGAGCCCAGCCCTCAGTTTTAACATCTGACCCGTTACATCAAGCGACTCGGAACAACACCGAGCTGGAATCTAGTAGTTGGAGACATCTTAATACGCCATCATAAGCAACGAACCGTAGAACTGAATAGTACCTTATGTTTTTATGTTTTAACTTATTATGAAATGATGTATATTGTTTTATCGGTTTTATTGGCAATTGAGCCATTGCTGTAAGCTGCCCTGAGCCCATTCACAGGGAAGGCGAGGTATAAATTAAATAATAAATAAAAAAAATGCACATCTTAGGTCTGTGTTTTGGTGAGCTCCAAAATATATCTTGGAGGGAAACTGAACCAGCCCCCCACTCTTCTAATTGTTGCCAGTTTAATAAGGAATTACCATTTAAAATCCTTATAGTAGTAGCTAAGTTAGTCGCTTCATAATACATTTCCAGATCTGGAATGCCAAGGCTACCTTCTAATGGTAGACGTTTTAACAGAAAGAACTTGATTCTGGAAGTTTTATAACTCATAAAGAATTTATTGATTTCTGCCTGCCACTTGCTCAAATCTTTTTCGGGAATAGTCACTGGCAGAGCTCTAAATAAAAATAAAAATTTTGGTAAAATAAAATTTTGATCATGCTAATTTTATCGCCTCAGGAAGGACCCATACGATTCCATTTTAGCATCTTATTTCTTGATTCCTGGAAAATCTTATTAAAATTACAGTCTACCAGATCTTTCAGGTTTGGAGATATCCTAAAACCCAGGCATTTCCATTTTATGTACGTCCATTGAAATGGAGAAAGTTTTTGAATTTGTTTTTCAGTGCTCTGTTTAGCCTGGAGAGGAATTATTTTAGATTTAGATAAGTTTACTTTCAGGCCTGATATCCTCTGCATGTCCCTAAAAATTTGTTGTAGATCCAAAAGGGACGTTTCTAGATTTGAAAGAAAAATAGTTAAATCGTCAGTATATAAACTCACTTTGTGGGCTACTTTGCCAACTTCTATGCCCTGAATCAGCATATTATTTGTAATGGCTGAAGACAGGCTTGATAGCCGGGGCAAAAATAAGAAGGAATAAGAGACACCCTTGTCTGGTGCTCCTAGCTAAGGAAATAGGCTTACTCAAAATGTTATTTGCTTGCATTCTAGCGATTGGGTTTGCGTGCATGGTTGAAATGGCCAATCTAAATATTTCTCAAAATTCACAAGAGATAAAAGCTGTGACAGATAACATACTTCCACACTGTCAAATGCTTTTTCCAAGTCAATTGTGAGTAAAAGCAGGGTTTCCTGCTTTTGTTCTTTACAGTATGAAATTAAGTTTAAAATCTGGCGTCTGTTATCTGTCATGGAACAATTTGGAATGAACCCTGTCTGGTCAGGGAGAATGTAGTCTGAGATTATGGATTGTAACCTATTTTCAAGGAGTTTAGAAAAGGTTTTTGCATCACAGTTCAGTAATGCAATTGGCCGGTAAGCCTTTGGATCTTCTTGGTCTTTGTCTTCTTTGGGGATTGGGACTATATAGGATTCCCTCCATGTGAGAGGCATTTCTCCAGACTCCAATAGATAGTTGCAAGTTTGTGTTAAGTGCACTCCTAAGGAGTCTTTAAAAACTTTATAAAACTCTGGCCCAAACCCATCGCTGTCTGGAGAGGTATTAGATTTTGTTTGCTTCATTGCCAGGTGCACTTCTTTTAGTAAGATAGGACTGTCTAAATGCCTGCTGTGTTCCTCTGATAGTTTTATGTTTATGTTGTGATTATATAAAAAAGCTTTTACCTCTGCTTCCTTCGGTGTGGTAGAGGTGTATAATTTTTCATAATATTCCGCAAAGGAATTTGCAATTTCAACTGGATCTGTGGTTCTAACAGTGGACTTGGTCTTTAAGGCGTGTATCTTATGTTTAAGGCTCGCTTTTGTTTATACCACCAGGCTAAGATTTTAAGGCTCTTAGAGTTTGTCTGCCAGTGTTGTTGTTTCAAGAATAATATTTTTTTCTGTATCTCTTGTATTTGTAATGATTCTAATATTCTTCATTCAGCTATACAAAGTTTGCTCTCTCTTGTTTTCTTATGAAGTGCCTCCAGCTCTTGTATTATAGATAATAACATATTAATTTTTTATTCTCTCTCTCTTTTTAGGTGGGACGCTAAAGCGATTAATTCCCCCCGCATTAGGGCTTTAAATTGTAAATTTAAATTTAAATGCAAACAACATGTTTTCCCACCTCACCATTGTTGTTTTCTTTGAAATAACGTTCTATTACTTGTTGTATTTCTTCTCTATGTCTTTCTTTTAATAAAAGGAAATTATTTAGTTTCCATATGCTTTTGCCCCGTGTCTTATTTTGTTTTAACTGCATCTCCACAAAAGTTTTAACTGCATCTCCCTTTCTCACAATACAAGAACTCGTGGGCACTCCATGAAATTGCTGAGCATTTGGGTTAGAACACATAAAAGGAAGTATTTCTTCACCCAAAGAGTGATTAACATATGGAATTCACTGCCACAGGAGGTGGTGGCAGCTACAAGCATGGACAGTTTCAAGAGGGAATTAGATAAACATATGGAGCAGAAGTCCATCAGTGGCTATTAGCCACAGGGTATAGATGGGAACTCTCAATCTGGGGCAGGTGATGCACTCTATACTTGGTGCTGGAGGGGGCAGCAGTGGGAAGGCTTCTAGTGTCCTGGCCCCACTGATGGACCTCCTGATGGCACCTGGTATATTTTGGCAGCTGTGTGATAGAGTGTTGGACTAGATGGGCCATTGGCCTGATTCAAGATTGGCTTCTCTTATGTTCTTATATTCTTATGTTCAGTCCACATTGTAGGACTGATGTCTATTTTTGAGATTCTGTGCAGCAAGCCATGCAAAACCAATATGTTATCTATGTGCATGTGAGATTGAAACCTAGACAAAAAAAAAGGTATAATCATGTTCCCCTTTGTGAAACTCCCACCACACATTGCATAATTGGTGTTTTGTCAATAGCCCAGACAATTTTGTCAATCTTTTGCCTTTGCATTTTTTTTTTAGTTTATTTACCTGACCTATCCAATTGGTGGTCTACAGTTAAGTTAAAGTCACCCCCAACAATGAGTTGCCCCTCTCTGAATGCTTGCAGTTTTTCTAAAGTGTCCTCTAGAAACTGTTCCTGTCCTTTGTTGGGGGCGTATATTGAAGCTAGTGTGGTCTTCCTCTCACATGCCTCGAAATTTTTAAATTTGTTGATTTTACCTCTATTTCTAAGGAAATCAGTGAGTCTCTCTGGGAGGCAGAGGATTCTTGTAATTTTTTTTTTAATACCAGCTTGATCAACCAGCCCTATGTCCATTGCAGCATCAGCCTTCTGGGCTGTTTGGCAAAAGGATTTTTGAATATCCTCAAATAAATTAGACAGTCTAGGAGGCTTATCTCCATTGCCTTGAGATGGCTTAGTATTTCTGCAGTGACTGGGAAACTTGCTGTCTGCTCCATTGTGCCCTTTGTGTCCTTTGTGCCCTTTGTGGCCGCCATTTTGTTTTCAGGCCGATCAGGCCCTGCTCAATGTGAAAAGGTTTCTAGGTGTTCCTTTACTGTTTTTACTGTGGTTGCAGCAAGTTTCGGGCATGCCTGGTCTATTTCCCTCATTCTTTGGTGATTTTTTTGAAAGATTCATTAGTGATTAATCCGGGCATGGGCAGGAGGTGTCAGGAGCAGCAAAATCATATGTCTGCCATCTTCAATCACGGCACCATGCCCCCCCCCCAGGAGTTTCCCTCATTGAAGAGAGGAAAGGAGGGAATCTTTTTGATGTTACACAGCAATCAAGATGGATCCTGGGAAGGCTTGTGACTATAGGGTTATGACAGATGTTTTAGCTGACTCTCATTCTTAGTGCTATCTGGTTTATAAGTGACTTTCCAATTATAAAAAAAGCCTTTGAATCTTGCTGAGTATTTTGTCACATGGGTCCTTCCAATGAAAGCTCCCTGTCCTTTTTGCCACCTTCACTGGCCAAAAGTTTCCTCTGAGCCCTATGTAGTTTGTGGTTAAAAAAGCTAATTTTACTTGCCTCTGCTGAGGATTTAACATAACCTTGTGCAGACAATCCAGACTACTAGCTATCCTCACCAGGAGGGTTCCCAGGGGCTTCAAAGAAATGGATGGGGAAATGATTTCCATTGTCATTAACAGACATTTCTGTCATCCTCTCAAACACAAGTGTCTGTTGGCTTTTGCGCTGGTGAATGGCTAACAGAACTCTCCACAGCATATAAATTGAAAAGAATAATTATGTTTAAGTTTAGAAACAGTTTTCTAAAATAATAATATCCCCCCCCATCCCTTACCCTGTCATGCTCACAATCATGGAAGTCTAAGCAATTTTTTTAAAAAAAATATTCCTTGAAGAATGATAAGGGTGAGAGCCAGAGTGGTGTAGTGGTTAGAATGTCAGGCTATGATCTGGGAGAACCAGGCTCAAATCCCTATGTTGAAGGAGGAGGAGGAGTTGGTTTTGTACCCTGCTGACACTACTCGAAGGAATCTTGGAGTGGCTTACTATCACCTTCACTTCCTTTCCCAACAACAGAGACCTTGTGAGGTTGGTGGGGCTGAGAGATCTCTGAGAGAACTGTCACTGGCCCAAGGTCACCCAGCTGGCTTCATGTGGAGGAGGAGTGGGGAATCAAACCAGATCCTCCAGATTAGAGTCCACTGCTCTTAACCACTATTTATTTATTTAATTTATGAACCACCCTCTCTCAGAGGACTTAGGGTGGTGTACAACATAGCTGAAAACAGAAGAAGAAGAAGAAGAAGAAGAAGAAGAAGAAGAAGAAGAAGAAGAAGAAGAAGAAGAAGAAGAAGAAGAAGAAGAAGAAGAAGAAGAAGAAGAAGAAGAAGAAGAAGAAGAAGAGGAGGAGGAGGAGGAGGAGGAGGAGGAGGAGGAGGAGAAGAAGATTGGATTTATACCCCACCCTTCATTACCAAAGGTGTCTCAGAGCGGCTTAAAACTCCCTCTCTTCCCCTTCCCTCCCCTGTGAGGCAGGTGGGGCTGAGAGAGTCTTTCCAAGAACTGTCCTTGAGAGAACAGCTCTGACAGAACTATGGCTTGCTTATGGTCATCCAGAAGCTGCAAGTGGAGGAGTGGGGAATCAAACCTGGTTCTCCCAGATTAGAGCCTGAGCACTTAACCACTACACCAAACAATATAAAACAAACAATCAAGCAAATTGACAGAATAAACCCTTGAAATACATTCAAATCATTGATGGTGTTTAGGGGGGGGCAGACCATGGGTGAAATATGATGGCAGAGAGTTCTACCAGGAGGGATACCTGGCTGTGGTTGAGGACAGCTGAATGTCTTTTGGTCCAGGGATCACTAGCAAATTCTGATCTTCTGAGTGCAAAGCTGTTTGGGGGATCATACCAGGAGAGGCATTCCTGCAGGTACGTTGGTCCCAGACCATTTAGGACCTTGAAGGTCAAAACCCAAAACCAAGTTGGCTCTCAACCAAGTTGGGTCTCTCAAGTTGGCCCAGTCACAAGGTCCAAGCCTAACCTACCTCACAGGGTTGTTTTGAGAATAAAATGGAGGACTGTGGAGTATGATATAAGCCACTTTGGATCCTCACTGGGGAGAAAGGTGGGGTTTATCCAAGAATATAAATTAGTGGGTTAGTGAGTGGAACTGGGAGCATTAACACTTTGGTAGCATCAGCCTCCAAAGCATTTAAAAAACAACAACAACAATTTCCCATTCTTTTTAATTTACCTTGTACTGTATATTTGCAAAACCACAGATTACAACATCAGAAGTACAGCATAAATTAACGAGATGAACAAATGATATAAATCTAAAACAATACATATTGATTTAGCAAATGTCATTAAGATAAGAGTATCTGAAATACTTTATAGTTACCACAGACATAGCTCATCAATCACATTAGGGATTCCATCTTGTTTTATTAAGTATTCCATAATGGGAACCCAAGTTGTAACGAAGTCGGAGGAGGGAAATTTGAGAATCAAGATCGGATAGGTTGTCAGTTATTTTTGCCATAATGTCTTGGTCCCGTAGTTTTTGGTGCCATGATAAATCTGGGATGAATGTACTTTGCCAGCGGGAGAACAATTTCCCATTCTAAAAGCAAATGGAGAACGATCGTTACACATTGTTTAAAAAAAGCTTTTATTCAGACCAAAAAAAAAAAAAAGGTTTAGATACAGTGAAGTGGAACTTCAGGTGAGATTATGATTCCACTGGTTACTATTGGTTTGTAGCCTGATACTAGATGCCTCTGGAACTAGATGCCTCATAACCACTGTACATGAATTCCCCATTTACTACTAATATATTATAGAAATGGAGCTGAGATAGAGGAGAATGCAATAAAGGTTTTAGCACAATGATGAGTCTGGAAGGACTGCTTTATTCACAGGAAATGAAACCGCAAGGGAATGATATATAGGTCATCCTAAATGCATGCCAATAAATCCTGTATATCTCATCCACGCAACCATGCAGGCACATATATTACAGGAAAACTATTAGAAGTGATTTAAAACATGTTAACTATTTTATTAATATCATTTCCCAGATTCCCACACCTATAAAAATCTGACTACCTTAGCTGACAACACAATACAGCTATATCTGTATCCTACAAAAAGACCCATGGTGTCGAATACATTTCTGAAGCCTTGCTTACATGCTATTGGGAGGGTGTAGCATTTTGTCTCTCTGCTTGCCTTTTCATTTTGGATTATCTCATCATAGGATTGTTGAGGTTAGTCAGAAGTGCTTTCTTCTGTGCAGTGCTTACTGGGGTTAGCTGAAGTGGCCCAGTCACTGCCTATGAAAGATCCGCCAACAGAGTCGCCTTCCACTGCTGCTGCTGCCCGGTAGCTACCCTTCAACTGCAGCAAATAGTCATGTTCTGAGAGTGGCATGATAGGCACATTTACACAGAGGTACAATATGAACCTTTAAAAATCTGTCATTAAAATGATCTGAAATGTTGTTTTCTGTTTGGAATAACTGGTGTCATGTCAGAGTGCAGAAGAAGACTTAGAACCAGAAGATGCAGAATCAGAAGCCGAATATCTGGGGGGGGGGTTTGCAACCATTCCTCCTTGTGCACAGGGCTGGCTCAAGGTGTTTCTGTGCCCTAGGCAGGGTGCAGATGCCAACCTCCTGGAGACACTTTTGCTGCCGCTTCCTCCTCCCCCCCCCAAGAGGGGAGGGCAAGGGCGGGCGAGCTGCGCCGCTGCCTCCTGTGCCCTGTGGTGATGTCAGCATGCTGGGCACATTGCACCATAGAGTTTTTAGCCAAATGCTAGAGCACCCCCCATGTGACATGCCCAGTGCAATGACGCCACCTCTGGGTGACATCATCATGCTGGGCATGTCGGGCATGGCAAGGTTCTTTGGGGAGGGGCTCCCCCAATGGCCACCTGGCTGGCGGTGGATTGGGGCTTCCCAAATCAGAGGAAACCCCTCCTCCATTGGGGATGGCAACCCTAATTCTACCTCTAACTGTTCAGCAGCCATTTTGTTCTTTGTTTCTGTGTTATGGAAAAGATTAACAGAAGAACAGAGCTGCACCAATAGAGTCCAGGAAACTATAATTATAAATAAAATGTATTTTGCCAGTTGAACTGTTTTCCTTTTCTTCCTGGATCATGTAATGGATTGCTAGAAGTGTTGTGGAAAGCATTGAAATGGCTGGTGTTTGAGGAGACCGGCATGACTGCATTTTCCCAGTGAGCTTTCTCTGGGCAGGTAGTCTTTCAGATGATAAATATTTGGGACTGAATCCTACCACCCCTCTGAGCAGTCGGAAATCTTATTCCAGTTTAAGGAGGCTTCCTCCAACTGGTGGCTCTTTTTCCAGTAGAAGAGTCACATATGTTGGAGAAAGCCTTCTTAGTCTGGAGGAAGAGATAAGCCAAGGGGTTTCCAGTCTTGTTGAGCCTATGGGCCCTCTGAGCCTATGAGGAGTGGGTGCCATGATAAAACGGCTTGCCAAGAGGTACCTGGAGTCAATTGCAAAATGCTGAGAGATTCTTGCAAGCCAAGAATCCTCCTCTGATGGTTATGAAAAGACTGTGCTTTGTGTTTACAGCTTTTATCACCCATATAGGGTCTAGTCATTCCGAGGTTATCTATCATCACAGAGTTCCCAGGTTGAATCTAGGGTCCCCTGTGTAACAGTCAGACAGGAGTTGTTGTTGCTGTTGTTGTTGCTGTTGTTATTGCTGTTGTTGTTGCTGTTGTTGTTATTGTTGTTGTTATTGTTGTTGTTATTGTTGTTGTTATTGTTATTGTTATTGTTATTATTGTTATTGTTATTGTTGTTATTGTTGTTGTTATTATTGCTGCTGCTATTGTTATTATTGTTATTATTATTACTATTATTATTTAATTCATACCCCACCCTATCCCATGAGTAGGCACATATTACTGCACATATGGTGACCTATTGAAACTACAACTGAGATGCACATGGAGAAGGGGCTTCAGCCTCCTCCCACCCACCCCAATACCATATTCCCAGCTGGAAATAGTCATTGGGGCACTATGTAGCTCAATGGGGGAACCCCCAGGTACACACAGTGTTTCTTTTTCATCGTCGTTGTTGCTATCAAGTCACAGCTGACTTTTAGCAAACCCAGGTGAGGTTTTCAAGGCAAGAGACATTCAGAGGGGGTTTACCATTGCCTGCCTCCATGTTGTGACCCTGGTATTCCATGGCGGTCTCACATCCAAATGCTGGCCATGGCTGACCCCGATTACCTTTTAGATCTGACAAGATCAGGCTAGCCTGGGCTACTCAGGTCAGGGAACACACACTATAAGTCCTAGAATATAGATGATGAGGAAATAACCCATTCTCTAACTTCCCCATTTAGTTTTCACCTCTACCCCAAAATAGCCCAGATGTACTAACCTGCCATGTAGCCTGGGCAGCAATCTTCAAAAGTAATATGGATATTTCACAATGAAATCTGCATGTTGTGGATATTCTCATCATCTCAGATAGGTATAACTCACCAGTGTGATCTACGTGCTATGACTTTCCATTATGTTTCATAATAGGCTCTAGAAGAGCACACATTTTAAATCACCATAATGGATTGCAAGTCTACATTTAGCACGTATTTTGTTCATTAAGGTATACTGTTATTTTAGAGCTGCCGCCACTAAACTAGCTTTTTAAAAGATGCATTAGAAAATGGCCCATTATTCCTTAGTTAGGATATTTCAGAGGTGTTTGTAGGCTGGTGAATGGTAAAGGATGAGCCAAACAAGTGAAAAATGAATTTTCCTGTGTTAAAGAAGAATACTGCCCATGATGGTCAAACTTATCATGACAAATGGGTAGCTGGCATTTGGCTGCTTAAGAACACTTCCATCATCCATTCTGATGAAAATCTCAGAAGTGAGAAGACCTCTTGAATCAAGGAGGCAAGTTGATCTGAATGACCTTTACTTGTAAAGTTAAGCTGGCAAGCACAAAGTGCCCATCAAGGTATTAATGAAGACTTTTCAAAGCACTCAGAACACAAAATTACACCCCAGCAGCATTTTGACAGCTTTTTTTTTTTTTTTTAAGAACTTGCTATTTTTCAAACCATAGTTTCCAATTCTGCTAAATGGAAAAAATATAGTTTTCTTGAGACCCAATCCTAAATATAAAATTTTAAACACAAATTCTATTAATATCAGCACAATTTACTTCCAGGTAATCAAGACTGCATCCTAAAATTGGGTAGGCTTAATCATCTTCAAGTAGGGAAGAAGGAGAAGGAGAAGAAGGGGAAGGGGAAGGGGAAGGGGAAGGAGGAGAAGGAGAAGGAGAAGGAGAAGGAGAAGGAGAAGGAGAAGGAGAAGGAGAAGGAGAAGGAGAAGAAGAAGAAGAAGAAGAAGAAGAAGAAGAAGAAGAAGAAGAAGAAGAAGAAGAAGAAGAAGAAGAAGAAGAAGAAGAAGAAGAAGAAGAAGAAGAAGAAGAAGAAGAAGAAGAAGAAGAAGAAGAAGAAGAGTTGGTTTTATACCCTGCCCTTCACTACCTGAAGGAGTCTCGGAGAAGCTTACAATCTCCTTCCCCTCCCTTCCCCACAACAGACACCCTGTGATGTGGGTATGGCTGAGAGAGCTCTGAGAGAACTACTCTTGAGAGAACAGCTGTCAGAGAACTTTGACTGACTTGAGGTCACCCAGCTGGTTTTGTGAGAATCACACCCACTTCTCCAATTCAGAGTCCTGCCACTCTTAACCACTACACCAAAAAAAACTGGTTCTCTGGGAAAGTGATTTTGTTTGTTTATTGAATATGTTTATATGCTGCATCTTTACACCAGGCTCCTGAGACAGCTCACAATATATTATAAAAAACCCCAAGAAACACAGTCTGTGCAATATGATATAAAAGCAATTAGACCAATATCAACAGCTTCTTTCACTGGTCAAATTTTTAGAGTAGTAGGCCTGTTCATGGTTGTGACTGGCTATGATGTGGAGGCATGAAATGGCAGACCATCTCTGAATGTCTCTTGCCTTGAAAACCCCATGGGGTCACCATAGGTCAGCTGTGACTTGATAGCAAGAACAACAACAAGGACTGCTTATAAGTTACTGGCTTGCACTAACCTTCCATGCATGGAAGCCACATGGTGTTTTCTCATGTTCCTATCTCTTTTAGCAGCCCCTTGAAGTCCCCAGAAAGTTTATTTCTGGGGTAACGGGACTCTCCAGATGTGGAATGGTATAGTATTGAGATTAACTGGTGTGCTTAGTGCAGTAACCATTATTTAGCAGAGCACTTAAATAAGGTTGAATCTGCATTTACATTTTTAAATCAGTTTTGTGCTGCTGTGACACCATCTTCCTCTATGCTTGTTGGAAAGTTGTTAGGAGAAGTTTCATTTAAAATGGTGCAGAGGTGCAATGACAGTGGAGCTGCCACGGGAGGGTGAAAAACATATGCAGATGTGCAAAAGTTGAGGTGTGAGGTGTTGAGGTGTGAAAACGACAACAAATGTAGACAGCTTTTTTGAAGACCGAGTCAGAAGGCTGGGACACCAGTGGGAAAGACAAATGCAGATTCGACCTAAAGCTACAAACACAGGAGCATCACTTTACCAGGTCACTCAGCTTACAAAGTTACACAGAGCCCCACTGCAAGTTTAGAAGCAAAATACTTCTCTCTTTATTTGAGAAGTACACTTTGGATAGGAAAGAGCAGAGACTGATAGGTTATTAACTTACTAGCAAAAGGATGGAGGTGGACGGCAAGAGGCCCATCTTCCTCATGGTGCCAATAGAGGACCGCATATCCCTCTCTGGGTGCATGCAGGTAGAGAGCATGTCTTCATCCAGAGTGAAAGAGAAGGAGGGAGGGGAAATTGATCCCTGAGAACACAATGGCTGAGTTCAGACTGGCAATTTACCCTGCTATAGCCACTTTTCAGCCACGTTTCCCAAGAGGATTAAAGGGGGTGTTCACACAGGCACATCTGCCTGGCGTTCCCCACCTGTAGGCAAGCCGTGCTGTTCCGCTTCACTCCCATGTTAAAAAGATACCTGTTACAAGTGGTAGCAAATCCTGGAGAGTGCCCTTATCCCACCTCAGTCCGCTTCCTGGAAGTGTGGACGCTCAGCCGAAAAGCCGGGAGCAACCCGCATTGCTCCTGGTGCATAGGATTGGCGCATATGATTGGCTGTGCTCCGCTCTACCGCATAAGGTGCATATGATTGGCTGTGCTCCGCTCTACCACCCAATGCGCAACAGGATCCTCCCCAAATCAGCTGGATGCCTATATGTGTATGAGCGCATGAGCACTCATGCGCCCATACACACATAGGCATCCAGTCAATTTACCAGGGGAAAGCTGTTTACAGCTGCACCTCCAGGCCAGCAGTCTGAACGCTCCCGCGCGCTTCCTCCTGGTACGCTCCCGCATCTGTCGACCCCATGTGACCAGGAAAACCTGGAACAGTTTATTCCGGGCCTTTTTTGCCACAACTGGCTCCCGCTGCAAACTGCCAGTCTGAACTCAGCCAATATACATTTCAAAAAGGACAGTGGCAGAAGAGTAGATACAGGAAGGAAGGTCAGTGTGCCTATCTAGCTATCTAGTCTATCTGGCCACACAGTCTGGAGGTCCGAGACGGGGACATCAAATCTGAAGCTCCCAACACTTGTTGGATCTCAGAAGCTAAGATGGGGCAGTACTTGAACGGGAGACCACCAAGTAAGACTTCGCAGGGGATGGGGACAGCAAACCACCTCTGCTTCTCCCTTGCCTTGAAAACCCTGTGGGGTTACCACAAGTCAGCTGCTACTCAATGGCACTTTGCACACACAGTGGGACTCTCTCAGAGGGACAGCTATTCAAGTAGAGCAGCATGGAGGGATGAAATTATTTCCTTTCTTGAGTGAAGCTGTGCTTGCAGAAGAGGCAGCAAGAATGCAACTGCTCCCCTTCTTGCTGCCTATTGTAGAGCCCCGGGCCACATGGCTGTTCTTCATCCCTTCCCTCTGCTCTTCCTGCTTCCTCTCTGGCTTATTCCGCATTTGCCCACCACTCTGGATTTCCTCAGTGTTGGAGTCCACAGCAAAAACAGCATCCAAATAACCCAGGGCAACAGCAGGCTGAAGGGAGGTAACATAATGCAGATTGGGGGTGAAACACAGAATAACACCAAGGTTGAACTCCATTTTAGTGCAGACTGGAGGGGCGGGAAACCTGGATTAAAATAACACGAAGGTTGAATTCAGTTTTAGTGCAGAATTGCTTGGAGGACACTGTGGTGAACGTGGATTTTTAAAGGAGTGCAGAAAGGGCCTCTCTCTTTGAAAGCTGGAAGGGGGCAGGGCACAGCCATGGCACCCCCAATGGCCCCAAATGACTTGTGTCCTTGCTGTCTTCGCATCTGGCTGGGTGGCCAAGCCCTGGTCCTGACAACCAGCTTCCTCTCCCTGCCACACAATGGTGCAAAATTTCCATTCCACAAATATGATTGTAGAATTTCCATTCAGCAACTTAGCAAACTCTTGGTTCATTATCCACCTACAGAAATCAGGATGGAGTAGGCAAGGGTGTCAAACATACGGCCCGGGGGACAGATCACGCCCCCGGAGGGCTTCTATCAGGCCCGCAGTGGAACTGCAAGCCAAAAGGGGCTGAGCTAATACTGTATATTATAAAAGTACAAATATTTAAGGTGTACACATGTTAAAACATATTATGATTAAAAGAAAGAGTCTAACTATCAGACTTATAAAAACTTTTCAAGTACAAATACATATGATGGGTAAACAATTTCAAACTTTAGGACCAAACGCGTTTCAGCCCCTTTGGGCCTTCCTCAGTGGTCACTGTTCTCTATATTGCACTGACACACATCCAAATACATGTATAAAAGATTTTTAGTATACATATATATCTAACCAGATGTTGTTTCCTTGTATGTTTATAATTATGCTACTGGTATATATGTTGGGCCATAAATATAGCCATGCCAATTCTTCAAATTATTCTGGTATCAGAGATTTCATTGGTCTGGATATGTGTCATCTCCATCAACGTTCTTGTAAGTCTGATATTTAGACTCTTTTTTAAAATCATAATATGTTTTAACATGTGTGCACCTTAATAAATATTTGTACTTTTATAATATACAGTGTTAGCTCAGCCCCTTTTAGAAGCAAAAGATAAGATAAATCCAGTCTCTTCATCTTCTTCTTCATGTGGATTGCTTTTGTTTTTAAAACTGGAAGTCATTTGTCAACACTTTCTGTGTATATAGGGAGGCTCTGTTTCTGAAGTTAGTTTGAAAAAAGTGTCCTCCATTTTGGTCTCCCTGCGTGAATAAAAGGAACTCTCATAAACTGGGGCCTCACCTGCCCCTTTAAAAGTCGATGGAAGTTTTCCATTGGGTCCCATGGGAGGAAAAACAAGACCTCCTCATGCCTGTGAAGACAGACAGCCTTCTGTGAAAACAACAGAGGGGTTTTGAACCAGATGCATGACATTTTCAGATGAGTGCTTTGACACGACAAACTGCTGTAAGACATTGATTTTTGTTTGTGCTTCATTTCCTGAATTAGAGGATGAACTTGTTCCAGCCTGACTAACCCTGACTGAGATGTTAGAAGAACCAAAAACAAACTAAAAAAAAAAATCATTTACAGTGAGCTGAGCAAGAAACAAGCTGATATAACAATTGGGGGTGTGTGTTTTTCTCATGGACTTTATTTAGCCTCCTTTAGTTTTGCTGGAGTATAACCAAACTCTTCCAATGAGTCGAAAAGGTTATCTTTGAGTTCTGCTTGTGCAACTTCCAACCACGCGGCACTAACAAGAGGTTTCCAAACCATATCTTGTAATATGATTGAAGAGGAAGAAAGGCATATACTTGGTTGCTGTTGAGTGATCGTAGTGTAGTAGCCACAAACTCTGAAGCTAGGAAACTGTTTCAAGAGTGTGATCTATTTTATTTCATTGCATTTATACCATGCCCCCACCCCCCATGAGAACACAGAGCACCTTATATAATTCTGTTCTCCTCTTTACATTATTCTGTGATCTGCTACAAGCATTTTTGGATATCATGTTTAAGAGTGGCTTCCTGCAACTTGTAAAGCAGATCTAAACAAAACAAAAACTCTTTTTGGGCCAATCTGCATTTAGCATTTGCTCAGTTGTTTTACCAAACCCACACTGGAATGAGAAAAGATGCAGTTCAAAACCACATTCATCTACCCCAGGCCAACACTGTACTGACTGCAGAGTCACCCCCGAATGGCCATAAAATGGCCATAAAATGGCCATAAATCTATGCAGACAGCCACCATAAAATCAGAGATCAAATGAAGTGAAAGCAGCATGCAGCATAAAATGCAACACTCAATCAAAGTGAAAGTGGCATGCAATGTAGATGGGAATCTGTTCCAGTGTGGGTTTGGTAAGACAGCGAGCAAATGCTAGATGCAAATCAGGTCTTTGTAGCAGGAACTCCTTTGTCTATTAGGTGACACACCCCTAATGTAGCCAATCTTCCAAGACTTTACAAAGCTCTTCTTACAGGGGCTACTGTACACAAAGAGGGCTACAAAAAGAGCCCTGTCTAAACATATGTTTGTCATGGGGTCAATAAACTGCTCATTCTGAAAATTATGCCGACATCAGTGAACCAGTGTAAGCAACTGGATATTGCCATCCTTATAAACCGGTGCTTGAATTTTTGTGCATTCCATATACCTTCTCTGTGTCCATTTCTCCTGCTTGTAGATAAAGTTAATCATATTGGCAGAGTGGGCATCAAAATAATTTAGCAAAACAAAGCAAAAAAAAAAGTCACAAAAATGCCCCCTGGTGTCTGAAGCGTGTGTGTTTGTGCTTAACTGAAGTTAGTAAGTGCAATTCAAAGCAGCCCTTCTCAGTGTTCCCATCACTTTCCAGACCTAAGTGATGAAAAATGTGATGTTAAACCAAAATGTGTAAAAAGCAATAAAAGAGGTAACCCCACTATCTGAAGGGAACCAGAAAAGCCAACAAATTAAGGGGGAAGGACACCTCACAATGAAAAACAAGAAACAAACTCCACAGAAGCATAAAAAGAAAGGCACAAGATCAAAGCAAGTCAAATATTTAAAAGCAGTAGCACAAAACCCAAGAGAAAAGGGGACTGAGATTTTTGAGTTGAGGCCAATTACTTGGATGTCTCTGTATGTCTTTGGTGTCTCTGTCCCTTTGAATTTAGCTAATCTTGCAACCGATTGTTGCAAACACTTCACAAATACATGCTACTGACTGCTGCCCCCAGGATCTGCATGCTGTGGGGAGGTCTCAACCTGCTGCATGCGGACCTGATTGGGATGGCTTCTCCTGTAGTGAGGTTTAAACTGCACTGCAGGAGAAGCTGGCCCAGAATCTGCTGTGCTGTGGCTGGCAGATTGCTCCCTGTGGCACAGCAACTTCCGGGGCTGGCTTCTCCTGCAGCCTGGTTTAAACCAGAATGCACAAGAAGCCAGCCCCAAGCCAGGCCAGCAGGAACAGTCTGCTCCCACTGGTGCAGCTGATCCTCGGGTTGTCTTCTGCAGTCCCTTTAAACCTTAAAGGGACTGCAGTAGAAGCCTGACAAGCAGCTGAGAGTTGAGAGCAATCTGCTCCCACCTCTCCACTGTTTTTTGGATCTACCCATAATTTTTGAATATATCCATGACTTTCTTGGGATTCCCCCCCCCCCAGTTTCCCCCAGAAAACCTGGATACATTTGGGAAGCTGAAATATATCTGAAAAATATTGATAAGGTATTTTTGAGTATATTTTCATCTCCAGTAGACCTGAAAGCACACCCCTAGCCAGTAGTAATAATAAATTAATTGGAGCCTGGTAACTATACACACAAAACCCACATATTTGAAAAAGGAGAGAAGGGGACTGAAATTTTTGAGTTGAGACCAATTACTTGAATGTCTCTGTGTGCCTTTGGTGTCTCTTTCCTTTTGAATTTAGCTAACCTTGCAATCGATTGTTGAAAATACTTCACAAATACATGCTACTGGCTGCTGTTCCCAGGATTTGCATGCTGTGGGGGAGGTCTATCCTCACAACGTGCAGACTTGGCTGGGATGGCTTCTCCTGCAGTAAGGTTTAAACTGTGCTGTAGGAGAAGTTGGCTGCAGGATCTGAATGCTGTGGGCAAGTTTCTCACTGTGGCATACAGAACCTGAATGGGATGGCTTCTCCTGCAGCGTTGTTTAAAGCCCATTGCAGAAGAAGTTGGCCCCAGGATCTGCATGCCATGAGGAGGTCTCTTCCCACCACACACAGATCCTGGCTGGGAGGTCTTTCCCTGCCACACACAGACCTCATAGGGATAGCTTTTCCCATGGCACAGGTTAAATCATGTTGCAGGAGAAACTGGCCCCAGGATCTGCATGCTGTGGGGAGATCTCTTTTGGACTTCCAGTGATGAAACAGATTCTTTGGGACTTGGAGCATAACACTCCTGATATCACAATTGTAGAATAAATGAGAAATAGGGTTTGGTCATTGACACTACAATCCCAGGAGACAGCAGAATAGAAAAGAAAGAACAGGAGAAGGTCACAAAATACCAAGACCTGTTAATAGAGTTAGAGTGCCTCTGGGAGAAGAAGATGACCCACTGTACCAGTTGTCATTGGAGCCTTTGGAGCAGTGCCTAGAAGTCTTAAACACCTGGAAATTTTGGGTATTGAGCAAATAACACCAGCTCAGCTCCAGAAGACAGTCTTGTTTGAAACAGCAAGAAATCCTGCAAAGATGAATCTGCAATTCTGAAGAACTTAACTAGATCTTGAATTGTAGAACACCATATATCAGACAAATACCCAACTGTGACAATTCATAACAACAACAGTTACCATAGCCTAATGACTTTTAATTTATAAGTCTCTTTTTAAAAATGGGATCTTATTTCCAGGTAGATTTCTGGACAACAAATGAACCCATGGAACTGCCTTGATACTGCATCAGACTACTGGTCTATCCAAGTCAGTACTGTCTACTCAGATTGACAGTGGTTCTCCAAAGTTTCAGGCAGGCAGTGCTCTACTTGAACCTTGTAACAGGGGATTGATGGTCTAGGTTAGCCTTATCTTGTTAGATCTTGGAAACTAAGCAGGATCAGCCCTGGTTAGTACTTGGATAGGATAACACCAAGGAAATCCAGGGTTGTGACACAGAGGGAGGTAATGACAAATGACCTCTGAAGTCTCTTCCCTTGAAAACCTCATGGGGTTGCCATAAATCAGATGTGACTTTAAGGTACTTTTCACAACCATCAGATGCTGGGAACTGAAAATGGGATCTTTTGCAAGCAAAGCAAATGCTCTGTTACTGAGTAATGGCCCCATGGTGTCTGGGGGTGGGGGGCATAACGTGGAACTTAAAGGAGATGAGCAACTTCTGTAGTTGGGGAACTGACTTCTCCTTGACCAAACTGCCCTAGCTATAATGACACTGAATCACTCACCCTTGATCTGGGATGGTCTGGCCCTACTTGGAAATGCTATAGCCCAATTTAATGAGAATGGCTGGCTATACCCTAATGGTTAATCATAATAAATGTACAAGGCAGTGCTCTGTCATACATGAATGCATGGCTCTCCCCCCTGTATATTGTTCCTCTTTCCCCACTGAATTTCTACAGATTAACAGATTAGGTGAAACACCCCTGATGTAGCCAATCCTCCAAGGGTTTATAGAGCTCTTCTTACAGGGGCTATGGTAAGCTCTTGTAGGATTGGCTACATTAGAGATATGTCTCCTAATATGCAAAGGAGTTCCTGCTACAAAAAGAGCCCTGTCAGCAAATCCATTTGAACTATTTAAGCAGACTGAAAGACATCCTATGAGTCCTCACTGAGATTTAGATCTATTCAGGTTGGGTAGTTTTCCCTTAGTCTCAAACACAATTCTTGCTGAGTGCAACTATGCGGCCCTATGTGTTTTGCCTGTCAAATGAATTGTCTTTCAGCTCGTAATAATGATTGTCAAAGCTGATTGTAATTAATAAATGACAGAGTCTCGACAATATCAGTATAATTATGACATCGTATCCAAACAAAGAGATGACATTCTCATCTTTTCCCAGTTGGCTTTCATGTGACTTTTTAAAAGTGCTTTTTACCCCACAGGTCAAAGATCTCTTTACTTTAGGGAATTGGCAATGGGTTATTCATTCAGCTGTTCCCAAGAGGATTTTTCCAATGCCGCATTTTGTTTTGAGTGAACAAAGGACTGGAAAGTACCTCTAGTCAGCTAGCAAAATGAACCCTTTAAGCAGACATTGTCTCTCTGACAAGGGCCAGCTCCAGGTGACTCAGAGGTCATCCAAAGGCCTCATATAAAATAATAAATCCTGTCATTCATTTTCAGGGATGTGCAAAACATTCCATATTATCTCTGTGGTTGTTTCTGCCTTTCAAGGAAGTGTGTGTAGGATAATTATCTATAAAGGCAGATATGCAATTATTATGACAGTGTGATTTTTCCAGACTGGTATTTCAGATGTTTACCAGGCATTGTTCCACACACATTGCACTACACAGATTCAGTGTAAAATAGTAGGTGTATGCACCAAGAAAAAAAGTGTTTTTAATAATTTCAGATCTGGGGTGATAGTGTGACGGACAGGTTAGGTTCCGCCTCTTCCTAAGGGTGACCAATGAGATCTGATGGAATGCTAGAGAGAGACAGAAAAAAGCAGTTAAGAGATCAGTTGGGAGAGAAAAAAGACAATTTGTAACAAAAGACCCCAAATGCTGGAACAGGGAAACAGTTCAAAAGGTGATGGGAAATATACATTATAATCTCTAGCTTACTTTCTTCAGTTTTACATTCAAACCATAAAGTTAACTCCTTTTTTGTTTATCCCCATGAGCTGTGTGTCTCAGGGAAAGACACATACACACACCAGTGAAGATCTTGGTCTATAAATGTGTTAGAATATGACATTTCCGGTTTATGGTGTCTTGCACTTAGACACGTCACATCAACCCTCTGATGGAGATGCGCCAAGCTGGGGCGATCAGGAGGAGTCTTGGCTGCTTCCAGACTCCCCCCCCCGGAGTCTCTGCAGGAGACTCCCAGCCTGGGGATCTGGGACAAGCCTCTCCCAAGGTGACAGCTTAGGGATCGAGGCTTGCCTGTCCCTGAGAGGTCCTGACACTGCAGAGCCAGTATGGCGACCAGAGCCAACTCCCAAATGAGTGGACAAGAAAATAAGCAAAAATAACACCTGCAATGAACAAACTCGCCTAAAAAGTGACTTAAGCAAACTTCTGCCTAAGTGATTAAGTCTTGGACTGCTAGATCGATCCAAGAAGGAGTGGCAGGTGGGGAAGGGAGTGGTCTGTAAGTGATATAAAGAGGGAGGGAAACAAAACTAACTATACAAGAATATTTCTGAGCTCGAAAGCTACAATTTAATCCAAGTCGCGTTGAATACAGATAAAATTGACTTTAAAACTAAAAACTTATCTCTTGCCTAAACAATGGCTGGTAGAAGGAGGAGAATAGCGATGGAAAAGAAACTTCCAACAGGAAACACAATGCCAATGACTCCCACCCAGACACAAGAAGCGACTGCAGACTTTCCCAACATGCTGGCCTTAGCATTGCACTTCTGCTGGAGCAGATGTCTACTATCAACAGTAAGCTGGATTCTATTCAAAAATAGCTTGCACATATGGAAAAAAGAGCCAACAAGACAGATAAAAAGATCAGGAAAGTTGAAACAAGGACTACAGATATTGATCAAAAGCTGGAAGAAGTAAAAAAAGAAAGAAATACAGATAAAAGCCAACTACTCCAACTTCAACTGGAAAAATCAATGCACGTTCTACTTTTTCAAGGAGTCCCTGAACAGAAGGGGAAAACTTAAAAGCAATTCTAAGCGAAGTGCTAGCATCAATTTCGGATCTTAAGAAAGAGGACCTCCAGGATGACATGGACTTGATTTACTGTACCTATCCTGATTTTATAAGAAAAAATAAGCCAGCTGGTGAAATATACGTGAAATTCTCCAAGAGAACTATGAGAGAAAATGTTTTGAAAGCTACAGTGGGGAAAATATTAAAAGTCAAGGAGGAAGAAATTAAAATTCTAAAAGACATACCATCCCGAAGTTCCGGAAACGAAGGCAACAATATAAAGACTTAATTCTTTTCTTTCAAAATAAATTAATTGCTTACAGGTGGAGCTTCCCAGAAGGACTTGTGTTCAACTACAATGATAAGAAAATTAAAATTGACTCTGTCCAAAAGGCCAAAAGCTTCTTGAAACAACAATTAAGTGCAGATAAAGATGATAAAACAATCTTGGAGGAAGGGGAGGAACCCAGCAAGGAAGAATTGGACAATTCCTCAAGTGACTCTAGCAGTACAACTGAAACTTCAGAGTCTGAGAAAGGAGCAGCAGCACCCAAGATATTAAAAGCAAAGAAGAAGAAGTGCAAGAAATAAACGTAATATAATGGATTACAAAACACTTGAATTTAGCGTAACTAAATCCCACTTCACAGAAGTTTGAATTCTTTATGTCTTATTGCCACTGCAGGAGTGACATATACGTCTGTAATTTTGTGTGTGAATCTTGAGTTATATTTTAGTGGTGGTGTACTCCCTCTGTTCCCTTCCCTTTAGGATGTAGTATTATAAAACCAATAAAATAGTTTTTTTTAAAAAAGAATATGAATACCTCAATATTCATTTGACAGATTCCAATGCCATCTCCTATACCCCTTTGTCAAGTAGTCCTGAGAAGAACTGTTTGATTGATTGATTGATTGATTGATCCCATGCATGTAGTGTAGCCATGAGATCCTATGATTGTCTGGCAGCCAGAAGTTCCAGCTCTTTAGCGTTATCCAGGGTGCACCATGAAAGCTCCTACACTGCCACGAATGTTGTTAGTCTTGAAAGTGCTACTGGACTCTTCCCCTTTGCTACTGCTACGGACAGACTAACATGGCTAACCATCTTGACCTAGAACAAGACAGGTGGAACCGTTTTGACAGGCATAACTTTTGGAGAATGATTCATGAAAACATGTAAAGATTAATATTTATTTATTTATTTTATTCAATTTATATTCTACCCCATAAGCAGGCTCAGGGCAGTTTACACATCACATCAGACATGACAGGTTTTTTAAAAAAAGAGTATCACAAATATTATAAAGTTAAAAAAAAAAAATAAGACTAGCATAGGACATGGCCTTGGCAGTGATGCTATGATGTACTCCTTCTGACTGGTGCCAGTTATGTTGGCCACTGGACACATAGCCAGGGCTACAGGTAGGGGAGGCCAAGAGATGGTAGAATTTGGATGCCCACTGCCAGTGTTCCCTCTAAGCTGAGTTAGTGTGAGCTAGGTCACAGTTTTTTAGCCTCCGGCTCACACATTTTTGTCTTAGCTCAGGAAGGAGGGCTCCAGAGCAAACTGATTTATGCAGTAGCCAAACCACCGGCTCACAACCTTAATGCCAGTAGCTCACAAATTAGAATTTTTGCTCACAAGACTCCACAGCTTAAAGGGGGCATTGCTAAAGCCCAGCAGAACATCTCCGTCTTACAGGCCCTGTGGAATTCTAGTGGATCCCAGAGGGCCTGCTCTCGATTATTGACTGTGATCTATATTTAGATCCAATGATGATGCTATTTGGATTCAGCATCATGATTGCTTATGAGGAATAGATTGCCAATGCATGTTTGTCCCGAGCCATTTACAAATGTGTATGTATTTCTTTGTATTTGTCCTGAGTGTCAGGAGATGAGAAGCCAAGATACATAGGCGTGGATAAAAAATCCATCCATTCATTCATTTGTTCATCCATATACATTAAAAATGTACATGCCACATCTCCAGAGACCTGCAGAATGAGGCTCACAATGTAAAAACAGTACAATAAAATGATTAAAAATGTAAGAATTATGAATGATAAAACAAGACATAAAACACCATAAAACAATGATCAGCAGCTTAAATTGATGTTCATTTTTCTTAAAAGTAATAAGTCTAGAACATATATAACTGCCATCTAGTGATAAGCAACTTATAGTGACTCAGCTTATGGTGATAATAAAGGACACATATAAATGTAGTTAACAGACTCAACAATTACAACTTGCCAAAAAGCTGAAGAACATGTAATAGAGAACAACGTACACAAAGCAGCTACAATGAAAAAAGTACAAAATGTAAACAATGGAGAACTGTTAAATAATTCAACGTTGTGTCCGGATGTTTGATAACAATGTTTCAAAATCCATCCTTCATCAGGGCATTCCCTTTAAGCTGCTGTGGTTTTGATACTTATACTGACATGCATTGGGAACAGTCTGTGAACAATTCAATACAAAATTGGACACTAATCTCCAACATGTAGTCAGCTTCAGTAGCTTCAGACTTGCAGCGGGACCAGCTTATGGTGTCAGGTGAAGTTCCAGCAGGAGAGCATTTCAAAGGCAAGATGCCAACACTGAAAAAGCCTTGTCCTTGGTCACCACCCACTTCACGTCTGTAGGTGGGGGCACAGGGAACAGATTGCTTTGTTTCCTTCCTTCTTTTTTGGATAAGGGCCATTCTCTTAACAGTCCATATAAATGAAGTGTGCTGCTGATCATCACTAGGTGCACTGCAAAGCTAAGGCCCTATTCTGTGTTTCTGTTCCTCCATCTGTCAGCAAAGCAGAATGATAGACTCACAGTGTTGGAAGGGGCTGTACAGGCCATCTAGTCCAACCCCCTGCTCAATGCAGGATTAGCTAGAGCATCCCTGACAAGGGTTTGTCGAACCGCTGCTTAAAGACTGCCAATGAGGGGAGCTCACCACCTCCCTAGGCAGCTGATTCCACTGTTGAACAACCCTTACTGTCAAAAAGTTCTTCCTAAGATCCAGCCAGTACCTTCCCACTCTTGTTGTTGTTGTTGTTCAGTCGCACAGTCGAGTCCGACTCTTCGCGACCCCATGGACCAGATTACGCCAGGCCCTCCTGTCTTCCGCTGTCCACTGAAGTTTGCTCAATTTCATGTTCGTTGCATCGATGACACTGTCTAACCATCTCATTCTTTGCCGTCCCCTTCTTCTTTGACCTTCAATATTTCCCAGCATCAGGGTCTTCTCCAGTGAATGCTCCCTTCTCATTTGGTGGCCAAAGTATTTGAGCTTCAGCTTCAGGATCTGGCCTTCCAGGGAACAGTCAGGGTTGATTTCTTTTAGGATTGACTGATTTGATCTCCTTGCAGTCCAAGGGACTCTCAAGAGTCTTCTCCAGCACCATAGTTCAAAAGAATCTATTCTTCGGCGCTCGGCCTTCCTTATAGTCCAACTCTCACAGCCATACATTACTACGGGGAATACCATTGCTTTGACCATGCGGACTTTTGTTGGCAAGGTGATGTCTCTGCTTTTTATCATGCTGTTTAGGTTTGCCATCGCTTTCCTCCCAAGGAGCAGGCGTCTTTTAATTTCATGGCTGCAGTCACCATCTGCAGTGATCTGGGATCCTAGGAACGTGAAGTTTGTCACTACTTCTACGACTTCCCCTTCTATTTGCCAAGGAGTGATGGGGCCAGATGCCATGATCTTAGTTTTTTTGATGTTGAGCTTCAAGCCCACTTTTGCACTCTCCTCTTTCACCCTGAGCAAGAGGCTCTTTAGATCCTCTTCACTTTCTGCCATCAGAGTGGTATCGTCTGCATATCTGAGGTTATTGATCTTTTCCCCAGCAATCTTAACTCCAGCTTGTGATTCATCCAGGCCAGCATTTTGCATGATGTACTCTGCATATAAATTAAATAAGCAAGGTGACAGTATACATCCTTGTCGTACTCCTTTTCCTATGCTAAACCAATCAGTTGTTCCATATCCAGTTCTAACTGTTGCTTCTTGACCCTTATACAGGTTTCTCAGGAGACATATGAGGTGGTCTGGTACTCCCATCTCTTTAAGAACCTGCCATAATTTATTGTGATCCACACAATCAAAGGCTTTAGCATAGTCAATGAAGCAGAAGTAGATGTTTTTCTGGTATTCTCTTGCTTTCTCCATAATCCAGCGAATGTTGGCAATTTGATCTCTAGTTCCTCTACCTCTTCGAAACCCAGCTTGTACTTCTGGCAGTTCTCTATCCACGTACTGTTGGAGCCTAGCTTGTAGGATTTTGAGCATGACCTTGCTAGCGTGTGAAATGAGTGCAATTGTGCAATAGTTTGAACATTCCTTGACATTGCCCTTCTTTGGGATTGGAATGTAAACTGACCTTTTCCAATCCTGTGGCCACTGTTGTGTTTTCCAAATTTGTTGGCAAATTGAGTGCAGCACTTTAACAGCATCTTCTTTTAAGACTTTGAATAACTCAGCTGGGATACCATCACCTCCACTAGCTTTGTTGTTAGTAATGCTTTCTAAGGCCCATTTTCCCACTTTTAATTTATACCTATTTATTGTGACTCCTATCCTCTGCTGCCCACAGGAACGGCTCCCTGCCCTCCTCTAAGTGACAGCCCATTAAAATTCTTCAAGAGAGCAATCATGCCCACCATCAACCTCCTCTTCTCCAGAATGAACTTTCCCAGGTCCCTCAGCCTGTCCTCATAGGGCTGGGTCTCCAGGCCCCTGATCATCCTCATCACTCTCCTCTGCACCTGCTCCATTCTGTCCACATCCTTTTTTAAGTGAGGCCTCCAGAACTGAACAGCCTGACCAATGCAGTGTACAGTGGGACTATGACATCTTGTGATTTGGATGCTATGCCTCTATTGATACACCCCAAGATCGCATTAGCCATTTTTGTTGCTTCATCACACTGGTGTGTTCGCTGTTCCAATCTGGTGTAATCTGCAGATTTAATGAGTAGCCCCTCCAAACCCTCATCCAGATCATTTATAAAAATATTGAAAAGTACCAGGCCTTGCAGCACCCCACTGGACACCTCCCTCCATTCAGATGAAAGGCCATTGACAGCTACTCTTAGGGAATGCTGATGGTCATACACAGGCATCTGTGTCTATTCCGGGTATTAACACAATTCAGTTGATTAAGACGAGATGTCAAAACAATTAGCGACAGTGTTTGTTATTGGCTCTGCTTTCTCTGAAGCTTACAAACTGATCTCCTTCCAGTATATTTTTCTCTCTTTCAAGCAAGAACTTGTATTTTATTTTCTGATTTGGATGGAAACTGAAGTGAACATTTCTAACACTCATTTTCTGGATCCCCCCCCCCCATATTCTAATGAGAATTGCAAATTACTTAGCAGTTTGTGCCAAGAACAGCTTTGTTTTATGCACCAGCCTTGTGGATGGCTGTCAGCAAAATGTTGGAAATTGTGCTTGTTAGCAGTTGCTTTGCAAAGAGTGACAGAGACTTGGGGGGGGGGGGTATTTTTATGAAATCCGACACTGATCTTTCTAAACCAGCATTATCTACTGCAATGGGCCATGTGGTTCTATGAGGCCTCAAGCAGAGATCTTTGACATCTATCCATGACATGAATATATCAGATACAGCCAATGAAGGTGTGCCAGGGAACAAGGCTAGGGAGACCTCCTCAGAAGTAAGTCCCATTTCATTCAGTGGGGCTTGCTCCCAGGTAAGTGTCTTTAGGTTGGTACCCCAATCTAAAAAGGGGGGGGATACGTTCCCACTGATGGCTAATGGAGAGCCAGTTTGGTGTAGTGGTTAGGAGTACAGATTCTAATATGGCAGAACTGGGTTTGATTCTGCACTTCTCCACATGTAGCTGCTGGTGTGACCTTGGGTCAGTCACAAGTTCTTTCAAAGCTGTTCTTTCACAAGCCGTTCTCGAAAGAGCTCTCTCAGCCCACCTGCCTCACAGGCTGAGCCAGCCCGAGGTTTTTTTGCGTCCTAGATGGGGCTACCTTCTGCCCCCCGCACACCCACCAATTATGGGATTGCCAACCTCCAGGCGGGGCCTGGAGAGAAGGAAGTCCAGCTGCTGAGTGTGCACCACACACACACACACACACACACGAGAGAGAGAGAGAGAGAGAGAGAGAGAGAGAGAGAGAGAGAGAGAGAGAGAGAGAGAGAGAGAGAGTGGAACATACTACCTCAGGAGGTGGTGGATGCTCCTCACCATTCCCTTGCAAGGAAAAGTTCCCCCAGCCTGGCATCTCCATTGGTTTTAGGACTGAGACCCCCCCCCCTCTGGGCCTGGCAGCTGAGCAAATGGGGGGACAGATCAAGGCAGCTTGGCAATGCCCGGCATGCGGCAGCCAGACCGGCAACCGAGGGGGGGCAGGGGGCCCTTCAGAGAGGTCTTCCTCCCATGGGACTGTGTGACTCTATGACTTGGAACCATGGATTTGGTGCTTGGTGAGCAAGAAAGAGCGAGAGAGGAGCTCAAAGAGGGCGCTCCCATCTCACCTGCGTCTTTAAGTTTTAACCGTCCTCTGACTGCAAGTGAAACCCTATTTGTTGCAGAACGGGGGCTGTAAATGGGAGTGTGATAGATTCCCACTCCCTCCCCTGGGACTTCTGATCAGCAATTGCATACCCTGCCAGCACCGGAGGAGGAGGAGGCTCTAGGGCATATAGAAAGGCTGGGGGGAGGGGGTTTGCAGGTCCCCAGCTCCTTTGCTGCAGGGCCCTAAGTGGGGATTTGCAAAGCCGCAGCCAGCGGCGCCTCCCTCTCATGGGAAACCCATGCAGGTCAAAGTGTGCCTGGGCAGGCAGGCAGGAGGGTGAGGCGGCACTTGGAAAGGAGCGCCTGGCTTGGCCTGCCTAGCCTCTGGCCTCCCCCTGCTCCCCCCATTAGCCCGACTCTGCTTTGGGACTGGCAGGAGGCGCACCCACACACCAGGGCCTGCTCTGGAGTCAGACCACCTTCCCCTCCTGGCCCAGAGCTGCCCCCTCTGGTTGGCAGTGACTGGCCCAGGCCTCCGGGTCCTAAGTCGAGTGGAGAGGGGGTGCTGCAGGGATCTGGCTGGCTCCAGGGAAGGGAGTGGGTGGAGAGGTATGAGACTGGCACCCCCCCACACACCCTGCCCTGCTGGGAACAGCCCTGGCCTGGGAAGGGAGAGGGGCACCTTGCCTGAGCTGACCCGCAGCCTCGAACAGGCCCTGCTGCTGGGCCCCCAAGCCAAGATCTCCTGCAGAGTCCCTGTCCTCCTCCTGTTGCTCCACTTGCTCCAGAAGGCAGGCAGGCAGGCGGGGAAGGGCGGGCTCTGTGTCCAGCAGCTGGGCCCCCCATCCTTATAACTTGCTGCACCCTATTAGCCGGGCAGGCAGCCTCCGAGGAGGAGGTGGGCCGTGAAGAGGGTCTGTTTGGCACTAGAAAGGGTGCTGAGGGCGCTGAGAGGAGGTGTGAGGTGGGCCTGCTGGCAGTCTCTGGGGGAAGGTGGGAAGAGGCAGGGCTTCTGGGCGGCAGCAACGGTCAGAGGCAGAGGTGGAGGTCAGAGGTGGCAGCGGTCAGGGAAGCCAAGGAGATCATGGCTTTTGGTGGGGGCTCAATAGCTTGGGGGTGGGTGGTGCCCCAGGGCCAGCCTGCACTCTAGGTGAGTGCCTGTTGAAGTGGAGGGGAAGCGAGGCTATTCCCTCTGGAGGAATCTGACTCGTGGTTGTGAGATCACACAGCCTTTTGTAGTTGCGGGCTCAGCTCGTTACTGTGTGATCAGATGCAACTGTAGGTGAGTCATTCTATTATTATTATTTTTGATGCTTGTACGAGGGCCCCTATGGGTATGTGATGATGCGCACATTGTGAAGGGGGGGAGGCACCAAGCCGGGATGGCCTGATCAGTCCATCCCGCTGGCATGTATGCATACTTACACACAGGGCTATATTTGTAGAAAAAAGCCCAGCAGGAACTTATTAGCATATTAGGCCACAACCAACAGCAGAAACTTATTAGCATATTAGGCCACACCCCTGACAGCACAGCTCAGCATATTAGGCCACACCCCCATGTTACCAGAAGTGTGGTCATCCAGCCACATCCACCTTTTGCTTCTTATTCTGTTTACCTTGTTTGTTGTCAAAACCCAGGGGTTTTTTTGTAGCAGGAACTCTTTTGCATGTTAGGCCACACACCCCTCATGTAGCCAGTCCTAATGAGTTTCTGCTGTTGGGTGTGGCCTATTATGCTAATGAGTTCCTGCTGGGTGTGGCCTAATATGCTGTGTGTTCCTGCCCAAAAATAGCCCTGCTTACACAATCAGACAGGGGAAAGTCCATCCGTGGCCTGTCAGAACCCGTTTACTACCAGAATTTCTCTGGTGTCTTTTTACTCCGCTTCTGCGGCAGAGCAGCATGGGTTGCTGATGACTGTGGGATCCTTCCCAGATTTTGCTGTCTGATCGTGTCCTTTAGATCCTTCTGGCATTCATGCCTATGTCGGATCTACTGGCCCATGTGATCTCAGCCTTAGAGTACCTGACTACTTTACTTGCCCTCTCACCCTTTGAATGAAACACAAGTTATGGGTTAAACTGGGAGTTTTATTTATACATAAGCTGATCTGCACCAACACATTAAAGCATGGGCTGCATTAGGCTTGCCATGCAAGCCTCCTGGCTGGGCAAACCCACCCAGGCATCCTTCCAGACCTTACTCGTCATGGCCCTGCACACCAGTGCGTAGAAAGGAAAGAAGGGCACATCCTTAAGGCTTGTCATATACTCCTCCCCCCAAAGAGGACCCCAACTGAGTCACCCTGACTGCCAAGCCTATAGGCACCCAGTATGAGGACCCCCCAGTCGCTTATTTCTTAGGGTGCTTGCCAATTCAGCATCCCTTCAACCCGTGCCTTTCCCACCTTCCCAGTTAGGATCTAACCAGCTTTGCTAGGCCTCTTGGAGGACAGCTGCCATGTGGAGAGGAGGGAGACCTGGCCGGCCAGCTCACCCTTGATTGGCCAGCACTCCCGTGCTGAGCCAGGATTGGCTTGCCCAACCCACCAGCTTCATTCAAGAAGAAGGGGGGGCAGGCAAACATCCACGCCTGCTCCAGGGGCAGTCATGGCTCCTTTTGTGCTTCATAAAATGGACCCCATATCAGAGCGTAACCAAGCAAATTTTGATAGATCTTGTCACTTACGACAGAAGTAACCATCTAAGCATAAAACCAACCTGTGACTACAGAGGGTGTCCTGTGCATGGCTACGTAGGGTGTTCTGTGCATGCACAATTGTTCCAGATTTAGTTTCCAAGTTTTCTAGAAATGTCAGCTTGCAATTGTTTTGCAGTAGCCCAAGGCTTAAGGAGGAAGACATTCTTTCTCCACTATAATGATGTGCTGAACTAACCAATACTGTTCTGCAGGTTTGGTGTTCTTTTTTGCCCTCTTAAAACTAGCATTGTATGCTTGGGACAACATTTGGAAGTATGCAGAAGTGTCCTTTTGGATACAATGACCCAGCCATGTTTGAGGACATGTACTTCATAAGCATGAATTCCTAATAGTAGCTGGTACTGACAATTCAAGTTATCTGTCAGGACTCAGGATTGGCCTGTTTGGTGTAGTGGTTAAGTGCATGGACTCTAATCTGGGAGAACTGGGTTTGATTCCGCACTCCTCCAGTTGCAGCTGCTGATGTGACGTTGGGCAAGCCATAGTTCTGGCACATCTGTTCTTGAAAAGAGCAGTTTCTGTCAGAGCTTTCTCAGCCCCACCCACCTCACAGGTTGTCTGTTGTGGGGAGGGAAAGAGAAAGGAGTTTGTAAGCTGCTCTGAGACTCTTTTGGGTAGTGAAGGGCAGGGGTATTAATCCAATCTCCTCTTCCTCCTCCTCCTCCTCCTCTTCTTCTTCTTTGGCTAAAATACACTTCTATTCCTTGGGTCACATCTGGAGAATCAAGAAGCCTCTGAGAATGCAAAGGATCTGGACATCTTCATTTAGATATCATGTCAGTGCCTCCCCATTTCCATGAAGACACCATATACAGATAATGGGGTTTAACTATGTTCTGTTAATAGCTGTTAATAATTCCCGTTAAGCTGTGCAGGTTACCCTCTCCAATAGGGTGTGGAAATCATGCAAGTGTTACAGGTGATCCCACCCTGTCTGAAAGTGTGGCGCGATCCTAATTTTGTCCATTGCTTTCCCCAGCTGGTGTACCTGAAAAAATGCCTACCCCCTTAAGAACCTGCCTGACCACCACAACCATCTTCAAAGAACCTGCTTCAGGTGCCCCCAACCTTCGAAGGTGAAGTGGGTGGCAACTTGGGAGAGGGACATGTTGGAGAGCCAGTTCGGTGTAGTGGTTAGAGGCAGGGACTCTAATCTGGGAGAACCGGGTTTGATTCCCCACTCCTCCACATGCAGCTGCTGGTGTGACCTTGGGTTAGTCACAAGTTCTCTCAGGAGCAATTCTTGAAAGAGCTCTCTCAGCCCCACCTACCTCACAAGGTGTTTGTTGTGGGGAGCCGAAGGGAAAGGGATTATAAGCTGCTCTGTGACTCCTTCAGGTAGTGAAGGGCAGTGAATAAATCCAATCTCCTCCTCCTCCTCTTCCTCTTCTTCTTCCTCCTCCTCCTCCTTCTTCTTCATGAATTATTTGATGTATTATAACAGGACTTCATATTTCTACTGAAATGGGATTTCATATTTGTTGGCAGAACTGGATGTTTTTTCATCATCAATTATCATAATTATGAAAATGATTATACCACAGTTTTGAATATGCCACAATTAATATGAAAACAAAACTAATTCCCGATCTGAAGGGCCTATCAGAAAAACAAATCAATGATCTTTCATGTTCTGATGTATTTCATTATTGCAGACTCTGCCTCTATTGGTTTCACTTTTACAAGACAGACAGCATTTCCCTAATAAAAGGCACAGAGAGAACACAGTGTTCCTTTGCGAGAGGGGGGTAGGGTTGCCAGATCTGGGTTGGGAAACTCCTGGAGATTTTAGAGGTGGAACCTGGGAAGGGTGGGGTTTGGGGAGGGGAGGGACCTCAGCAGGATATAATGCCATAGAGTCCACCCTCCAAAGTAGCTATTTTCTCCAGGGGAACTGGTCATCTGGAGGTCAATTGTAATAGTGGGAGATCTCTAGGTGCCACCTGGAGGTTAGCAACCCTAGGGGGAGAGTCTCTGGGCTTTCTTGACTGTAGTCACTTGAATTTCATGTGAGGTGTTCCAATCTAGAAGGACTGGTGGCGGGGCTTCATCTTCCTCTCTCCTCCTGGTGCCTGTCCTGTGGTGACAATTGTCTCTGGTACTCCCCCACATGGCCTGCTGCTCTCCCCATCCAAGCAAATCTGCTTCAAGAGATCCTCCTCCTGCTGCCTGCCTGCCCAGATGCCTTAGCCTCCTTGTGCCACCAAATACCCTTGCATTGTCGGGCTGCCTCTTCCTTGTGCTGCTGTTCTTCATGCTAAGTGGCTGCAGTGTTGTCTGTCTTTCAGTTTGCAATCTTTCTGATCAACACTTTCATTTACTTTAGTGTTAGACATGGATACCTTTCATTGTCTCAGAAAGGGACCCACTTCTTCTATCTATATGAAATTTGGCAGTGTGGATCTCCTTGGGGAAAATGATGATCCTTCTGAGCAGGCCCGCAGCCAAGGTGGGGCTTTGGGGGCTCTGCCCCCTTTCTTAAAGGCTCAGCCCTACGAGAATTTCTCCTGTAAATGCTCCCCCCCCATCTCTGTGTCAAGAAATTAGTCTCCTTTAAAAAAGTTTTCCTGTCTAAGTGTTAGCTTTCTTGACTATAGAAGTCATCACCTCCATCTTCTGGCTTGTTATCAGAACTGTTGCTTAGGCTGGCAGAAGTGATTAACTTGCAGCAGCTGAGAACTGTCATTGAAAGTGGTTGACAGCTTGCAATTTAGAGATCTATCCTGGTAACAGCTTTCTTTTGACAAAATGGTTATGAACACCTATGTAGAACAGACAGCTTGGGAAGACTGAGAGAAAGAAGAAACTGCCTTGAAGCTCTCTTTAACTTCAACCCTCCTGCAGTGCTTCCAGAGACTCTGTGTTTTTATACAAATTGGAGTGAGTTTACTGGCCAAACTCAGATAAGTATGTCCTGTGCCACACCTGCCCTCTACCAGAAAATATTCTCCCTCCCTCTTTCTCAGCCTGCTGTCGTCACATTCCCAGGCTAAGATTTGCATAAGTTTCTATGCTTTGATTTTAAAAGGCTTGATTCTACAGTAGCTGAGTCACAGTCCTCAGAATTCTGGCTTTTCTTTCTGCATTGAGAACTTCAGCCCCACCAGGAAAAAAAAAATTGCCCCACAAACCGCAGAATCCTGGTTATGGGCCTGCTTCTGATTTTCATACATTTTGGGTGCGAAACAATGAAGGCACAGACCTTAGAAAAGGGTGTGTGGGTGTGTCTTCTACTGAAGTCAATAGAAAAGAATATCAAAATAGAATTGTGAAAACCAAACAATGATAACAAAAGAAAAAAATAACAAACTAAAACCATATGAACAACCCAATAAAGAAACAGTCCCTTCTGGAATTAAAACCAAAGAAATGAAACAAACTCATATGTACAAGTCTTTTTTTGTTAGCTGCTTTGGGTGTTCTTTCAAACAGAAAGGTGGGATATAAAATGAATAAATGCATCCACTTCCAAAACTGGCAGAGTGAAGAAGAAAAAGAATCATACTTGGCCCCAAAGCGACCACCTGGTCCTCTCTTACCGAATTGTGGGCATAGTGATTTGACAGTTCTGGACAGCGAGTGCCATTTGCACAGGGATTCCCAACACCAGTAGATTTAGGAGCTGGTGCCTGGAGAGTTCAGTGTTGGGGAGGGTGCAATGTTACTTCTGGGTGGAGCTGCAGATTGCCTCCCCTAGTCTCTTTGGTCTTTACTATGGAGACTCGGAGAGAGTCCTAATGTGTCATTATGTGGAGGCCATCCTTTCTCCTGTTCCTTAGTTCCTCAGGAGGGGGAAACTGGGTCTGGGGTCTGTTAATTCCCCACACTGGGTGAGTAAATGCGGAGGCCTATATCAACAGGACAGAGAAAACCTATAAACAGGGTTATTTTGGGGCAAGAACACACAGGAACGGAGTTCTGGCTGGCTCCTGAGTTGGCCACGTCCAGCAGGAACTCATTAGCATAACAGGCCACACCCAAAAGCAGAATTGGCTACATTAGGGGTGTGTGGCCTAACATGCAACGGAGTTCCTGCTACAAAAAAAGCCCTGGGTTTTGACAACAAACAAGGTAAACAGAATAAGAAGCAAAAAGATGGATGTGGCTGGATGACCACACTTCTGGTAACATGGGGTGTGGCCTAATACACTAATGAGCTGTGTTGTTAGGGGTGTGGCCTATTATGCTAATGAATGCCTGCTGGGCTTTTTTTGTAGAAAAATATTTGCCTATAAATATCTGCTCATTCCCAGTGCCTGACTGGTTGGGAGCCCAGTTTCCCAGCATGCCCAATCCCAGGCCCTGGTGGCTTCCTTATTTGGAACAGGAAGGTCAACAAAGTCAACTTCTGGACTGAGGGAACAGGACCTCTCTTCGGAGTTCATGAGAACTGCAGAGATGTTGACAGCAGTATGACTTGGTACAGATAAAAAGGTTTTAGTAGTGGAATGCTGAGATTATACTTTCAAGAACACTAATAGTAGCCTGTGGAATGTAAATCTATGAGAGGGCACCAGTATCCCACAGGATGAACAGCATTCCATGGAACACTTGCAAATGCCCACCGAGCCTGTTTGAGTGTTTAGCAGCCATCCTCAAGAGGACTTCTTTGGCCTCTCCTTTACCTGCATACCAAAGCTCCAAAGTGACACGCAGTCTTTGACTAGAGGGAGAGAATTGTTTATTGTAATACAGAAAGACCCAAAGCTCAGCGGGCCCTCGTCATTAATTTTTTATACGCTCTCTGTTAGGAGAGGAATTAATGAATTTACTTTGAGCTATGACCTGAAACTCTCTAGGCCTCTTAGTCTCTCCAAACCTCAAAGCTATTATGGGCAATTTTTACAGCAGTCATGATATCCCTCAGAGATGTGCAGCCCAGAAAATAGGCATTTCATAAAGAATAAAAAGCCTGTCCACTTGTGAGAGACGTGGATCCTAAAGAGAACGGCTCTGAGACAGATAATGGTAGTGTGCAAGAGAGAGGGGGGGTAGAGAGAAAATGACCTCCAGGAGAGAAGAAGAAAGGGAGGCCCTTCTTTGAAAGGCTTCCTGTGCTTCTACGCTAGTTAACTGAACAGATGGGAAGTGTCTCCTACAGCACCAAAAGCTTTTTTTCCCCATGTGTCGGATGAGTCCCAAAGAGAACGTTGCTTGTTGGCGACTCTCAAGGAACATTCAAACTCCTGAATTTTTCAGGAAAACCAAAAGGGAGTGGGGGCAAGCAACCACATTAAAGCTGATGGGCAGTAGGTCCAGGGTGGACAAAAGGAAATACTGCTTTAAGCAGAGAGTGATCCAAATGTGGCATCCGCTGCCCGAGGATGTAGTTATGGCCACAGGAATAAAAGGGGATGAGATAGATACATGGAGCATAAGTCTATCAATGGCTACTAGCCATAGTGACTGAGGGGAACCTTCACATTCAGAGGCACTAATCCTCTGAATCCCAGAGCCAGGAGAGGACATCAGGGGAAGGCCTCTGCCTCTATGCCCTGCTATTGGACCATCAGAGGAACTGGTTGGCCACTGTGTGAGACAGGACGCTGGACTAGGAGAATAATAGGTCTGATCCAGCAGGGCTCTTGCTATGTTCTCAAATACATCTTTACACAGAGAGTGATTAAAATGTGGAATTTGCTGCCAGAGGATGTAGTGATGGCCACAAGAATAATCAACTTGAAAGGGGGATTAGGTAGATTCATGGAGGGTAAGTCTATCAATGGCTACTAGCTGTGATGACTGAGGGGAAGCTTCACATTCAGAGGCATTAATTTTCTGAATGCCAGAGCCAGGAGCCTCTGGAGTTTGCTTAATTTCATGTTCGTTGCCTCGATAACACTGTCTAACCATCTCATCCTTTGCCATCCCCTTCTTCTTTGACCTTCAATCTTTCCCAGCATCAGGGTCTTCTCCAGTGAGTGCTCCCTTCTCATTTGGTGACCAAAGTGCTTGAGCTTCAGCTTCAGTATCTGGCCTTCCAGGGAACAGTCAGGGTTGATTTCTTTTAGGATTGACTGATTTGATCTCCTTGCAGTCCAGGGGACTCTCAAGAGTCTTCTCCAGCACCATAACTCAAAATAATCTATTATTTGGTGCTCGGCCTTCCTTATAGTCCAACTCTCGCAGCCATACAGTACTACTGGGAATACCATTGCTTTGACCATATGGACTTTTGTTGGCAAAGTGATGTCTCTACTTTTTAATATGCTGTCTAGTTTTGCCATCGCTTTCCTCCCAAGGAGCAGGCGTCTTTTAATTTCATGGCTGCAGTCACTGTCTGCAGTGATCTTGGATCCCAGGAATGTGAAGTCTGTCACTGCTTTCACGACTTCCCCTTCTATTTGCCAAGGAGTGATGGGGCCGAATGCCATGATCTTCATTTTTTTGATGTTGAGTTACAAGCCAACCTTTGTGCTCTCCTCTTTTACTCTCAGAAAGAGGCTCTTTAGGTCCTCTTCACTTTCTGCCATTAGAGTGATATCATCTGCATATCTGACATTGCTGATGTTTTCCCCAGCAATCTTAATTCTGGCTTCTGAATCATCCAGGCCGGCATTTCGCATGATGTACTCTGATATAAATTAAATAAGCAAGGGGACAATATACATCCTTGTTGTACTCTCTTTCCTATGCTAAACCAATCACTTGTTTCATATCCTGTTCTAACAGTTGCTTCTTGACCCTTATGCAGGTTTCTCAAGAGACATGTGAGGTGGTCTGGTACTCCCATCTCTTTAAGGACTTGCCATAGTTTATTGTGATCCACACAATCAAAGGCTTTAGCGTAGTCAATGAAGCAGAAGTAGATCTTTTTTTCTGGTACTTTCTTGCTTTGTCCATAATCCAGCAAATGTTGGCAATTTGATCTCTAGTTCTTCTACCTCTTTGAAACCCAGCTTGTACTTCTGGCAGTTCTCTGTCCACATACTGCTGAAGCCTAGCTTGTAGGATCTTTAGCATGACCTTGCTGACATGTGAAATGAGTGCAATTGTGTGATAGTTTGAACATTCCTTTGCATTGCCCTTCTTTGGGGTTGGAATGTATACTGACCTTTTCCAATCCTGTGGCCACTGTTGAGTTTTCCAAATTTGCTGGCAAACTGAGTGCGACACTTTAACAGCATCGTCTTTTAAGACTTTGAATAGCTCAGCTGGGATACCATCACCTCCACTAGCTTTGCTGTTAGTAATGCTTTCTAAGGCCCATTTGACTTTGCATTCCAGGATGTCTGGCTCAAGGTCAGTGATTACACCGTCATGGTTGTCAAGGACATTGAGCTCCTTCATGTATACTTCTTCTGTGTATTCCTGCCATCTTTCCTAATCTCTTCTTCTGCATGCAGCATTTAACCATATACAAATCAATTGCAACATCATGCAGTCAATCTTCTCTTTCTATGTATATTTATGATTGTTTCACAGTTCCATTTTACTAGCCATTGTTAAAGATCATTGAAAGACTTGATTTATATTTGGGAGAGGCATCCGGCTGTTATTCTTTCCACAGTGGGAGTCTTCTGTTGCAGTTACTTTCTGTTTGGAGGTCTATGGACACTATCTATGTATGGAATGACAGAAGAGCCTACTGTTGGCTTTGAATATGCTCTTTGTTTAAACTATGTGCCAGTCACATGTACCTCATCTCATGCAGCCATCCGGGCAGATTCACCACCTTCACCTTGGGAGAGTTCAAGGAGTTCCTGGACCAGAACCTCATCAGGCTCATGCAGTCTGCTCCGTTCCACCTGGCTACCAATGGACAAGCTGAGCAGATGGTGCAGATGACCAAGGATGTGCTAAAGGGGCTTACTCAAGAGGAGTGGGACAGAAGGCTCTCTGTCTTCTTGTTTGGCCATCAGGTGATCCTGTGTGTGTCCGCTGGCCACAGCCCTGTAGAACTCTTAATGGGCCACCACCTCATGACATGACTGGACTGCCTGCACCCAGACTGACCCTCAGAGTTGTGCCAATCTCCAGTGAGCCAGGAGACCCCCAGAGGGTTCTTTCCATGTGGCCCTGTCTTCATGTGAAACTATTCCAGCAGCCCCGCATGGATTCCAGCAAGGGTTACCCGAGTCAATGGACTCCTGTTATACGAGGTATTGACAGATGGGGGGCAGCTTCTATGCAGACACATCGACCAGCTCCACCACCATCTGCTGCCCATGGAGCCTGACTTGTCTTCCGCCGAGGAGGAAGATGACAGCCAGGAAATATTACCACCATTGCTGCCACTGACCGAGGACAGGCCCGCCCCCCAATAAAGTGCAACTAGATTGCCGGGAAGAGAAAGGTTTTGCATGGGCCACTACAGGCCTCCCAGACTCTGTTCCTGATGTGCAGGACTCCAGTGTGGTTCCTGCTTCACCAAGCCTGGCTCTGGTGGTGTCTCCACCCCCACAGGAGCTCAGACATTCTCCGTGGGAATGTTGGAAGCCAGCATACCTTGAAGATTATGTCTGTTAAGGTGCTTTGGATCTTAGGGGGGGAGGGGTGCTATTTAACAGAGCTGCGGCTCTGGGGTCTTGTCTTGCTCTTGCTGAAATCACAAATAAAGTTGAGCTGATCACTGGATTTGAGCCTGCTCATCCATGGAACCCACTATTTAATAGCAAGCCGGTTGGGAAAGTGAAGGAGAGGCATTTAAAGATACCTCCCCGATCAGTCTTTGCTTCCCCAGCCAGCCAGCCTTCACAGACTGGCTGGGGAAATGAAGGAGAGGGATAGCGGGTCAGTTTCACTGTGAAATTGACACAGTTAAATGGCCAGCAAAATATTTTCGGCAATGCCAAGCATTTTCCGAATCCCAGTATAATACCAATACTGGGATTCGGGGAATATCGGTATTTACTGATATTTTTTGGATCTGGTTTACCTGAACCTGAGAAATACTGATTCTCCCCCCACACCCCGTGCACACCCCTAGTCCCTACCATCTTGAGCTGCTTCCAGTACTAGTTACCAGATATCTGGGCTGTAGACTATAAATTCCAGTAAAGAACTAAAATGGCAAACAGTGGCTTGCATATACTGCCAGCATATACTGCCAGCAACCATTATATAATTCTGTGCAAGTATATTTTCAAAGAGGGCATAGGCTGGCCCATTAAAAATAACGTAACCTAACCCATGACCAAGTCCCCCCCCCAATTAATGGAGAAATTGCCATAGGGTTGCCAGCATCACCTTGTCAAAAGCCAGAAAATTTTGAGGGCAGTGCCTGGGAAGGGCGGAATTTAGAGAGGATGGGACTGCACTGCTAGGTGATGGTTTCGATGTTGGAAAACTTCCAGAGTGTCACTATGGAGGCCAGGTTCTGACCATTTTTATTCCCATGTCTCAGTTTCTCAAAGCTGGGTTACTGGGGCCAAAGCAGGCAAGCCTAGGACTTGGGTCAATAGCCAATGCTCGCCAGACTAAAATTTAGAAAACAAACACATAATGGGTAATGGTCTAAACATATTCTTTAAAAAGCTACCTACCACAAATAGAGCTAAAGAAAACATTAATGGGGGGGGGTGTCTAAGTGTACAGTCACCCACTAGGACAACACTCTCTACCTAAGAAGCCCTCGAGGTAATATGTGAATACAAACTGATGGTCTACGTCACTTCTCTACATAGGGCAAACAGGTCAGACCCTACAGTGAAGGATAATTGGACACAAATCTGACATCAAGAATCATAAAATCAAGAAACCTGTAGAACATTTCAGCCTTCCAGGCTCAATGGGGGGGGCCTAAAAATAGCTCTTTTATTGCAAAGGAATTTCCAAAACAGTCTGGAATGAGAGAGTTACAAGTTATTACAACACTCAAACTAACGGAACTGTCAGAAGTCCCAATCAAAGCACTCAACACAACAGTCCTGTAGGTAGTTCAGTTTATTGAGGAATGAATAAGACACCATAAGACTTTTGTGTCAGTAATGGCGATTGCAAACAGAACACTAGAAGAAATACCCCCTTCAAGCCAGACCCCCTGATACCTAGGGGCCAATAAAGAGGTCTCAAAATGTGCAGGCTCTATAACGGCTACATATTCCCAAGCAAGATGCATGGGAAAGCGAAAGCAGGTTAACGCAGGCAGAGCAATGTCTCAAGGCCACAGGCTGATAAGCAAGCAAGGCAGAGACAGCAGAGGAGAGAAAAAACAAAGTGGCAGCATCTCCCACAACCAACATTCCATTTCATGGCAGCTAGCTGACAGGAAGCCCCAGGGCTTAACAGAGATATCAGGTTCTTATCTTACTATGCATGCTTAAGTCACTTTGTTCTCACTTATACCTAGAATTAAACTTTGTTGGTCTTAAAGGTGCCACTGGACTAAAACTTTGTTCTTGTGGTAACTTTGTGAGCCCAGGTCACCTGTTCTCTTAATTAGACAGTGATGCTCGATGACCAGATGCATGCTGAGAGATGCATGCAGTCTATCCTCCAAGCATTCAACACTCATGTGTTACTAGGGCTTGTAGGTCTCCTGGACTGGCAGAAGACTTCCTGAAGGAAGCCCTCTTCCCCCCACACACACTGTTTGGTGGGCTGGTGGGAGAAGAAGAAGAAGAAGAAGAAGAAGAAGAAGAAGAAGAAGAAGAAGAAGAAGAAGAAGAAGAAGAAGAAGAAGAAGAAGAAGAAGAAGAAGAAGAAGAAGAAGAAGAAGATGATGATGATATTGGATTTATACCCCACCCTTCACTACCCAAAGGGGTCTCAGAGCGGCTTACAAACTCTTTTCCCTTCCCCTCCCCACAACAGATACCCTGTGAGGTCGGTAGGGCTGAGAGAGCTCTAACAGAAACTGCTCTTTTTCAAGAACAGCTGTGCCAGAACTATGGCTTGCCCAAGGTCATCCAGCAGGTGCAAGTGGAGGAGTGGGGAATCAAACTTGGTTCTTCCAGATTAGAGTCTGCACATTTAACTACTACACCAAACTGGAGGGATGGGGGCAATCACCCTTGTTGGGGCATGACATCCATCATGTAGTTATTCCACCCTTCCTCCAAGGAGCTCAGTTCAGTTACAGAGGAAAGTTCTGTTTCAAGCTCACAGAAACTCTGAAAGGTATATTAGGCTGAAAGTGTGTGTGAAGTCCCGGTCTTGTCAAGCTGGTTTTGTGATTAGTAGGACTGGAACTCTAATCTCTTCATTTGGTTTCAATACTCTGCTCCACTTAGCACTCTGGTTCTCTTGTTATTTAGTCCTGAATAGTTAGAAAACAGGGCTGCAGTGGCTCAGAGGTTGAGATGCTGAGCTGCAAACCAGAAAGTCTGTAGTTTGGCAGTTTGAGACCCTAGCGCCACATGATGAGCTCCCATCTCTGGCCCCAAGTTCTGCTAACCTAGCAGTTCAAAAGCAAAAAGTTACAGGTAGATAAATAGGTACCACTTTGGTGGGAAGGAAATGGCACTCTGTGCACCTCAGCGTTTAGTCATGCCAGCCACATGACCACGGAAATGTCTTCAGACAGCGCTGGTTCTTCGGCTTGGAAACGGAGATACCAGCCCCTAGAGTCAGATTTGACTAACTTTCGAGCAAGGGAAACCTTTACCTTTATCGTTAGAAAACACACACACATACACTCTCTCTCTCCAAATAACAGCTTCTACCGCAGCCACAGAAGCGATGCTCGTATGAGACCTTTCAATCCATTTCACATATCATTTATATTTCAGGGCAGATGCAGTAACCATAAATACTGAACAAGCACAGTTAATCCATTTGCAGAAAACAGAGCTCTTCCACCAGGCCTTCAATTAAGAGCTGCCACTAATAACATCAACATCAACAATGCTGATAAAGCCCTTATACTGACAACTATAGCCAGCTACGCCGGATGTTGACAGAGGCCATTTTCAGGCATATTCCATCATGGCCTCCGTGACATCATCACTACCAGCACTTTATTCTATTTTGTATTAAGAACATAAGAGAAGCCAATGTTGAATCAGGCCAATGGCCCATCTAGTCCAACACTCTGTCACACAGCGGCCAAAAATACCAGGTGCCATCAGGAGGTCCAGCAGTGAGGCCAGGACACTAGAAGCCCTCCCACTGCTCCCCCCCCAGCACAAAGATTAGAGTGCATCATCTGCCCCAGACTGAGAGTTCCTATCTACACCTTGTGGCTAATAGCCACTGATGGACTTCTGCTCCATATGTTTATCTAATTCCCTCTTGAAACTGTCCATGCTCGTAGCTGCCACCACCTCCTGTGGCAGTGAATTCCATATGTTAATCATTCTTTGGGTGAAGAAGTACTTCCTTTTATCTGTTCTAACCCAACTGCTCAGCAACTTCATGGAGTGCCCACGAGTTCTTGTATTGTGAGAAAGGGAGAAAAGTACTTCTTTCTCAACCTGCTCAATCAATATTATGAATTGGTATGTTTCGTATTTATGATGCTGCATTGTATAAGCATGTGTGCTTTAATATATTTTAAACTTTTTATTGTAAGCCACCCTGAGCTTGCCTTTGGTGGGGAGGGTGGGATAAAAATTGAATAAATATATATATATCTCCCCCACTGTCTACTGAAATACCAGTGGGCAACACCTGATAAGGGAGGAGATCTTCTGCCACTAGTGGGCATAGGTAAAAGTAAAGGTTCCCTTGCTCGAAAGCCAGTCGAATCCGACTCTAGGGTTGCGGTGCTCGTCTCCGTTTCAAAGCCGAAGAGCCAGTGCTGTCCGAAGACGTTTCCGTGGTCATGTGGCCGGCATGACTAAACACCACGGTGCACGGAACACTGTTACCTTCCCACCGAAGTGGTACCTATTTATCTGCTTGCAATTTCTTGCTTTCAAACTGCTAGGTTGGCAGGAGCTGGAACTAGAGACAGGAGTTCACCCCGTCATGCAGCACCCGGGTCTCGAACTGCTGAACTACTGACCTTCCACAGCCTGCAGTTCAGCGTCTTAACCATTTGAGCCACCACAGCTCCCCTAGTGGGCATATGACAATTCTAAGGCTATTAATGATGTCCATAATTGTGACTGCTTGAAGATGGGCTGCTTGATCACATAAATTGCACCGATGTGTGAGTGTATGCAGGTTATGAGTTTGATATCAGCTGTTTGAAGAACTGCACAGCCTGAGCACTGTTTTCTGAGACTTCTTTTAAGCTACTCAATGTTTTATGCTGGATTTTTGTTGTTGTTGTTTTTTACAGTCTGGCTAAACCTTTAATAATGGACGTTCAATATTAATGCTGGACAATTAATATTTTTAATTATTATTATTTTTTTTATTTTAAGCCTTGACCATTAATTGCTAACAACTCTTATGGTGTTGTATGCTTTATTGTGTTTTACTTTGTCAGCCACCTTGAGCAGTTTCTTTGGGAGAGCGGCATAAAATTTTCTCAATCAAGAATGTGATTTACACCCAGCATGGCCATGCCATGTAAGAATCCTGTTTTGCAGAGTAGCACTGCCAGTCTAGGGAGCTGCCTTTTCCTTCTTGCTCAGAGTGTCTGTTTGTAAATGAACTCCAAATGACAAAAATACCATAAGACCCCCCTCCCTTTTGGTGCTGTCTCCTTCACAACTTTCTGGTATCACAAAATATCTGGCATTCAGGCAAGAGAAGAGCCATGACTTCTGATCCACTTTGGATTCTATCCTTTTGATTAAACCATATATGAGAGAAATGGTTTCATGAATCCATGAACCAGAGTGAAAATGAACCAGAGTGAAGACATAGTAAAATGGTGAAGTTATGTAGGTTAGGTGGGATGGCCTGTGACTGCAAAAATAAGTGACTTCAAAACTAGAACTAACTGGTGTGGATCAAGCCATGACCAACTGCAGATACTAAGAAGTCAGTTTCACTCAAAAATTCCAAGTTTAAGTTCAACTTGTGTAAGGCCCCCTATGTGCCTATGCAAAGGGGCGCAACTGGCAGAAAACATGACTTATCATCTTTTACCCCCCAACATCCTCTGTGTGAGAGTACTAGCCAGGTCTAGCCTAGAAGTAGGCCAGGTTGTGGCCTGGAAATGTACACTAAACTAAGATGGAGCAGAGCCAAACAAAATGGTCCCTAGCAGCAAAAAATAAGTCTGAGCTTGCTATGTTGGGGGTGGGGTTTAGAGCATCTATCAGACAAGAAGTCCTCCCCAATCCAAAACAAAGAGATATTTCTCAACATAATGGAGCCCACAGAAAAGATCTCCTCCCAAATGCAAGATTTCAGCACCTAGTTCCTCCCTTCCTAGTCAAATCACCCTAATCAATAGGCTATTTACACAACTGCTGGAGAGCCTTTTCTCTCCAGCAATCAGGGATCATCAGTGGATCATTAACTTCTCACATTCCTAGCCACATTCCAACAGAAACATTAACAGTTCCTGTTTGCACCAGAAAATCCGTTCATCCACACAGACGTAAAATATGATGTCTTTGTCTTCTCCAGGAATACTACTCAGAGCTTCCCCTGCACATTGTTCTGGTCTCAGTTAATCCCTTTAGCACATTGTTTTAACGGGCAGGTGCCTTATCATGCCCTCAAGTCCCATTTTTTCTATAACTAAGCAGCCTTTTCTCCATTGCTGTGTGTCTGTCCTGGGTGCCTACTGACAGGTCACCCCCAAATTTGAGTTCATTTCTATCTTCACAGGCTCTTCTCCATGGACTTCTGCATGTCTGGAATGGTAATTAACTCTCCAAGGCCTCCTATTGGTCCTACTCATCTCTGTATTTCCAGTACTTGTGTGTATGTTTTAAAGTGTGTTTTATTTCTGTATGTGTGCATTTTATTAGGATTTCTTCTTTTAATAAAAGCAACCCTTTTGGTTAAGCCACTGCCTGATTCATTTCTGAGAGTTTCTCTAAGGGAAAGATCCCCATAAAACATAGGTGGAGAATCTTGCTAGTTACCTCCCTCCCACAAGCTTTCCTGTCTCCTTGCTAATTCCCCTAAAAAACAGGAGACAGACTTTCCGGACAAATGTAGCTTTTGAGGTAACTGGGGGACTATAAAGGTACTTGGGAGAGGTACCCCACCCAGATTCTGCTTTTGTCATCTCATACGATCCTACAATAAAGAATTCAACAGTTTTTTGGAAATGATCATGGTGTCATTCTTCAACCTCCATCCCTCTACTGTGTGTTAGTTGGATGTAAAACAAAACAGAAAAGCAATTCTTTGGGCAAAAACTAGGACAATAGACATAATACCAGTCTCTATTGATCAGTGTGTGTCAAAGGCAATGACCAAAAGAATATCTATTACAAGACTTTGAGTGTCCTTCCCCCAGTTGGTCATTGGCCCCTAAAAGGGACCTATTTCATTTGATCTTTTTACAGGAAAATAAGAGGATAATTTATTATCCATTTCTGCTATGTCAGATTAGAATTTATGCTATTCATGTAAACCTCCTCTTAGCTACACGGGCTGATAATCTTCTGCATTTGAAAAGAGGATATTGTTATGAGCACCTTTCAGAACCATCTCCCCCCTTTCATTAAAAAAAAAAAAAAAACAGGAACTATTATGCAATATGTTCTTACAACTTTTTCTATTACTGAATTCAGCCACATCAAATCTCTCTGAATTAGGTATTATTACCCCAATTTTACAGATGAATAGAATGACAGGGAAAAAGAAAATGGGCACCATGTCAAAAATCAGAGAACAAATCTTACAAATAAAGATAAGCCTTACAGTTTTTCATTTCCCATCTCTCTTAAAAAAAAAAAAAAAATCAGTCTTCAGAAAACTCCATTGCCTTTTCTCAAGATTCCTCAGACATTTTATCATAAGAGAAACATTCAAATGAGTTTGGCATTTTGCTATAGTAAGGATATCTCTGTTTATGATATAGGCAGCTGTGATACGTAGCGCTCTTATCTGGACCTAGCCAACTGAAGTGAGTGAGACTTACTTCTGAGTAAACAGACTTAGCATTTGGACACAGGTTATTAGGTTATTCAGCTATGCATTAACAATCAAATTGAAAAGAACAAATCCTTTTTAAAAGTCTCCTGGAAATAATAATCCAAATATAGCATAAAGATCATTCTTCTCTACCTAAATAACCATTATCATTTGTATTTATACGACCTTTTCTCCATGCCTGTGCCTGGAACTGGACTGGGTGCCCCAATCTATTTCAGTAGTCTACAAAAGTATATAAAATGGAGATAACCACCAACGGCCTCCTGGAAAAGGTCAAGAGGATTTCTGCCCTCCCAGCTATTTGCCGAGCCTCTAAAAGAGGACAATTCCACAGAGCTCTCAGGGCATTGTGGGTTTAGGTCAAAGGGAACATGTGGCACAGTGTGTTTTAGTGGTTTTTTATGGGCTTTATGTATTGGATTAATGTTTTTAATGATATGATTTTATATGGTTTTGTTTTGTTTTATTTTACCGTTGCCTCCCTTCAGTTGTGACCTGGTCAGCAGAAAGGTGGGCAAAGAAGTACTTTAAATAAATAATTCAATGAGAGAACAACCTTTGATTTACAGATTCTCAAAATCCAATCATGCTGGTGTTTTACACTGCAATCCTAAACAGAGTTGTCCCTTATAAATCTTGTTGTCTTCTGTAAACTTCGAAGGCAGTAGCTCTGCTTCAGATTGTATTGGTAGTCCCTTGAATTTTGCATGTGAAACTGTACCTCAGATTCTGAAATGTGAACGGTTTTGATGGTTGCCAATTCTTAATTATTTTTGGAGGCATCAAATATGAGACCTCAACTTATCAGCAATCCACAATTGTTGAACAGGAAATATCACTACATACTGACTATTGACGACTTCCAGATACCAAATAACACAGGCTGATATCCAAGGGGTGTGAACATATGGATTCAGTTTTTCCCTAGGGTTGCCAGGTTTCCTGCTATGGTAGGTGGCTTCCCACAGATCTTCTGTGTTGGGTTCCACCACTTGGAGTGGTGTTGGGAGAAAAATAAAGAAAAAAATCACTTCTGGGTACAACCGGATAGCTTTAGGAATCACCTGAAACTCTATGGGCTGCACCCAAACATGATGAAGTGATGAAAGGGTTTGTGTGGCAAAGGAATTTCTTGACCAGTAGAATTATCACTGGTGAAAGAGGAGGAGGATTTTGCTGGGGTTTTGCCCACTTGAAAGATGAGGGTGAGGAAGCTGAAGATCGTAGTCTGGAGATCAGTTGTCAGTCCACCTCTCCAGGCCCCACCTGGAGGTGGCCAACCCAACTGTTAAATGCTATAAACCTATCTATGTCAGGCATTATATAATGATGATTAATAAAATTCTGATTCCTGAAGAAATCTAGGGATCCCCCCCTCCTGGTTGTCATAAAGAAAAGTGGTGGTTGGCATTTTATATTTGTATTTAAGTTATAAGCATCTGTATCATCATCATAAAAAAAACCTTTTTTTGTATATGACTTTTTAAAGGGATATCACCTTACAGTTTGGTAACTACAGTACCTATCATTTTGCTAGATGCTTAACAGTTAACAAAGATATATGGCTCCTCTTCTTACAGAAGCAGGATAATAAGGGGATAGTGTCAGGGACCCAAGCCTGGGTCCCCCTGGGTCACCACTCCTTACTATGTGAGCAGCACCCAGCCTTGTGGGTCCTCGAGATTAAATGCACACAAATAAAGCAGACTTTTTTGTGTGTAAAGGTTTATTGAATAGATTTAAAAATTCAGTATTACTATGCAACACAGTCTCTACCACTAAGGAACAAAGAAATAAAAAAGCAGACTTTCTATCTAATACATTCAGTACCTGGTATTACATGACATACCTTCTTATAGTATAAGAGTCTTGGCTAGAGCTTCAAGCGTTTTCAATGAAGCTGTCCATTATGATGTAGCATAACATAGCAAAAGGGGACTAGCATGGCAGAAATCTTGAGTTAGCATGACTTCTCCCTGGCCTATAGCCTTATTATCATCTTTTGCCCTCTGGCACCAGGTGGTCTCTCAAATCCAATCAGGGAACTCATTTGATAGAACTCTCTAGAAAATGTTAACATCCATTCCTGCTTCCCCCCACCCATCTAGTTACACAACTGAGCATAGGTTCTCACTATTAACCGTTTACCACATTCTTGAATCCTTCCTTGAAAGGTATCAGCAGGAAGGTTCAGCTATGGACACCTGTGCACCACAGCAGGCCTGCTAACAATCAAGTTAACCCTTGAGGGAAAAGTAGGGTGCTTTGCTTCACAGGTAGATAAGAGAACAGTTAAAATGGGGAGAAAAATCTTAGTGAGTCATAGATCTAAACAGAGAGGCTTGCTGAATGGCATATGTAAAAACTGTTCTCAGGAGAGAATAAGGCCTTTTGAAAGGCCACATAGAAAGTACATTTGAAAATACATGGGAAAGATTTTGTACATGGTATGTGAAAAGTACTAAGTCAGATGCATCACTGAGAGATTTTAGCTCATACTTTTACTCAGTGATTTCAGAGAGTACAGACATGCAGGACAAGCCTGTGGACTGCTTAAATGCACACCAACAACTCCACCCACACACACCCATACACCCGTGACTGGCTATTTACATAACCCCATCTCTGATAGGGTTCCTTTAGGATCCTGGACAGCCAATAGGCAGTTACCAGGATCCTATGTGTCCATTGTTTTCTAGATTGAAGCTCTGGTCACCTCACTGACTGCGTGTACAGGAAAGCCACGTGCTTGGTCTAAGTTGGTACACAACAGTACGAGAACTTTAACAAGACAAGGTAATAATTAAGCAATGTTTTATAGAAGAGGTTATAGACCAGGAAAACATGTTGTTGTTTTTTCTTACAACTCTTGCAAAAAAGACTCTATTAACTTTAAATAGTTCACTTTGAAACCCTTATGAGAAAGGTACTGATATTACACTTTATATACAATTTATCCCTACATCTATGTTTTATGTATATTTATTTTGTGTATGTTTTTGAAAATAAATAAAAACTTCACTAAAAAAAGGAAAGAATAAGTCCAAAAAAAGAGAGAGGAGATTTTGAGACATTCTAGGGAAGAGGTGTGTGCAACAGCATGAGTTAGATGAGAAGGCAGAGGATTCCAACTGTACAGAAAGGTAAAAAGAAATGAACATAGACATGCAAGTGGTTTCATGGTTTAACAAACAGAACCATATAAGAAGAAATAAGCTGGGATAACATGATAAGATCATGAAAGAAACAGGGAAGCAGAAGCATGTAATGATTTTGAAGTAAGAAGTAGCAACCTGCATTGAATGCAGGAAGGCTTCACCAGTGCAAAGAACAATAAATCAGAGACAGGTGACCAGATCAAGACACAGGGGGTGGGGGGCAGGTGGGGGTGGGGGGCAGTGACTTATGCAAAAGAATTACCATGGAATCCTGAACAGAGTTATACCCTTCTAAATCATCAAAGTTGGTGGGCTTTGAATGAGGTAACTCTGTTTAGGATTACACTGTGAGTGTCAGAAACTTGACATAAGAATGAGGAAGGTCAATGAAAATAATATTCAATGCCTCATTGAGGCTCAAACCTATGTTTGAGCAGAACTCATAGAAAAAACCGAAAGAATCTTAGAAATGTCTTCAAGGAACAAGCTTGGCAATATTACCATGCAGTAACTCTACATAGGATTGTACTCCTGGATTTCAACAGAAGAAAGAAGTACTACTAAGTACTCTTCCTTCTACTCCTACTTGCCTCTTCCTTCTGCAAACATGGGAAGAGTCACTCGCCTCTCCCTTGGTTGCAGAACTTTGAAGAAAAGTTAACTTAAGTTTGACCAGGAGATAGTCATGCGAGATCAGACCTCCAATCCTATGCAGCCTGTTTCACCAACAGGCATGTAGCTACTGTGGAGCTCAGGGGGAGGAGAAGCCAAGGCTCAGGTTGGGGCCCTAGAAGAAACATTAGGGGGCTGGGGCCTGTGGGCCCCATATTAGCTATGGGGCATTCCCCCAACTTTGCTTCCTTCCCTCTCCCCCCATCTTCCCCTTTCTTTCTCTTCCCAAGCCAATCCCCCTTCTTTTTCTTTTGTGGCTCTGTCTGGAGTCTCTGCTTGTGTTCTGTACCACCACAGCTGGGCCTGGAGCCTCTTCCAGCATTCCCCACCACCACAACTGGAGTTCCCTGCTGCTGCAGCCAAGCTTGGAGCCTCTCCTGGCATTCTATGCTGGTGTGACCAGACCCAGAGCAGCTCCCAGCATTCCCTGTGCCTGCAGCCTGGATCGGCTCAGCCAGGCCCTCAGTGGTAAGTTGCATTGTTTTTGCATGCACAGACACTTTTTTTTATTTTTTTTGGGGGGGGGGATTTAAACCCCCAGTATGTATATTTTTAAGTTTTCAGATTTTTCTGCAAACCTAGAGTGTCACCCAAGTTTAAAAAAACACTTGCTTGGGGTAAGTATGCCCCCTATCTGCAGATTTAGATATCTGCACATAGGGGACTGTTGAGAATGAGGGATTCAAAATAATTCCTTGTGTTCATTAGACCTATATCTTTATTTTGTTATTCAGTACAATAGTTATGAAAATGGAGTGTTTCATAATTAGGACTGCCAGCACTAATTAAAAAATGGCTGTTGTGCTCATGGTATGATCTCACTTCTGAGGAAAACCTGGAAGTGATGTCAATCCACTCTAGGATTTGCAGAAACTATGGCTTTACCATAGATGTTTGGTAATTCCTAGAGAGATGTGACAAACTCCCACCCCCATCATTTTTATAATCAAGGTTTCTGTGACTGCTTAGTCTTCTGGTTTTCCATGAGGGCAATGCTTGGACTCAAGGTTCCACCTGACATTCACTTGGCCTATTATCAGGGGATTATAGACATGAAAGAACCACACAGTAGGCTTGATGAAAACAATTAAGAAACCAATTTATTTAAGGGGTACATATGGCTTGGTGGTTTCTTTTCCTTTTCTTCAGCCCTCTCTGCATTACAGTAACAAAGTTACTGGAGAGCTGGGAGCTGGGAAAGCATAACAATTACAAAGAAGATTCCTTGTTTGACTGATTCAGACTTATGACGTGGAACAGAAAGGACCTTTTAATTGATTTCAACAGGGAACAGCACCCAAACTGTTTAAACACAGAACAGATAGGTTTTCCCCTTGTTAACTGCATTGATGGGAATGGTACCTAAACCAAACAATCTACAAAACACCTAAAGTCCCTAGTGGATTCCCTGTTCATCCATCAGATCTTCTAATGCTTCTCCCACTAAAATCCAGCAACCCATGACTCTGTCAGTTGGCCAGCAGTTAAACTGCTGAAGTTCTTCCTCCTCCTACAACATTCCAGTCCCACAGATTCATATAAGTTGTTGTGTCAGACTCATATAAACAGAAAATCATAAGGGTTTTTTAAATATATTTATTTTTGTACCTGTAATTCTTCCTTTAAACAACTTAAAAAGCATAAGAACAGCCCTTGCTGAATCAGACAAATAGTCCATCTAATCGAGCATCCTGTCTCACACAGTGACAAACCAGTTCCTCTGGACAGCCAATAACAGGGCACAATGGCTGAGGACCTCCCCTAATGTTGACTCCTGGCTCTGGAACCCTGAAGACCAGTGCTTTAAATCTGTTTGACTTACAGCAAGAGAAACAGATATCAATTTAGAGGATTCAGAACTAGGGATGGGCACAAACCAGTTCATAAGCTAATGTGCATCACAAACTTTGGCCGATTCATGTTTCAAGAAGTGATCTTTGCCAACTGTAGGGATGCCATGAACTTTCACAAATTTTAAGACAGTTCTTGGTGGTTCTTGGCAGTGAGCAGAAAGCAGAATTTTAAATGGATTGGAGCCATTTTACCTCCTGGTCCTCTTGCTCAGCTGTTTGGTTTAAGTGGCTTTGAGCCATTTAAATCTCTGCTTTCTGCTCCCCCCAAAAAGCGGCAGGGAGCAGAAATCAGGGGCCATGAACCCACAGGAACCTGTTCAGTTCTTGAACCAACCTCCTGGTTCATACTGGTTTGTGGTTCGGTTCATTGGTCAGGCACAAACCACAAACCAAACCAAAATGCACAAATGTGGTTTGTGCCCATCCCTATTCAGTACCCTGCCCCTGAATTACAGCAGTGCTGGCTCATGATCAGTATTTTGGTGTGCTGAGCAATGAGTAGCCTATGTTTGGTCAATAGCTATAAATCAGGAGATAGAAAATTGTTTCAGGCTATACTCAACAGTCAGAAAAAAATTAAAGAAAAATTAAATTAAAGAGAACACTTTGCAGTCAGCTTCAAATTTTCTGTCTTCTAAATACTGTCATTTGCAAACTTTGTTACTTTGCTGTATTTCTTGAATATCTTGCCACATTTGCTAAATTTTCTGCGGGCACTTTGATTATTGAATTTTGGCTTCATGCCTTTGAAAAGTCATCACACATGGCAACAAAAAGTTGTTTTTAAAACCTTTACCCCCTGCCAACTAATATTTGTTTGTTTGTTTTGTTATTCTAAAGGTTATAATTAGGAGATAAAGGCTACATTCCATATTTTGGAATTATTGAGTTTAAAGGAAAAGACTTTGCTGCAGTTTTAAAATTTTCTCACTGTTTTTTTTTTTCCTTGTTTTTTCAAGAAGATTTATTCATTTGTTATGAAATAGCTGACATTGATTATGCACCCCTCCCACAAGAAAATGCCTGCAACAAGCTTCCATTAAAAGCCCTCACAAATAAAATGGCCTTGTAGTTCTTTATAAATATCTAGAGATGGCTACTCTGTCACCTTCTCAGGGAGTGTGGTCCACAAGAGGGGAGTCACTATAGAGAAGGAATGAGCTGTAGTAGATATAAGTCACTTTGATTTCCCATTGGGAAGAAAAGTGGAACAGAAGTGAAGTGAAGTGAGGTGAAGTAAAGTGAAGTTGAATGCATGAATGAATAACTGAATGAATGAATGGCTTTAAACTTCATAACCAGCACCTTGAATTGTACTTAGAAGCAGATCAGCAACCGATGTAGCTTTTCCCCCCTGATGAAGCTGTTTTTAGATAGGCAAGATGTGTTTCTATCAGTTAGGCTTTGTGAATATTCAAGCTATCACTTTCTGAAAAAATATACTTGTAGAGAGGGGAAATAATGCTGAACACTTGGATGTACCTAAGTTTGATAGAACTGGAATTCATATATGTACTAGGAATAAGGCCTATTGTGGAAATAAATACAACAAGCTCTAGAAAGAGGCTCTGGGAGAGTGCCAAGGCCTTGGGCACTCAGCATCAATGTGCTGTGGTGACCTCAGCAGGGTATAATGACACAGAGTCCACCATTTTCTCCAGAGGAACTGATCCCTGCTACCTGAAGAGCAGTTGTAATTTTCAGTGATCTCCAGCCCTCACCTGGAGATTGGCATAAATTATTACCCAGGAGGAAATGGCTGGTTTGGAGGGTGGAGTCTATGGCATTGTACCTGTCTGAGGTCCCACCCCTCCTCAAACCTCACCCTATCCGGGCTCCACCCTCCAAATCGCCATGAATTTCTCAACCTGGAGTTGGCAACCCTATCTCCTTCCCAGTCAAGCATCAACCTGCCATTATCTGCCCGTCTGATTTCAGCTTTGCATCTCCTCCCCTCTCCCTCCTGGAGATCAGTTGTAATTCTGAGTGATTTCCACCCCTCTCCTGAGATTGGGAACAGTGGTTCCCCAGAAGAGAATGGCTGGTTGGGAGGGTGGAGTCTATGGCTGTCAAGTTCTCCAGATAGTCAGTCAAACACGGGCTTCATAAGAAGATAGTGTTTATTAAAGACTAAGCATAGAGCTGCATGAACAAGTACTTTGTCAGTGATGCCGGTTAATACAGAACAGCGTCAATTATAGGCCATTTGAAATGCCCCCCCCAACTACAAGCCAATGGTTACATCTCTCGTGCACAGCAAAGCAGAAAAGCAACACCTCCACCAGAATATCCTCAAAGGCCAAAGAGGCCTGGGACCCAAGGTCGGACACATAGATAAGAAGCTGAACAGACACAGTAATTTAGAGCTCCTGGAGACTCTCTGCTACTCCCACATTCCAGAACAGTGTAGGATGTCTCCCCCCCACCACCATCCTCAGCAATGGCAGGGTTACCTGATATTCTGCCCCCCTGATAATTGCTCCCTCCCCGGCTTGTTTGGGTAGTGATGATGGAACCGGCGGAGGAGATGAGGGGCATTCACATCTTTAACCCATTCCCTGTGTTCTGGGCCAAAATCCACCCACTCAATTAAATAGTACAGTTTGTTAGGAGATACTTCAGAGTCCAGGATTTCAGATACTTCGTAATGTGGTTCCCCTTCGACCATAAGAGGGGGAGGCACCGCTCGGTGAGGACACCATGTGTTTTCCCCAGGGTCACGCCGTAACAATCTAAGGTGAAACACAGGACGGATGGCATTCAGAGATTTTGGCAAAATTAATTCAGCTGTAACTTCATTGATGATGCGTTTGATTTCATAAGGACCCACAAACTTCCACCCCAACTTACGGCTGGGTTGGAGTCCCTTGATATTTTGAGTGGACACATACACAAAGTCCCCTGGTTTGGGATCCCAGCCTTTATCCCGCTTCTTGTCGGCTTGGTCCTTGTACACTTTCTTAGCCTCATCCAGGGTTTTACAGAGGAGAGGCCAAGCTGCTTGTAGCCGTTTACACCAGTCCCCCGCCTCCCCCGCTGGCAAGTCAGCACTTGTGAGGAACGGGAGAGGGGGGGGCCTCGTATCCGTGCACCACCATGTAAGGCGAGACCCCCGTGGAGGAGTAACACGAGTTATTGTAGCAAAATTCGGCTAGTGACAATAACGCTTCCCAATCATCTTGTTAAAAATTAGTAAAACATCTCAAATATTGTTCCAGAGTCTGGTTAACCCCTTCAGATTGGCCATCAGTCTCAGGGTGATACGCACTGCTTAAACCCTGTTCCACCCCCAACAGTTTCATAAGTTCCCCCAAAAATGCGAAACAAATTGTGACCCCCTGTCAGAGACCACCTTCTGGGGCAACATGTGTAATCCGAAAACATGGTGGAGGAACGCCATGGCCAACCCCTTGTCTTGAAAGGCACGAAATGAGCTGGCTTAGAAAACAAGTCCACCACCACCCAAATCACAGTCTTTCCTTTGCTAGGGGGAAGGTCTGTGATAAAATCCATGGAGATGACCTCCCATGGCTGGGAGGGCATTGGGAGTGGTTGAAGTAATCCGGGAGGTTTCCCCAGCCAGGCCTTACTCATGAGGCAGGCTTGGCAAGATTGGACGAACAAAGACAAATCCTTATACATGCCAGGCCACCAAAACTGCCTTTGAAGAAGCTGGCAGTGATTTCACAAAACCAAAATGTCCAGCCAGTTTGGTTCCATGGGCAATACCCATGATTCCCCCCGCAACGTCCCAGGCACAAACAATTTGGCCCCCTTATACCAGCAGCCATTTTCCTTCTCCTTCAACCCCCCTCCTTTTCCAGTTCCTGGCGGTCAGTCTCCGACAGGGCGGAGGCAAACCTGGCATCCCAAGATTCCCTGGGGAGAGGGGGCAAGTTTCTGGTTTGACTATGAGTCGTGACCACCCCTCTGAGTGGGGTGGGCATGAACATAGAGTCTCAAACCTCCTCCCTCTTGCTATCGTGTTGCGGGAGGTGGGACAATGCATTGGCTAACGAGTTTGCCTTTCCCGGGAAATGATGGAGGGTGAAGTTAAACTTCAAAAAGAAGTCTGCCCACTGGAGTTGTTTGGCATTAAGATTTCTTGGGGTCCGAAGGAGCTCGAGGTTTTTGTGATCACTCTCCCCCCCCCATCCTCAGCAATGGCAAGGTTACCTGACAATGGCATTGTACCTGTCTGAGGTCCCAGCCCTCCTCAAACCTCACCCTCTCCAGGTTCCATCCTTGAAATTTCCACGAATTTCCCACCTGGAGCTGGCAACCCTATCTCCTTCCCAGCCAGTCATCAACCTACCTTTATTTCCCCCTCTCTCTTCAGCTTTCCATTTCCCCCCACATACACCTGCAGCCTCTCCCGTGATCTGAAGCCCTGGCTGGCAGAGTCCACCATTTTCCATGCTCTGAAGCCCTGACTGCCACAGAGACAACCATTTTCTCCAGGGGAACTGATCTCTGGCATCTGGAGAGCAGTTGTAATTCTGAGTGATCTCCAGCCCTCACTTTGAGATTGGCAACAATGGTTTTCCAGGAAGAAAAGTTGTCTTTCTCTGCAATGGGGACTGAAGCAGCTTACATCATTCTCCCATACAGGTGGGCTGTATGGCAATCTGTTCAGCTGAGGCCTCTCCCCTTCCCAAACCCTGGGTTCTGTGGGCTCTTCCAGAAAATCTCCAGGAATCTCCCTACCTGGAGCTGGCAACCCTAGACTCAGGACTGACCCCAAAGAGTTCCTCTCAAAGGCCTGCAAAGAGTTTCTGTCCTTTGTCTGAACCAGGTTGGTTGCCTACTGTGGCGAAATGGGCTCCAGTTTACCACTCAGCTGTTTGCCTGCCACCCTCATCCCATGTGTGTATTTCACTCTTTAAATTTGCTGCCACAACTCACTGAATCATCACTGCCTTTTTAGAGGGACAGTGAGACCCCTGTGGCTGAATCCTCATGTTTGGAGATGGAATCCCCAATCTTTGGGGGATCCCTGGAAAGTTGGCAACCCAAGGGTCTGGCCTTTCCTTGCCTCCTTGGGCTACCCCCTCTCTTTGTTATTGTGCAGAGCAGTGTAGACTATGTGGTCAGAGCACAACACAGATTATTAGCCCAAATAAAAGAATTTATGTAACTATTTACACAGTTATAGGATGCACACACACTGTAGGAGTAAGCACACACTATGAACCAGCAGGGCACAAACCCACAGGGGTTAAACACCATCCTCTTTCCCTGCACACCGGCCTCTGGCTCTCTGCTCTAGCCTCTCTCTCTCTGGCCCAAGAGAGCAGGGAAACTTCCATTCATCCTCCAGTCCAGCCAACTGTGGAGTGGCTGAATTTCTGCTGCCTCCCAGGGTTCCCCCACATCTCTGGGTTGTGGCCTGGACAGCGTGGTCAGCACAGGCAGCAGAAGCCTTTCCTAACCTCCTGTAGGATGAAGACGGCCTCCTCCCTGGATGGGCTGCAGTCTATATTGATGCTGCCCTGCATGTTGGGACAGTCCCTGTTTTCCAACCTTTTTCAGCCTTGGGGCAGCTGGGAAATATAGTCCATCAGATGAGCAAGGCCTATCCAACCCAGTGAGTGATACTTCTACAGTCCCCTCTCTGAAACTACAGCTCAATTAAACCTTATGGCGGAACATTTTAAACATACAACCAAAAACAGAAGCTCAGCAGCCATCTTACAAACACAGGTAACTGCCATTTTGTTACACCTACCAACAGCCACTGAGGGAAAAGTTAAGTCCCACACAGAAGGCAAGCAGGAGAAGTGTCTTTGTCAAGAGACAAAGCCATTTGCTAGGAATTCAGATAGAGAAGACTGACTGAAGGGGAAGTGGGCGGGGAAGAGGAGCAGACCCAGCACCTGGCCAATGGCATGTGAATACTCTTGAGTGGTGGCTGGCAGACCAATGGCTGAGGGAGGGCATTTTACAGCCAATGGGAGTATATAGAATCTTGCCACCCCAAGTCAGCTTTATATATAAGGAAAGATTTGACTCTGTCAGACTTGGACTCAACAGGGACCAGGGCTGGATCCACACATCACTGGATTTTGTTGTCCTGTGGTAATCATTCACTACTGTCTTTTCCTGCTTGGACAAGACAAGGGAATCCAGTTGCAAATAATTGCTATAGTGCAACAGTGCAATAACCAGCGATGTCTGGATGCAGTGTGGAAGCAGTTAATTTACTACACAAAGTTGTTACCTCTCCTAAAGGGTTCATGTATGATATTCATCTAACTTTAACAATTCATCAAAAGTTGGAAACCATCTGCAGTCATCCTCCACTCTTTTGAGTGGATCTCCCCCCAATATTTTAATTTATTTAAATTATTTAGTCCACCTTTCTCATTGAGGCTCAAGGCAGATTGTGCAATGTAAATCAATGCACTCAAGAGGATGCAGCACCTAATAAGCAACATAATAGGACTATGAAGAGCAGAAATTTCAAATGCAGCTGTCACCTGGACAAATCATAAGTATTAAACATTTCATGTTAAACATGTGGAACATCATGTTACATATGGATGCTAGGTCCTGCCTGGCCACTGGTGGGAGATGGAGTCTTAGAGTTGCCATATCCAGGTTGGAATTGAGCCTGGGGAGGACAGGGATCACAGTAGGGTACAATGCCATAGAGTCCACCCTCCAAAGCAGGCATTTCTTCCAGGGGAACTGATCTCTGGAGTCTGGAGATGAGCTGTAATTCTGAGGGAGCCCTATGTCCCACCTGGAAGGTGGCGTCCCTGGTATTAAATAAGTAGAACACAGCACATTCTTCTAGGCTGGTCTGTTATGATGTAGCCCTATGCCTTTGATTCCCCACTCCTCCACATACAGCTGCTGGTGTGACCTTGGGTCAGTTACAAGTTCTTTCAGAGCTGTTCTCGCGCGAGCAGTTCTCAAAAGAGTTCAAAAGACTTGTGGGCAGGGGAACGGGAAGGGGATTGTAAGCCTCTCTGAGACTCCTTCGGGTAGTGAATGGTGGGGTATATATCAATTCCCTTCTTTTTCTTCTCTAAATGACATTCCAATAATTCATAGGGATATATTGTGAGAGAAGGGTTTTAACCTTTAAGACTTAACATTTATAAAATTATATATATATACAGACTTATGTCATACTTTATGTTTCCTTACTTTTTTGAATGTTCAGTTGAACACAAAGTGCAGTCACCTGCAAGTTTTCTCCCAGGGGCAACATTTTAACATATCCCTGATTTGAACACCCAGGGTTTCTAGTCAATGGGTGTGTTCAGACGGATCTTTTGATCTGCCATAGGAACGACTCCCTTGCGGATCAAAAATGCACGACCAGACAGAAACATCTGCGAAATATTCCGGTCCCATAGGCATCCCGTTCTGCTGCGCCTCCAATCCTGATTTAAAAAGTAGTAGTTTCAATGTAGGGTTTTCGCTTACCCGCGCAACAACTGCAGACTTTCTTCCGTCTGGTCACTCCATTAGCGCGCGATGCTCCCGTCGGCTCGGTCTGACGTCAGACCGAGCCGACGGGGGCGCGATTTTAAAAAATTGAAACCCCATGTGCGCTTTAACGAGGAAACGCATTCAGCGATAAGCGCTACGAGGAATGTAATATTCATGCTTATTTCTTTTAGGGACAAGATGTTACCGCGATGGGAGATGGAGGGGGGAAGGACTGTTCTAACTTGCAAAATAGTCCCTCCATTGATGGCAATGGCAAGGGGGAGGACCGGGACTTTGCTGAAAACCCTCCGCGATCGCCTCAGTTCTCCAAGGAGGCGCAGCCTTGCCTATGCGAATGTACAAAACTTTTTTTTTAAAATCCTCGGTGGATGCCGTGTAGACAAATCACGGCGGGAACAACGCGCGGTGAGGCTATTTCATAGGGGGGCGTCTGGTCGTGCTAGGCTGGATTTAAAAAATCGGGATAAAATTTTAGGAGGGCTCATGGCGCGATTGACTGGCCGTCTGAACGCAGCCAATAGCTCTGCAGTGGAATATCACATTGATATTCTGGGACACTGGGCTTTCTGGCCTCATTTTGTAACACCTCCCTCCCCAGACTTTCTCCTGTTTGTCTCACTTCTGCCCTGACTTGGATAGCTCAGATTAGCCTGATCTCAACAGATTTCAGAAGCTAAGTGTGGTTGGCCCTGGTCAGTATTTGAAAGGGAAACTTCCAAGGAATACCAGGGTCACGACGCAGAGGCAGACAATGGTGAACCACCTCTGAATGTCTCTCGTCTTGAAAATCCCACCATAAATTAGCTGTGACTTCATAGAAAAATATATATATACTTCTGCCCACTAAATGTAACTCACATATCTAAAGAAGAAGGCTTTGGCTCACAAGTTATACCTTGATACTTTATTTCCTTTTTTTAGTGTTTTAAGACTGTCTTGTTTTGGCTGCAGCAGACTTAGCAACATAGCTATCTGTCTGGAATTTGTATCTATGTATTGAGCAAGCTATCTAGATGGAGCAATCTTTCATAGCGGCTTTTTTCCCCATGAAAAGAGCAGCCTATGATAAAAGGTAGTTTGCTTTTTCAGGAAACTTAATATATGGTTTGGTTTATCAGTAATATTCAGAGATGGCAATGAGATGCTATCTAGCACCAAGCCTTAGTAACTCCCCAAATGTCAACAAGGCTACAAATGATGGAGCTCAGGAAAAATTTACTATTAATTCTGACACATTAGAAGAAGGGAACGTACTTGGGAAGTAAGTCGGCGTCGCTAATTAAAACTTTACTCCATACAGAAGTTGAAAAGTGGAATTTGCCGCTCCGCCTTTCATGTTCTTTCCTGACGGTTGGCAGATAACTTCAGACACTGGGTTGAACTGTCAAAATAATTTATATATATTAAATGTCAACACAACTCAGGAGGAAGATAAAGAATTTGCTTCTGGTGTGACATTTATATGCTGGCTTGCAATTCAGATATGCAGAGGTAGGCAAGGCCCATTTACAAAAAAAAAAAAAAAAAAGCATAGTTATGCCACATATTTCTAAACATGATGTCCCATTTATGTTGAAAATGATATGGGCCTGAATCAATTAGGAGAAACAAGTGAGTTCCAAGAAGTATTAAAAAACAAAAACAGCGGAGTTGCTTAGTAACCTGATGCTGTACTTCATTTCCGAAAAGGACTGTGAAACCATCAGCACGGGTAATAGAGGAGCTCCCAGACATGAATAAATTTGCCAGTGTTTTGTCAAAGAAAGTGGGCCATATCAAATGACAGAGCTGACTGCCAGAAGTTCTGCAGATGCCCTCAGTAATGCATGCAATGGGATGATATGCATATGTGCTCTTTGACATCTGTTCTTGTGCTGTATCCTAGGTTTTATTCCACTAAGTTGTTGGGCGTCGGAGCATACCTCTTCCTACAACCCCGGAGGAGGAAATCCAAATCCAACGGTTTCTTAGAGCACTTGACATCTCCTCTGTTCTGCATTGACAATAACCTACTGGATGTAAACCAGAAGTGAGCTTTTTATTTCTTCTCAGGTGCCTCTGGTGGGACTCCCAACAAGCTCCCAAGCAGCCGGATTGTCTTGAAAAAAACTGACAAGTGTAGCACATTATTCAGACAATCTCTTGCTACTAAAGGTGTCGTTGATGTATGTAAGAATTCACTGAGGTAATAACACAAGATCGAATAAATGATACAAAAGGTGAATTCACTTGACAATTCTTTCCCCCTGCCTTAACAGAGAATTTCATTTCTCAGACTGGCAGCTGTTCTCCAGGGACTCGGAAGTCTTTCACATCACCTACTGCTCGATTCTTTTAACTGGGGATGCCGGGGATTGAATTTGGGATCTTCTGCATGCCAAGCAGATGCTGTACCCCTGAGCCATAGCCCCTCCCCAAATTTTATGACTTGAAGAAGGATGAGGGGAGCTTGGTCGTTTCACAAGCCAGATGAGTCAGACCCGCAGAAGTTTCTGTGACCAACTTGAAAATGGTGACAGTTTTTCAAACAAGGGAAGCTGGTGTTTTGAGGTGCCTGCTCCAAATTAATTGGCATCACTGATTTCAAATATCCTGAGCAGTTGTTCACAGACAGTCCCACCACACAGCTTGCAGATAGAGCAAAGTATGTTAGCAAAACTTGGGCCTTCTCATAAGGCACATACGTGCTGCTACTGCATACACATTGTTTAGTATAAACCTATACATGTCTGTACCCATAGGCCTTGTTCATTGTGGCTACTAGCCATGAAGAAGGGCTGGGGAAGTGGTCCATTAGCCATGGATGACCCTAGACCAGGGTCTGAATTGGAGACTGGTGCTGCCAATGAACACTTGCTGTCATGCCCCACCATGTGAATTGGGATGGACTAGCTATTTAACTGTTAGAATCATAGAATCATAGAGTTGGAAGGTACCTCCAGGTTCATCTAGTCAACCCCCCTGCACAATGCAGGAAATTCACAAATACCTCTCCTCCCCCCACATCCCCAGTGACCCACACACACCCTGTCCCATGCCTTTAACTGTTGCCTTGGAGTTCTACTGGCAGCCGACAGCAAGCAGGGTCAAGCGCCAGCAGCTATGCCAGTGCCCCAGAGGCCACTGTACTCATTCACCCACAGCAATTGGTGTCAATTCACCTGCTGCCTCCACTGTCCAGGGCTCTTTTTGTAGCAGGAACTCCTTTGCATATTTGGTGGCACACCTCTAATGTAGCCAATCCTCCAAGAGCTCACAGTAGCCCCTGTAAGAAGAGCTCTCTAAGCTCTTGGAGGATTGGCTACATCAGGGGTGTGTCGCCTAATACGCAAAGGAGTTCCTGCTACAAAAAAGAGCCCTGACTGTACCACTGCCAGCTGGAAGGGGGTGGTGGTTTAATGGAAAGGGCACCCCTTAAGGAAGAGGCTTGTGGACTGTGGTTTAGTGGAAGAGCTTCTACTTTGCATACATCTTCAGTTAAAAGAACTAGGCAGTGGGTGATGTGAGAGACCTTTGCCTGAGACCCTGGAGAGCCACCACTAGTCTGAGTAGACACTACTGACTGTGGCCATTTCTGCATTCTCCTTTTAATACATGCTCACCGCAGTGTCCTCCAAGCAATTCTGCACTCAAATCAAATTCAGCCTTCTTTTTAATCCGGCCCCCTCACCCTCGTTCTGCACTAAAATTGAGTTCAACCTTCTTTTTATTCCGTTTTTTTTTCCGCATTCTGCATTACATTCCCTCCCTTCAGTGATCAGCCTGGTTTCAGCCTGCTGTTGCTCCGGTTATTTGGATGCTGTTTTGCCGTGGACTTAAATTGCCTCAGCTTGAACACCAGGAAAATCCGGACTGGCAGGCAAATGAGGAAAAGACCTGTGATGGACCAAGGGTCTGATTCAGTACAAGATAGCTTCACGTATGTGTGAGCAAGGGAGCTGATTTGTGTGCTTGATCGTTAGTTTGATTTTTTTTTTAAAAAAAAAATGATTTGTATAAATGTAACTAGTATAACAGAAAACTGTGTGAAAATTAAATAGTCAGGTTGAATCCCCACAAGGGAGTTATGAAATCAAAAAGGGGATTTTCAAGTTGGAAGTAGCAATGAGAAATTCAAAATAATCACTAATCATTATTGCATAAATTGGGTCACCTTCCTTAATTTGAGCCTTACTGCTTCCTTTCCTCTTTCTTTGTTACAATTTCCAGAGCCTCCCCCCCTTTTATATACAGGATATACTATTCAGATTTGCCACCCATATACTGCTTAAAGCAATTTAAAAAAAAAACAAAAACACAAATTCCGAGAATATTTGAGAAATTTCAAAGAAAGCAACAAGAAGCATTTTTCAGAGTGGTTCCATACTCCCCTAGGCTGCCACCATATTTTATTTATAGTGCGTTTACAAGCTCATCCTAAGACGAATTATGAGGGAGGGCAACTGGATAGGACAGCAAAAGTATTTCAGAAAGGTTTCACACAGCTGACCTAATTCTGGTTGAGCTATTCTTGTTTGTTCTACTCTGTTATTATGATAACTATCTTTCTAAGGCTTTGGAACTGTGGATCTTTCATATGCCTTGATTTTCTTTCATACATGAGTTTTGAACACTTTCTCAATAGTTTTGTACTTATTTGCCTAACCAGGCATTTGATGTTTCTTTAGGGTAGTGATACTTCACTCAACTTCCCCTTCTTTCATTTGGTTTCACCCCTGGTTCTGATCTTCTCTTCTTTCTTTTCCCTCCCTTTGCACTCTTTCCCTGAGAGCTGTTATCAAGGCTCCCAGCTTCCACAGATTCAGTACTGATGATCTTCAGATCTATTTCCCTGATCTCTTGTCCTCTGTTCAGATTTGTATGTCTAACAGTCTGTCTAAAAATTTCCCCTGGATGTCTGAGGCATCTTAAACTTAATATGTCAAAAATCGAACATATTTCCCCCTAAACTGACTCTTTCTTCCACATTTTGGTCTCCATTGGCAACACTATTATCTTTCCTGTCACTCAGACGCATAGCCTTGGAATTGAGATTTCCCCCCTTCTCCATTCTTTTCTTTGCATCTGATGTTCAATCTGTTGCTAAGCTGTGTAGGGTTTTTTGTATCTATATACACCTTTCTTTTTCACGGCTAAAGATATTGTTGTTGTCAATTTAATTATTGAGATCTTGATTGTTTCTAAATCTTCAGTACTTATTAAATAATTAGAGAGACAGACAGATGGATAGAGAGACTTGTAATTAGCACATAGCCCAAAAGGGATTATTTTTTTGCTCAGCATTTGTAAGCAGGGAAATAATACCCACACTTTCAAGAATTGATTCTTTTTTTGTGGCTAGGGAAGAGACTGCAAATAGAGATGAAAATACACCATTATCAAAATAAAATTACCAAGCAGGAGGTCTGGTCTGGACTGTGGACTGGATTAAAAAAAAAACAAGACAAAGAATAGTAAGATTAGAATCAACAGATCTTGATGAAGGCTTACACAATTATTTATGGATCGAGAAATCGACTAAAAAGATCATAAGACATGAAAGAAGTCACATAATCATAGATGGACTTTTGAGAATATGTTTTACATGCCAGAATTTATCGAGCACCTCAAACTTCTTGTTTCTGTCCGCAATAGAAACTCATTATGGTAAGAACATGAGACATAAAAATAAAATGATTTTTTAACGTGACATGATAATAAACACTCAGGGGGGAATCAAGTCTTGGAAAGATATTAAAGATGAAGGTGGCTGATATATTATCAGTTAGTCTCAAGACTAAAGGAGATCATAGGTATTGAAGGTGAAGTTCTAAGAGGTGTGACTAAATCTGAGCAGCTGATTATAAAACAAAATGAGCACTTTCTATGATGGATATATAAGACTTTATTCCAGATAGAAACAGAAGATGAACAAGTGGAAAAAAATGTATGATTAGGTGGATGCAAAACCTTAAAGAACAGATATCTATACACAATGGGAATATGGGGTAAATTTACAATCAGCCAGACACTGAGAGAAAATTGGTATAAAATGTTTTTCAGATGGTATATAACTCCAAAGAGCATTGAGAAAGCATATAAAAACTAAAAAGGAAAATGCTGGAAATGTTAAGACATAGATGGGACCCACTTTCATGTGAGGTGGACTTGTAAAAAAGCAAAAAAAAAATTGGAAAGAAATATACCAAAAAATGCAGAAGGTATTAAAGCTTAAATTCCCAGTGGAAGCCAAGCAGATGCTATTAGGTGTTCTGCCTAACAAATTACCAAAGAGTTTAGAAGACATATTTAAATACATCATGACAGTGGCTTGAACTATTTATGCAACAAAATGGTAACTAGACATCTGTCCACGTTTAGAAGAATGGAAAAAATAAACTTGCTGAATATGCAGTAATGGCAAAATTAACAACCTATATGAGAAAAAGGTATACTACAAAATTTGATGATAAATGGAGTGTCTATTAAGTGTATTATGCCAGCAGGAGACAAAGTGAGAAAATATACAAATGTATGGTAATAGAAGTAGAATTAAAATCTGTTCCAAATGTAATAAATACAAATGGAATCTCAATTTGAGATATATAATAGACTTTCTTCTACACTGTGATATACTACTTATCTATTAAAGTTTCTAATGAATATGTAGAAGTGGCAAAAATATGTTATATTGAATGTGTATTAATGATGAAACTAGTGTTTTAGTCAAATAGATTAATTATGAAGTTTGAAATGTAAAACTTAAATGATGAATACAATTGTACCCCAACAGAAATAAGAACTATTGTATTTTATAGATATTAACATTCCCTTAACATTATAATGAAGGGAATGAAAGGAAAACATTCTCTGTCCTGTACATTTAGTACTACACGATTGTCTTCAACAAACACAATTATGTTCTATAACCCTTTATTCTTTCCCTTCCTTTTCTGTAACCCCACTGTTTTCCTATTTTTTTAAAAATGACAAAAATATACCATTATCTTTCTTCTGTATTGGTTTTGTGATAGTGTCATGTAGCTAACATCGACGTACTATATTAGATGCCCAATCAGAGGGGAGACAGGATGCATTCCTGTCACTTTCAATTGCTCTTCTGGCATAACCATGTAGAAATAATTCACTCGGCCTATCAGTTTACAAAATTAGTGTAATATTTTTGGATCAGAACCCAGGCCACAACCAATCATTCACCAGAAAATAAAAACAAACATCAATGTGAATAATTTGAACACTTATAAATCTGGGGGGGGGTGTCTTTGATCCTTTCTTTTCTCAGGATATCATTCAATATTATTTGTATCCATACCTCTCTGTATCTTTGGGTCCCTTATTGTGCTTGGATGAACTTTTGACTAAATGGTTGATAATGGCAACTGCTAGCCAGAGGTCCCCAACCTTGTTGAGTCTATGAGTACTCTTTCATGTTGAGAACAATGGCTGTCAAGTTTGGGGGGGAGGCAATGAACCACAAAGTGGCTGCCATGGGGGCTGGGACCAATCACTAGATGCTGGGAGGTTCCAAGCCAAGCATCCTCCCTTGATTAAGGCAGCTGTTTTTTAATGGTTGCTCCCGAAGACCCAAAGCTGATGCTTCCTGGATTCTTTTGAAGGACCCCTGGATCCCCAGTGAGATAAAGGGAAGGTAGTATTGGCTCCTTCCTTTAGGGAAGAAGGGAGTGGGCACTAGGAAACAAAACAGCAAGAAACTCAATGTCAGGTGTCATGGCTACCACCGACATCACACTGGGAAGAAATGCACTAGACAAATTTGCAGCCTCTTCTCTCTTCCTATTTGTATGCTTGGGCCATTGTAATATCTGCACTAACTCACTTACATCCTAACCTCTATTTGCCTATTTTACTGCAGTCTTTCAGAAGGTCCATTTTCTAGTCCACCAGCACCATAATCTGCAGTTCCACCATATCTCCTGCTATTGATCTCTACAAATTGTTCAGTACTGCACTGGAGGAGAACCCAGATACTCTACCTTCCACTGACAAGGTGAAATACTGCATGTGGCCAGGAAATGTTTTGTACATTGTTAGGAGATGTAACTTTGAAAATGTTTTTATTTGTTATTTTCTGACCTGCACACACACCTGAATGGTGCCAGCAAGTGTCTTTGCATTGGGAGAAATGTATGCTTTGTGGATGTGACTCTCTGCACTAGGAAGGTACCACACAGACTGTACTTTCATGCAAATGAAGTCACAGACACACACCTTGCATATCTCTACCCATAAGACATTGGGAACAAGAAGCATCTCCATTAGCATCTCCATTATGGTTCTCCAGAAGGATGTAAAAACAACAACCTTTCCACCATTGAGGAATCCATACCTCGCATGTAACCCACAGGATGCTTGGCATTTGCATGTGTTAAGACTGTTTCCTGTTCTGTCACTTGGACCAAGCCAGAGTCATCTGCACATCTAAGGTTTCCATGCCAACCTATCTTTGCACCTTGACCAAATGCTGCCTTGTAGAAAGGTGTAGACTTTCAATATTGCCCCACCTTAGTAGGAGGGTACCCCCACATCCTATAGCCAATAGGTATAGGGATGGGACAGACCAGAGACACCCCAAAGCCAGCCCCAATACTAGCTAATAAAATGAGGTGTAATCTTTTGTTCAGCGCAAGCAGCTTGCCTTGGCCCATCTTTCTTCACTAGCTAGCTAAGTAACTTAAAGTAACTTACTGTGCTTCCTTGGAATCGCGACTAAGGAGCCCTCACACATGTTGGCTGGTTCTAACTGTGTGCAGTGAAAGTAAGAATATCCTTAGTTAAGAAACAATCCTTATATTCTTCACTGGAAGGTCGAGACTACAGGACCAGATAAGTATTATGAGCTTTTCCCCTGCCTAAATACTTCTAGTTTAAAACCCCAATATTATGTTTCCATTTCTACTGTAACTAAAGGAACTTGTATGTATGTGTGAGTGAATCTGTTTTTGTATGCCTGTGTATTAAAAAGATATTCAGTAAAGAGAATCTTGATTCAGCTTAAGAAACCTTGTCAAGTGTTCTCTTTTGGGGAAACGGGTTCTTGGTGCGAAGTTCGCTTTCTCTGTATACATAGACCAACAACTCAAATAAGTTAGTCCGCCTACTGCGTAGATAAGCAGTTCGGCTAACAACATCACAAGATGAATAGGAGCAATCTATTGCTGCTGATACTGTTAGATCTATCAGCAGCATTTGATAAATTACTTTGAAGTTATTTTGGTGGATCAACTACAATCAGGGTTGGGCATAAAAAGGACAGCTCTTCATTGGTTTCTTTTCTTTTTCTTTCATTGGCAGGAAACAAAAAGTTACCATAGGAAATGCAAAGTCATCTAGGTGGAACAAGATGTGTGGAGTACCCCAAGTATCCATTTTATCCCCAGTGCTCTTCAACTTTTATGAGAAACCATTAGCAGATATCATCAGAAAGTTTGGAGTGGGTTTTCATGAACATACAAAGGATAGCCAGCTTTAGATCTCATTATCTAAGCATCTAAAGGTAGCTGTGAAGGTCCAGACCAGTGTCTTTTTTTTTTTTTTTTTGTAAAGAAATTTTATTAACAGGATATTTTAACATGATCCATAAGTAAAGACAGTTCTTAAGATATCCTTTTCCCCAACTTTTTTCAACTCCCCCCTGGCTTCCAACGATGTTCCGCCCCATTATCATTTCAGTCAACATTCCGTTACATTAAACACTTATTCAATAATCAAATCTTCTATTAAAACATTTTCCTTTTCTAATTCTCTCTTTTAGATAACATTTTACGTACAATCCATTTCTTACTATACTATACTTTTTAACATCCCAGTTCAGTTCTAAATAGTCTTTAAAGTCTTTCCACTCTGCTAAAAATTCTTGATCTTCTTTTCCATTAAGTTTTTTTTGTCAATTTGTCCATTTCTACCATAAAAATCATCTTCTTTATCCATTCCCATTTATCTGGTATCTTCTCCTGCTTCCAAAATTGAGCATATATCATTCTCGCTGTTGAAATCAAATACCATAAAAATGTTCTCTTTGTCATGTTAACTTCCTCCATTTTAAAACCTAAAAGTAACATTTTTGGCTTTTTTTTCAAAGTACATTTCAGGATCTTCTGGATTTCATTATGAATCTCAGTCCAAAAAGCAGCCACTTTCTCGCACGTCCACCACATGTGGTAAAATGAGCCCTCTTTCTTTTTACATTTCCAACATTTGCTAGACATTCATTCATATTAGGTCAAGTGGTTGAGGGTAACCAAATTGAAGCTTAATCCAGGTTAGACAGAGAGGATGCTGTCTGGGAAATTTAAACTGGGACAAAATGCAGAAACAAGGTCTGAAGTCAATCTTCACAAATGATATAAAAGACAAAATTCCTAGAATGTTTGTTTCATTTGAAAGACACATGGGATAAAGACTATTGGATACCTTTTAATCCCACCCTTCCTAATATACATGCTTCCTCTTTCCTCATGTTATCCTCAGGGAAAAAAAAAATATGACGTGAGTCAGGCTGAGAGAGAGAGTTTCTGATACAAGTTCAGCTAGCAAGCTTTATGGAAGACTGGAAATCTGAACCCAAGTTTCCCAGTCCAACACTCTTAACTATTAGACCACACTGGTTCTCCAGAATTCGAAGATCAGCAGTCCACATGCACCTGATGCTCATTAGTTTTTTAATCAGTTTACCAGGCTTTCATAAGAACACAAAACAAGCCATGTTGGATCAGACCAGTGGCCTATCCAGTCCCACACTCTGTGTCACACAGTGGCCCAAACCCAGATACCATCAGGAGGTCCACCAACAGAGCCATACAAAATCGAACATCCACTAAGGGGTGTTCAGACATTTCCAGAAAACTTTCATAAACTTTTCTCCCAAAGACATCTCTTCTCCATCCACCCCAATAGACTTGCCTTCCATCTTCTTGCAAGCTCATCATAATGCCCTTAAATGATAGGTCTTTGCATGGGGGTGGGGTTCAGCTCTGCATCTCTGTGGCTGAGAGTCTGGGATGGAAAAGGAGTCTGGTTGATTGTCTCCAGCAACAGATCTTACACAACTCTTTTTTGCCTTGAATTCCACTTTTACATTTCCTAGTATGTTTATTGTGCCAGTGGCTGCAAAAACAGCTGTGCTGAAAGATGGAACAACTGGGAAGTCACACTTGCTCCTAGTTGATCACCAATCTCCCTGTTTTGTTCCACCCAGTGTTTAGAAGAAGAGACTGAATTTATACCCCACCCTTCACTCGGAGTCTCAGAGTGGCTTACAGACTCCTTTCCCTTCCCCTCCCCACAACAGACACCCTGTGAGGTAGGTGGGGCTGAGAGAGTTCTCTTGAGAACTGCCCTTTCAAGGACAGCTCTGACAAAACTATGGCTTGCCTAAGTTCATCCAGCAGCTACAACTGGAGGAGTGAGGAATCAAACCTGGTTCTCCCAGATTAGAGTCTGCACACTTAACCACTACACCAAACTAGCTCTGGTTTATACTGGGGGGGGGGAATATGAGCATTTAAGGCCTAGAGCAGACTGTGCTCAGATAATCGACCTTATCTCTTGGTAATAATGTGTAAAATCAGAATCCCTAACTATTAAAAAGACAGGGACAGTAAAGTTCCCCCTTTTAATCAGTTTCTGCAGGTCCAAAGCTTTACAAAATCCTTACACATATTCAAGGAAGTGAATAGAGACTTGTGGAGTGTTTTTGTTGTTGTCTTTTTGAGGGAAAGAGTGACCAAAACAAAGGTAATGTATCTCAAACACATACACAATTCCCATTAGGGGAACACATTGAAAGACAGAGGGATATATGGGGTGAAGAGCAAAGAAACCACAGATGGGAAGGTGTTGCCATCTTCCAGGTAGGGCCTGGAGATCTCCCACTATTACAATCGATCTCCTAGTAATACGAATCATCTCCCCTGGAGAAAATGACTGCTTTGCAGGGTGGACTCTATGGCATCATACCCTTCTGAGGTCTTTCTTCTTCCCAAACCATGCCCTCCCCAGGATCCACCCCCCAAATCCCCAGGTATTTCCCCACTGAGACCTGGCAGCTCTACAAATGGGCAAAAATAACATGGGGCTTACTCCCACAATTGGAGCTGCGGTGGCTCAAGTGGTTAAGACGCTGAACTGCAGGCTGTGGAAGGTCAGTAGTTCAGCAGTTCGAGACCCGGGTGCCGCATGACAGGGTGAGCTCCTGTCTCTAGTTCCAGCTCCTGCCAACCTAGCAGTTCGAAAGCAAGAAATTGCAAGTAGATAAACAGGTACCACTTTGGTGGGAAGGTAACAGCGTTCCGTGCGCCTTGGTGTTTAGTCATGCCGGCCACATGACCACGGAAACGTCTTCGGACAGCGCTGGCTCTTCGGCTTTGAAACGGAGATGAGCACCGCAACCCTAGAGTCGGATTCGACTGGCTTTCGAGCAAGGGAACCTTTACCTTTACCTTTACTCCCACAATCAGAAAAAAGTCTGCTTTTCATTTATGTAATGGAAAGGCTTGTGTCACAAGAAATCAAGAGAAATATGATATTACATTTACATAGGAAGGTCATATGCACATGAATAATCTTTTGGGGGAGTATCTGAAGAAGTGCATGTGCACACAAAAGCCTATACCTTGAATAAAACTTTGTTGGTCTTAAAGGTGCCATTAGACTTGAGGGGTGGAGACCCCACCCCTCCACAAACCCTACCTTCTTCAGGATCCACCCTTCAAATCTCCAGGAATTTCTGAACCTGGAGGTGGCAACCTTATTTCCTTCCCACCCAACCATCAACCTACCTTTATCTACCCCTCTGACTTCAGCTTTCCATCTCTCCCCCACACACACCTGCAGCCTCTGCCTAGGAAAACTACAGTCTTTCTCTGCAGTGGTTTTGTACAAATAGATTTCCAGCCAAGAAATGGAGTCAAAAATGAGGAGGAAGATCGTAGTGTTTTAATGGCAACCAAAACACCCGAAAACAGTTAGGCCAGACAGCCTATCCAAAATTCACTGCTTTCTGAGCACAACCAGGAAATACATGACATTTTGTACTTCAAATGACATCATCACACCATCATCAAGAAAATAATATTCAAAAAGCATAATTGGTCAAATGTAAAGAAAGGCATGTCTATGCAACAGCATCAATTGCTTATGTAATCTAACCTGAATACTATCAAGCAAGATTTCTATGCACCCAAACAAAAGTATTTTTCTCTGATACGGAGCTAAAAATCCTTTTTGACCCAGACACTGTGAAATTGTAACCTAAACAATTAAAACCCAGGAACTTTATATCTAACTTTCTTGTCTGCTAGCATCAGCTAGAAAAATTAATCTGACCTGGAAGAGAAAGGCCTACTACTTAATAGACCTATATTACATCCTAAGAAAATCTTGCTTATGAAGAAAACCCTATAAAACCAGAATAATATGAATAATCAAAAGGAAATAAATGTTATAATCAAATCTATACTACAGTAGGGACCCAAGCAGGAGGGCAGCAACCTCAGCAGGGTATACAGTGTCCACCCTGCGAAGCAGCCATTTTTTCCAGGGGAGCTGATCTCTATCATTTGGAGAGCAGTTGTAATTTTGAGTGATCTCCAGCCTTCACCTGGAAATTGGCAGCAATGGTTCCCCAGGAGGAAAAGTACAGTCTATCTCTGCAGTGGAGACCAAAGCAGCTTACATCATTCTCCTCTCCCCCTTTTGATCTGCACAACAAACCTGTGAGGTAGGTTAGGCTAACAGTCTGTGACTGGTCTGAAATCACCCACTCAACTTCCACAACAAGAACCTGGGTCTGGCAGATCCTGCTCTGAAGCACTAACTGCTATGCCTAGGTTAGCTGACCTCCAGGTGGAGCCTGAAGATTGCCAGGTATTGCAACTGAATTCTAGACAACAGATCTCTTCCACCTGGAGAATATAACTGCTTTGGAGGGTGGGCTCTATGGCATTCTATTTGGCTGAGGCCTCTCCTCTCCCCAGACTCTGGTTTCCATAGACTCCATCACAAAATATCCAGGAATTTTCCAACCTGGATCTGGCAACCTTAGTCAGGACAGGCCCCAATGAATTCCCCCACAAAAGCCTCCAAAGGGCCTTCTGTCTTTGCTTTTTTTACTGCCAGAACCAAGCTTGGTTGCCTAGCAACAGCCACTGAGGGAAAAGTTAGTCCCACAGGAGCCAAGCAGGAAAAGTGTCTTCATCAGGAGAGATAGCTGTTTTGACAGTTTATTCTGTGAGGGAAGAGTGTCCAGGCTGGCAGTGGGTGGGGGAAAGGAGCAGGCCCAGCACCCAGCCAATGGCACATGAGTACTCTTGAGTGGTGGTTGATGGGCCAGTGGCTGATGGAGTGCACAGCACAGCCAATGGGGGATCTGGAAATGGCAAACACATTAGGGCAATTATATATATCAGATACCAAATATGTTGTATGCACATGATGAGGATGGGTGAGTGGGCGTCAACGTGGCAAATGGGGTTCAATGTGGCCAAGTGCAAAGTGATGCACATTGGAGCCAAAAATCCTAAATATAAATACACGTTGATGGGGTCTGATCTGGCAGAGACTGACCAAGAGAGAGATCTTGGAGTCGTAGTGGATAACTCGCTGAAAATGTCTACACAATGTGTAGCTGCAATAAAGAAGGCCAACGCTATGCTGGGGATTATTAGGAAGGGAATTGATAACAAATCAGCCAGTATCATCATGCCCCTGTATAAATCATTGGTGCGACCTCATTTGGAATACTGTGTACAGTTCTGGTCACCACATCTCAAAAAGGATATTATAGCATTGGAAAAAGTGCAGAGAAGGGCAACTAGAATGATCAAAGGGTTGGAACACCTTCCCTATGAAGAAAGGTTAAAATGCTTGGGGCTCTTTAGCTTGGAGAAACGACGGCTGAGGGGTGACATGATCGAGGTTTATAAGATTATGAATGGGATTGAGCAGGTTGAGAAAGAAGTACTTTTCTCCCTTTCTCACAATACAAGAACTCGTGGGCACTCTATGAAATTGCTGAGCAGTCGGGTTAGAACAGATAAAAGGAAATACTTCTTCACCCAAAGAGTGATTAACATATGGAATTCACTGCCACAGGAGGTCGTGGCAGCTGCAAGCATGGACAGTTTCAAGAGGAAATTAGATAAACATATGGAGCAGAAGTCCACCAGTGGCTATTAGCCACAGGGTATAGAATGAGAACTCTCAGTCTGGGGCAGGTGATGCACTCTATTCTTGGTGCTGGAGGGGGCAGCAGTGGGAGGGCTTCTGGTGCCCTGGCCCCACTGCTGGACCTCCTGATGGCACCTGGTATATTTTGGCTGCTGTGTGACAGAGTGTTGGACTAGATGGGCCATTGGCCTGATTCAACATTGGCTTCTCTTATGTTCTTATGTTCTTATGTCTGTTGCCCATTTATGTCACATATCACTGGATCTGTGAAGAAATGAGATGGGAAAGAACTGGCATTTAAAACATTACAATTGTTTAATCAGTGAGTGAGCCATTCTTAATTGTAAAATACCTTTATGGGTTCATTGAAACTCATGGATATGCAAGCCTTAGTAAATGCAGTCATTAGATTTATCATATGTTATAATCTGTCTTAATTGTTCATTATTTATTGCCATTTACTAATTGATTTTTTTCTGGTTTTATTACCACATAGATAGTGCTACCATGTTAGTCCCACAATTGAAGTGGTTTCCAAGGGCAGCAACTTGGAAATATAAGCAGACAAATATAAGATTAGAGCATAAGAATTGCCCTGCTGGTCAGACCAAATGTCACTCTAATCCATAATTCTGGGTTGTATCCTACTACTTCTCTCAGCTAAGAGAGGAAGAACCTTCTACCGGTGGTCTATAGGAAGGTAAAGGAACCTTTTGTTGGTCTTAAAGGTGCATTCTCCCGGGCTGGTCTTTGCAATGCCTACACCCGAATGGATGACCTATACCTCATTTCTGATTGTTATGGTTCATAAATGGATTTTGAGAAACTAGTGGCAATGGTACATATTATATTATGTTCCAAATGGTAAGCTCAGTAAGCCCAGCTAAAAATGGGAGGCCAAAAATAAGTTTAGGGGATACTTTAAAAGAAGGAGGTCTGTCAAAGAAACTAAATCATTTGCAGAGGTAAAAAGTGGACAACATCCCCATCTGTCTCTATAACAGCAGCTCCCAAGACTGCAAAATGCAACCCAGAGTAGAACTGGTGGAGGTAACAGAGTAGAGTTACATGGATGAGAGCCCTGTTGGGTTCACTCAGGCAACGACTTGGGTCCTACATATTGCAAAACTAGTTCCACACATCCAAGTACGCCCTGATGTTTCTTGGATAGCAGATCACCATGTGGCATGGTGAACCTCTTTTGAAATGGAGGGGATTTTCCAAAACAGTTTCTTATGCAGCATAAAGGAAACAAAAATAAGTGTGTGTGAGAGGGGGAGTAAATAAGCAAACAAACAAACAATCCCAGTGTTAGGCATGCCAAACCTTTAACATCTGTGAATCTCATGCAAAATTAATGAATTTTGAATCCCAGGTCAAAATGAATGACAAAAACCATTTTGGTGGAACAAATCAATTTTTTGTGGGGTTTCTTTTGCAGCCCGTGGATTTGGAATGGCAGGTGAAAAGGGGCTTTTCGGATGGTTTGGGATATACATTCCTGCACGATTAAGGACATTCTGTTATGCTTTAAAATATAGTAGAGTACTCAAAGATTAATTTGTCCCATCTGGGAGATTCTTGAGCTTGTCTTAAAACTAAGTGGAGAGACCATCTGAAGTGGACAGTCATAATGGTTCAGTCATAATTGAAACCGATGCCAAGACTGAAGGGAATTTATCTTAATTCTGCTTTTGAATACCGTAACGTTTTGAAATATTAGTGTCAGCAGTTACCCTCTAACCAGTTTCACTTCCTCTCCTTCGAGTTATCTTTAATTATTTGATGTCCAGATTGAAACTGATTACTTATTCCCAGTAATCCATTTAATTTGTTAGGGCTGTCTGCATGTGTTTGCCAGAAACTTAGTTGAAGCAGAAACTATGTGGCTGATCATGATTTTTTTTTTTTTTTTAATTTGAATTCAAAGACTAATGCTGGAACACGTCATAAAATGCCCCTCCCCACCAAACTTCAGAATACGTTTGACTTGGTGGTGGTTGTAAAATGTGAGGCAAAACCAACCCCTCTAGTATAGTCCTCTTGCAGCAAAGAAGTCTTTGAATAAATCAAGCTCCCCCTTCTTCTGGTTTCGGAATTACCTTTATCTGCCCTTATTTTTTCCTAAAAGGAAGGCATTGGGCTGGATATGTTGTGTAGGCTCCCTGACCAATGAGAATGGGGAAGAAATCAGGTTTATATGTTTGCAACTTCCCTGTTACTGCACTTGCCATTCAGAACTGACCAGTAGTATTAGTTGGTTGCTTCAGCATCAAGCAGGATTTGGGGGTGGGGGGCTTTTCAGATTGGTTGGGAAACAGGGTTTGTGGGGGGTTTTGCCTTCTTTGCTTTGCCACTCTTTCAGGGTAGATTCCTTTTTTTATTAAAAAGGCCTGGTTAAGAATAGGTAGGCCTTACTGGGCAGGCTGGAATGTAGGGATGGGCACAAACCAGAAAAATGTGGTTCATGTTTAAACCATGAGCTGAATTGGGAGGCTCTCTCTGCCACACAGCTGTTTTTGTGGCTTTCACGGGGAACAGAAAGCAGGGGTAGACCCATGGCAAACTTTGGTTTGCAAACCACAAACAGGGCAAATTTCATGATGAATTTTGCTTTGTGGTCCAGTTCATGCTCATTCCTATTCATATGCTAGTTGACTGAAATCCTATTAAAAACAAAAAGGCCACATGACATCACAATGAATCATCCCACCCCCCAGCTTTTTGGGGGAAGTGCTGTATTTTCACAAGTGACAAATGATTTTGATTGCCTCTGTTATTTTCATATTCCAGTCAGCACTTTCAGAAAATTAGGCCCCTTTGAAATATGTCTGAAACTGAAGTGCTCGAAATAATAATAATTAAAAATAATGTTCTTTGACAATTACAGAGAAACTGACCTTGACATCTTCCTGAAAAAGAAATTCAGGGTGGTTGTCCCCAGGTAACACTGAGGGCTGGTTTGCATATAAACATGCTCATACTCTGACAACTGAATCATGTGTACAATAGCCATTGCAGATCTCACATTACAGTAGGATTGCCAGGGCAGTGTGACATCATCAAGCAGTGATGTCAGGGCAATGCTCTGGTATTTGGGCAAAAACTCTAAGGTAAATTTCACTTCTACCATAGAATTTTTGCCCAGATACCAGAACGTCACTCTGCATGAGATTTCACGGGCCACTTCTTCAGATGTATGAGCGGATATTCATATGGTCACCAGCTCTGGGCTGGGAAATACCTGGTGATTTAGGAGTGGAGCCTAGGCAGGATGGGGTTTGGGAAGGGTAGGGACTTTGGCCGGGTATAATGCCACAACATCCACCTTCCAAAGCAGCCATTTTCTCCAGGGGGACTGATCTCGGTCATCTGGAAATCAGCTGTAATAGTGGGAGATCTCTAAGTGCCACCTGGAAGTTGGCACCCCAGGAGTTTGCAAAACACACTAAAACAGCAGACCCAAGGGGGCATGAAGTTCAGGGAACATAGGGTGAGAGGCAGGCGTGACCAAACTTGCTTAATGTAAGAGCCACATAGAATAAATGGCAGATGTTTGAGAGCTGCAAGAAATGAACAAATATTGCGCACATTTTTATTGAAAAATATGCAGATTTGCTTTTTATTAACATTAAATGAGACTGCCAAAAATAAAAACAAAAAGGGTAAAAACAGATATTGATAAGGAAATTTGTTTGTCCAATGATATTTGTTTGCTAATGATCTTTGTATGTCTAAGAGAGAGAGGGGTGGAAAGAAAGAATGAAAGAGGTGGAAAGAAAGAGAGAGAGAGAGAAACAAAGACAGCAAAGAGATGGAGGGAGGGAGGGAGGGAGGGAGGGAGGAAGGAAGGAAGAGAGAAAGAGGAAGTAAGGGAGAGAGACAAAGAAAGATGGAAAGCAAGCAAGTAAATAGATGGGGGAAAGAGGCGGAGGTAGAAAGAAAACAACTTTAATTGTGTCCTCCAACCCTGCCATGTCCCCACGCCGGTGTCAGGCACTTCAGAAAGTCAGTCAAACACCAGGCTTCATAAGAAGATAGCGTTTATTCAAGCAGCAATTCTAAAGGCACACTAACATTCTATTGTCAGGAATAAAGCACACAAAGGAGCATCTACGGATATTCCCCACTGAGCTAACCCCCCCCCTTAGCATCTACCAATGGCCACAAAGCCCGCACGCGGGAACTAGGTGCGAAAGTTGTTTAAGACATAAAGGAGCCCAGCTGTCCACACCGGAGAAATCGAAACCGTAGAACAAGGCCGTTTGGTTCAGATAGGAGATAGCCCAGGCTGGGAATCACACTGTAACCTAGACAACCTACCCACCTCCCACATTCCAAGCATGAGAAGTTACAGACCATCTTACCCTCCTTCCCTCCCTCACATCTTATGGCAGGATCACCTGACAGCCGGCTGGCCTGGCTTGGCTTGGAGAAGGGATTTAAACAGACAAATGCTTTCTCCAAGCCAGCTGGGGGGGGGGGCTTTGAAAACTCATTTAAAGTTAAAGTTGCTTTCTTTCTCTGCTCCCACCACCTCAAGCCTACCCAGGAAGGGGAACACTGGCTGGGGAAGGGAAGACCAATTGGGGAGGCATGCCTTCCCTTCACTTTCCCAGCCACCCTGCCAGGAGCCACACAATATGTGTGAGAGAACAATGAAAGACAACAATGCAAAACTCAAACCTAGTCAAGAAAAATATAAAAACAACTCACTGGTTATGCCAGACCAGTGAACACCTGTGGTTGTTGGGGTCTTGGGGACTCTCTGGTTTTGCTAAGATAGTCAACACATGTAAAGAGTCAGAAATCCAGAGTCCTTGGTCAACTCGGGGGGGGGGGGCTCCTTTTTCAATGTATGCACCACCACCCTGGTTCCTTTTGATGCTGCTGCATGAATTTTGTTTGCAAATGTTAGGTTTCAGCATCCAGCATTGTCAATACATTTCTCCTCTCCTTCCAACACATGAGACTGTGCTCTAAATACTTTGAATTACAATGCATCGAATAAAGATATGCTCTCTCCCAGAGAATGGGGGGGAGCAGTTGATTCTTCTCAAGGAATGGCAGATGATGTAGTCCAGTGACAAAAATGAGACAATCTGCAAAGTATCAGTGGCTTGCATCTTGCCTAGAACATCTATGGGTGTAAAAGGAGAGAATAAGAACATAAGAGAAGCCAATGTTGGATCAGGCCAATGACCCATCTAGTCCAAAACTCTGTCACACAGTGACCAAAAATACCAGGTGCCATCAGGAGGTCCAGCAGTGGGGCCAGGACACTAGAATGATTTCCACCAGTTCCTGTCTCCCAAGAGACACCTCTGATCCCCCTATGAGCTATTTCAGGGGGGGGGCCCTCCTCTAGCATCTGCGTTTGAGGAACATTTTTGGCTGCCACGGGTGGAGTGGAATTCATGAAAATCTCTCCATTCCTTGTGCTCATGGAAGTTCTAGGTGAGATCCAAGCCCGTCTGGTCTCAGTGGTCATCTGCATGCATTGAAACTCCAAAGTTGTAACTAAGCACCCTGTTGTTATATGTTCATGTGCCTTTTGGTCTCTGGTGTATTGTCCAGCTAGGGTCTTCAACCAAGGGCAAGCAACCCCCAGGAGCTTGGGGGGGGGGGCAAGGCGAAGTGTCACATGGTGTCACTCAAAGCGGCAACATCACAATGTCACAAGACATGGCAAAGCTCTAGCAATCTGTGGTGTTCTGCTAGAGTGCCGTGGAGACATATGACATCGCTTCCAGTTATGCGACCAGAAGTGATGTCACAGTGTTGCCATGATGGTACTTCCACCCTTATTTGGCTTCTGCTGCTACCCTAGGCAGCAGCAGAGGCGGGAGGTCTCCTACCATAGCAGGACACCTGGTCTCCCTAGGTCCAGCTCATCTCAAAGTCAACTCTTGGGTAGGTAAAATGTGTTGGGACAGCACTGTTCTGCCACCTTCTCTCCAAATGAGTTCCTAGGTTTTGGGATCAAGGTCTTTGATGCATTGTCCCTATCGGGTCCAAATCAGTTCTCAGCACTTGTCAAAGAGAGAGAATGTTGAGAACTGGCTATTACATCTATAGATCACACAAATGCATAGAGATAGGCAACATTTTAACATTTACGGCTGGATGTATACAGTGACAACAGCTATTTTTTTCATTAAAAACACAAGGTAGCTGTGGAATTGCCAAGGAGAGGACGGAGGGGGGAAAGGTATTATCCCTGTCTGTGGGGAAGCTAAAAATTACTAGAGTGTGGCTATTTTAAAGCAGCCAATCAAATCCTAAGGTCATTACATTCCGCACAAGGCCATTAAAGTAATCAAAGTTAATCATGCAGGACTTTACAATTCACCAATATCAATGGGGAAGTTTCTTCAAGCAATTACTTTAGGTTATGGTCCTGTGAAGGGGCTGGAAAGGCCAACATGCAAATAACAGCAAAGCTTCTGGATCCTCGGGAATATGAGAGGAACTGTCTCTCCCAGCTGGGCTTAGCTGATGTTATGAAATCCACAGCATTTTGAACACACATGAAGCTGCCTGATACGGAATCAGGTCACCGGTCCATCAAGGTCAGTATTGCTTACTCAGACTGGCAGCAGCTCCCCAGGGTCTTGGGCAGTGGTCTTTCACATCACCTCCCACCTAGTCCTTTTTAACTAGAGATGCGCATCCTGTTTTGGGCTCTTTTTAAAAAAAAAAAAAAACTGATGAAAATGTCCTTGTTTTGTGTTGGAAGGTTAGGAGTACTCCTAGTTAGGAGCAATTATCACAGCTTCAATAGTAGGGGTATTTAAAATGGGATTTGTCACAGTGATCACTTGTTCGAAGCAGTCAGTTGAGAAACATGCCCTCTTTTTTTTTTTGCCCTTCAAAATACGGTAACCCTAAATTAACTGGAACCTTTTGCTTGCAAAGCAAAGGCTCTTCCACTGAGCCACAACCCCTTCCCTTGCTTTTGCATTTTCTGTTAATGAAATCCCATTTCTAATAATTGGATCGATACCCGATGTATTGCTTAAAAGTGAGTGCAAGTAATTTTTTTTGTGCAAGTATTTTTTTTTTTTTTGTGGTCTGAGGCACACAGAGTACAACCATAATACAAACAAGCATTTGTATAGCACTTTCGATGAGTGTTCCAGAGCTGTTCACACATATTATGTAAGGCACGTTGACAAGAACCCTCTAAAGATAGGCTGGTATTACTATTTTGGTGGTACAGAAGGGAGAGCTGAGAATTTGTAATATTATGTTACAGGTGTTTTTCATCGGATAAACACCTCTGAAGAATCAAACATGTTGGCAGAAATCTCCCAAGATGCCCAGACGCTATTTTGGGTTAATATCATACAACTTCTTAGGTCCTTACTGTTAAATGATCAGTTATGCTACTTTGTGGCTGTACTGGTAAGGAACTGAAACTTACAGGCAACTGCAAAATTAACAAACATTAATATGGCCTCTTCAAAAGTAACCAAATGTGTAATAAAAAAATAAAAAGAAGGGGTTTGCTTGATTTTATTGCTGTTTATCGCAGAGCATACTGAGAAATAAAACAAAGTGTTTAAAAATAAGCATAAAAGACAGATCCGAAGGAGATTAGTTTAGAAAGGGCTTTCAGAATCTTGTTTTTATGTTTTACAGGTATGTTGCTGTGTGCTCTTGCATTTCTGTGGAAATGTAAGAAGAAATAAATATAGATTTCCCTACCTCTCATGCAGTATAGAGATTCTGTGATCTGTTTTCAAGCAGACAAGAACACGTTAAGCGAAGAAATGACTCTAAATTCACTCATGCTTCATAAACACAAATGTGAAAGTGGAAAGCAAGCCCCAAATATCATTAGCACCTTAAAGACTAACAAAATATGTGGCAGGGTATGAAGTTTCGTGAGTCGCTGCTCACTTCTTCAGATATCTCACGAAACCTCATACCCTGCCACATATTTTGTTAGTCTTTCAGATGCTACTGAGCTCTTGCTCTTTTCTTTCACTGCAGTGATTATTGTAGGCATCACCTGTTCCTACTGCAATGTCATCTACCTTTGTAATCCACTTTCTGCACTGTTCATAGTATATGCTGGCTTTATAGGGGAGGGGTGGACCAAAGTGAAAACGCCACGTTCCAAGTCCTCCTGGAAGCTCCACCTTACCCCAGCTGGCCCAGGCATCTGATTGGCTGGCCTTGCTGCCACTGTGAAGCCAAAAGGAAGAAGGGGAATTCTCTTTCACTCAGCCCCCACCCCACAGCTGCAAAAGTGGTCCCAGGTAAGTCTAGGGCTTTGGCTTCTCACTGTTCTCTAATCCTCGTCCAAAGGCATTGTTCATTAGTTGTCCTGTGCTGTCTGATTGCACTATTTTACATCTGGTAATCCTCAGTGAGAAAAGACAAGCTATGAATAAAGTAAGTAAATCGATGTATGGCATGTTTGTCCCATACAAGGTGCTACTGGACTCTTGCTCTTTTCTACAGCTACAGACAGACTAGCACAGCTACTCATCTTGATCTATCTCCAAAAATATGGCATCCTAAACAGGGGTGTGTGAACATATATATTTTCCCTCTATTAATTTTTGTACATGGTTGGGAAGATCCTTTTTTGCACCACCTCTTTCCTTAGCCACATTCCCCTATTTTTGTTTGTTTCTTTTGCAACATCATTAAGCTCTTCTTCACCATTTTAATCCCATTTTACATGAGTGATGCAATCGATAGGTGTCAACTTCAACTGCAATATCTCAATCATATTTTGTTAAAACGGCTGGGTAATGGAACAACCATAGTTTTCTTCTGAGTCTGGAGAAACTGTAAAAGCAATCTGGACTGTCGAACTGAACCAGAGTTGTACAGGAATCTCGGTACACTGCCAACATGTACAAGATCCTGACGCTGCCTCCATGTACAGGATCTAGACTCTGCCCACAGGTCCAGAATCCAGACGCTGCCAACAAGCACAGGGTTCTCGCCTCTTGTACCCTCTCAGCCTCCAGTCCAGGAGATCAGAGAGAGGAAAGTCCTTGTTACTATACCAGCACGTGGAGAATCTCACATCATTCTCACCCCTCTCCAGGAGTGTGAGAGTGCCAGACCCCGCATGCTTTTTAAGAGCACTGAAATCAGTGTTCTGCCATCAGGACCTATTTAAGAATGTTCCCAACTCAGACAGGAGAATAGGTCCCACCTCCTTCCTGGTTTTTGGAACTTAACAACTTATCAGCTCTGGGGTAGAGCTGCAGATGATTTAACACACAACAATAGCCTCTAGGTGAGCAGCTAAGGCTCTGGAATTAGCCCTAGCAGTCCAGGTACAATCTTGATCCAAACCAGATCAGGTTAATCTATATAAGATCTTTATTAAATACAGCAGGTATATGACATGAGACTTACACAGGTTAGAAAACAATGAACATTCCTATAGCTCTGTAGAGCTCCGACTAAAACATACAAAAGCATCATAATTACCAATCCTTGGTCCAGAGAACAGTCAAAGCAGAGTCTATTCTCCAAGGAATCTTAAAGATGAAAGCCATGCTTGCAATGGGCAATTAAGGTCAGCGTGTTGCCCCCTTGCAAAATTCAGTGTTGCCGGTGAGTAATCCAAACAGAGACTAACTCTTAGAAAGGGGCCCTCTATCCAAGAGAGTTCTGTGTGTCTTTTGATAAGCTAAAGACAACTCTCCTCCTACCTCTGTCACAACTGAGCATGGCCAATACCCAATCACGACAGAGTAGAAAGGCGTGTCTACTCTGTAAGCGCCTCCATAGCCTACGTGCGACTGCTCATGTATGCAGGGGGCTTTGAGGTTTGGGAAAGAGTCTGAATGTCTGCCCTTTCCCTCAGAGGTGCCAAAGTGGCCTTTGAAATGCAGAACCAGGCCTGCCATTTGTGCCTGCCATTTGGTCAGGTGTGAAAGTCACAGGGACATGTTCCCAGCTGAACCATTTGAGTTTAATCACTGAATCAGAGAAATATTTTTTTCTATACAAGAGTGATCATAAAATCTGGTAGCATACCAAATCCAAAACACATTCTACTCAAACAGCAATGAAGGCAGTGTTATATTCCGCGATGGAACTGTACATGCAAAAGGGCTCGCAGAGACCATGCAATCTAGGGTAGCTTGGAGCGTAACACAATAGAAGGCTAGGATCCTAGAATGGAACAATAGATAGACCCAGATCCTAATAATAGCCAGTTGGTAACAACACTCTGTAAATAGCCTATCGTTGGGCATGGGATGTGTGTTGGGTGTGGTGTGTTGCACAAATATAAGCAGGGCTCTGACCCTGCAAGTTTGTCTTAGTTTGGAGCTGAAAGCACTAATAAAATATGAGCTAATCACTCAACGTGTCTGAACCCAGTATATTTCAGGTAGAGTCACCAGATCCAGGCTGGGAAACTCCTGGAGATTTGGAGACGTAACTACTCTCTACCTACTTCAGTCATGTCAGAAAAGAGGTGATGTGTGTCTGTGTCCTACTGCGCATCTGATGCAATGAACCCAATGAACCCATTGTCACCCAGTAAACACGAGGACATGGTAATGTGTAGCTAAACCTTAACTTCCCTACCAATCAACATACTCCTGAAATGAATTAACAAATATATGTTTGATCACTGTCTAATTCCTTGCGCAGCTCTGGCTTACAGCCTGTGAATTTATGAGCATCAACATACACAATGAAGTCAAGGCAAGTTCCAAGAACTTTTTCCTTTAAAAAAAAAAAAAAAAATCTCTTTTTTATGCCTCTGTCTGAGTTTGCCCCGTTAATTGGCTCATGATTCCCATGTCCCAAGAACCATGCAACCAGAAGGTTAATGTTAGCACCTTAGGTAATTTTCAGCATTGAACAATGCTTAATTGGGCAGCTTCGAGGATATCTCATCAAGTCTTTAGGAGTCAGGAAGGGAGCCTCCTTCCAACCTCTATTATCAAGGATCAGCAGAGGGTCATGGAACTTCACGCTCAGTGCATTCCTTAATCTTGTCTACTGTTAGAAGCATATGGATGGATGCAAAACCATGTGTGGAATACATCCCTGAATAGCTTCACCCTCTCAGGATTTAACAGAACCTGTCGTAGTATTGAGGCATAACTGTACAAGCATGCTCCTTAAAAGAGCAGTCCTAAGCACGTCTACTCAGAATTCTGCTCCGGTCTATTCAGTGGGACACACTTCCCAGAAAGTGTCCGCACTATTACACTGCAGTTTCCTGTGACATCACGTCAACTTTCCATGTATCATAGTATCAAACTTCTGTCTATTTCTCTCAGATTACTCTCCCAATCATATCAGGAGGCTCCTAAAACGCTGTTCCACTGGCATTACAGCAGTTCTGCCATCAAAATGGTGCTTCAGTTGGCAAAGGTGGGGAAGGCAATTTCTGCTGATATGCCCTCCAACTGTAGGCCCTCAGTTTCTTATCAGAAGAATTTCAGGGGATTTAGAGGGCTACTGCATGAAGGGAGAGACATTCAGCTTCACTCAGCTGGTGGTACTTTGGTATACATCTGGGAGCCATGGGAATTAGAAAAAAAAACACAATCCAGTCAGCCTTCATAATAAATACCAGAACCAGAAGCCTCTTTTGGAATAGAAGTGGACAAGCAGAAACCCTCAAGGACTTGCGGGGTGAATTTCCCTCTCCCTCACTATTTTGTCTTTCCCTTCCTTGAAAGCCCTCATGGCCTCCCCCCAACCTTTCCTGCCTCTCTGTTCCTCCCATCTACCAGCCAGCCTACCTTTATGTTCTCCCATCTTCAGTTTTCTACCTTTCCATATGCCTGGTATGCTTTACCCATGAAAACTGTGATCCTGTTGTATGGTGCTGGCCCAACTGCACATGGGGGAACCTGCAAGGACTTGCGAGGGATATCCATTTTCCCATCTCAGCTTCACCACACTATATTCTCATTCCCACCACCTGGCAACTACCATATCCTCAACCTTCTCTGCTTCTTTCTGTTCTTCCTACCCACTTGCCAACATTTTATCTGCCCTTCCATCTTCAACAAATATTTATTATTTATTTTCAGATGAATCTCTTTGGGGAGGGTGACATGACCAAAATGTCCCATTCTAGCCACCTAGCTTCAGGCCTCCGAACATGACCAGAGTATATGGATGGGCTCTTATGGGAGAAGGCAATTATTGAGGTCTGTTGGTCCTAGACCATACAAGGCTTTAAAAGTTAATACCAGCACCTTAAATTGAGCCCTGAAGCAAACTGGATAGCAGAGTACACAGAACAAGATTAAAGTGATATGGTTCCTGTGACCCAGTCCAGTCAACACTCTGGCCATACCATTCTGTATTAACTGTAGCCTTTGGACAGTCTTCAAGGGCATCCCCATGTAGAGCACATTGCATTATTCTAATCTAGCTGTTACCAGGCCATGCATCACAGTGGCAAGGTCTTTTTTGCCCAAGAAAGGCCACAACTGATTCACCAGCTGAAGTTGGTGAACAGCATCTGGGTCCTCCACTGTCATTTGTTTATCCAATGGGAAGCCCGGGTCCAGCAACACCCCAAAACAATGAACCTGCAACTTTAGGCAGGGTGAAACCCAACTGAGAACAGGGGATAACCTATTTCCAGGATCAGACCTTCCTCAATATTGGCAGAGTAGTTAACACAGCAATGGTGCACAACCTGATTAAAGAGTTAATCTGATTTAGATTTACTTGGGAACTAATATACTTGACAGTAAATAGGAGAGTCAGAGATGGGGTCCTAGATACATCTATACGAGAGGGGGGGGAGGGGATGGGCATGAACCAGCTCACAAACTAAAGTTTCTGACTAATTTTGGCCATTTTGTGGTTCGCAAACTGAAGTTTGTGTGGCAGGTCAATTGGCACAAACTTTCCACGAACTTTCAAGTAGTTCATGACCGTAGTGGTTCGTTAATGGATATATTTCCACACAGACTGTCTCCACTCCATCAATATGTTTGCCAAACTTCAAAGCAATGGAGGAGTTTCCTTCCAGCCTTGGAAACACTAATAGGGGCCCAGCGAAGCCTATAAGGTGGTGCGGACTGCCGATAGCAGAGTTCCAATTCTGCTCTATAGGATTAAAATATACCCTCAGCTTGCCTCCGCACTCTATCCTTTGCTGGATGTTGGCAGTTAGACAGAGTGGCAGGGAACAGAGCACATTTATTTATTCTTGATTGTGAACACCTGTTAAGATGTGCGCTGGGTGTGAAAGTGGCTGAGTAGCAAGACAGGTCCAGGCCAGGAGTCTAGGTCTGTCAATGGGGGTCGCCTCAGACTTCTCCTGGGAGGTTCTCGCCTTCCCTGCCAGCAGCTTTCACCTGGTAGACGTTCCTGAGTGGATGAGACTTGTGCCCGTTTCTCCCTCACTACATCTTCTCTCCAGGTGTCGGCAAATCCTCCCCGGCTTCTCCCCGCCCGTCCTTTATTACTCCATGCTCCCGGTCTTGCCCCGCCACCCATACCTTAAAGGAACATAACCAAGGAGTTGTGGTCAAAGTTATTGGACCTTCTGATGCCCTTCTCCCATTCCTCTGCCTCTCTGTTGGCTGTTTGGCGTCCTTGCCCCCCTCCTTTGGTCATTGGACCGCCTTGACCGGGCCAGCAGGGGAGGATCCCTGCCCTTTCGGGGAAGCCTCACAAGGGGTTGCTAGCTGGCTGCCACTGGAATAGGGGTACCCTGGTTGTTGTGCCTCCCAAGGAGGCAGGAGGGCCCCTGGGGCACCCTCCTGACAACACCTCTCCTCTTCTGGTGTCTGGGTAGTGCTAACTCTTTTGCCTCTGTGGAGAGCTCCAGGAACAGATCGATGGAAGAAGGCTCCAAGACCACCACTAGGGCTGGGCTCCAATGGACTGGAAGGATAGGGTTGGTGCCTGGGGACAGGGGCCTGTGGTATGCAGGGGGTGGAGGACTTCTTTCCCCCTACAACAAGCACCCTTTGCACCCACTTTCACCCTCATGGCACACATAAGTGTTCACAATCAGGAGGGGTAAGAAGATATAAATGTTGGACCTCAGCCAAGGCATCCTCTCTGCAAAGAAGGGAGAATACAAGCTGGCTGGTATCTGTGACCCCCAGATACAAGGTAGCACTGCTCTCTGGAATGCAGAGCTTGTGCAATGGAAGCATGAGCTCTGCAAAGAAGTGTGGAAGCTACAGGCCAACAGATGTGGCCAGAGGGAACAGTGGGTGGAAGAAACTGGGGAAGAGGAAGAAGAGGGGGAGGAGCCACAGCCCAGCACTTCTACCCTAAAGAGTCCAACCAGGGAGAAGCCCCACTATTGGTTGTCAGTGGTGTACTGTGAGGTCAGCAGCAGTAGAAATGCCAGGCATGCAATGGTGGAGGTGATGGTGAAGGTATACCTAGCTGAGCCACCAACACCGATCCAGTAGGACATCAGTGTTCCGTCTAAGCTGAGTTAGTGTGAACTAGCTCACACATTTTTGTTTTAGTTCAGGAAGGATGGCACCCAAGCAAACTAATTTATGCAGTAACCAAATTATTTGCTCACAACTTTAATGCCAGTAGCTCACAAAGGAGAATTTTTGCTCACAAGCCTCCACAGCTTAGAGGGAGCATTGCTGGGCATGTCAGCTGTCATCTGGCCTGACCTCTCTTGCGTAGCCATGAGTCTCCTCTCCTGCCCGCCCACCAGTGTCCAGAGCAAGCGGATGGCCTCCCACCTGGGAGACATTCTCAGCCCCCACCACTCCCACCTGGACCCAGCCAGGGTGGATGAGTTGGCCTTCCCCAAGGTCACACTCCTCCTGTTGGGCTAACCCTCTCTGAAACTTACAGAGTAAGATCCAAGCCTTTTGTTATCCCTCTGTGTGTCCCACCATTCCTCCTCCTCTTTGGGTGATCTGGCCTGTGGCCTGCAGGTTGTGTCCTTGGCACTTGAGTGGGAGGATGTCTGCCTCTGCCAGGTGAGGGTGGGCTGGCCCCACTCCCAGCCCTTTCTCACTGAAACTCCCCCTATGAGAAAACCTCTGGATACCCCCATTTACTTTTACCCTCCAAAGGAAATCTCCCTCTTCCTACACCACCTTCCTGAAACAACATCTGCCTCATAAGACAACATCTACCTCATGGAACAATGTCCACCTCAACAAACATCTGCCTGTACAAGCAATCCCCTATTTGAATACCCTTTTCCATTACATTTGGACAATTCACAACAGGTGCTCTCTTATTTGTACAACGTGTTCTGCCAATGGTGAATAACCAGAAATTTCACTTGGGGTGGGCTGTGAACAGAGGATCTATCTGTTTGGTCCCGAGGGGACCTTGGAGTATTGTCGGCACACCTCACTAGTTTCCAGTGTTTGTCAAAGGTCTCTGCCCAGCTGCTGTGGGGTTACTTTTTTGGGGGGCTGTCAAACCTCTGGGGATATCTGCCTTCTTCAGAGTCTGCCCTTGGAAACCTGGGGGGGGGGTGCAAGTGTAGGAGGGATGCTTGCCTTGCTTCCAGTTTCTAGCTGGGGGGGGGGGTCTGCTGAGGTGAAATTTCCCTGTGAAATTGGTGTGGCTGGCTTGTTTCTGAGCCATTCCATAGACACCTGTAACTGCAGCTGTCTTTTCCAAAGAGAGCACTGGGGAGGCCTTTTTTTGTGTGGGGGGGGTCTGAACTGGGACCCCAGAAAAATAATCTGCCCTCAACTTGGAGAGATTGAGGAGGAGTGTGTGGAAGTATGAGGTTTCCTGTGCATTTGGTGTGTGTAGCTTGCAGGAGGTCCATTCTATAAACTCTTAAACCTGCTCCTTACATTTCCCCTAAAAGCACTTTCCTGGGGACATCTTCTTTGAGGGGCCATAAATCAGACCCCCAAAGTTCAATCCTCACTAAACTTGGAGGGCATGTAGAGGAGCATCAGGGGGAGGTACCCTGTGAGCTTTGTGTCTCTATCTTGCATAGGATCTGTTCTATATACTCCTGAACCTCCTGAACCTATGCCTGTCATTTTCCCAGAAAACACTTTCCTGGGGGCACCTTCTTTGGGGGAATATAACTCGAACTCTGTAAATCCAATCCTTACCAAACCTGGAGGGCCAGTAGAAGAGAGTCACCCAGAGATCCCCTATTAGTTTGATGTCTCTAGCCAGGGCACCATTTTACCTTATCACAAACCTCATCAAACAAACCAGTTCACTTGGCGCCTAAAGGTTAGTGACAGGTCTTGGCTCATGAACTGGGCAAGCCACAGACCACAAACCAAAATTAATGGCATTTTCCTGATTTGTGCCCATCCCTATGTGAAAGACCTCTCCCTGAGACCTTGGAGAGCTGCTGCCATTTGGAGTAGACAATACCATCCTGATTCAGTATAAGGCAGATTCATGTGTATGTTCCCTAGCTTTCTCCCCAACTAGTTTGTCTCCCGCCAAAAAACTTCATAGCTGAATAGGCAATGGAGCAAAATGAAAAATCCATGTCAATTACAGAATAGTGCATAAGAAAATGAACACACACAGAGCAATTTATATTTGTGTACGGTATGCAATGGCCACGGAACCAGATGCTGGAGGGTGACTGTTGCCACTAATTAAATAAAAGACAGAGCAAATTAAAAGGGAAACTTAACATTGGCCATGCTCTTGTGTGTCCCTGCTAAGTCCTACAGAGAGAGGTGTCTTGAATGTGCTGTCATTGTAAATTACAAGGAAAATAATTCTAAATAAAAATGTTTCCCACTGAGGCAAGATCCAGAGAGATGGCTTCCAGAAGGGAGACCAGATGGTTCGGCAGCATTTATTGAAGAGCCTGTCCACTCTCCAACGTTCCGTAAATTAATTCACTGGTGTGGAGCCATTGCGGGATCAATGCTAATGGCAAATGATGTTCAACGGAGTCATGGCAACTTAAGTATGTCATTCGCAATGACTACTTTCACATCACAGGCTGATAACTTTGCTCAGGCACTCTTTCTTAGGAACAAAATTAACAGCAGCTTTGCACTTCCAAACAGTGAAAAAATGTATACCATTGACCAAAGAGTCATACACTCTGTCTATCTGGGATAGTCATCTTCTTCTCCTGAGACTACAGCTTCAGGAGAGACACAGATGGAAAGAAGAAGAAGAAGAAGAAGAAGAAGAAGAAGAAGAAGAAGAAGAAGAAGAAGAAGAAGAAGAAGAAGAAGAAGAAGAAGAAGAAGAAGAAGAAGAAGAAGAAGAAGAAGAAGAAGCTCCTTTCCTTTCCCTTCTCCTCCCCACAACAGCCACCCTGTGAGGTAGGCGGGGCTGAGAGCTCTCTGACAGAAATGTCCTTGAGAGAACAGCTCTGAGAGAACTGTGACTGACTCAAGGTCATGCCAGCAGCTGCAATTGGAGGAGTGGGGAATCAAACCCAGTTCTCCCAGATTAGAGTCCACACCTTAACTACTAAACCAAACTGGAAAGATGAGGGAGGATGGGGCCTTCTACTTAGCCAGCCAGGTCAGCTGAACTAACCCTGGGGAGGCAGATGGGTGGCCAGATCACCCTCACATCTATAAATGTAGCCAACATTTTTCAGTGCAATGCAAACTGCAGGTTGTTTTCTCTTCAACTAGATGTCATCAGTGTTAATCTTAGATTTATGGCTATTGACTGGAAATTCTCTTAAATCTCTGATTGGTAGTGGAAAGTGCTTTCAAGTTGTAGCCAATGTATGGCAATCCCATAGGGTTTTCAGGTAGATTGCTGTTGCCTGCCTCTGCATTGCAAACCTAGACTTCCTTGGTGGTTTCCCATCCAAGTACTAACCAAGGTCGACCCAACTCAGCTTCCAAGATCAGACAAAAATCAGGCTAGCCTGTGCCATCCAGGCCACGGCAAATCTCTTCTTAGGAACTTAGTTGCTGTAGATTTTCCAGGTTGTGTGACCGTGGTCTTGGCATTGTAGGACCTGACGTTGCGCCAGTAGCTGTAACTGGCATCCTCAGAGGTATAACACAGAAAGATGGAGTACTCTCTGTGTCAAAGTGAGCAGAAAAATGGTAGGCAGGTAATTTATATCTACCCTGGAAGGTGGGTTCGGGCTGAGTCATTATCTTCTAGTAGTTCTCCAGGCTATGAACATGCTAATGGAGGGGCTTTCCTGAGGAGGTTCTTTTGTCTATGGATTGTTTCCTGAGGAGGTTTGAGGAGGTTCTTTGGAATGGCTATTGAAACTCTAATCTTATCTGTAGTGCTATTGCCAGCTGTTGAGCATTTTGTGTTTTTCAGGACAGGAAACCATGCCCTGTTTATTTTTAAACTCTTTTCTTTCCTGTTGAAATTGTGTTTATGTTTATGAATTTCAATGGCTTCCCTGTGTAATTTGACATAGTAATTGGAAGTGCTGTCCAGTCTTTCAGTGCCCTGGAACAAAATGCTGTGTCCTCTTTGGGTTAGGCTATGTTCAGCCACTGCTGGTTTTTCAGGTTGGCCAAGTCTGCAGTGTCTTTCATGTTCTTTTATTCTTGTCTGAATGCTACGCTGTGCGGCCCTGATGTAAACTTGTCCACAACTGCATGGTATGCGGTATAGTCCTGCAGACGTGAGGGGGGGTCTCTTCTGTCTTTTGCCTGTCATAGCATCTGTTGTATTTTTCTGGTGGGTCTGAATACTGTTTGTAGGTTCTGTTTTTTCCTAAGTTTTCCCATCTGATCAGTGATTCCTTTGATATGTGGCAAAAACACTTTTCCTGTGGGAGACTGTTTTTCCTCAGTTGTTTGTTTTACCTTTGGTTTAATCGCTCTTCTGATTTCAAAATGGCTGCCACAAAATGGCTGCTGCAGGAGGTGGGACCAGCTACAGTATGGTCGTTCCAGCTGACCTTCAGTCACACAGTGAAGATGCTCGTGCTGTGGTGGCAGCTGCTGCCAAAGCAACATTTGTGTATGTATATATATATATATATATATATATATATATATATATATATATTGCACAACCTTTCAAAAGCCTTGCTGGGCAAAAGGCCCACCTGGCCCTGACCACTTTTTAAAAGCGTTGGAGGGAAGGAGGAGGAGGAGGAGGAGGAGATTGGATTTATACCCCACCCTTCACTCAGAGTCTCAGAGTGGCTTACAATCTCCTTCCCTTCCTCTCCCCACAACAGATATCCTGTAAACTAGGTGGGGCTGAGAGAGCTCTTGAGAGGACTGCACTTGAGAGAACAGCTCTGAGAGAACTTGTGACTGACCCAGCTGGCTACATGTGGAGCTGTGGGAAATCAAACCTGGTTCTCCCAGATCAGAGTCCTCACTCCTAACCACTACGCCAAACTGGCTTTTGGTAGGGGTCAGTGGGCTCCATGGGTCCCATGGGTGCCATGTTGGGAACCCATGTTTAGGTTATGGTTTATCAAAACTTAAAAAAAAAAAAAAAGTGGCAACCGTCACCTGAGGTGAAGTTCAGTGTTGTTAATGCTTCAACTAGGGGTGGAAAAAGCAAATCAAACAGATACAGGAAATTCCAAGTGCCTTAATGCTCTAAGGATGTTGATTGGAGAAGGTATGAAAAGTGTAACCAGCAAGGCAACTTATACTTCATTCAAGTGTTACTCCATATTCAAACTGAATCAGAAGGTATCTCCAGGGAGGTTATTCAACTGATCCAGACAGCTGGCTGGATTAAACTTTTTCTCCTTCTACTCAGATCCAAAGAAGGTTACAAACAAACCCTAGACAAGGGAAGTATGTTCTAGTAACACTACCTCTCATCTGTGCTTCAAGATAACAACAAAATTGCCTTCTTTTCTATGAAAGTATAATGAGAGCAGGTTGATCTATAATCTGAGATTTACAGGAACACGCTGTTCTAGTGTGCTGCCAAAACGAAATTGAAGTGCTTTGTGGGGGAACAGGAAGAAAAAAAGAAACTAATTAAGGCAAACAAGTGTTTTGGTCTGAATGCCACAAACAAGAAATGACAGTGGGCCCGTCTCCCTTTCTGACAACCGCCACACTGGAAGAAGTGACCTTAAGCATTTTAATTGCTTTGGGTTTCCAGCCTCAAGCGGAGACAGAGAAAAGACTGACTTAATGATAGCCGTAATACTGAACCGAGCCCAAAAGGAGCAAAACCTATACAGGATTTTATTTATTTATTTATTTATTTATTAAATTGGATTTACTAGGCTGCCCTTCCCCACGAGCAGGGCTCAGGACGTCTTACAACCATGTTACACATTCACATACGACTACATTGAAAACAGTCCAATAAATATCAATAAGTAAAAACAGTGTAAGGTAGTGGGAAATCCTGACTCCTCGGTCTCCCTGAGGGGAGGGGAGGGGCTATGAGGAATGAGGAGCCACATGCCATTGCCAGAAGAAGTCCCATCTCTGTCCTCAGCTGAAAACTTGGTGGAACATCTCTGCCTAATAGCTCCCGCAGAGGTAATAGCTCCCGCAGAGCGTGGATGTCTTCCGGCAGAGCGTTCCACCAGGCAGGGACCTCTCTCAGGTTGGGGACCACCAGCAACTTCTTATTTCCTGAGCCTTGTGATCTTCTGGGGGCATACTGGGAGAGGCGGTCCTGAAGATATGTAGTTCCCTGACCGCTAAGGCCCTTGAAGATCAAAACCAGAACCTTGAGCCTGATCCAGTGCTCCATGGGAAGCCAGTGCAGGTCACACAGCACTGGTTGAATATGTGCTATATGAGGAGTCCTTGTAAGGACCCGCACAGCTGCATTTTGGACCAGTTGAAGCTTCCGGGTTGGGCACAGGGGCAGGCCCGCGTAGAGCAAATTAGAGGTAATTGTTGCATGGATTACCGTGGCTAGGTCAGGGTGAGACAGGTAGGGAGCCATCTGCCTGACCTGGCAAAGTTGGAACAATGCCAGGTTGGCAACCTTCGCAACCTGGGCTTCCATAGATAAGGAAGAATCCAGAGTCACACCCAGGATCCTGTCGGTCTGTGCTGGTGCTAGAAGCACTCACTCAAGAGTCGGGAGGTGACAACCCAATCGAGCCTCCTTCCCACCCCCAGCCACAGAACCACCATCTTTCCTGGATTCAGTTTCAGTTGACTCTGTTTTAGCCATCTCACCACAGCCTCCAGACCCTCAGCAAGATTCCCTGGGACGGTATCTGGCCGGTCACCCATCAACAGGTATAGCTGGGTGTCATCAGCATATTGATGGCATCCCAGCCCAACATTCTACACCAGCTGGGCGAGGGGCCGCATATAGATGTGAAACAACATCGGGGAGAGAAGTGCCCCCTGAGGGACCCCACAGTCCAGTGGGTATCTTGATCCGTCAGTACTGTTTGGACCTATAGAAAGCAAGGGAGAATCGAGGACAAAAATACCACAGAGCTTCACAGCACTAATGCACTTCTACAGGAGTGAGGGCTTGCTCATTTGATTAATTGTTGGAGACATTTGGAGATTTCTCCAGTATTAAAAGGAATAGAAACCCAAAGTTTAGACTCATCACTTCCTCTTCCCTCCACAGGGGTGGGGACCCATTAAGATGGTCCGCCCAGGTGCTTTATGGATCCCAATTGCTTCCTGACTATACTTGAGGATTTCCCCCATCTTGGCTACTGCTGATTCTGTTGAGGCCCTTACTGCTCTCTGGAATAGGGGAATGGTCTGGGCTATTGACAATTACTCCTAAGTGCTCTCTCCCCCACACAGAGCCAAGCAGTCTTCTTAGTTTAGAAGAAGATAAGAGATTGGATTTATAACCTGCCCTTCACTACCCGAAGGGGTCTTGGAGTGACTTACAATCTCCTTTCCCTTCCCCTCCCCACAACAGACACCCTGTGGGGTAGGTGGGGCTGAGAGAGCTCTTTCAAGAACTGCTCATGAGAGAACAGCTCTGAAAGAACTTGTAACTGACCCAAGGTCACACCCACAGCTGCATGTGGAGGAGTGGGGAATCAAGCCTGATTCTCCCAGTTTAGAGTCTGTGCTCTTAATCACTACACCAAACTGCCTCTCCCAGGGGGGAAATGATGGCAATGGAACAGGGGGCGGGGCTGTTGGCTAGAGCAAATGGAGCCAGTATTAAAGCCTATTCTGTGGTGGTGATGGTGATGACAAGGTATAGGGTTGCCAGGCCCTGCAGTAGAGGCAGGGTTCCTCCACTGGTAGACCTCGCCTCCCTGCCACTGATCAGCTGGCCAGGAGGGAGGAATTTACTCCCCCAAAAAAAGAGGGAGGACCATCTGACTTGCAGCAACATATCTACTTCACTGCCCATGCGACCTGGAAGTGACATCATCACATCCAGGATGTTGAGGCGATGCTCTGGTATTTGGGCAAAAACTCTGTGGTAGAAGTCAGATTTACCATAGAATTTTTGCCCAAATACCAGAGCATCACCTCAAAATACTGGACATGATGACGTCACTTCTGGCCTTTCTGGGTGGTGATGTAGACATGCTGCTGTACATTGGCTGGGCCTTCCCTCTGCTTCCAGCAAGTCCCCCCCCCCGCCCCGATCTTCCACTGGTTTCCTGGAGGGATATTTCTCCACCACCATTCCATCTGCACGTAGTCCTTCAGCACAGCTGTTCCATGTGGTTCAGGGGCTCGTACATCCAGGGCTATTTTGGGGCAGGAATACACAGGAATGAAGTTCCAGCTGGCTCCTGAGTTGGCCACGCCTAGCAGGAACTAATTAGCATAACAGGCCACACCCAACAGCAGAAACTCATTAGGATTGGCTACATTAGGGGTGTGTGGCCTAACTTGCAAAGGAGTTCCTGCTACAAAAAAAGCCCTGGGTTTTGACAACAAGGTAAACAGAATAAGAAGCAAAAGGTGGGTGTGGCTGGATGACTACACTTCTGGTAACATGGGGGTGCAGCCTAATGTGCTAATGAGCTGTGTTGTCAGGGGTGTGGCCTAATATGCTAATGATTTTCTGTTGTTGGGTGTGGCCTATTATGCTAATGAGTTCCTGCTGGGCTTTTTCTACAAAAAGAGCCCTGCTTACATCATAGCCCCAGGGAACTGGACTCTGACCGCATGACAGTCCACTGTGATCAGTTTGCTAATTACTTTGAAGACAAAATCGCCTAGATCCACTGTGATGGTACCTCTCTTTTATTTTGTGTGGTTAGGTGTAATGTCGTTTTAAATTTCCTGTTGTTTCTTTCTCTCACTCAAAGTATCTATCGCTGCCACCAGGAATTTAATGCCAGTCTTTAATTAACCTTTCCCACAGTATCGTGCCCAAGCAATAAGGCTCCTTCGTTGGACTATGTGGTTCTGAGGGTAAGACTCTGGGTTCAGAATAAGCAAGATAAAACTTTATTGGTAAAAGAAGTGTATTGGTTACAAGATGTTTTGTTAAGTTGCTCAGTAAAATTTGTCCCTTTTTACTCAGGTCTCTGTCAGCTTTCCCCCCTCACACTCTTATAATTCTCAGGCAATATTAGATTTTGCCTAATATGCCCCTTTAAGTATATTTTCTTCCTCCTTTAGAATCTTAATGCCTTTCACAGCACTTCTATGTGATTCTAGTTAGAAGACTACTTCTCAGACTCTGTGTAGATTGACCACAACTGACAGCTGCTGACTGCTGACTTCAGACTCTGAACTGAACACCCTGCTTTCTCTCTCTCTCCACACATACACATACACACACCACTAGCTCTGCCCACACACTCTCGGTCACCAACCAATCGCCTCACTCACTCCCCTCCCCTTGTTCTTCTGACACTTACCAACTAGGTAAAGAAACACACACACACATAACTTGAAATCATTACATCCACTCTGAGTTAGATGCTGGGTTGGATGCATGTTCAGATGGTGTACCTTTGGTACCTGCTTCTCTGATTTATATGGATACCTTTCAGTTTGTGGATACTGAGGTTATGGACAGGTTCCTTGGACAGCAAAGACCTTCCATCTCTGTTCCCAACGTCTGTCCTTTCTGGCTGATAAAAGCCACCACAGGGGGGCTGCCCAGGTGTGAAAAGGTAGTGACAAATGCTTAATTGAGAGCGGGAGTTATGGTACATGTGCTCAAGGAGACAGAGATTAGACCTGTTCTTCAAGCAAACAAAATCTAACCTGGAGGAAGAAGTTGCTTGTTGTTCAGTCGCACAGTCGAGTCCAACTCTATGTGACCCCATAGACCAGATCATGCCAGGCCCTCCTGTCTTCCATTGTCCACTGAAGTTTGCTCAATTTCATGTTCGTTGCATCAATGACACTGTCTAACCATCTCATCCTTTGTCGTCCCCTTCTTCTTTGACCTTCAATCTTTCCCAGAATCAGGGTCTTCTCTAGTGAATGCTCCCTTCTCATTTGGTGGCCAAAGTATTTGAGCTTCAACTGCAGGATCTGGCATTCCAGGAAACAGTCAGGGTTGATTTCTTTTAGGATTGACTGATTTGATCTCCTTGCAATCCAAGGGACTCTCAAGAGTCTTCTCCAGCACCACAGTTCAAAAGAATCTATTCTTCGGCGCTTCGCCTTCCTTATAGTCCAACTCTTGCAGCCATACATTACTACAGGGAATACCATTGCTTTGACCATGCGGACTTTTGTTGGCAGGGTGATGTCTCTGCTTTTTATCATGCTGTTTAGGTTTGCCATCACTTTCCTCCCCAGGAGCAGGTATCTTTTAATTTTATGGCTGCAGTCAACATCTGCAGTGATCTGGGATCCCAGGAACATGAAGTCTATCACTACTTCTACAACTTCCCCTTCTATTTGCCAAGGAGTGATGGGGCCAGATGCCATGATCTTAGTTTTTTTCAAGTTGAGCTTCAAGCCCACTTTTGCGCTTTCCTCTTTCACCCTGAGCAAGAGGCTCTTTAGGTCCTCTTCACTTTCTGCCATCAGAGTGGTATTGTCTGCATATCTGAGGTTATTGATCTTTTCCCCCTGAGCAAGAGGCTCTTTAGGTCCTCTTCACTTTCTGCCATCAGAGTGGTATCGTCTGCATATCTGAGATTATTGATCTTTTCCCCAGCAACCTTAACACCAGCTTGTGATTCATCCAGGCCAGCATTTCACATGATGTACTCGGCATATAAATTAAATAAGCAAGGTGACAATATACATCCTTGTTGTACTCCTTTTCCTATGCTAAACCAGTCAGTTGTTCCATATCCGGTTCTAACTGTTGCTTCTTGACCCTTATACAGGTTTCTCAGGAGACAGGTGAGGTGGTCTGGTACTCCCATCTCTTTAAGAACCTGCCATAGTTTATTGTGATCCACACAATCAAAGGCTTTAGCATAGTCAATGAAGCAATGAAGAAGAAGTTGCTAGTCTTCTTTAAAAGAGCTACTTGCTCCATTTTTTCTCCCTCTCCCTCCCTCCCCAGAGGAGGAGGGGAGGATCCCTCAGTCAATCAAAGGAAGGATTGTGTTCTTTCCTCTCCCAAGCAGGAAATAGGAGATGCTGAAGGGAGGAAGCTGTGATGCCAGAGGAGGAATACAGAGCCCGGGGGAGGAGTAAAGGGAAGGGGGAGTGTGTGTTTGCTTGCAGGGGAGGAGGGAAAATGTTGCTATTCCTGGAATGCCATTCCTGCTTGTTCCTGCTTGAAATGACCCCTGTGTGTGTGTGTGTGTATATGTATATATATATATATATATATATATATATATATATATATATATACACACACACACCAAAGAGAAGAAGAAGAAGAAGAAGAAGAGGAGGAGGAGATTGGATTTAAACTCCACCCTTCACTCAGAGTCCCAAAGTGGCTTACAAACTCCTTTCCCTTCCCTTCCCCACAACAGACACCCTGTGAGGTAGGTGAGGCTGAGAGAGCTTTTTCCAGAACTGTCCTTGAGAGAACAGCTCTGACAGAACTATGTCTTGCCCAAGGTCATCCAGCAGCTGCAAATGGAGGAGTGGGGAATCAAACCCAGTTCTCCAAGATTAAAGTTCATGCACTTAACCACTACACCAAACACATACATATATACATGTATACACATGCATGATGCCCACATTCAGCTGTACCTCAGTTTCACCTCTGAGCTGTAACTGGACAAATACAATGGAGCATAAGTTTCACTGAATCAAGCAGTCATGCTTCTGAGTATACATATGTTGGATGGATTCTCCTAACCATATTCCTGGCTTCTTATATTTGGGGCTTATCTTGGGAACTCTGCCCCAGCAAGAATTCATTTGCACAGTAAAACATGTGAGATCTGGTGGTTTTCTTTAGCCTCAGTGTAAAAAAAAAACACCCCCTGCTAGTTAACCAGTGAATCCCATTCACATTTTAAGATCATTAGGTCTTGCCTGTTTCCATTTTTTTTATCCCCCATCATAGCTATGGAGGAAGCAATTAGAAGGAAATGTACTGGTTACAGCTTTTATCAAGGACGTTGCTAACTTGATTTCATTTCATTATTAAACTCCTGATTCAATTAAAATAATTTTAGTTCTAGGACAAGCCTGGAAAGTTGTCTCAAGTTTTTAAAAGCCCAGGAAATAAAAATTTCTAATGATAATAGCAGCCAATTTGAGAGCTCTGCGAAAATTTTGAATTGTCTACTCCAAGCTAAAGGCTCAGACAGATGGGATTTACTTAAAGGCATGGCTTTCATGGGGCCGAATGAGACGTCACACAGGATGCGGACAGCTGCCAGACATGCCAATGCTGGGCTGAATTAAGAACTTCATTTCAAGTTCCTGCCTGGGAATTAAGATCGCAGGGAGAGGCTCTCCTGACTGCCTCACCAATCAAAGAAGCTTGTCTGGTGGGCACCGAAGAGAGGGCCTTTTCAGTGGCAGCCCCGTGATTATGAAACAACCTCCCCATGGAGGCGTGCCTGGGCCCCTTAGTCTTGATCTTCAGGAGGCAACTGAAGACAGTTTTATGAAGAAGAAGAAGAAGAAGAAGAAAGAAGAGGAAGAAGAAGAAGAGGGGGGAGGAGGAGATTGGATTTATACCCCACTCTTCACCCGGAGTCTCAGAGTGGCAACCTGTGAGGTAGGCGGGGCTGAGAGAGCTTTTTCCAGAACTGTCTTTGAGAGAAGAGCTCTGACAGAACTATGGCTTGCCCATAGTCATCCAGGAGCTGCATGTGGAGGAGTGGGGAATCAAACCTGGTTCTCCCAGATTAGAGTCCGTGCATTTAACCGCTACACCAAACTGGCTCTCACCAGTTTAGGACCCTATTTGACTTTTTTTTTTTTAAATTATTGACAGTCCTAAGTGAGATTTTAAATTGGGTATTCTTTCTTATAATCTATGTTTTATTTACATTATAAGCAGCCTTGAGTTCTGGAAGGCAGAAATATGGCTCACAGATGTTTTAAATAAATAAATAGGTACCACTCTCTGTTCGGTCCCCCTTACATAAGAGATGGCTGCCAAGGAGAAAGAGGGCTGAATGTGTGCTGAGGTTCACCTGGCACCTCTTCTGCTGGCATTTAGGTACCAGGCCAAAGTGTTTCTGTTCCTGCTCTTTTCATTGAAAGCACATCCCAGGTTTGTTCTTGTGACTCCCAGATGCCAGGAACTATCCAATATTCCTTCTTCCCTTGTACTCTGTAAACGGAGTAGAGTCCATCTTGGGTTGCTCCCCAAGGAGTTCCAGAGAATCCCATTTGCTCAATTGTTTTCCAGGCAATGATAGAAATTGAATCGTAGAATCACAGAACTGTATGTGACATCTGGGGTCATCTAGTCCAACCCCCTGCACAATGCAGAAAATTCACAAACAGCTTCCACTCCACACCTGCAGTGACCCCTGTTCCATGCCCAGAAGATGACAAAAGATCTCCAGGACCTCTGGGCAAACTTCCTGACCCCAAAGTGGTGATCAGTATTTCCCTGGGTGTGTAAGAAAAGGCCACAATGAGAGCTTCCAGTTTTTGGCTCAATGATGGCGGTCACTCTCCCCTTCACTCGGGGGAGTGACACACACACCAGTGGTATGGAGGGAGGCTGCTGGTGCAGTTTCCCCATGGAGCCCGAGGGTAGGGCTCCTAGCCATAGGGCTTTTGAGGGATAGCCTCTTCGATGGTGTAATGCTGAAGGATTGAGGCACGCCTCTGCCCTGATGGTCCTGCTGCTGTGTGGCTTTCGGGCACTAGCTGGGTTGGCCAGAACAAGCGCTGGAAATAGAGCAGAATTGCGATAACAAAACTGAGGTTGAGTGGGACTGACAATGAATGTGAGTTAGACTTAAACAGACTATAAATCAAGCGGAAGCCCTTATACCCCCCTATCTTAAGGACGGGAGAGAGGAGGGATGCCTGCTGCTTACATAAACTGATAGGTGAAAAAGAAGGGGGGGGACAGGGATTACAAGCAACTGACTTGTTTTGAGAGGCTTACCAGAGTGGATTCATTCCGAAAGTGATTTTCAGAGTGGTGAAACAGCGATTGGCTTTTGTAAACAATTAGGCATAATGGCGGACACGGGGAAGAAAGGAGTGAAACTGAAACCAACAGGTGGTCAAAGTCTGAGGCTGGAAGAGGGGGTCGACATCATAAAGCTCCTAGCGGATACTCTCAAGCCTGTGATGGAACAACTTGCTGGTATTAACCAGCAGTTGGCCACACTTAATCAAATCTTTGCATCACAGCAACTCCAGCTGGAGGAGACGGTTAAAAAGACAGAGCAAACAGAGGAAATAGTTAAAGAAATGTACTCCATAAACAAGAACATGAAGAAAAAAGATGGGAGAATTAGTGAATAAGCAGAACTACCAGGAAAACTGTTTACTGCAACTACAAATGGAAAAAGCAAATATGGTTCTCAGATTTCAAGGGGTCCTTGAATGAGGACCTGAAAAAAGTGCTCAGCTAAATTATTGCATCAGTAACAGGCTTGAAAGCGGAAGAAATCATTGTAGTGTATAGGGTGTACTCTAACTACACCAAAAAAAAAAAAAAAATAGCCTGCCTGAGGAAATAACAGTCAGATTCTCAGGAAGACAGACCAGAGATGTAATTTTGAAAGCAATGTCAGCAACTCCACTGAAACTGGGAAGCACAATCATTAAAACTCTAAAGGACATTTCATTTGAAATTTGTCAGAAAAGGAAGAGCTACAAGGACTTGATTCTTTTTCTTCAAACTAATAAAATCTCATATAAATGGGTGGTGCCAGAAGGAGTCTTTTTTAAATTTAACGATAAAAGAGAGAAGATTGACTCCATCTTTAAAGCTAAAGACTTTCTAAAATGCCACCTGGGAACAAAAGAAGGAGAAATCGGTCGAGTGGCTCTACTCCCTCAGAGACGGATGAAGACCTGGCCGAGGAAGAGGGCACTGCAGCCATTAAAGCATCTTATGATTTAAGAGATAGAAAGCCTAGATAAAGGCAGAAGGACTCTGATAATTGCCTTTATGAAGCGAGTGACGGGGATGCTCTGGAATTCCCTCATAACAAGTAACAAATTAATACAGTAGCTGAGCTAGATAGGAACTTACAGTTTGCATTGTTTACTAACACGAGAGTACTAACATTTAGATTAACAGGGATAAGATCTCCTTCTCTTGGGTTTTTAGTTTAGTGTGGGTTTCTTTTCTTTATCCTTAGTTGTAGTCCCCCCCCCTATTTTTCTTTTGTAGTTTGTAGCGTATAAGCAAAAAAATCAATAAAAAATCCCCTTCAGGGGGCCAAAAAGAAAAAAGAAAAGAAAAAAGAAAGGGCCACAATGTCATCCTCAAAGTTCCCAAGTTGATATCAGTGGTAGGGTTGCCAACTCCAGCGTGGGAAATTCAAGGAGATTTGATGGCAGAGCCTAGGGAGGGTGGAGTTTGGGGAGGGAGCTCAGAAGGGATGTAATGCAAGAGATTCCACCCTCCAAAGCTGCCCTCCCCTCCAGGGGAAATGATCTCTGTGGTCTGGAGATCAGTTGTAATTCCAGGAGATCTTCAAGCCCTACCTGGAGGCTGGCAGCTCTCATCTGTGGCCCTAAGTCTTCAAGACTGTTATTTAAATCCATAAATATGATATGCAAAGTCTGAGATGGAGGTATGATTCCTGAGTTATTAATTAGTGTAAAAGCAGGAGCCATCTGCTTATTCCACCATTGTGGGTTAGCTTTCAAAAGATCAACTGGTATAGAATCTGGGCCTAGTGTCTTACCTGGTCACATCTGCTTACTTCAGCGCAATGCTGGGTAAAACCAGGGGCCTGGGATCAGCATCAGGAGGTGCTCTCAGAGTCCATTTCAAAAGATTTATCAAGCATAGAGGAGAAATGCTGTTCACAGATCTCCTAGCCTGAGAAGGATTACAGTGCCATAAAAATCCCATAACAGCAGAAAACACTGTAATGAGATGCTAAATAAATCAGAAATTAAAATTAACTTGTGCATGATTATTTTTTATATATGTTGTGTCAGAATTATACCCTTTGATGATTTAAAAATTGTACTTACCTTTGTAATTAAGTATATAGACTTCAGTAGAAATGTAGAGTTATATGTCTTTATAGTATATAATTCTTACACAACATATATAAAAAATAATCTTACACAAGTTAATTTTAATTTCTGATTTATTTAGTGTCTCATTACAGTGTTTTCTGCTGTTACTGATTTACAGATCTCCAACTGATAGGGCTCCCAGGTCTCCTCCTGGCCTCCGGAAGGGAATGGGGGGTGGGGTTGCCATGTCTAGTTGGGAAACTCATGGAAATTTTGGACTGGAGCCTGGGGAGGACAGGGACCTCAGTGGGGTACAATGCCAGAGAGTCCATCTTCCCAAGCATCCATTTTCTTCAGGGGAATTGATCTCTGTAGTCTGGACTTGGACTGCAATTCCAGGGGATCCCCAGGTCCCACCTGGAGGCTGCCATCCCTTGTGCATGATGGTAAATTAGATAACCTGGAAACACCATTATTAACCAGATTCCAGGATTCATTCATTCTGTTGGCTGCTCTACCCCTCGCATAAAGCAGTTTTTGCACACGACTAGATCAATTCTGTATTAAAATGTTCATTGATCTTCGAGGATGCTTATCTACTTTTAAACTATTTGCCTGTCTCTTGGAGACTAACTGATGATCAATGGAAATGGACCTTCCATGCCATTATTGGTGCCAAAAGACTTTATTTATTTACTTATTGAATTTATTAATCACCAGGCTCTGGGCGATGTACAACAGTCATAAAAAAACAAGTCTAAAAGCAATGAAAGACATTAACAGCACATTTCAGAAAAGGAGGTCAAATGGCGAATACTAATTAATCCAGTTTCAAACAGCCACTTTGTGGGGGAGGAGAACAAAACAGATAACCAGCAGAAGGAGCAGAAAAAGGTGCCAGCCAGATGGAAACCATTACTATACTCAACCAAAAGCCTGGCAGAACAAATCTGCCTTACAGGCCCTGCGGAATTGCATAAGATCCTGCAGGGCCCTAACGGTATTTGGAAGAGAGTTCCACCAGGTTGGGGCCAGGACCAAAAAGGCCCTGGTCCTGGTTGAGGACAGTTGGATAGTTTTAGGATTGGGGACCACCAGTAAGTTGTTATCTGAGGCGCGTAACACTCTCCCAGGGACACAATGAAGGAGATTATCTCATAAATGCATCAGCCCCTGACTGCTCAAGTCCTTATAGGTAAACTAGCAGAAAGGCCTGTTGCATCCAGAAATGCAACGGGCCCCAGACAGAGGCCATGGGAAGCCCCCCTCTCCAAGTCCTAGCGAAGGAGAGCGGCACGACTCTCCAGGGTCCAACCAACGGACCTAACAGGCAGTGGAGTGGTGGTGAGGGAGGGAGTCCTGTCAGGGCCTGGCAGCCAAGGCAGTTTCTGCAGGCATGGTGGCGGCCTGACACGTTGGTGGGCCTGCAGGGTGAGCAAGGGGCTACTGGTGCCGCCAGCGCCTCTTGTGCACTGGAGCTTCCCGCCTCCCAGTGACACCCCTACCTGGGGCTTTGGCCCAAGCAAGGTGCCACCTCCTCCTGTTGGCTGTGGTGGTGGTGATGGCCCCTGGTGTGGTGAGGAAGGGCACAGTGCCACCAGTGCCTCCTGTCCACCATGGCTCGCTGCCTCCCACCGAGTGTCATATGTGGTGGTGGAGGTGAGGCAAATGAGGGAGTCCTTCTGGGGGCTGGGGATCAATGAAGGCAATGCCGCCTCCTGTTTGGCATGGCACCGCCATGATCTCCTCTGTGGCCCACAGGCCGAGCAAGGGTGCAGCAGCAATGGTGCTGGCTCCTGTCTGCCACAGCAGCACCATTATAGGCCTCGGCCTCCGGACCCTCCTGCTGGAGCATCCCACCCATCCAGCGGCTGTCAGCACACTGCATCTGAAACGCTGGGTGGGGCTTCTGTGGGCAGGAGGAAGGACAGGATGGGAGGCCATGCAGCCAGTGGCCAGGGAGTGCTTTGTGACTGGCAGTTGAGGCAGCCAAAGGCTGTGGGGGCACATGGAATGTTGAGGCGAGAGGGACATGAAAACTCAAATATAAGGAGAGATACTAAAACCTTGAAATTGACTCGCATTACAACACTGGGGTGATACACACCCACCTTCCATAATCCATTGGACTGAGAACTTTACAACCTTATCAACATTTGAAAATATGTCATATAGACAACAATTAGGCATGGACATGTTTTTTAGATATTTGAGAAAGTTTTATAGACGCTTATCTAAAGACTTGCCACCATTGCTGTTATTATATTTTGTTGTGTTTTTTTATTTTCTCTTTGGGGATTGCTATTAAGAAATGGGGGGGGGAGATAGTTATTTGAACCCATACTAATTATTACTCTGAATCCCTCACCTTCTAGTTCATTTAAGAATGGTTTATAATTTGAGCCTTGTCATTAATCTGTTGTTATAATTTTGGAGGCTGTAGGGGAGTTTAGCTTGGGGGTTGGATTTATTTTATTTTATCTGAAATCTTGCATTTTACATCATTTTGCGTTTTGTATAAATTCATATTGCCAAAAAGCCTAAGAGCTGTATAGATGTGCATGTTAATAAATGGAATTGCATCCCATATTTTTGCCCTTTTGTTGTTGTTTTTAATAACCTTTATAAACAGCTTGTTTGATGCTATAGCCTGTTTGACTTTTTTTTGTGGCTTGCTCTTAATATTGGTTTAGGCTGTTTCTAAAGGAGGGACCATGACTGGGTGGTAGAACATCTGCTTCATATGCAAAAGGTCCCAGGTTCAATCCCTGGCTTCCCCACTTCAATGGATCAGATAGTAGGTGATGTGAAAAACCTCTGCCTGAGACACTGGAGAGCTTTGACCAAGCAGAGTAGACAAGAGTGACCTTGACAGACAGATGGTTTGACTCCATAGAAAGGGCTTCTGTATACTTTCATGATGTTCTGTGTTACATGTATGACTGCCAGAACCAAGGCAGTTTTAATATTGGTGGGGCTAACCTGACTGTGTGGTTTTATTGACTTTTTGATCAGCTTTTACTTTGTGTTTAGCCATCTCAAGCAAGTCTTCAGTGAGGCAGCCCCCCACATTTTTCTAATAAATGGAGTTCTCTGTCCTCTCTCTATAATCTGTACCTATAGAAATCCATGATGTGACATAGGGTGCAGTCATATGAGATGTTTGTTGTGGCAGTATATTGGCTCTAAATAAGCCGCTTGAGTTTGGGATGTCTTGTGTTGATCACACAGCACCCCCAAGCCAGCATCATAGTGCCGCAGGCCTGTGGTTGGTCATTCACATCCCTAACATGCCGCAACCATGGACCCATGGCTGGGTTGGTTGTTGTTGTTTTTCCCTACACCCCCCTATGTGTGCACAGAAGCAGACAAGTGTGCATGTGCTCCTGACCACATTCTGTGGGGGCACTGAAGCACACATTGGAGTGGGGTTGAAAGAAAAAAAGGACATGCTGGAAATGGAGAGGACCAGGGCTCTTTTTGTAGCAGGAACTCCTTTGCATATTAGGTAGCACACCCCTAATGTAGCCAATCCTCCAAGAGCTTACAGTAGCCCCTGTAAGAAGAGCTCTGTAAGCACTTGGAGAATTGGCTACATTAGGGGTGTGTCGCCTAATATGCAAAGGAGTTCCTGCTACAAAAAGAGCCCTGGTCAGTGGACCATCACACTGCTCATTTGTTTTCATGGCATGACCGGGCAATCAGATGCCTGGAAACTTGCCATGGAAATGCCTCACTGAGGTAGGGTTACCAAACCCCCGGTTTGGCAGGGATCCCCTGCTTGGGGGGGGTGTTTCTATCTGCCCCCAAGCCCCAACACCCACAGCCACCCCTCTCCCTTCTTTCTTGAAGGGCTCCCTTTAAATGCAAAGAGCTGGCGTTCCCTGCTCACCTGAATGCCAGCTCCAAAGGCAGCCTTCCCCGCATGCTGGATCTCGAGCAGAGATTGGGGTGCCTGGAAACTGCTCTTAAAGGGGCAGTGCAGGAAGCTGGCATTTCCCCGCAAGCCCAATCTCCGCTCAAGATCGAGCGCGCAGGGAAGGCTGCCTGTGCTTAAATGGAGCTGGCATTCGGGTGAGCAGGGAAATGCCAGCTCTCTGCAGAGCATTTCCCCACACGCAAGGGACACATGGCTGGGGGGGGGGAGCGGATGTCCCCAATGTGATGTCTTCACATCAGGGATGCCCTGCCCCCTCCAGGAACGGCCCCCAAAGTCCCCCGCTGCGGGCGAAGATGGACTTGGCAACCCTACGCTGAAGTAACCCTCAGAATTTGCTGGTGGCTACTATCTGCTATTTAACCCACTCCCAAGTGGTGCGGTGGAGCCAGACGTGTGCATTTGATCGCACCCATTTGATCCAGAGGGGAAGGATGGCTATGTCAGGCCAAACTGCTCACGTGACCACACCCAGAGTGGTTTCCAGTCATATCAATACAGGAAGAGAATGGCCACTCAGCAAGGAGTTGTGCTTTTCATGAGCAACCGCCTATCTCATTCCGTCTCTATGCTCATTCACTTTCATTAATCATTTCAGTTGTGGCGAGTTTATTGTATGTTTCCTGCATTATTATTATTATTTTAATAAATTGGCTACTCGACTGCCTGTTGCAATGGCGTTTCCACCAAAACTTCACCCAAATCAAAGCAGTTTGGGGTTTCCTCATCAAATAAAAGACTTTGAGAAGATTTTTCCAGGAGGTGTTTGCACATCCCCAGTTGAAGCATTGCTCAAAAGAGTGTGTTTATCATGTGCTAGTGATTAAGGATCCACCAGAAAGCCTTGTGGCAACTAAAACTTAAAAGAAAATACAGACTTTCAGTAAATCCATACCGTGATGAGATGCACTTTTGCAGAAGATTAACATTACTAACACATAAAAATAGTACTTTGGGCTAACTAAAATACCGTCTTCAAAGCTGGAATGCATGCATTATTGATTTGCTATATAATGAGATACACCAAACCAGAGCCTCAATTTGCTGAAAAGGTTATGCAAAGCTAGAAAATCCTTAGATTGAGAATGTTGACATGACTGTTCATTGTTTGTAACTGCCTATAAATGCACAGTCTTGTCAAACATTGGCTGCAACCCTAAGAATACATGCAATACAGTCTTAAAGCAGGTTATTATGACAGACTGCACTGGGATTTCCTGCTCTCTTATAAATGTGTTGAGGGTTTCAGACTGACTTGAAATTAAATTCCATTACTGGTGAGTTTCTCTTTAACGGAGCCCATGCATTTAGGGATTCCAGCTTTGCGATACTGTGATTATCCACATTCTGCAGATTATGAATGCCCACTTTTGCAAGGAAATGTCCTGGGTATGGCACAGGTTGAGGCTATTACTTATGCTTGTGGTGGTGGTGGTGGTGGGGGAATGAGGAATGTATGTGGAAGAGTGGAATGGCAGAATTTGCAGAGAATTGGTCCCCCAAGCCCTTCTGTTTCTAGAGTTCATATCTTCATGCAGGCTTCCCACTGGTGAATAAGATGGAACTTTAAGCCAGTTTCAGCTTCATTTGTGTCCCAGTGTTGAGGCCATAAACCATCGTTATTTGCACCCAGGGCTTCTTTTTTTTAAGGTGGGGGGAGAGATGCCAGAACTTTCAAGAGGGAAATGAAGTTTTCAATCTGTATCGGAAACTCATGAACTTCTACACATTTTTAAAAGAATTTGTCCCCCGGAAATAAAGCCCTGTTTGCACAACTGTTCAGAGTACACCGCTAGTTGTTGCTTGTTTAACAAACTGTCCTTTCCAACTGCTGGTGGGAAGTACCATCAAGTCCCCGCTACAGATTTTTCAAGGCAAGAGATGAACCAAGGTGATGTGCCATTGCCCGCCTCTGCGTAGCATCCCTGGACTTCCTTGATGGTTGCCCATCCAAGTATCAACTAGGGCTGGCTCTGCTTAACTTCTGAGATCAGACAAAGTTAGACTAGCCTGGGCCACCCAAGTCAAGGCATCCTTTCCAGCTACTCATATGCAATACTTCTATCTATGGACATTTAAACCATTGCATGATTATCCATTGGCCTCAAAGACCTTGAGAAATGCTTGTGAAATGCTATGGCACCTCTGTGCTCGACAAGACGACCAAAATGATCATTAATATAGCAACCGACGTGTTTACCAGTTTTGCTGTTTATACGGTTCTTTGCTATTCTAAATGGTTGTAACTTCAGATTTCATACTTGTTATTTGATTTCAGCTCATTGGCTGTATCTCTCTTTCCAGATGAATGATTGTATTTAACTAAGTGGGTGCATTCAGGTGGGCCATGTAGTCCACTTTTGGCATGCTTCAGTAACCGATTTTATATCCACATTCACACACCCAACATCTGTGCACCACCCCCAGACGTCGCTTTCTGGCTCAAACCCCATTTAAAATGGAGTATTTTGTTACCAGGTCCCCAAGTGGTGTTTTCCTGATTCTCCAGTTCTAGCCACACTTTTCTGACATCTGATGGCTCCTGCAATGTTGAGCCACTTCTGCTCAGAAGCCTGAGGCTTCCGCTCTTCACCCGCCATTTTATTTTAGCGTTGGTGGTATGCGCACAGGCGGAGCTCTGCTCCCACATTATTAAAAACAATGTTTAAACAGTGCCTAGTTTTCTTGGTTAGATGAGTTTGGGATCTCACAGAGGCAGGCCTGTAGCCAGGATTTTGTAATTTGGGGGGCCTTTAAATAAGTCAGGGGGCACTGACGTCACAAAATCAAAAAAAAAAAATTAAAAGAGAGCTGGGGGGCAGGGGGCTGGATGGGAAGTCAGGGGGCCTGGGCAGGTAGTCAGGGGGCCAGGCCCCGAAACGCCCCACTGTAGCTACAGGCCTGCACAGAGGCCAGTTCCGGGATAAAAGTTTAAAGGGAAGTGTTCCTTTAAAGTTTAAAGGGAAGTGTTACAGCAGTTGGGTTGGAAATCACTGTTCTGCACACGTGCGGAAATTTTAATTCTACAGACGGCTGCCTGTGTGCATGCCCAAACTGAGAGAAAAGGGAGGGGAAAACCCAACGCACGCTCCCGAGTGTGGATGGCAGGGAACGATGTGGCTCCGCAGCGATCCAGAACAAGGAGGTGAGTGTGATCACGATTCTCCAGGTTAAAAAAACCAATGCATCGGGACCGGAGCAATTTAAACCACGCTGTCTGACTGCACTCTATATGTCACAAATAATGTAATTTACGTTATCAATAAAATATTTTTTAAAAGACTATCCTATTTGAAACTGTAAATAAAGAGGGAGGTTTTGGGCACCCCTCATTTCATTACCCCCATTTGCTGTCCATGTAGAGCTGATCTGCCCAGTCAGACGATGAATTTCCTGGGGCACACGTGTGTTGTTGTTTTTTGTTTGTTTTTTGACAAAGCACCTGTACCTTAAAGCAAAGAGGCAGTCCTGACTTGTCTCCACCTTATGAAGCAAAAGGTACTTCAGAAGAACCTAGAAGTCATCACAACTCCGTGTCTGCAGGAAGGATCTGTTCAGAGACAGCTCAATCCACTGTAGAAGGGTGCTTCACTTGCATTCTCTCAGTATTCTGTGACTGGACCAGAAACCTGTGGCAACCCATCTTTTGACTGCCACCTGAGGCAGCTCTTCTGTGGTGGTGGGTGCCCCCTCAAATGACCACAATCTCAACAAGACTGGAGAACCCTGATGTGGAATAATTAATGATAATACTTGCTTTCTTGTATCTCCAGCTGGATTTTATTAGCAAGCCAGGCATCAGGATACCGTGTATGGAGGCTTGAACTCACACAAACAGAATTTGCAGGAAACCCAGGACATTGCCAGACATTCTGCCTAGCTGGGAATTCTGCTCTTGGTAGCCAGCTTGAAATAAACCAATTTTCCCATTAAACTTAAAAGCATGTTTACCAGGTAAAAGTCAACAGCAGGAAGAAAGGCGCTTTATTCTTTAAACACACACACACATACAAAAGTAAAGCTGTACTAATCAAGCGCTCTTACTTTCACCATTATCCTGATTAACTATCATTAAGTCCCTCACAGCAGCGAGCAAGCTGCTAGTTTAAAAGGCTATTATTTCTCCTCTGGAACAAACATGACAATATCAAAAGGGACACATACAATAATCAGAAATATGAGATCCTTTGAAACTTTTAAATGCATTAGGAAAATGTAGAACAACAGAACAAAGCCGGCTTATGTTGGCTAGTGATTTTCTATGCCGCCCCCTTCATTCCCTTCTGACTTTCTCTGGAGGGGGCACATATAGGGTTGGATTTTATGACCCCCTTCTGCTTTGATGGATCCTATGACTGTCTTCCATTTTGTCTTCCTTCCTTCACCAAGCATGGCCAAGACTCACCTCTGTCATAGTTTGCGGTCCAGGAAGTGGGAGAGGCTGGAAGGAGGTAGGCCTGGCCACATTGTGTTCTCTGGCAAAGGTGGGTTGGGGGGGGCAGGTCGGTTCTCCTGCCGCTCACCATGTCGGACCATGAGTCATAGTGCAGGGTGGGGGGAGAGCCCGTGGGTGGCTATTTAAGCAGGCTGACACCGGCCTCTGGCCTCTGCTTTCTTCTGTTCGCTGGCTTTTCCTGTCCACTGTGTCCCCCAGACATGCCTCCGTCCATGTGCTTCCAGCTTTCAACCCAACTTTGGAGGAGACTTCCTCAGCCTCCTCAGCTGATCCTCGGGGAGCCACTCCTTTTGGGAAGCACTGCTTTTCATGGCTTTCTTTCTTTTCTTTCTTTTTGTTTTTGGTTTTATTTGTTTTGAAGGGGCGCCATTGGGGATCCACTCCCTTTGGGAGGAGCTGCTTCCGTGGCAGTTTTGTTTTCGTTTCTTATTTCGACTTGCTGCAGTGGTTCTCCCTCCCTTTCTTTTTAGATATGTGGAAGGGGCCAGCTGTTCTGGGGGTCCTCACTGGCATATCATCAGGAAGCCCTTCTGATTGTTTGTTGGAGCCGCTCTCTGCAATGGTTTGACTTTCTTTTGTTTTTGCAGAGGGACTTTTCCTGGCCTGCTGTGGACCAGGTTCTTAAGCAGATCACCAGGAGGCCCCTCTGGTTGGTTGGGGGTTTCTCTCCATGGCAGGTTGTTTAGCTTTGTTTGGGGAACTCCTGTAGTGGGGCCACATTGGCTGGTCATTGGGAAGCCCCACATTTGTTTCGAGTCGCCCTCGCAGCCTCTTTTAATTTCTTTTTAAAGGGATTTCCATCTTTCCTGGTCTTGGCATCTAATCGTCCAGGAGCCCCTCATTTGGTGGGACCATTCCTTTCCAGCAGCAGGCCTCGTCGTTTAGATTTGTTTTGGTGTGAGTTTTCTTCCTGGAGTGGTGCGCGTTTTCTTCATGGGTGCCTCATTGAGCATCATTAGCAGAGGAGTCCCTTCATGGTTTCTTGAAAAAGATTACAGAGAACTTCCGGGGGGGGGGGCAGTCCCCCTATGGTATTGGGCGATTTTTGGGAGGGTGGTCACCGGGGTTTTTGCCTACCATTTTGATTGATGTGTGGCATTTTACAGCCATTTTCTGTTTAGATGTTATTTATTTATTTATTTTTAGAATAATACATTAGACAGCCAGTAGTCTGGTTCCAGTGGGGCCTGGTGAATTAAGTGTTCCTTCCTCAGATGGTGTTTGCCTTTTAGTAATAAATAAATTAAAAAATAAACATTTTTGGGAAAAGAAATAGAGTTATAATAGGAGATTCCAGGTCCGAGGTATTCTTTAAGTGAACAAAGTGTTTTCTGTGGTAAGAGGTGAATTGTGAGGTGGTACTTCTGAGTCTAGGTCATTTGGTGGGGAGTGCATAGTTTAATAGTAATAAATTAATGTGCATTGATAGGTCTGCTGTTTGATTAGAGCAGGTAGCCTGTTTTCTAATCAGTCAGAATTTTTTAACGGGCAAGGGCAAGTTCCTGGTAGTGAGCAGTGGTTGACTGCTAGGCTTAATTTTGGGGTTGTGTTTAATATAACATGCCTCCAAAAGGAGTTGCCACTGTTAGGATGGGGTAGCCACAAGGCAGCATATAGTAGCCAAGGACCCTGCACCTCAGTTGTGGGGGGGGGGCACGTCAAGCCGGTGGTGACACAGGGTCACTCTTGCGTATCCAGCAGGGGCACTTCTAGAAGGAGGGAGGAGTCAGGTGGCAACTCCAGGTCAATGGGCCGCAGGCAGGGGCACCTTCAGCACCTAGGGTACACAAGGCCTATGTGGATAACATGGCTATTTTACAGGGCATTTAACAGCCACTGGTTCAACTGTCAAAGGGGATGGAGCAACTGGGAGCCTACACGGCCCTGTCAGAGAAGCCTTCACAACTTGAGTCCAGTGTTTATGTGGTGTCATTCACTGGCGGAGTCTAGAGCTTCCAGCACTTCTGATTATGATCCAACCAAGGAGCCCCACCCATGCCAAAAACACTGTGCCAAGTGCCAGAGGACAAGTAGGTAGGCTTGAGCTCGGGAGGTGGTGGACAGCAGCTCCACTTTGGGTGAGTCATCCTCAGATGAGGATGCCACACATACGGATGGTAATTATTGGAGGGCTCAGGCTCTTATTCTGGGGTTGCCTGCATGGTTGCATAAGCAGAGGGCAGGGGGTGACCCCAGTCCCAGTAGTGTGTGTGGGGGGGTTCTGAGGAGTCCTAGGCTTCTCCATCCCAGTGTAATGATATGGATGATCCACCAGGTATCCACTTGTGTAAATTAAGAAAAAGGGTTTTGGATAGGTATTATGTGAATGTTGTTGTTGTTGTTGTTCAGTCACACAGTCGAGTCCGACTCTTCGCGACCCCATGGACCAGTTTACGCCAGGCCCTCCTGTCTTCCGCTTTCCGTTGAAGTTTGCTCCATTTCATGTTCGTTGCATCGATGACACTGTCTAACCATCTCATCCTTTGCCATCCCCTTCTTCTTTGACCTTCAGTCTTTCCCAGCATCAGGGTCTTCTCTAGTGAATGCTCCCTTCTCATTTGGTGGCCAAAGTATTTGAGCTTCAGCTTCAGGATCTGGCCTTCCAGGGAACAGTCAGGGTTGATTTCTTTTAGGATTGACTGATTTGATCTCCTGGCAGTACAAGGGACTCTCAAGAGTCTTCTCCAGCACCATAGTTCAAAAGAATCTATTCTTCGGCGCTCGGCCTTCCTTATAGTCCAACTCTCGCAGCCATACATTACTACGGGGAATACCATTGCTTTGACCATGTGGACTTTTGTTGGCAAGGTGATGTCTCTACTTTTTATCATGCTGTTAAGGTTTGCCATCACTTTCCTCCCAAGGAGCAGGCGTCTTTTAATTTCATGGCTGCAGTCACCATCTGCAGTGATCTGGGATCCTAGGAACGTGAAGTCTGTCACTACTTCTACGACTTCCCCTTCTATTTGCCAAGGAGTGATGGGGCCAGATGCCATGATCTTAGTTTTTTTGATGTTGAGCTTCAAGCCCACTTTTGCGCTCTCCTCTTTCACCCTGAGCAAGAGGCTCTTTAGGTCCTCTTCACTTTCTGCCATCAGAGTGGTGTCGTCTGCATATCTGAGGTTATTGATCTCTTCCCCAGCAATCTTAACTCCAGCTTGTGATTCATCCAGGCCAGCATTTTGCATGATGTGAATACCCCCCCCCTTTTAAAACCAAAGGGCAAGGCCAGAAAAACTGGCCCTAGGCAGGGGAGGAAAGGCATTTCAAAGGGCACTGCTGAGTGGACATTCCAGAACTAGCTCAAAGGCTATACAGTCTACATGAGCCTAGTTGCTGCCACAGACCTCTGCCCCGAGCAGGGTTGACACATTGCCAATCACATGGGGAATGTCTCGAAAGCCAAGTCTATAGCCGGTGACACCCTGGCCATGGATTATGACAAGGAGTTCCAGAAAAGGGCCTCTCACAATGAGCTGGCTAGGTGGGATCTCCTTAATGATAAGATTTGGATCGTGACAGTGGGTGCCCATGCAAAGCCTAGGACTGATGCAGAAGAAAAGAAATTGACACTCAGATGGGATAGCTCTCGCCGTGCACATTGAGAATTCGATCAAGGCAGGTGTCGCTGTTCCCATTGTAAGTCTGACCGCCATTGCAAGACTTGCTTCGGTTCCCACTTGAGGCTGTTGTGCCAAAAGAGAGGTGGTTTGCAGCAGCCCTTTTGGAGTTTCCACCCCTCTGGTAGCTCTGGCATTAAAAAAGAAGGGGGGGTGTCAGGTGCTGCTGCCTCGGCAAAACAAGCTTAATTCTATGCTGGCTCTTGAGTTGGGGCTAAGGCCCTTCTGCAGGTCAGGGCACTCGCCCCCTCTTCTGTAAATATCCCAATAAGATGGATGCTTCTTACCTTTTGTTGGGTTTTAGTAAAGGCTTCCACATCCCATTCACTGGCTTTGCACTGCAGTGCACTGTGTTAATCTTAAATCAGACTGGGAGCTCCCAGACATTGTCACTATGAAAATAGCCAAGGAATGCAAGGGTGGCAGGTCCATTCATGGCACTACTGCTTCATAATCTACAGTTTTCTCCACTGGGCATGGTTCCCAAAAAGGCCTTGGGTGAATTCCAGTTGATCCACCGCCTGTCTTTTCCGAAAGGGACTTCAGTGAATGATGCCATTGCTCCTGAATTATGCTCCCTGTGGTATGTCTCACTAGACCATGTGGTCAGCATTATATGTTCCTGTGGCCCTGGTGCTTTTTTTTTTTTAGCAATGTATGACATTCAATCTGCTTTTCACTTGCTTCCCTTCCGTCCCAGGGATTTCTGCCTGTTAGGCTTAACATTTGACGGTAATTGGTATGTGGATAAGGCCATGCCTATAGGTTGCTCAGTTGCTAGTGTTGCATTCGAAACCTTCAGCACTTTCCTAGAGTGTGTGACTAAGGCGTGTACTCACACTCTGGGTGCTCTCATGTTAACCACTCTCTTGATGATTTTTCCATTTGGAGGCCCTGCGGACACATTGGCCTGTGCTGATCACCTTGCTGCATTCGAGGCCCCATCCTTACATCAGGATACACAGGGTATGCAGGAGGATCTACTGGTATGGCTAGAATTTTTTGAGTCACTTCCATGGAGGGGTTACCATTTGGCAGACACCTCTGTCCTTGGAGGATTCCTTGCAATTGTAGTCAGATGCAGCAGGCAACTTGGGTTTCGAGGCATTCTTCAATAATTGGTGGTGTGCTCAATGGTGGCCTGCACAGTGGGCAAACTCAGGGATCCTCAGGGACCTCGCCTTTTTAGAGTTCTTTCTGATTGTGACCGCCATCTGCATGTGGCAGGATGTGTTCAGAGGTAAGCGTGTTCTGTTCTGGTGTGACAACCAGGCTGTAGTCAGGATCATTAATAGGCAGACATCTGAGCGGCTCATGCATCTGGTATGCAAGTTTGTGGTTACTTGCCTGGTTACTAACATATCTTTTCCAGCACAATACATTGCAGGTACCAGTAACGGCATTGTCTCGCTTCCAGGAGGAAAGGTTTCGAATTCTGGCTCCCAGTGCAAACCAACATCTAGATGTCTTCCCAGTGCACCTTTGGAAGCTTAGCAACAATGAACGGTTCAGGGAGTTTTAGGGTCTCTTGCCCCTTCTACCCAGTGGGCTTATGAGCATGCTGTCTCTGCTTTCTTGTCCTTTGTAGTGTCTGAGGGTTTTTCTGACCCCTACAATATCTGGCAAACATAAAGGAATGTGGGCTCACCCCTAAGACCATGAATTTGGCAGCCATATGATTTTACAGTAAGTCCCTGGGTTTTAGTGACCGATGCCACTCATTCCTTGTTTGGCAGCCATTGAGGGTTGGAAGAGGTTGGCCCCACGTGATCCCGATGAGTGCAGACCCATTACTATGCCAGCTTGGTATAGTGGTTAAGTGTGCAGACTCTAATCTGGGAGAACCGGGTTTGAGTCCCCACTCCTCCACTTGCAGCTGCTGGATGACCTTGGGCAAGCCATAGTTCTGTCAGAGCTGTTCTTGAAAGAGCAGTTCTTGAAAGAGCACTCTCAGCCTCACCTACCACACAGGGTGTCTATTGTGAGGAGGGGAAGGGAAGGGAAAGGAGTTTGTAAGCCACTGTGAGACTCCGAGTGAAGGGCGGGGTATAAATCCAATCCACTCAGCCACGTGCCCAGGTAAGGGTTGCCAGTTGGCTTCCATCCCCAGGTGGCAGGGGGAACATGTAGAGGCCAGCACATCTTTCTGATGCATCTTCAGACATTAAAGCAGTCCTACAACATCCCAAAGTGCCTTGCCTACCCTTTGGCTTGGGATGCAGCAACATCCACATGTTCCCTCAGATTTGGGTCTAATTAAAGCAAACTGATGTACTTACGACACAATGGCAGTTCTGTAACACTATCAGTAATGACTTGCTGTTGAGACAGCTTGAGGATTTTTCCCCCTATCAAGCAGTTTCCAAAGCTTAAAATTCCATTTAAATGAAAACTATAGCAAACTTTCCTAGTTAATGAGATTCCATGTTAATCCCCCATGCTGCAAATCAAATATTTAAAGCCTTCCACAGCTAATGGATCATATAGTGCTTTCTGATTAACACCAACAAGCTAGTTTTAATACAGTGAAGTAATCAACAGTCTTCACCATTCTTCTGCCTTAATGCCTCTCCCAGTTGATTGGGTGGGGGGTACAAAATTTTGAATTATAAATGGTTTGTTTGTATGCAAACAAATTAATCCAAAATGATAAAGGAGCATTTCCAATTCCTTTGCTGGGTGCAGACAGATTGGCATTAAATGTTGATTACTAATTCCATCTCTCATAAATCTCTGGACAAAACTTAACTAATAAAAAATATCGAGGGCACGATCATTTGGCAATCATTAGTGCTCTGATATAATGAAATCATATTTATTAGCGGCAATTCCTGCTAAGTAGGTGTAGGAGAAAGGTAAATAGTGAGGTATATGCTATGCATTAAAGGTTCATTTATGATTACTTTGTTCCGGAACATTTAAAACAATACTCTTCCCCTTTTTATCCCATACTGGTTTGTAAAATACAGTTCTCAATTTGTAATGAAACAGATTCTCAATAGCAAGTTACAAAACTAATATAAACCCATTCCTAAATAGCAACACCAATGCAAACATTAAAGTGGAAACCAGTGTGGCATAATGGTTAAAGTGTATGACTAGGATCTGGGAGACCCACTTTGCCATGGAAGCTTTCCTTTTGGGCCAAGTTGGAAGCCTTTCTCCAATGTAAGTAACCTTTCAATTGCAGGAAGAATGTTCCTTAGGCTGTGTGTACACAGATGACATCCAGCTATATCTGTTGTTGGGAGGTCAGTCTGACTCTACCCCAGATGACCTGGACTGGGAGCTTTAGGACGTGGCAGGCTGGCTGATTGAAACTGAATCCAACAAAGACGGAGTTCCTGTGCCTGAGTTGGAGCAGGTCAGGGGTAGGGATCCCACTACTGACTTTCAATGGGGCGCTGTTTGTGCCAGCACTGAAGGTCAGGAGTTTGCTCCTGGATGCTGCCTTAACAATGGAGGCCCAGGTAGTAGCCACTGCCAAGACAGCCTTTTACCATCTATAGCTGATTAGGCAGTTGGTTCCCTTCCTTGAATGCAATGACTTGGCAACAGTGATCCACGCAACGGTCACCTCGAGATTGGACTACTGCAATGCTCTCTACATGGGGCTGCCCTTGTCCCAAATCTGGAAGCTATAGCTAGTGCAAAATGCAGCCACCAGGCTGTTGATGGGTCTCTCTGTACGAGAACACATCCGGCCTGTGCTGAAGGCATTGCACTGGCTGCCAATAGCATACTGGATTCACCTCAAGGTGCTGGTTTTGACCTTTAAAGCCCTATATGGTCAGGGGCCTGCCTACCTGAGTGACCACCTTTCCCCATATGTTCCCCAGAGAGCAATGAGGTCAGGGTTGCAAAATCACCTGACTCTTCCTGGTCCAAAAGGCTCCAGATTGGCCACAACCAGAGCTAGGGTCTTTCCAGTGGTGGCTCCACACTGGTGGAATGAGCTCCCAGTAGACATCAGGGCCCTGTGGGACCTGCTACAGTTCTGCGGGGCCTATAAAATGGAGCTCTTCCACCAGGCCTTTGATTAGGAGCCACCACTGATGAATGAGCTATTAAAAACTGAACTGTTATGGCCCTCGGGCTACTGACACTAAGAACAACCAAGGATACTGGCCATCATGGGGCGTACTGGCCCTGGTATGCAACCGTAGTTATAGTGGGACACCGTTAGAGTAGCAACAACCATGCCCACTGGAGTACTGGAGTACTGATGTTACGGGTTTTATGCTAGGGACTCATTCACTTTGTAGACCATGGTTGCAATTGTTTTATAAGTAATGGATTATTTATTGTTTTAATGTTTATGTATGGCATCTGCCTCCATGTTTTACTGCTTTTATATGGCATCTGCCTCTGTGTTCGCCGCCCTGAGCTCATGCTGGAAGGGTGGGATATAAATCCAATAAATAAATAATAAATAGCTACACTGGACCATCATACAGCAACCGAGATCTGCACATAACTGCACTTTGTATGTATATTGTTTGTTCATATGAATTTTATAGTATTGCATTTATGCATCCATGTTTTATTGTATTTAACCTGTTGTATGTCGGCTTGAGCCTGCCTGTTCAGGAAAGGTGTGATATAAATCAAAAATAATAAATAAATAAATAAATAAATGGTTGGATCCACACCAATGCTCCCTCTAAGCTGTTGAGTCTTGTGAGCAAAAATTCTACTTTGTGAGCTACTGGCATTAAAGTTGTGAGTGAGTGATTTGGCCACTGCATAAATTAGTTTGCTCTGGAGCCATCTTTCCTGAGCTAAGACAAAAATGTGTGAGCCGGAGGCTAAAAAACTGTGAGCTAGTTCACACTAACTCAGCTTAGAGGGAACACTGATCCACACAACTCTCTTTCACTCTAACCTTCCTTATAGGTTTGATATGCAGATAAAAAGGAAGAGTATGGAAACATATACATTGCACTGAGTTCCTCAAAGAAAAGTCTGTATAAAAATGTACTAAATCAAGGGACACAAACATTTCCTAATGGGCATCTAACCTGACCTTTTAAACATGCTGCCTAGCATATAGATAGCCATTTAAATTAAGGAAAGGTATGTCCCTGAGATGGAGAGTGCAAAATCCATATATTGTTGCCATTTCAGATCTGGTGAGCTGATGAGTTCTATCCTCCCCTTTGGGGTAGTCTTCTGGAGGGCTTCCTGTCCTTCTCCAAAGGTTCTGCTGAAGTCCGCCCGGTCTTATTAGGTTTTGTTTAATGCTTGTTCTCCCTACCTCATCACTGGCAATGTTGTTGATGGCCTTATTAGGCATAGCCTGGTGTCTCCAGACAGATGGCTTGATTTCATTAATTGCATTGGCATTTTGGAATTGGTCTACAACTAGCAAGGAGGTACCATCATCTGGATATAATCCAGAAGTATTGGATTACTTTCAGCTAGGAACCAACCAGGTTCACCGATTATTGATGGAAACTTAAATAGATAAGTAGTTAAAATTTATTGTATGTAGCCAAGGGTCTTAACAACATAACAAAAACCGCTGCTCAAGCAATAATAAATATAAAAATAAAAAAGCAAGATTAAAAGCAGTTTTAAAATGGTTGGAGCCAGGATGTAACATGGACTGTGGAATGTTAAACATCGAGATGAAAGTTTTACACGAATTAAGGCATTGTGGACATAAGCCCTAATGGAAGGCAAGCCAGTTTAAGCTCATAGCAGGGCAGCTGGAGTGCTCAGAGAGAAGATCAAGGTTCTCCTCAGAAAGGGGTTTTGTGTTATCTCCAAGCCTGACATTGTATTATTGTACCAACCCCAGATCTTGTCCCCATACAGGAATTGGGCAATGGCTTTACTCTGGAACAATTTCAAGGCAGGAGCTATCAAGAAGCCACTGAGTGATAGAACTTAATAATGGCCCCAGTCAATCTTGAAACTGAACACTTTGTTATCACCAAGTGAGCCTTCCAGGAAAGATTTTCAGAGAATTTTACCCCAAGTTATTTGAAATTGCAAGGCTGATCTATTGGAGTGTTGTCTATATGGCACTGGAGCGTGCAGGATTTCTTTCCAAAAACCATCACCTTGGTCTTAAGAGTGATTATTCCATAAAGATTCTTCTTTGAAGAAGTTACTAACCCTGTGCACCATCCTAATAAGGTCAACTCATGTAAGAGACAGTGGAATCATATAACCCGCTTACAGAAGCATGGATACTTTCCATTGGCTAAATAAAGGTGGGATAGATTCTGGGCCTGTCAGTCTTTCCACTACATCATCAAGGTATAGGTTGAAGAGCAAGGGAGGTAGAATGCATTCCTGTTTTACTCCTTGGAGGATCAGGATCTTCTCAGTTAATGATCCAGAGATGCCCATCCTTATTTTGGCTGTTAAGTTGGTTTGGAGTTCACATACCAAAAACAGTAGCCGTTTACCAATGTTTGTAACAACCAGCTTCGACCCAAGCCAGGTCCTATCCACTGAATCAAAAGCAGATTTTAGGTCCACAAATGGGACAAAGAAATGATAGAGCTCCCTCCTAGCTGCTCCACATTCCTGATGAAACCAGCCTGAAGAAGGATGTGTTTTAGATTTTGGAGGTCTATCACTAGAGAGGCAAGGTCTAAACTAGTGAACAATTTCCTTGAAGAGTTCCAGGGTAACCAAACCATCAAGTGTTTCTTGGGGCAGAGACTGAATATGCAAATGCTACAAGTTGGGCTCAGCCAATTCCACTTGTTACTACTGCCCAGGGCTCTTTTTGTAGCAGGAACTCCTTTGCATATTAGGCGACACACCGCAAATGTAGCCAATCCTCCAAGAGCTTACAGTAGCCTCTATAAGAAGACCTCTGTAAGCTCTTGGAGGATTGGCAACATTAGGGGTGTGTCGCCTAATATACAAAGGAATTCCTGCTACTAAAATAGCCCTGCTACTGCTCCAGTCCCACGTGACTTTAGTCTTTGTGATTTCTATGATCTCCAGCATAGCTTTTTTGGGCGGTCAAAGGGACCCCCTCCCTTTTTACACTCGGTATTATGGGGCAGATTGTGTCTATTAAGAAAAAGGAAAGGTTTTTGATAATTGCTGTCTTTTAGGATTGACACTGGAAATGGTTCAAGCTCCTGGGGGAGGCAAATCAAAGGTTGAAAAAAATCTCCTAAAAGTAAACTTATCCTGCATTATATCTTTGCCTCACAAAGGGGTTCATTCCTGTTTTGGGTGTTTAGTGATGATGGAGCTGACACTGAATAGAGGTGTGAGAAAGACAATCACATGATCATTGCATTTTAGATATGATGCAAACCTCTCTTCTTTACGTGAATTGCAGAGACATCCATCATCTGCTGGTTGCGGTTGTCCCATTCTACAACTGGTTCATTGAGGCTGCTATTTCTTTAGAGAGGTCCACAAGGTAAATGTGTATATACAGATTAGAGCAGGCAACCTGCAAACACGAGAGAATGCCAACATTTCAGAGGGTGAAAAGACCCATCAGGCAACACAAGTTCACACCCTACTTGCTCCTCAGGGTAACAAACTATAGTTGACATGAGTCCAAGGTCAGAGGACAGAGCAATGGGACTAAATATCTGGTGTGTTATATTGAGAATGTCAATGCAGATATGTTGGCTATGAATAAAGTTGAAAGGTAATAATGTTTGGTATGGAAGTGAGAACAGCAAGGTATGCTTCCTACTTCAGTCCCTGATGAAATTCAGCTGCTTCTGGTTTTTTTTGGTGGTGGGAAGTGCTATGAAGTCATCACAGCTGACTTATGGAGCCCCCATAAGGTTTTCAAGGCGAGAGACGAACAAACGTGGTTTGCCATTTCATGCCTCTATGTAGCAGACTTCCTTGGTGGTCTCCCATCCAAGTACTAACCGGGGCTGACCCTTCTTAACTTCTAGAATGTGACAAGACTGAGCTAACCTGGGCCATCCAGGTCAAAGTTCTGACTTCTTAAGGTTGGCTATAAACTACCTACAGGTTTTTATTTTTTGATAGGAATTCCAAGTAAATTATAAAGCTAACCAGATGTATACCCTTCTAAGTCCACTAAATTCACTAACTCTCCTTGGGATGGAACTGCTAATTCTCTTAAGCTATTTATCATCAGGATATAGAGTACTGAAAACAGGTGTAGGGCAGTGGCAAATCCAAAAGGCCTCAATTTATATCTCATTGCTGCCAAGAATTCACTAGGTGACCTATTCTCTTTCAATTTTAGCACACACACCTTATAGTGTAAGGAAAATCACACAACTTATATATATTACAGTTAGATAACATTTCAAGCCCTAGAAGCATTTGAGAGCACCATATAAATGCCTACCATTATTGTTAACCACTGCTTCCCAAAGGAACTTCAGAATCGCCATAGTTCCGTTTGTTCTCCCACAAGTTGCCACAAAATGTAGAAAACTGAAAAACCCTTGGTAGTCGAGGAAAGAGATGAGGATGTACTAAACTGCAATCAGCACACAGTGTTGAGTAGTGGTTAGCGTGTTGGACCTGGATCTAAGAGAGCAACGTTCAATTCCCCATTCTGCCATGAAGCTCATTGGGTGACACTGGGCCAGTCACTCTTTCTCAGCCTAACCCAGGGGTGGCCAAACTTGCTTAATATAAAAGCCACATAAAATAAACGTCAGATGTTTGAGAGTGGCAAGACATGAACAAATATTCCATGTTTTTATTGAAAAAAAATATGCAAATGTGTGTTTTTTTATTAACATCAAATGAGACTGCCAAGAATAAAAACAAAAGGGGTAAAAGTAGATATTGATAATGAAATTTATTTGTCCAATGATATTTGTTTGCTAATGATCTTTATATGTCTAAAGGAGAGAGGGGTGGAAAGAAAGAATGAAAGAGGTGGAAAGAAAGAGAGAGAAACAAAGCCAGCAAATGGAAGGAAGGAGGGAAGTGGAAAGAAGGAAGAGAGAAAGAGGAAGGAAGGCAGAGAGAGAGACAAAGAAAGATGGAAAGCAAGCAAGCAAATTCATGGAGGAGTGTTGCATACTAACATAGACAGCACATGCAGTTGAGTTTTGCATGTGGCCATGCGAATGGATGTAGCTTCGCATCAGAGAACAATGCTGAACACGGATCCTAGAATGAACTAATAGGATGGATCAGATTCAGGAAAGGACCTATGGGATTTGGATGTATTGTAATAGACCTATCACTGGGAGCGGGGTGTGGTTTTTGTTGGGGATTTAAGCCAGTCTTGAGACCGGCTATTTTGTCTTAGTTTGTGCTTGCAAATAAACCTTATCAGCTGATTTCACTACAACACGTCTCAAACCCAGTACTTTACAGAGAGGGAGGGAGATGAGGAAAGAAAGCAACTTTAACTTTAAATGTGTCCTCCAACTCCCCCCCCACGCCAGCTGGGTTGGCTTGGAAAAGGGATTTAAAGAAACAAATGCTTTCTCCAAGTGAGCTGCGGGGGCTTTGAGAACACATTTAAAGTTAAAGTTGCTTTCTTTTTTTATCTCCCCCACCTCAAGCCTACCCAGGGAGGAGAAGACTGCCTGGGGAAGGGAAGACCAATTGGGGAGGAAGGCCTCCCCCTCACTTCCCCAGCTGCTCTGCCGGGAGCCACACGATATGTATGAAAGAGCCACATGTAGGTCCTGAACCGCAGTTTGGCCACCCCTGGCCTAACCTAACCAGATTGGTGTGGTGGTTAAGTGTGTGGAACCTAGCCAGTTAGGTGTAGTGGTTAAGTATGTGGACTCTAATTTGGGAAAACTGGGTTTGATTCCCCACTCCTCCACTTGCAGCAAGCCATAGTTCTGTCAGAGTTGTTCTCGCAAGGACAGTTCTGTCAGAGTTCTCTCAGCCCCACCTACCTCACAGGGTGTCTATGGTGGGGAGGGGAAGGGAAAGGAGTTTGTAAGCCACTCTGAGACTCCGAGTGAAGGGCGGAGTATAAATCCAATCCTCTTCTCTTCTCTTCTCTTCTCTTCTCTTCTCTTCTCTTCTCTTCTCTTCTCTTCTCTTCTCTTCTCTTCTCTTCTCTTCTCTTCTTCTTCTCTTCTCTTCTCTTCTCTTCTCTTCTTCTTCTCTTCTCTTCCCTTCCTTCCTTCCCTTCCCTTCCCTTCCCTTCCCTTCCCTTCCCTTCCCTTCCAATAAAATGAGACAGGAAGAGCTTTTAGCTCCTTGGAGGAAGGGCAAGATAGTGTACTAGACAGATAAGAGCTAGACCAGTCTCCATCTCATGTAGACATCACTGGCTCAATTTCACTGGCTCAAACCAGTATCTCAACTTTTGCACAGCTACTGCAACATCTCCAATTCATCTCAGTTCATTGGTACACTGTGTTTGGACCACATATTTGCTGTTCTTTGCATTGAGTCCCAACTTTCTGGGAGAGAAATGGTGTGTGGATGTCTGTCAAATAAATACATAAATAAAAATTTGATAAGCTTTTGATTTTTTAAAAAAATAAGGGGCACACATACCCTATATACCTTGTTGCCCTATACATTCTGTACCCAGTCAGGAAAGGTGGGGGGGGGGCTTTACTTAGATGACTGCAACGTGTTCTTTGAAAATGGACCCACAACTTTAACTGGCCAGGCTATTGTCATGGCTTGGTTACAGGGATCCTCTGAAAGATCGGCTTGCCTGGCACTTACATTAATGTCTTTTAGGTGCCAACACAAAACAAATCCTTTTTTTACCCAGGCTTTTAATCTTTTATCTTTCCAGCTGCTTTATGGATAGTTTTATGCTCTCTCTGTGTCCATAGGCTTGTTTTAATGGCTCCTTGTTTTTATCTGATCATCAGATTTCTCCTGTTAAATTGGTGAAACAGTTGTCCTGACAGCAACATCTCAAGACGTCATACTCGCCTTAATCACAACCTAAGATAGGAAAAAAATGATTCTCATGAGCTGTTCAAGAGTTGGATGGCTTTTGTATGTGTTCCTACCTCTGATTTTTGGACTGCTCCATTAAAGTAGATCCCTAGTTTAGCTTTGAATTGCTAAATAGTATCTCTGATTGGTAACTTTGGACCAACTTGCTTTCTGGGCTTTGACCTCCTTCCTATCAAGGCCAACTTCTTAGTTATGTGGGGCTATAATATTTCAAGGAGCATCAGGGGGGTCTGTTTCCTATCCATTTATTAAATACTGTGAATGTTACTAACTATATAGCATGCAATGGAGTTAGAAATGATATGAAACTCGGCCAGTGTGGCTGTACGTATACCAGTATTTGCAAACACTATTTTATTTGAGTGGGTTGGGCTGAAAACATAAGAACATAACAACATGAGAAGCCAATGTTGGATCAGACCAGTGGCCCATCCAGTCCAACACTCAGTCACACAATGGCCCCAAATTCCAGGTGCCATCAGGAGGTCCATCAGTGGGGCCAGGACACTAGAAGCCCTCCCACTGTTGTCCCCCCAGCACCAAGAATAAAACATTACAATACAACTTAGTTTGGGCTTAGAATGAGGTGTTTTGCATATCTGCCATGCATTTAAACGGGACTTGTGCATGGCTTCCCAGTAAAGTGCATCTGCACACATGGGAAGCCAGAATGGTGCAGGGGTTAGAGTGTCAAACCAAGTTCTGAGAAAACCCAGATCTGAATCCTTACCCTGCCATGGAAGCTTGCTGGGTAGCCTTGGGCCTAGCTCATAAGATTCCTGTGAACATAAAACAGGGAGGGGAATGATGTAAGCCTTTTGGGGCCCCTATTGGGAACAGAGGCAGGGGATAAATAAGGTAAATAAATCCATACTGTGAAGAAAAATAACAGGCATTAGGAACATAACGTGTCAAATGGGAAGTGGCACCCAGAGATGATGGTACCAGTGGAGAAAGAGCATTTTGAAGCAACAGCAGAAGCTGTGGAAATTGAACTCTGCTCAGGTCAAACTGATCATAATCAGGGGTGATCCTAGGTGTTGTAGCTCTGACACCCTGCTGCCTTCCCTTCATTCTTCATGCACTGGCATACTCCCTTGGCCTGAGGAAGACCACCCTGTGGTAGAGAGAGACATAGGATGATACAGTTTAAAAAAAGACTTCAGGTTTGGAGGGGAGACCATGTGCCCCCTGGTGGCCTATGGAAAGAAGGAACTTCCCAAGTTCCCATTACAATGCATCCTTGATTACTTATGAATTGTGGGGAAGCAAGTCAGTTAGAACAATGCACATGAGAGACACACACATGGCCACATGTCACTTATGTCAGAACATTGGTCTATTGAGGTCAATATTGTCTAACCCTGTTGCAAGTGACAGTCTGGGATCCCAGGAGGAAGTTTCAAATTACCTACTACCTGATCCTTCTTACTGGAGATGTCAGGGATCGAAACTACAACATTCTGCATGTCAAGCCAAAGCTTTACCAGTGAGCCACAGCCATAGCACCAAGGGTGAGAGATTTTGCTCCAACTTTACCCCAAAGATGGCTGAATTGATTAGCATCAGGTACTTGGTAATGTGAAGGATCTTCCCAATTCCTCATTATGCTGTTGTTGTTGTTGTTCAGTTGCACAGTCGAGTCTGACTCTTCGCAACCCCATGGACCAGATCACACCAGGCCCTTCTGTCTTCCACTGTCCACTGAAGTTTGCTCAATTTCATGTTCGTTGCATCTATGACACTGTCTAAACATCTCATGCTTTGTCGTTCCCTTCTTCTTTGACCTTCAATCTTTCCCAGCATCAGGGTCTTCTCCAGTGAATGCTCCCTTCTCATTTGGTGGCCAAAGTATTTGAGCTTCAACTTCAGGATCTGGCCTTCCAGGGAACAGTCAGGGTTGATTTCTTTTAGGATTGAATGATTTGATCTCCTTGCAGTCCAAGGGACTCTCAAGAGTCTTCTCCAGCACCATAGTTCAAAAGAATCTATTATTCGGCGCTCAGCCTTCTTTATAGTCCAACTCTCGCAGCCATACATTACTACGGGGAATACCATTGCTTTGACCATGATGGCAGGATGATGTCTCTGCTTTTTATCATGCTGTTTAGGTTTGCCATTGCTTTCCTCCCAAGGAGCAGGCGTCTTTTAATTTCATGGCTGCAGTCACCATCTGCAGTGATCTGGGATCCCAGGAACGTGAAGTCTGTCACTGCTTCTACGACTTCCCCTTCTATTTGCCAAGGAGTGATGGGGCCAGATGCTATGATCTTAGTTTTTTTGATGTTGAGCTTCAAGCCCACTTTTGCGCTCTCCTCTTTCACCCTGAACAAGAGGCTCTTTAGGTCCTCTTCACTTTCTGCCAGCAGAGTGGTATTGTCTGCATATCTGAGGCTATTGATCTTTTCCCCAGCAATCTTAACTCCAGCTTGTGATTCATCCAGGCCAGCATCTCGCATGATGACTCCTCATTATACTGGACCTTAAATGACTTATTAGGTTGAGATAAAGCAGTGGTCCAAACTGCTGTATGAATATCAATCGTTTGCAAATTAACCCATTTTTGTGTTAGGTGGACACAAGGGATGAAACCTGCCCAATAATCAATTCCTAGCACCACTGCTTTTTTTCAGCCTAGGCCGAAGAATGCTAGGCATTTTTATGACTAAGAATAGTTCATGAGCTTGTACTGTGCCATACTGACATTTGAAAATTTTTCATTAGTCCTAGCAGGAGAATCGAAGTTTTACAGTTCCCGTCTCCCAAGCAGCTATGTAAGAGTAAAAATGAACATGTGTATTTTTATTTATTTTATCTAGTAAAAGAAGATTGTAGGGTTGAGACTTGATTAAATAAAACTTCAGCAATAGGTTGTTCCCTACAGCAGAATGATAGTGGTTGAGAGTGCATTTACTTTCAGAAAATCTGTGCATCAACAAGGCAAACATGACATTTCCCCTCCCCATTGAAATATTCAGAGCCATTTACTTCTTGATGTTAGCTACAAAGTGACAGAAATTATCGGAGTTCTGAGAAGTAACCATCTGCATTGGCTGCAAGGACTTTGGAGTTGTGGTATTATTAACATTTTATTTATCACGTTGGGGAGGGGGGGAAAGAAGTTTTTTTGCCTGTATATTCAGTGCCATACTTCTGAATGGACAGTAAACAATGCTGGCCCCGATCCAGATGTAGTTGTCGTGCTGAGCACAATACACACTTGTGGTTTTGTTCGTTGGATTTATTACCACTTTCCTGGAGGGGAAAAAAAATCAATATTCAGGGCAGTGCATGTAAAAATATACCCCCTAATAAATAAAGTGTGGAGTTTATGACTACAAGATGTTATTACAGCCACCAGTTTGGGTGAATTTTTTTAAAAAAATGATTAGGCGGATCCTTGGAAGATAGGCCCACCAATAGCTACTTGCCATGATAGTTAAATGGAATATCTATATTTAGAGACTGTGGCCTGGATCCAGCCACCTGTTCCACTGGAGAAAAAGGGAGGATAGGATCCCCTATGAGCATCAGAAGAGCTGTGCTAGGAATCGAGGGACCTGTATGTAGAAAAGCCAAGCTGGATGGGGACTTGAGTAAGGAAATGAATTGGGTAAGGCGGAGTGAAAAATGAATAAGAGGTGCCAGGGATTAAAAATAGCATAGGGCCACTACATTCATATGCTACTTCTGAGCTCCCAAAGGCATTTTGATAACTGTGACTGGGAAATAATTGGATGCCTGCAAAAATGAGGCATGCAGTCTCTTGTGATCTGATCTAACAGGGCTGGATTGGGTGAATGGGCAACAATATGGCGAATGGGGTTCAGTGTAGGTAAATGCAAGGTGATGTTCACTGGTACAAAAAAAAATTCCTAACTTTAAATATATGTTGATGGAGTATGAAGTGGTGGAGACTGCGAGGGGAAGTCATCTTGGGGTGCAGTGGATCTCTTGATGAAAATGTCAGCTCAGGTTGTGGTCGCGCACACTAAATAATCCATTTTCAATCCACTTCCAATGCACTTTCCGACTGGATTTTGACAGTTCACACAGTAAAATCCAGTTGGGAAGTGGACTGAAAGTGGATTGAAAGTGGATTATTTAGTGTGCGTGACCACAGCCTCAGTGTGCATCAGTGGTGAGAAAGGGACTGAAAACAAATAGCCAATATTATAAAGATATAAAGGTATAGATTTATGTAGGGTTGCCAGATCTTACCTTCGTTCCAGCGCGGGAGTCCCAGGCACTCTCTGGGACACCCTCAGCCTGTGCTTTGCACACATGCCGTGATGACGTCACCCGGAAGTGACAACATTGTGTCGGGCACATTGGGGGTGGGGCCACTATCATTCAAGGGGAAAACATAGAGTTTCCCCTCGAATGATAGAGCATCCCCCCTGCAACATGCCCAGTGTGATGACATCACCTCTGGGTGATGTCATTGCTCTGGGCACATCCCCATGAACCCGGCACCATTGGGGTGGAATTTTCCCTGGTGGCTGGACCTGAGCCAGCAGGTAAGGGGCCCATCGAGTGGGCAAACCCCCGCCCCCCCAGGGAAACTGGCAACCCTAGATCTATTCTGTGACAGCATTTGGAACACTGAGTAAAATTCTGGGCTCCATTAGATATATATATATCCTGAAGGCAAACAAGGTAATTAAGGGGCTGGAGCACCTTTCCTATGCAATATATATATATATTCTGGGATTTTCAGTTAAGAAGAAAGGTGACTAAGGGTGGGAGAAATGACAGAGGGTCATGAAATTATGCATGCTTTAGAGAAAGGGAATAGAGAGAAATCCCCCCCCCATCCTGTCCCATAATACTCATACTCAGGAGCAAAGGATGGACAAAAGGAAGTACTTTACTCAACAAGTGATTGTGGGATTTGCTGTCAGTGACTGTTGTGCTGATCTCATCATATCTCAGAATCTAAGCAAAGTTGGCCCTGCTTAGTACTTGGATGGGAAGTACTTGGATGGGACCAAGGAAGTCCTCAGTCTCTATGCAGAGGCAAGCAATGTGAGCCCCAACTCCCACCAAGCCCACGCTGGCGGGAGGGGGGTGATTTGCCTCCTCATGAGGCAGGAATATGAGGACACCAGACAGGGGGCGGAGCCAGCTCGGCTCCTGCCCTCTGCCCCATACAGTTCTTCAGAATGTTCGGCCCACCCTCCCATCCTGTTTTAGTGCAAGTTTCAACTCATTGCCTTTTTAGTGAGGCCAGGTAGGAATTTTTCACCCTTTTCAATTTGGCTTCAGAAGTAAGGGTGTTTTTGCCTACCTTGCACTGAAGATGATGGTGTTTGGAAATTGGCTTTGGGCGGCCGGCTTTTACTAAATAGGATGGTCACTTTGTGGTCAGGCGGGGTAGCATGATCAGGGAGTTGAAATCAGTTAGCACCTGGGCATTGTTATAAAGGAATTAAAGTGTCCTCCATGAATGGCTTTTGAGCCTTTGCAGCTCAAGGCCGGGAAGGGGTGATCTTCCTTAGAACAATCTTTCCCGGCCTATCTTAGCAGGCCTTTGCGGCTTCTGGGGTGGTGGGTCAGGGGGTTCTCCTAAACATGCCAAACTGCTGGTCGAGAGCCACATTGGGCGGCTCGAGATCGGGGAAGGTGCATCGCCCAGAAGGAGATGAAGGAGGTCAGGAGTTTGACACTTGTCATATTCCTTTGTACATCTTAGCAGCCTCTCACCAGTTGTTTGATTATAAATAATTAATAAAGTGGCCCTTGTTAAATCCATATTGGTGTCCGTCTCTTCATTCCAATTGTGGAGTCAATGGCAAACCACCTCTCTTGCCTTGAAAACCCTGCAGCACCACTATAACTCAGCTATTACTTGACAGCACTTTGCACCACCAGCTAGGCTATGACTTTTTGCTGTCTTAGGCCCTTTCTGCACTGGCAGCTTGCTCTGGAAAATCCAAGGAGTCAAGCCTTAAGGGTTGCCTTTGCAGGCTCACACATTCCCTCTGCACTGTTTCTCCCCCACAGCCAGTTTATTTATTTGTGTATTCTGTATGCATTCTGCAACTACAAGCAAAGCCCACATTTTTGAGCTAACTGGCTGCTTTATCTAAGATGAAGAGAAAGGCAAACGTCTTTCAAAACTTTTAAGTGTAAACCCAAACCCCACTGTCTCACCCTCCCTCCCTCCCTCCCTCCCTCCCTCCCTCCCTCCCTCCCTCCCTCCCTCCCTCCCTCCATGATTCTGCAAAAAGAAAGGGAAGGGAGGGGAAAATCCAGGCCCACACATGCAAGGCTGAGACATTTGGGAGCAGGGAATCCCCTAGTCCTTTATATTCACTGATTCCTTCTTATGCTCTTTCTCTGGCTTTTTAAACGTTTGCCTGACCAAGAGGACATATCCTCTTTTTTCTTTGGAGAAGAAGGGAAAGAAAACATAATGACGAGGAGGCATCAGCCTAAAGAGAGAGAGGTGGAAATGGGGGAGGGCAAAGGGCAGCACTTAAATACCTGTAGAGACAATTCTACTTTAGAAAGGATTAGCAATTTGGAAAGGGGATGAAAACAAATAATCACAGCAAAAGGAGTTTTGGTCACTGCAGGGCAACAGTGTGCTGGAAGTGGTCTGAATGCCGATTCCTGTAAAACAAATGCAGAAACAAGAGAAAACCCCAACAGAAGCTGGCAATGAACACGGGAGGGAATGCAGAACAGAAGAACAGGATGTGCTCAGAAACCAAGGCAAAATATGAGTGCAGAAAAGGCCTCAAATCTCCAGTGATGTCAAGTTCTCCAGATAGTCAGTCAAACACCAGGCTTCATAAGAAGATAGCATTTATTGAAACTAATCATAGAGTTACATGAACAAGACTTTTGTCAGTGATACCTGGTATTACAGCCCAGCTTCAATTATAGCCCGTTTGAATTACCCCCCCCTCACTACAAGCCAATGGTTACATTCCCCGCGCGCGGCAAAAGAAAGAAAAACAACACCTTCACCCAAAAATCCTCTGATGCCAAAAGGCCTGGGACGCAAGCTCAAGCATGCTGATAAGAAGTTACACAGACACAGTAATTCAGAGCGCCTGGAGCCTTAGTGATACTCCCGCATTCCAGACAGTGAAAGATGTCTTTCCCCCCATCCCATGCAATGGCAGGGTTACCTGACAAGTGACTTCCTGTGCAGCCTGTTGGAGGATTATTGGCATCTGAACATCGCTGGATGGCATGTAGATCTGGGCCTTCATGAGGCAGCAGAGGCCCTGGGGCTGCTACATTGCCACTACGCAGGTTCTCATCACAGCAGCACCTGGAGCAGCTCCGGTACTGACATCCTGAACCTGTGTCAGGCACAGCATCAGTGAACATGTGCCGTGCAGAGAGAGCAGCCCTACTGCTGGCACTCTCTAGTAAGGGTGCCTGATCTCCCCCTTCCTCATTCAGCAACACTTGCTGGAAGAAGGTGGTAGACCTCTGGCAGACTGCCACAAAAGCCATTGCTGTTTATAAGGCTGCTCGATACACTGTTATGAGACAGCAGCAGGAGGAGGACACATGATTTATACCTCTGTGTAATAAGCAAAGGGAGAAGTCATGCATCACTTTGGCAAGCGTTGCTCTTTCACATGTTACACTGGAAGCATCCTTGCTGTGCTTCACATCTGACATCTTCATATCCGACAAAAGGAGATCTGGCTCTCAAAAGCTTATATCCCGGGAATCTTCTTGGTCTTTAAGGAGCTGCTGTACTCAGATCTTTCTGTTCTACTGCAGACTGACATGGCTACCCACCTGAAACAATGCTTCACACATGAACAGAAATGAAGGTGCCTTATCCATCAATCCCCTAAGACTCACATTGTCTCTCCAGGAGAACAGAGTCCAATGGCACCTTTAAGACCAACATAGGTAATAAATGTGTTAGAACAAATTAGGGCACATTCGTCTCCAGTTCTAACATATTTATTACCTATGTTGTCCCCCCTCAAATTGAAACAAAACAGACGATAACCAGGAATGAAGCTTGTGATTCTTTGGATCTGTTAAAAAAAAAAAAAAGCACCCTCACTATTTTGCATGCTAATTTAGCAGACCACTCCTATATATACATCTATGATACGTAATTCCATTTCATCATCTGACAAAGTGTGCATGCACATGAAAGCTCATACATTGAATAAAACTTTGCTGGTCTTAAAGGTGCCACCGGAATCTAACTTTGTTCTGTTGCTTCAGACCAACATGGCTACCCACCTCAATGGTCTCTCCAGGGTCTCTGGTGGAGGTCTTTCACATCGCCTAATGTCTGGTCCTTTAAAAACAAAAACAAAAACTGGAGATGTCCAGGATCGAACCTGGGACCTTCTACATTTAAGCCAGACGCTGTTCCATGGTGCCTCCTTTGTTCCCATGTGTAAAGCCATCCATATGGCATGTTGTTTTATTTAGGAGTTGTGTGTGTGTGTGTGTGTGTGTGGTTACATGTCACGTTCCCCCCCCCAAAAAAAAATTGAAATGAATAAGAACAGAAAGTTAAGCTGCTACCAGAAAACTCTTGAAAACGGCAAACTGCATTTCATGCATATTTAAACACAAGAAATGGTGCATCAGAAGTTTCACTTGGATCAGGTTTACTACACCCAGAAGGAGACTATATAACATAAACAGACAGACATTTAATGAGAAGACGTCCGGTCTTTCCCAACTTTACAGAAATGTTAAGTCAAGCCTTATGATCCGATGTATAGCATTATTTCTGCATAACATCAACAAAGGCCATGCCGACTGATCATTCTAACATCACCTTTGCATTCAGAACTGCAAAAGGTTTTGTCTGAAATGCTCATCAATTAAAGATACCAGAGTTTAAAGCATCTTAAAAAGAAGAGTCTATCAATCCAGATTCCCCCTCCGTCTCCAGACTGTTCTTTTCTTCAGCACTTACTGCAAAATGCCCCTTGAGGAACATTAGATGGTGCACTAGAATATTAGCTGACAACCAGCCTGAAAAGTGGAGGACGTGGGTCCCGATCAGCAGAAAGGCCAATGATTTATTTCTTTTGATTAGACTGAAATCCCCATTTATCTTCAAGGACAAGCAAAGCAAATCAGAGGCTTCTGGGAAACGGGAGACGGGAAATCTTCAATAGTTGCAAATCAGGAAACTCACCAATTGATCACTATATCACTGATGCAGGAGATCGAAAGACAGGTTCACATTAACAGTTTGTTGCCAGAATTCCTTGGGAAGCCGTATAAAGAAATGAAAACTATAACCACGATCACTGAATCCATAAAGATTTTTTATTTTATTTTATTGCATTCTAGGGGTGCACAAATATTCCCCAGGTTTTATTTTCAGGCCTATCCCATGATTTCCAATGAAGCTCATTCCCAGGAAAGTCGTTGAGGGCAGGAAGCCTTGGCGGGCCTGGTGGCAGAGGTTGGGAGCTTCCAGGGGTTTACCAGTAATGGTGGCTGCAATGTTGAGGAGAAAGAAGTCTTGGTTGGCCCCGTGCAGTTTCTGGCTTGTGCCACCAACATCTGTGGGGGCACAGAAAGCCTAGATGGGCCACACAGTGGAGGCCAGAAGTCACGAGGGGCTTGCCACCAATTTTGGCAGTAGTGGCAGCGGAGGAAGAAGTCTTAAAGGTTGAGAACTGTGCAGCTCTCAGCTTCCTCTGATGGTATTAGGGAGAGGAAGCCTCAGAGGACAGGAGCCACATGGCTCTCAGCCTCCACTGCCGACACAGGGGGATGCCTCGGAGGTCAGGAGCCATGCAGCATTCACCACTGGTGACCGTGGGGGAGCCTCGGTGGGTCCAATTGCAGAGACTGGGAGGGGGAGAAAGGTTAGGGAGAAAGCAGTTCCCCTCACAAGAATATTGCCGGGCCCTATTTGTGCTATTCTAAATCAAACATCATGTTGTTGTTGTTGTTATTCAGTTGCACAGTCAAGTCCGACTCTTCTTTGACCGTCAATCTTTCCCAGCATCAGGGTCTTCTCCAGGGAGTGCTCCCTTCTCATTTGGTGGCCAAAGTATTTGAGCTTCAGCTTCAGTATTTGGCCTTCCAGGGAAAAGTCAGGGTTGATTTCTTTTAGGATTGACTGATTTGAACTCCTTGCAGTCCAAGGGACTCTCAAGAGTCTTCTCCAGCACCATAATTTGAAAGCATCTATTTTTTGGTGCTTTGGTCCAACTCTCACAGCCATACATTACTACTGGGAATAGCACTGCTTTAACCATATGGAATTTTGTTGGCAGGGTGATGTCTCTACTTTTTATCATGCTGTCTAGATTTGCCATTGCTTTCCTCCCCAGGAGCAGGCATCTTTTAATTTCATGGCTGCAGTCGCCATCTGCAGTGATCTTGGATCCCAAGAACGTGAAGTCTGTCACCACTTCCATGACTTCCACTTCTATTTGCCAAGGAGTGATGGGGCCGAATGCCATGATCTTAGTTGTTTTTTTTTTTTTTTATGTTGAGTTTTAAGCCAACCTTTGTGCTCTTCTCTTTTACTCTTAGCAAGATGCTCTTTAGGTGAGCAGGGTAGAATAGCATAGAGTCCACCATCCGAAGCTGCCATTTTCTCCTAGTGAACTGATCTGTATAGTCCGGAGATCATGTGTAATGGAGATCAGATTGACAACCCTACCTCATCCATCGTCAAGGTGTGACAGCCAAATCTGCAGGACCACCCTTCCAGGTTCCTCCTCAGCCACTCTAGTACAGGTATAACATCCTGCTCTACCCCCCCCTTCACCTTCATTTTACAGCAGGCTTATAACATACATTCAGCTGCTATATGCCACACCCCCATGGTTCATTTGTCTCCCTTCCAATGTTCTTGTCAGTCCACGCCTCCACCCAGTCCTTGCTCATCTTCTGCTAAGTCTGTTTCCCTTTACCAGGCCAGTTCTATCTTTTCTTCTCAGTCCTCTCACACCCGGCTTCCTTTGTCTGGAGGCCTCACCCACATCTTGTTAGGTGATTCTTGAGCCTCCTGCTGAGCCTCCTCCTGACACCTCCAGTGAGCTCTCCACAGCTACAATCTCAGTGTCAATCCTGCCCAGAGCTCCCTCTGCCAGCTCTTCAGCCACATCTCCTTCTGCGACTCCAGCAGCCTCCCCCTTGCTTCCCCCACACCCAGCCTTTAAACTCTGGCTGGCCAGTGGGCCTCCACATTCCCCACATCCATGGCACATCACTTCCGGACCTATCCTCCCCACCCCCAATCATGCTGCATGCTACCTCTGGCTGCTGTCCTGACTTCATAGGGCCTACTTGTGTGTCACAGAAGGCTTTATTGGGGAAGACAGGCTGAACATTTCCTGTTGCGTGCCTGGACACTTTCTGTTGCATGTCTGCCTTTCCACAACTGATCTTTAACAGGGCAAAATGTTTTCTTTCTAACCTAGTAGAACGTCATGAAAGAAGAAGCCTTGAAGTGCTGAGTATTGGCAGAGTATAGATATGCAATAAAGTGGAACACAAGCTGTTAAAGGATGTTCTCATCATTTTCTTTATCTGTGCATGATAGACATTGCATATTCCATCACCCATTCTCAAGGTCTAATGTGCAAAGCTCACAAGATTAATTTTCTTGCATAGACTCTCAAATTTCTCATGTGGAAGTATCTTGGTAAGTACATCTACAATCATATTTTCTGTAGGGAAATACTCCAATTCAACAAGCCCTTCCTTTTGCATGTCTCTTACAAGATAATGCTTTACATCCATGTGTTTAGTCCATGAATTAATTCCTTGAGTTTGTGCAAGCTTTATGCATCCCTGATTATCTTTAAAAAGTTGCTTGTCTGGGTTCTTCCATCCCAAAGTCCTGCATTAACTGTAGTATCCACTTTAGTTGTTTGCATGCTTCTGCTGTAGATACAAACTCTGTTTTTGTGGAGGATATGGCCACTGTCTCTTGTTTTCTGCTGGTCCACTGATTGCTTCATTTCCATACAAAAATAACTATCTGCTGGTTGACTTCCTGTCCCTACTCTCGCCTGTCCAGTCTGCATCCATGTATCCCATCAGTTTGGGATTGCCATATGCTGGTAATTTCAGTTTTAAATGAGCAGTCCCATGAAGATACCTGGCAAATCTTTTTACTGAATTCCAGTCTCTTTTAGTTGGTGCCTCTTTTTTTTCTGCATAGTATGTCCACAGTTGTTGTAATGTCAGGCCATGTAAGTATGCTTATGTACAGCAGTCTTCCAGTTGCTTTCCTGTATTGTCTGTTGTCAGTTAGAAGTTCTTCATTCTCTTGTTGTTTCAGGTAGTTCTCCTCCATAGGAGTGCCTACTGGTTTGCATTCTCTCATTTGCATATAGTCCAGGAATTCCAGGATTTTCTGTTTTTGGCTGAGGAGATAACTTTCATCCTCCTCTTGCTCTATTTGTATTCCAAGGTAGTAATTAATATTTCTCAGTTCCTTGACTCCCATTTCTTCATTTAGGTGTCAGACTATTTCATTATAGTCTTCCTTATTTTCATAACAAACAATGAAGTCATCCACATGGGTAAGAATGTAGATCCACCTGTCATCTCTGCATCTTGAATACAGGCATTGTTCAGCTTTGCCTTGCTCAAAACCCTCTTTGGTTAGCATTAGAATGAAGGTGTGTGTTTTTTTTTTTCCCATTCTAGCGCCTTGCAGTTTGTTTTAGTCCATATATGCTCTTTTTGTAGTTTACATACTAGCCTGTCTTTGGATTGCTCAAATCCGAATGGTTGTTCCATGTAAACATTGTCCTTTGTTTCTCCATGTAGTAAGGCAGTCTTTACATCCAGATGTTTCACATCCATCTTCCTTGCTGCTGCTATACTTAGGTGCAAAGGTCTCATCATAGTATTCTCCATACTTTTGAGAATACCCTTTGCAAACTAATCTGGCTTTGTATCTCTGTATTTCTCCTTTGTCATCATATTTGGTTTTGAAGATACATTTACATCCCACTGCCTCTTTCCCAGAGTTAGTTCTCTGAGTGTCCATGTTTGGTTTTGTTTAGGGATTCAGTCTCCTCTTCTGCATCCTTTCTCCATCTTTCTGCTTGGCTGGTAGGCATTCTTTTTATGTCTTCCCATGTGGAAGGTTCAGTTATAGACTCTGTCTTTGTCAGGTTGAAGAGTCTTCTCGGTGGTACTCTCCAGTTTGTTCTAGTTGACCATCCAACATCTGGTTCTACAGCCCCTTCTGGTTCTTGTGGCTCTGCAGGTGTGTCACCTGTCTAGTCCATGATCCTCAGTTGCACTGTTTCTGGTTGCTGTGCTTGATTTTCTTCTCTTGTAGATTCTCTGATGCCCACTTTTTCTGTCTTTGTAGTTTTTCTTTCTTTCTTGTCAGTGTAGACTATGTTGAAGATTTGCACTGTTTATGTTCTTGGGTTAAAGATTCTGTACCCTGTACATCCCAGAGCATACCCTACAAAAATACCTTGTTCAGTTCTCAAATCCATCTTGGTCTGTTTCTTTTTGGGTATGTAGTTGAAAGCTCTTGACCCAAATGCTTTCAAGTGGTTTATTGTTGGGCTTGTGCCCATACCACAGTTCATATGGTGTGCTTCTGGAATCTTTTGTAGGCAGTCTGTTCTCTAGATGGGTAGCAGTGTTGATTGCTTCTCCCCAGTGTTCCTCAGGTAGCTCTGCTTCAAGCAGCATGCATCTGTACATCTCAGTCTGGGAACAATCCTTCCTTTCTGCTACATCATTTTGTTCTGGAGAGTATGGGACTGTGAGTTGATGTTCTATTCCTTGTTCAGCTAGATAGTTCTTCTTGTCATGTCCCACATATTCTCCTCCATTGCTGCAAATTGCCAGTGGCTTTCTCTGGAACCTCTTGCTGACCATTACAACATATGCCTTAAATTTCCCCAATACTTGACTTTTCTCTCTGATCAAGTAGGTTACTGTATACATTGAAAAAAATCACCAATGAAAGTTAGTATATATCTGTTTCCACTAGGGGTCTCAGTCTTCATTGAATCACGAACATCACTATGTATCAACTCCAGTGGGTTCTGTGTCTAAGCTTTTCTCATGGTTCTTACTGGTACTAGCTCTGGTTCCTTTAGCTTCAATGCAATGCATACAGTTTCTTTCAATAGTGCACTTGTTTATCTGTATGTCCGTAGTCAGTAATGAACAGTTCTCAGCAGGATCAGGAAAGATCCCTAAATGAGCCAATCAGGAGAAAGGAAGAAGACTATTTGAAAAGAGTAGGAAGTCCCTAATCTCACCATGCTAACTAGTTGTCCTCTCTGTTGCCCCTTGAAGGATTTTCTTACCATTTTCTTTATCAATGCACAATAGACCTTGCATATTCCAACACTGAGGGAAGGAAACAAATTATATTTGAAGAAGGACAGTTTGGGGACTGAAGAGGGGAGGACAGGGAGCTCAGCTTGAACTGGGACTAGGTGGCATTTAGTAGTTTTGGTCTCGTTAATATATAAATCACTAACTGAAATGGGCACTAACCAAAATGGAGAATCTCTAGTGGATCTCTAGTGAAACTGTGGCCTCCAAAGACCAAAAATCATCTTTGAGGCTAGCCAACTTGCTAAGTTGAGTCAGGTAGTTGTTGTAATGGGCACAGCCAACTACAGAAAGGCATCAGCTGTAAAAAAACAAAAAACAAACAAAAAAAACCCCTGTACCTGTACAACTTTATCAATGAGTTGGTTCACTTATGGTCCTTCCGGTTGCAGCCACTTCTGAGCTACCTCTGTGAAAGCATATTGTGTTTCAAATGGGGTTTCTCCTTTGGCCAGTACATATGCCCTAAAGTGCTGTCAGTAAGTATAAACATTTATGTGAAATTTCAGGACAGGGGGGATATTCAGGGCTCTTCTTGGCATCCAAGCTGGGGGGGCATGCTTTCCAGCACCGTCTTACACCAGGTCTTTATTAGTGGTCTCCCATCCAAGTACCAAACCAGGGCAAACTTGTTAGTTTCCAGGCTCTGAGAAGCTCAGGCTAACCTGTGCTATTCAGGCTGCTGGAAAATAGGTGCGGTTAGAAAAAAAAACCTTGTGAGGGAGTTCTTTGGATTTCACACACACTCATACTAACGTATATATACTTGTGTGTGGGAGAGAGAGCTCAACTACTATGATTGTGGTGCTGGAGAAGACTCTTGAAAGTCCCTTGGACTGCAAGGAGATCAAATCAGTCAATCCTAAAAGAAATCAATGCTGACTGTTCTCTGGAAGGCCAGATACTGAAGCTGAAGCTCAAATACTTTGGTCACCAAATGAAAAGGGAGCACTCCCTGGAGAAGACCCTGATGCTGGGAAAGACTGAATGTAAAAGAAGAAGGGGACAGCAAAGGATGAGGTGGTTGGACAGTGTTATTGATGCAACAAACATGAAATTGAGCAAACTCCAAAGGACAACAGAAGACAGGAGGGCCTGGCATGATATGGTCCATGGAGCCATGAAGAGTGGGACTCAACTGTGAGACCGAACAACAACAACAAAACTATAATTGATGCTCACTTCGAATTAGTGTATGGCAGACTTTTTAAACTGAGAGTTCCTGTCATGTAGATATAATTCTTGCTGAAAATCTGTTTTGTAATTTAATCCCCCACCCTGGAACAGATTTTTTTCCCCCAGAAAAGTTCTCTTTTGGTTCTTTGAGCAAATTGGTGGAGAAATGGGAAGTGGGAGAGGGCAGTCATGGTGAAGCACTGTTAGATAGTGCCCAAAGATCTGTGGAAGTTCCAGATGTTTCAAAATTATTTTTTTAATGACTGGTCAAGATCTGAATAGTAAGAAATTCAAGTACCCTTGGAGTGCAGGAGCTCTGGGCATATTCCAGATCTAAATATGGCAGTGTTAACCATTTTATTTGCTTGTAAAAGGGGAAAGAAAAAAAAAACGGTAAGATAATTTCACATGCTTTAGCTGGATTTTTGAATCACTTGATAATCAACATCTTTATTTATTCTGAAAATATCAGCTTTAATTAGACCATTATTAGGAAGGACATGCAAAGAGCATTTGATTTACAAAGGCCATCTCCCAGAAACATGATAAACAATGAAAAGTCCTTTTCTTTATTGCCTAGCTTTTGGGAAATGCACATACAATTCACTTCCTGCAGAATGCTGTCAGTGTTTTAATTCTTAGGAAGTCCTCTGGAGAATACCAAATGGCTCTAAGAAAGAGAGAGAGAGAGAGAGAGAGAGAGAGAGAGAGGCAGAAAAAGCAATAATGAAAGCATTTATTTTAAAGGGGATAAAATGGATCTCTATTGCCAATATATGTGTGTTTTCCATTCTGTATGCCTCTACATAAATTTACTAAACTTTGCTTATGCAGTTCTTGCACCTTTTTCTTGCAGGACATGATGACACTGCAATTTCTGGCTTCCTTTACAGACATTAATTAGTGGTATAAACACATAGCCAGTTTGGTGTAGTGGTTAAGTGTGCAGACTCTAATCTGGGAGAACCAGGTTTGATTACCCACACCTCTACTTGCAGCTGCTGGATGACCTTGGACAAGCCATAGTTCTGTCAGAGCTGTTCTTGAAAAAGCAGTTTTGGAAAGAGCTCTCCCAGCCCCACCTATCTCACAGGGTGTCTGTTGTGGGGAGGGGAAGGGAAAGGAGTTTGTAAGCTGCTCTGAGACTCCGAGTGAAGGGCGGGGTATAAATCCAATCTCTTCTATTCTCTTCTTCTTCAAGAATATTCATCTGTGAAATGTCTGACTGTCTGTCTACCTACCTGTCCCTGCCTGCCTGCCTAGCTTTCCCAACTCATTTGGTACCTGATTTCCTAGCTCATACTTGACATAATGGTGATGGTGAAAGGAAAGTTCGATGCTGCAAAGAACAATACTGCATAGGAACCTGGAATGTAAGATCTATGAATCAAGGTAAGCTTGACGTGGTCAAAAATGAGATGGCAAGAATGAACATCGACATCTTGGGAATCAGTGAACTAAAGTGGACAGGAATGGGCGAATTTAACTCAGAAGACCATTATATCTACTACTGTGGCCAGGAATCCCGTAGAAAAAATGGTGTGGCCTTTATAGTCAACAAGAGAGTGAGAAAGGCAGTATTGGGATACAATCTCAAAAATGACAGAATGATCTCGGTCCGAATCCAAGGCAAACCATTCAATATCACAGTAATCCAAGTATATGCCCCAACCACTGCTGCAGAAGAGGCTGAAGTGGACCAGTTCTATGAAGACCTACAACAGCTCGTAGAACTAACACCAAAAATGATGTCCTCATCATCATAGGGGACTGGAATGCTAAAGTAGGAAATCAAAAGGTAACCGGAATAACAGACAAGTTTGGCCTTGGAGAACAAAATGAAGCAGGGCAAAGGCTAACAGAGTTTTGTCAAGAGAACACGCTGGTCATAGCAAACACCCTTTTCCAACAACCTAAGAGGCGTCTCTACACATGGACATCACCAGATGGGCAACACCGAAATCAGATTGACTATATAATTTGCAGTCAAAGATGGAGAAGCTCTATTCAGTCAGTAAAAACAAGACCTGGAGCTGACTGTGGCTCAGATCATGAGCTACTCATTGCAAAATTCAGACTTAAATTGAAGAAAGTTGGGAAAACCACAAGGCCATTCAGATTTGACCTAGATCGCATCCCCGATGAATATACAGTAGAGGTGAAGAATAGGTTTAAGGGACTAGATTTGATAGACAGAGTGCCTGAAGAACTATGGACAGAGGTCCGTGACATTGTAAAGGAGGCAGCACTCACTGCCATCCCAAAGAAAAAGAAATGCAAAAAAGCAAAGTGTCTGTCTGATGAGGCTTTACACATAGCAGAGGAAAGAAGGAAAGCTAAAGGCAATGGGGAAAAGGAAAAATTTGCCCAACTGAATGCAGATTTCCAGAGAACAGCAAGGAGAGATAAGGAGGCTTTCCTGAATGAACAATGCAGAGTAATAGAGGAAAACAATAGATTGGGAAGGACTAGAGATCTCTTCAAGAAAATTGGAGAAATCAAGGGAACGTTCCATGCAAAGCTGGCCATGATAAAGGACAAAAACGGTAGGGACCTAACAGAAGCAGAAGAGATTAGGAAAAGATGGCAAGAATACACAGAAGAACTATACAAGAAGGACCTCGACGTCCTTGACAACCACGATGGTATAATCACTGACCTCGAGCCAGACATCCTGGAAAGCGAAGTTAAATGGGCCTTAGAAAGCATTACTAACAACAAAGCTAGTGGAGGTGATGGTATCCCAGCTGAGTTATTCAAAGTCTTAAAAGAAGATGCTGTTAAAGTGCTGCACTCAATTTGCCAACAAATTTGGAAAACACAACAGTGGCCACAGGATTGGAAAAGGTCAGTTTACATTCCAATCCCAAAGAAGGGCAACGTCAAAGAATGTTCAAACTATCGCACAATTGCACTCATTTCACACGCTAGCAAGGTCATGCTCAAAATCCTACAAGCTAGGCTCCAACAGTACGTGGATAGAGAACTGCCAGAAGTACAAGCTGGGTTTCGAAGAGGTAGAGGAACTAGAGATCAAATTGCCAACATTCGCTGGATTATGGAGAAAGCAAGAGAGTACCAGAAAAACATCTACTTCTGCTTCATTGACTATGCTAAAGCCTTTGATTGTGTGGATCACAATAAATTATGGCAGGTTCTTAAAGAGATGGGAGTACCAGACCACCTCACCTGTCTCCTGAGAAACCTGTATAAGGGTCAAGAAGCAACAGTTAGAACCGGATATGGAACAACTGATTGGTTTAGCATAGGAAAAGGAGTACGACAAGGATGTATATTGTCACCTTGCTTATTTAATTTATATGCAGAGTACATCATGCGAAATGCTGGCCTGGATGAATCACAAGCTGGAGTTAAGATTGCTGGGGAAAAGATCAATAACCTCAGATATGCAGACGATACCACTCTGATGGCAGAAAGTGAAGAGGACCTAAAGAGCCTTTTGCTCAGGGTGAAAGAGGAGAGTGCAAAAGTGGGCTTGAAGCTCAACATCAAAAAAACTAAGATCATGGCATCTGGGCCCATCACTTCTTGGCAAATAGAAGGGGAAGTCGTAGAAGTAGTGACAGACTTCACGTTTCTAGGATCCCAGATCACTGCAGATGGTGACTGCAGCCATGAAATTAAAAGACGCCTGCTCCTTGGGAGGAAAGCGATGGCAAACCTAAACAGCATGATAAAAAGCAGAGACATCACCTTGCCAACAAAAGTCCGCATGGTCAAAGCAATGGTATTCCCCGTAGTAATGTATGGCTGCGAGAGTTGGACTATAAGGAAGGCTGAGCGCCGAAGAATCGATTCTTTTGAACTATGGTGCTGGAGAAGACTCTTGAGAGTCCCTTGGACTGCAAGGAGATCAAATCAGTCAATCCTAAAAGAAATCAACCCTGATTGCTCCCTGGAAGGCCAGATCCTGAAGCTGAAGCTCAAATACTTTGGCCACCAAATGAGAAGGGAGCATTCACTGGAGAAGACCCTGATGCTGGGAAAGATTGAAGGTCAAAGAAGAAGGGGACGGCAAAGGATGAGATGGTTAGACAGTGTCATCGATGCAACGAACATGAAATTGAGCAAACTTCAGCGGACGGCGGAGGACAGGAGGGCCTGGCGTGGTCTGGTCCATGGGGTCGCGAAGAGTCGGACTCGACTGTGCGACTGAACAACAACAACTTGACATAATACTTTTCAAGAGTGCTAGATGGGGAGATGGATTTTCTGTGCTTGGGCGTCTGAAAAGAAAGCCCCATTTCTGTATGCATTACTCTGGCATTCCTATATTTGTTTGCCTATACAAACTTCTATGTGTTTTCTGTTTGTTTGAAGAAGATGTGAGTACAGATCAAATACTAAAGAATTCTTTTAGAGAAGAAGTGAAGTCAGAGTGAACTCTTACTTGTTTGTTTGCTTTCGGCTTGTTGTGTTCCAGCTGTCATTGTAGTAATTAAACCAAGGAAACTGAACCTGATATTCAAAATGTGGATTCAGTACCAGTTCAGGTCCATCAATATTTTTAACTTTTTTTTTTTTACTTAGAAAAGTTAGTGTCAGACACTTTGAACCGGCTCCGGTACGTTTCGTGAACTGTAACATCAAGCTCTTCTGCTTCACAATGCAACTCTATAAAATGAAGAAAATGACAAACCTTTAATGTGAAGAAAGTGTTTATTCTTTAAACATGCTGTTTGTTCACACCACTGCTGCATCTTTCAGAATCCTATCAATCATCTTTGAAAAAAAGACCAGGGATTTGGGACCTAAAGAAACCCCAAACTTTATACATTGACTTGCATATTACGAACTGTGAATGCAGTTTTTCCCAACTGATTCATGCCTAGATGTGTGTGTGTGCGTGTGTGCATGGGGGGGAGAGAGATTGTATTTACAATACTGATGAATATGTTGTGCTTCATTGAGTGAAAGCTCACCAGCTAGGGATGTGCATCTGAGACCAGTGTTCCCTCTAAGCTGAGGTACTGTGAATTAACTCACCTTTTTTTAGCCTCCAGCTCACAGATATTCAGGGGTCTTTTTTTGGGGGAGTGCATCGGAGCTGTGCTCCTGCAGCTCAGGAGCCAAGCCCCACCCCCAGCCAGCGTCCCGGGGAGTCTTTCAGGCAGCCGAATGTCAGTTTCAGCTCCATTATATCCTATGGGCCATTGAAGTCAATGGTGAAAACATAGGGTATATTCTGGGGGCTGGAGGGGAGGGGGTTTGAGGGAGAGGCTCCAAATTCACAGCGTAGCGGATGGAGCCTCTCCCCAAGATACCCACCAAGTTTCAAGAACATTGGATCAGGGAGTCCAATTCTATGGGCCCCCAAACAGGTTGCCCCATTCCCTCCATTGTTCTCTATGGTGGGAAAAAGTAACTTTTTTCCCACCATAGAGAACAATGGAGGGAATAGGGCTTAGAGCTTAGAGGGAGCACTGACTGAGGCAAAATGATATTCTTTGGATTTGGATTTCAATAAAGGGATAAATACAAGTGTTCAATGGTATTTGGTTCCCCTGGTAATCTTTCAGGGTTTGAGTTTTTCAAGGATTCTGGAATTATTCAGATTTCATTACTCCCTATGAGGGAAAATGGGCAGCAGGGGGTGGGGGTGGGAGATGAAGTGGCTGTGTTACAACCAAATGACACCAGAATTGCCATGGTCCTGATGCTGTCAATCCATTAAAGACCCCTTCCCCCAATTTCAATCAATGTTAACCAAGCAGTCCAATTTTACAGGGTCCTGAACATAGCCGGCTTGCCCACTAGGTGAGCTAGGTGCTCGCCTAGAGCGCGGTGGCCACAGGGGTACCAAAATATGCCCCCCCGCATCTTCCCAGGCTTGCTTGGGCACCCTGCAGAGCGCCCAAGCAAGTTGGCACTGGGAGGGAGGGGGCGGTGGTTTAAACCTCCGCCCCCTTCCTGGCTTCCCTGGGGGTCCCGCAGCTGCAGAGCTCCCAGGAAAGCCAGCGCTGGGAGGGAGGGGGCAGCGGCTAGACCCCCACCCCCTTCCCTGGCTTTCCCAGGAAAGCCAGCGCTCCACCGCTGCCCCCAGTCTCCAGGCCCCACCGGGAGGTTGGCATCCCCAGTGGGGGGCACCCCAGGCTGTCCTGCCTAGGGTGCCCAGACACCTGGAGTCGGCCCTGGTCCTGAACAAGATGCCCCCACCCATGCTATTTGGGGGGAGCTGGGAGGAAAAGCCACCTTGGAAAGAGGGCCACCCCCCATGAAGGAGGGAGGAAGAAGGAGCCAGCTAAACCCACAGTTCTGCTTGGTCCTGTGTTTGGCTTGCGCCACCCAGGAGCCACTTTCCTAAGGTCAAGTGACACTCACACCAGCCAGGAGCTGCCTTCTCTTGCACCAACCAGGAGCTGCCTTCCCTGGGCCAGGAGAAATCCCTCCCTCCTAATAAGTGAAAAACTTGTTAAAGGGGAGAAAAAAACAGACCTGGGATCCCCTGCTTCGACAGGGAGGGCAGTGTATAAATCCAATAAATAAATAAATAAAATACCAGCCCCAGATAGTCCTGAATATTTCTGGAAATATACTGGAATTGGATACAAGTATCCCCAAGAACCTTGAATACTACTGCTACCAAATATACCCCCCCAAATTCTGATTCAGGTGGGGAGCCATGTTGGTCTGAAGTAACAGAACAAAGTTTGAGTCCAGTGGCATCTTTAAGACAAACAAAAATTTAATTCTGGGTAGATGATTTTGTGTGCATGTACACTTCATCATACTGATAAAGCATGCAGGGGTATATATTCAGATATATTCGATATATGTGAGTGCACACCCTTATCATCAACAAAAGAATCGAGGAAATCATCAATATGTTTGTGGCCCTTGCTTGACCCAAGTGTTTCTTACATTTTTTGTACTGTGGTATGCTTCTGGCATTCCATCTCAAGGTCACCACTTGACTGTCCTGACATTTTTAATTCAAAATCAGTTGCATTTAGTCCATCTTCTGGGATATCAGAATTCATGAATTCATGACATTCCATTTCATAGAATGGGTGAAATTGATCTATACATCACAGAGAGCACAAATAATTGTTAATGGAGACTTAACTAAATCATGTGAAATTCAAAAAGAAATAAGACATAGTTGCCCATTGTCCCCTCTTTTGTTTATCTTGATTCTCAAAATATCTAATAGAGCTATAAGACATGATGAGATGATTGGGGGTGTAAAGATCAAGAATGAGACTTATAAGCTAAGAGCCTTTGCAGGTGATTTGGTATTAGTATTGCAAGACCCTTTAAAGGTGATTTATGGCTAAACTGAAAGAATTTGGTGCATCAGTGTAAAATTAATAAACAGTAAACAAAAATGTTAACAAAAATATGAAAATACAAGAACAAATAGTACTGATGCATAAAACTGGTTTTAAGGTAGAAAACCCCCCCCATAAAATACCTGGTCATTACGTTGACAAATAGGAACTGTATGTTATTTCAAAATAATTATATTAAGACATGGAATGAAGTTAAAAAATACATGTTAAGGTGTTTTCATCTGTATTTATCGGGGAGAACGTAATTCAGATGAATGTTTTACCCAGAATGTTATTTTTGTTTCAGACTATACCTGTTTTGAGAACCAATGTACCATTTAAACAATGACAGAAAAATATTTCTAATTTTGTATGGCAAGGGGAAAAAGAATGAGTTAAATATAAGGTACTACAAGATGCGAAGGAAAGAGGAGGTATGGGGTTACCTGATTTGAAACTATACTTTGCTGCTTGCTGTTAAGTTTGGATGAGAAATAGAAGGTTATGGTAGTTAGAAGGTCATGATTTGAGATTTGGTTGGCATGGTTATTCGTGGTATGACAAAACTAAGGTCAATGTGGATTTTAAAAACCATTATATTAGATGGGCTATTTTGAGAATATGGAATAAATATAAACCTAGGCTGTGTCTGAAAACACTGTTGTGGCTATCTATACAAGAAGCATTTTATAGACAAGAAATGATAACTAAGAATAAAGGGTTAACATATTGTGACATATTAGATTTTTCTCAAGGGGACTGTAAAATGAAACAAAGAAGATTAGGTAAAAGAAGAATATACTTGCCAATGGTATCTTTTTATGCACAATTATTAGGAAGGTTCAAAGCAGATAAAAGGCAGCATGGTTTCCAACAATCTAAAACTGAATTTGAAACAGAATTATGTACAAACTAGGAATAAGGCCCATTGTGGAAATGAATACAATGAGCTCTAGAAAGAGGCTCTGGGCAGGTGCCCCAGCCTTGAGCACTCAGCATCAATTTGCTGTGGCGACCTCAGCAGGGTATAATGACACAGAGTCCACTGTCCCCCCCCCCGGGGAACTGATCTCTGCCATCTGAAGAGCAGTTGTAATTCTGAGTTATCTCCAGCCTTCACCTGGAGATTGGCAACAATGTTTCCCCAGGAGGAAATGGCTGGTTTGGAGGGTGGAGTCTATGGCACTGTAGCTGTCTGAGGTCCAACCCCTCCTCAAACCCCACCCTCTCCAGGGTCCACCCTTCAAATCTACAGGAATTTCCCAGCCTGGAGGTGACAACCCTATCTCCTCCCCAGCCAGCCATCAACTTACATTTATCTGCCCCTCTGACTCCATGTCATCCCCCCTCCCTGCAGCCTCTACCTAGGAAGAGTACAGTCTTTCTCCACAGTGGGGACCAAAGCAGCTTACATCATTCTCCTCCCCCCTTTTTGATCTGCACAACAACCCTGTGAGGTAGGTTATGCTGAAAGTCTGTGACTGGTCCAAAATCACCCAATCAGCTTCCACAGCAAGAACCTGAGTCTGGCAGACCTTGCTCTGAAGTGCTAACTGCTATGTCACACTGACTGTGGTATCGCCTGGTATCAAAACTGAACTCCAGACAGCAGATCTCTCTCTTCCCCTGGAGAGGGTGGACTCCATGGCACTCTATTCAGCTGAGGCCTTTCCCCTCCCCAAACTCTGGCTTCCATAGACTCCACCACAAAATCTCCAGGAATTTCCCAACCTGGAGCTGGCAACCCTAGTCAGGATTGGCTCCAATGAGTTCCCCACAAAGGCCAAAGTAGGCCTGGAAAGGGCCTCCTCCCCTGCCTTTTTACTGACAGAACCAAGCTTGGTTGTGTAGCGACACTCACTGAGGGGACAGTCAGCCACACAGCAGGAGGAGAAAAGAATGGTTTGACGTCCATTGGTCCACCTCAGTATCCAGCCAGCCACAGAGGAGCCAAGCAGGAGGAGCATCTTCATCAGAAGAGACAGATGTTTTTGCAGTTTATTTGGACAGGGAACAGTGGCCAGGCTGGCAGTGGGTGGGAGAGAGGAGCGGACCCAACATCCAGCCAATGGCACGTGAGTACTCTTGAATGGTGATCGATGGGCCAATAGCTGATTGAGCACACAGCAGTGCCAATGGGAGAGCTGAAAAGTGCCAATATGTCAGGGCTTTTATATATATCAGATGATGAACAAGTTATTGATAAAATATATAAACCCTTGTTGAAATATGAGGCAGAGGATGAATGAGTGAAAGAATCTATGATAAAATTAGCCCCAAACTTTGGATATAAAATAAAAATGGAGCAATGGAAAAATATGTGGATGGCCTTAAATTTATGTTGAGCTCTAAAAGAGAATTTTTATAAAATGATGTATTGGCAGTATATGTCACCAGACAAATTTGTGTAAATGTATAAGAATATTTCAAATGTATGTTGGAAATGTAAACAAAAAGAAAGGACATTCCACCATTTATGGTGAATGTGTAACAAAGCCAATTTTAAAAAATATAAATACATTCATTAATCCAGAAGTTTCTAAAGACTAATATACACTATAATATATATAATATACAAATAAAAACAGAGGGTTTTTTCCCCCTTCCTTTCTTTTTTTAAATTTTTAATTTTAAAATACATCACTTATATTAAACACAACACATATATTGAAACTATAAATAAAGCATATGAAACTGTGACATTAAGATGAATAAGCCCTGGCCGACCATACAAACAAAAGGATCTGTATATATTCATATCAAGTCCACAGAATTCTCATCATTCGGTAAAATGTCATTTTCCATTAAATAATGAATAACAGGAGACCACAATTCAGTGTATGCTCGTTTCTGTTGATCTGATCTGCATTATTATTCAGTTTACCTAAAATATAAAAGTCCCACAACTTTCAGAGCCATTGATCTATCGTTGGCATTTTCTTATCTTTCCATTTTGAGGCTCACAATGTTCTAGCTGCCGAAATTAGAGTTGAGGTCAATTGGTTACATTTTAATTTTCCAGATGGCATTTTCCAATAATCTAAAAGCAAAACCTTTGGCAGAAATGGAAGATCCATCACTGTGATATTCTTGATGTGTAAGACAATACCTCTTCAGAACACAAGTTCACCAACAGTGGAGAAAATCTGCTACCCAGCCACATCCCTTTGAACATCTTGAATAATTCTTTTTGTTGATACGATGCATTCTTGTAGACGGTAAATACTATCTTGTCAGTAACAATATATTGGTATTTAAGTGAATATAGATATGATTCGAAACATACTGCCTCCCATATACCTGGCCAATCCTCCACTGAAATTCATTGTTGACAGTCTATCTGCCAAAGCTGTTGGTACGAATAAGTTTTCAGCATTTCTAATCATAGCAGAATATCATATAATCTAAAAAGTAGACCAGATGTATGCTCAGGTATATTTTTGAGCAAAATTTCAAAGTCCATGAGAGGCCTTGAGATTGACTCTTTAACAGTAGAAGAAAGTGTTAAATGTCTAATTTGATGATACTGCCACCATGAAAGAGGCTGTTGCAAAAGATACTCTACATTTTGTTTTAATTTCAATAGTCCATTATCTAGTAGATCCATTAAACGTAGATTTCTAGTTGATTTCCAGGTACAACTTGCCAACAGAGAATTTGCGGGAGGCAGGGGTCTTTTTTGGGGGGAGCACATTGGAGTGCCACTCCGGGAGCTCAACAGGGCCAACAATGGTGGTGGTGGCAAGCCCCACCCCCTGCTGGCATCCCTGGGCCATGCAGGAGTGCTAGGCCCGCGGGACATGTGAACAGCCCCCTCACTGGTGTCCCTGGGCCGTGCAGGAGCACTGGGCCCGGGGGATGTGTGAAGAGCCCCCACGCAGCATCCCCAGGCTGCGCAGGAGCACTGGGCCCGGGGGATGCGTGAAGAGCCCCCCGCCGGCATCCTCAGCCATGCAGAAGCACTGGGCCCAGGGGATGCATGAACAGCCCCCCCGCTGGTGTCCTCAGCCGTGCAGAAGCACTGTGACTGGGGGGAGGCTGGAGAGCCCCGCCACTACATCTCCCAGGCCCATGTGGGAGCGCTGGGCCTAGGAGACACATGAACAGCCCCCCGCACTGGCGTCCCCGGCCGCACAGAAACACTGCAGCTGGGGGGAGGCTGGAGAGCCCCACTGCCGCATTCCCCCGGGCCCGCGCAGGAGCGCTGAGGCTCGGGCAACGCCAGGAGAGCCCCATCACCAGCTTCCCTGGCCCCCGCCAAAGTGGTAAGTAAGGGATCTGTGGGGGTGGCAGGGGCTTGATGGGTGGTGGTGGGAGAGCCTCCCTACCTCCATCTCTTTGCCATCTTTCCCTCCTTTCCTTCCTTTTCTTTCTCTCTTTTCTTCTCTTCCTTTCTCTCTTTTCTTCCTTTCTTTCTCTTTTTCCCTTCTCTACCTTCCTCTCTTTTCATCCTTTCCTTCTCTCTTTCTTTCTTTCCCACTGTCTTCTCTTCTCTTTTTTCCTCCTTTCCCTGTTTCCCTTCTTCTTCCCTTCTTTCTCTTTCCCTCCTTCTTCCCTTCTCCTTCTTCCCTTCTCCTTCTTCCCTTCTCCTTCTTCCTTTCCCTCTTTCTTTCCCTCTTTCTTTCTTTCCCTCTTTCTTTCTTTCTTTCCCTCTTTCTTTCCCTCTTTCTTTCCCTCTTTCTTTCTTTCTTTCTTTCTTTCTTTCTTTCTTTCTTTCTTTCTTTCTTTCTTTCTTTCTTTCTTTCTTTCTTTCTTTCTTTCTTTCTTTCTTTCTTTCTTTCTTTCTTTCTTTCTTTCTTTCTTTCTTTCTTTCTTTCTTTCTTTCTTTCTCTCTCTCTCTCTCTCTCTCTCTCTCTCTCTCTCTCTCTCTCTCTCTCTCTCTCTCTTTCTTTCTTTCTTTCTTTCTTTCTTTCTTTCTTTCTTTCTTTCTTTCTTTCTTTCTTTCTTTCTTCTCTCTACTCTCTCTCTTTCCTTCCCTCTTTCCTCCTTCTGTGGCCCAACTCTAGTGAGAAGGGGTTTAAACTTTAAACCCCTTCTCTCTTTGCTCCCCCCCAGGCCAGCTGGGGAAGGGGAGGGGAGGCTTTTGAAGATGTCTCCCCTCCCCCTTTGCTTCCCCTTCTGACATCACTTCTGGTGATGTCAGGGGGCACGACATATACTAATAGCCTAGTAGCTCATTAGCATACCATATGCTAATGAGCTCCTGAAGATCTTTTTCTATGAAAAGACCCCTGGCAAGAGGGAACCATTTCTGGTTCTGAATCGAAGATAGTAAAGATCACCCTGGAGATATCTTTTTCCATCTTTTATCCCATATTGCAATCATGCTGTCTAGACACGGAGAAGAAAATTTCATTTCATTTCTATTCCTCTTATCATTCCACAAAAAGTCAGCTAAGGAGTTAGCTGGAGAGAAAGCATTTTCTATCTGCAGCCAGCCCACAACTGTGGGTTGGGTCATTGCCATTACCAGGTTAAGTCAAAGAAGCTGCCTTAAATCTGGGATGTCCATACCTCCATGTTCTCTGGGGTTACAAGCCGAGACTTTTTGTTAGCCCATAAAAAAAATAATTCAGCTCTCATTGCCATGCTTTCAATTGCGACTGAGGTATTTTAATTGGCAATGCCCTAAATAACAAAATGTATCTGGGAAGGATGAAACTCTTAACCAGATGGAATCTGTCTGGCCAAGAGATATGCATGTTGTTCCATCTTTTCATGCTATTCTATACCTCTTCTTGGAGGTGACCAATAGATCTTTCAAGTCACTTGGGATAAAAATTCCAAAGTGTCTCCATGCCTTCTCAGTCCATTTAAACCTAAATTCATTTTCAAGAGTCGCTTTTGTTTCAGAAATGAGATATATTGGAAATAGCTCTATCTTGGATGGATTTACTCTCAATCCAGACAGACAACCAAATTTCTCTAGTATTGGAAGCAACATTTGCAGACAGGATACAGGGTTACTTAAATTGAGAACCAGGTCATCTGCGTATAAAGATGTTTTATGGACTTGAGTACCAATTTTAATTCCCGAAATTAATGGATTTGTTGTTATTGTCTCCATCAGAGTTTCATAAGAAAGTCTGAACAACAGAGGAGACAAAGGGCATCCTTGCCACATACCCTGTTGCAGGGAGATCTTTGAAGAGTAACACCCATTAACTCTAACTTTAGCTGAGGGGGACTCATATATTGCCTGAAGTGCATTCAAAAATTTTGGTCCAAAGCCCATTCTTTTTAAAACTGACTGTAGGAAAGCCACCTCCAAAGAATCGAAAGCCTTCTCCACATCCAATGCCAAAATGATACTGTCCATCTTAGATTTCTGACCAAAAGATATTATTGTACAGGATTTTTCTTCTCCCTCACTTCAGTCCAGGAATGAAAGATACCAAAATCCCGCAATCTGCCAGCATGTACAGGCTTCCTCATCCCATCCCAGTCCAGTGATGAGTGTCAAACCCCATATGCTTCAGGAACACTTAAACAAGCCCCAAAGAGTATGTCTGTACACTCTCTAGGGTATCAGTAGGTCTGCCCCCAGGACCTCTGGACAACAGGTTCCCACCAGCTCAGGAGCAGAGGTCCCACCTCCTGTCTGGTTTCTGGGAATTAACACCTTACCAGCTCTGTATCAGGGCTGCAAACAATTAATTAACACAGTGGTAGCTGCATCACCAGAGACAGCCTAGGCATGAGATTAAGCCTTAGAGTCAAGTTGCAACATAGGAAACACGTCCAGATAATATTGGGTATATATTATCTTTTATTCAGTGCAAAAGCATGCATATATAATGAGACTAGCAGAAGATAAACAAAAACAAATAATGCCTATAGCATAATCAGCTCTAACTACACAATAGAGGTATTCATAGTTACCAGGCTTTCAGAGGTATCAGATAATTCAATGTCCAATGTATAACCAGGGAATCTTGAGGATGACCCACATGGGTTATGATGGCAACCAAGACCAGTTTGGCTGCCTAGCAGCAAAATTCCATGTTGCAGGTATACAGTCCAAAAGGGAACTCTCCTCCAAAAAGGAACTCTTTTCTCAAGAAAACACCCTTAGGATGATCACAATTATCCCACTTCTCCGTCACAACTGTATATGGCCATTTATCCAATCATGAGGGATTGAGGGTGTGTGCCCAAATCTCCAGTTACTAGCCATTGCCTACGTGAGCCACAGCAGGTCAGAGAAAGCTTTGATGTGTTAATATACTGGGCCTAGCTATGCCCATATGTGAGAAGGTGCCTGAATGTCTCCTTGCTCCAGTAAAAGGTGTCACAGTTTCTTGTATATGGATATGAAGCTTGGCCATCTGTGCAGGTAACAAAAGTTACATGGAATGTTACCAGGGAGAATTCAGAAAAGGCTTTTCCTATTATATCCAGAGAGTGCCTAATATTATCTACCATATTTCTCTTGGGAATGAATCCCACTTGGTCTTTTGGGACTAATGGACAGACAGCTAGAAAAAAAGTCATGGAACTTTATTTCTATATGTGACAATGGCAGCAAGACTATTATATGCACATAAATGGAAACATTCAACATTACCCACAACAGAGGAATGGTGACGATGGAAATTGCAGAGATGACTAAACTTACTTCTTTGATTAGATAAAAGACATAATCTACATTTATTGTTAACTGGAAACCCCTTATAGATTTTTTGTCATGAAACGGGGAAAAATGAAATGATGATTTTTGGATTTGATGACTGGGGAGGAAATTAGACAATAGAAAAAAATAGAATTCTTTTTTGTAATTACAGAGTAAGTGTTAAGCTTGTAATTTCACTTGTATCTGTTAAGGAGAAAATTGGAAGCCACTTCTTTCTATTCTTTCTATTTTTCTCCTTTCTTCTTTCATTTTCTTTCTATTTTTTCTTCTTTTCTTTTTGTTTTTTCCAACATTGTATTTCTATTTCTTTTTAAATATCTGTTGCTAGTTTTTATCTTTTGGTTTCAAGAATTCTTAATAAAAATTATGTGAAAAAAGAGAATTTCCATGTCTTAGTACAGTTAATTTTAGCATTTTTAAAATTCCCATCTGGAAAAAGACTAGGAGCTTCTTGAGTGAAGATAAATCCAAGGATCCAGTGTGGTCTCCTGTTTAGAGTTTCTGAGTAGGATCTAGAAGATCAGAGTGTAATTCCCCACTCTTTCAGGAAACATAGTGAGTGATCTTGGGTCACTCTCTCAGCCTAATCTACATCACAGCATTGGTGGGAGGGGGGAAAATGGGGTAAAGAGAACCATGTATGCTGTTCTGAGTTCCTTGAAAGAAGGGATCTTGCCAGATCTTGGAAGCTAAGCAGAGTCAGCCCTGGTTAGTACTTGGATCGCAGACCACCAAGAAAATTCACAATTGCTACACAGAGGCTGAGTTCAGACTGGCAGTTTGCTGTGGGAGCCAGTCATGGCAAAAAAGCCCCGGAACAAACTGTTCTGGGGTTTCCCAGTCACATGGGGCCGACTGGTGCGGCTGTATACTGGGAGGAGGCGCGCGGGAGAATTCAGACGACTGGCATGGAGGCATCACTGTCAGCGGCTTTCCCCCGGTAAATCGGCAATGCATGCATGGGTTCATGGGTGCCCATGTGCACAAGCACATCCAGCCAATTGGGGGTGGATCCCATTGTATCAGTGCTGCATTGGGCAGTAGAGTGGAGCACGGCCAATCAAACTGCTGCTGCTGTCTGCCCCAATGCGGCTTGCTCCCGGCTTATCCGCCGAGCGTTCACATGGCTGGGAAGTGGAATGCTGCAGGATAAACATGCTCTCCAGGATTTGCTACCACTTTAAAGAGGTATGTTTTCATCCTGGGAGCGAAGCGGAACAGTGCGGGTTGCCGACGGGTGCAGAACACCAGGCAGATATGCCTGTGTGAACACCCCCTGTAATCCGCTTCTCAAACATGGCTGAAAGGTTGCTATAGCGGGGCAAATTGCCAGTCTGAACTCAGCCAGAGTTAGGCAGTAGTGAATCACCTCTCTTCATCTCTTGCCTTGAAAACCCAAGGGGGTTGCCATAAGTTGGCTGTGACTTGAGGGCACTTACCACCACCAGACAAAGCCAAAATGTCTCACTGTCTAACATTATTTAGGGGTCTTCATGGAGGTTATATTAGCAAGAGTAGACTTCTGGTGTATCAAGTTGGCATCTCAACCGAGCTCCATAAAAAGAACAGCTTGTTCGGATCGATGTGCCTTTGTCACTAGTTCAACAGTCATTACTATCTCTGGGGATTTTTTCTAATGGTTTCCCATTTGTCACCAGCTATGCAAAGGTCATCATGATCTGAAGAGGTCAGAACCTCACAAGAAGTCCTGATTTCTTAGAGTCTTCGGAGCACATTACATATAGAATATCTTCATTCACAAACTATGTCTGGGTTTTTAACTTTTCCATCCTTACCATAACTGTTGGATTCCTGAGCCTTTTGCACATCAAATACATTCTCCTCACTTTATTGTTGACAGCTATTTGTCATAGCATCTTCAACAGCAAGTTGCATAACAGCAAACTCCACACAGAATAAACCTCACTAACACAGGCCAAATCAAGTCCCACCTTTTTGATCATATGAAGTTAGTTGACTTATCTGGCTTTTAGAATTTCTTCCCCACACAATGCCTCATCTCCATTTCTGTCCCATTCTCATTATCAGCTTCATCTGTTCTGCCCTGTGCTTCCTGGTATGCAATTTTATATTTAATAGTGATAATGCTGTAGAGCTGCTCTGAGGAAATTCTGTAACAGCTTACACAGTTTCCAGGGTAACTAAAATCCATTAATTTGCCATTTTGTGACCCTCTATTACAAACTCTATGCTATGCCTCATTTTAATATATCCATGTACTTACCTCCAAATATTCTGAAGAAAGGAACTCCATAGAGCCTTACAATGGCCGAGGACAGACTGGCAATTTGCCGCGGGATGGGACCCAGGCTGACAACGACTCAATATCGGATTAAATGGAATGTTAACATAGGCACATCTGTCTGGCGTCCCCCACCCGTAGCCTACCGGTGCTCTCGCGCTTCACTGCCGGATTAAAAAAACACCTGATAAAAGCTGACACAAATCTTGAAAGCCTGCGTTTGTCGTGCGTTTCTCCGCTTCCGGGAGTCTGAACGCGCAGCCGAAAAGCCGGGAGCAACCCGCGTTGGGCATGAGGCAGCAGCGGTGTGATTGGCTGCGCTCCGCTCCACTGCCCAATGCGGTGCCGGTGTTGCAGGGCAAAAAAAAAAATCGTCAAAATGCGCTTATGCGCACATACACCCACAGCCGAATTAATGGGGAAACGGCGAATATAGCACGCCGCCGGCGCGGCAGTCTGAATGCTCCCACGTGCCTCCGTCCAGTATCTTCCAGCAGAGGCCCCCGCTGTGTGGACGGGAAAACCCGGTATCGTTTACTCCGGGTTTTTTTTGCCGCGACTCGATACCGGGGCAAATTGCCAGTCTGTCCTGGGCCACTGTATAGCCATTACTATTCAAAATCTCCTCAAGGTATATCTTACACTTGCTACAAGAATGCCACCCAAACAGCCTTCCTGAGTTGAACGATCCTCACTCTGGACATAACATTTGGATCTATTTAGTTATATTAAATGTTGCCATTTTGAAGAAGGAGGAGGAGGAGGAGGAAGAGGAGGTTTTTATAGCCTGCTTTTTCAATCTTAAGGAGCCTCAAAGTAGTTTACAATCTCCTTCCCTTCCACTCCCCACAACAGGCACCTTGTGAGGTAGGTGGGCTGAGGGAACCCTGAGAGAACTGTGACTGGCCCCAAGGTTACCCAGCTGGCTTCATGTGGAGGAGTGAGGAATCAAACCTGGTTCTCCAGATCAGAGTCCACCACTGTTAACCACTGCACCATGCTGGCTCTCTACCAAGCTCTACCTGAGATCCTGGAAAGCCATTGCCAGTCAGAATAAACAACCTGTGGGACAGCAGGGATGAACTCTTTCTTCTAAGCACTGAAAGATTATCCTTTGAGCCATGTAAAGTTCACAGGTTCTCCGGACACTACCAGTTGTTCACTGTGTTGGTACTGTAGCAAAAACTGAAGAAGTGGTGGTCACCTGTTTAGAAGCACTTTAGGGCTGCAAAGATAAGAATGTTCTAGTGGGAGTAAGACCTGCTTATGGGTTGTACTTCTGAGTAAATCTTTTTGGACTTGTTCCTTAGGATGCTTTCATAAGTTCTAGCACTAAGTTCCAAAACTGAAAATTCCATCTGGTAGAGTTCCACTTTAAAAGCTAAATGCAAGTGCCCTGTTCACATGTTAAAGTGAACACATGTGCATCTTGTCCATATGTACATGGATCTCTTTGTAAGAAAGAGGCAACATGTGTTCACTTTATGAATGCAATCAGGGACCAGTACTTGGATTAAATGTGGGGCTTGTATCATAAGTTCAGCTGTACTTGCATTCACTGTAACATGAGAATTACTCAATGTGAATACAAAGAACCATCACGTGTACACCGTACATTAAGATCTTCAGTGTGATCCCGAACAGAGTTACTTTTTTCTAAGTCTACTAACTTCAATGGACTTAGAACAGTATAATGCTGCTTTGGAGTGGACTGCACTAATAGTGGCAAAAGACAGATCTGGACAGGAACACAAATTTCAGGGGTATCACTAGTTCCCTTAATAAAGATAAAGGCTTCCCTTGCTTGAAAGCCAATCAAATCTGACTCTAGGGGACAGGGCTCATCTCCGTTTCCAAGTTGAAGAGTCAGCGCTGTCCAAAGATGTTTCCATGGTCATGTGGCTAGCATGACTAGACACCAAAGCGCATGGAACACTATTACCTTCCCATCAAAGTGGTACCTATTTACCCACTTGCAATTTCTTGCTTTCGAACTGCTAGGGTGGCTGGAGCTGGGACCAGAGACGGGAGCTCACTCCGTCACACGACACTTGGATCTTGAACTGTCAAACTACAGACCTTCCAGTCTGCAGTTCAGTGTCTTAACTACTGAGCCACCACAGCCCTTTCAGTTCCCTTAATACTCAGACACACACACAAAATATGGCATCAAATAGCATGAGCCACACGTTGAAAGTATGGCAATCGTCACATTTCCAAGTGGATGTCAACATCTGCCCCAAGTGCCCTTCTGCCATATACCCTGGCCAAATGAAAACGTAAAACTGTCCTTCCCAAAATTTCGAAGACAAGTAATGACGCTCATAGAAATATATTAAATATACTGAATATAGAAACACATACAACACTTCAAGAAAATGTAATGCACATCATACAGCCTCATGAACCACAGAATGATAATTTTTGAAAGAAACACAATCCTAAATAGTCCACAAGCACAAGCCCTCCAATGGGCAATAGCAGTCCATATAAAAAAATGCTGTCCAGTATACCCTGATGGTATTATACATGATATTCCGACCGTTTTGAAGAAAATCCTTCATCAAAGGGTATAATGAGTAAGATAGGTACAATGACCATGCACAAATCAAAATTCTGTTATGTATTAACAGCCCAAAGCCTCTTAACAAATCAACAATCCAATGATATCAAATCTAGCAGGCAAAAAAGACTCTAACAGGCCAATTCTTTCCACAAGCAAGGAAATGGACTCCAATATCTTTTGGAACAGTTTTATTTATCCGAACAGTAAATTAATGGATTGTTGGCAGCACTGTAGTCATGATTGTTTAGGACTTCTGCCACAGAGGGAATAAAGAAAAAAAAATATATTTATGATGAATCAATTCTCAGGGATTTTTTAAAAAAGATGATAAATGAGTTGTAAGAGAAAGGCTAAGAAACAACAACAACAGCAACAACAAAGGAGCATCAGAAACAATTACAAAATTAAAACCCCTTATAATTTAATAGAATTTTTCAATTGAAGCCTTAAAGACTCTATAAGATTCCCCCCCCAACTAGTTTTTACTCAAAAATATGGAATACAATCTGAGTTTTATTAAGACTTTAAAAAGGAAGATAATGAAAAGAATAGAGTGAGAGTAATGTGAAGAGAACTTTTCAAAGATCTTGTGGCTGGTGAATGAAATACTTTTCAAAAATACAATTTTCCAAAATAATCTGAGCACTTTCCAGGTGAAAGAGCAATCTGAATTACTCTTTCTTAGCAATCTCCCCACTCCTGCCTTGATTGGAAGTCATACCATGGTCGTCATGGTAGCCAGCATGGGAACAGCTTTACTGCACGGAGGAAAAGGTAATCAGTAATCAATTACTTTGAAGTAATCAGGATTACATCCCTCTTAACACATTACTTTTCAGATCCAGTAATCAGCAGTGTGAGACAGCTGCTTTTTAAAAAGACCTTTGATAACTGTGAGTACCAATTTGCTGCTAGTGATTCCAGTCACAGGGTCTCTCTGATTTCTGGAACAATTACATCAGATTCAGACACATGGGTGACTGCCCTGTGACATGGGTGACACAACTGATACAAGTGGCACAGGAGGCAGCAAAAGATGGTGGTGGTCCTTCTGGATAGGAACAGGAGATCCCATGAGTATGGATGCCAGGTCTCCAGAGGACCAGACTTTGAAGGGGAAGAGCTTGTGAGGTAGGGTTGACTCACAGACTTTCTGTACATCACAGGACACCTGGTAGTGTCAAGCCTAGAAGAGCTGGGGAGGGGCAGGGAAAGCTGTGGTTGATCCCTTAGGGAGCAAAGTCTGATTGTATGTGGTGGGTCGTGATGGTGCCTGGCAGCAGAGTAAATAGCAAAACCTCTTCAGCCAGTCAAAAATAGTTGGTTGTGATGCCTCACCATGAGATTTCAGTCCCTCACCTCAGATAGCAGGCCTCTGAATACCAGTACTAGGAGTCAGCATCAAGAAAAAATCTTGAACTCTGTGCCTTGTTTGCTGGCCCTCAAGGGCAAGTGGTTGGCTGCTATATGAACTAGTATGCTGGACTAGGTGGACTATCATCTGATCCAGCAGGGCTCATAATATGTGCTTAAACTCCCAAGAAAAAGGCTAGAATCCTGAAAGTATATGTGAAGCCCTAAGACTCCACCATTGGGCCTGGCTCTGGCCTATTGCCAAAATGGTGGTCCTCTTGACTCTCTGATGCCACACTCTGTCCTGTTCGGCATACTAGAAGTAAATCTATCTTTGTAGTATATATCAAGAAAAGATGGGAACAATATACTGAGGAACCATGCAGAAAAGTGGAAGAGATGGCAGATTCCTTTAAACTTTTGAAGAAGAGCGTACAGTTTTAGAAAGTGAGGTGAAAGCTGTACTGAAGACAGCTGGGAGAAACAAATCACGAGGAGTAGATGGGATATCAATAGTGTTATTCCAAGCCACAGAAACAGAGTCTATCAAAATCTTAACAAGAACATGCCAAGAAACATGGAGAACAACAATGGCCTACAGACTGGAAAGACTCGATTTATATTCCAGTTTTGAAAAAGGAGACATCAAAGACTGCAGCAACTATCAGACCATCACATTAATTTCTCACGTGAGTAAAGTGATGCTCAAAAACTTACCATAAGGATGGTTACCATGAATGGAATGAGAAATGCAGCTGAATTCAGAACAGGAAGAGGCACTAGAGATCATATTGCAAATTTATGTTGGTTACTGGAGAGAAAGGATTTCAGAAGAAAATCAGCTTGTGTTTCATAGATTGCAGTAAAACTTTTGACTTTGTGGATCATGAAAAGCTCTAGTTGGTTTTAAAAGACATAGATGTGCCACAGGATCTGAATGTTTTGATATGCAATCTATACAATGGACAAAAGGCTACTGTTAGGTCAGAATATGTAGCAATGGAAAGGTTTCCAATTGGCAAAGGTGTCAGAAAAGGATGCATTTTATCTCCCTGCCTGTTTGATCTGTGCATGACAAATAAGGCAAGGTGGATTATATTTAGATGAAGGTGGAGTGAAAATTGGTGGAAGGAACATTAACCATTTGACATATGCAGATGATACCACATTACTGGCAGAAAACAGTGAAGACTTGAAATGACTACTGTGGAAGGTAAAGCAGAAAGTGCCAAAGCAGGATTGCAGCTGAACATCAAGAAGACAAAAGTCACACCTGCTGAGAAATTACACAATTTAAGGTTGACGATGAAGAAACTGAAACAGCTAATGATTTTCGATCCCTTCATTCCATCACCAACCAAAAGGGAAGCTGAGACCAAGAAATCAGAAGGAGACTGAGACTGGGAAGGGCCACCATGAAGGAGCTAGAGAAGACTCTTAAGAAGAAGAAGAAGAGTTTGGATTTATACCCCGCCCTTCACTGCCAAAGGTGTCTCAGAGCGGCTTACCAACTCCTTTCCCTTCCCCTCCCCACAACAGACACCCTGTGAGGTAGGTGGGGCTGAGAGAACTTCTGACAGAAACTGTCCTTGAGAGAACAGCTGTGCCAGAGTTTTTGACTGTCCCAAGGTCACATCAGCAGGTGCAAATGGAGGAGTGGGGAATCAAACCTGGTTCTCCCAGATAAGAGTCCGCACACTTAACCACTACACCAAACTGGCTCTCTATATTCAGTGTAAGGATGTGTCACTGGTGACCAAGATCAATTCATGTTATTCCCCATTACTATGTATCACAGTGAAAATTGCACAATGAAGAAAAGCTGAAGGGAAGAAAGTTGATTCATTTGGAATGTGGTGTTGAAGAAGGGTTTTATTGATACCATATATCACCATTAAATCCGTGGGTTCTAGATCAAATCAAGCTTGACCTCTCCAAAGAAGCTAAAATTACTAAACTGAGGCTATTGCACTTTGGTCACATAATGAGAAGACAAGAGTCACTGGAAAAGACAATCATGCTAGGAAAAGTTGGGAAGGCAGCTGGCAAAGAGGAGGACCCAACATGAGATGGAATTGACTTAGTCAAGGAATCCATGGTCCTCACTTTGCCAGAGCTGAGCAATAAGGCATTTTGGAGGTTAAGCAACTTGATGGCACTTAATACACACACAGTATATATTTGCCATACTATCTTATCCTTTGGTCGCAACTTGCAGCACACGTTGACCATCAGTGCTCTAAGGACAGATTATCCTGTTGGAACAAGAATCATATAGAGCATTGTGATGTCAATACTGTCTCCATCCTGTGGTTGCTGTGATTTCATTATAGCGCATTCTCATTAGGGTGGCTGAACGTAAGAAACTGATGCCATAGCTGACTATCGTCTCCTTTGACTGTCAGTAGTTTTCAAGATCTCAGACAGAGATCTCTTCCCCATTCTGCTACTGGAGACTGTAACTGCAAGATGTCAAGGACTGAGGCGGGGAACCATCTACACATGCAATGGGTGTGCTACCCCTGAACAATATCACCTCTCCACGAGGCTTGCTGGAAGAGTCATTGGACCAGACTGACCTTTTCTTTGACCTGCCATGACAATTGTTCCTGTTTTAAAAAGTGTACTCCCCCCCCACATCTAATAGCCAGCTTACTCTGGCAAAACTGCACTCATCTTCAGGAGCAGAGAACACAGGTTAGCCTCATAAAACCTTCAGCAGTCTCTGCAATTTCACTTATTTTCACTTGTGCGGCTTTTGATCTTGGTGCATTATGGATAACTGAACTTCCAACAGCTAAGAGAGCACATGAGGAAGAAAGTGTCAGAGCACTTTGATGCTAACATCTCTGTGCCAGATACTGGAGATCAAATGCGGGTAGCTAATCGATAGCAAGAATGAGACAGCAGTAAAAATAGAACTGTTCTCATGGCTTTGGGTGAAGTAGAATAACGGTTTCAGAGATCCAGGACTGTCAGCACCTGCTTCCCCCCATCTCCAGCCTCCTCCATAGTCCATGTCAGTGTTGCTGCTGTCGTAAATGTGAATATAACACATGTACATGCATAAGATATCCAGGACAGCAGTGATGGACCGGTAGAACTGGCATGGTATTAGAACTAAAGATGCTCCTATGACTTCACAACAAACACGTTCAATGAGTAAATGTTCTACTGTGTTCAACTGTCACAAGAACCCATGAGCTGAACATCTGGTCTGTTCACCTTTCTTCTGTCCGCCTCAGATAACAATCAAAAGGCTTTTTCTGTCATGGTGGAGGGTCATCTTCTTGCCTTGCAGGATCTTTGGTGTCTGTGCTGCAGGTGAGACAATTCTGCCCAGGTTTATGTACGGTGGGATCAAGTAATTAAATGAAAAGGAGGAAGTACATCTCCCATAAGTCTAAGCCATTTTTCTACCTCATCCTGTTGTATGCGGGGGGGGGAGCCTAGGGTTGCCAGATCCAGGTTGAGAAACTCCTGGAGATTTGGGAAGTGGAGAGGCTTATTCTGAACCATCCTGATTGTGAACTTCTCTCCTCTGCTGGTATTTGGGTGTTCTGGGCTCTGAGCCACTTCATCTCTCTGCTCAAGGTGAGCAGAGGGGCTTAGCTACTGGGTGCCTTGCTGTCCCCCAGAGAATGACCTCTTGGAGGGTAGCCTGCCTTGATGTCACACCCACAACACCCCACATGTGGGGAGCCTTTCCTAGAGCAGCCTCATGCTCCCCTTTCCTTCTCCCTGCTGAGAGGGAGTGGGCCTCTTCTTCCTCCCTCTGGCCGCCAGCATAGTTGGGTCAGGTGACCCTTTTCAGGTGGCCTTCAGAGGATGCAAGAGGACAAACGTTGGGGGTTTGCTTTGCACTAGGTCACTGGGGAGGGTGCAGACAGGTTTCCAAACTGTGGACTTCCCTCCTACCCTCTGAATGACTGCTGTGGGACTCCTCCTCTCCAAAGGGTGTTAGCAATTGCTGTTGTCTCTTGGCAGTGCTAACAACTCTTTTGCCTCTGTGGAGAGCCCCAGGAACAGATCAGAGGGTGGAGGCTCTGGGACCCCCCGTGATGCCCTTCTAGCGCCGGGCTCCAGAGTTCCCTCTAAGTTAGTGTGAGCTAGCTCACAGTTCATTTTAGCCTCCAGCTCACACGTTTTTGTCTTAGCTCAGAAAGGATGGCTCCAGGGCAAACTAATTTTTGCAGTAGCCAAATCGCTCATTCACAACTTTAATGCCAGTAGCTCAGAAAGTAGAATGTTTGCTCACAAGACTCCACAGCTTAGATGGAGCATTGTCGGGCTCCAGTGAGCTGGCAGGATGGGTTTGGTGTCCAGGGATGGAAGTGCTCCCTCTAAGCTGTGGAGCCTTGTGAACAAAAATCCTACTTCGAGAGCTACTGGCATTGAAGTGAGCAAGCGATTTGGCCACTGCATAAATTAGTTTGCTCTGGAGCCATTGTTCCTGAGCTAAGGCAAAAAGGTGTGAGCCAGAGGCTAAAAAACTGTGAGCTAGCTCACACTAACTCAGCTTAGAGGGAACACTGGCCTGTGGTATGCAGGGGATGCAGGACTTGTTCCCTGTACTAATGAACACCAGTTGTACCCACTTGCACCCCCATGGCATACGGAGTTATTCACACTCAGGGAGGGTGGGAATATATAAATCTGGGAGAACTTTTTAGGGGTCCAAAAATGTAATCCATCCCCATGTTGGAGAGACTGTAGAGGAGCCAGTCCTAACATCCAATATGGAAGCATCCCTAGAGGCACATTGGACCATACTTGAAATAGCCCTTGTGCATTATTTCAGTGTGCGAACATATGTCAGCACTTCAATCCATTAACACTTGGTTGGGCAAAAATCTGTAAACAGTCTTTGTTTGTTATGCAAGGCAGTTTGCATAATTAATTGCTTAAAATGGAAAAATCTGATTTCCCCTGAGAAAAAATACCCGGTATTTATATTGCTATATACTAACATATTATTATTTCCAAATAAACAGAAGAGACTTTTTAAAACCTCCAACTGAATTATTTCCATTATTCTCCAATTGACGATGACACAAAACAAACATCAAGTTTTAACATGTGCACTACCTCCATTCATTTCAATGGGTCCTATGTTGAACATCCCACAGGAATGAATGGAATCTGCACAGTAGCAATACTCTCAGGATTGCTCCCAGTACTACAAAATATGGTTTATGCATTGCAAAGTATTAAAAGCCAGTTTGGTGTAGTGATTAGGAGCACAGACTCTAAATTGGGAGAACCGGGTTTGATTCCCCACTTCTCCACTTGCACCTGCTGGATGACCTTGGGCAAGCCATAGTTCTGGCACAGCTGTTCTTGAAAAAGAGCAGTTTCTGTCAGAGCTCTCTCAGCCCCACCTACCTCACAGGGTGTCTGTTGTGGGGAGGGTAAGGGTAAGGAGTTTGTAAGCTGCTCTGAGACTCCTTTGGGTAGTGAAGGGTGGGTATAAATCCAATCTCCTCCTCCTCCTCCTCCTCCTCCTCCTCCTCCTCCTCCTCCTCCTCCTCCTCCTCTTCTTCTTCTTCTTCTTCTTCTTCTTCTTCTTCTTCTCTACTTCTACTTCTACTTCTACTTCTACTTCTACTTCTACTTCTACTTCTACTTCTACTTCCTCTGCTTGCTTCAGATTCCATTTCAGACAAACTGAGTTTTATTTTGTATAGTCAAAACATTCATTTTCTATAGCTGAAATCAAAGTTCTTGGAGAACTTAGAACACCTGCTGATGTCATCATGTTGCAGTGAGGTTGTTGGGGAATAATAGGATGGCAATTGGAGTTGCCAACTCCAGCTTAAGAGATTTGTGGAGATTTGAGGGTGGTACCTGAGAAGGATAGGAATGGGGGAGTTTGGTGGCAACATTTATTCCATAGAGGATGTCTGCCTTTCTGTCATTCAGAACCTGCCTTTGGAGACGGGGGGGGTGAGCATAGGGGGTGCTTACCTTGCTGCCAGTGTCTGGCTGGGGGGGAATTCTGCCCAGTGAAGTTTCCCTCTGATTTTGGTGTCACTGACTTGTTCCTGAGCCGTTTCATTGACTCCTGTAACTGTCTTTTCCAGAGAGAGTGCTGGGGAGACCTTTTTTGAGGTCCATAACTAGGACCCCAGAAATGTAGCCCATCTCCAGGGTGAGGTTCCCTTTGCATTTGGTATATGTAGCTTGCTGGGAGTCCATTCTATACACTTTTGAACCTGTGCCTGACATTTTCACTAAAAGCACTTTCCTATGGGCACCTTCTTTGCGGAAACATAATTCAGACCCCCAAAGTCCAATCTACACATAACTTGGTGTACATATAGAGAAGGATCAGAGGGAGATTTTCTGCATGTTCTATGCTCCTAGCTTGCACAGGGTCCATTCTATACAATCCTGAACCTCCTGAACTTTTGCCTGTCATTTCCCCAGAAAAGGACTTTCCTGGGGGCACCTTCTTTGGGAGGTGGTAACTCTGACTCCCTCAGCCCAATCCTCACCAAATTTGGAGGGCAAATACAGGAGAAGCTTGGTGAGCTGGGGTCTCTAGCATGCCAGAGGGCCTTTCTATCACACCATGAACCCCATGAATAGAACCAGTTCATTTAGTCCCTAAAAATTCATGGTGGTTCATGGTTTGTGAACTGGGTATGCCACAAACCACAAACCAAAGCATGTTTTCCCAGTTCATGCCCATCACTACTCCAGTCTTAGTCCACCTGCACTGGCTCCTAGTCTGTTTCTGGGCACTATTCCATTTGCTAGTGTTGGCCTTGAAAGCTTTACATGGTTTAAGATCAGCATGCCTCAAAGGCCACCTGCTCCCTTACAGACCTGCCCAACTTCTATGGCCATCTTCTGAGGTCCTACTTTGGGTCATCTGATTTCTGAAATCAGGCAAGTGGCGACCCAGGAGAGGACCTCCCCTACAGTGGCACTGAAACATGGATTAGGGTTGTTAAGAGGCATCTCCCTGGAACTCTCTCCCCAGGGAGATACCTCTTGACAACCTTAATCCATGTTGTTCCTGGTTTCTAATACTTCTGAGTAGCAACATAGGATCTTGGTATGCAGGACCAGTTTCCATGTTTCTACCAAGAAATATCTATTGGTCATTAGTGTTTGGCCATTGTCCTCCCAGCTTTGTTTGAATGTCTTTAGGATACAGGCATAGGAATGCAACATCACCATCAGCCACATCACCAGTGGCTATCTCCGAATGCCATTTGTTGAGATCTCTGCTTAGAGATCTTTTTAAAGCTTTTGGTATGCAGAAAACAACCTTTACTCCAGTTCCTAAGCACACACCATTATGTGAAGAAGATGCATTCAGGAACATCTTTTGTGAAGCATATTTTGTGAGACATACTCCAAATAGACTCAACACTGATGTCCAATTATATTGAACTGACAAAGTTAGGAAAGAGGACAGGAGAATAATGCAGGGGCAGCAGGGAAGAGAGAGAATGGGGAAACAGCTACAGGAAGGCAATACAGAGAGTTCAGGAGTTGCAGCAGATTTTTTTAAATAAATACATTTCCATATTACTCTTCCTGACTTCCACCTAGTTACTACCGCATTTGAAACAATGGCAGTCCTAAAAAGAGTACCATTCACATTGCAGAAACTACTGCCAAGTGTCCAAGGCCGGCCCCAGCTTTTTTTGCACACTAGGCGAGGATACCTTCTGGTGCCCCTCCCCACCCCCCCGTGTGCCCATCGATTTTCAAACATAAATGCATTTTAGGAAGGGCTTTTTTTGGTTGAGGGAAAAGAGTTCCATTTTTGTTTCAGGATGCTGGACCACCTCAGCTGGCCTCCAGCTTCTCTCTTCTCCCCCCTCCACCCCACTGCCATGCAGGGAGGTTTTATGGGGCTGCCCGTGGGGTGGGACCCCCATCCCGTCCCATTGGGGAGCTGTGCCTGGGTTGGGGGGATGCTTTCCCTTGGGGCCAGCGGCTGCCCCCACCCCCTGCATCCAACTGATTCCCACATGAGGATCCTGTCTCCCACAGACCTGGCCAGCCCTGCAGCCCAGTGGCAGAGGCAGGGACTCGGGGGACACTGACCACACCACTGTGGGGGTGCCTCTCCTAGCAAATGGCACACAGACAGCTGGGTGAGGTGAGAGCCTCCTGCCTGAGAGGAGGGCACATCTCTTCATCAGCCCCCCTCCCGGCCACCAAGATAAGAAACAAATACAACATGGAAAGGGATGGGTGGGGGTCAGGACTCGGGAGTGGAGTCCCCAGCTGCCAGGACCACCCCTGGGTCAAGATGCTCTGCTTAGCAGAGGTAGCAGAAAGCACAGACAGTGCAGGATCAGTTCTGGAAAGACGAGGCAGTGGATTGGGGGTAGGTCTTCACCAATGCTCCCTCTGAGCGGAGTTAGTGTGAGCTAACCTAGCTCACAGTTTTTTTAATCTCTGGCTCACACATTTTTTGTTTTAGTTCAGGAAAGAGGGCTCCGGAGCAGACTAATTTATGCAGCAGCCAAATCTCTCACTCACAACTTTAAGGCCAGTAGCTCACAAAGCAGAACCTTTGCTCACAAGACTCCACAGCTCAGAGCGAACACTGGTCTTCACCAGGGACAGGAGGGGGGAGAATGGGGAGGGGCTCCACTTGGGTTGGGTTCCTTGTCCAGGAAGAGAATTTCGAATTGGGTGGGGTGGGGAGGGAGCGAGCCGTGTTTGGTTGCTTCGTGGGCACTTTGGATGAGGAAAGGGAAGACTGCTGGCTGTGCTCCTCTTGCCTGCTCTGGCAGCCTCGGTGGTCGGGCTGGGTAAGGTTCGGGGACTTAATGACACTCCCCGTGAGTTTCCCTGGTTGTGGCTGGCCAGTCCGTTCATCTCTCTCTCTCTCTCCCTGAGTCCACTCAGGAGGGAGGGCAGCCCAGACAGAAGGAAAGGGGCTGTTCTAATGGAGGAGGGAGGGCGGTCGTGTCGGGGGAGAGAAGGAGGCGGTAGCAGCTGGGGGCAGCTATGGCCAGGGTGCACAGTGTGAGTCTGTGATGCAGGGCTTTTGGTGGGGCGGGGGGGCTTTTGGCAGGGGGGAAGGTGGCACAGTTCGGCATCCCCATGATAGCCCCACTCTAGGTGAAAGTGGGCCAGCCCTGCGAGTATCTCCTTACAGTTGGTTCACACTGTACATTGCTCCACATTAACCCAGTCCAAGTTCCACAGGATGGCTCTTTGAAACCGCCCCCCAAAATGTCACTAAGCTTCTTGAAGTCTTTCTTTCTTTTTCTTCTTTTGGATTTCCTCAGATATTTTGCCTGCTGCTGAAACGTCTAATGGCACTTTGAATTTCATTTTAGGTAAACTGGGTGCCTCTGAGAAATTTGGCTAGATTCATCAGCAGGACTCTTCTTGCTCTCTTCAGAATTCCATTTCACTGGAGAAACAGTCTCAAAATTCACTTCAGGTTTCGCCGTGTCTAAAACGTTGGTGGTGAAAGCAGTTTGCACAGGAAGGGGGGGGAGCGTTTCCAGTCTTCTGGGCCACCCCTGAATTCCATTCCTCAGAAAAGCTTTAATTCACCGTTGCCATGCAAATGAGACCCATCGGTTATAGTCTTCAAGCCACCCATTTCAGGGTCATATATAAATTACAGGGGCTACTGTACAGTGAGAGTTTTGCAGCCTATTTTCTTTTAATAATGAATGAAACTTCCATTAGAAGCAAACACTTGGTATGTCAATAGGAAAACAGAGCCCAATAGTATTCTTAAATCATCCTAATGAGAGTGGTAGAAAGGACAGAAATTTGCTGCTCTCTGAACATTTTCCTTAATATATGTTATAATGAGGCTTGTCTGATAATTACTTGGTGCTCTGGGTTAGATATTTGAAAACCATATCTTACATCCAAGGAGGTAAGATCAAATCATGTGAAGATTATTCACGATCCTTTCCCAGGGCTGCCACTCCCCCCACCCCACATATGACCATGATCCAAACCAAACACCATAAAGCAAATCCCTTTGCTTGCCATTTTCATGAATCTATGGTAATAAAATAAATCAGCCTGTCTGTCCATCTGTCCATCTTATGGCAGGCAGGCTCAAAATTTGGGGAGAGGTGCAGGGAGAGAGAACTGAATGAGAAAAAAGTGGGAAAGAGGGGAAGAAATTAAGGGAACGATTGATTTATCTTGCTGCAAGACACTAACTACTGCTTTGCTTCGGTGCGGCAGAACGGCAAGCCTGACTGATAGGCAGATTGCCTTTTACTGTATCCAGACTTCTCTGCACCCCTAGTGGCTGCAACCAGAACTGCATCAAAGAAAAAAAACAATGGAAAGGCTTTTAGCTGGATGCAGCATGACACTGGCTTCAGGGGCCCTCCAGTTGACTTGGGGTCCCCAGATTTTGTCCCCCTAGTCCACCTCTCAAGGGCCCTGTCCTTTCCTAGCAACAGTGACAGATAAATATCCTAAAAGCCTACTAGGGACACACACAGCCAGACACAAGTTGAGATGCGAGCTCTTATATCCACTGAAACACTGCAAGGGACTATGGGTTAACTCTTTCAGGTTGCATGCAACTTCATTTGGTGATCCTAAAAACACTGTTGCCCATGAGCATTCCACTACTGTTGTCCCACTCCACTAGTCCTAGGCATAGTTCCCTCTAAGCTGCACTAGAGGGCACTGGTGCACAAAATTTTAGATGCCAACTCAGAGGTTTATGCTTCTGCACACAAAGTTTCCCCCCTCCATTGGATGGGGGCACCTCCTTCTGGGGCCCATAGAATTGGACCCCCTGTTCCAACCTTTTTTGAATTTTAGGGAGATTTTTGAGAAGAGGCACCAGCAGCTATGCTGCAAATTGGGTGCCTCCAGTTGAAAAAAAGCCCCCAGAGCCCTAGATACCCCCAGAACAATTTTCCATTATAGCGTATGGGGTCTATTGCCTATAATGGTCCCAAAAGGCTACCATGGAGCCGGAAAAAAATGATTTTTTTTTTGCACAACCCTATTGTGATTTTCAGTATGGTTTGCAGTTTAGCCATTAAAGTGCACTCACCCTTGCTCCTCCATCTGTGCCCTGGTGAGTTTCCAGCCATCACTGCTGTCTTCCCCTCCCTCAAGGGTTTAAAAAGCAGTATAGTTTGTAAGCTGCCATGAGTCACAGGGGAAGGTGGGATATAAATATTTGAATAAATAAGTAGTTTGGGCAGGTTGATAACATTTAAACAACTTTAGGTTAGGCAGGGTTCTGACAGTGATAGTTCCACCTCAGTTATACTTGACCTGTAATTTTGTCATATTTCAGTTAAAAAAAAATATATAGCTTTCAAGAGTGCCCCCCCAGGTGCTAGTATGTTCTTTAAGGTTCAGTGCAGGGTGACAGTCCAAGACCAGGTCTACCAATATATTGTTGTGATCTTCCTTGAGCCTGTTCTCAGGGAGGGCAGACTATAAATTTGAATGAATGAATAGTGGACCAGGGCAGGTAGACCTGCTCTCTGGAGGCCAGGTCTACCAATATAGCAGGAAGGGGTGGATAGACCTTTTCTCCAGAGGCCAGGTCTACTGATATAGTGGAAAGGGGTGGGTAGATCTGTTCTCCAGAGGCCAGGTCTACCTATATACTGGAAAGGGGTGGGTAGACCTGTTTTCTGGAGGCCAAGTCTGCCAATATAGTGGAAAGGAAGGGGAGGCCTGTTCTCCAGAGACCAGATCTACCAATATAGTGCAAAGGGGAGGGGAGGCCTGGCCTACCCCCATAGAGGACAACATTTTCTGCAATGAAATTTGACTTCATTCTGTTTTCTCTTATGATGTTTGACTTATTCTTAAAATATAGTTTAAGTATAGTTTAAAAAAATTCATTCTGAGGTTTTTACAAGGCTATGGAAATAATCTAGAAAACTAATTTAGGCGATAGTCAAATGTCGACTCCCACACAACTTTAATGCTACTAGCTTTTTTTGCTCATGAGGTAGAATTTTTGCTCACAACACTGTGGAGCTTAGAGGGAACATTGCTCCTGATAACAGGATGCTGCAAAATCACCTGCTTCAGAGAAGACTGCCTGTTGTACCTTAACATGAGTCACTTTTCTGGGCAAGCCTCCTCTCAATCCTCAGAGTCACCAAACAGTAACTAACACAGAGACAGAGGGCGAAGGTGGATAATTCTTACCTTTATATACTCTAAAAGCAAATTGTTCTGGGTTTAACAGTAGTACTGCCAGGTCCCTGGTGGGTCTGGGAATGCCCGAACTCTAGCTATCTTTTCTCATTGCTTCTTTGAGTGAGAATAATAATAATTTTAAAAGGTCATTGGGCCAACAGTGTGGCATCACTGCCAGGGGAAACCTGGAAGTGGCACACGTCCTTTCTAAAAATCACTAGAAACTCTATGGTTTTACCACAGAATTAGGTGTAATTCCTAGAGAGGCATGACATCACTTCTGGGTTTTCCTGGAAGATATGTCCTGCCATCACCAACGGCTGACATCCCCCAGTCTCCTGCTGGCTGATACATCATGGGAACACAATATAAGGGTGATTTGTGACTCCAAATTTTACTTTAAAATACTGTGTCTCAGATAATGAAATTCTGCTTATGAAGCTTTTCCTGACATAGGTAAACGGTGTCCCTTTTCGGGTAGAAAAGTAGCAAGGGTAACCACGTAGGGGGGTAGTAATTTTTCTTTTTTGCATCAGGTTTCACTGGCTCTGTCAGAGTCAAGGCCTTGGAAAGGTAAGTAGCCCTGTGAAAAATGATGACCAGATTATTCTTTCACATCTGTATTTCATTTCACCTGTATTCCTTTGGATGACAAGAATTATGCTTGAGTGCCTCATGAGGAAGAATGCGCTAGACTAGGAAGGAGGAACGCGTCACACAAAGAAGCAGCAGGGATGAGGCAGACAAAATAGGCTGTAAACCTATATCATATGGTGTATGTTCAGAAAAAAAAAAAGAAGCCACAATATCGCAGGAGGAAGCATTTTGGTAGTGCATCCAAGAGGAGAAGTAGCTTGCTGAAACAGGCAGGTGCTGTTTTCTATGGAAATCAGCAAGCACAATACAGACTAGGTGACCTGCATTAGGGAACAGACGTTGCGCCACCCACGGAGCTGAATTGCATATGCTAGAAAGGTTCTGCTGTGTATTCCCCTCCCCCCCAAATCTGTAAAGCATGGCCCTTTTTTTTTTGTAATCAGGCATTTCTCTGTCTTTTATTTTTACACTTTCATCTCCCTGTGAGATGCTTTTACAGATGTTTCACAAAGGTACAAGGTATCTCCCTTGACATTCCATGTGGGTGGATTCTGAAGATGTTCACTTCCATTGCATTCCTCCTTTTCATCCAAAACAGAGGGTGGCAACCCCTTATCTGTGTACTGATGGGGGGGGGGAATCAGAGCCTTCAACTTGACTAGAGTGTTCAGATCAAGGAGGTCCCCAGAGGAGCTAACCCGAGAAACCCGGAGAATCAGACAAAAATGTTTGCAAAAAAGTTCTTACCTATTCCAGATCAGTCCACAAGATTTCTGTGATTACATGAGAGAACCCAAAAGGACTATTTAAAGTAGTCTGGCTGCTCTGAGATTGTAACAGCCAGGTTAGAGATAGAAAGTAGATGTGTAGTGCGGTCCTAAGCAGATTTACCCTCTTGTTAACCCACTGGTCTCTATGGTTTTAGAAGGCTGCAACTTGGGGTTGCTTGGGAGTACATGTCAGACTAGGAATGCAAATGGTTTTCAAAAATATCATCCAGATTTTCAAAAAACCCCAGAAAGGATGGGGGATGAATCCTGTGCTGACTGAGAGTGCATTCTGACTTTCCCCCCTCCTACCTGACTTGCACTTTGTCCGTACCTGAGCATTCTCTGATGTGCCTCCCACTTGGTGGGATGGCCTGCCTGATAAGGAGTGTTATGTACTGAGCCTAAGCCATCCCTGGATGTGGACCGTGAACTGGGTGAGCTTGCTCCCCAAGAACAATAGCTGATCAGGATCTTGGAATTGACCTGTAGATAAGCAGTGTAATGCAAATAGCTTATCCTTGGGAGTGGGGGTGTGTGGGGTGTGGTGTTTGCATGCTTTATAAGCAGGGCTCAGACCCTGCTGGGTGTCCTTGCTGTGTTCCTGAAATCCCTAAATAAACTAGAGCTGATCACTGCAATGCATCCAGAACCCAGTATTTAACAAGGGCCTTTTTCACATTCTCATTTTCATTGCTTGTGTGACCTATCGCTTCGGGTTTTACTCCCTATATTTCCCTGCAGTTAACTGCAGGGAAATATGCTGGATATACACCTGTGTAATATCAAATCGGTCACTAGAGGGAGCAAAATGCATTCAGAAAATGCTGTGTGTTTGGCGATGGGGAAGGACAATGAGAATGCAAAAGAGCTCAGGGTCAGGAAGCCTATGCTTCTATTGTCTGTAGAATGTTGTAAAACAGAAATATTTTATGAAGGAGGTGAACTCTGACTGTATGCCTTTCATTATCATTGCTACTAGCCATGTCCTAGAATTACAGGCCTCTTGAACTAGTCCTGGGCTGTTTTAACAGTCCTAACCTGTCCATGTTGAAGAGCCTTTTCTCCAGTGAGTGGTTGCTAGCTGTGATTACTTAGGAGTGAAGGGAAAATATTCTGCTCACACCTTGTTTTCTGACTTGTACATATCTTCCCAAGCTAAACTCTACCATACAGATCAGTTCTGGAATTCTGTTGTGGAAACCCCTTGCTCCTATTGAGCCCCACTTCCAGGAAAGGGGTGAACTAGAAGAGGAAAAACAGAATGACAAAGCTGGGGGGGGGAATGATGATATAAGAAGGAGGCAGGTCTTTCAACACCAGTGTATGAAGGAGGAGGAAAGAAAAGTGACCCCTGCCCTCTTTTGTAACCCAACCACCAGTAAACAAGGGTGCTTGTTAGGCCTCAGTGGCTACTGGTGCACAGATGTTGGCATCTCTTGGACCATGCCATTAGGACTGAAGTGTTAGAGCAAAGCTGTGACATGGAAAGCCCAGGGAAGCCTGATCTCATCAGATCTCAGAGACAAAGCAGGGTCAGCCCTGGCTAGTATTTGGATGGGAGACCACCAAGCAGCCCCATAGCTAGGGAATTTTTGGAAGGGGGCCTCAGGGGGTCTGCCAGCTAATAAAAAAGGCACCAAGTTGGGGCACTTTGAGGGCAGCCCGGTAGGGAGGGGCCCCAGAAGAAACACTAGGGGGCCGGGCCCTGTGGTCCCCACGTTAGCTACAGGCCAGCCACCAAGGAATACCAGGGACAGGATGCAGAGGCAGGCAATGACAAACCACTCTGAATGCCTCTTGCCTTGAAACTCCCATGGGGTCCTTGAAAGTCAGCTGAGACTTGATGACACTTTCCACCGCCATTAGAACAAAAGATGGCTCTCCTTCAGGCTAACACCTATTAAAAATGCATAGCTGTGTACAAGGATAGGAGTTCAGAACACACAGTCCTTGATGGAGCTTTTGACAATGTATATCTACAAATGTTCACACTATATCTTGTCTTAGGCCATACTTTGAACTGCATGCACAGCTCAGTTACTTAAGATAAAAAGGTAAAGGTTTCCCTTGCTCGAAAGCTAGTCGAATCCAATTCTAGGGGGTAGTGCTCATCTCACTTTCCAAGCTGAAGAGCCAGCCCTGTCTGAAGACTTCTCTGTGCTCATGTGGCCAGCATGACTAGATGCCGAGGCACACGGAATGCTGTTACCTTCCCACCGAAGTGGTACCTATTTATCTACTTGCAGTTTCTTGCTTTCAGACTGCTAGGTTGGCAGGAGCTGGGGCCAGAGACAGGAGCTCACTCCATCATGAGGCACTAGGGTCTTGAACTGCCAAACTACAGACCTTCCCATCTGCAGCTCAGTGTCTTAACCTCTGAGCCACTGCGGCCCTTAACCTCTGAGCCACTTAAGACAGAACATAGTAAATCCGTAGAATGTGACAAGTTTGCTTCTGAGCAAGCAGGCATAGAACAGGGATCCACACACCCTTTCTTTCAGATGTCATTCTGATGTGGCTTCACCAGGCAGCCTTCCAGCTTGATTGCTGTTCCTCCTCATTGCTTCCATCTGGGCTCTCATTCCTTCAATTAACAAATGAACTTCTGGCATATGTTCAAGGGACTACAAATAAGCACTACAAAATGGCTTATTTTTCTGAAGGCCTCATCCTGCCAACCATTTTAATTGTTCTACACTGTGCTTTGGGGTGAGGGTTTCCAGGCCCCTGCTGCCCACCCCCAGCAGGGCCTCCAGGCCACCACTCAGCCAGCTGATGGGGAAGGAGGATGGTGCCAAAACGGTGGGGTCCTCAGCAGCTTCCCAGCACAGTGACATCGCTCCCCGGATGCATGGAAATGATGTCAGTGCATTCCTTGTGGTGCTCTGGTGTTTGAACCAGTGATCTATGGCTAAACCATCGAGTTTTGCCCAAATGCCAGAGCTTCACTGGCTTTGCCAGTGATGTGCTGATGTCACTTCTAGTGCACACAGGTAGTTATGTCAGTGCATCGCCAGCAACGTTAGTGCATCACCAACAAGCCCCTCCCAGTAAGTTCCCCTACCCTTGTCATTCACTATGGGCCAATCTGCATTTAGCATTTGCTCAGTTGTTTTACCAAACCCACACTGGAACAGGAAAAGATGCAGTTCAAAACCACATTCAGCTACCCAGGGCCAACACTGTACTGACTGCAGAGCCACCCCCGAATGGCCATAAAACAGCCATAAATCTATGCAGACAGCCACCATTGAACCAGAGATCAAACGAAGTGAAAGCAGCATGCAGTCTGGATACTGCCATAAAATGCAACACTCGTTCAAAGTGAAAGTGGCATGCAATGTAGATGGGAATTTCTGTTTGGTAAGACGGCAGAGAAAATGCTAGATGCAGATCAGGCCTATGATGGACCTGGCAACATTATCTGGGGTAGGCTTACCATTTGCCTGCTTCAGGCAGGCAATCTCCCAAAAGTTTGCCTCCCCCCATCATTGTGTCCAAGCTGGTGGGAGAAATTTGGGGTGAGGGAAAATGACTTTGTACAACACATTGACATCACTTCTAGGTGAAAACCCAGAAGTGAAGTCAGTACATCAGATAATGCTCTGAAATTTTCTTATTTATTTATTTATTTATTTTGGGTATTTCTAATATGTGCATCTGTGTGTGTACGCATGTGTGTGTGAGTGCGTGTGCACCTGGAAGTCATGGCGACCTCTGGTGACTGAGTTCTACTGGGATATTCAGCAAGGTGGCTGAATAAAGCCTGTCCCCACCTCCCGATTGCTGGCATTTCAAGGAGGTCTCCCATCCAAGTACTTTCCAGAGTTGACCCTGCTTAGTGTACAAGATCTAAGAAGATTGGGCTAGCCTGGGCTATCCAGATCAGGGCCAATGCTCTGGAATCTTCTTGGAACCAGTTTCATTCCAGAACATCATCTGAAATCTCATCCGTGTTTTCATCCAAAAGTGATGCTAACATGTCACACAATGTGATTTTTTTTTTGCCATTTGTCCCACCTCCCAGGTTCCCATGAGTGTCAGGTGATGCCCTGGCCACCCTTACTTTGACATCAAGGGGGTGGGTGGGATTTCTCTACAAACCTTAAAGAAATCTCAAGTGTGCTGAAAAAAATCTGAAATCTAAAAAAATAAACGATGTTCCATTCCCCTGTAATGTCTCCTGAAGGAGGAGGACTTGCTGAAGACCAACTTGGCAGTGACCACCAGACTCACTACCTACATAACTGGGCCTGGCTCATGCCAGCAGCCACCATGCAACTTGACCAGACATTTTCAAGGGAAAAGCTGCCAGTGGGAGGGAAAGAGAAAAAACTGAAGACAGGAAGCAGATAAAGGTAGGCTGGCTTTTGGTTGGGAAGGAGAGAAGGAAGCAGGGGAAGGAGAGGGCTTGGGGGCTGCCAGGGAAGGGGCAGAGGTGGGAGGTGGATACTAAGGTAAATGAAATGCCCCCAAGTGCTTGAAGGTCCCCTGCTTGTAACTGACAACATTTAACACAATTTGATAGCTCAATAACACCTGTTCTCAGATAAATTATATTCTGAAATGTTCACAGAACTGATTGCATTCCACCTAGTTTATATGTTTGGTAATATAATACAGTGCCAACTTTCCCTGTTTTTGTCAATATAGGAGTTCCAAATTTTAGGAAGGCCCATCACTAGAAACATTTATTTGAATTTAAAATGATTGTTCAGAATGTTACACAACACATTTTTTAAAAAAAATGTGCTGCAAGTTCTCTTATGGCACTCCCGAAAGAGGTCCTAGCTTTCCCTCTCTACATTGTTTTTGGTTTTTTTTAGACAATAATTGACCCCTGTACTGTTTGCATATGGTGGATGGTGGATGTAATTGTCTGTGAAAAGAACTCCTGAGGGCACCTAAGTCATTTCACCTGTAAGGACTATAGATTTCAATGAATCTCTCAGACTGGTATCAAAAAGGCTGCTCGAAGTCCCCGAGGGCAGCTCATATTCCAGGTGACCCAAAAGCAATTTTATATAACGAGGCTGCACAAATGCCAAAATGACATTGTTGCCATCTCCCCAGGTTGCCTGGAAATAGGACAATTTTCAACACTTTTTGAAGCACGGCTCATACAATTGATCGAAATGCCTTCTTATTCTGCTTTTGAAAGGCATTGTCCAGAAAATATTCCTGAATTCCTACCAGTTCAGAGGTATATGCGTTATTAAGTTTATTCAAAGAGACCTCAGACAGCACCTGCTAACTAGGAAGGTAAAAACTAGATGAGTTTAGTCTAGTCACTATAAATAGCTAAGAACTACCAGCCCACCCACACAGATGAAGAAGGGAGGGCTCAGGGACGGAAAATTGTTATGCTTAGAGCATTTGAAGTGTAGGTTTCCAAAGTCGTAATTACAATGGTACTTTTTTTTGAAAATGTTGAAAACATAGTGAAAAATAATAATCATATGTTTCTTCTGGTAGCTCCATAAAAGAAATTCAATTGTTCTTTGATAGGACAAGCAAACTCTCAAGGGGGTTTCACACATCCCTAAGTTATTTCAAGGGATGTAGCATAGACCTGGAGAGGCATGAGCACACCCCTTCTCCAGCTGCTTCCGCAAGAAGTAACAAACATCTATACCATTATATCTAAGGGAGGAAGAAGAAGGAGGAGGAGAAGGAGGAGAAGAAGAAGAAGAGGAAGAGGAAGAAGAAGAAGAAGAAGAAGAAGAAGAAGAAGAAGAAGAGGAGGAGGAGGAGGAAGAGGAAGAGGAAGAGGAGGAGGAGATTGGATTTATATCCCGCTCTTCACTACCCAAAGGTGTCTCAGAGAGGCTTACAAACCCCCTTCCTTTCCCCTCCCCAGAACAGACACCCTGTGAGGTAGGTGGGGCTGAGAGAGCTCTTGACAGAAACTGCTCTTTTTCAAGAACAGCTCTTATCAGAACTACGGTTTGCCCAAGGTCATCCGGCCAGGTGCAAATGGAGGAGTGGGGAATCAAACCCGGTTCTCCCAGATTAGAGTCCGCGCACGTAACCACTACACCAAACTGGCTCTATGAGCTTTTGTGTGCACACACACTTCCTCAGATACATTGAAATGGAAGTTAACAGTTCATACATGTAGACAGAAGGTGAACGGTAAATTAGCAAACATACTGAAGATGTTTTAACAGATGCAAAGACCAAACAAGAATAATAAGCTAAGTTTATATGGTCACCATTTGCTTGGATTTAATTACAGGAAAACACACAAATATGTAAAAATAGGAGTTGTTGTTCAGTCACACATTCGAGTCTGACTCTTCACGACCCCATGGACCAGATCACGCCAGGCCCTCCTGTCTTCCGCTGTCCTCTGAAAATAGGAGACTGGTGTGTAAATGTATTCTTAAATGTGTCAGCCAAGATAACTGAGACATCATTATGCTGCATTTGTCTCCTCGTAAGCATGGAGGTATCTCCTCGCAAGCAAGAATTATGTGGCCTGAGATGGGGGGACTGAACCCAGAAGAACTTCTTGGCTTTGCCTATTCTAAAAACTCATTCTGCATAATAGGGGAAGCCCTGAGTACTTGGCTAAAAGACCGGTGCTTGCCCGTGGAGCAGGTGCTGGCGTGTGCCAACCCCCACCTCCTTGGAAGAAGCAAGAGGGTGGGGCAAGCCAATTGTGGCTCAGCACGGGAGTGCTGGCCAATTGAGGGCTGGCTCACTGGCCAAGTCTGGTGGCAGCCGCCCTCCCTCCCCAGTTCAACCCCAGTGCAAGCTTCCCACCGCCCTCTTTTTAGACCATGTAGGATTAGCTAGTCTCCAGTTCTCGAGGCTGAGCAGGAATTTTTGGGGCCTCACTCGATTGGCCGAGAGGAGGTCCTTTTTCACCTGCTCCACATGGTCAAAGGGGGTGAGGTATCAATAGGCCTGGTGGGGAAAGTATGGTTTGAGGGGATTTTGAGTTGGCAAGCACCCCAAGATATCAGTGGATCCTGAGGGGGGATCCTCAAACTGGGTACCTATGGGCTTGGCAGTCTGGGTGACTCAGTTGGGGGCCTCTTTGGGGTTGGGGGAGCATATGACAAGCCTTAAGGCTGAGCAGTTGTGAGCAGGAATGTATCCTCCATTCCCTCTATGCAGTGGCTTGCAGGTCATAGTGAGTAAGATCTGGAAAGATCCCAGACCTGGTTCTGAGCCAGGGTGGGTTTGCCCCATAAGGAAACTTGCTTTGCAAGCACAATACAAGACTTGGCAGGGAGGGTGGGGTATAAATCGAATAAATAAATAAATACATGCATTAATGAAATGGTGCAGATCTGCTTATGTGTAAAGTTCCCTGTTTAACCCATAACTTGTGTTATGGTTCATTTGAGGGGTCAGCAGGCAATAGACATGCCAGTCTTTTGCTGAAATTTGGGCTTCCAACAAAGGAAGAGTTCTCCCTAACCCAAAAGAAACAAGTTCCCAGAACTGTGCCTCCCTCTTGGACTGCCAATTCTAATTCCTGCCACTGTAATTTAGCATGGTCAAACTTCTTCTGTCTAAGAAGCTTCTTATCGGCTGACCTTAGTGAGATAAGATGGTTTATGAACGTTCCTTTCTTACAGTGGTGGAGCTGTTGGGTGTAGTGGACTAACTCTTTCCTGGCAGTTCTGCAGTCTTGATCAAACTGTCCACCACTAGACTGAGTTGTCGTTTTGAGGGGTCTATCAATGGAGAGCAATGCTTAATATCACCAGAGCCATCTTGCATTAGCACTGAGACCACAGATCACCCTTCACCAAGGATTGGGCTACACACTTCAGTCTCCTGGCCAACACCCTTCTAGAAGATCAGCGGCAGGATTGAGAAAGATGTTATCTCTAAAGCCGAGCAAAAGCCTTAATGGGCAGTGGTCATGCTCAGTTCTGTTACCAACCTCAAAACACAGGGTGTGGCATAAGAGTGAGGGTGAAATTGCCTCGACTCGGACACTGAGAAAATCCAAAGCGGCCGGCAAATGCAGAAAGGACCAGAGTGGTGAGTAAAAGTGTATTCTTCAGGCAAGGAGAACTTACTGTCTATAAGGGAAACTCCTGAGGGGTTAAGTAAAGTGGAGGATGGTAGAGCTGGAATGGGCTTGAGTAGAATCACCTCTGCATTAACCACCACAGGAGGAGAAGTAAGAACATAACATAAGAACATAAGAGAAGCCAATGTTGAATCAGGCCAATGGCCCATCTAGTCCAACACTCTGTCACACAGCGGCCAAAATATACCAGGTGCCATCAGGAGGTCCAGCAGTGGGGCCAGAACACCAGAAGCCCTCCCACTGCTGCCCCCTCCAGCATCAAGAATAGAGTGCATCACCTGCCCCAGACTGAGAGTTCCCATCTATACCCTGTGGCTAATAGCCGCTGATGGACTTCTGCTCCATATGTTTATCTAATTCCCTCTTGAAACTGTCCATGCTTGTAGCTGCCACCACCTCCTGCAGCAGTGAAGTCTGGGGCAATGATGCAGAACTGGTATCCTTAATTCCCAGGAGCCTTGATCTCAGTCGTCACCACTTGCTCTGAGGCTGGAACAGCTGCAAAAGAACTGATCAAATCCTCCTCAAGGGTATCTTCAAGAAGGGGATGCTCAGCATTGATTTCTGTGGGGACAGAAGAGCCAACCCAGCTAATTAAACCATGGTGAGAGGCCCTGCCTGGAATTCCTTTAAGGGGTTTATTCACTGCTGCAGAACTAGGAGGGTATGAAATTTTTGAATTCAGAAGTGGAGATTGTATCATGTTGGCAAAAACCCGTACTGGGAGAATTCCTTTGGAGTTTAGAAAGCTTTTCTGTTGAAGAAGTAATGAGGGAATAGTTGGACAGTCAAAAGTTAATAACAGTTTACGTGCGTGGTAAAAGTTAAGAGTCTCTACTGATTTCAAGTCCAGGAGGCTAATTCTGTTGCCAAGTAGAGTTCTCAAATGCTATACTGTGCGGAGCTTTGTATTCCAAGGAGGAATATGTCTGTTGAATCGACAGATGTTCAGGCAGTTCTTATGAGGCTGTAAAACTAGCTGATAAGAATCACCTGTTTTGCTAGTTGGGAATGAGTTGAAATCCACATTGCTCCTTGGTATGTCTCCCTGGAGTTACTCCCAAATACTGCTGGCTTCATGTCTTTGTGTTTGCAGACCTTCAGTTCCAGAGGACCTATCACACTACATTTTATCCTGTCCTTGCTATATAGAGCCCAGAACTAAATTTCTCACAGCACTTTTAATGGATTCAGAGAAGTTGCTTTTTCTTCTCTCAGACACTGATCCATTTGTCTCCTATATAGGTCCTTTCCGCACTTGGATCTCACCCCTGGTTTTATCAGAGTTCAACTCGTGACACAATACCTTGCATTTATCTCTGGTTATAACAGCATCTGTTTATCCTGGACCAAGTGTGGGGCAAAACCAGGGTGACCTCAATGTAATGTGGAAACAAAAAGTATCCTGAGATAATTACAGGGGGAACCCAAGGAGAATGTAAGTTCAGGAAAGGGTTGAACCAGGATTTAAGGTCTAGTGCAGAATCACTCATAGAGTATCACCCTTTGCTTTAGCAGAGAAGAAGAAGAAGAAGAAGAAGAAGAAGAAGAAGAAGAAGAAGAAGAAGAAGAAGAAGAAGAAGAGGAGGAGGAGGAGGAGGAGGAGGAGGAGGAGGAGGAGGAGGAGGAGGAGGAGGAGGAGGAGGAGGAGATTGGATTTATACCCCACCCTTCACTTGGAGTCTCAGAGCGGCTTACAAACTCCTTTCCCTTCCCATCCCCACAACAGACACCCTGTGAGGTAGGTGGGGCTGAGAGAGCTCTGACAGAAACTGCTCTTTTTCAAGAACATCAGTGCCAGAGCTTGTGACTGACCCAAGGTCACATCAGCAAGTGCAAGTGGAGGAGTGGGGAATCAAACCCGGTTCTCCCAGATTAGAGTCCGCACACTTAACCACTACAATAAATACGGGCTACAGCTGCATCTAAAGAGGGCAATGCTTTTATTTGATTAGTACTTTTTGGTTAGATTGTTTTAATTCTGATGTTTGTAAATATGTTATATTTTTTTCAGATTGTAATGGCCTTGAGCCATAGTAAATAAATTGTATCATATCGTATTGTCGAAACTGACTACCTCCTTCATACCCTAAAGGAAAGTGATTACAGTTTTTGTTGTGACTGGCTAGGCCTGGAGAAAATACTAGGAAACAGGTTTTTTCTCCTTCCTTGGGTAATGGCATAGAGTTGCTGAATTTCATGCTCCTGTCTGAACAGCTGCTCTAGATTTAGGAATGCCTACCTATCACCCCAGCTCTGCCTTGAACAAAACCTCACTGGCGACTTGGTTTCATCTTTCACATGTCACACTGTTTGAAGCCCTGGAGTCATTACTGGTACTTAGTACACAGTGAATGGCAGCATTCAGTAATAATACATCTCAATTTATCCTGTATGCAATGTAAAGGGCATTTTAAAAAAATCCTGATAGCATTAAGGTTTTGTTTTTTTTCTGACCTCCCATCATACTCTACATTTAGAGAGTTTTGTTTAATTTTAATGGACTATAGCATAATCTCTCTTTCTCTCCGCAAGTTAAATGAGAGGAGAATTGAGTCAATATTCTTCCTTTGAATTTAAAGTGCTTCTTGGGAAACTTGCCAGATATGCTCTTGGGGATGCGCTTACCTTAAAAAAGGATGTTTAAGAAAATATGAAAGGGCAAAAGGACAGAGCAAATTACTCCGATTCTTCTCCCCTACAATAACTTCAGAAAACGCCACACATGTTGTATTAGCCCCTATAATGTACTGACAGAAGGCCACAGTATGCCTCATCAATTTAATTGTTTGCCCTTAGAATATTTATCGTGTTTAATGATTACCATCGTTGCAGTACCTCGAGACCCATGAGACACTAACATGCATACTAAGAACATAAAAAAAATGTATTGATGGGATATACTGTGAGGTCTCTTCCAACAATAGTCAGCCAGATCATTCTTATCCAAAAGATCTGGAGAGGGTTGATGCCTTGGGCAACTCTAAAAGGGGATTAGACAAATCCATGGAAATCTAGCTACTGTTATTGGACCCTCCATGATTAAATGGAATCTCCATGTTGAAAAATTACTGTAACTTTGAATACTGGTTACTAGGGAGCAAACATGCCTTGCCTGTGGACTTCTGTGATGTAGTTGGCTCACTACCACTGAAAACAGGATGTGGTTCTAGATGGACCAGAAATGCTATGGCAAACCTGTTTGATAGGCATACATACCAGTTTCTGTACTGTAACACCTGAGCTACCCAGACTAGGGGACTTAACCAAAAATCTGATATCTCCACAGAACTTTAATTCATATACATACATACATACATACATACATACATACATACATATATATATATATTTCCTAACACTAAATATAGATAAATATATATAATTTTTCCAAGACAAACATATAATTGGGATACAGTACTTCATATTGGTCTTTTCTCTACTAAAGTACCTCATACAGTAATTAAATCTCTAATTTTTCCACCATCAGTTGATTATATACAGTTTGCAATTGTATTTATATATATTTTCTTCTTTTTTTATTATTGTAAACTTTCCCTAAACATGCTATTAAATTTTTGAGTTATATTGTAAAGTATATGACTCTATATTCTGAATACAAGTATATTGGGATCTTACTCCATCAAAAGATCTGGGATTCCCTCAATATATAAGTGACAGAGTCCTAAGATGGAGGGAACTCCCTCATACTTTCCCCAGAATTTTTATAGATATCAGCCTTTTCTTAAGTTTTAAAACTCTTTAGTTTCAAAGTCTTAATTCTGTGTCTTTGTCCTTTATAAGTGTAAAAATTGCCATCTGGAAACAACCATTTATATTCCCTCTTGGTAGTAGCTCATAGTTCCATAAGTTAGTTTTGTTTTATTTTTTTGTCTCTGAGATGGTAAGGAAGTGAGTGTTTTGGGAGTTTCATCAGTCATAGCACTTTCATAGAGTCTCTGGTTCATTTGTGTAGAAGTTGTATTTCTCTTTGTAGGCATGCATTCTTTTTTGTAAGTCCAGTGGTCTTGCTTGCAGGTTTCCTCTGTTTTCAGGGCAGCCTGAGCTTTTCTCCTCCTCTTTCCACGCTGTTTCTCTCTTAGTTTTAAATTGTGTCCATATTTGGATTTCTATCTGTACTGAATGAAAGTTTTCTTGAATTGCATCTTTTATGGCCACAACAAATGTATTTTGGACCATATTCACAAAATAATTCAAAAAAGCCTGAGTAGGTTCATTGCCCATAAAGTCTGATACAACTGACAATAAAGCTTCTGGGGACATTTGCAGTCTATCTTGAGAAATCATTTTTTTCCAAAGTTGTATTAAAACAAAACAGTCTCTATAGACATTTTCCCAAACCAGGTTTTACAGAGATAACAGTTGTGGAGAGTATATGTCAACAACTACTAGGCAAAGCTAAAGCTTATCAGTGTGTTTACATTCCAGAGCAATAGAGTAATAAGAGAGTGGAGTTTTACAGTTTCAATAAAGGTAAACTGTATGTTGTTTATGGGAACTAGATACATTAAAAAAATAGAATAAGATCTATTAAAATGTCAGACTTTATAATTCAAGTATTAAGTTATAACGAATCCCAAAGTTCAATATTTATTTCAAAGTCTTCATACAGAGGTCAAGAAGATTTATTAGGCTCTCACTAAAGTTCAGAGTTGTAGAGAAGGTGATAAATCTTGAAACTATCAATTAGACAGGATGCTCTCTTGTTTTCTTTGCCCAGTATGTACTTTATGTAGTTAGTTTTTTCATAGCCACAGTGATGGTAAGGGGGGGGAATCTTCACCCCTCCCTTCCAATCTTTTTAAACTTTGAAAGGGCTGACATTATATAGTAGAGTTTCAGATAAAGTTGCTTTAAGAAGTACTCACAGTGATATGCTTCATCAGTGTTTTGGATGAGGTACAAACTTTTAAGTCCCTTTTAATGGATAGCGACAGCAAGGCACTCATGCTGCCATGAATGCTCTTCTTGTTTCTTGCTGGGGACAATCCATGGGCTTCCACTCAACTGTTGCCACAGGCAGGGGGCCTGGATTGCTTCCCTTGCACTGCACCCCCCTCCAGGGAGTTCAGCAGAGCTCGGGAGCCCTTGAGTCTCCTCGAAAGATAATGAGAAGCTGGCGGTGCCTGGGAGCAAGTCCCAGCTCTGTCCATCTCACAGCACTGTAACCTAGAACTTCCATTCTCATTCCAGTTAAACTGATTCTTGTTGCTTAGTCACAACTTCTCTCTCTGAATCCTCAAAATGTAACTCACCGAACCACCCTGTCAGATCTTAATTATTCCCAAATACTCAGCTCCTATTGGCTTGTTCAGAGTGCTGCTCTCTTTAACTCCTGTGTTGTTTGGGTACGTTTCTGTGCCCTCCCTGTCACAGCCATTCATCTGAAGTGCAAGTGATCATGTTCTATGGCCTCCAAACCAGAATTCCAAATCAAGATTATGACTCCCAAGAGTCATAATGGGAATCCATGGATCATTTTTTTACATGTCAGTGCAACCACTGAATTGTTGGATTAAGTAGTCACTATTTCACTATTAGATTTCTGCTGTTCTCCACCAATTGTTTATTCATTCTTACCTCTCAAACTGCCTTTCTAATAAAACTTTTATAAAAGGGCCTCTCTTATTAATAATAATAACATTGTTAACAACCATTTAAAAATCCAAGCATATAATACCTTATGGACCCCTTTCCACATACCTGTTGAAAAATTATAAATGGTCACTGAGAGAAGACTTCTATTTGCAGAAGCCGTGCTGATTCTTCCTTGGAAAGTCTTGTTCTTCTGAATGCTACAAATTCCAATCTTACTGTTTCCTACCAATTTATTTGGCATAAAAATTAGGAACACCAGTCTTGTTAAATTGTCAGTTCCTCCAAACCTTCTTTCCTTTTCACCTAAAATTGCTTCTTTTAGGTTTGGAAAATAATTGCTGGAGCTTTGGGAGGTGGAGCTTGGGAGGACAGAGTTTGGGGAGGGGCGAGAACTCTGTAGGGATCTGATGCCATAGACTCCAACCCCAATGTTGCCATTTCCTCCAGGGGGAACTGATCTCTGTAGCCTGGAGATCAATTGAAATTGGCTGGTAGCTCCTCTAGCTCTTCAGATTAATTTCCTGAAAGCAATGGTTCCATGTGGGGATCCTATCCAACCTCTGCTCCAGTGAAGAAAAAAGTTTAACAAGCTTTTCAGCTATTTCTGTGCTTTCCTTTAGGAGTACCACACCTTTGGTATCGAACCATTCTAGTACTTTCTAGATGGTTTCCTGTTTCTAATGCATTGAAGCAATTGTTGGCTATTCTCTTAAAACTTTAGCAGCTCTTCTTCAAGTTCCCTGTCTTGTCATAGTTTTATTATTGGTTTTCAAGAGTTTGTGTTCTTGTTTGTTTGTTTCAAATTTTACTCATTTTGCAAGACTTTCAGTTTTTAAAAGATGTTTTCATTTATAGCTTCTGTCATTCTGCTATTTAAGGATGAGGGCTTCCTTTTATAATCTGCGGTATACAGTTCATTTGTGCTCCATTATGGCAATTTTAAACTCCAAACTTTGGATTTGATCCTCATAACTATGCATTTCTGCTTCTCTTTAGCTAATAATCTCACAATTTTAAATTAAATGGTTGTGCTTCTGATATATATATATGGGCTATTTTGGGGCAGGAATGCATAGGAATCGCGTTCCGGCTGGCTCCTGAGTTGGCCATGCCCAGCAGAAACTCATTAGCATAATAGACCACACCCAACAGCAGAAACTCATTAGGATTGGCTACATTAGGGCTGTACGGCCTAACATGCAAAGGAGTTCCTGCTACAAAAAAAGCCCCGGGTTTTGACAACAAAAAAGGTCAACAGAATAAGAAGCAAAAGGTGAGTGTGGCTGGACGACCACACTTCTGGTAACATGGGGGTGTGTCTTAATATGTTAATGAGTTTCTGATGAAAGGTGTGGGCTATTATTCTAATGAGTTCCTGATGGGCTTTTTCTACAAATAAAGCCCTGTATATATGCCTGTATATGTACACAATCTTCACTGTATATGTCATGCATCTGATGAAGCAGGTTTTCATGCCACCATGAACTGAATCATTTGTAGACTTCTGCAAGAGTTCCTATTTTACCGAAATCCATGATCACAATGCTCAGAAACACAAAGCAGCATTGCAGCATACAATCTCTACCCCTGCCCAGCCAAAGACCCTCCTGAGAATGGTTTGAGGATCTATTCAAAAACCAAGATATACAGTGTGGTGTAGTGGTTAGGATGTTAGACTAAGATGTGGGAAACCCGGTTTGTAATCTCCACTGTGCCATGGAAGCATGCTTAATAACACTGGGCCAGTCACACACTCTCAGCCTAACCTACATCACAGGGTTGTTGTGAGGATAAAATGGAGGAGAGGAGAAGGATGCAAGTTCCTTTCGGTCCCACAAGGGAGACCGGTGGAGTATAAATGAAGTAAGTAAGTAAATAAATAAATATAGAACATTTCCATTTCATTACCTCTCCTCTGAAATCTCTATCACCTACCTCAGGCCTGTAGCTATAGTGGATCATCTCGAGACTTACTGGCAAGGCCTCATGACTTCCCATTCAGCCCAGGGCTCCCAAGCAGTGGCAGGTGTAAGGATTCCTTTAATTCAATTAGACAGTGCCCCCTAAGAAATTTAAATGCCCCCCAACTTTAAAAAATCCTGGCTACGGGCCTGACCTACCCCAATACCTAATCAATTTGTTGTTCAGTCGCACAGTCGAGTCCGACTCTTCGCGACCCCATGGACCAGATTACACCAGGCCCTCCTGTCTTCCGCTGTCCGCTGAAGTTTGCTCAATTTCATGTTCGTTGCATCAATGACACTGTCTAACCATCTCATCCTTTGCCGTCCCCTTCTTCTTTGACCTTCAATCTTTCCCAGCATCAGGGTCTTCTCCAGTGAATGCTCCCTTCTCATTTGATGGCCAAAGTATTTGATGGCCAAACCCCATGGACAGTAACCTAATCAATAGTGCTAGTTTAAAAACAAACAAAAAACTGGGGCCATATTTTAATATACTTATTTATTAATGATTAAGATTACCAGGATAAACATCAACAACCTCAGATATGCAGAAAATACCTCTCTAACGGCAGAAAGTGAAGAGGGCTGAAATAGCCTCTTCCTGAGGGTGAAAGAGGAGAGCGCAAAAGATGGCTTGAAACTCAACATCAAGATAACTAAGATCATGGCATCCTGCCCCATCACTCCTTGGCATATAGAAGGGGAAGTCATGGAAGCAGTAACAAACTTCATGTTCCTGGGATCCAAGATCACTGCAGATAGTGACTGCAGCCTTGAAATTAAAAGATGCCTGCTCCTTGGTAGGAATGGTATGGCAAACTTAGACAACATAATAAAAACTAGAGACATTACCCTGCCAAAAAAAGTCCATATGGTCAAAGCAATGATATTCCCAGCAGTAAAGTATGGCTGTGAGAGTTGGACCATAAGGAAGGCCAAGCACTGCAGAATAGATGCTTTCGAATTATAGTGCTGGAGAAGACTCTTGAGAGTCCCTTGGACTGCAAGGGGATCGAATCAGTCAATCCTAAAAGAAATCAATGCTGAGTGTTCCCTGGAAGGTCAGATACTGAAGCTGAAGCTCAAATACTTTGGCCACCAAATGGGAAGGGAGCATTCACTGGAGAAGACCCTGATGCTGGGAAAGACTGAAGGCAAAAGAAGAAGGGGATGGCAAAGGATGAGGTGGTTGGACAGTGTTATTGATGCAATGAATGTGAGGTTGAGCACACTCTGAGGAATGGTGGAGGGCAGGAGGGCCTGGCGTGGTGTGGTTCATAGGGTCATGAAGGGTCGGACTCGACTGTGTGACTGAACAACAACAACAACAGCATTTATAAATGTTATAATCCTTTCTAGAATAATTCAGAGAAAGACAGACTTAGTTTCAGTAGCCTTACTAAATCCATTGTTGCTTTAACTTTTCACCCATTTTTATCATTTTCTAATCATTTTGAATACATGCAGAAATCTGCAGCAACATGATTTTGGACACAGAAGAAATACAAAGCTGGATTTATTGAAATAATTAAAACTGCCATATTCTGTGGCATTATTTTATTCAGGTCTTTCATTGCCTAAGGCATACTCCTACACTGTGTTTGGCAGTCAGAATAAGAATGAGTGCTTTTGAGAAACGGAAACATGACAATTAACGAGTGTATAGTAGAAAGAAAAGGAAAGGTGGGGGCAGATTTCACTTTGACACTGAAGAAAAAACATTCAGGATGCAAACTTCAGCCCAACTCTATTCAGTCATTTTTAAGGCTATACCCTTTCTGTGTTAACATGTGGAACTGATCAGAGAAACTGGATAATGCACCTTATTATGACAATTTATATGCCCTCCTAAGGAGAGTAGAAAGGTTTATTTCAAACATTACAGAACATGTGAATTCTTTTTTAATTCTCCAAAAAGATAAATTTTGTTGCTGAGCTGAGTGATGCTATTTTTGAGGATGGCAAGGTGAATTTTATCATCTCAGGTCATCTTTGCTGAAATGCCAAAATGTTATTAGTTTCTGGTACATTTGACAACATCTTTCATTCCTCTTTTACAGAGTTATTCTCTCTTTTCTCCCCTAGAGCAGTCTGGAAAATGAGAGATCCATTGGTTTGGTTTGGTTTTTGAAAATGATTACCTGTGGACTGCATTTCCAGTAAAGTCTGGAAGCTGGTCAACAATCACGCTAAAAAACAAGGAAACAAATTCATTAGGACTAACATCTGTCTGTCTGTCTTAGGTAAAGGTAAAGGTTCCCTTGCTCGAAAGCCAGTCGAATCCGACTCTAGGGTTGCGGTGCTCATCTCCGTTTCAAAGCCGAAGAGCCAGCGCTGTCCGAAGACATTTCCGTGGTCATGTGGCCGGCATGACTAAACACCAAGGTGCACGGAACGCTGTTACCTTCCCACCGAAGTGGTACCTATTTATCTACTTGCAATTTCTTGCTTTCGAACTGCTAGGTTGGCAGGAGCTGGAACTAGAGACAGAAGCTCACCCCGTCATGCGGCACCCGGGTCTCGAACTGCTGAACTACTGACCTTCCACAGCCTGCAGTTCAGCGTCTTAACCACTTGAGCCACCACAGCTCCTTTAAGACAGTTGCCCCATTCCCTCGATAGTTCTCTATGGTGGAAAAAATAACTTTTTTCCCACCATAGATAACAATGGAGGGAATAGGGGCAACCTGTTTGGGGGCCCATAGAATTGGACCCCCTGGTCCAATGTTCTTGAAACTTGGTGGGTATCTTGGGGAGAGGCTCCATCAGCTACCCTGTGAGTTTGGAGCCTATCCCTCAAACCCCCACCCCTCCAGCCCCCAGAATATACCCTATGTTTTCACCATTGACTCCAATGGCCCATAGGATAGAATGGGGCCAAATTGCTGCCGAATTTCTTTCATTCCCTCCTTTCCTCCTTTCCTCCTTCCTTCCTTCCTTCCTTCCTTCCTTCCTTCCTTCCTTCCTTCCTTCCTTCCTTCCTTCCTTCCTTCCTTCCTTCCTTCCTTCCTTCCTTCCTTCCTTCTTTCTTTCTTTCTTTCTTTCTTTCTTTCTTTCTTTCTTTCTTTCTTTCTTTCTTTCTTTCTTTCTTTCTTTCTTTCTTTCTTTCTTTCTTTCTCTCTCTCTCCTCTTCTCTTTTTCCTCCTTTCCCTGTTTCCCTCCTTCTTCCCTCTCTTTCTTTCCCTCCCCTTTCCTTCTCTTTCTTTCCCTCTTTCCTTCCTTCTTTCCTTCTCTCTACTCTCTCTCTTTCCTTCCCTCTTTCCTCCTTCTGTGGCCCAACTCTCATGAGAAGGAGTTTAAACTTTAAACCCCTTCTCTCTTAGCTCCCCCACCCAGATCAGCTGAGGAAGGGAAGGGGAGGCTTTTTAAGATGCCTCCCCCCCTTGCTTCCCCTTCTGACATCACTTCTGGTGATGTCAGGGGGCGTGGCATATGCTAATAGTCTAATAGCTCATTAGCATACCATATGCTAATGAGCTCCTGCAGCTGTTTTTCTACAAAAAGACCCCTGGTCTGACTTTCTGGTCTGACTTTCTGGTCTGACTTTCTAGGCCAACAGAGAACAACTCCTCTATGTGGCAGCCCTTCAAGTACTTGAAGATGGTTATCATATTAAATGCTAAGGCAAACAATGGGGAAACAGCTAAGAAAAATTGTACCTGAAGGATTGCCCACATCCAAACAATCCTACCTGAGAAGTACAGAGTGTTACAGAGTGCATATGTCCCTACATGCACGTCACATAAACGTTCAGAAAAGCAAGGGGTTTGATCATATGAGGGACGTACCAAAGTAAAAGTCCTGTATTACAATAATCATAGCAAATGTGTTCTGAAAGTTCTCAGCTCGGAAGTTACAGCGCAATCCTCAACAGAGTTATTCCCATCTAACTCCACAGAAGTAAAGTTGCTGGAATCATGCAACTCCACTTAAGGTGGCACTGTTCATGCCCAGGTGCACACAGAACTGTGATACACAAGGAGAAGGGGTGCCACATTCCCAATCTGAATCAACTCACAGACAATTCAGGGCCAAGTTATCTGCTGCAAAATACATGAGACCACCAAGGGGTCTTTCAGCCATATTGCAGGTGTGATTTCCCAGAGGGAACTTCATTTAAAAACATCGTGGGAGCTAATCCAGAACATGGTGCAGGGTAGAGGAGGGGCTCCTGCCTTCCCCCTGAATTGCTTTCCCATGCCGAACAGCACTGGTGGTTGTCTGTTATTTGCCTCTGAAACAGGGGAGGGGCTCCACATGCACTGAATGCTTGCATGCACAGCCCCTCTGATGCATAATGAATAATGCAGCTTGGCAAAGCTCCACAGTACGAAGCCCGCACCTCTCCCCCTTCTGCTCCATAGTCCTGATCCAAATTAAGCCCCATGGTGTTTTAAAATAGAGTTGGCTCTCAGGATGCCCCAGTTCATCTCACTGAACAAAAAGAACTGACTTTTGCTTCTTCTGATGGAAGACAAAAATATATATTCAAAATCTGAATTGGTCATCAGAAAGCCCAAATGGAAGGTTGACCTGAGTGTCAGATGGAGGCACAGCAATTTTATATTGCGTCTGCAGCACTGTTTGTATTCTGTTTGACCTTCATGGTTTTACTCTTTTATTGGATCATTCATGTTTTATTGGCGAGTTCCCCCCCCCCCTTCTTTATCTCTGAACCTTGCAAACTCTTCTGACACCTCTAATGATGATGCTTGCCTTTTATTAGATATCTACATATTGTAATGACAGATTTCTGACACTGATGCTCTTGCATTCTATCTGGAATGATGTGTGACAGTTTCCAATGGGTACAATTAAATCAGTGTTGGCATATGCTAATTACAATATAATGCTGCAGTCACTGCAAGGAGCTTTGCAGGGGGAGTAGAGAGGGCATTAGTCGCTATGCTCAGCTTGAATTTCTTCATAGAATCATAGAGTTGGAAGGAGCCGCACAGACCATCTAGCCCAGGGGTGTCAAATTCATTTGTTATGAGGGCTGCATCTGACATCGATGAGACCTTGTTGGGCCAGGCCATGTGGGTCATAAAATGTAATGCCAGGTAGCGGAGATATAAATTTTATAAAGGACACAAACCCAAAGTTTGGGTGTTTTTTTTTTCTTACTTAAAATAAAAAACATTCTTAAAACATTCACTCTGTAAGCTGCAAACCTACTTTTGATTTGTTGACATTCACCACAGAAATCTCATGCTCAGAGTTCTGAGTCTAGGACCCTGGGGAAAACATGAAATGGCTGAGCGAGTGAGAGGGTCTGGCGAAGCAAGCTATGATGCAGCAGCAGCAGCGGCGGCGGAACTGGAAGCAGGAGAAGGCCAGTTCCACTGAGGGCCTGATAGAAGCCCTTCGGGGCCTTATCCGGCCCCCCGGGCCACATGTTTGACACCCCTGATCTAGTCCAACCCCCTGCTCAATGCAGGATCAGCCAACAGCATCACTGGCAAGTGTCCACCTAGCCGCTGCTTGAAGACCACCCAACAATTGCAACTCTATTTATCATTTATGATTACCATGCAATCGTTTTTTTAGAAAAAAAAATGGTTTCCATTGGAACTAATTTGGATTACCACTTATTAACTTCAGATGTAAACTTTTTGAAATGAATAAAGAGAATGTTGTCTCCTAGCTAGGCATTTTACAGGACCAGACTAGCTCGGTTTCACTGGTACAATTGAAAAAAATAGACCTTTCCATTCTCCAAACCATGTAAAAGAAGTGACTATTGTGGAACCCCCATTGGAGATATGTTAATACAGCAAAGCTGCACGGCCATGAAAACATGGGATCATGTGCAGTAAACAGACTCAGAGCAAGTATATTGCAAAAAGGTAGAACTTACAGTTATTGATGTAGATTCAATTCATGCCCATGTTGCCATGGAAAGGAGAGAGAAGAGCAAGAGAGAGAGACCTAATATAAAGGCTACTGTTCCCTATTACAAATGACCAGATAATCTAGTAGCATGTGTGTGCAGCTATGATAACATGGCTCTACAAAAGAGACCTGCAGATAGGCCCTGTACCTTGCAATCCAACAAGGACACAAAGAGGACAAAAGGGCCCAGGAAGGGAATGAGTCAGAAAGAAGCTCCCAGGTTAGACCCAGAGGACCATCCCATTCATTAAGAAGATAACACATGCAGACATGTGGAGCAATGTAGCATCCCCCAATGTCCAGGCATGCTGAGCTGCTTTATTCCAACGCACCCAACTGATCCATCAAACCACTAAGGTGAGTTGTTTACCACCGCATGGTCATCACTTACTGACTGGAGACTCAAGTGAGGTTCTGCACGTGTGAATGAAAGATCATTCCAGATTCCTCACTCATCGTAGGTGTTAAAATCTTATGTATCTCACCCTTGCATAAGTCAATTAATTCAGCTACACCTCTGTGATTTTCTAATGCAGCTGCTTATCTTACACTAGATTTTATACTAGCCCTGTGTTGCCTGTCTGACAACAGAGTGTAACATTCTTCACTCACTGTTGAGTGAGCCAGTTGCTTGTAATTACATCTTGCTGTAAACTGAGATCTCTTTGTAACATCTCTCCCCTTCACCTTTCTGTTCTGAATAATAATAATAAAAACAAAACATTGACCTCATAGATGTGGCCTTCAGTGCATCTGAAGAGGTCAGCTCTAAATCACAAATGCTTATGATGGAATCATAAGTCCCTATAGGGCCACTGCCCTGACCTGTATAGCCCTGGCTAGCCCGATCTCATCAGAGCTCAGAAGCTAAGCAAGGTCAGCCCTGGCCAGGATTTGGATATGAGACCTCCAAGGAAGTCCGGAGTTATTATGCAGAAGCAGGCAATGGCAAATCTGCTCTGAATGTCTCCTGTCTTGAAAACCCAATGGGGTCACCATAAATCAGCTGTGACTTGACAGCAAAATAAATCAATAAATAAAAATTGGTGCCACTAGATTCATACCCCAATGAAGAATCACAGACTGCTCTTTCATGTAACCCGGAAGAGGATGCTTCTCCATGGAGCCAGTCTGAGCTGTTTCTGGAGGCAAAAGTTTTCGGGTTGGGCATCTGCTGGGTTCCCAAAGCTGGCAGAGACCCAGTATCCAAACAGCACCACTATTCCCCTTTTCAGTAAAGCATTCCAATAGGCCAGAGGCAGTTTGAGATAATTCTTTGTTTGCATGTTCCGCCAGTGAAAAATGCTTTTCCCCAAGAGCAACCCAAATCCTGGTGCCAATGCTACAATCATTTCACAAGGGCACAGTTTTTTGTTGCCAGTCATGGAGCACCGAACAAGCCAGAGAAATCAAATCATGCATGTGTAAATTAATCCTTAAAAATATTCACTGGAAACAAATGAAATCAGTGCAGCAAATATACCAATATGCTAATTAGTCGATATATCAACAGAATTAATGTAGAAACATCTCCTGTTCTTCTATTAAAAACAAAACTAATGAATTCATCATGAGAGGGGTTTTTCACATCTTTGAGAAAGAAAGTAAATCTTTTTTCTTTCCCTATTTTATAGTTGTGTGTATCAAGTTACTAAAGCTTTCATTCCACACTTAAGAACATAAGAAGCCATGTTGGATCAGGCCAGTGGCCCATCCAGTCCAACACTCTGTCACACAGTTGCCCAAACCCAGGTGTTATCAGGAGGTCCACCAGGGGGACCATTATTTTTGTATGGACCATCCACATTTTGATTATAGTAACAACTGAAGAGAGGTTAACCAAGCCATCAGGATGACTAACGATCTTCCTGTGGAACACTATCACCAGCACAATTTGATCTCACCACAAAATTATTCCTAGAATAATTTAAGTCAAATGTATGAGCACTCTTGCATGGAAGTATATACACATTTCCTTTAGTCATTGTACCACTGGCTTATACAGATCCCACCTGCATGGCAGGTAAAACTATCACAGCTTTCCTAGATGATGGCAGAAAACATGAAATCCAGCAAAAGATCAATGGAGAATGTATTAATAAAATATAGGAAAGACTAATACACTTGGCAATTGGAGAAAATACCATTTTTTTTGTTGAACGGAAAAACCAAAACTTTGTAAGGCCATTCGTCAAGGTGCATTTCCCCCCTTTTTGTGGTCTTTTTTTTAGGCTGCCTTCATTAATAAGTGTATCATCAATAGCATGCAGCAGTGCCCTTGGACTACCAAACTGAGGGGTGACATGATCGAGGTTTATAAGATTATGCATGGGATAGAGCAGGTTGAGAAAGAAGTACTTTTCTCCCTTTCTCACAATACAAGAACATCTCTTTAACAGCTACTGACTATGTAGCAATTAACTAGGGATAATGTTGATACGTACTGCGAAAAGCTTCATTTGTTGTTTTTGACAAAGGCATAAAGGTGGGGGAACGGTGTTGGGGAGGTCTTTATTCCAAATATCAGTACCTCAGGGGATTCTGTCAAATGTAAACACAGCAGGACTTCCACAAAACCAGCTTCGAAAACGTCAGGACCACATTCTGGTAAAATGGGGGACAAAAACCAGATTCAGCCAAAGGACTTCTTCATTTTTGCAGCCATTTCTTAGGCACTATGACTCATTGTCTGTCAAGCTTTAACAGGGTTGATGAAGGGCAACAGTAAAATTTTGCCTTCCAACTTCCAGAAAGTTGTGAGGATTATTGAAGTAACATATGCTAGGTTCTAAGAATACTGTGAACTCTTATAGTCATGAAGCCATCTTGTGGACAGTGTAGGTCCTTCAAGATCAGTATTGTCTGATCTAACTTTCAGCAGCTCTCAATGGTCTCAGGCACAGGGCTTCTTGTAGCTGATTCTTTTATAACTGGAGATGCCAAGGACTGAACCTGGGACCTTCTGCATGCAAGGTAGATGTTCTTCTATTAAGTTTATGCCCTTCCCAAGGAGAAATCTAGAAATAATATTGGTATTAGTTCACCCATTCCCCAGGATCCATCTATCACTAGCCTGTCTATACAGTGGCTGAGTTCAGACTGGCAATTTGCCCCGCTATAGCAACCTTTCAGCCACATTTGAGAAGCGGATTAAAGGGGGCATTCACACAGGCAAATCTGCCTGGCGTTCCACACCCGTTGGCAACCTGTGTTGTTCCGCTTTGTTCCCGGGATAAAAACATACCTCTTTAAAGTGGTAGCAAATCCCAGAGAGCGCATTTGTCCCGCGGCATTCCACTTCCCGGCTGTGTGAGCACTTGGCGGATAAGCCGGGAGCAAGCTGCATTGGGGAAGACGGCAGCAGTGGTTTGATTGGCTGTGCTCTGCTCTACTGCCCAATGCGGTGCCGGCACAACGGGATCCACCCTCAATTAGCCGGATGCGCTTGTGCGCATGGGCGCCCATGTGTGCATCGCCGATTTACTGGGGGAAAGCTTCTGACAGTGGCACCTCCGTACCAATCGTCTGAACGCTCCCGCGTGCCTCATCCCAGTATTCTCCTGCAGCAGACAACCCCGTGTGACCGGCTTTTTCCCCACAACTGGCTCCCGCTGCAAATTGCCGGTCTGAACTCAGCCAGTGCCTTTTCTTCTGTCCTGTCTCAGAAGAGTTCATGGTTCTCCTTCCCTCTTGTAGTTTCACAATAAGCCTGGTAGGTATGTTGGGACGATGGTGTATGAGTGGCCCAGCACCACGCAGCAAACTTAATTGTGAACAGGTGTTTGAATCCAGGTCTCCCAGAGCATGGCTGATGTTCATAAGCCCTACACAATGCTGCCTCTGCATATTACTCATACTTTGTCAAGGCTTGTGTTATGACATTCTTTGACCAACTGAATATGTGCTAGATGGTGATTGCTTGGTATGAATTAGTTTAACAGTTTGTCTGCCATAGTGGGAAAGGGATTCCTGTACAGTATTGCAATTTTTAATGGTTTGTGTGGTCTTTATTGTAATTAATGATATGATTGGTATGAAACTAATGGTATGATTAAAAGTCATTTTTAGTTTTGTTTTTCATTTGTATATATTGCCAGGCCCATTTACTTAACCCTTATTGTTGTCTAATCTGTTTTTTTTTTTGGGGGGGGGGAGTTGAGTTTTCACCTTCTGTTTTTGACCTCTCTCCGAGTCCCCGAGATCCTTATCATTGCTTTGCACAGCATTGTTTTTGAATGACTTGTTTCTTTTCTCCGTCTTGTCTCTCTCTGTTGGGATTTGCAAGTTCTCTATCTGTAGTCATGAAAGAATTAACTCTTTATGCATGCTGATGTCTTAGCTAGTTTAAAGTTAGAGACCCGGTGGGGAAGCCTGCCTGTAGTTGCTGCCAGAGCAAGGTGAAAAAATGCATAATTAGTTCGCATTGGGATTCTCCAGTTGGGTAATCAATACTTTGGGGGAGGCCTAGAGAGTAAACACTGGGTTTCAGGTTTATTGCTCTTTGTCCTTCTTCTCTAGTTCATCCTCACATGAGGTACAGAAGCCTCTAAGAAAAGACGTAGGTTAGAGAGTAGCTAGACGGGATGGTTTTCCTGTATTGTTTTGTTATTTTCAACTCCCAGTTTACCCTCCCTCATTAGTAAAGTTTCTTTGTTTAAAAGCTAATATGAGTGTTCTGCTGCGTTTATTAACTTTGCATTTACATAGAAATCCCTCTAAGACTCTCATCCTACCTTTGAGAGTTTTAAAAATTCTACAACAGAGAGGATCTGATCAGAGATGTCACTCTAACAGCTTGCAAACATTTGTTTGAAGTTTACTTCCTATTAACTTCTGTTCTTGGAGCTACCTTCAGTAAGTATGGGGAGCTTGGGGAGGGGGAAATCCTATAAAAGAGCCCATATCCATTATAGGAAGCGACATCTTGCTCAACATTAGAATGGCAAAAGAAGCAAAAGCTTGTATTTTAACCTTTGCTCTGTCGCTCGCACATACTCCGGCAATCCTCCCTAACGCTAAGCACTCTGGCAATTTGTAAAGCTTGAAGCATTCGAGCGAGCACATAGATCGACAAATCCCACTGCTCACTTTGTAATAAAACGAGAGGGTTATGACCTTTATTTAGTAGTAAAATCTCCAGAAGAGACTCCTATCAACAAATAACCTCTCGTTCAGTAGTTTCAAACCACTCTTTTCGTAGATAATAGGGAAAGAAAAGAAGAGGAAGAACAATTTCATTTTGACTCATTACGTTTTATACAAAGCAGCTGTTGTTCTCATGCTTGCGTGGTGCCAGGCACCTGCAGACTTCTCCTTCACATGGTGGCTTTTCTTGGCAGATAGCCAAGATCCCTTGAAATTGGTTCAGACAAGCAGGTGTGTTCCTTTAAGAACATGAAAACATAAGAAGAGCCACACTGGATCAGACCAAAGGCCCATCTAGTCCAGCAACCTGCTCACACCATGGCCAGCCATCTACCCTAGGAAGCCAACAAACAGGAAGGCTACAATAGCATTGTCTTGCCCGTGCTTCTCAGCAACTGATTTTAGGTCCCTTCTGCTCTCTCCTTTTCATCCATGTTCACCGTGGACCAAGCAATTCTGCACTAAAATTGAATTCAACATTCTTTTTAATCCAGGTTCCCCCCCCCCATCCCATTCTGCAATGAAATCGAGTTCAACCTTCTTTTTATTCTGGGTTTTTCCCCCATTCCGCCTTACATTCCCTCCCTTCAGTGGTCAGCCTGGTTTCAGCCTGCTGTTGCCCTGGGTTATTTGGAGGCTGTTTTGCTGTGAACTTAAATTGCCTCCGCTCGAACACTGAGAAAATCCAGCGTGGCAGGCAAATGTGGCAAGGGCCTTAAAGGGGCATACTATCACTGATACTGGTGGGCGCAGATATCTATCCGGATTAGTCGCTCGTGAATTTGTCCACTTCCCTCTTAAAGCCTTCCAAGTTGTCAGCCATGACCACAACTTGTGGCAGTGAGTTCCAGAAATTAACGACACACTTGTAGTGGTCATTGGCCCTATGCAATACAATTGAACTGAACTGAACTATATCCTACGTGAGGAAATACTACCTTTTGTCTGTTCTGAATCTTCCAGTTCAGCGGACGACCTCAGGTTCTAGTATGGGCGAAAGAGAAAAGTTTATCCTTGCCCGTTCACTCTGTACAATGCATAATTTTATAAACCTCCACTGTGTCTCCTCTTACTCATCTTTTTTCTAGGCTAAACAGTCCTAACTGTTTTAACTGATCCTCATCTGCAGCTACTCTAGCCCCCAATCATTTTGGTTGCTCTTTTCTGCACCTTTTCAAGTTCTACAATATCCTTTTTCAGGTGTGGTGACCAGAACTGTACATAGATTTGCACAAGGGCAGTACAGTAGTAGCAATTTTATTCGTTAATCCTGTTTTACTTATGGCCAGCACGGGATGTGACTTTTTCACAGCAGTCACACACTGGGTCAACATTTTCATCAAGCTGTCCACTACCACCTCAAGGTCCCTTTCTTGGTCTGTTGCTACCAGCCCAGATCCTATCAGTAGATATGTGAAGCTGGGGTTCTTAGCGCCAATATGTATCACTTCACACTTGCTCATACTGAATCTCTTTTTGCCATTGGGATGCCTATTCCCCAAGTTTGAAGGGATCCTTTTGGAGCTCTTCACAATCTGTTTTTGTCTTAAGGAATTTGGTGTCTTTTTCAAACTTGGCCAGTTACTACTAACCCCTAACCCCAGGTCATTTATGTTGAAAAGCACTGGTCCCAATACAGAGCCCTGGGGGACCCCGTTACTTACATTCCTCCATTGTGAAAACTGACCAGTTATTCCTACTTACTGCTTCCTGGTTTTTAGCCAAATTCCAATCCATGAAAGGACTTGTCCTACTATCCCATGACTCCAAAGTTTGCTCAGATGTCTTTGCTGAGCAACTTCATCAAAAGCCTTCTGGAAATCCAAATAAACAATGTTTATTCAACATGGGGAATTTGCTGCCACAGGAAGTGGTGGTGGCTACAAGCATAGACAGCTTCAATAGGGGATTAGATAAACATATGAAGCAGAGGTCCATCAGTGGCTATTAGCCATTAGGTATAGATGGAACTCCATGTCTGGGGGGCAACAGTGGGAGGGCTTCTGGAGTCTGGCCTTGTTGGTGGACCTCCTGATGGCACCTGGTTTTTGGCCACTATGTGATACAGAGTCTGTGTTGGACTGGATGGGCCATTGGCCTTACTCAACATAGCTTCTCTTCTTTTGTCTACCAGCTCAGTCCTGTCCACATGTTTATTGACACTTTCAAAGAATTCTAAAAAGGTTAATGAGACATGACTTACCATTGCAAAAGCCATGTTGGTTTTTATTCAGCAGGGCTTGTCATTCTATATGCTTGACAATTTTATCTTTTAATAACGCTTTTCCTCAATTCACCAGGAACAGACATTAAGGTAGTTTCCTGGATCCCCCCCAGTACTTTTTTAGAAATGGGAGTTGCATTGGCCACTTTCTAGTCCTTCAGTACAGAGGCTGAGGAACATGTTGCATATCTGAGTTAGAAGACCAGCAATTTCACATTTGAGTTCTTTAAGGACTCCAGGATAGATACCATCTGGTCCTGGTGATTTGATAGTTTGCAATTTGTCTATAAGTTCTTAAACTTCCTCCCTTGTGACTTCTATTTGCCTAAGTTCCCCATCCCCCCTCCTGAAAATACCCATTCAGGAACAGGTATTTGCCTTGCATCTTCAGCAATAAAGACAGATGAGAATAATCCATTTAGCTGCTCAGTGATCACTTTATCCTCCTATAGTACTCTTTTAATTCCATTGCCATCCAGTGGTTCAGCCACTTCCCTAGACGGTTTCCTGCTCCTAATGTAATTAAAGAATTATTTATTGTTGGTCTTAATGCTTTTTGGGCTGGCATTCCTGGCAGGAATCGTCCTCTGGCCTCCCCGGAGAAGGAACTGATCTCTGACCAAGGGGCTTGAACTGCTGGCCTCCAGTCCTGGGGCAAGAACCAGCCTCACTTTCCTGGAGGTGACAGGAAAGGCCCTGATCCTCCCCCAGGACTCTTCTCGAACTGGCTGCCCCCGTCGTGGGAGGCCCTTCCCCCCTCCATGGCCTCAGGACCAGCTGCCCCACAAGCTTAGCCCCTGCTTGCCTCCCCCCCACAGCCTCCACCACTTCCTTCATGGGCCACTGCTTTGTGTGGATGAGGCCGGTGCTGAGATGCAGCACTGGAGACCTTCTGGCTGCTGCACAAGGAAATGCTGATGCGAGGTGAGGACTGGCAATCCACCCTGTAAGGAGGACCACTCAGCCACTCAGACAGGGGAGGGGGGCAGGGGGCGACTTGCCGGGAGACTGGCTAGCCAAGGAGGGAGCCAGTGGGAGGGAGCCTGGCCTGCCGCCCTCTACAGCTGTGGGGAGGGGGGAGGTCCTTGGATTCACTGGTACAAGTAGGCTGCACCCTCTCCACGCAGGGGCTTCCTTGCCACTGGGAAGGACTCCCCAGAGATGGAGGCTCCTTGGGCCAGAAGGGGAGCCTGGCCGGTGCCCCCTCTTGGCCCCTGTGCCCCCTGACCTGCCTGTGCTTCTCCACAGGGTCAGCAAGAACATGACAGCTGACAGGGGGGTTGAAAGACCTGAATCAGATTGTGGTGACAAGAGAGGAAGTCCTACAACTGATGGACAATTTAAAAACTAATAAATCACCAGGCCCGGATGGCATTCATCTGAGAGTTCTGAAAGAACTCAAATGTGAACTTGTGGATCTCCTGACAAAAATATGTAATCTTTCTTTAAAAACTGCCTCCATTCCTGAGGACTGGAAGGTAGCTAATGTCACTCCCATCTTTAAAAAGGGCTCCAGGGGAGATCCAGGAAATTACAGGCCAGTCAGTCTGACATCAATACCGGGTAAATTGGTGGAAACTGTTATTAAGGAAATTAGTAGGCACATTGATGAACAAAAACTATTGAGGCAGACTCAGCATGGGTTCTGTAAGGGAAGATCTTATCTCACTAAACTGTTAGTGTTTTTTGAGGGAGTGAACGAACATGTGGACAAGGGGGACCCAATAGATATTATTTACCTTGACTTCCAGCAAGCTTTTGATACAGTTCCTCATCAAAGGTTCCTAAGTAAGCTCAATAGTCATGGGATAAAAGGACAAGTCCTCTTGTGGATCAAAAACTGGCTTATAAATAGGAAACAGAAAGTGAGTATAAATGGGAAACTTTCTCAGTGGAGGGTGGTAAGCAGTGGGGTACCACAGGGATCAGTACTCAGTCAGATGCTTTTTAACTTGTTTATTAACGAACTGGAATTGGAAGTAATCAGTGAAGTGGCTAAATTTGCAGATGACACGAAGTTGTTCAGGGTGGTGAAAACCAGGGAGGATTGTGTGGCACTCCAAAGGGATCTGTCGAGGATGGGTGAGTGGGCGTCAACGTGGCAAATGGGGTTCAATGTGGCCAAATGCAAAGTGATGCACATTGGAGCCAAAAATCCTAAATATAAATACATGGTGATGGGGTCTGAACTGGCAGAGACTGACCAAGAGAGAGATCTTGGAGTCGTAGTAGATAAATCAATGAAAATGTCTAGACAGTGTGTAACTGCAATAAAGAAGGCCAACGCTATGATGGGGATTATTAGGAAGGGAATTGAAAACAAATCAGCCAGTATCATCATGCCCCTGTATAAATCATTGGTGCAACCTCATTTGGAATACTGCGTACAGTTCAGCTCACCACATCTCAAAAAGGATATGATAGCACTGGGAAAAGTGCAGAGAAGGGCAACTAGAATGATAAAAAGGCTGGAACACCTTCCCTATGAAGAAAGGTTAAAATGCTTGGGGCTCTTTAGCTTGGAGAAATGATGGCTGAGGGGTGACATGATCGAGGTTTATAAGATTATGAATGGGATTGAGCAAGTTGAGAAAGAAGTACTTTTCTCCCTTTCTCACAATACAAGAACTCGTGGGCACTCCATGAAATTGCTGAGCAGTCGGGTTAGAACAGATAAAAGGAAGTACTTCTTCACCCAAAGAGTGATTAACATATGGAATTCACTGCCACAGGAGGTGGTGGCAGCTACAAGCATGGACAGTTTCAAGAGGGAATTAGATAAACATATGGAGCAGATGTCCATCAGTGGCTATTAGCCACAGGGTATAGATGGGAACTCTCAGTCTGGGGCAGATGATGCACTCTATTCTTGGTGCTGGAGGGGGCAGCCACTGCTGGACCTCCTGATGGCACCTGGTATATTTTGGCCGCTGTGTGACAGAGTGTTGGACTAGATGGGCCATTGGCCTGATTCAACATTGGCTTCTCTTATGTTCTTATGTTCTTACACAGGTGTCATTGGAGGCAGCTCAGTCCTGCTCCTGCCAGCACCCATTTGGGCCCCCAGAGCCCGCTCTGCCCGTGGGTCTCATGGTGGGGCCGTGGAGGGGGGAGTGCCTTGGAAGCACCCTTGAAGAGCCCCAGGCTTATATGGGGGGCAGCAGCTCTGGCCCATCCCCCCCCCGGGAAATTGGAAAGTCCACGCCCTTGCTGGGAGTAGCGAAGTTTTGCATGACTGGGACTGGGATCCTTGCAGTTACCGCTGATAAGTCTCCCACCAATGGGCGACTCTCAGGGACCAACATTCCACTTTGAGGGATGTCACTCCAGTCCTAGAGCAGTTTATCTAGTCCTAAATAAGGAACAGCGGAAGACAGGAGGGCCTGGCGTAATCTGGTCCATGGGGTCGCGAAGAGTCGGACTCGACTGTGCGACTGAACAACAACAAAATAAGGAACATCATTCACTTTAAGGGGTGTCATTCGAGGCCCAGAGCAGATTTCTCCAAATCACTTCTGCATTTTCATTGCAACTTCTCTGTCCTGTAATGTATTTCAATGGAGCCCATGCAAGGCAATTGGCATTGCCAACTTCCATTGTATCCAATGGGCCCTCAGGCATGTCCCTTTGTTCCCAATGAGTATTCTTATCATTCTTTTTAGTGCACACCCTGCAGACATTGTTCTCTTTAACAACAGTCAGTTCCAGGGTTTGGGGCCGCAATTCTAGGGTTTGGGGCCATAACACCACCAAATTCACACAGAACATGGTCCTCCTGCTCCTCTCAAGACCCCTGAATTTCAAAGACATTCAGCAAGGGGAATCCATTTAACTGGACCCCAGAGTAGGAGAGCTAGTATACAAGTACAAGTACAATACCTTTATTGGCACAGTAAATTTAACATGACATTTAGGATCAATATATAGAATTAAAATCCATACAGAAGTTAAAACATAGATACATAAGATTCAATCATGTGACGAGCTTCTTTGATCATGTGATGAGCTTCCTGGATCGTGGGAACTCTGTTGATGTGATTTACCTGGATTTCAGTAAAGCTTTTGATAATGTTCTCCATGATATTCTGATGGGCAAACTGGAAGACTGTGGACTGGACTATAGGACAGTTCAATGGATAGGGAACTGGTTAGAGGACCTCACTCAAAGAATGGTGGTCAGTGGCATTTCATCAGATTGGAGGGAGGTATCCAGTGGGGTGCCGCAGGGCTCAGTTTTGGGCCTGATACTTTTCAATATTTTTATCAATTATCTGGATGAAGGGCTACTGATTAAATTTGCTGATGATACCAAATTGGGAGGCATAGCAAACACCCAAGAAGATACAGTTAAAATTCAACAAGAGTACCCGGAGTACTGTGTGCAGTTCTGGAGGCCTCACTTCAAAAAGGATGTGGACAAAATCGAGAGGGTGCAGAAGGGAGTGATGAGGATGATCAGGGGTCTGGAGACTGAGCCCTACAAGGAAAGGCTAATGGCCTTTGGAATGTTTAGTTTGGAGTAGAGGAGATTGAGGGGGGACATGATTGCTCTCTTTAAATATTTGAAAGGCTGTCATTTGGAGGAGGGCAAAGAGCTGTTCCATTTGGCAGCAGAGGATAGGACCCGAAGCTATGGGTTTAAATTACATGCAGAAAGGTATCGGCTGGATATTAGGAAAAAACTTTTTCACGGTCAGAGTGGTTCAAAGGTGGAATCAGCTGCCTAGGGAGGTGGTTGGCTCCCCTTCACTGACAGCTTTCAAGAAGAGGCTGGACGAATATTTGTCAGAGATGCTTTAGGCTGGACCTGCACTGGGCAGGGGGTAGGACTAGGTGGTTTGTTGGACTAGATGGTTTGTTGGACTAGATAGTTTGTTCGACTAGATGGTTTGTATGTATGATTCCATGAATAAATTGCTATTATTTGAAGAAAAAGTAAATGGGGGGGTCCACTCCCAATAGCAACTCTGCTTTGAGTACAAAGACTGGTAATGCAATTGAATATCAGAATTGTAAAGAAATGATATTAGAAATGTTTAAGACACCTTCTTCCCACCCCAAGGAACTTAACTGATCTCTTTTTTTACCTCTTCTGATGTCCCTTGAAACTCCTAGAATGCTTTGTCTAAGGTAGTTGTTGTTCAGTCACACAGTTGAGTCAAACTCTTCGCAACCCCATGGACCACATAATGCCAGGCCCTCCTGTCTTCCACTGTGCTCCGGAGTTTGCTCAATTTCATGATCATTGCAAGAGTAACACTGTTGAACCATCTCATCCTTTGCCATCCCCTTCTTCATTTACCTTCAGTCTTTCCCAGCATCAGGATCTTCTCCAGTGAGTGCTCCCTTCTCATTTGGTGGCCAAAGTATTTGAACTTCATCTTCAGTATCTGTCCTTCCAGGGAACTGTCAGTTTTGATTTCCTTTAGGATTGTCTGATTTGATCTCCTTGCAGTCCAAGGGACTCTCAAGAGTCTTCTTCAGCACCATAATTCGAAAGCATCTATTCTCAGTGCTCGGCCTTCCTTATGGTCTAAGGAGGAGCCCTTGAATTTCTTTTAGGTGAAATCTGATGACTAGCCATCTGCAGAACCTTCTCGTTATGTCATTAATCTTGAAAGCCTGACTGAGTTGTTATACTTGACATGCAAGAGAAGCCCTATCATAAGATGGTTCTGCCTACTGAGAATTCTAAAGGCTCCCTCACAAATAGGGATGCCAGGCCCACACCTGCACTCCCTGGGAGCCATTTGTGGGGTGAGGCCTGGGAGGAGAGAGCATTGCTGATATTAATCTCAGAATTCCCCAACTCTATGGTAAAATGTGATAGGGGTTACCTTTACAGTTCCTAGAGAGTTGTAGGGGCAAATAATTAATGGTGTTGTTCTCCCACTCTGATTTCCCTTCCATTGCTCACTGAAGCAATGGTGGGCACCTGGCAACCTTTATCACTAATACTTATCCAAGAGTCTTTCTCCTTCAGGCCACTCCCTGCACCAAAAATCACCAGTGTTGATTGTGTAGTCCTGGTATGGGATGCAGAAGAGAGTCTGGCTATATAGCTGATATACTGACTGCCTGACGCACAACCTGCTGAGCCTGCTGGAGGTGGTGTCAGGCTGGTCCCTAGAGTTTCCTAGACATTTCATCTTAGGGGACTTCAACATCCATGCTGATGATATCGCCTCCTCACAAAGTATGGACACTGGGATTCTCTCAGTTTGTATCAGCTCCTCCGCACTAAGCAAGCCACACACTTGGTTGGATTTTTTGGCATGGGGATACATATGGATCTGGATGCCATTGGTGCAGTGCCTTGGTCGGACCACTTTGTCCTGAAGGCTCAGCTTAGTATACCAATTCTTCCTTCTTTAGGTAGTGGGCTGGTTTATAGTTGGAACTAAATGGATCCAATTGGTTTCTAGAATGTTCTGCAGGATCTGATGTCCCCTGACAATTCATTAAATGAGCTGGTAGAGGATTGGCATAGCAGCTCTCTGAAGCCATTGATGAAATCACTCCCTGACACCCTCTTTGATCCTGTACCAAACTAGCCCCTTGGTATACCACAGAGATATGGAGGATGAAATGGGACCTAAGATGGCTAGCATGGGTGTGGCAATGTACTCATGATGAAGCTGCAAGGACATCTTATAGGACATTTATGAAATCCTATGAGGTGGCAGTGAAAGACACAAGGGAGGGATTCTATGCAACCTCCATTACTTTTGCAAGCTCTCGCCCAGCTCAGTTATTTAGAATAATCAGGTCATTAACTTCCCTTTCACAGGGAAATCAAAAAGATAGTAAATTGGCAATCAGCTGTGAGGCCTTTACGAACTATTTTGTAGGTCAAATCTTGTCACTCCGCCATGACCTGCCTGCCACGATTGATACATTATGTGAACTGGAGGCCCTTTGACCATCTTCAGGCCCAGTAATGGACCATTTCAGTTGATTCTTCCAGGAGGAGGTTGACAGGACCCTGGCTGCCGTGAAGCCCACCATTTGCCCCCTCGATTTGTGTCTGTGATGGCTGGTGAAAGCCAGCGGTGAAGAAATACAGATCCTGCTGGTAGATACTATCAACTTATCTGGGACCTTTCCAGGAGACAGTGGTAAGACCGCTCTTTTAAAAACCATCCCTGGACCATACCGATCCAGCCAACTACTGCCCAGCATTAAACCTACTGTTCCACAGTAAGGTAGTTGAGAAGAGGAGGAGGAGATGAAGAAGAGGAGGAGGAGGAGATTGGATTTATACCCCACCCTTCACTACCCAAAGGAGTCTCAGAGTGGTTTACAATCTCCCTTCCCTTTCCCACAACAGACAGCCTGTGAGGTAGGTGGGGCTGAGAAAGCTCTTTCGAAAACTGCTCATGAGAGAACAGCTCATGACTGACCCAAGGTCACACCAACTGTTGCATGTGGAGGAGTATGGTATTAAACCCAGTTCTCCCAAATTAGAGTCCACACTCCTAAATACTACACCAAATTGGTGGCAGAGCAGCTGCAGGCCTTCTTGGATGACCCCTCTATCCTGGGCCCATTCCAATCCAGCTTCCGCCCTGGCTATGGGACAGAGAGGGCATTGGTCGTTCACTTGAATGGCCTCCAGAGACACCTGGATCAAGGCAGGTCAGAGCTCGATTTGACAGTAGCATTTGACATGGTTGATTTAACAATCTTATGGCCTTGCCAATGTAGGGATATGGGGGACTGCCTTGCAGTGGCTTGTCTCCGTGGTCAGGGATAGTGGGTGGCACTTGGGGAGAGGGTTTCACCGCATTACCCTTTGGTATGCAGCATCCCCCAGGGGGTGATCCTGTCCCCTATGTTATTTAACATCTATATGCACCCCCTTGCCCAGCTGATCCAAGAGGTTGGGCAAGGTTGTCACTATAAAGTACTGAGACTGATGCGTGGGTGCGTGATAACAGCTCATACTTTATTAGTATACTTAAGACTTGAGATGGCTACCCGGCTCACAGGCCAGTTTATAGTCTCATGTTCCCACTCCCCCAACACACCCACACACCCATGATAGGTTATTTACAGTGCATCTATTCCCCACTGGTTACTCGTAGGATCCTAGCTGTCCGATAGGTGCTATTGTCTCTGGAGGTGAAGCTCACGTCCCTTTTCCGACCATGGCATTCCCTGACCATATGTGTAGTCTCCGCTTGGTATACAACAGTCACCAAAATGCTGATGACTCCCAGCTGTATCTGTTGATGGATGAACAGACAGATGCCACCCCAGATGTTTTGGCCAGGCCTTTGGAGGTCATGGCTGGCTGGCTGAAGCAGAGTCAACTGAAACTAAATCCATCAAAGATGGAAGTCCTGTGCCTGAAGGGGGGGGGTTTGCTGGGAATCCAGATCCCAACCCTTGGCAGGTTGTCACTAATGCATTTTCAATGTAGGCCCAAGTCACCAATGTTGCCAGATCAACATTTTACCATCTTTGGTAGGTTAGGCAACTGGTTCCCTATCTCGCTCCCCATAACGTAGCCACAGTGATCAATGCAATTGTCACCTCTAGACTGGACTCCTGCAACTCGCTCAACACGGGGCTGTCCCCGAAGTTGAACTGGATGCTTCAGCTGGTTCAAAACACAGCAACGTGTGTCCTTACCGGGGCACCTTTGAGAGCACATATACAACCAGTGCCCTGCCCTGCCAGTTACATTGGCTTCCAGTTGAAAGTGGATCGAGTTCAAGGTTATGGCATTAACCTTTAAAGCCCTATGTGGTTTGGCACCAACATATCTGCAGATCCATCTCTCCCAGTATGTCCCTTGAAGAGCTTTACACTCTGCAGAATCTGCTAGTGGTCCCCTGCCAAAAGGACATTTGCTTAGCCTTGAACAGTGCAAGAGCCTTTTTGGCTCTGGCCTGGTGGAACACCCTCCCAAGTGAGATCAGGACCCTGCAGGACTTGTTACAGTTCCACAGGGCCTATAAAATGGAGATGTTTCACCAGACCTACAGTTGAGGCAGCAAATGTCTAATTACATCAGTCTCCACTACTCCACTTGGCATCATACAATCTGTCCTACTGTCTGTGGGTCTTGCCCACTTGCCCAGGATCTGGCTTTATTCTGAGCACTCACACAGATAGTCTTCTTGGGAACATCTATAAATTGAACCTGATCACCATCTGGTCTATTATATGTTAATGTCCTGTAATTATGTTTTAACTGTCAAATTTGTTGTATAATTATATTCTGTAACTATGTTTAAATAGTTTAAATTGTTATATGCCTTATGTCTGCTAATGATTCTGAGTGATTTCTGATCTTGGGTTGTAATAAACATTGATTGATTTACTGGTTAACGTTCTGAAACAAGTGGAGACCCACAAGAAACTTGCAGGAGTGGCTATCCCATCCCCCCCCCGCTTCTTCCCCTCTCTCCCTACTTTTCTCACACTCTTTCCCCTTCCTGCCACCCTTTTCTCTCTCTCTCCCCCTCCATGTCTGTCACTTCCTTTCTGCCCCCACCCCATCACCCTTTCTGCTCCTGTCACTCTCCCAGCCTCCCACCTACTTCCCCCCCACCAGGGCCAGCCCCAGATATTTTTGCAGCCTTTCTTCTATGTCAATTGGGAGCATTTGGAACAAAAAGGTCAACTTCAGTAAAATATTCATTTTAATAGCAGAAATTCTGCCGAGCCATGATTTTTTTAACTTTTTCCCATCTTTGCAATTCCTCGGTAATGCTCACCCAGACTTTTTGATAATTGTCTTTATATACATTTTTACTTTTTCCAGTTATGTAAATACCCAGGTATTTTACTGTTTTTTTAGTAACAATGCATCCTGTTAACTTCTGCATTTCTTGTTGTTCTTCATTTGTTGTATCATGGTCTTCTTCTTTTTGTTCAATTTATAAACAGAGTAAATTTCAAATCTAATTATTTGTTCCATTGTATATTACAAAGAAATGCTTGGTTTCATTACTGTTATGACAACATCATTGGTATAACTTTTGATCTTCGTTATCTTCCTTTATTCCAGTAATCCTGTTATTTTTGTCTGATTTGATTGGCCAATATTTCTGTTGTCATTGTGACATGAAGGCAGGCAGTGACAAACCACCTCTGAACGTCTCTTGCCTTGAAGACCTATGGGGTCACTATAAGTCAACTGTGACTTCATGACACTTTCATATATTGTAATAGTTTCAGTAAAAATGGCCAAAGCACATTGTCAAAGGCTTTCTCTGAATTCAAAAACATAAATGCTATTTTTCTGCCTTTTCTCCTAGAAATCAATCATGCTACAAAAAAAAAAAACCCTCAAAAAACAAGAGAAAGCCCCAGACCAGTTGGCTTTGAAGACATATTTGCAATACTGCTTCAAAAAGCAATGAATGAGATACAGGAGAGAAAACAAATACCGCCAACCTGGTGAGAGGTGAATATAACTCTAATACCTAAAGTAGGGAATGATCCATTATTACCATAATCTTTTAGACCAATTCCATTATTAAATGTAGATTACAAGATTTTTGCAACAGTAATAGCTGAGAGAACAAAAAAAAATTATCCTAGAACTAATTCATGAAGATCAAACAAGATTTATTCCAGAAAGATATATGAAGGACAACATCAGATATCTCTTGAAAGCAATTGAATATTCTTGTACTGTTATCACTTAGTGTCTCAAATAGGTATTCTTCCATTCCATCCTCATCTATAGATTCTTCTTTGTAGAGATTTGTATGTATCTATCTGTCTGTCTACCATCATTCCTTGTTCTGAATTGAATATCTGATTTCCTTTCCTTATTCCTGGTATCCTTCCCTTTTCCATTTCTTTTCTTAAACAATGGCTGAGTTCAGACTGGCAGTATGAAGTGCGGGGGAGTCATGGCAAAAAGACCTGGAACATAATGTTTCGGGTGTTCCCGATCACACTGCACTGACTGATGTGGGAGCGTACCGGGGAGGAGGCGCAAGAGAGCATTCACACAGTTGGCACGCCTCTAGCGGAGGCACAGCTGTAAGCAGCTTTTTCCTCACTCTGCAGCAGGCATCTATGTGCATGGGCACATAGGTGCAAGAAGCAAATAGGGCAGGATCCTATCGCGCACACCCCCAGCTGCATTGGGCAGTAGAGCAGTTCACTTCCCTGCACTTATGTGCATTCTTGCGGAAACAGCCGGTGCACATTATCAACACAGGTTGTTCCCAGCTTTTAGCGTTTAGCGTGCACATGTCCAGGAAGTGGGATCAACACGCTCTCCAGGGTTTGCTACCACTTTCACCTGGTACTTTTTAAACTTGGGAGGGAAGCATTATAAGATGGGTTGAGTTTGGCTGGGGAACGCCTGACAGCTGTGCCTGTGTGAACCGGCCCCTTTAATCCATATGTGAAACATGCCTATATTAGGCCAAACTGCCAGTCTGAACTTGGCCAATGTGCTAGATATCTTCCCAGGTTATTTTCAAATTGAAATGTCATTGTTTTAGACAGGGCTTTTTTTGTAGAAAAAGCCCAGCAGGAACTCATTAGCATATCAGGCCACACCCTTGACAGCACAGCTCATTAGCATATTAGGTCACACCCCATGTTACCAGACGTGTGGTCATCCAGCAGGCACCCACCTTTTGCTTCTTATTCTGTTTACCTTGTTTGTTGTAAAAACCCAGAACTTTTTTGTAGCAGGAACTCCTTTGCATGTTAGGCCATACACCCCTAATGTAGCCAGTCCTAATGAGTTCCTGCTTTTGGGTGTGGCCTATTATGCTAATGAGTTCCTGCTGGGCATGGTCAGCTTGGGAGCCAGCCGGAACTCCGTACCTGTGCGTTCCTGCCCAAAAATAGCCCTGGTTTTAGATATTTTCATTTTTTTTGTATTTCTTCTACTTCTTCTTCTAAATGGGGTTCACCTCCTCCATTTAATCCTCACAACAACTCTGTGAGGTAGGTTAGGCTGATACAGCAACTGGCCAACAGTTACCAGTGACCTTCCATAGGAGAATGGGGATTTGAACCTGGGTGTCTCAGTTCCAGCATTCTAACCATTATGCCATAGTAGCTTGACACCCCCCCAACTGGCCTATCTCCCAACTCCTGCCTTTCTGTCATTCGTAACATTGAATATAAACAACTGCAATGGATTTACATTTCATGAGTCTGAGAAGTGAGTGTATCTCATGAAAGCTTCTGCTGGAATAAATCTTCATCTTTAAAGTGCCACTGGACTTGTGTATAATTTTGCTGCATCAAACTTGTGTTACCCTTCTGAAATTTCTGCATGATATTAAAACAGGAGTCAGCCCATATACTCATACAAGCACTACAACATGTTAAAATTAATGAAATGGGGGGGAAGCTAACCAAAACAAAGTTCTTGAAATGACTGGATATGGGATACTCAAGGAATTTATTATGCAAGTCCTGGTCCTTGAAATGTGGAGTGGGAAAGTATTTTGGTCACATTCCTACAGGTAGACCCTTCTTTGAATAGAAATAGACATCCATTCTGTTAAAACATAATCCTTTAATCCCTTTTTCAGGACAACTTTGATACGGAGGAAAGAAAAAAAAGGTTCGAAATAGAAAATGTTATCAGCCCAACTAGGTACACAGGTCTGATAGATACAGGAAAGCACACATAAATTAGAGCAGTCAGTTTTGTTGGCAGTGGACCCTTTGACAGATTCATGACAAGATGGAGAAATAATTTTTGTTAGAAAGAGAAGGCTGAAAGATTCATGGTAGGAAATAGAAAAATCAGGTTTATGGCAGCAAGCTGGCCAAAGAGATTTGTGACTGACCTTTTTTTTCTTTTTTTTAGAACCCTCTGAGAACAGGATTCCCAGGAAGAGTAATTCTACAATGTGATCCAATGTGATCCAATGTGTGTTTACTAGGAAATAGGTCGTATCAAATTAAATGATACTTCTCGGGAACAGGCTGGGTCATGAGGTTGGACACATTTAAATCCAGAGACCATGCTCCATAGTTTCTGGTCCCTAAGTCAGCCAAGTCCTTAGAATTTATTTGAGGCCTGGTCAATCCAGAGGCTCCCAAATGCCTCCCAGATTGGGTTACTAAGCTTGAGGAGGGGTTTGGAATTCTCCTGGAATTACAACTGATCACCAGATTGCAGAGATCAGCTCCCCTTGAGAAAATAACAGCTTTGGAGAGTGCACTCTATGCCTCACTTCCTTTACTGAGTTCCCTCCCCTCCCTAAATTCCACCCTTCCCAGGCACTGCCCCCCAAATCTCCAGGAATTCCCAGCAGGACTAGGCAACCCTACCTCCAAGCATAAGGTTGATTCCTTCACATATAAATACATTAGTGCATCTATGGAAAATTAGATCCAACAAATTGCCATAGCCCTGACTAGGGGTGTGCACACACACAAAAAAAAAATGGTATTTTTTTCAGGTTCAGGTATATTGAACCCCCAAAATATAAGTATTTTCTGATAATCCTGAATCCCAATAATCCCCATAGGCTATAATTTAGAACTGATCAGGGTTTTTTGGGACTCTGTGAGGGCTGTTTTTTTTTAAGTAGAGACACAAAATTTGCAGCATAGCTGCTGATGCCTCTCCTCAACCCCCCCTCCCCAGTTTCAAAAAGATTGGACCAAGGAATCCAATTCTATGGGCACCAGAAGAAGTTGCCCCCATCCTCCATTGTTTCCAATGGAGGGGGAAGACATTTAAATGTATGTGGTCCCTTTAAATGCCTTCTTCAAGCTGCAGTGTAACTCCACACCGCAGCGAGTGAACTCCAAAGGCATTTAAATGGATTGAGAGCCCTTTAAATGCCCTGTAACAGCTGCTATCTGAAAGCCCTGAAAAATCCCTAACATTTTTGGATATTTTTTTGAGGGGTAGCCACTTTTGGATAGCTGAATCACCAGCCCCCTCAGTGATTGGCTGAGAAAATATCTGATGAGTACAGAGAAAGTATTTATCGGGAGGGCTGGCTCAGTTTATACCAAGCACACACCATTTGGCAGGGCTGTTTTTGTAGTAGGAGCTCCTTTGCATATTAGGCAACACACCCCTAATGTAGCCAGTCCTCCAAGAGCTTACAGTAGCCTCTGTAAGAAGAGCTCTGTAAGCTCTTGGAGGATTGGCTATGCTAGGGGTGTGTCGCCTAATATGCAAAGGAGTTCCTGCTACAAAAAGAGCCCTGCCCCTAGCCCTGACCTGGATAGCCCAGGTTACCCCAGTCTCATCAGATCTTGGAAGCTTAAGCAGGTTTGGCCCTGGCTAGTATTTGGATAAGAGACCTCCAAGGAATGCCAAGGTTGTGACGCCGAGGCAGGCAATGGCAAACCACCTCTGAATGTCTCTTGCCTTGAAAACCTCATGGGGTTGCCACAACTCAATTGTGAGCTCATGGCACTTTCCAGCACCACAAAGAGCCATTGTGCAACAAAAAAAAACAAACACAAAACTTGATGAAAATTCAGTAGAGCGCTGTTATACATGTGTGTCTTTGGTTGAGATGGGCAAGCAGAATCCTCACAACAAGACGTCCACTTTGCATTGAAAACATGCTTTAACTAGGGACCTCTTCAACTGCCATGGCAGCAGGTGTTTGCTTCCTAACAACTCTATGTGTCCCGCTTGCTGTAGCAGCATTAGAGTTAATTTAAAGTTCACCACTGTAAGCAAGCATCATTATTTGTGGACCCTGCTTAGCATTCACACTTCCACTCTATTCCTTGAACCGAGCTGGAATAATGAGCAATTAGGTGATGCAGACCCAGGAAAGAGGAACTGGCAAGTTTTCAAGACAAACACACAAGGTTAAAATAGAAACATTGAATGGTAAGCATTTTTTTTAAAAAGGAGTTTGCTTGGGTTATCGACACGACTTAATGGCCTGAAATCCCAGCAAGTGACAGCCGCTGGAGTTCGTGTCATTGATATGTATCAATGAACAACAAAAGTCATGCGGATCCCCAGGTTTCAGCAACTGAATGTGCTGCAAAGGTCTTCACCATGTTGCCAATAAAGACTTCAAGGTGAACTCAAAATCCAGCTTCGAGACCTCCACGTGGACTTTAAAAAAATATTTTATTGAATTTCAAACAGTACAGTTATAAACAGTAGTGCATGTAAAAAAAACATCAAAAGAGATCCAAAATGACAAAATTTGTGGCATCATCATAAACATATTAGCATGCAGAAACAGTTAAAAAGAGCAAGCGTGATCTATTAGTCAGTAAACAAGACTGTAAGTGAAAAGTGTATGTAGTATGTTGGTGAACATGGTGTGTAGTGTCCAAATATTAAATAGAGAATTCACTACCAGACGCTGTACAAATTACACTAAGAAGAAGAGAGAGCACGGTGTTACAGAGTGTACATTAAGAATGTAGTTGAGTGAGATAAATCGGATTGTGAGGTTGGCAGTCATTTGTTAGAACATAGTCCAAAAACGGGAGCCATTTTTCATTGAAGTTTGATGACTTTGGGTAAATTTCTGACTGTTGGAGGTGATCCATGATTTTTTTTCCATAATATAAAGGTCTCAAACTTTATTGAACTAATTGTTGAGTGTCGGGGACAAGGGGGACTTCCATCTGGACACAATTGAGCTCTTTGCAGCAACCAGGAGGCTGGTTATTAGTTCTTGTCTGAGCTGTGGGATGAGATTTTATTTTATTGATGTTATTTGTAGCCTGCCTTTCTCATAAGGACTCGGTACAGTCAACAAAAATTAGGATTTTAGAAGCCTGGAACCACCAGAAAGACCGAAGCATAGCATAAGTATTAACATGACACATTAAGGGGTACAGAAGTTATATAACATAGGTGCAGGGCTCTTTTTGTAGCAGGAACTCCTTTGCATATTAGGCAACACACCCCTAATGTAGCCAATCCTCCAAGAACTTACAGTAGCCCCTGTAAGAAGAGCTCTGTAAGCTCTTGGAGGATTGGCTACATTAGGGGTGTGTTGCCTAATATGCAAAGGAGATCCTGCTACAAAAAGAGCCCTGTATAGGTGTATTGCCCCAGGTGACTTTGCTAGTTGCCTTGAGTCTTCTGGGAGAGGACAGCATGAGTGGCTCTGAAGGGAACATTCTCACTCTCACGCTTGTTAGCAGAGCCTGGATTATTCCACACACCCCCCCCACGCACACTGGAGGCCAGCCACAGGATGGGCTGGCTCGTCCAAGTGCTTGGGACAGCTTGACTAATCACTTTCTGACTCTCTGCCAGGATTTAGGTTGAGTTCAGACTGGCGATTAGCCCCACGAGAGCCACATTCCAGCCCCATTTCCCAAGCGGATTAAAGGGGGCATTCACACGGGCACATCTGCTTGGCGTTCCCCAGCCGTTGGCAACCTGTGTCGTTCCACTTTTCCCCTGCATTAAAAAGATACCTCAGTAAACTGGTAGCAAATCCTGCAGAGTGCCTTTATCCCGCTGCATTCCGTTTCTCCGACGTGTGACCGCTCGGCCAATAAACCGGGAGCAAGCCGGAACAGCAGCAGCGGTTTGATTGGCCGTGCCCTGCTCTACTGCCCAATGCGGTGCTAGGATCCTCCCCCAATCGGTGAAGTGCAAATGGGAAGAGCCAGCAGTCTGAATGCTCCGGCATGCTTCCTCCCAGTAAGCTCCCGCATCAGACGGCCCCGTGTGACCGGGGAACAAACTGTTCTGGGGCTTTTAGGTAACGACTGGCTCCCGCTGCAAAATGCCACTCTGAACTCAGCCTTAGTGTGTATGTTGCCTAGTTATAGGTATGCTTTTGGTCTTGAGGGTTGTCTAAGCTCCTCTGTGTGTGTGTGTGCATACCTCAAGGCCAGCTGATTGGAGCACTGATGGGTTATTAAAGCTCTCCTCGTAAGTAAACATGGGTGTTTTGTGTCAGTTCTTTGGGAATGTCTGCAAACCTATGGAGCCAACTGTCCAGGGTCCATAACAATAAGGTTACCAGATGGCCTCTTTTTAGAGGACATGTCCAGTGTTCCCTCTAAGCTGACTTAGTGTGAGCTAGCGCACAGTGTTTTAGCCTCTGGCTCACATGTTTTTGTCTTAGCTCAGGAAGGAGGGCTCCCGAGCAAACGAATTTATGCAGTAGCCAAATCCCTCGCTCACAACTTTAATGCCAGTAGCTTACAAAGTAGAATTTTTGCTCACAAGTCTCCACAGATTAGAGGGAGCATTGCACATGTCCTCTTTTGTGTGTGTGTGTCTGTCCTCTTTTGGGCTCTTAAAAAAAAAAAAAAAAACCTGATGAAAATGTCCTCTTTTTGGATTGGAAGGTTAGGAATATTCCTAGTGTGTAGCAATTATCACAGCTTAAATAGAAAGGGCATTCTAAATGAGATTTTTCATAGTGATCACTTGTTTGAAGTAGTCATTTGGGAAACATGTCCTTTTTTTTTTTTGCTTTTCAAAATATGGTAACACTGCATAATAGAAACTACTTATAATAAGTTATGCATAGCAGTATAGGCCACAGTCCCAATCGTTTATCCAAGTAAATTTGAGAGCCATTTTGTGCAGTGCAACACTATTACCTGTGTAGAAAAGCCCTCTTGAATAATTCAGTTTTGCATATATTTTTTTTGAACACCAGGACAGTGGGATCTTTTCTGACCACCTCGGGCAAGCCATTTCATTAGGTGGGAGCCACAATAAAGGAAGCATGTGATGTACATGGAATCCTCTTTCTCTCTTTACCAGGGTCAGTCTGTATTTTCAGGTATCCATCCCTGTCAAATGACTTTTTGCTTCAATGGATTTTTTTTAAAAAAGCATTAATCTTCCAATGTCCTTCTTATCCCTCAACCCATTATCTGCCTATCCAGACTAGGGATGGGAACAAGTCTGCCCATGACCCTAAGATTGCTACTAAAATCACCCAGGTAAGAGTTCACGAACCAAGGCTCATGTGATCCCGCCTCAACAACCCTCCCATGACCCTTCACATGATTATCGGGAGGTTTGTGAGGCTCATGGTGGGAAGTGGGGAGGAACAAGAGGGATTGCTGAAACGGCTTGCCATCCATATCAGGCTAACAGTGAGGCTGGTGAACCTGCCAGCTGTTAAGCTGAAATAGATACAAGCCATCTCATGATATCTCTTGCTCCCCCACACTGCCAAGGGGAGGGGAGCAAATGGACAGGTTTAATGGCTTGCAGCCACTTAAACCTAACAGCTGGGTGGGTCCACCCATCAGCTGTTAGCTTTAAAGGGCTATGAGCCATTAAACCCCTTCGTTTCACTTCCCCTGCTTTGAAGTGGGGAGAAGTGGAATGGGTGGGTTAAATCGTTCACAGCCATTTCACCCTTCCTAGGTGATCCCCCCTTTCTCCCAGATGTGGCTTGCCATGGCTGGGAGAAAGGTAGCCCAAACTCGCCTGAAACAGCCAGTTCGGTTTAGGTATTTTTTGCTTGGTTAGGTTTGGGGTTTGGTTTGGGTACACCCTGAACCCTGAACTAAACTGGAATTTTCTGATTTGTGCCCATCCCTAATCCAAACAGCAAGTCTGTCTGAAAAAAAATGCTTTTATTTATTTATTTGGAAAATGTCTATGCTGCCTAGGATTGCCAGTCTCTAGGCGATGGCTAGAAAGCTTCCAGGATTACAACTGGTTTCCAGGTTACAGAGATCACTTCCCCTGGAGAAAATGGCCACTTTGAAAAGTGGACTCTATGGCTGTACCCCACTGAGGTCCCTCCCTAAACCTGCCTTGCCCAGGCTCCCCCCCCCCAATCTCCAGGTATTTCACAACCCAGAGCTGACAGCCCTACTGCTGCCTCTCCAGACTAGTTCAAGTGGCTCACAACAATAAAACAAAACCAACCAGACAGCAAAAACAAATCAAACAACAAAAAGATGAACCTGTTTGGGGCATAAAATCCAGTTGACTGACTTAAGATGGTCCAGCAGATGTGATGTCAGAGTGAGGATTTGAAACCAGGTCTTCCAGACCCTACTGTATCACACCTGGACAGGTGCTTCTCAGATCATTATGGGGATACACACACCCATACACATCCACATACACTGGACCATTTCTAATCTTTCCACACTATAAGAAGTCATGGAAACATAGAGCCATAGAGTTGGAAGGGATCTCCAGAGTCGTCTAGACCAACCCCCTGAACAATGCAGGAAATTTACAAATACCTTCCCCACACACACACACACCCAGTGATCCCTGTTCCGTGCCTAGAGGATGGCAGAAGAAAGTCTTAGCAGAAGAGAGTAACTGGACTTACTGCTTTGTGTGGCAAGCGTGCCTTGGAGAATAGAATACCACTTTCCAGAAAACACAAGACAAGAATACTTTTCTATTATTAAATGATGTCAGTATTAGAAGTGGCATGTCCTTTGTATTTTCCCCTCCTAATGCAATTAAGGTTCTTTCTACTTGTATCAGCATCAAGTCATTTGCATGGCTATAGGAAGAGCCAACATACAATTTAACTGGATAAAATAGTACAGCAGTGTCCTTCCCACTGTAGTGATTTCAACACCTGTTAAGCCAAACAAACCGAGCGTGGTGAAGAGAATGAAATATAACAACCGGAAAGCATAAGGTCTTATTAATACACATATTTTCTTTGGTGTAAATAACAGTTTTCCCAAGCAAACAGTTTTCCCAAGCGAACAGTTGACAGAGCAGTGGATTTGGATTATGGAATTCTGGATTCAAACCCTTACCCAGATACAAAGTTTGCTGGGTTATTTTAGATGAGTCATTATTGCTTAATGTTCATTTTTCATTAGCTCTTTTCAGCAGTTTATATTTCTGACACTTCTGTATCATGTACTGGCAGAAGAAGAAGAGGAAGAGGAGGAGGAGGAGGAGGAAGATATTGGATTTATACCCTGCCCTTCATTTGGAGTCTCAGAGTGGCCTACAATCTCCTTCCCTTCCTCTCCCCACAACAGACACTCTGTGAGGTAGGTGGGGCTGAGAGCGTTCTTTGAGAACTGGTCTTGAGAGAACAGCTCCAAGAGAAATGTGGTTTGCCCAAGGTCACCCAGTAGTTGCCTGTAGATGAGTGGGGAATCAAACCCAGTTCTCCCAGATCAGAATCTGTGCTCCTAATCAGTACACCAAACTGGCTCCTAACCACTACACCAATGCAACATGCACTGAAAGTAGGGGAACTGTCAATATCACTATGAACGTGTTCAGTGGTTGAACTTACTGCCTCGAAAGATGGCAATCAGATGTCAGCCAAGCACACCATCTGTTCAGTATGTGCTGAGCAGCTACAAATATCTGCTGATTGGGTTCCCCCAAAACTGTGCATGCACAAAGATGCTGCCAATTCTAACTGATCAGAGGCCTTTAGCTTCACTACTTAGACAAACACTGAAGGGCAGGGTTTTATTGAAACACGGTGTTTCTTGATGACTGATTCATGGGATTTCTGAGTGATCTGACTGCCATTCTGACAATTGCCTGCTGAGCAGAGAAGTTATGCAGGAAGGATTGGGGGGGGGGAGGGTCGAACTCAAGCAGGCGGTGCGAGAATGTGCATGCACAAAAAGTATGATGCGGCTGTCAGAACAGGTCCTCGAGGCCTGAGCAGAGTCAGGAAACTTCAGACAGCCTGACTCGAAGACAAGTCAGCCAGGCTGTCAAGGGTGAGGAGACACGGGCAGGGGAGACTGAGCCTGTGTGAGTGAGCTGCACGTTTAAGAGGAGGCAGCGAGCAGATGATTGGGTGTGGAGGTGAAAAGCATAGCAGCAGATGCTCAGGAGCCTGTCCCTGGCTGGGAGAGCAAAGCGACAGGCTAGGATCGCTGAAGCAGCTCTCAGCTGTCGGCTGCTGGACAGGAGGCAGTGACAGCAGCAAAAACCTTCAGAAGGGCAAGAGAAGACTGGACTAGTCACCGAAGGCTGGCTAGGGGCTTCACCCAGAGGCGGCAAGGCTGGCACAGGTGGCTCTGGGGACTGAGGTCTAAGAGATGGCGTGGGTGAGAAGGCCTGGGAAGAGAGCACAGTGGGAGAAAGTGGAAGGGGGCATTCTGGGAAGTGGAACCCAGGTATAAAGGGCCAGCTCCTGGTCTGAGGCCACAGTACGTTTGTCACAAATGACTAGTAAGTGTAGGGATAGGATTTCATTTTTTAATCATTAACTGTTTATTGACTTTTACACAAAAAAGGTGTACAGAACATTACAAAACACACAATAGGATAAAACAGCTGACAATCAGAAACTGGTAATCGTTATATAACATGATGAACTCCATGAAATAGTAAGTATTATTCATAAAAGGGATACAGTGGTGTGATAGAGAAAAAAAAGTCATCATATGAATACAGTTTCAGAACAATTCAACTTGGTAATCTGCCCCAGGACTGTACTACACAACCAGCCTACCCTATGAATAAGGAATAGAAGGAAACAAAGAGAACACAGAATTAAGTGTACAGTAAGGTAAAGGTAAAGGTTCCCTTGCTCGAAAGCCAGTCGAATCCGACTCTAGGGTTGCGGTGCTCATCTCTGTTTCAAAGCCGAAGAGCCAGTGCTGTCCGAAGATGTTTCCGTGGTCATGTGGCGGGCATGACTAAACACCAAGGTGCACGGAACGCTGTTACCTTCCCACCGAAGTGGTCCCTATTTATCTACTTGCAATTTCTTGCTTTCGAACTGCTAGGTTGGCAGGAGCTGGAACTAGAGACAGGAGCTCACCCCGTCATGCGGCACTCTTGGGTCTTGAAATGCTAAACTACTGACCTTCCACAGCCTGCAGTTCAGTGTCTTAACCACTTGAGCCACCTCAGTAGTGTGAGGTAAATTTGTTTGTGCAGTTGAATGTCATTCTCAGTTATTGTTTCAAAGAATGGGAGCCATTTCACAAGAAAGTTGGATGTTCTAGGAGACTGTTTCACTTGTTGTAAATGGTCTGTAATTTTTTTTTTTTAAATATGAAAAGGTCCCAGACCTTTGTGAACCAGAATTCAATTGTGGGGGCTAGTTGAGATTTTCATCTCGAAGCAATACAGGATCGTGCTGCTATGATTAGACTGGATATAAGATCTCTACTTAGAGGTGGAATGGAGAGGTTTTGCCAGATGTTAAGGAAAAGGAGTTCTGGTTTAACAGATATTTCATAGCATGTTTAACAGATATTTCATAGCATGTAATAAAAGGAAAGATTTGCCCAACTGAATGCAGATTTCCAGAGAACAGCAAGGAGAGATAAGGAGGCTTTCCTGAATGAACAATGCAAAGTAATAGAGGAAAACAATAGATTGGGAAGGACTAGAGATCTCTTCAAGAAAATTGGAGAAATCAAGGGAACGTTCTATGCAAAGCTGGCCATGATAAAGGACAAAAACGGTAGGGACCTAACAGAAGCAGAAGAGATTAGGAAAGGATGGCAAGAATACACAGAAGAACTATACAAGAAGGACCTCGATGTCCTTGACAACCACGATGGTATAATCACTGACCTCGAGCCAGACATCCTGGAAAGCGAAGTTAAATGGGCCTTAGAAAGCATTACTAACAACAAAGCTAGTGGAGGTGATGGTATCCCAGCTGAGTTATTCAAAGTCTTAAAAGAAGATGCTGTTAAAGTGCTGCACTCAATTTGCCAACAAATTTGGAAAACACAACAGTGGCCACAGGATTGGAAAAGGTCAGTTTACATTCCAATCCCAAAGAAGGGCAACGTCAAGGAATGTTCAAACTATCGCACAATTGCACTCATTTCACACGCTAGCAAGGTCATGCTCAAAATCCTACAAGCTAGGCTCCAACAGTACGTGGATAGAGAATTGCCAGAAGTACAAGCTGGGTTTCGAAGAGGTAGAGGAACTAGAGATCAAATTGCCAATATTCGCTGGATTATGGAGAAAGCAAGAGAGTACCAGAAAAACATCTACTTCTGCTTCATTGACTATGCTAAAGCCTTTGATTGTGTGGATCACAATAAATTATGGCAGGTTCTTAAAGAGATGGGAGTACCGGACCACCTCACATGTCTCCTGAGAAACCTGTATAAGGGTCAAGAAGCAACAGTTAGAACCGGATATGGAACAACTGATTGGTTTAGCATAGGAAAAGGAGTACGACAAGGATGTATATTGTCACCTTGCTTATTTAATTTATATGCAGAGTACATCATGCGAAATGCTGGCCTGGATGAATCACAAGCTGGAGTTAAGATTGCTGGGGAAAAGATCAATAACCTCAGATATGCAGACGATACCACTCTGATGGCAGAAAGTGAAGAGGACCTAAAGAGCCTCTTGCTCAGGGTGAAAGAGGAGAGTGCAAAAGTGGGCTTGAAGCTCAACATCAAAAAAACTAAGATCATGGCATCTGGGCCCATCACTCCTTGGCAAATAGAAGGGGAAGTCGTAGAAGTAGTGACAGACTTCACATTCCTAGGATCCCAGATCACTGCAGATGGTGATTGCAGCCATGAAATTAAAAGACGCCTGCTCCTTGGGAGGAAAGCGATGGCAAACCTAAACAGCATGATAAAAAGCAGAGACATCACCTTGCCAACAAAAGTCCGCATGGTCAAAGCAATGGTATTCCCTGTAGTAATGTATGGCTGTGAGAGTTGGACTATAAGGAAGGCCGAGCGCCGAAGAATAGATTCTTTTGAACTGTGGTGCTGGAGAAGACTCTTGAGAGTCCCTTGGACTGCAAGGAGATCGAATCAGTCAATCCTAAAAGAAATCAACCCTGACTGTTCCCTGGAAGGCCAGATCCTGAAGCTGAAGCTCAAATACTTTGGCCACCAAATGAGAAGGGAGCACTCACTGGAGAAGACCCTGATGCTGGGAAAGATTGAAGGTCAAAGAAGAAGGGGACGGCAAAGGATGAGATGGTTAGACAGTGTCATCGATGCAACGAACATGAAATTGAGCAAACTTCAGCGGACAGCGGAAGACAGGAGGGCCTGGCGTGTTCTGGTCCATGGGGTCGCGAAGAGTCGGACTCGACTGTGCGACTGAACAACAACAACAACAATAATTTTTATTTGTCCCAGCACTTCATGCCAAAAAGTTTCAATAGTCAGGCACTCCCACCAACAGTGGGCGTAGGCTCCTGTATTCCCACAATTCCTCCAGCATAGTGGTGAAGAAGTGGTTGTAGAAAGTGCAGGTTTCTTGGGTGTTAGGTACCACCTGGTGAGAATTTGGTATGATTGTAGTTGTATGAGTGTACTGAGGATTGGAGAAGTGAGTAGAGGTGAAGACCAGACTTGATCGCAGATGTCATCTGTAATTGCAAAATCTGTAATTACAAAATTACAGTCCAGTTGCCATTTTTTGTGAAAGGGTAATTTTGTGGTGCTATCTAGACAGAGCAGGATATCATAGATCTTGAAGATTAATCCTTTGAAGGTATATGAACTCCAGGAGAATCTCAAAAGTAGTTTTGGTGAGTTTCCGGGAAGATGTATCCCAGACAAGAAGACATAATATGGTTAAGTTGCATGTAAAAGAACCATGGTATGAAGCCTCTCAACTTTTGTTCCAGGGATTGTTTTGGAAGCAAACCCTTTGAGTTGGTAATGTTGGTAACACCCATTAAATTTTCTAGTCTGATTTTTTTTTCTATTGTGGTGTCATCTCCTGGAGAAAACCAGCGTTGGTATTGTGATAGGACTTCTAATTTCAAGATATTGCCTTATATTTTATTTATTTATTTAATTAATTTTGAGATTTTTATTCTGCCCTCCCCAAATGGGCTCAGGGCAAATCACAACAAATTGAGTCAAAGATTCATTACAATAAAATCACATTAAAATAATTTACAAAATAAACAATAAAATTGGTGGCAGCAGTATAAATCTGTTGGGGCCACAAGGTGTTAAGCTATTTTTTAGCTTTCTTTCCTCTAGGCTTATTTTTATTGAATGTCAGTTTAACTTTAAGGGGTTTAGGAGCAACTGCTCCTAATTCTGATTCAGAGTCAGACACTTCTTCTGAGGAGCTGCCCGAGGAACTGTCAGAGCTTCCTGAGCCATTTCTGCCATTTCCATCTGTAACATTTTTGTCCTCGGCTTTCTCAGTTTTTTTCACTGGTCTCTGTTGCTGCTCCAGAAATGTTTTGGTTTTTATAACAGAGTCAATCTTTTCTTTTCCCTCCCTAAAGTTGAAGATAAATCCCTCTGGTACCATCCATCTGTAGGGAGTGGAGTTTTTCTGTAAAAATAGTGTCAAGTCTCTGTATTGCTTCCACCTCTTTCTGATCTCAAATGGAACATCTTTTAAAATTTTAGTTTCTTCTCCTTTGATTTTTAGGGTAATCCCATTGGTTGCTTTCAATACTGCATCTCTTGTTGACCTTTTAGAGAATTTCACGAACACTTCACCAGGCAGTTTATTTTTCTTAATAAACTCTGGATAGGTACGATATACCATGTCCATGTTGCTTTGTAGAGTTTCTGCTTTAAAGCCTGCCAGTGGAGCTAAAATTTTGCTTAAGATCTCTTTCAGGTTCTCTCCTTTTTGCTCTGGGATACCTTGAAATCTCAGGACATATGCTGACTTTTCCATCTGTAGTTGTAGGAGCTGTTGTTTCTTGGAGGTCTTCTGTTTTTCCACTGCCTCTAGCCTCTTAGCATCAACCTTTTTCAGCTTTTGGGCTGCCTTCTCTGTTCTTGCAGTTGTTTCTTTCAGTTCCTTTTGAAGCACATCGAAGTTATTATTGAGATTAGTCATCTGGTCCAGCAGAGGGTGTAGTGCTACAGCAATCATCTTAGGGAAGTCTGTGTTTGCTTCTGGTTTAGAAACTGGGGTTGATGAGCTGGCAGTTCCTGAAGAAGTTTTCACCCTGGTCGCCATTTTTTCAGCTCAATGCGACATTCTTTACATTAAAGGAAAAGTTCTTAAAATCTCTGAAAGTCTGTTGAATTGCATTTTTCTTACTAATCTGCATGCCACTCTGCTATGTTATCAGTCTCCCTTTTGAGCTGCCCTTCTGACCCTCGCTTTTCTCTTTTAACAAGTTAGTCTTTCCAGGGTAGGGCAGGTCCCCCCCCCTCTGCTGTGTTTAGGGCTTCAGGGCAGCCTTACGGATTTATGCTTGGGCACTTGTTTGGATGTACAAGTATCGACTCATGCTTCTTGCTTCACTTCAAAAGGTAGGGAATGTCATTCATTGCCAGATCACCTGTGCACTCTCTCTGGTAGTGCCTTTGATTCCATCGCACTGGTGGGACCTATCAGGGCAAAGAGGAGCCTCGATCCTTTGGCCAATGCCTCAGGAGAGGCACCTCTTATGCCCCAGGCTGCGAGCCCCCTCCGAGTGCTCTGGGGGGTCCAAGATCAACTCGAACCCCTCCCAACTGGTACGGTTGTGGGCTGCTCTCATTGGAGCTTTGATGGAGTGTGCCCACCAGCAAGTCCTGTGCCCCCCGACTTTTGAAAAGGCCCCCCTATTTAAAAAAATTCCTGGCTATGGGCCTGCTTCAGTGTTGTTATGAGGATAAAGTGGAGGGAACCATGAGCTCCTAACTGTGAGCTCTTCATTAGAAGGCGGGATGCATACATGAGCAGTGGAGTTTTGTTTCATGCAAATTGGGGTGAGCAGTATATTTTCTTAAGTTAAGTGGCAGAAGTCCAGCTTTCATTATATATATAGAAAGAGAAAGTTGAAAAACAAATACTGTAATTTTTTAGCCACTGGTGAGCAGATATAATTGCAATTTACCAGAATTGCTGGGAGTCCGGATAGTTGATTGTGCCATCTTGTTTAATAGTATTCATCTCGCCCCCACCACAAAATGGTCCTCACTTATTATTATTATTATTATGCCATCATTTTAAAGCCTGCCTTGTTCACTGTGGCTACAATAAAATCATTGTTTTCATTTAAATAATGACTGAAGGGGGGGGCTTACAATTACCAAGCAACATCACAACAGAACAGTGACAAAATGGAAAAGAAACCAGAAAAGGAAAAGCATAGCAGTGTGTGCAAATCATGTCATCCCTAAGGTTGCAGTCACACATACTAAATAACCCACTTTCAATGCACCTCCCGTGCACTTTCCAGCCGGATTTTACTGTGTGAACTGGCAAAATCCAGTTGGAAAGTGCATTGAAAGTGGATTATTTAGTGTGTGTGATCACAGCCTCAGACAGGGCCTTTAATGCATTTTTTCTAGTTCTGGATTTTTATTTATTCATTTATTTCCCATCAAGTCACAGGTGACTTATGGCAACTCTGTAGCATTTTCAAGGCAAGGTACACTCAGAGGTAGTTTGCCCTTCCCTGCCTCTGCAAAGCAACCCTGGACTTCCTTGGTGGTCTCCCACCCATGGACCAGCCATGGCTGAACTTGCTTCACTTCTGAGACCTGATGAGACTGGTCTAGCCCAGGTGAACTCTACTGCATTGTTTATTGGACATCTTATTCTGCCTGACTGATTAAAAAAAACAACATCAACACTTTGTAGTCCACCTTGAGGCTCAATGAGAAAGGTGGGCTATACATTTTTTCAGTGTGGAAAGCAAATGTTAATTAACTCTATACTAGGACTTGTGGCTAGTGTGGGATTCTCAGAAACACTCATATAGCCTTTCAGATAATGTTTTGTTTTGTTTTTCCCCAGAGCTCTATGTTAACACAAACAATATCTGATGCTTAGAATTTCTGCGAGCTTTCCCCTGAAACTGTGGGGGGGAGGGGATCTGGTTTTGTATTAGATATTACTGGAACTCCACAATGGTTTTATACACACTGTTATGGGATTTTAATCTGACATCAGGAAATCAGCTCGATCTCTTAAAAATTTAAGTGCATTCAATTTGATGCAAACCAGTTAACACAACTTTCAAAAAATCATTACTGGTTGGCATTTAGAGAATGGCGGGGGGCCAGCAAAGTACTCTGTGAAGTGTTCTGTGCATACATCTCCGGCTGTTTTATTGAATAAGTTTTGCCAGAGGGGGGGCCTGCTTTGTAATACATTTTTTTTAAAATAAACTGTTTATTGAAGATTACAATAAAATACAATGCAGTACTTACTAAAGCATGAATATTTTTAATTATTTCAATGATAAGCCAAAATTGGCAGATAACTTTGTAATACAATTATGTCACCTTTGCTGAGGTTGGAGATGGAAGAAATGTCAACAGACCCTTGACGTCAACAGAGCCTTATAAAAACCTTTGCACCAATAGCATTCTAATATGTAAATGATCTACGAAAGGACGATGAGTCTCAAGATCTCAAATATCTTTATTCAGCCAATGACCAGTGCATGTCAGAGTCAAAACAATGCAATGAAATCATACAAAGATAAAATTGGTCTGATCTATTGGCAGCAATTAGTTAAAATCTGAGCATACAATTTCTCTGCGAATTCTACAGGCTACTGAGAAAAATTTGGCACAGCTGATGGCAACCTGTTGATTAGCAGCCATTAACAATTTCTTTAAGATGAATTCATCCTGTAAAATTATTGAGAAGAGGGGAGATTATATTTAAACGAACTTCCTGATAGAAGCGACAATAAAACATTACATGCTCGACTGTTTCCACCTCATTGGAACCACACAGGTAAATCCTCTCCTCCGTGGGAGTCTTATTGCATCTCCCCTCTAGGACTGCAGAGGGGAGGACTCACCATCTCGCCAAAGTAAAAGCTCTCTGTTGACTGGATACCTCCAGGACAGAGAGATAAGGTGCCAGGGCAACTACATATTTAAGTTTCTCTGGTGTCAGGAAGTTTGGAACATGTTTAATGTCTCTTTGGCGCTCTACATCCAACACCCTTTGTTTGATCATTAATTTTGCTTGGTCAAGACCCAACTGCAGAACAAAGTCAGAAGAGAAACCCAAATTCAGCAAATTAAGACAAATGGCCTTTTCCCAAGAGGATTGAAAATGGTCCTGCAAGACTAATGCCATTAAACCCTGTGGGTTATGAGATATTTTCAACCAATAGTTGAAGGAAGCAAGGCATACCTTAGCTTCTACCTTGATCAACCCAGACTCAAGTCGTAGGCTGGCATTAAACACACAGATACCTAAAATAAAGCTCTCAGAAATCTCAGGTGATTTTTTTCTAAAGGGGCAAAGTGAGAAGAAGGGGGTCCAAGCGTTGTCCCGTACATTAATTGAGGCAATGTTGAAGCTGCTGGAACATGCATGCCTCCCTTGGAGTATGCAAATCTAGGAATGGCCTGTGCAGATTTTTGACCATTTGATGCTACATAATCATGGTGAGTGATTCTGCTCCCTGAGGATGATGAGTCAACATAGTCACTTCTGCGGATAATATTTGGAAGCATGGTAGGTCGACCCACTGAAAGTCCCTGTTGTCTGTGACCTCTCACAAAAAGCAGAGGCAACACGGGGGCGGGGGGGGGCATGCATCTCCTTGTCTGTGATATACAAAGATTGGAGAACATTCAGAAATTGGTGGGTGAAAAATGTGTTGCATTCAGGATTTCAGGTAGCCCCCTTTGAACATTTTGGTTATTGACAGCAGGACCTGTATTGGAATACCCTGGAGGGGGGGCAACTGCTGGGGTCCAGGGCTTCTGGAAGGGCCCACTGTTACAGACCCCCTCCATGTGTTCCTCTCCCCTGCCACATGCCCATGTGCCTTTCCCTGGCCATTTCCATGCAAGCACTCCATCACCCGTCTTTCCTACGTGATGGGGAACAGCATGCAGTTATTGGACAGTGGCAGTTCTTCTTGCTGGCCACAGTAGCTGTACACAATAGCCAGTGCTGTAAGTGACACTTGGCTGTATTTGAGGATGTGGTTTACTAATGTGCAATTACCCTAAAAGGACAAAAGTTGCTGAGCCACTTCTGTATGCATTCTGTCCAAAAAGGTGTTACCAGGATGACTTTGGCCCCAGACAGAGCTCTTAATGGCTAATATATATAACTGACGCATGTGGCAGTCTGGAATACTTTTGGTCTCAGATTATCTCATAAAGAGAGCCTCCATAGTAGAACAAGATAGCTTTTAAAAGTGATTCGTTCTGTTCCCCAGCCATAGAATGGTGTTACCTGAGCAGAACAAATGGGTCACTCCAGATGAGGACATCTGCCTCCCATGGCGCCATGACTTTCAGGTGCATGCACACTCATACACACACAGAGACACATGCACATATAAAAAAATTGCAGGAAAAAGTCCCCCCCTCCATTATTTATTTTATTTTATTTTACTGCCTTTCTCCCTAACTCAGGCCAAAGTGGCTTATCATCTTATTTTTCCCTATCTCCCTCTTACCCTCACAACAAAAATCTTTTAAGGGAGGTTAGGCTGAGAAATTGTGAGGGGCCTAAGAAGAAGAAGAAGAAGAAGAAGAAGAAGAAGAAGAAGAAGAAGAGATTGGATTTATACCCTGCCCTTCACTTGGCGTCTCAGAGCGGCTGACAAACTCCTTTCCCTTCCCCTCCCCACAACAGACACCCTGTGAGGTAGGCGGGGCTGAGAGAACTCTAACACAAACTGCTCTTTCAGGAACAGCTGTGCCAGAGCTTGTGACTGACCCAAGGTCACATCAGCAGGTGCAAGTGGAGGAGTGGGGAATCAAACCCGGTTCTCCCAGACTGGAGTCTGCCCACTTAACCACTACACCAAACTGGCTCTCCAGGTCACCAGGTCAGATTCCGTGGCGAAGTATTGATTCTGACCTGTTTGTCCCGGGTCCTAATCTGACCATCTAACCATTTTAAAATTGCCACCTGTTGTTTGTGTTTTTCTCATTTAATGTGGTGCTGTAATCTGTATGTACCAGCTCATGCCCCACATAATATCTAGTTTGGGTCTGATAGTTTTTAGCTGAAGGACACATTTCCTAGCTTTTTCCAAGGGGCTTTCTGGTAAGCATGCTTAGATGAGGTCGCACAAGTTGCCCGACATCTCTGGCCTTATCATCCCACATTACGATTCAGTGCTACATAGGCAAAAATGACTAGGACAGGATGCTTCCAATCATGACCTATCATTACGTTGAGAAATAACTTGATGAAGAGTTGCTTCCAATGCTGATGATTGACATGCTATTTGGCATGTAAGAGTTCTTTGGAATGGAAATTCTATATGATCGCTACTTCAGAATCATGAAAGATAATTTTTAAGAAAGGCAAAGACTGTGATTACAGTGTTATTTCATCCCAGTTATCAAAGTGATGGCCTAATGGGAGCATCAGCTAATCAGTGTGTCCTCTAGGGTACCTGCTTGTTGCTCGCCACAGGAAATGGTCATTGTTGGTGTGCTTCGAGTGGTGTCTTTCCTCCTCATCAGGCCATCTCTTGATGCTAAGCGGGTGATTCAATGATCACTTACACTAATATAGCCCAAATGAAAATGAAGAGACCTCATTTTAAATTATCTACAAGAATGAAATGGCCCTGTCAGGACATTAGAGCAGAAATAGGTGTGATTCAGATAAGTGACACCTTGACTTACATGGCCCATTGAATCTCTGAACTGTTAGAAGGGAAGCCACCAAGGGCTAATATCCACGCTAATATGGCAGCAGGTTCTTGAAGAGAATAAATTATTTTAAGTTGAAAAAAAAATTAACATCCCCAATGTGTAGCCTGTCTGTTTTGTTTATATGAAACCATCAACATGGATGGAAATTTGCAGAGTACAAGAAGATAAGCCCCTGCCCTGAGGAGATTCAGTCCAAAAATTAGTACAATGGAGTCAAAAAGGAAGGATAGGGAGCTGAAGATTGGGGTCAAGCAGGGTGAGAATACACATTCATTCCAGCAAGGGATGCTTGAACAGGCCCTAGTTCTGCTCACAAGATGACAGAACGCAGAGCTCTGTAAAATTCTAGTGGAGGCCAAAGGGTGTGTCTGAAATTCTCCTGGTCTGAAGATCTCTATAGGTGTTGGAGTACCAAATTACACAATATTGTTTCAGAAGAAGAAATGAGCCATTAATTTATTTGATTTTATTTATATCTCACCCTATCCTGCAAGCAGGCTCAGGGTGGCTCACAACACATGATAAAACAATAAAAATTCCTAAAAATATCAAACCATTTCATCCGATACATACTTCAGTACTTAAATTAATACCTGATGGCAGCTAATAGCATCTGACTATATTAAACACTGCACAATGCCGGGGGGGCATATTTCTCTCAGCTAACTGATATCAATTGATGCTAGTGCCAAGCTGGTGTAGGCAGTACAGTTGAGGCAAACTGAGCAGATTAAGCAGGGAAGGCCAATGTCCTGTGGACATCCTCTGCCTCAACTGAAAGCCTGGCAGAACAGCTCCATTTTGCAGGCCCTGTGGAACTGTAATAAATCCTACAGGACTCCTTCTCTCAACCAGAAGCAAGGCGGACATCCTTCAGGTTGGAGACTACCAGTTGGTGCCGCTCAGAAGAGCACAAGGCCCTTCGGGACACATATGGGGAGAAACAGTCCCATAGGAATGTTGGTTCCTGGCCACATAGGTCCTTAAAGGTTAGTACCATCACCTTGAATCTGATCCGGTACTCAACAGGCAACCAGTGTAGTTGGCACAACACTGGCTGAATGTGTGACTGCATAGGTGTCCCAGTCAGCAGGTGCACCACTGCATTTTGTACCAGCTGAAACTTTTGAGTCAGACTCAAGGGTAGGCCTGGAAAGGGAGAGTTGAAGTAATTCAACCTGGAAGTGAACATTGCATGGGATCACTGTTGCCAAGTCATGGGGGGAGAGATAGGGAACCAGTTGCCTGACCAGCCAAAGATGGTAAAAAGCTGACTTGACAACATTGGTGACCTGGGCTTCCATAGTAATGGAGGCATCCAGAGTCACCCCTAAGCTCCTCACCATTGGGTGGGTGGCACCAGTGGGGCCCCACCAAGAGCTGAGATTCAAATTCTCAATCCATTCTCCATTTTGTACAGAGCTGTGGGCATCATCAGTTTACCATAGTTTTGAATTCCTGCAGTTGATATGCAGCCCTCTAGGCTCTATATTACTGATGTGCATGCAAGCTTAATATAAAACTCAAGGTATGTGCATGCACAAAGTTGTATCAAGATGCATTTGGAGTTTGGGGTTTTCCTATGGCACTGCAGCACTTGGGTGCATTGGTTACTCACCACACAAAAAGAATCACACATACCCATGGGGGAAGAGTGGGGAAACTATAAATGCTTCAAAGCAATTGAACTCTGTGCAGATATTAGAAGTTCAATGTGAATTTAGGAACGGTAATAAGCAGAACTGAATGAATATCAAGGATAATAGTTAAATCGATGTATCTCTACTGTACATACCTCATATTTCACTTAGAATGTCAGTCATCAGCTGTGTACAGTGGCACAATACAAGTATGGCAAACATCCATTTTTGTTTCCTACTTGCTGTGGTAAAAACAAAGGGAAGGTATTGAGCGCTTGAGTGGCCACAGCACATACAGAAAACACTGCATTTGTTTGATAGCTCACCCCCTGTTCTAGCGGAAATGGATTCATCACCATGTTGTTGTTTTTTTTAAAAAATGCATACAGTCCATGTATGAATCGGCAACAATTGTAAAAGCAGAAAATATCCTTGCAATTTGGGTGCAAAACAAGACAAGGGGAAATATTGACTATGTATTGCACATTGCTGGGAGACAGTAATCAAGATAATTTCCAGTAGTGATGCTGATTAACCAGAAATAGTCCTTAAGTTGAATTCAAGTGGGTGCAGTATTCTGAATGAAGCATTTGGTTTGAATTTGGACTGTGATCCCTGTTCAGTTATCATCTGCCTGCCTGACTTTGGGCAATTCATGTTCTCTTGCCCTCAGTTTCCCTTTTGCTAATTTGTTATCTTACAGCCTGCCTTATAGAGCTTATCTGAGAGAGGCTAGGATAATTGTCCAGAGCCGGCAGACTGGGGACTTCAGACCTCTCCTGTCTTAGATGGGGTTACATTTAGAGGTGTGCATTTGGTATATACCAGGCTGAATAAATACCCAAAAAATACCTTATCAGTAGTTTTGGGGTATTTCCTCACTTGAATCAGCTTGGAGAATCTGATTCGGCTATCAATCTAGCTGACCCAGTCTTCAGCTTTTATCCAGACACAGCTATATATATTTTTGGTTTCATTGTGCATTACTTTGCACTCACCCATGTTGACCCTGATATGCCATGCTGACACCCACTCACCCATGCTCGACGGATCCCTCTGAAACACCTCACAGTCATCCCTAGTTCTCACTACCCTCAACAACTTAGTGTCAACCCATCGATAACACTAACTATCTCATCCTTTGCTGTCCCCTTCTTCTTCGACCTTCAGTCTTTCCCAGCATCAGGGTCTTCTCCAGTGAGTGCTCCCTTCTCATTTGGTGGCCAAAGTACTTGAGCTTCAGCTTCAGTATCTGGCCTTCCAGGGAAAAGTCAGGGTTGATTTATTTTAGGATTGACTGATTTGATCTTGCAGTCCAAGGGACTCTCAAGAGTCTTTTCCAGCACCATCATTCAAAGCATCTATTCTTTGGCGCTCGGCCTTCCTCATGGTCCAACTCTCACAGCCAAACGCTACTACTGGGAATACCATTGCTTTGACCATATGGACTTTTGTTGGTAGGTTGATGTCTCTACTTTTTATTATGCTGTCTAGGTTTGCCATCGCTTTCCTCCCAAGGAGCAGGCATCTTTTAATTTCATGGCTGAAGTCACTGTCTGCAGTGATCTTGGATCCCAGGAACATGAATTCTGTCACTGCTTTCATGACTTCCTAGGATCTTGAAGTCTGTCACTGCTTCCATGACTTCCCATTCTACTTGCCAAGGATGCCATGATCTTAGCTTATTTGATGTTGACTTTCAAGTCAACTTTTTCACTCTCCTCTTTCATCCTGAATAGGAGGCTCTTTAGGTCCTCTTCACTTTCTGCCATTAGAATGGTATCATCTGCATATCTAAAATTGTTGATGTTTTTCCTGGCAATCTTAATTTCGGCTTGTGATTCATCCAGGCTGGCATTTTGCATGATGTACTCTGCATATAAGTTAAATAAGCAAGGTGACAATATACATCCTTGCCGTACTCCTTTTCCTATGCTAAACCAATCAGTTGTTCCATATCTGGTTCTGTCACTTCCTGACCCCTATATAGGTCTCTCATGTGAGGTGGTCTGGTATTCCCATCTCTTTAAGGACTTGCCATAGTTTATTGTGATCCACACAATCAAAGGCTTTAACGAAGTCAATGAAGGAGAAGTAGATGTTTTTTCTGGTACTCCCTTGCTTTCTCCATAATCCAGCGTATGTTGGCAATTTCTCTAGTTCCTCTTTGAAACCCAGTGTCTACTTCTGGCAGTTCTCTGTCCATGTACTGCTGAAGCCTAGCTTGTAGGATCTTGAGCATGACCTTGCTAGTGTGTGAAATGAATGCAATTGTGTGATAGCTTGAACATTCCTTGGCATTGCCCTTTTTTGGGATTGGAAAGTAAACTGACCTTTTCCAATGCTGTGATCACTGTCACATTTTCCAAATTTGCTGGTATATTGAGTGCAGCACTGTAACAACATCATCTTTTAAGACCATCACCTTCAC